>JAUNZM010000677.1:0-1253750 GCA_033459285.1 Clamator glandarius | reverse complement strand
ACAAGTTTCTTCTTTAACTTTGTAAAATCAGTTATACACACTGTTAAGAAAGTAAATTTTGCTTGTTAAGGTCAGTGTTTGAGAATTAATCAGCAAAATATTTTGATAGAAAGGCAATGTGCTTACAGCTAGGAACTACACATCAGGAATTTGAGCTGAAATGAATTTATGAATTTTTTTGACAATATTTAAAGGAAAAACATTGCACAAGTGATTTTCAGAAGTGACTTAAACACTCTACATGCAGTGGATTTTAAGCAGATGGATATCTACCTTTTCTTTTGAAAGCACCTTGTAAAATCCTGGGTCACTTGGAATATTCGAAAGCATTACTGTCAATGCCTGGATTTCTTCATTGGTAAACTAAATCTCTCTGAAATGTTAGGAAGTTAATTCTAGTTTTCTGTGAAGGGATGCCAGCTTTTCAAGTGAGAAGTGCTCCTGAGATTGAAAAGTAAGTTTGCTTTTTGCAATTGCGCATAGAATTATTGCTGTATCATTCTTAAACCTATGAAAATTATATGCTTTTAAAATGAATCCACACTGCCAAAGGTGCAAAGTTGTTGCTCATCTTAAGCATAGCATCATCATTTGAAGATGAATAACAGTGAATTGTATTCAGCTACCAAGTTTTGAAACTATATGCTCTTAGAAGGAAGAAGCTGGGAACTACTTAAACAGATTGGGCAAACATGAAGTGACATTTTCCCTGTAAGACTCTGCTCTGAGAGAGAACCGCGAGGCTGACTACATTCTAACTGTACCTTCGATATTCAGATTCATGGTACAAGTAATACGTGTTAGGAAAATCAATCCATGCATATAGAAACACACAGCCTGGTTTCCTGGCCACCATTAATATTTCCACTAAAATCTCATTTTACTGGAACTAAGATCCATGAAAACAGCATGCTTTTTTCAAAATAAAACAATATTGGTATTGACAAACCTGCTAAGCTAATGAAAACAATCAATTTTTTGTATGCCATTAAGCTTTTATTGGATTTATTTTGGAGTAAACTAGAAGTTTCATCTGGTGTCCTCATTTTTCATGTGGTTTTATACATCCAAAAACTTTCCTGATTTTAGTAAAAAAAAAAAAAATATTAAGTAAAAGGTCCAAAAAGTTATGCGAGACTTTGATACACTGTAGCAATAAATGCCTCTCTGAGGAATAGTGTAGTTTAGTCTGGTGGATGATTTCTGTACTTAACGTGATGCACGGTGAAACTTACCTCACTAAGAATGAAAAGTCATTCAGAGAGTAGAAAATATTGTCCAAATAACTTGCATTTCAGATATCAAAAATAGTATGTATGTATGTTGCATTGGACATGCTAGTCTTATTGTCTAAGTGTTGCAATTGGTGGGTTTGATTGCAGTTTGAAAAAAAAAAATGGCTTCTTGGCTTTGAATTTGTCCTATACTGGTTTTGAGTTTAGTCTGGATGCAAGAGCTGAATTCCTTTTTACACTAAGTTAGGTTATTCTAAATCCAGTGAACTTGCTTCTTGTTCTTGTTATAAAACAAAATCTCAATGTCCTAACGTGCATCTCTGCCATCATTCTTGTCCTTTTCTTTAAAAGTTTGCATAGATATTTCTGAGAAAAGCATATGAGCAAGCCAGAGAACTCTTGGTGGTGGGGAACATTTCATCTTTGTAGGATTTGTGTTTAAATATATGATGCATGGTTAGTTTTGTGTGAAATCTGTTTACGTCAGTGAGGGTAGGCTTCAATCCTAATCAGGAACAAATTTATTGAAATGTAATTTAGGAGATATTTCTTTAAGACCATTAATAAGCAATAATGAAGTAAAACTTCAATACAGAAAAACATGTACAGAGTTGTTTAAAATTAGGTGTCCCATGGTATCGCTAGATAGTTTTGTTTAAGAACAGTGATCTTAAAATGAAGGGTAGATCATGTTAATATGACTATGCACATGCTTAATGTTAAATATATTCTGAGTTACTATGTTGATCTTGGAGCTTATGCCTAATAACATGCACTTGACGGTGGTCTTTTCTTCTGAATGAGAGCCAATCATTCTTTTCCTCCACTACTACAGTGTTGTGGCAGGAAAGCTCAGCTGTGGATGGCCAAGAAGCTACACAGACGGATATAAAGACACTGTTAAAGTGCAGAGCTTTATAGAACAGTCATGCAGTTATTCTTGAGCATCTGACCTTAGGGGCTTTTTTCTGGGCCATATTTTTTTTACACCTAGAGATTTGACAATTTTAAAATTAAAAAAAAAAAAAAGGTAGTTTCAGTTCCAGCCCTCTGACTTCGTTTTTGCATCCATTTCAGCTTTCGTATGAAATCCAATGTGCTGTGGTTGATCATATCCAGTCCCTGGTGAAGTCAGAGAAGAGTCGCCAAGTGATGTGTGGATCTGGCTTGCTGAGCACCATCATAGCTTCCTGTCAGGATGCTTTCCGCAGTGACAGTCACCCACTGCATCTGCCCCTTACTAGACTGTTTGAGAAGCTTGCATCACAGGCTATTGAGCCAGATGTGTTAAGGTATAAGATTGCATCTTGTGAATCCAATTTGCTTTAATGGTGCAAATTTTTTACAAAGTTTATGTAATAATTGGATAGTTCATGTAGTGCTGCAATTCTGCAAGGCGCTCAGCATTTTGTTTCATTTCTCAGTTAATACTATTATTGATGATAAGGTATATGTTTAAATGACTTGCTGAAAGTGTTATGAGTCTGTAGTGTTCTGCTGCATCATCTTTGCAGGAGTTGTAAATCCATTGATGAATGGTAATGAAGTAAGTAACTGTAAAGCAACCAGGGTTATTCTCTCCCAGTTTTTGTATGGGGAAGCTGTTTCCTGAAGAGTAAAAGTTACTTTCTCTTAGCTCAGAGACATGTCAACAACAGGTGCAGAAATAAAAATTGTAGTCTTCTTTCTCAGTCTCTGTTTCCACTTTGAGGATATACTTTCCTCTTTGATGTTAACAAATGCTAGGTGTGAGAGTACATAACAGAGATTAGAGTGTGGATGAAATTGGATGTTCAGTAGAAGACTGGATTTATTTTACTCAAAAATGGAACAGAATTGCTTAAAACAAATCCAAGCCATCATAGATACTATTTTTCTGAAAAATTAGTTTTATTCAAAACTATTCCAGAATGAAATAAACCTTTCATTTTTTTCAGTAGGAAATGAGAAGTGTAAAGCAAAACAAATATTTGTGATCACACTATGGAATACATCCCTTCTGATTTATATGGGATGCCTTTAAAAACTGATGTCCAATAAGTTGGTCTCCAGAGGACTGAGCTGTATTTGCATGGTTGCTATGATTCCACAGTGTCTGGTTTGATTGTGTTCCTTTTTTTGTTGCTTTTTTCCCCCCCATCACATTAGGCAATTTCTTTCTTTGGGAGGTTCTCCACCACTACCTTCCAGGCCCAGCTCAAGCAAGACTAAGGGCCTTTCAGATCAGGAGAGTGATTCAACTGATGTGGCTCAGAATGAAGGTAAGCATACAGTGAACAGCCTGTTGCCGTTACGTTGGCTGGGCTATGGATGTCTCTGTAGTGACAGGAAAATGCTCTTGGGGTAGGTTGCTTAAAGGTGGTCACAGTGAAGGTGGAGTGTACCTGGATGTTTTAGACTGACATTGCCTATCTTGAATGGTACTTAAACACTGAGAATTAAACTAATAACAAGCAGAGATTGAATTACAAGATGTGTGATCAAGCCAGATGCTGATATAGACTCAGACTTTGCTGGATTAGACATGGAAGCGACCTATGTCTTTATCAACGACCTGGATGAAGGCCTTGAGTCCTCCCTTAGCAAGTCTGCAGATGACACCAAGCTGGGAGGAAGTGTCGATCTGCTGGAGGGTTGGGAGGCTCTGCAAAGGGACCTGAACAGGCTGGACTGCTGGGCTGAGACCAACGGCATGAGGTTTAACAAGGCCAAATGCCGAGTCCTGCACTTGGGGCACAACAACTCTAAGCAGAAGTACAAACTAGGAGAAGCCTGGCTGGAAAGCTGCCAGGAAAAGGACCTGGGGGTGCTGGTTGACAACCGACTGAACATGAGCCAGCAGTGTGCCCAGGTGGCCAAAAAGGCCAATGGCATCTTGGCTTGTATCAGGAACGGCATGACCAGCAGGTCCAGGGAGGTTCTTCTCCCCCTGTACTCGGCACTGGTGAGACCGCACCTCGAGTACTGTGTTCAGTTGTGGGCCCCTCACCACAAGAAGGATGTTGTGGCTCTGGAGAGAGTCCAGAGAAGAGCAACAAAGCTGGTGAAGGGGCTGGAGAACAAATCTTATGAGGAGCGGCTGAGAGAGCTGGGGTTGTTTAGCCTGGAGAAGAGGAGGCTGAGGGGAGACCTTATTACTCTCTACAACTACCTGAAGGGAGGTTGTGGAGAGGAGGGAGCTGGCCTCTTCTCCCAAGTGACAGGGGACAGGATGAGAGGGAATGGCCTCAAGCTCCGCCAGGGGAGATTTAGGCTTGAGATTAGGAAAAAGTTCTTCACGGAGAGGGTGGTTAGGCATTGGAACAGTCTGCCAAGGGAGGTGGTTGAGTCACCGTCCCTGGAGGTGTTTAAGGTTAGGGTAGATGAGGTGCTTAGGAGCATGATTTAGGGATTGGTGGGAATGGTTGGACTCGATGATCCAGTGGGTCTCTTCCAACCTGGTTATTCTGTGATTCTGTGATTCTGAAAGTACTGATTATATCCACAAGGTGGGGTGTCTTGGTTTGCAGCATGTTTTCCCTGTGGTTTATAGAAATAGACTAAAAATATCAATAGAAGAGCATTACTTTTTGTAATTATTACAATGTCCTATTAGTCTGCCTTTTTTGTGCAGGCCATTTTCCATCAAGTCCTTTCTCTATTCTAACATATTTTGCAGGTGAAAGGCTACAAGAGTAGTATTTCATGCTTAAACCATTCTCATGCTTATGAGACACTTGAATACAGTAAGGTGCAAATTTGACCCTCGCTTTCAATGCAGTGATTCTTCAGATCATCTCCTACATGTTAGTTGTAACTCTTCTGTCAGAATTCAATGATTAGTGTATAAGAAAAATAGAACTGATGGGCTAGGAGCATTTTTTACTAGCTTCTTTGAAGATGCGTAGGGAGAAAACGTACTATCCCTTCTCTAAGTTCATCTCTCCTGCCAGCCTCCCATTTTGAAATTCCTTCAGAGCAATATTTTTGTGTTTTGCTGAGGATTTCCTCAGACTGCTTAGGATGTATCATTTGAAGAGCATGCAGGGTGGTAGCAGTGATGAATTGAATACAGACAAAGCCTGTATTTGAAAAAAGTATTGCAGACACTGATGTTGATCTTCTAGGTTCAGAAGAGGGCATAGCGGACAATAAAACTGATCCTCAGACAGTTGTGCCTGTTAGCAGATCTCCTTTGATGTCTAAGGGATCTGCATGGGCACTCCAGACTGCAATGAGTCTCATCTCCATGACATCACCTCGAAACTTCCAGCTCCGCAGCACTGCTTTGGCTCCATCGTTTGTGGAGTTTGACATGTCCATTGAAGGATACGGGTATTGTTGCTGTTGCTTTTTAGCTGCTCTGCAGTCTCCTTGCTCTTATTCTGGACATAGCAACTAATAATTTCTCTCTCCATCTTAGTAAATCCTGTGCCCTATCATTGCTTCCTTTGCAGCGATGTCGCCAAACTACTTTGTTACTATCATATGGCTGAGAGTCTAGAATCTATGCTTTGCTATGGTTATTCTACAGTATTAAGTCACTGGTAACTTTCAGCTACTATTTTACGTTTCTGTTGAATGGATGCTCGTTTGATTTTGTAGGTGCTTTTACCTCCCTACCTTGGCCACTGTCATGGGACCCAGTGTAGAGCAATCTGTCTCAGGAGGAATTGGCATGGGTAAGCACTTTGGCTCACCTACAGCCTCCTGAAAGTGCTGGCTTTTCAGCCCCACTGAAAGCACTCAGCATTTGTGAGAAAAGGCAGAAAATAAGCTATGTGTTTCAATCGTGTGTTTCCACCTCTGTGTCCCAGTCCTGCTTTGAGTAACACAGACTCCTCATCAAAATGCAGTATCAGGTGCAGCTTAACAGTGTGATGCATTAGCATTAATATCAGGAATACAGATTTGAAATAGACTGCTAAGAGAATTGTCTTAATAGATAAGAGCCAGCAGATTTTAGAGTAATCTCTCATGGAAGGAATAGAAACTATCACTTAACATAACATGAGATCCACCTATGGATCATGATCCTCTGTTACTTGAACAGGGAAATGGCTGTACCTTTTACTTCCTGAATTTTATGAACTCCGAGAAAACTGGTTTCTGGCTCAGTGCTTGCCAATTGGTGAGCTCCATGGCATGGAGATCTAGTAGTTATTTCTCTTCAGTCAGTTTTTGGTTGTTTATAGGTGTGCACATACTCAGACATGCAATCTCTATGGCATTGAAGACAGACAGTAAAATCTAATAGAACAGAAATTAAACCACATGTTCTAGTGTTGGTTCTTATGTGTTTTGTGTTACAAATGAAACAGAAAGCAATTTGTTAATGTCTGTACAGAGAAACTGGCTTCCTTACTGCATTTTTGTTTTCTGTCTACAGGCACCAGAATGTTCCCTCCCTCAAGTGGCCTGACAGTCTCCTGCTGGTTTCTGGTTAGCAAGTTTGGTTTGGTGCACAACAGTCACCCACTCCGTTTCCTCACAGTCGTGAGGCACATGTCAAGAACAGAGCAAGAATTTGTTTGCTTTTCAGTAAGCTTCTTACCGCAGGACCATTCTTTGGTCATTTCCACAGAAGAAGTGGAATTCCAGCCACTTGGTAAGGCTCTTCTCAGTCAAGCTGTAGTACTGTGTCCTCTGATTATTTGGAATTTCTTTTTTATCAAATTTCCTCTTCTTATAAGTACCCAGGACACTAATGAGACTTTTAATCTCTTCGCTTTTCTTCTGGCAGCTTGCTTTGATTGTAATTCTTGGTCATATTTCAGTTTTAAGTTTGCTGTAGGCAATGAGAGTTATTTTGTGGCCTGCAATATATGATAAAACTTATAGAAATTCTGTGGAAAACTTTTGAATGTCAGTTATGTGGTTGTGTGCAGTTGTGGGGACTGGACTTGGACCAGCTGTTTCCTCTCTTCTGTGCGGCACTAGATAGATTTAGGACTGAGGAGTTTGAGAGTGATCTAGCTTCCTCATAAAATAGTTCATTTCCTTTCTTCATGTTTAGTATCGCTTCTATCATGATAGCTTTTTAATCTTTTTTCCTTGTTGTCATTTATCCCTTTTCTCCTTACTGAGTACACTAGGTACTTCAAATGTGAATGTGATTGAGCATTGCAGAGGAGATTGGGAATGGACCAGGAATAGTAAGGATTTTTCATGTACAGTTGACATTATGTGAGTGCTCTGATTTAAAATCCCAGCTTGCCTCTTTTCATAAAAGCCACAAGTTAAAGTACTGAGTTCTATAATCTCATGAATTGCTAGGAATTTTTTTCTGTGTAAGCTGACTTGGTGAATATCCTGAGGAGTTCTCCTCTTAGAATATGTTGCAGTGCTGAAGCAGCTAGCAGGTGCTATTTGGGAATATGGCACGTTGTATGCTGGAGGAATCAAGTCTCAGGTCCCAATAATAAACCTTTAGGGAATGTTTTAAAGACATTGAACAGAATTACCAAATCACTCTGAACTCCTAGAATTGTGTTTTGTGTCACGTTTGATGGTTGTATTCCAGAGGCAGGGGAAGGTGAGTGACTTTCTGTTGACTGCTACCTATTTTTGCTGTTACAGATATCATGGAACCTGAAAGTGAAGTCCCAAATCCCTCCCCTTTTCCAGGGCAAATACAGTTTGGCTGTGGCAAGCTACTGGTCACTGGCCAGTGGCATCATCTCACAGTGACACTTGCTAAGGAAGCAAAGAAGAGCTGCATTGCATCAGCTTATATAAATGGTCAGATGCTTGGCTCTGCAAAGGTAAAGGCTCTCTGTATAGATCTTGTACCTCACATTTGCCTTTTCATTTTTATCTCCCCATGTATACACTGTGAGTTTTCAGTGTTAATCTGAGAGACTCAAAGCACGGTGATTTGCATACATGACACATGCCACTGTGCTGTGTGTGAAGGGAATCATAATTCCTTGCAGCCTGGGATGAGCATTTGTGCTGTTTTTCAGATGTGTGTTTGCTATCAGCTTATACTGATGCTTTGAACTAGTTCCTTGTATACAAATAACTAGGGCAATTTTGAGTGGTGGCATTCATCTGACAGGTGGAGTTACTTTGCTTGCAGGTAGCTCAGTTTTATGTTAATGAAATTCAGCTTTACCCTTAGGCCAAAATTTTCTGAAATAGCTAGTGATTTTGAGGATCTCTCTGATTACACCTAAGATTTTCAGAAGTTGTCATCTATAAAAAGTAATTCATGTTAAGGTGGTGTGATCATGGAACTCTAAATTGAAGGTGCTTTGGACTTAGGCTAAAACCTGCCAAGGTGATAAGTTATGTAGGGAAAGCAATCCAAGTGCACCTGAAGTGTTCATAATCTGCATGATAAATTAGAAGAGTCCCTGGTTTATATTGTCATTATCATCATGCTTCTGGTTTTGAAGCCAATCTCAAATTATTTCTGAGATCAGATTTTTGACTTTCAAATGCTCTAGGCTGGCAATATTGAAAATATGGACTATTTCTATTTCAGCTCTGGTTGATGTGGTTTTTTTGGTTTTGTTTTTGAATAGAATCTTTTTATTAATTGAAACTTGTAACCTTGGTCTCTTATTTTTGTTGCCATATTTCAAATCAATCTCAACACATGCAAAGCTCATTTGTGTGTTTTATACTTCCCTTGTAAAAGCAACCTGTTTAATTCCAAATATTCTCTTTCCCATACTTGAGAAAAATGATCTGTCTTCTAAATGCCTGTTGGGACCTATATTCATTTCAAGAATGAAAATTTAATTTAATTTGCCTTCCTTCAAATGAGACTGAAAGTCATCAATAAAACTAAGCCTAAGCATTGCAATTGATTAAGGAATTCACAGCAAATGTGTTTAACATACAGTGAAACAGCTCATAATAAATAAAACAAGCTTTTAGTAAATAAAATATGGTCCCAGTGCTGAGGTCTCTGACATGATAAAAGCCTTCATCTTGTTGTGTACAGCGAAGAAAGGATTGTGAGAGCAATTAAGATTGCACAAAAGTTGTTAATATCAAAAGCTATTTTTGGATGTCATGGCTGGGCAGTGATGGGGTGAGTGGGTCACTGTGTTGCATCAAGCCTAGTTGTTCACTCAAGTATCAAGTCCTGCCTCCTATTCCTGACCAGCCCTGTCTTCTATGTCTTAGTAGTCAGAGATCAGTGGATACTAGAAGCGTCATCCTAACAGCAAATTGTTAAAGGCATGGATAAGCCCTGAAGTACAATATAGCCTCTCTCTACCAAAAAAATTCCAACTGCTTCCTACTACAGCTGTCATGTTTTAAAAAAATCATGGATTCGATGTAGGAGGCTGAATCCTTATGCAGTTACCAGAATTTAATGGCCCAGTTTCTGAAACTGTGTTGCTTTCACTGAAGATAACTTACACACTTGGGCACTCTACAGTCTTTAAAAACTGTTTATTCTCCGGGAGCCTAGTACGAGGTGCGATCTGTAACTTGGCTTTCCGTGTTTAAAGTCACAGTCTGAGGTGTGAATGTCAGAACAAGAAAAATACGTCTGGGGTCAAAATAGGGTTTTTCTTTGCCAACACTGGAAATCTAATTTCTAAACAGGAGTTGGTAATTGTGTTGCACAGCTGGCTAAGACTTCTTTAAGGAAAGAGGAAGCAGGCGGCACCTTCCAGGGACAATAGCTGAAGACACACAGATTGTATTGGGTCCCCTCAGGGAGTTCTTCCTCTGTTGCAGATGCAGTATCTCCAGCCTTTGCCAGGGAGCTGTATTTCCATGGAACCCTCTTCCTTTATTGATGTCTATGGGTACATAGCTACTCCTCGAATTTGGAGACAGAAGTCCTCCTTGACCTGGCGCCTTGGCCCTGCATACTTGTTTGAAGAAGCCATCTCTGTGGGAACCATAGAGGTGATTAATAAGCTTGGACCACAGTACTGTAGCAATTTCCAAGCAGTACAGCTTCAAGGTATGTGATAATTCTCACATCCATCACTATTTGTTTGTCAGGACAATGTTCTTTTTATTCTTGTAATCTGCTGTTAGTATTCTAGCTGTGCCTAGAGCTTGCACTAAATCCTGGAACTCTGTGTTGCTGAGTGTTGTACAAGATTGCAGCAAGATACCATGAGGGCCTTATACTAAAAACTGGGCAGAAAAAGAAGGGCAGGAATCAAGGAGCAGAGTGAGCTGGAGAGTAAAGAGAGATAACGTGTCCTTGAGGAGACGTAAGACTGCAATTTCTATTGGGTAAACATTAAATGCAGAAAGTCTCAGTTAAAGCTGCTGCTTCATGGTGCTACAGAAAAAAACACAGCAGAAGAAGCAGCAACATCTATAACTGCAAATGCCTGCAGAATAGCAGAGAAGAGTAGAGGAATAAGTTACATTCCATTTAATGAAGAGGCTTTTTAACTAAAGCATACTGTTAGCTTCAATTATTAAACAGGCAGGCAAAACATTTGAGTTATTGATTATTGTTTGCTCAACAAATAGTGCATTCACCTCTGTACTAAAGCTCAGGTTAAATGGGATGGTAATTTCCCATTTGATAAGAGCAGAATCATATCAACTGGTGATGCTCCAGCCTAAAGCAAAATGAAAAGACTGGCTGAAAACGTTCCTACAGAATGCTGTTTACCTAGACAAAAAAAAATCTCTGAGTCAGACATGGGAAGGGGGTGTTGAAAATGAAATTATATCAAAATACAACCCTAAAATGAAAATGTTATGAACAGAAGTCAGAAGGATTTGATTTTTGAAGTGCTGAGATTTCATGAAATCTGGGGTGCTTGTCCTCTGCAAGCTAGACTTCAGTCATCTGACTTCAGCGATGCCCTGAGGCAGAGAAATCACAAGGCACTATACAAGATGTGATCTCATCATTGTGAAATGATATCTTTCTCTTTTTCTACCTCCCTGCCTCTCTTTCTTTGCTGGAAGGGTTGGGGGAGGGAGGGGAAAAGGCAGGGGACTTCATACCTAATATTTCCCTATTCCATATAAACACCCAAAGAAAATTTTCTGATGGAAATTTTGACTTAAAAGAAGTATCAGCACAAACTCCCAAAATATTATAGTTTATTCCTTAAATTGGATTTACAACCTTGCTGTGGACAGCGGTTTTGAATTGTTTCAGTAGTGCTGTGTCCTATCTCATGAGTATGTCATTCATTCTTATCAATGTGATGATAATCACATTGATAATTCTTTTTCCTGTAAAGGCTGTGTTCCCAGTGTTAATGAACAGTTACATAAATCAACTGTTTTCCCAATTTATAAAATTGTCAAAAATACAAAATTTAAAAAAAAAAAATCCAAGTGAGAGCAGGAATATAAATTCTTGAAAGAAAAGCATGTAAACTGCTGAATCTGGTAGTTTCTAGAAGCTTCCCATGTATTGTGAGTTGGCAGCTGTAAATATTTGCCATTGTTCTTTTTCTTCCACATGAGTCCTTGCTCCTAATAGCCCTGAGAAAGCTCCCAGTAACATGGAAGGCCTCTGAAATGTTTTCTCTGCCCAGAAAGTTTATATTGTGTGTACAGGGAAAGAGTTATCTCATACAACTCCAGAGATCTCCAGAACACTGGGAGAGAATGTAGGATCTATACAAACCATAACCAGAGACAAGCTGAGCACATCTCAGTGCTTACACTGGCAAGCTGCCATAGACTGTTGTGAAGACTGAAGACTGTCTTCTGATTATAGTTAAGTCATAATCAATTTCTATCAAAACTTTGGTTTCCTCCAGTTACTTCTCATCTGCCTCTCTCCTGTCTCACATGTTTAGCATGCAAAATACATTCAGAGTTTGCAGTTTCTCTTATTTTAGGTGAGGACAAATATGATGATCATAATCCTACACCTCTGGTGGCAGAAGAGAAGATTTCTTTTGGAATCAATGCCATGTGCTCATCTCTCACTACAGTTCAAGAAATAAAGAGCTCCTACAATGAAGTGGATGGCCGGCTGATTGCCAAAGAGGTCACAGATCTTACTCATTGATCTTAAACACACTTTCTCTTGTTTGATTGGTTTCCTAGAGCACAGTTTATTACTTTGTCTTGGTTGCATAACTTCAGTGATGTATTTTTTTTTCATTCTAGTCATAGTTTTGTTTTCATCTGTGGAGAGAGACAGATTGGACAGTGTGAACACAGTGTTAAAAGCATTTCTTAAAATATGAAAAAAAGCCATGGTTTTCAGGTCTAATGACAATTTGTTTGAGTCTGTGATTTCTTCAGGCCTTCACAATGACCTTTCACATGCTATTCTAGCCAGGCCTACTGACGTGTCAAAGCAATGGTGTTGTAGGATATTTTAAGTGGGTGAATATTTGTCCTAGCAATCAACTTTGAAGGGAAAATAGTTTTCATAGTCTAGAAGTAATAAAATAATCTAAAGTATTGGAGCGTCCACTTGTTACTTTTTGTCTACCCAGTACTGCCATATTGTCTTCTTAGGACATCTCTTTTTATCTGTTTAGATTGGGATTAACTCTCGGGACAATTCAACTCCAATATTCCTAGCGAAGAATATTGCTGGACACCTCTCAGGTTCCTTGCGGACTATTGGGTCAGTGGCTGTGGGCCAATATGGTAAATGAACTATTTCTTAATGTTTCATAATTTTTAGGAGTCAGGCTTTTCTCTGTCCACTAACAGATTAAATCCATATAACTTCCTGGTAGAGTAACACTGTAATTCCCTAGGGGTAAGAGCGTTCCAGTCCTCTGCAGCAGCTACTAGCCTGAACTTCATTGGAGGCCCTGCCATTCTCCTGGGTCTCATTGCTATGGCCTCTGATGACCACACCTTGTATGCAACTGTGAAAGTCCTGAACTCCATCCTGAACAGTAGCCCAATGAGTGAAAAATTGATGAGACACATACGTGGATACCAGGTAGACAGTCTTTTTGTTCATTCATTCTGGTTATAATATTTCTTTTGCAGAACCTTATCCCAAAATCTGTCAATGGCAATGAACCAAGCCCATCCTGGCTATTAGCTCTTATGGTTGGAATTTTGTAAGTTTTGAGATCTTTGAGAGGGGGGGTATAGGATAGTGCTCTAAGTCCTGTACAATCTCTGGGAAACTCTGTATCAGTATATCTGCTGATGAGGTCAGAAACCTATTGTTCAGATATGATCCAATAAACTGAAGCCAGTTGAGCAGATTTGTGAGTGACCTACCCTTCATATTTTCCCAACATACTTGAGACCACTTCTCAGGCAGGTCTACTTCCTCCCCTTGGCTCATCCAACCTAAGATTTCTCATTACAGACTACCCAGTGTAGGGCTGACAATGAATTCCAATGGCTTCACTGTGTATTAGGAATTGTGCTGATATAAATAATTGCTGTCCGGATTTCATTGATTAATTCTGTCCTAAATTCATCGTTTAAACCTGAAAGCTGTGCAGATCAAGGAGTTTGGTTCTCTTTAGGCACTGTTTATAAAATATTGGATGGGTTAAGGCTCAAGTGTGAAATTTCAGCTCAGTATAATTTACTTTTCTACTTAGCCTATAAAGCATATCTTACAGAACAGAGAAGACTCTTTAACAGACATGGTTCCAAATGAGACTTTTAACACTGGCTTCAGAAATGATTTATTACAAACTTTCAATTTCCAAGTTTGTGAATTTTTCATTAATTGATCCTGATTCATATTAAGATATTTATCATACTTAGATATTGCTTGCCCAATCCTTTCTTGTAGGTGAATGCCATCCTTTAGATTGTGTATGAAGTGTTGCATTTGGCTTTGTGTTACATAGTGTTCTTTACCCATGAGTGATTATCATGTTGCAATGGAATGGTTTTACTTTTTGTTTGGATTCCTGAGCCATTTTTTCTTGAGCAGCAAAATAATAAAAGTGTGTCTTGATTCGTATTTTTGAATGAATGTCTATTCCTTCCAAACTATTCAAAAGGTAGTGGTTTTCTGAACATTTTTCTCACTGGAATTCAATGAGCAATCAAAGATAGACTTACCTGATAAACTGGCAGTGTTTCACACAAATGTCTTTCATCTGAAGAGGATAATGTTAGTGTTTTTTTATAAACTAATACCAGCAACTAATAATACATCCATGAAAAATAGTGTAGAAAACCTGCTATGATTATTTACAATTTGTATGCTGCTTTTTAAAATTCTTTTCAATAAAATATGGCATGTATTTTGCTCCTGTACAGTGCCACAGAGTTGTCAAACACTTACAAAAACTCATCCTTTAACTTACTGCACAAAATTTTATTCCTGGACTGTAACCTTCTCTTTCTTCATGATGCTTATATAAGATATATGTATGCATGACTACTACAGCCAAGTAAACTGTGCATTTGTATTAAAAAGTGTTACATGTTAGTTTACATAAATACAGATTTATACTTAGTAAATACTTAGTAAGTCTTTTTTTTTTCAGTTGCTGACCTATCTGTTGAAGAGGAAGACACAGCTTTTAAACAACAGGATTTTACAATTAATGCTGTCCTTAGTAGGCACAGCTGAGCTTGGCTTTGAGTCTTCAGTCATCAAGAATTATAGTGCGTTCCAGTATGTTCTTTGCAACTTTGAGGTAAAACTGTTAATGTTACTTTGTGGGTTTGGCTGAATTAAAAATGCCTTTATAGTATGAGGCTTGGTTTGTTCATAGCACCTCCCAGATACAATATTTGGGATGGGGTGTCGTGGTTGTCCACACTGTGTGGTGTTGATAGCTTCTGGAATGGCAGGTCCTCTGTCACCACGGCTCCCCACTGTTCCCTGGTGCAGTTCCTGGAGTGTTCCTGCAGATCCTGAGAGCCTGTTCCTCAGAACTAGCTCAGGAGCAGCAACTCCTCACACTGGCAGGGATTTCCCAGCACCTGCAGGTCGTCACTGCAGAAACGACTGACAGTTTGTGATGTTATCCTCCCTGAACTACGTCTAACTAGTCTCTGCCACAGATTACTATCCTCTCAGCTCAGCAAAGCAGTAAAACCTCTGCTTTACTTTGTCTTCCAGCTTTGGATGAAAGCACCAGAGAATCTTGACCTTGCTCTTTTTTCACATCTTGTGGAAATCTTGCGGTCCTCCAGGTACACAAGCTAGCGTATCATTCAGAAACGTGTAGGACAAGCTCCTTTGTAACCTGAAGCTGGAACCTTGAGGTTGATATAAAGGGCCCAATTCTAGCTGGAATCAGTGGGCTCTGGGAATGAACCATTGCTGTATTGCTCTTTCAAGGCTGGAGTTAGCTATTTGATAAGCCCCTGAGGTGACTGTGGGGCCAGGCTGGGAAAAACTATGTGGTGACCTGGTTCACATGGAACCGCTGCTGTACAACGAAAGTTAAAATGTCACTTGGGAAGGGGGATCTGAATATTTGAATTGAGTATGAAGTAATAATAAAAAGTGATATGTATTAAATAATAATTTTATATTACATATTATATCAAGTAGATAATGTATTTATATAAATATAAAATATTGCTATACATAAATATTATAAACTTATTATATATGTATACAGACTATTATATATTTATATAATTATATTATTATGTAATTATTTAGTTATATGGATGTACACATTCTTACACAAATATATTTAGCTTTTATATATATAAAAATATGAATATACATTAAGCATAGATACAATATATAATAACTATATACGTATGAAATAATAATAAAAAGTAAATGAAGTTTTGTTTAATGCTAAAACACAACTCAGGAAGACCTTTTTTAGAACAATATACTTTCTTAATCAGACCTATAAATATGTCTGGAGAGACACGGTATGGAAGAGGGGCTGAGTAAAGCAGTATGCTAGATTTCTTCTTTTTGGTTCCCCTTGCTAAATTTTAAAGGATAGCATGTATTACCAAAACCTCACTGCTTGAAAAATTCAATAATGTTTTCTTTGAACTCATTGAAATACAGAAGTTTCTAGGGGCCAGGAGGTGCAGATAGGAAGGGTAGAGAACACATGAAGAAGTCTTCAGGTCTTCATCACTGACACATATTCAATTTGTCTGACAGTGTTTGAAATGTTGCCAAGACAACATTAGAAGCCAAAGATGCAAAGTATTAGTGCAATCTGAGAATCCTTTTAGCTGAAACCCAGCAAATTTTGTTCTTTCCAGTAAAAGCTTTTAATAGTTTCTGTGCTTTTTTACAGAGATGGAAGTCAGAATGCTGCAGTTGCCTACCAGGTGCAAATGGTGCCCAAATTAATTTTCCTCTTTAATAATCCTGAAATCAGTAACTCCAGGATCACTGTGGCCTGCACTATTATCTCTCATCTGTTGCAAGGATACTTTAACACAAGGGATGTTCTCAGGTAACCTCCGTGTCGATACCTTTTCTCAGTTTGCAGGTGAGCTATACTACTGCCAAAACCTCCCTCATCTCATCTTTGGTAGAAGCCCCGAGAACTTTAGTAACTGCAGGAATTCCCACTGATGAAAATCTTTTTCATGCCTTCAAAACATACTTCAGTATGTTTTATTTGTGTGAGGATGGGCTGGGTAATGATCCTTGCAATGATGGCACGAATAGTTCTGTTGGTATGACTGGGACTACTCAAAGTCTGTACCTAATATTTTATTTCATTAAAGCTTGCCCCTAAAGTATTACAGTCACTATAGTATTGCATCTTGGCCTAAGATAACTAAGAACATAATCCTGTAACTGCCTTTTTTATTCCTGAATTTCAGTCAATTAATACATGTTAGGATTTCATGAAGCAAAGAATTCAGATCCTTGTTTGCTTTCCACAAAATACAAACACTACTGTTTTTGTATTCCCAGCCTATTTGCATCAGCCTGTAGCCTATGAATTGTGGAAGATCCATACAGTGCTGTCTACAGCCACTTAATTCCAGGGAGATGCTTTGCACAGATGGCAACCCTGTC
Organism: Clamator glandarius; assembly: GCA_033459285.1. Taxonomy (NCBI): domain Eukaryota; kingdom Metazoa; phylum Chordata; class Aves; order Cuculiformes; family Cuculidae; genus Clamator; species Clamator glandarius. The sequence goes on along the minus strand of JAUNZM010000677.1, from coordinate 1,236,665 downwards.
TGTTAAGTTCTTTGTCAAAATAGAATGTAGAAACAGAGTTGCACATAGAAACTATGGTCTCTGCAGTCAGCTTTTAGCTCTGTTGAAGAGTGTGAGCACCTTAGGTAGTTAACATGGAGTAAGTTGATAATTAAACTTACTATTTGCCAGCTGTTTTGTGGAATTCGCTGTATCTATGTTCCTACCATGGGCTTGTACGACTTAGCCTATTCTTTTTTCATACCGATATGAGCAGTAGATTTAGCATATCAAATTTGCCTTGTGGTAAGGAGTGTGCACCAGTGTTTTTCTTAAAATATTATGTTTTGTTATTCTGTAGTAATTTAGTTGGTTGTCAGGCCCATGAGTGCTGAGTGAGGGAATAAAGACAAGTCTCAGTGCTTCCACCTTCAGGAGAGCAGAGACTTTAGCAGGCTCTCAGCAGCACTGAAAGGTTCAAAGGTTTCTGCTGGTCCCAGACTCCAGACACATCTAACAGAAATTGTTGTGTGGACCATTCCTGTGGTGTTCTGTCCCTTAAGAAATGCCCTTCTTGTGAGCAGGAGGAGGTTATGCACTTTCACTAAGTATGTATGTCACATGAATCTTTCTATCATTAAAACCAGCTGCTGTGTTAAAGCACACTGCAGGTGAAAGGAGATTGCCAGTCCTCCTCCCTGAGCACTCACTGAGGTTTCTCTGCTCTCCTCTATGCACTTGAAAACCAAGTGGTGGTAACAGTGACACCTGAAGGCCACAGGCTGTTCAGAATCTTTTGTATGAACAGGGTGCTTAACTCAGTATTGCTTTCCTCATGGCAAAAGACTTCTAAACTGAAGTGATGAAAAGAAAAATGTTTCCAGAACAGAAGAGATATTACTTGCATTTGCAGATAGATGTCCTTTTTATTTGCCTCCTAGAGTATGAACTTTTGCATTCTATTTCAACTCTATTTCTGCAGGGATTAGAATCTCCAATGGTTGTCATTAACAGTCTTCATTAATGAATATTGAGATTTGCATGTAACCTCAAAATAATTAAATGAATGTCTATCTGCTAACCAAAACTGATTCCCTCTTTCTCTGCAAGGATTGGGTTGTTCCTTGTTTACACTTTGAAACCTTCTTCTGTGGATGAAAATCAGATTTGCCTGGATGGTGTGGCTGAGATGTCCAGTGAAGGTGAGGAGCTGCCTTTGGTGTGTGTACTCTGATAGCTGAACTGCTTCCCTTCTTCCTCAGGGCATGACAAACCCTAAATGCAACATAGTGCTTCTACCTCCAGTGGCAGGAAGAGATATGATTTGAATTACTTCACTTGGAAAGGGACAGGCTGCATTGAGGTGACAGGAAATTGTGGGGAAAACTTATATTGCTATAAAGGCCTGATGTGAAGAGTAGCAAAGTGACCATCACTCTGTATCTGTGCAGGAAGGCCTGATCTACCACGAGATCCACCTCCTACTGAGAGAGTGACCCTTTTGTCCTCTCTCTCTTAATAAACCAGCAGTACTTTGGCTTCATTGTCCAGAGCCTCCACAATGTTGGATTTCATTGATACGCACAGAGATAAAGGCCACTAAATTGAAATTGCCCCAAAACTAATGTAATGGACTCATACAAGGAAAAAATTTTACTTGACATCGTGGATTTTCTGTGAATATTTTGCTACACTTAGAATGGTAGCAGATAATAATGTGGAGCTTTTTGCCTTTTAAAGTTTATGTGTATTTATGTCAGCTTCGTGTGGGGGAACTTCTAGAGAACTGGCTCTTTTATTGTGATCTTTCAGTTGAGAATCTATTGGTTGTTGCACCTCTAAACAAAATATTATATACTAAGGAGACACTGGTAAAAGTAGTTTATATATATAACCATCACAGCTAGGCAATACAAGTCAGATTGCCTGTTTACATTTCCCTCTGTGGTTAACCTGAGATTACTTCCTATGGATTATTATTCAACGTGTAGTCCGGATGGACTTGATGATGTAAGCGCTGGTCATTTCTGATTTAGCAGGAATTCTTATGCTCAAAATCTGATGGCTGCATCTTTTTACTTTAGAAAAGACTGGTATAAATATTTCCTCTGGGCTAATCTGGTGCAAACAAGGTTGTTCATCAAAGCAATGGAACATGTGTTTTGTTTCTTCATTAGTCTTTATTACTTTCTGATATTTGTAGCCTTAAGCCAAACATCTGGAAAGACAATCTGGCTTCGAAACCAGTTACTGAAGACGCTGTTAGATGTAATGTACTCAGACAAACTTCATTTGTCCTCTGAGTAAGTAGAAACAATTTAGAAAGGTTTGTGTGTCTCTATCTTCTAGATTTCCACTTTACTGATACTTGACTAGAACTAAACACACCAATAATATTTGAGCTTCAACAAAATAGTAAGAAGTATGTTTTCAGAGAATGTCTCAAAGGAGGAACCCAGATACTTCTGCATTGCAAGGGTTGAAGAGAGCCCAGCTGTCCTTGAAAATCAATTTGTACTAGTGTGGGATTACTTGCACCCCTCTATCATAAGCATGAACACGCAGTTACTGTAGTTCTAGCTTGCATAACTGAAAGGCAGAGTTGGTAGTGCTGGGTGCTGTCCCTGTGCATTTTCATTTGTTAATATATATTGAACTTCCAAATTTAAACTGTAATTTTGGATTTCATAGGTTGACAGACCTAGTCTGTGATGTAGTTTACCTCAGTTGTTGATAAACACTTTCAGAAGGAGCTTCATGTTAATGAGCTGGTTTTGTCTGACAGTAATATAAGGTTGGATTTTGTAAAATCATAGAATAGTTTGGGTTGGAAGGGACCCTCTAAGGTAATCCAGTCCAACTCTCATACCATGAATGGGGATATTTTCAACCAGATCAGTTTGCTCACAGCCCTGTCCAACCTGACCTTGAATGTTTCCAGGGATGGGGCTTCTACCAGCACTCTGGGAAACCTGTTCCAGTGTTTCACCACCCTCACTGTAAAAAATTTCTTCCTTGTATCTAGTCTAAATCTACCCTCTTCTAAGTTTAAAACCATCACTCCTTGTCCTGTTGCAACAGAGGCCCTGCTAAAAACCTTGTTCCCACCTTTCTTATTAGCCCTCTCTAAGTACTAGGAGGTTGCAGTAAGAGCCTTCCCTGGAGCCTTCCCTTCTTCAAGATGAACAATCCCAACTTTCTCAGACTTCCTTCACATCAGAGATGTTCCTTCCCTCTGATTGTTTCTGTGACCCTCCTCTTGAACTGCTCCAACAGGTCTATGTCTTTCCTGCACCAAGGACTCCAGAGCTGAACAAGTACTCCACGCTGAGGTCTCATGAAAGCAGAGTAGAGGAGCAGAATCATCTCTCACAATCTTCTGGCCACAGTTTCTTTTGATGCAGCCCAGGATAGAGTCGGCCTTACAGGCTGCAAGCACACATTGCCAGCTCATGTCCAGCTTTTCCTCCACCAGCGTTCCTAAGTCTCTCTTGGCAGGACTATTCTTAATCCCTTCAGTCCCCAGTGCAATTCCTTGTCAGCCCACCCAGCAGATCCATATCTCTCTAATTTAGAGAGAAGGATGTTGTGGGGAACTGCGTCAAAGGCCTTTAGGGGGAAGAAGCGGCTTGAACTGTGTGGATGAGTGTGTTAAATCTTTGTAATTCTGTGTTGTGATACACTTTTAGTCAGATTTTTTTTCTAGAGAAACTTGAGCTTTAAATCATTTTGAGATTATTTTAAGTAAAATCTCCTTTCTCTCTTCCACCATGTGTCATTTCATGAATTTTCATTTCTCTGTTTGTCCTAGGGAACAAGAGGAAGTATTTTTTGCACTGGGGCCGGACTGGTTTCTGCTCTTCACACAGAGCCATCTGCATTCCAGTACGGTTGTGCTAGGAATCAAGCTACTCCTGTGCTTCCTTCACAATCGTTTACTGCTGGACAAATTCAAGGAGGGCATATTGGCTGGGCGCTGGCTGGAAAACAGCTCTTCAGGGCTGAGTATTCTAATGGGTATGTGTTGGTTTAATCCTCCAAAACCAACACATGGTTCAGCTCAGTGACAGCAGATCACTGAAGTAGGTGAACAGAGAATTCTCACTGAACTCAGCAGACCAAGAATTGATATTACATTCTAGAGCAACCTTTTCCTAGTATTTAGCTTTTCTGTGCTGAAGAGTAGAAGACGTTGCTTCTCCCTTGCATGATGGTTGGCATTTCTGATAAGCAATTGCAGGGAGATGGGCCTTTTTGTCTTGCATACTATCAGGCTAGTCAGTAAGCCTGTGAGATGTCCAGGTGTTACCTTGTGCCCTGAAACCTTCTGTTTCTATAAGATTTGTTCACCTTTCTTTTTTGTTAACTAGATCTGTAGTTCTGAGAAAAGGAAGCGTAAGGAAGTAGAAGAATTTAGGGAACCTCAACTGTAACCAAAGTGATGATGGGAAAAATTGTTAGCTATTAGTCGAGGAAGTTTTGTAAAATATTGCAACCTAGCAGAGTATTGAGTGGTCTGGACAATGACAAATGAAGATAAATTTGGGTCAGTAATTCTTCCTTTCATATAGGATACGTTTTTAGCCACTTCCTCAGGATGACTTCCTTTTCTTTTCCTTTAAAGATAATTTAAAAACTCAGCCCCCAGTGCCTGACAATGGCTCCTTCTTGATTTTCGGGTTTTCGGTGTTGCAAAGATGTCTGACTGATCATGTCCACATCCCTGAGATGTACTTGCTTGTGGCAGGGCTCTTTCTGGCAACTCCACAGTCTGAACCACCTGAAGCAGCTAAGGTATGGAAAAAATAGTGTACAAGCATGAAGCTGCTATTGCTTGACTACTTTGGTATTTTCTGCTCTTTCCCATGAGAGGATTTTCAGGCAAGTTAGCCCTACTTGGGTTTTTGAGATAGTTAAAGTTTAGTCATTCAAACTTTAAAAATGAATTAAGTTCACTTTGATTTAAGAAAATCTGTGTTTGGAACAAACTTATTCATGCAGGTGTTAAATGTTTTTTAACTGCTGTAGTTTAGCAGGTAATTCAGGTTAGCTTCCCTCTCTGTTCTTACATTGTCAAGATTCATTAAAATCTCAGAATTAATGTATTTGGGTCTTTTTCCTAGTACTCTGAGAAGCCATAAGACATCTTTGCACTGGGAGTGTCAAAGACTTATTTCAGAAGAGAAAAACCCATTAGTACTACCCTGGGGAAACACATTTAATAGGAGAGGGAGGGAAGTGCTGGAGGTGATGATGTTTTGGGTTTTTTTCTGATGTGGAGAGAGCAAGTGTATTTCTTGATGCATCGTATATGATTCTCCATCTCTTCTTGAACTATTTCTCCTGTTGTAGAAAGATCTTGAGTCTATGTTGCAGTGGATCTTGCAGCACCACCTTACAGAGAGTGTCCTAAAAATTGGGTTGTGTGCAGAGGCAGCTACTTTACTGCTGGAAATGGTTAGAGTCACTGTGGACAAGGTAAGCATTTTGTTGCAAGGACTGTGAAATGTAAATGGCAGAACAAACTGCTTGAGACTGTCAGATGACAGGGGCAGTATTTACCTGTAAACTCTACCCTTCCTTTGCCTTCACAGGGCAATGCTGAGCATAACAGTGAGCAGGGACTGCAAAGCATCAGCCCAACTATTGTCCTGTTTGTTACACAGCAGATAATGTGATATACTTATGTTTAAGAACATTTTAGCACTGAGATGGATCTTACCCACAATATTACCCATTTTGTAAATTCTTAATGGTGAAGATATGCCACCTCTCTGATTGGGTGTATCTTCAAGCTGGAAGTTGGCTGCCTGGCCTCGCTTCTCTGTGGCCATGTTATGTTTAATTAGTTGCTTAGGAATACCTAGAGAGGAGCAAAGATGAACTTATATGAGTGAGAGCAATGATGCCTTGACTAGATGCACATTTGTCTTTGTTCAGCCTGTTACAGATGCAGAAGCCTCCTGGGACATTACCTATCCAGGGAATATTATCCAGTTTCTGTGCTTGATCTATCACAGTTATACTCAGGACCCCATGTGGTACTGTCCTGACTTCTTGAAAACTTTGGCTATGGTTGCTTTCCATTCTGAACCACCCAAGGTATGTGCATCTAAGCAAGCACAAGCCCTTCAGGTCTGAGATGGGCTGTTAGGAAGAAAAACAAATTTAAAGGATACCATGAGTTAAAATACATTACTGTCTGCTTCTACAGGGAGGTTCTGAAGAGCTTTTGTCTCCTGATGGTCCAGCCATTGCTGAAGGGAAAGGCTGTGTTGATCTCTCCTCTCTCCCACTCCTACCACACCCTGCCAAGAAACAAGTGTGGGATTTTGTGCGAGTCCTCCTGATGGACAGTCTTCTCAACATCCCAGTAAACAAACAAGGACATCCACTTGAGATGCTTCTTGAGGTCTCTGTTCTAGTTATCAGGCTGGGGTGGAAGGACAGGAGGTATCCTCCTGGTGGCCTGGTGGAAAAACTGCCAACAGTGATGAAGAGGTGTATTCAGTCAGCTTTTTCAACTGTCTAGGATAAGACTGGGATCACAGCTTTTGGAAAGCATGCACTACTTCTTGGCCCATCTGGTCTTCCTTCTTAGTGGAAAGAAATTTCTGTCTTTTCAACAAGGAAGAAAGGCCTTTTCTGCTTGCTTTGCATTCATATGAACTAAGTAAATGCTGCCCTGAGACACCAATGGAAGCATTTTGGGGGCAACATTTAACATTGAAGTAAGGCATGAAAAAAATTCCATTTTCCTAAGTAATACTTACTTGTCATTAGAATAGCTCTTGAATTTGTTAAGAACAGATTTCACATAGAGGATTCCTGTGTACTTTTTTTGAGACCATTTCTTTTCAGTGCTCAAGTAAACCAAAACCAACTGTCTCTGCTCTTAGTATAAATCAATACAAGCTGTAGTAGCTGAGTCTGGATTATGGATTTCAACCACTCAAAGCACTGGAAAGAGTCAGAGTACCCTGAAGAAAGGGAAAATTCAAAATTTAGGCTTCAGTTCCAAATGGCACTAATCTAGGTATCCCAGATATGAATTCTGATGCAGCCTTAGCTTAGTAATAGGAATAGTAATGAACATAAACTTGACCGCAACTGTCATGAGTTAAATCATCTTGCAGAGCAGCAATTCCTTAAAGATTTATATAGCAACAACCTGAGGCTTGGTACAGTTTAAGATAGAGGTTGGCTCTTCAAACTGTCTGAATCTTGGGCCAGCTAAGTAGCACTGAAATTCCCTGAGGGAAAGATCTCTTGGGAACCACCAGTGAATCTAGGTTCTAGCCCTGTGCAAAACTTTATGTTCAGCATGCAGAGGACCACTGTCCTGGCTATCAGCCAGAATGTGTAGACCTACATAAGATCTCCTCTTTTCCCAGCTACAGTAAGAGGTTCTCTCTGCACATGGGCTTTTGCTGTACCCTGTATGAGAGGTGCAATATTGGCTTTGCATGGAGGAATACACCAAATCTCTGTTTTCAAGTGTTACTAAGGGTTAGCTGTCACAGATAATTTCACAGCTTGCAGCAGCTGTTTCATATTCCCACACTGGTGTCTGAAGTGTGCAGGTAAGGTGGAGTAGTTGTCCCACCTCTTCTTGTGCTGTTTTTCCCTTCCTATTACTAACATGGTACCTAGGTGCTTAAGGGAAATGTTGGTCATTTTGAATTATCTCAAACAGTACTGAGTGTCTCTTGGAATTTCTGCTTGCATCTTTGAGCAAAAGTTTTACTGAATCTAAATCTATGACAGGATTAGCCTGCTAAATATCCAATGAAATCAAAGCAAATTGAATAAAGGCTGAAAGTAAATTTGAGTATAATTTCCTGGCTGTTTTCCTGCTGTTCTAATATGTACATGGTTACTGTATAGACTTTTCCAGAGGAAGCCACCAGTGAGCAGAAGAGACATTTCCAGACCAAAGTTTTGCTGTCTGCTATGGACATCTTCCCTGTTACCAGCCAAGGAGAGGGGAAAACAAGACTAAGAGGTGAGCAGTGAGAATCAGGTCATTATCGAGTTGGTATTTAGCATGTAGCTGTAAATGCTAGAAAGATTTGGAAACACTAGCTAGAAGGACAGTCCAAGTCAGCAGGCTGGACTGTGCATTCTCTCCTTTTGTTGGCCAGTTTACATAAACTACTGTAGTTTTACCGTTATTCTAGAAAGCCTCTTCACTTTTTCCTCATTTTTTGAGAACATACTCTGAATGTTAAAAAGGGAATACTTGGAAAGAAACCTAGCTGATAACTCAATTATTGCTGCTCTCCTTTTTGATTCAGTAGTTGGACCAGTCCTTCATGACAGTATTTTAGTGAGATTGCTTCTGCCCTTCTGAAGAAGAATTTTCTTAGATATGTCCCTGCTCTGAGACTGTTCCTTCTCAGCTCTGGCGACCTCACATCTCACATAATTTTTCTTGCATTTCAGCATGTTTTTGGAATAATCAGCACTCTTGTATCTTCTCCAGGGAACAGTGATCCTCATGGCACTTCAGAATCAATTGCACCCATAACCATGATGAATATTACCTATTTTGCCCAGAAGCTGGTTGAGAAGCTGAACAGCGGAATGTTTGCTGCTGACTCTAAGGAAATCCTGATCTTCACTACCAAACAGATTATAGTGGTGAGTTACATGATACTTTTTTACAACTATTATCAATATGTTGTAATGTGCTGTTTCACGCTGAGGTCATGATACTACAATTCTTAAGAAGATGGCTGTAATCCATCTTCTGATTGTGATTATTCCTGTTCTCTTGCATAAGTGCATAACAGCTCTAAATGGCAATCACAGCTAGGTGTGTAAAGAAGGGAAACTTGGCTCTTTTCTGTGACTGTCTGTTGGCTATGTATGTGTTGCTGAACAACAATAAAATAATTTCCACTGCAGTTCCAGGGACTTCAGCAGAAATATGGAAGAACTGAATTTATATCTAATGATGTAGTTTAAGGGAATTTTGCTGAAATGAGTTTGCAGCAGCTTAAATGAAATGAGAGGAGTGGACCTTGGGGAGGCAGTTCTTTGAGCAAGCCAAGTACTCTGCTGTTTTGTGTTTTCACAGGTCTTGGAGAGCTCCACCTCTCAAAAGGAAACTTTCCTCAGTGCCCTCTACAGCTGCCTTAACAGAACCATCCTGTACTGCCTATCCAGACCACGACAGTCACTGTCTGAACAATTGAACGTCCTGAACACTCTCAATGTCCTGCAGGAGCAGTGGGACATTATTTTTGCAACTTATAACTCAAATTATAATTTTATCATCTGCCTAATGTATTGTCTTTGCCAACTTAATTTGGGCAGGTACAAATATTCATCTCAGCATAACCTTTGTTCACATCTCTGCTGTTATCTATGGGAGTGGGTGCAGAGGGGGAGACTTCCCAAAACTTAGGCAACATTCATTTTGAGGAAATCCTAGAAGCTGAACTTGAGATGGATTCAGCTAGACTAGGGACTTTGGATGTAGTATATGTACTGTATCCTAGCAAGTATTTGACTCATTGGGCTCAGTGCTCTAGGGGCTTAAAGCACCAATCTGCTTTAAGTAGGGTGCATTTAGTCCTGTTGAGGTGGCAGAGTAAAACCACTTGGAGAAAGATGGCTGTTTTCCTCACACACTTAAAAAAATGAAAAACACACAACAGAGATATTTTGATGTGATTTTTTTATCATTTAATCTGTAGAATAGGGAGGTTACTAATGTGCTCAGTATTCTAGAGGCAATGGATTGTCTTAGAGCAAGAAAGTGGAAGGGATAAAATGCTCTTCAATGAGAAGGCTATTATTTTCCTTGCAACAATAGTGAGCAGAAAATTTCCTAACCACCTCTCTTACTCAAAGGCAGGCTGGTATGTGAACTTGTGGGTATAATAAGCAAGGCACAATGTGTGGCACTTAATTCCATTTCTTTTAATTTTGAAAAGGCTGTTTTGTTTCAGAGACACCCATACAAGCTTGCATGTTTGTCTAAACAGAACCCTTAAAATTTGCACATAGGTTTGATTACTACTCTTTATTAACCAAAACATCTGTGTTGTATTTGTGCTACTCATCCAGCATTTCCAACAGCTTACTTTGGAGTAGTAACTGCAAGTAACAAGCTTGAACTGATTTAAGTGGTGCTGGCTCACAAACTCATCATTAAAATAAGACTCTGGAAATCTTCCTGGGATGTTGGCTAAAATTATTCCACAAATGTGCAACTGGCCATTCTCTTAAGACCATCTGCATAGGCTAATTTAGTGAGGTGTTTTTTCTGATCCAGCAGCTGTTCTTGTGTGGATGCATTTAAAACATATATAAAGCTGTGCATGGATCTTGGGAATCTTTCTGTTATGGTTGTTGTTACTCAGGTCTAAGCTCCAAAGTGCTGATCAATTTTATAATTGATTTGGACAGGGCTAGAACATCCATATGTACTCTTTTTGCTCTTCTTAGAGGTGATATGTCAGAGGTACTCCTGCTAATGTAAGCTGAGAAGTTATTATAGAAACTGCTTTTGTGGGAAAAAAAAAAAAGAAAATATTGGCTAGTGTTTTATTCACTATAATGATGATTGTTGTTTCAATGAAAACCTTCTGTGTTGTTTAGGTGGTCTGAATTGAATCCATTAATACAGCATTGCATCAGAAATAAGCTTCACTTCCTGGGGTCTTTTCTTGATTGTTCTTATTCCAGTCAGATAATAATTTCCAGGCCAAAACTTTTGAGATGGGGGAAGGGTTACTTGTATGTTGTAAGAGCAGAAACATATTTAAAAAACTGAATTACAGAAGTGCCACTGTTATCCAAATGCCAAACACAGCAAAACCAGAGAATCAGAATTATCTTATTTCAAACAAAATCAGAAATAAAAATGGCAGCTTCGCATACCTAAGAGATATGACTTTCCCCTGTAGTAGTGCCTGTTTGCAGTTGATAGAACATAGTATTTCGCTGGTGGCCATACCTAATATATATTATTGACAGCACTTCTGTGACCAAATCCAGGTTTTCTGGATGCCTTAACTAAGCCTGTTCCATTTATTTTAAGCATTAATGCTGTGCTGAAATTCCTGATGTTTTTTACCTGACTGGTAAACTATTGGGTGCACATCCTATTCCACCCCAAAAGCAGCATCAACTCTTTTTGGCCATGGTAGTGTTCTCAATTATAATCACATCTACATGATACTAATATAACAGTGCTAAAGATTGCATCTTTTTGTATTGGACACTTTATAAACTGAGCAAACAATCATTGGTGCAAAGAACTCGGTCTCAGTAAGCAGCTCAGGAGCAGGGTATGGCAACGCAGTGTTTCCCACATAGTGGGAGATACCTGTAGTGAAGAAACTCAGAGGAAAGGGATGGGATACAGGATGTTCAGGGAAGTGCAAGAAAGCTGGATGCAATCTAGCTACATCAGTACAGACCTGTGTTCCAGCTAACTCCTATGAATGGTAGACACAATTGCACTAAGAAGTGCAGGGATAAGGCATTTACATTAGTGTGATCCATAGGAATGATCTTAATGACTGCTTCTTGACTTTGAAAACCTGACTGGCAGTAGTTCAGTTCCCATTTCCTGTAAATCCTCCAGTATCATGTAACTGCTGTAAATCCTGAAGCCTAGGAATGTTATCTACTAAACGAATCAAGTAGGAGTGGATGTGTAGAAATATCTTTGGTTTTTTTCACTGTCTTATGTTTGTTTTAAGTCTGGTTTCCTCATGTGACTTTTTTTTTTTTTTGGTCACAGCTATCCAGAAGGCTTTGGGGTGGATGCAAAACCAAAGCTAGCTTCATATCACCAAATCTTCTCTGCACCCAGTGAAGAGGAAAAGGGCAACCTGCCTACTCCAGATGATGGTAATTTGCTGCCTTTGGCCTGCAGAGTTTTCAGAGCACCTCATGCAAGTGCTGCTTAGTTGACTCTTTGCTGTATAGGCACTGTGGACACAGCGCAGTGAAAGTAAAGTTGAGCTAAACTTGACTTGTGCTTGCATCATATCTTTTTATTCAGAAATTATGCCCACATCCTCAGGAGTAACTGATTCCAATTTTGAGATCTCTTCCCTATGTTATGGCCAGTGTTTTTGTGCCCAGATATGTAATAGTTGTAGCTCTACTTCTTTTTTCAAGGTCTATCCAGAGCTTGTGTCAGTCTATTGAGCACAGGAAGAAACATCTTGCTCTTTTAAGAACAACCCTGGAAAAATTTGGGACTGGATTCAATGTAGGGGCTATCAGCTACAGCAGAGTGATGCTCTTTATATATATATATATATGTATATATAAAAGTAGATATACAGAGATATGATGTATCCAAATAAGTCTGATTCGCAGGGAAATACATCAAAACAGCTCCACACTTCCTTGTATGGCATCTTGTTGCTGTGTCAAATTGTATCTACTTGGTTAACTTCCCTCCACCACCTCTAGTGATGTTGGGCAACATAAAGGTCCTTTATGTGCTTTAGCATTCTGTGTTTGATAGTAAGATCATCAAAATTCTGAAGAGGTGGTTTTCCATGGCAGAAACAAGGTAAAACCATCTGTCACTCCTACTTGTTTCTTTTAGGGAGTTGTATTAGACCAACTAATCTGGCTTAGATCCCATGGAGGCAGTAGATAAAATGGAATAATGCAACTGATTCCAGCAGTTACTCTGGACCAGTTCTGTCCACATGAGGGTTTTTTTACTTTATCTGCTGCTTGACCTGTTACATAAAAAATGACTCTACATTTGTAGGGTTTTTTTTTTTGTTTCCTAGTCCATCAGGAGATTCGGAGAACTATAGAAATCATCTGGAAGCAGCTCATTTTTCAGAGGCGGCAGGCACTGGAGGACACTTACAAGATGGACCTTTCTGTAAAAGGAAATGACAAAGAAAGGGACATGAAGATAACGGAGATCACTCCTTTATGGGAAGAAATTATGACAAAAGCTTGGCAACACTTGATAGGTCTCTGTTCTTTTATGGAACATTCATTGCAGTAAGCAAAGACATTGCAGTAAATATAGCACTGAATGGAAAGCCATGGATTCCTTTGTTGTACCCTTCCTCTGCTCACCACCAGCCAGATAAAGCAGATCCTTAGTTTCTCTTATCCAGGATTGTGATTGCTTTCTGTGTTATGACCATGGCCCTTCTGTAACCATCTGGTGATGCTGTAGGGCTCATACTGTGCTGCAAGAAAGAGTAATCTCCTTAGACAGTTGTGTCGTATAGGAGTATTTAAAAGAGAAGATATTAGGATGAAGAAGGGCATTCCAATATGTGTAGTGTTGCAGGGATTCAAATTTCATGTCTGTATAATGAAATCAATCTATGGCACACCTCTGTGAGGCTTTTAAATAAAGGCTTGAGAAGTACATGTGAATTCAATGTTGCTTTGATAAATAGAAGGACAATGCAGCTGGAGTGAGGTACTGCCATATTGACTTTTGTGACAAGGATACAGAACCTATACCTTCCCCCAGGTTCAACTTCAAGCCTTTACAAGCTCTTTTCATCTGTTTTGCCCCACAGCATCTGAAAAGAAGCTTCTCCAGAATAAAGCGGGGCCAGGCCTGTCACAGAGCAAGCACAGTTCCTGGAGTGAAAGCTTCTCTTCAGCTATTAGGTTTATGCCTGGCCGAAATACAAAGGAAATGATATGCAAATCTGAGGTAATTGCTATTCTTTGTCTTTTCTGTCTCTGTCACTGGTCTGCCTTTGGTATGACTCTGGAGAGTTTGGAGTTGAAAGGCTCGTGAGTATGTCTGTTAATGTGTTCTATTGCAAACTAAATGCCTATTGCAGTTGAGGTTACTTTCCTAGGCTGCTCGAAATTATTACAAAGAAACAGTCATTGATCTGAAGAACTTCAGTTAGCATCCTTCACATATAATGTATTAATACATATTTTAACATGAGGCCTCGTTATGGCACTTGAAAGGAAAAACCTAAGCATCCCATGTGTGTTTGTGCTCCCTGGAGGTGTTCAAGGCCAGGCTGGATGGGCCCTTGAGCAGCCTGGTCTGATGGGAGGTGTTCCTGCCCATGGCAGCAGGGTTGGAACTAGATGATCCCTTCCAACCCAAACCATTCTGATTCTATGTTTCTGTGATTCTATGATCACTATAGTATTGTCCTTTTATTTTCTACTGAAGTATTAAAGGTCCCAAAGCCTCAAGAGATAGGGAGACAAGTTCTTATATAAAACATGGAAGGATCTGGAGGCTATGTAGAATTCCAACTGCCAGCACTGTAGCTAAACTATGTTTCCTATGTGTAAGCTCCTCCTCTGCTAAGATAGAGGGATATTTCCATGCTTTTGCTGGGCATTTGTCAAGAACAGAAATGAAAAAGCACCAGTTAGATGTTTCTTATTTAATTATGTTAGGGCTAGAGTAACCAGATATAGGGTAGGGTAGGGCATTAGAGCTTTGGGCTAAGCTTTTGTTACTGCAGTGCTGAACACATTAAGGTCAATTTTTCTTCTGTTGAGGAAACAGAAAGTCTGTTACAGCATTAGTTTAGGGAGTCTTAACCCTCTGGCTGTAGGTTGCAGGTTTATGCCCAGTGATGACTGGCTCATTTCCAGGTGTGTTGATCAGGAAGGTCATGATACCCAAGTAATGAGTCTGATAATACCCTACTGAGCTGCAAGTATTTTCTCAGCATGCTACAACACCCTTCTTATTCCTTACAAGCACTTTGCTGCTTACAGAGTAAGCAAGTTCTTCCCAGGTATGTATGTAGACTGTGATGTCATACTACAAGAACATCAACTATTTGCCCTGGGGTCTGTTTAATTATTTTTTAAAATTAATTTTGATTATTACAGCTGATTACACCTCAGTGAGCAATGTAATTGATATTTGTAAATGTATCCCAAGGAACACTTTGTACAACATGCTTTTTGCTGTTGAAGGTTAAAGACTCCGTTATTGGTTTTTCCCTAAATATGCCCACATCATTAGTTCCTCCAGTGAAAAGGTTGCCATCTGGAAAAGGCAGCGCGGAGACATTATTCAGGCACAAGTGCATGAAATTGGTGTTTCTGCATCTTCTGTTTCTCTTTTGCAAGGAAGCGGCTTGTAATTAAAGGAGTTCAGAGGAAACATTACTCATTTTGTGTTATTCCTTATGATGTCAAGGACTGACAGCTCCACAGCTCTGATAAATTGTTCCTCTCAATGAGATGCAAAGCTACAGTTCCAAATGTTCTCCACACTCACTCTCCCCCTTTCTCTCTCCAGTCTATCTTTTAAAGAGTTTAATGCACTTTTCAGAGAGATAAAATCTAAGAGGAAGACAATTTCTTAGCTTCTCAACTTCCCTCTCCATATACTTCACGAACAAGGTCTAAGGTGGGATTTTCAGAATCAAAGGAGCTTGGGAGCACAAGTTACATCAAAAGTCAATTGTATTTGTGCTTCTAACTTGTATTGTTGATCTTTGGTAGTCACTTTAAAAAGTGCTGTAGTGGGATTTTGTATCATTTACTGTCTCAGGCCTCTTCTGTTTTAAGCTGGGAAAAATCTCTTCATACTGGCTTCTATCTTCACCACTGTTAGTTATGGACCTGTGCCCTACAGGAACCCAGTTATAACATTGAGATAAAAAGAAAAACAACAGTATGAACTACCTAGTGAGAGAGAAATTCTTTAAATCCCATAGTAAAATACAAATCTTTGCATTTACTGAGAGCTAAGCACAGTTGTTCCTAACTAGCAAACTTATTAAATTTGAGAAAAGCACAGAAATTCAGCCAGTATTTCAAAGCTTGTCCAATATAAAGAAGAAATGAGTTGAATACTGGATTATTAATTTTATTTTTTTATTGACTGAAAATAAACAAGAAAGTTGAAGCAGTAATAGCATTTGCTGAAGATTAAAGGAAACAAAAAAAACCCTGGAAAACCAAATATCCCCCTCAAAACTATCAGATTTTTCCCTGTTGTAATTTAGAAAATAGCAAGTGTGTGCTTTTGAGACCCAATCCTCAATCTGGAAAAACATGCAAAATTCAAACTATTCATTCCTGCAAAGGATCAGGCCCCAGTTTTCTGAATTACTGTTTCTCAGGATCCCCAGCATCAGTGAATCCAGTTCCTTGGTATGTGTTGGCAAATGCCAGAATTAGCAGTGTAATGCATCTGTGTTCTCGTCATGTTTCTGAATCCACTTTGCTATCTCATGCTCTGCTCTGGGCTTTGTCTGAAAGGTGTGATCATGATCGCACATCTGGTAGTAGAATGGTGATGATCTTCTCTGGTAATTGCTATCTTGTGCTTTCTTGGAAGTCTGAGTAGCCATGGAGGAGCAAGAGCACTGTACAAAGTCAGATTTTTTAAAGCTTACAGGTAACAGATATGGGTAAATCACCAGCAGGAGGGTCTATAAGACTGTGAATACAGTGGTAAAGTATTCCATATCATTGACTTTCCTGTTTCAAAGTAATTATTTTGATCTCTTACTCCTTCTTCTCCCTCCTTCCCCCACAACTTCTGCTGTCAGAATCGAGGTTATGTATTTAATTTTTAGTTTAGCAATGACTGATTGTTTTCGTTGTTTTCAACAAGCTGCATGAGCAGCAAGGGACCACTATAACAATCATACTTCGGTAAACTGTAAATCAGCTTCTACCATGCATTATCCTGAGGTTGTTCCTGAGGATGAGTGCCTGAGCAATGTTACAAGCAGCATAATTCTAGATACTGTAAAATGCACTGCCTCAGATATAGTTGGTATTCTTTACAAGAGTTGCAGAGCCTCCTCAGTTTTACAGCAGGCCTGTTTTGGTTCATTCATTACATTCCTCTATGCCAGAGGTCCATATACTTTGAGAGAATTAAATAGAAAAGGTCTTTTTAACCTCAGTCTTCAGAATGAAGATGTTAACAGACAGCTCCTAACTTGTGATTGCAAAACCAAAAAATTTACAGTAGGATTTTGGTCAGCACACATACAGGTAAAGACAGATATAAAGCACCAGCATCTTGACCTCCTTTGTGCTAATTTGGTCATTGTCATTGCAAGAGAAGTCGTCCTCATCCAATGGGAAAGACCAATGGTGCTTCGTTCACTCCTGGCTGTCAGCCTTGCTTCCCACTTTTTGCAGGCATCTTTACAAGTTTTTGCATCAGGTGTAAGAGGGAGAAATGACGTGTTCTAAATGAATATGTGCAGATCACACTCACAAACTTGTGGGTGAAATGTCTGTGTACAAAAGTCTGTGGTTTAGAGGATAGTTTTTAACAAGGTTCTTCGAAAGCTGGTCATTTATTCTTAGGCTCTTGTGAAGACACAGAAGACAGCCCCAGGACATAAAATCAGCGTTAGCTTGAAATGCTGTGTGTCAGTGGGCTTTGACTTTTGTAAGAAAGCAGCTTTAACTCAAGTTGATGGATGTGACTTTACAGGGACTTGACCATTATCACCCAAGATGCAAGTGGCAACTCTAGCAGCTGAACCCAGAGCCTTCAAATAGCAGCTACTTCTTTCCTGCGTTGTTATGGCATCTTTTAATAACTGACTACAAAATCAAGGTTGATGCTGACCAGCCTGGGACTTCAAACACTGAGCCCCACTGCATCAGAGAGGGGTTGCTTAAAGTGGAGGAAGATATGTGAGTTAGTGCAAAAGAGAATGAGGTTGAAAAAACAGACTGCAAATTTGGGATGAATGAGCGTTCGCAGTAGGTACAATGAAAAAGATAGACATATTTGAAATATAATCACTATTATTTCTTAAAAAGGTATTTTTCTTACCAATCGATTGGTCTTTTATAAGCTTTTCAAGTTAACTGAGTTAAAACAAGCAAACATATAATGGTATTTATTTGAAAAGTGCATCATTTGTGTAACATCTTTATCTTCATAATAGAAGGATAATTAACATCACTAATTATCTAATTAAGTTCATTAACTATCCACCAACAGTGCACCGTGAAGTTGACATTATGTTCTTCTGTCAACAAATGCCTTAATTTCTTAGGAAGTAATTAAAATGTAAATTAGCATGTCATTAAATGCACAAGGGAAGTTTGGAATCAAATATTCATTTCAAAACTGCTCATAGCACACTTTTTTTTTACTTCAATGAAAGCAGGCTCTTTACTATTAATGATGTATATTAAACAATTTCCATTAAAATATTATTGTCTTGTTTAATAACTTGCTCAAAGCTAAATTACAGTATGCTGTAGCAATCTGGAAAAAGTTTCTTTAACTTTGAACAAAGAAATTTTTATGTCCTCTTAAGTGAGTTTCTGACACTTCTCATTTATCATTTTCAGACTGTTTACAAGATCATACGGAAATAATTCAACAGGTCATTAAGTTAGAAAAGAACTGTATGCAAACAAAATACTAAGCTATCTAATGTTACGCAATGTATATCGCTGCACTTCCTGAAATGTCTGAGAATAGTTTCCACATTTATTGGATGTAACTGCTCAACGGAGAAGTTGAATATAAAGTTTGTATGATGATGAACACAAATTACTAGATCTGCAAGCCCCTCACCCCATGGTCTGTCCCCTAAAAATCCAGTACTTGTTGCTACAGGAGATGGTGTGTGACAACGCAGTGCACAGTAGAAAATCTATCCTAACAAAATTGTTCCTTTCTTGATTTATATCAGTTTCATCTTAAAACCTGAAATACAAGTAATAATATCTCTTCCAAAATTTTTTGTGGATAACTATTCAGAAAGAATTTTTCTGTGTTTTTAAACTCGGTGTTGTCCTGTGGCAGCAAAGTCTCCTCATTTAATTTTACACTGTATGAAAGATGTTTCCTTTTTTCCTGCAGTTTTTTTTTTTTTACTATATTGTTGCCTGTCAAACTAAAGATTATGATTACTTCAGGTTTATGCTTGCAAATAGGATTTCATCAACTGGAGTTCAAAGTTGTTGGCATTGAACCCTCATCTTTTAAGATCCCCTGCTTGCAGGGTTTTATATTCATGTAATAGAGATGATGCTAGATGAGTTGGATGGTGTTACTATGAATGAAAGCAGACTTTCATTTGGTTGCAGAGAAACCATAGAAACAAGTGCTAGCCATGTAAACAGAATTTTTTCTCTGCTGAATATAGAAAGACAAATTTTTTTTGTATTTCTTTCTTCAAATAGGTCTATTTTCTTCCAGAATTTTGATGCATCATTTTAATTATAATAATTCCAGAAAGAAATTGTTTTTATTAAGTTACTTTATATGGTGTGTTTGATTCAAAAGCCTTAAGTGGTAATTGAAACTGGATCAAATTTACATTTTTGTTTTAAAATTTTGGATGTAGTCAACATTCTCATCCAAATTTTCCCACAAGAATATAATTTGTCATCATTCATTACTTTTAAGTTCTAAATTTGTTTTAAAGACAAATATTGCATGTTTTCAATTACGCTATTTATTATTAGAAATCTTCATAAGGAGAAGAACTATTACAAAATTTGCTCTTCAACAAGATAGGAGTTTATATACCGTGTCTTGTCTCATACAGAGAATTGTATAAAATGCACATTGGAATCTGAGTACCCAGAAAATTAAGAATGAGTTTCTGTCAGACAGCAGGGTCTGAAAATAGCTATGAGTGTGAACAGGATAGTGATACATGCAGGCAGAGAACAAGAAATCAGGGGAAGTCCTAGAAAACTCTGCAAGATGAACTTAAATATTTCTCCTAAATGAGAGTATAGGTTGCTAACCTATGTTGAATTCTGTGGCCATTCATTTCTTGTAGTTCTCATCCTTGCTAGTCAAATTAAAAGTAAAGCTTTGATGTACCGATCTGTAATCCATTCATGCTTTCTACTGCAGAATAGCCTTTGGAGTCTAGGACTGTGCTAAAAATCTCCAGAATTAATCTTGTCACCTTTAGATGTGTGCCATTTTAGGAAAATGGTAACTTTAGGGGCTAGGAGCAAAATGTTTCTTTCTATTCTGTGCTCTGAACTCTAAGTATATATTCACATTTACAGAATTCTTTCATCAGCTGAAGGAATAGAAGTGCACATATTTCATATATAGAAGCCATGATTCAAATGTAATCAGAAAATGCCACTGCATGTAGTTTTCAGATAAATCCTTTGGGATATTATGTAATAAAGCCGTAAGTTACATACATCTGCAGAAATTCATAGAAAATCGCTATTTTAAATAAAAATAGGAAAAAGGTAACAACAAATGAAGGCAAGAAGAGATCCCATTGCTATTCCCTATAATGCCAAAGCCTGACCTATGCCTTTTATTGGAGGTGAGAGAATATCTCTGCTGTGACAGGATGGAGATATAGCCCTCAAGACATTAAGTGAATTATTTAAAGTCACAGAAGTCATCCTCAGAGATAGGATTAAAGAGTGAATGTGTCTCAACTTCCATTGTGCTTTTTTACTATTAGGAGACACGTTTCTGTTCTCCCAAGAATTCAATAGTATCATCTGTTGAAGGCATGTATGTGTATGCACACATACATACATACAGTTGCTGTAGAAGTAGAGCTGCTTCTGTGCTGCCTGAGTTTAGCTGATAAATACAGTGTGGAAGTTTCATTTTATGTACATCATGCTTTGGGTTTATCCTCTTGAAACTCACCACTGTGTGTGGATACATTTACGATGCACTGAAATATGGATGTTTTTCTCATTAAGTTTGCTATTCCCCAATGAACTGGCGATGCCAGGAAACCATCCGTGATCTTTAGGAGCAGTTGGCACTGTGCATTAGCCACCTAGCGGGTTGAGGCACGAAGCTTCCATGCAACACTTAACTGCTGGAACTACAGTCTGTTGAAAAGCTAAATGAATTTTGGCAAAGCAACAATAAAATCCACATGGCAATAACAACTTTGTGATTGAAAGAGCCTGTAAACAATCCTCAGTGTGGAGAGTATGCAAAGACTAGGACAAACTGCTCTTTAATCTAAGGAAAGCATTATCTGTCTTAGCTTAATGCTCGTTACCTGGTGACTAATGAAGCAATTGTTCCTCTTATGAAATTAACCTACTTGCTTCCTAGTGTTTAGTCAATTACTTGAAAAGTAGTCCAGTCACGAGATGGGTGGCATATGATTTGCACAGGGTAGCAATGTACCTGGTGTCTGATTCACTATATTAGATTTAGAGGCATTAGTAGACCTGGAGATGTAATGGACTTTCTCACTGTATCTGAATACAACAGGGCTGGTGAATTGGAGACTCCACTGGGCTCTAGTAATCTACTCTAACCCTTGGATTCTTCTGTGTAAAACTGCCATGTTAGCTGTAATTTTGTCTGCTTGTGAGGCTGATGAAGTAGGGAGTATTTAGCAGGAAAAAATCAGGAGCCTTGACCTTTAATTGTGCATGTCAAGAAGGAAGTTCTGGCTAGATGTGTGGAAACAGGAGAGGCATGAGGACTGAAGTGAATACAAGAAGATAGTTTTCACACTTCGAAAGAGTTTAGGCTCAAAACTTAATTGCTGACAGTCTACATAAGTCATAGTGGTTTGGGAATTTTACATTTAAAAGATTATTGGGTTTATATGGTGACTGCAAAAATCAATCACTTTTGTGAGAAAGTGTCTTCTTCCTCCCTGCTTCGCATCACCTGTGACAGGAGAGCCACTCTGGTTAGGTTATGCAGGCCAGAGCACAGAGCTGGGATATGGGGCTGCTGAGAGGAGTAATGCTGTGCCACAGGTGGATCCCATTTAAATTTGAGCTGCTGGGAAATATATACTTAAGTAAAACTGTACAATTTGCTCTTTATAAAATGGCATTTAATCCTTAGAGTTCTATTTCATAATGTATTTTTCATAGGAATTGCAACTTTCCTGTTTGATTCAAGCTGGGAAGAGTGTATCATGTAATTTTTCTCATTCTAATGATGCTAATTTTCTGTCTCCCTCTCTTGCAGTCATTGCCCCTGGAGGGTTTGGGCATATTTAATTGCCACATTTAAGGTCCAAGTGCTGTGTATACATTATCTGTGTGTTTGTATATTAAATGCTTGGATTAAAGACAAGTGTGCCCCCCTTCAGTAGCAGACAATTTGTATATAAAAATTGTGAAATATATGCCTAAACATACCCTGAAACACAGTAATTTCTTGAATCAGGGTAATCAAATCTGCTTCTGCCATGCACAAAACCTTTGTCACTGTCATGTAGGCTGTTTACAGTTTTTTGTGTCCCTGGGTTCCTTACCTGCTGTTCGGTTTTTCTGTGCTCATGGATACTTACAAAAAACCTAGTGATTGCCTGAATAGCTGTAATTATATCAAAAAAACTATTCAGAATGGTGTAAGCCAAGGTTAGAGGAATAGGGAATCTGGACTGTTCCTGTGATATAAAATCTAATATCTGGTAAATCAGATCATTAGAATATGATCTACAAGAGTAGAAGGTATTTCCATATTAGTTTGTCAGCTTGTTTCCCTCTCCCACTACTGCATACTGTAACCATATATATACTCTTCGTAGGCTTATTAGGTTTCAAATTAGTTCAGGTTTGGTTTGCCTCATTACCAACCCTCGTTCCCATGCAGCCAAGTCATCGTGGCAGGATGTTCCAGAAATTCACTTGTTTTAGTTTCCCCACCTGTAAGCTAAAGACTTTGACCTCTTACATAAAGAGCTCTGGGAGGTACAGGTGAAAAGTATTGTACAAGAGTAGATTTTCTTTTTCTGGCTGCAATGCTGTATGAATGCTCTTACTGTGTGTACTTATAGTATTTATTTTGCTCAGAAGATCTAAAGTAGTAGACTAATATCACCAGTCCTAATCCTCACCAATAGAAGACTAACACAAATGCTTCAAAACAAGTGTCCGGGTATTCCCACTATCATCTATGGGACTATTCACTTCATACAGTGATGGATATGAATATTGGGTCTTTCCTTTGTCTCTTCCAAATCCAAAATTATGTTTTCTTGTAGTTTATTTTTATTTATTAATAGTTTTGGCACATACTTCTGTGTGTATGTGTGTTCTGTAATACAACACAGAGACTTTAATTCCTCAGAGAAAGCCTCAAAGTACAGAGCTCCAATTACATAATGTTTCTTTAGGAAAGAACTATGGCATATGTGCCATCTGTATCATACAATATGAGTTTATTATGGCAAGCCTGAATATTTATGGGGTGCAGGAGTGTTAAGTGAGATATATATAATATGTGTGTGTATATACATAAAAGCAGTCACAGAATGTTCCAGAGCTCATCAGAGAATTGTTAACTTAGAAGTCCCACCTCAACCTTTTCTTTTGATTTGTTTTCTTTTCAATTGTTTCTTATTGCAAGCAGCCTTTCAGCTTTAGCTGAAAGAAATTATAGAAATTCCACTATCTGAGTTGTTTTGGCATGCTAATTTCTCTATTGCCAGCACTTTCTCCTTGCTGATTTTGCCTTTCCCCAGTGCTAATAATTTTCTCTCCAATTTGCAGGAGGTCTCCATGCAGCAAGAGAAGAAATGTTTTGTTTATTTTGTGGTTTGTGTTTTTTTTTAATAGGAAAGCAGCTTGTAAATTCCACCACCTTTCAAGCTCTAAATATGGCCTGGGGAATCTGAGGCAGCAAAATTACCTGATTCTACTTAGAATGTGATTTCCTAAGGCTGAAAAGTTAAAAATGTGTGTAATAAAGACTTAAATCATGGTATCATGCTCAAATATTTACACCTGGATGGATCAATATGGCCTTTTAGTCTGCTGTTTCCCAGAATGCAGGTCGTATTTCTTGCTTTTCTGTGTATAAAACTCAAACCAGATATTACACAGTATTAACAATTATCAAAGCTGGCATGTTGTTTTGTTCAAGATAAACAATGCCGCAATGCAATATCTATTTAATCTACTGCATAAAGAATTGCCATTTTAAAGAATAACAACCTACAATTTTTAATGAAACTGGCTATTTTTTAGAAACTTGTTTGCATTAGCAAGATCAACAGCGTCCTGGCTTGTTTCAGAAATGGTGTGGCCAGCAGGGGTATCAACCTTATTGTCCTCTTGTACTCGGTGCTGATGAGGCCACAACTTGAATCCTATGTTCAGTTTTGGGCCCCTTGCTACAAGAAAGACCTTGAGCTGCTGCAGTGTGTGCAAAGAATGGCAACAAAGCATGTGAAGTGTTTGGAGTACAGGTCTTATGAGAAGAGGCTGAGAGAGCTGGGGTCATTTAAGAAAAGGAGGCAGATAGGAGACTATCGCTCTCTGCAACTTCCTGAAAGGAGATTGTAGAGAGGCAGGAGTTGATTTCTTCTCCTAGATAACAATCAAAAGGACAAGTGGAGAGGCCCCCAAGTTGTGCCAGAGGACGTATAGACTGGGAATCAGGAGATATTACTTAAGGGTTGCCAAGTATTGGAACAGGCTGCCCAGGGAAGTGGTTGAGTCACCATCCGTGGGAGGAATTTAAAAGATGTGTGGATGTGGTGCGTGGGGACATGGTTTAGTGGTGGACTTCAGTGTTATGTTTATGGTTGGACTTGATGATCTTAAAGGGCTTTTCCAACATAAACGATTCTGTGATTCATTAATCAGTGTAATTGTCCTGACTGAACACTTAATAACCAATAACTTGGTCTATATTCTCCATGTTTATTGAACATAGCTTTCATAATTTTCAGGTTTTAGTTTTGTTTGGTTTGGTTTGTTTGTTTGTTTGTGTTTTTTCCAAACACAGTGATCTGCAGTTTTGTTAATTGTTCATTGCACTTTTCTTGTGAAGATGATCATCAGGGACATGTTCATCTGGTTTCAGGTGGCTAGCTCTAGCTCATTTGGAAGCCAAAGTGGTTAGTCTTCAGTTCACTAGACATGGTTAGCAGAATTTTTCCTTCTTAGGATCCTTCATATGTTTTAAAGGCTAGGAGCTGGGTCAGTGACACCAGTGGGAATCTTTGTAATGTGGACTTTGACCTTAGGGAATCTCATGAGTGGCCATGAGTGAAATACAGACTATGGACAACTTTGAAACAGCTGCCAGTGGAGCACTGACTTGGCTTGAATAGCCTGTGGGTATCCAAAATGGTTGTTAATACTTGGAGGAACTGGTTGTCTATTCTGAATGGCTTTTACCCTATGGCTTTTACCCCACATAGACCTGGGACCTCAGCTCTTCTCCTGTACTGAGCCCAGCTCAACAGCACGGAGATGATGCTGCTTTCTAGGTCAGCCTTTATGGGAGTTTTATATGAATTATGGAATAGTTTTGAGGCCACAACTGTGATTACAGGTTTAATGATGCTTTAAACAAACAAAAATGTAATGACTTTCATCAGTGCAAAACAGGAACTTCCTGCAGGGAAACACCAATAAATGTGTCTTCACGGCAGGGGTACAGACCTGGCTGGCAGCCAGCAGTAATCGGCACACCACATAGACCTTGTGTGTTAACTTAATTATAGCACAGTGCAAGCAGCAACTAGACAATTTACTGTGAGGAATCACTGCCAGAGTGGCACAGAGTCCATGCATTTAAAAGTTACCCATCTGATCCACAGCTTTAAGTAGTGAGAGGCTGGGACTTTCACAGCCAGTTTATACTTGTGCTGTATTCACAGAAATCCCCTCTTTGTCAGGGAAGCTTGGGTGTGCACAAGAACTTTCAAATGGCACTGGAGGCACTCTTAACTTCTCCTGTATCATCTCTGAACAGCATCTGTCTTCTCTGCCACCTCTGATCCTCAGGAATTTATCAAAGGAATAAATACTTCTGTTACTCTCTGCAATGCATCCTTCCTACACGTTGGGCTGGCACATGGAATACATATTTATGATTTATTTGGATACTCTGACAGTTTGGATTCTGTTTCTTTAAGCAGTGATTAGGAGCATCATCCTCATTCAGGTCCCAATGTGCTGTACCATTAACTTCAGGAAAAAAAATGTTGCTCTTTGAGAGAGCTTTTAGATTGGAAAAGTTTAAAGCAAATATGCTCAGAAGATCATACGTGAAATCATGTAGTTGTAATAGGATATTGAGAATCTTTTTTCCGGGAAATACACTGTCAAACACAAGAATTTTTACCTGTGATTGTTAGCAAGAAGGCTATGATACTGAACTTGTCCCAGTAGCTACTTGTCAGCAGTCACACAAAAAGTTTCTGCTGATATGTTCAAAAGGGATGCACAGGAAGTTCTCTGATTTGTGTTCAGTATAGGTCTTGACAATGTGCACCTTGTGACCCTAAAACCTGTGGGTATTTGTAGAGTAGGAAAGCAGAGGGTGAAACCCATCTCTTTTCCCTGCTCCCTGAGTTTAAGGATCCCACCACACTGGACCTTTGTTCTTGATCTTATCCTGTGTAACTCTGAGACTAGTGCTATTGTCTCTGTTTTGTGGTTGGAGAGGTAGTGGTTTAGGGCAATTGCATGTCTTGCTGAAGATCATATAACCATCTGCAGAGTGGGGAATGCAACTCGTAATTTCTTACAGCAGTTCATCAGTTTTATACTTGCACAGATACCCGTAGCTTGAGAAGTTCATTCCAATAAAACAGCAGATGAAATGTATGACTATTAATGCACATTCACTGTTCTGTCAGTCTCCTGGATTCTAGAAGGAAAGGAAAGGTGGCCAAGAAGTTCTGTCAAACATCGTGATTTCTAGAGACATCTAAGGAGCACTGAGTTTTAGGGGATGTCTGCTATGTAGTGGAGCAGAGGCAGTTGTTATAGGTGTTATCATGCAGTAGCACAGCTCCACAAGTTTCCAGTTCTAAAGTTAGCTCAGACATCTCTGCACCACAATTCCATTAGTGTATTTATACTCCTAAGTCACTTTTTGCTGGAGGACTCGGGCTCCTACATCTCAAAAATGTTTCTGGAAACTGTTCTTTTCCTGTCTGCAAAATGGCAATGTGGACCACTCTTTTGTTTGCACTTTTTGTTTACACAGCAAGGAGCAGGTGTATCATTATGGATATTTATCTCATTCGGGGTCTCTACAACAGATAAATGTTTGTTATACTTGCTGCATAAACAAATTCATACTAACTAATTCAGCTCCAAAAGGAGGAGACTTAGATTTTATTTGCTGTTTTCTTTCTCTTTCTGAGTAATTTAACTAATGCCCCTTGTAAGGTAATGAATATGTTTGTCTTCCTGGTGTAAGTCTGCAACTTGCTTTCAGATGATTGCCTCTTCAATATACTGTCTGGAAAACCGTCGAACTTGCAGACATAGGCTATGTTCCTTAATTATTCTTATAAAAGACAGAGCATCTGATGCCTGCTTCTGCCCCTTATATAGTTTGCACTTGCAAAACTTTGTTGTAATGTGTTCTGATGTTCCTTCTAGGGATTTGTGTCATGCATGGAGAGGTACCGGAGAACTGGGCAGGAGCTGTATGCCTCTTTGTACAAGAACCACATACAGGTAAAGAACAAGAATATTGTGCAGTAGCTTTCTGGTTGAAAGGATGTTCCTGAACTACCCTGGGAAATCAGGCTTTTCAGAAGTAAGATGAGTAGTATGTCCAAAGAAATGCTGAAATTTGATAGATTAATACTTCGTTCCTGACATCACCACTGAAATGTGATAGGGCATCGCTCATCAGTCAGCTTCCTCGCTTTATCTTCAGGAGCCTTTTCCCTTTTCTTTAAATTAATTATTCGACTCTCACCGTAGTCAAAATTAAAGTGGTGACTTTGACCTCTTTTTCTTAGCAGTCAGTAAAACTTTTCAAGAGGTCTCAAGCTCTTGAAGCCAATAAAATCTCACAAGTATGTTTTTGTTTCTGGATTGGCCATCAAAGGCCCAAAAGCTTTTCATTTGTTGAAATTCTCACCTCTTCCCTCCTTTAAATTGCTATTTTAGTACTCTCCTGCCCCTTTTGCATACTTCCTAAGTAGTAATAATTCAGTTTAGGCCATGTTTGAAGGAAGAACAGTAGACTTCTGACTGAAACTTTTGGACTGTATTTTCAGTGAGCATGGTTGTTGCCATTTGACACAAACATTCATAAGAAAAAAAATGGAGTCTATAAAACCTCTGTGTGTGCTGTTCTTCTGGCTCACTGTTTTTGAGTTGGAAATCCAATGAAAGTAAGCTGTTTTCAAGGAGGCTGAAGTTTGCAATAGGGTTCTATTCTTCACTGTATCTTACTTGGACTAGTAGCATCTCCCACAGCACACTTTTGATGGGCAGTTGGACCTGTGTTTGGTGGGTCTACAGTGATCCCACCCATCCCTCTGAATCACTGGGGTGGTGCCACTGCTGGATGGGAGGAGAAGTGAGCAGAAGGTGGCACAAAGTGGTTCTGTCCCGCAGATGCTGCAGTGTGGTTACAGCAAAGCAGCCAAAGACTGGATGATACTCGAGGAGCAACTTTTCTACAAAAGAGGCCCATGGGGAGATGGATCACCATCATTAGAGCCACGATGGATTCTTGATTGTTGTGAAGGGCCTTCACGAATGAGGAGAAGGATTCAGCATGTGAAGACCCAAGCAGCAATGGTGCGAATAAAGAGTGAGGTAGAAAGCTTTGGCAGAAGGTGCACAATTTCTTTTAACAGTTTCTGGTGACTTTACATTCACCTCTTTCCCCTGGTTCTCATCACCTGATTCATCAATGTGTCAGTGCTACGCCTAAAGAACCCACTAAACGGGTCCAGTTTAGAGAGAGTAAGAGGGGTTACAATAGGTTTAGCAGCACCAGAATGATTTTCCTTCCTTTCTGGTATAAGATCTCCCCAGACAGATGAGAGTATAACTCGACCATTACTTTTCTGCTTGTAATATCTCATGGGTATAGCACTTCCCAAAATACGCAAGAGTACACTTAGAAGGCTGCACTGTCCTGCTAGTCTTATGCTTATTAGAGCTGCTAGAACTGGGGGATGATCAAAAGGGAATTAGTGTTGTTGAACTGTGCATTAAACAGTATATGTGGGGTGCTTACTACTGTCTGTCTCTGTAGTGTCTAAGTGCCAAATCCTATCAACCAGAAACTGAAGCACTTTAGTATATCAAAAGGTTCCTGTCTCCAGGAAATTTTCAGATTTTATGCAGAGCTTGGATTCTGGTAGTTTTCCGTAGGCTGGGTGATATGTTTTTTATCCTGTAAGTGGCCTCATGCGGGATCATTTTTGAAAAGACAATAGTCCTTTTACTTAGTTGTTGACATTTGTTCCTACATTTAATTGTCCCTTTAGGTCCTTTCAAATGAGTTTATTTGAATTCCCAAGGCATTTATTTGCAATGTAGTTATAAATCTGTTTTTCTCTGTACAAGGTTCTGAGTTATCTTTTCCTGCCTACATATTCCATTCTAGTCATACCTAGTTTCTTTTCAGATTCTCCTAGCAAACAGAAATGAAACAATCACCTCTGCTGAAGAGATTCCAGGTAATCTTTTGGGGTTAAATTACGTCATCAAGAGGGTAGACACAAACAGCCAAAGAGAACTGGAAATAGTGTATGGAGTTCCAGGTCAGAATTTCATCTAATGAAAAAAACTTGTCGATGCTCTGGGCTAAAAAGTTACCATAACATCTGGGAAAACACAGATGCAATTGTTATATGTAATATATAAACTGTCTTCAGAATTATTTCTCTTTTGTTGCTACCAGAAAGATCTGAAAGCAAAAAACTTACCTTGAAATGAAAGCTTCGGGCATTCTTGGGCACCTGAAATGTTCCCAGCTGCTTAAACTCAGAAGGAAAAGTGCAGACTTCCCCCTTGCTTTCAGCAGATGCTCCAGTTCTATTTTTGAAATTGTATCTAAAACCAAGTGATGGATGGCTCAGAGAAGTGGTAATAGGGATTGTAACTTTCCAAGACTGTGGACAAAATAAAGCCATCAAGAATGCTAATGTGTCAAATTGTATTTCAGTGTTCAAAAAAGAACCAGATTTTTCAAAATATGATCATTATGTCCATATTTTTCATTTCCAAGGCAAGACTTGCTGTTACATGAGATATTTAAAGAAGAAGGTCTGGGAGTGGGGAGTGAAATATGGTACAGAAGTCAGTAGTTTTCAGAAAGGGGAAAACACTGAGAAAGAACTGTAGTATGGATAAGTCAGCCAAGTCTAAGACAGTGGATTTTAACCACCTATATGGCTGCTCCAAGTCAAGCTTCTAGTGTATACTATTGGAAATAAGCATTATTGTTTGTATGTATCACACTTCTTAGTATGATAGAGCCTAGCAAACTAGTGAGAGTAAACCTCATTGTTCTAGGCTCCAAAAAAGATCCAAGTACTACATAGTTTATGCATGAAAGTGATTGCAGTCTAATAAGAAGACTGGTTATGCCTTCCCTAACTGTGTGCACTGCATGAATTTGCAAAACCAGGTACATAGGTTGTGCAAGATATGAGTGAATTGTCTCTCCTTGGATTCTAAGATCCTGCTCAGAGCGTGTTCCCAAAAGACTACCATTTCAGTTTTTTCCTCATTTCATCTGAGTATGCAACAGACTATTTTTTAATTATTTGATTCTCAGATGACCAGCCCAGCACAGTGCAGAAATGAGAATAAGTACATTTCTTCAATATGTTTGAATCTGCAATAATTATAGGGATTTAGCTTGAATTACAGCTGAATGCAAGTACCCGTTTTTTGTTCCCTTAACAAAGCATTCTTCTTTAGCAGTCACAGATTTTATTTATCTCTTACTTGTTTTTTGCAGGTAAATAATGCTGTTTCCCAAGGTAGAAAGATTTTAAATGCTTTTGGTGTCATCCAGCTGCCACTAAAACTGCCATTTCTTTTTTACTGATATAGGAGAGCTGATATTCAATGGAGCAGAAAGGGTGACAGATAAGGGATCAGATTGTAACCAGCTAACATTCTTCCCTGCTCTACATGAAAGTTTCCATTCAGAAGACTTCTTGGAACTCTGCATGGAGAGACAAATTATATTGCAGGAATTTGTAGAGAATGAAAAGGTAGGAAAGATGAACTAGAAAATTTTCTTTGGGGAGAAGGCATCTTAGAGGGTGAATTGGAGGTGGAGGGCTATATATTCCTTTCCAGTCTGGTGTTCAGATGGATTCAGGCTACGGAAAACCTCATCAGTATGTTTCCTTAGAGCAATTACAATTTTCCAGACTTTATATGAACTCCTATATAGACTTATTCTTGAAGATCATTTAACATTAAAACTTTGAAGTGAAAGACGAAAATTTGGGCATATGATGAGGTATTCCCATACCTGTGAAAGAGTATTGTCCAAGTTTGCCTAAGACATGGCAAGTTATGAGACTGAGAATTTCTGTCCTGCTTCCCCACCTTTACTCATGCTCAAAACAGCGCCTGGATTGTATTTATTTATTAACTCTGGAAGAGTGTGCCAATTTAGAATAAGTTGCTAGTTGATTGATGTGTAAATCTCTTCCTGATGAATACATAAAATGTTTTCTTCCTCCCTTCACATGCCTTTTTGTTCTCTGTCTCCCCATGAATACTGGACAGATTCTTCCCTGTAAGCCACAGAATCTTTCCCTACTTGCTGTTTGAGGGTTCTATCATATGTTATCTGGTCAAAACAGTACTATTCCTTCTTTCTTCTTGTACTAGACTGGATGCCCTTCTCCCAGATTTCTTCCCAGCAAAAGGAAGAGGCAGGTTCAGGGGCAGTGGAGGAGGACATGAGCTGTGGGGTAAACAGGATTTACTCTATTGGGGCGTTGGCAGATTTGTCCTGGTATTCTTAACTTAATTTGTTTACTTGAAAGGCAGCAAATTACCCTTGGCTTTCAGCATAGTGTCCATAATGGTGACTCCAAACCAGATCCTTGGTATTGGATGTGCATGGCACACAGTCATTTTTCACAGGACTGTGAGAGATTCTGTCATCAGAAGTAGGCCTGGCCCCATTCTCTGGTCTTTTGCAGTGTACCTGTTTCTTCCAGTGGCATCGTTAACCTTGTTGGCCCAAAAGTTAACATCCATAATGAAAGCCAAGGGTCAGACTTGGAGTATTTAAACTCAGCCATTACTGTGCTGTGATAGTTGTACATAGGTATAGAAATAATTGTTTTTCTTTAATGTCCCAATACCATTGCCACGTTTTTGTGATGCTTTGCCAGTCACACTCTTGCTCTCAGAAATAATGGTTTCCTTCTATTAAAGGTGTTGGTATACTGTCTGTCTATACAACATAATTCATTCCCCTGCCTCTACTCCTCCCCCCCACCTCCACCCCATACCTCTCCCCATCAGAAGGAGACAAGCATGAAAATGCTAGACGTGTTTTCAGTGTGCTGATCTCGTTTTGAGCCTTCAGGCTGTCTGTCTCTTCTGCATGTAACTCTGCAGGAAGCTGTCAGAAATGCCAGGCATGGTTTTTTCCAGCAGCAGTCACCACGTTGCCAAGCTGACAGAAGTATTAAAAAAAGCAGTAGGGGGTGACATTAGCTGTCCTGTGCTCACTTAGTGCACTGCGGTCCTGCCTTGTAAATAGCTGCCTCGTGAGCCATTTGCACTTTAAGCAGGCAACTGGAACCATGTTACCTACTGCACAGGAAAGTCATTGTGATGCTTTGGCAGATACTGGATTGATTTCTAGAACACAGGGACAGCCCTTCTCTGGAAAGTGGCCATTTTTTTTAATTGTCACCCAGTGCTATTTTTTTCTGCATTACCATTTAACAGACACCTTTGTATGTGTTCAGATATGTCAGAAGGCTTTTTGCAGAAGCAGCAGATCACTTTGTTGGTTCAGAGTATGTTCTCAACAAATTCAGTTAGGAGAATATAGGTGCAAGTGGGATATTGTCATGTTAATATCTGGTATTTTGTTTTATCTTGCTTGCAAAATAGAAAACATATTTAGGCATTCCTGTGAAATTAATTTTAAGTATTTAACAAGATGTGTTTATCTCTTGGACTATTGAGAGAAAGGGGTTCAGTTTTAATATAGGCTAAGAAAGAAAACTGCTGAGTGATGAAGTTTGGTCTCTGACAGAGTGGAGACTAATCATATGAAGGAACAGTCATACTATGTGTTTAAATAACACCAAGACCATCCAAAGGTCACTTTTAGATATGCGAGGTTTGCTGCTTTTTTCAATGTGTTTAACTACCCACAGAGGAAGGCATTTCTCAGATTTAAAAGTCAAACTCTCTGAATTTAGAAAATGCCAGAAATCAAGAAATTCATCCTAGATCTGTACAATTATAGCCTTTAGCCATAAGACTATCCTTCCTGCTTTACTAGTATATAGGGTGGAAGGTATATATATCCAAATTGCAGGGGAAAAGTCAGGAGGTCTAAGGCCCAACTAGAAATGCGATTGGCCAAGACTGTGAAAGACAACAAAAAGTCTTTCTACAAATACATCAACAGCAAAAGGAGGGCTAGGGACAATCTCCAGTCCCTAGTAGATGCAGAGGGAACAAGAGTAACAGGGGACGAAGACAAGGCTGAAGTGCTCAATGCCTACTTTGCCTCAGTCTTTAACAGTAAGGATAATTGTTCCCTCTGTGCACAACCCCAAGGGTTGGAAGAGAAGTATGAGATTCCCAGGGTCCAAAAGGAGGTGATTAGAGACTTGCTTGCCCAGCTAGATGCCCACAAGCCTATGGGGCCAGATGGAGTCCACCCAAGAGTTTTGAGGGAACTGGCTGATGTGCTGGCCAAACCCCTTTCCATCATCTTCCAGCAGTCCTGGATGACTGGGGAGGTTCCGCTGGACTGGAGGCTGCTGATGTCGTGTCCATCTATAAGAAGGGGCACAGGGAGGATCCGGGGAACTACAGGCCTGTCAGTCTGACCTCAGTACCGGGGAAAGTCATGGAGCGGGTGATCTTGAGTGCTATCAAGAAGCACGTGCAAGAGAACCGGGTGATCAGGCCCAGTCAACACGGGTTCATGAAAGGCAGGTCTTGCCAGAGTAAT
This sequence comes from Clamator glandarius, assembly GCA_033459285.1. NCBI lineage: Eukaryota > Metazoa > Chordata > Aves > Cuculiformes > Cuculidae > Clamator > Clamator glandarius. The sequence goes on along the minus strand of JAUNZM010000677.1, from coordinate 1,202,878 downwards.
CTGATCACCTTCTATGACCAAGTAATTAAACTCTTGGGAAAGGCTGTGGATGTGGTCTTCCTGGACTTTAGTAAAGCTTTTGATACAGTTTCTCACAGCATTCTGCTTCAGAAACTGTCGGCCTCTGGCCTGGACAGGCGCACACTCTCCTGGGTGAAAAACTGGTTGCATGGCTGGGCCCAGAGGGTGGTGGGAAATGGAGTTAAATCCAGCTGGAGGCCAGTTACAAGTGGGGTTCCCCAGGGCTCAGTCCTGGGTCCAGTCCTGTTTAATGTCTTTATCAACGACCTGGATGAAGGCATTGAGTCCTCCCTTAGCAAGTTTGCAGATGACACCAAGCTGGGAGGAAGTGTGGATCTGCTGGAGGGTCGGGAGGCTCTGCAAAGGGATCTGAACAGGCTGGAGCGCTGGGCTGAGACCAACGGCATGAGGTTTAACAAGTCCTGCACTTGGGGCACAACAACCCTAAGCAGAGGTACAAACTAGGAGAAACCTGGCTGGAAAGCTGCCAGGAGGAGAAGGACCTGGGGGTGTTGGTTGACAACCGACTGAACATGAGCCAGCAATATGCCCAGGTGGCCAAAAAGGCCAATGGCATCTTGGCTTGTATCAGAAACGGCGTGACCAGCAGGTCCAGGGAGGTTCTTCTCCCCCTGTACTCGGCACTGGTGAGACCGCACCTCGAGTATTGTGTTCAGTTCTGGGCCCCTCACCACAAGAAGGATGTTGAGGCTCTGGAGCGAGTCCAGAGAAGAGCAACGAAGCTGGTGAAGGGGCTGGAGAACAAATCTTATGAGGTGCGACTGAGAGAGCTGGGGTTGTTTAGCCTGGAGAAGAAGAGGCTGAGGGGAGACCTTATTACTCTCTACAACTACCTGAAGGGAGGTTGTGGAGAGGAGGGTGCTGGCCTCTTCTCCCAAGTGACAGGGGACAGGACGAGAGGGAATGGCCTCAAGCTCCGCCAGGGGAGATTTAGGCTTGAGATTAGGAAAAAGTTCTTCACGGAGAGGGTGGTTAGGCATTGGAACAGTCTGCCCAGGGAGGTGGCTGAGTCACCGTCCCTGGAGGTGTTTAAGGTTAGGGTAGATGAGGTGATTAGGAGCATGATTTAGGGATTGGTGGGAATGGTTGGACTCGACGATCCAGTGGGTCTCTTCCAACCTGGTTATTCTGTGATTCTGTGAAATCCATGCCTTCAAAGTAGTATTTCTTGTATTGACATAAGTCTGTGTCTTCCATTCAGGATCCTTGTAATAGACATTGGCATTTGCTGGAGAAACCTCTTTTAGTGCTTCCAGACCTCTATAATGGTATCTGCCAAAATGGCAGCAGGAGATCATAGTAGGAATGTGTCACAAATCTCCTCCATGACGTGTGCCTGGGAGAGTGTGTTGGGAGAGCACAATTTCTTTCCTGATTACTTGCAATTTATCTTTACTTGGTTTGCATCTCCCAGCTGCCTCTACATTCCTGTTGCGTTTTGAGCTATCTGTCCCATTCTTCTCGGCTACATAACACAGCCTCCAGATCTCGGGATTCTTGATGGCATCCCATTTCCCTTGCCCAGAGACTCCCAGACTTTCCTCTGTGACTACCCTATCTCACAAGTAGCGTCATTTTCAATTACATGAAGCTCCTTGCTGTTTCTTTCTATACTCTGCACCAGTTTCCTCTAGTACCCATCATGCTTACAATGATCTGCTAGAGCCAGATCTAAAAGTCAAAAACCCTGTATTCAGTGCAGGTGAAATGCAAGATACAGAGGGCCATTGTTGCATTTTGTCTCTATGAAGGCACGTAAAGAGGTAAGTGGGTGTTCAGAGAAGTTATACAGGTTTGTGGCTCACCCATGCACTGAGAGCCTGGGCACAATAGATAGAGGGTTAGGGCAGTTCTTTCTAGGCTAAAGGAGCATAGTGGCCTGGTAGCTGAGGTTTTGTTGCTTCACCTTCTCCTTTACAGATGGCCCAGCAGGGACCATTTGTAAAAGCTTGGCAAAAAGAATGCTCTTGGAGTTCTTTGTGATCTCAAAGCTGGGAATTGAGTCACCTCATTGCTCAGCGTGGACTTGTGCCATAATTGCAGTAGTGTGAGGTAGTATTTATGTGTGTATGCCCAAAGCACAAGATGGTTTTTCTGCATACAGAAGTCAATGTGTGTGATTTGCTAGATAAATGTATCAGACTGCAGGTGCAGATTTACAGGTGTTGCTGTCAAGGCTGTCCTCTCAAAAGTCACTGAACTGTCTCCTTGGTTCTATCTTTTGGTGAGTCTCCCATGAGGCTATGGTGCGTTCAGGTGAAGATTGTATTTTGCACTATCTTCAGTGTACTGAGACTGCACAAAGTATAGGCATAGAAGGAGAGGCTATATGTGATGTGGATAATGTTGCACAACATGTGATGCTGCAGAAATGGGCAAGAGAAATGCAAATAGGAACCTGTCCTGACCCAATCTATCAACTCGCCTACCCAAAGCCAAAGCCACCCCTTAAAATAACCCTGGCTTACCAGCAGAGACAAGGAGATTGGATTTCTATATCTGCAACCTGAGCCCCCAACTGCAAGATTGCCTCCCTGATCTTTACAAGCCTGAAGTAGTTCTGCCAGGTTGTTAATGTGTGGTTAACATGTAATAGATGAATAAAGTGTTGAAAGGCTTGGAAAATTATTTTGGCATAGAAATTCTGAATTTTGGAGAAAAGTAAACCTCTGCCAACAAGTAATCCAAAGCAGTAAGAAATGCAAGCAGCTGATGTAATGAACCTGAAGTTAACAAGAAGGCATGGCCTAGCAGAAATCTGGGCATGCAGCCTTTCCTTGAAGAAGGGGCTGGAGCGAGCATGGGAGATGCCAAGTACAATAACAGAAGGGATTAGCATAAATCAGTTAGAGGGAGTGGGATCCACAGTAGGGAGAAAGGAGCTTATTAAAGAACAGGCTCAGTTGAAAGAAGGAGTAGCTGTAAGGTTCAGCACCTAGGACTATCAAAACAGTGAAGCAGCTCTGCATCTTCTTGGTGGAACCAGCTCTTAGCAATGCAAAACAGCAAAGCAGTCTTTTCGTGGGAGCACTGTTAAGCTTCATCCCAGTGGGAGGATGCAGCAGTAAAGAAGTTTACATGTGCTGATGTGCAGTGGGAACAGGGACTGGCTATTGTAGTCAAAACAGAGGACTAGGAAGCTAGATCCTTGGCACAAGGCATTTCCCTTTTCTGTGCCTCAGTTTCTCTTCTTCCCTCCCTGTCGCAGGAGCAGAGATTGTAATGACTACCTCACTGCAGGAGGAACTGCTGAAACTCTTTCTGTGTTCAGATGGGAATGTCTAAAGAAGGGCAAGGTGTAGCAGATGTTTGCTTCTGTGACTTGCCCTGTCTGGGTTTCTACTGCAGTAGAGAGGCTGCTGAGAGCCCTTTCGGAGCACATGCTCATCCAGCCATACCCCAGCTCAGTGAACAACGATGCTACTAGGTGTAAAAGACAGGATCTGACTTGTGCCATGTCACAAAAAACCCAGTAGCTTTAGTCAGATCTCTGCTCTTCTGCATGTGCTCCTTCACCATCCACTATTCCCCATTCATATCTGCCTCTGGATGGGGTTTTTTTGGTGTTCATCTTAATGAAAAACATCTTTCCATTGTAGCTACTCCCTGGATCACTGCAGAGTTCCTGACAAACCCCAGGGTCCTGACCACCAACACAAACAAGCACATTTGATCCCGTAACAGTTTACTGCTTTCTGTAGAAAGATGCAACAGGGAAAGAAGCAGGCAGACTTTGCCATGGTTATTCCTGGAAGAGTCATAGGAGCAGTGGGAGAGGCATGAACTTGAGTGAACTGACCTAAGGAGGGATTAAGGACTCATATTAGTTTTTGGCAGCATTTTTTGTTTGAGAGGACCTTGGAGTGAGACAGACACGTCTGGGTGTGCAAGAGGTATGAACACAATCCTATTAGAATTGGCTTCCAGATGCTATCATCAGCTAAGGGATGCCAGCTTCTCAGACTGGCAATGGGCTGGGACAGATGGCAGATGGCACAGAAAGCAAGGACAAAGAGCAGTCCCCCTGCCAGTGACCATGTACGAGACAAGAACCTTCTTCTGCTGCCCTTTGTTTTTCCTAAATATCTGAGATTTTTTCCTTGGAGCATTTGGGAAGTTGTTAAAACCTGAGATGTGTGAGTTGAAGAAACGCCGCCTTCATGGGGTTTTTTGCTTGAGTGGAGGGAGGGTGAGTGGAGGCTCCCTGCAAAAAAAAAGCAAAATTGTGACCGCAAGGCTTTTTTTTTCTAGAGATTGCAATGGTTTCACTTAAATTTGATGGAAGAGATATGATCCAATGTTTGTAGCTGTTCAGATGTGGCCAGACTTGAGCCTAGAGCTCCTACCACTAAAGACTAGGTCAAGTAGATTTAGTTTCCTTTGGTCATTGAGCAACTGGAGAGAATGAAGCAACCTGTCATGTATTCTTAAGTCGTGATTAATGAGACGCGTGTGTGACCATTTCAGAGTAATACGAGACTTCAACAACAAGCAAATTAACAATCATTGCAGAAAAGGTTTTGTGAGTGACACAGAGGGGGAGTGTATTTGGTCTCGCCTACCATGATAACACGTGTTTCCTTGGCCAAAAATTGTGAAAGCAAGGTATTTGATTTCATGTACTTCTGTGACCCTAAATAAGATTTACCCTACTTTACTGACAGGTCCCTCTGTAGCCGATGCACCCTGGAATTCCTCAGTGCACAACAGAAAGGGCAGAAAGTATATAGCTACAGATCATATCTCTGATATACAATGCTACCTGAACGTGTTCCTGTTGTGTGTATTGTGCAAAGTTTTTGTACCTTTTGCTGAGCACATGATTAGCTGTGTGTTTACAGGAAAGCATGAGACCACAGAATCATTTAAGTTGGAAAAGACCTTTAAGATCATAAAGTCCAGCCATAAATCTAACATTGCCAAGCCCACCACTACATCAATGAGGAGGAGGAAGGGGCCTCAGGAAGGACCCAAGCCACTGGTTGCTGAAAAGGTTTATGAAGATCAAAAGTTACTCCATACCTAGCACATTTCTTACCGTTTTTCTTTAAGCTTCTGCTACTAAGACACAGCATACTTGTTTAAAGTCTGAAATGACTTGGAGTAGCCATTCTTTTGTCCTTTGTCTGTAAATACGTTATGTTCAGGAGATTGTGTGGCATAGGTGTGTTCTAGTTATGTGGTTTTGTGATTTTAATTTCCTTGCATTGTATTTTTCCCTGGAGGGGCCATAGTAAGACTTCTAGAGTCAGCAGGAATAGAAGGTTAAACATCCTGCAGTGTTTTTGAAAACTACGTAAAGACTTTTTGCATCTTCAGGCATGCAATTCCTCTGGAAATCTGTGTCTTGAACTCCAGAACAGGTATGCTTTTTTGGCTGTTTACTTAAGCACAACTGCAACATTTACAAACAGCTCTTCTGAAAAAAAAAAACAAGAAAAAGAAAAAATCCATGCCTTCAGCTTTAATTTCCCCATATGTATGAATGAACAGAGTAATCAAAAGATGCAGGGCTTTGGGCAATACTATAGAAGGTAATTATTCAATTATTTTATGTCATGTTTGCTTCATTGATTAATGATTCCAGAGGCTAGTGAACTGGATTCTGTTCTGACAGAAAAGGAAAGGTTTTATTTAATCTATGATAATTTCAGGCTGCTTGGTATTTCAGTGCAAGATTGTAGGTATAAGCCTGTCTTGTTGGGGATTCTCTAGTACATCTCTTTGTTGGATCTTTATTACTCACCTGGAATTAAATGAGCCCCATTCTTCAAATGAGAACAAATTAGTTGGCCCAAGGGCCGTACTATATCTAACAGTGCAGATGTATTTACTTCTGTTGAGATAATAACATAAAATTTAATGAAATTTTAAATGAACTTGTGACTTACTGGTTGGATAGTACAGAAGACAATGTATGGGGGCTTACAGTTTAAGATTTGAGAAAGAGAGGTATGCTGTCACTCCCCTCCCAAGGTCTGTTGACATGCCCTGATCCTGCCTTAGGTGGAGTAACAAAGTGATTATTTGTGCCAGACCATTTTAGTGATCATGAGCAGTCCCCTTCACCATCCACATGTCTCCTGAAACCACACACATGATATTTGACACATGAGCTGGATTTGCTAAGGTGAATTTCTTAGAAGTCTGGTTTTCAGCTTTGTGTCCATTTAGCTATTTTACACAATTTCCTGGTTTACTAATATTAAGTTACCTTCCTTTTGGGAAGAAGCCATCTTTCTACTATTTAATTACTTCAGCAAACCCTGTGGTTTACTAAAGTGAGCAGAGTTCCCCAGCATTCTTAGTGCAAGCATGCATGCTTCTAACCACGTAATGGCATGTGCCCACACAGACACTCAGTTCTGGAGTTTTGTGCTTGGCATATCCCCACAGAGACAGACATTCCTGTGGGATCTGCAACCATTTCTGGATCATATGTAGTTCAGGATTCTGTTGATTTATAGGAGGAACTCTGCAGTGAGCAGTTTTTTTGGTATGTAAGGTTGTGTTTGTCTTAAGATTTAAGGAGCATTAGTGATTTATTGTAGTGCAAGCGTCTGAAGGGATTTTTACAAATAGAGAGCGCTGATTATTACCTCCTTCCACGGAATGTAGGAGATGCTAGTTCAAAGTTCTAGTCCAAACTGGGCACAGCAGTGAGTTGACCTTTATCCTCCCAGACTGTACTAATCAGTTGACTGCTTTTTTGGGGCTGAGTATATAGAATCACAGAATAACCAGGTTGGAAAAGACCCACTGTATGTAGAAGACTGAATCAATAGATAAGAAAAATAAGGAACCTTATGCCTCTAAATTTTAGGGAAATTCTTTGCAATTAGTTACTGCTAGATTTAAAATCAAAACTTTAAGTTTCCTGCAGCCCATGGGATTTTCCAGATCATTGGACTTTTCTGGTCTTTGTATTGGTCTGTTTACTTGCTACACCATCTCTCAGCCACAGAAACTGTTTCAGAAAAAAAGGGGTTTTTTATTCTTTCTCAAAGCCCATCAATTCCCAACTTTCTGTGAACTGGCATATATGACTGAAGAACTGTTTTATTGAAAACATTCCTATTGCTTCGAAGTTGTGGGTCAGAAATTCCTGTATTTTAAGGGCCGAGTTAATTTGATCAGGAGAAAGAAAAAGAGAGTGAGTCTTATGATGCCAATGGGGGATGGGGTTTAAACTATTCCAAAATGTTTAACTAAATCTTTAAAACAACTAGGATTATAAATTCGTATATTTTCATTGGCCTTCTTTATAATATAGAAAGGAAAATTGCCAGTGCAAGGAGTTTTGCATTGATGAGATTTCATCCTTTGTATGCTGATTCAGCTGGCTCTAGTGAGGTAGACGCTTAGTGTATTAGATCCTTACCTTTCTGGTTGTTTCCTGGGATCCTTTTGCAGGACTTCTCAAGTATAGATTTCACTAGGAACTAAATAAAAGCATTTGCCTTTTCTCTGTATTCTAAATATACATATATTTATTTTATGTCACTATTTTTCTGCATGATGCTGTGAAAGTACTCTCTGAGTGCTTCAACTCCCTGCTTGTGTAGTAAGTACTGCTATCTAATTAAGTTTTGCAGTACTAACTCCTGCAACATTTTCAAACACTTCAAGTTCTGTAGTGATGTTGCTAAATATAGCCACAGATAGATGGGGAAGGAACAGATTTACTGAGGGCATCAGACCCTCCCACTACTAGTACCACAGAAGCATACACTGTCAGTTGTAAGGTCATTTTGTGGCTGCATCCCTATAGACGTGCCAGTCAAGAAGCAGTCAATCAGGAGCAAACATCCTTCTACATCATTGCGTCTTGCTCCCTGTGTCCCTGTCCCTTGTGTTACCCTCACCTGGCTTCATTATGCTGTTTCCATAGGTCACATTCAAGTGCTCTGTGGCTGTTGTGCAGGGGCATACGGCATTGGAGGGAGTGCTGCTCTTTGGCAAAGAGCACTTTTACATCTGTGAATGCTTTGTGTTATCTCCTCTAGAAGATATCTACTGTATACGTCACTGCTTGTCCAGGTAAGTCATTCTTCCCTTCCAGAAATCTGTTTGGTTAACTTTGGTATTGACACGTGGATACCTAGTTTCACAGACTTTGGGGGGATTTCAAGAGGAATACTAGCTCAGCAAGAAGTTTGCCATCCTTTCCAACTGTTCACAGAACTGTTTAATGTAAGTAACATAGGTGCCTGTTCACAGGCTTTGGAGGTGCCACAGAACTCTAGTTCGAACAGATGGAGATGATGGGAAGTCTAACACAAATGTTGCTGGTTTTCAATTCTTGTGTTGTTAATGTTCCTTTCTGACTGGCTCCCATCTTTTATTCATATGGAATAGTCATTACAAGAGCCTTTAGCCTGATTGTCTCATAATTTTTTTGTTTGTTTCTCTAAGACAGAATCATAATTAATATTTGGCACACTACTATCATCTTTGACTCTTAATGTATTGAAACTGATCAATATTGAAAATGAGTCTGTTAGACTTAGCTCTTTGCACATACTGTGTGCTTATGTGCAAAGCCCTGTGGGACATGGGTAACTTGGTGGTTTTATCCCCCTGCCTCCATCTGCTCTACATCTGATTCGAAGTCCTGTATCAGTCACTCTGATCGTGTGACTTAAAGATTGATTGCACTGGGTTTGATAAAAGCTTAAGTTGTTTTTCTGAGGGATTTCCTATTGGCTTTGCTGCAGATAGCCGCTGCAGTACGTGTACACAACTATGATAATAATGAATGAATTGCTTAATTTTTAGTTCCAATAAGTTGTTGTTTATAATAGCTACATGTCCATATGATGCTTGCCCTTGACCCAGGCTTTCACATTCTCCCACCCAGCTCCTTCCCTTGCTGCTTCTCAGACTTAAAGGTGAGCAAAACACTACTGTCTGCCTATTTGCACACACTAAAATAATTCCAAACTCTCACAGGCTCTTTAATTTATTCTTGCAACTAGTACAAAATCTTCCTTCAGTATTTAGCTTTGTTTTCAATTCATGTATGCCCCAGTTGATCTTACTATCTCTAAGTATTTTTAGTCTTCTTGAGGGAGGATTTGAACGTTCATGAAGGCTGTCCTGATCTTTTATGTTTCAAATTGGTTTTTCTTTCTTTATGTTTTTCTCTTCCAGCATCAGTGATCCATTTATTTTCAACTTGTGTCACAAAGATCATGCTGTGGGAGATCAGATGTGTTCCCGTTATTCCTATCATGATATAAAAGAGATTCATCTGATGCGCTTCCTTCTGCAGGTAGTAACTAATATGCTTGGTTATTTGATGGGAAGCTGCAACAGCAGTTAGCACATCTGACTGAAAATGGCTTACAAAATTTTTACTAAGACTGCTGAGATTTCTTTTCTTGAGTTTCCAAGTGCTTTTCTTCCCATCACTGCTTCTTTAGCCTTTGGTAATACAAACCCCTTCCTATATTCACCAGAGTGCTTAAGTACCCTCCCTGGAGTGGCTGGCTCATTAATTGTTTAGCTAACAATTTTTTTCAATGTTTATCTCAATGTTTTTGAAAATAAGACTTGAAGTCAAGTTCCTATGTTTTGGTGGAAGTTCCCAGTAAGTGTCCACTTTCAGTAATACTCAGCTCCTATGGACTTCAGTAGTTTTGGACATAGGTGGATTATGTAACATGCTTACCCTGGGTCTTTCGGAATAACTTTCAAGTTGTACATGTGAGTCAATAAATGAATCATAAGCTGGAGCAGAGGATTTGAAGAGTTGTAGCTAGAGCTCCTGGCAGCACCATAGCCTGTCCTTGCTCTAGAGGGATTTGGTACACCCTTTAGAGTGCTTCACAGATTTTGTTTGGCAAAAATATGGAGTTTTGAAGTAGCCATAACTAGTTGCCTGTTATTTTGAATCCATTTTTGGAAGGTTGAGATTCAACAGAGAATTAAGAAATCATTTGGAAAATTCAAAAGTTGGAGAAAATGTGGCTCATAATTGTCTTATGTAGAATGGCAGTCATTCATGACTCAGCCCTGTTTTATTTTATATTTAATGGTGTATGCAAAATGGACAATTTTAATAGGTAGAGTCTTGCTTCAGGATATAGCATATCTCGGTGGTTAGGTCACTCTGCAAGGACTGTTAAGTCTTGTTCTGAGTAACTCAGTGAAGCTTATTTTCCTATGTCACTGGTGAGGAATATGAGCAACAGAACTATCACCTCTTCTGTTTTATGAATAGTATCAAAGCTGCTAGTGGAACCTTGCCACCTTCTCATGTATTCACATGTCTGTATATGCATGTGGTGTTTAATCATGTGAAATGGAAGAGTTTTGTGTGACACAAAGTGAAAAGATGAGATGAGCAAAACTAGTCTTTGTGTTTTTTCTTGGTTGAGGGCGCGTGTGTTAATTTTTGCATTGTTTCAGTTATGTAACTGAAAACTCAGGTATCTGTGTCAGGCTCTCGACTTCTTGCATTGGGACTCCATGGCACAAAATGCTTTGAAAAAAATGTTGCAGAAAAAGAATAAAACTGATCCATTCTGCTTTCCCTGTGAGACAGGTGGATCAGCTGTTTAAACAACTACTGTGCCTCAGAGAGCTGATCTCCTGTTCATGCACATAGCCCAGCTAAGGGCAAAGCACTGTGAAACCACACAGCCCAATTCTGTAATGACACTTGAGCAAACTTGGTTTGGAAAGCTGAGCTTCCAAGTAAATAGATGCTGCAAGTTGTTTATTGTCATACCTATGCTCATATTACCTTTTAGCTTTATACTTCATTGGTGTATCACGTACAGGGCAGTTGCCATTGTGGTGTTTTTCTGGGTTTTTATTGCACCTGCCACATTTGGATTGAAACTCATGTCTGGATTCCCAGACACTGCATGTTATTTATAGTTTTACTGGATTGACTTTGGGGAAAAAGGACTGCTCACTGGGTAAATAATAGGGTTATATGTAAGTGCCCAATATAGCAATGTGTGGAGGCATTGTGGAAAAAAAAGGGTGTTCAACTTTTATTATTTAAAGCTTCAGTAAGAAACGCCATGAGCTCCCCTTCCTCCTTTGCTTCTTCTAGTCAGGAGGAATTATTTTGGTGTTTCTGTTGAGCTTGCTATTTACTTAGAAAGCAGTATGTTTGCTTTCTAAAAGAAAGTTATTTAGCATCCCCTTTTCACATTATCTTTCTCACCTAATTAGATGTTAATGCTACTAGCGTCTCATTGATCACACCGAGATTTCAAGATAAAATAGGAGAAGGTGGGAGACAGAACTAGTATATGGAGTTTTCTTTTGCTTCAGAGAAGCATTTGAACTCATAGTAAACCTAGTAAGACCATTCCTAAAGTTGAAGGAATTGAAAATATTAGGCATATTTTGTTACACTTCTTTGCACTGCAAACAAAGTCAAGGCTTTTTTTCTAAAGCCCTGAAGAACAGGACTGGCCATGGTGGACACTTTGCAGCACTAGGCTTTGCTCCACAGCTCTTCTCACTTTGAATTATTTCCCTTTCCAGGAGATCGCCTTAGAAATATTCTTCAAAAGTGGTTACTCCAGATTTCTCGTCTTCCATAACAGTGACCGAAATAAGATATTTAAGAGGTAATCACTATTCCATAGTAACATGTGAACACCCATGTGACACTCACAGTCTATTGCCTTCACTTACCTTGGACTCATATATGTCCTGTGCAGCCCCACAGGCTTTTTCTTCAATTGCAGCTCCTTGGCTCTAATGAGTTACACTTAAGTAAAGCTATGAAATTTTCCTTTCACTGATGTGTGAATTCTTCAGAGCATTATATAACAATTGACTTATTAAGGGAGCTAATACTTGTTTAGAACTCTCCCAGCACCAGTTGGTGTGTTTGCACCCCAGGGACTTAGAATTATAGCTGTGTTGCTTCCTTTTAGCGAGATGAGAGCCACCTCCATCTCACCTCACAGTACTGGATGAAAGGATAATTCTTCCTGCTTTCTTCCAAAACATATGAAGTTTTATTGGATTCTTTAGGAATAAAAATGGTTTTTGTCTCTCCAAGTTTATCTTGGGTGTGGAGTTGACTTTTAACAATGGTATTTTTGTCAAGAAAAGATTTCTTCTGTACTTATCTTGTTTGATGGAACTTGAATGTAAGACTGTGAAGTGGTTACTTTGCACTTTATTTTCTTGCATCTTTTTTTCCGGCTGTAGTTCTGGCTATTCTATCAGATTTACTTTAGCTGTCCTTCATGCAGAAAAAAAATACTTCAATATATTATACTACCTCCAGTAAACCCTTCAGCCTGTACTGGGGATTAGTACTGTTAATTTCTAAACAATCATAGCAGCTCCTTCCACTCCTGAAATCTCTGAACAGTTTCTTGTGGAGCATTGCTTAAAAAAACAAAGCAGATTTATCCAGGCTTCCTTTCTAAACTGGCTGGATAGTATGGTTACTTAGAATGACCATGTTCTGTCCAGGAATCTTAGAAATGATATGTTGACAGAACCAGCTGCTTTCTTTAGGCCTTATCTTTGCTTTCTCTCAGTTCTGACAAATGTCTCTTGGGGGAATCTTATGGAGGTAGCTTAAAATAAGAAACTGCTCTTATCCATCCCACAGGCAACTCCTTAACATTAAATTTGTGCTTTTGCTGTGTTTTCTTGCAGCTTTGTCCAGGGTTAGTGTCTCTGTGAAATGCTGTGGCATGCTTCAGGAAGCAAGTTACTATCAGGACGTGACATAGACATTACTTATGTATATCATCTACAGATAACTGTTTAAAAAATTATAATGTGAACTTTCATATTTCTTATAGATTTTGTTCTTTCCAACCTGCTTTGAAGTCAAAGGGCATAACAGAAGAGTCCCTGAACATAAGGTAAAACACAGGAAACACTGGATAATTGTAGATGACAAATGCAAATGTGTGAATAAGTTGTACCTTAAAGAAAGCATTTAGAAACTTACCTATTTTTAAGATTCAAAGTTATCCACATAACTCCAAAAAGCATTGAGTGTACAACCTCCACTTTAAGAAGACATGAAGAGTATGTTAAGTAGATGACTATGCTGTTGATTAATAATTATTACCTCCTTAAGATAACTTTATGGGTAAACTCTACACAGATGATTACTCTTGGAAAGGGACAGTTGTTGAGGGGAGGTTAGAGCTTAAGTGGGAAGTTAGAGGAAAATTACCCCAGTGGGCATGCTTCCCTTTACCAAGCTCCAGTCTGGGAGGGGAAAGACAAGGTTTGATCAGTCTACATTTCTCTCATTTGAATGCGGGAGCTACTTCTGAGTTAGAAGAAATCAAGAGCAGCGCAAGGGGCTCCTTTCCCATCTAGGCAGCAATGAATGTGTTCCATAGCATCCCATCTCTTGCTGTGCTACTGGAGGCAAGGCAGACTAAGCTCTTCAACCAAACGCATGATCAATAATTGCACAGCTGAGGCATGGAAAGAAGAAATTATTAGTTTGATGCATCATATGATGTTGAGGTAGTAGTATTTCTGGGAAACCCATATCTGTTTTTCCACCTAGTCCATAGGGATAGCGCACAGGAGTTCTGACTCCCAGGCATTGCTGTAGCTGTTTATAAAAAGATAATGGGCTATTACTGAACAACTAAGTACTTTGCCCTGACACTTTATTCTTCATTTAAATATACTTAAATGTTCATCACTATATGTTAATAAGACCATAGCCAGCACATTTTCTCATGTCATGCTTGACTGCTTTTATAATCTGTACCTGTATACTGCTGTTTGTAGGCTGTCATCACTCTGCCCTAGGGATGTGATTTGAGCAAGTAAATGTTTGTGCTCAGGTGTGCATGTGAACAGAAATCTCACCAGATCTGAATTCATCAATTCACCAGCTGACTATTGAATCATGGAAGATGGTGACTCTTCTCTTAGTCATTGCTTAAGTTATATGCCCAAGACTCTTAAAAAGAGCAATCTTTTCCCTATCCCTTCTCCCTTCTGTACCTTCCTTGGAAGGAGACCCAGGGGCAGACAAAACACAAACAATAATACAGGTAGTGATGCTGATTGTGTCATGCAAGTTAGAGTTCACTGCACCCAGGTATAGCACTCAAAATCCCAGAGAACTTGTTTGTGCAGGGTCTGGCTTCTTGATGGCAAACAGGATCACTGGTTGTTTAGCTCTACTCATTGTGTTTGCACTGCTTTAGTTACTACTGAGCATAACAATTGTTTCTGCTGTCTCTGCTGAACTGAAATAGGTTTATGATTTCTACCCTGACAGTGCATATCTGAGATTCTCTGAGGGGCTGGTGGGAGCCATCAGCAGCAGAAGTTTCCCAAGTCTGTTCCTTTTCCTTCAAATGGTATTTACTGAGACTAGTTTCACTGTGTCTCATCCTATGAAAATGAACAGGACTAATGTCTAGGTCTCAGTGGTGAGAGTAATCTTCCTTTTGAACATTACTTCACTGGATGCACAGAAGACAAGACACAAACAAACAAACCCAAACATGGGGAAATGTTGTAGGAACAACTCCACATAGAAATAGTTCTTCCTTTTTCAAATGCACCTCTTCCTAAATAAACATCTGTTTTAGTTATTTGGAGTTTTGTTTTAGACACCACACAGACCTATTGCTTCTAGAACTTAGCATATCTTCAAAGGAAGATAACTACAGGAAAAGGAAAGTGGAAGGAGATCAGCTTTTTATTGGCTTGGACTGGACTGCATGGTACAGGGGATATAGTTTGTGAAGTGCCTTCGTAGACCTCAGGGTTGTTTGCCTCTTACTCTCCATTCTTCCTGGTTATCCTTTGCAGAGGAATTGGGTGTAAGGAGTGAAGGGAAACTTAGCTTCTTTGAGGGGCTGGGTGACATATTTGTTAACTTGTTCAGCTTGTCCTTCTCACCCTGACATGTTTTCAGGCAGGAATGGCACAGGTCTTTCTCTTGTACTAAATAAAGCGTTTCTATGCGCTTGATGGAGTCAACATGCTCTTCCTCATTTGCTGAATCTGGGAAAGGATTTCTTTCTGCATTCATTTTCTTGAGCTTGGGGAGTGTTTTCACACTGTTTGGGATAGTGGTCAAGGCATTGTCAAAGAGACCTATCTCTGTAAGTTCTCTCAGGGCTCCAAGACTGGTGGGAATACTTTCAAGACTGTTCAAGCCAATGTTGAGGATATGTAGGTTCTTGAGAAGTTTCAGTTCTTCTGGCAGGGTAGTGAGCTTGTTGTTGCATAGATTCAGGTAGGAAAGCTTCTGAAGTGTACCTATTGCCTTGGGGAGCTCCTCAAGTTGATTACTGTGTAGATCCAGCCATCGCAGTTTCTGGAACTTTACAATGCTGCTTGGAATCTTTCTTATCATGTTTCTGCTCAAATCAAGTTCATCCACATCAGCCAGTTTCAGAATGCAGTTTGGGAAGGTGGTGATACCCATCTTGCTTAAGTCAAGACGGAGTCCTCCATCAAAAGATACACGTATTGAATTTTTAGCAATTTTCAAGGTGATCTTCTTTCCTTTTGGACCTTTTGCTTTCCCTTTGGCCATCTTGGTCTACTGAGACAGGCAGACAGAGCAAATTCTGTGGATGACACTTGGGAACTCCAGTAAAGACTTTAAAAGTAATAGCTGTTACTCCCTAATTAAAAGCAAAATAAATGCTTAGTTATAAATTAAAATGTGACTGCTGGATTCCTTAGAAGTCTTTTATTTTTATGGGCAGTACTTTTTGACCCTGGAGCTGCAACACTATAAGTCCTTTCTGAAAGTATTTTGAGTAGGTAAAATTCTAATAATTTACAATATTATTTTGTTGCATTGTGACACCTATATTGTATTAGAGAGTGAAATTACATGTGGGGGAAATTTGCTGTCTTTCATCTTTCAATACTAGTTTGAGCTCAGCATGAAATGGAACTGAAAGAAATGCATTGTTATATATCTGCTGTTTGAGAACCCTGAGTGGGTCTCAATCCAGCCCTTAAGGACTACACTAAAAGAAGCTATCCACAATTGTACTTATTCTACCAGACCAACAGGTAGCCTTCTTTACAAGACTGGCATCTATTGACAGGTTAAACATCCTGTTTAATGGACCCAAGATCTGGCCTCTGGATGCTATTGAAAGATTAAATATTTAAAACAAATGATTCAGTCTTGTTTTAACTAGGAACTCAGAAACGTAGAGGGCTTTCAGATTTGCCAGGACTGCTTGCACTTAACACATCACCTGCAAGGCAGATTGCAACAGGAATCTGTGTCAGTGCAGCTTAATGGCATGTTAAGCCAGGCCTTTGCATCTCTTGTGCTTTCAAGAACAGGCACTGGATGCTCTAACCTTGTTTTCCCATTCATGCTAGTGGATAGATGGCTCCCCCTGTGAATGTGCCCTGCCCTCAAAAAATGTGTATAGGTATTCTGTTCAGGCTTTTGACTCACACTGATGCTTACGATGTACTGTGTTTTGTTGGATTGAAGCCTCTATGAGTAGTAGTCCACTGTAGTCTCAGGTCCCAAGAACTGACTCTCTAACTCAAGGTTATCAAATACAGCTACTAATCAGAATAACCAGGTTGGAAGAGACCCACCGGATCATTGAGTCCAACCATTCCTATCAAACACTAAACCATGCCCCTTAGCACCTCGTCCACCTGTGCATTAAACACCTTCAGGGAAGGTGAATCAACCACCTCCCTCGGCAGCCTGTTCCAGTGCCCAATGACCCTTTCTGTGAAAAAATTTTCCCTAATGTCCAGCCTAAATCTCCCCTGGCGGAGCTTGTGGCCATTTCCTCTCGTCCTGTCCCCTGTCACTTGGGAGAAGAGGCCAGCTCCCTCCTTTCTACAACCTCCTTTCAGGTAGTTGTAGAGAGCAATGAGGTCTCCCCTCAGCCTCCTCTTCTCCAGGCTAAACACCCCCAGCTCTCTCAGACGCTCCTCATAAGGCCTGTTCTCCAGCCCCTTCACCAGCTTCGTTGCTCTTCTCTGGACTCGCTCCAGAGCCTCAACATCCTTCTTGTGGTGAGGGGCCCAGAACTGAACACAGGATTCAAGGAGAGGTCTCACCAGTGCCAAGTACAGAGGGAGAATAACCTCCCTGGACCTGCTGGTTATTGACAAAGGAAATAGACTGCATCCCTGAAAATGAATTACAATATTCCTTTCAGCCAGAGCAGAGAGAGGAGTGTGGCTAATCTTAGGATGGTCTAGGTGCTCTGGCATTTAATTATGAAGAGTCAAATTGCAGCTTTGATGAATGATTGTTTGGGACAAAGTATGGATTTGTCTATAGTACATTTCCCTATTAGAAAGACTTCATTACTAACCCTTGGGGCTTTTTGGCTTCTCATTAATCATGTGCAAATACACGAAGGGGAAACTCAGGCTACAACTAAGGGATTACAGCTTCTTTTCAATTACGTGCCATAGCCAAAAATAATGCAAAAACAAGGGGGATTCTGCCAGTCACCACCCACCCTCCTGGGAGCTCTGTAATGAGGCAGATGCTTAAGAAAATCCTGGAAACAGCACAATTGGGTCAATCTTGCCCTGAGGCTATGTTGCAAAATTGAATGTTTGTTGTTTTATATAAAAATATTTAAACACAATTAAATCTTTCTGTGTCTGTCACTGATGTTTCTCTCTCTCACCAATACTTACAGGGCCATGTTACCATTATGTCTGAATGCATCTCGCTCTCTGCTGCATTTAGCCTTACAGCACCCCAGGGGCAATATCAATGCTTTCTTGTAGACCACTAACTGAAGCAAAGTACTCTACAGTGAAAAATTAAGCACTTTTCCATCTCTGTTGATGTTAGACTAAATAATAATAATAATAATAATAAATAATGTTAGCCTAAATAATAAAGGGCTCAGTGCTGAGTCCAGCCCTGTTCAATGTCTTTATCAACGACCTGGATGAAGGCATCGAGTGCTCCCTTAGCAAGTTTGTAGACAACACTAAGCTGTGTGGAAGTGTGGATCTGCTGGAGGGTCAGGAGGCTCTGCAAAGGGATCTGAACAGGCTGGACTGCTGGGCTGAGACCAACGGCATGAGGTTTAACATGGCCAAATGCCGGGTCCTGCACTTGGGGCACAACAACCCTATGCAGTGCTACAGACTAGGAGAAGTCTGTCTAGAAAGCTGCCTGGAGGAGAAGGACCTGGGGATGTTGGTTGACAGCAACTGAACATGAGCCAGCAGTGTGCCCAGGTGGCCAAGAAGGCCAATGGCATCTTGGCTTGTATCAGAAACGGCGTGACCAGCACGTCCAGGGAGGTTATTTTCCCTCTGTACTCAGCACTGGTGAGACCGCACCTCGAATCCTGTGTTCAGTTCTGGGCCCCTCACCACAAGAAGGATGTTGAGGCTCTGGAGCGAGTCCAGAGAAGAGCAATGAAGCTGGTGAAGGGGCTGGAGAACAGGCCTTATGAGGAGCGTCTGAGAGAGCTGGGGGTGTTTAGCCTGGAGAAGAGGAGGCTGAGAGGAGTGGGTCTCTTCCAACCTGGTTATTCTGTGATTCTGTGATTTGCCCAGAAGTGGATAGGAAGTTCTGAAGATCAAAACAATAGTGTTTGGTGGGTTTTTAAAAATCATTTTAAGGATTTGATGCAATATTCTTGTTTGCAATATTTGACACAATATTCTGTGCAAATAAAGTTCAGCTGCACGCAAAATGCCAGAGTTCTGCTGCTGGTACAGGACACCCAGGGTGTCTTATTGACACACGGAGGGTAAGTACCATTCTCCAGAAAAAAATCTACAGGATGACTTACTTTGGCACAATGGAAAGAAACTTTCTGCTTCCTGTAATTGATGTGAACCATGTGACTTTGGGGTCCAACTTTTTTCTTTTTTTTCCAATTTTGTGTTGGATGACTTGAACAAAACTTTCAAGGTATTTTGATCAGTTAAGTTTTTCATCCAAGTATGACTTAAAAAAAAATTTAAAGGGACCTCGAGGAAAAAAAGTACATGTTTTTTTCTAAATTCAAAATTATAATTTCTTTTCAGATGCTTTTTAAGAGCTCTTTAAAACTCTCAGGAATAAAACACTGTGTTCAGTTCCTAGTAATTTTTTTTTCTATCACATTTAATTTAAATCCAGTGGGAAACATTGATCTGAAACTATTTCCTTATAAATACCAGCTAGCCAAAATGAGTGTGCTGTGCAGCTGTCTGTTGGGTCCCAGGGCTGGTGTCCCCCGGTGCTCTGCGTGCCCGGGAGCACTAGAGGGAGCCTGGTGCGGAACGTTGAGTGCGGGAGGCTTGTCGGAATAACAGTAAAACTTAACCGTTTGGGTAGTTCTCTGTCAATAAACCTTGCCAGCTTGTTACAACAAAGTTTGAACCCGGACCTTTCAGATTTTTAAGAAACGCGAACAAATAGACCGGTGTGTTTTTTCCTGAAGGCAAATATTTTTGTATGGTGCACTGGAAAATACCCAGACTTCAAAGAGATCGAACTACCTGAAGACAGGGTCAGGTCTCCTTTAGTTGGATTTTTTTTAAATCCTACCGTGGACCAGATGCAGTGATCAGAAAAACATGAGTCCTTAGGGAGAGTTCACACTTTCCAAGTGCTATTTTCCTTTGCGTTAAAAGTGGGAGCCATATTTCAAACTTACAAAAAGGTGATTTTCAATCTCAGAGGTATGAATTAATATTAGATTTCTGCAGAAACACTGCAGCGCACCAGACAGCTTGAAGAGGGCAAATAGCTCTCTTATCTCTCTGCATGTGAACTAATTATCAGTGTTTCACAGGGCTGTAGCTGGAGATAATGGAGCTTACTTAGCCACGTCTCATTTTCTTCAGCTCTGCATGAGAAGGCTCCAGTTCTGTATCTACCAGTATTAAAAATTCAGGAATTACAGGAACCCTTCTTTCTGTAAATGTTAATTATGCCTGTTCAATCTCATGCTCGCAGTGTATTTGCTAGGATAGGAGAGGGAGAGGTTGCCCTACTACCTAAGAAATTATGATGATAAAATGGAACTCTTTTTATTCATTTTGTCTAAATCCTCACCCCACTGTGAGGTTCATCCTCTGAGTTGCTGGCAAACCTTTGCTCAAGGGTGGGGATGCTGCATTTCTATGTGATGAGGTCTCACTAAAGAGGACCTCGACTAGAAAACTCTTTCCCTTTTTATCCACACTTGGTAAAATCTTTGATCTGGATTGGGCTCTTGAAAGCCCAGGGTATCCCCAAAGCTTTAGAAGTGTTTCAGAGGCCTAGAGCTTTGAGGCTGACCTGACAGTGAGTAGAAAATGTGTGTCAAGGTCATCATACTGTCTGTGATGCTGGGAGCTGCAGGGAGGGAATGGACCTTGAACGTCAGATATAGGGCTGTTGGTGTCTGTCTGAGGCAAGGAGATTACCCCCCATCTGCATTTAAGCACTTGCGCAGCGCCCAGTCAGGACCCATTGTAGCTTAAGCCTGTTCTAAGAAGGAAATCTGATCCTGGAAGAATACAGATTTGGACTCTGATGAAGCAGTCTCTTCTACCTGAAACTTTCTTCTTCCTTTCTCAGCATAGGGCTGGCAAGAGCAGAACAGGCCTTCTGCCTGTGACACCGTCTGGGTGTTTCAGGTGTTTCCTCCTCTGCGGTTCTGCTTGTTTGTTTCCTCCCATAAGCTGCTAGTTCCTGTTTTACTGCACCCAAAGCTGCACGGAACCATCCTGATCCCACCTTCATCTAGTCTGTGAGAAAGGTTTCCTCTGTCTTTCCTCCTGGAAGCCTTTGTAATGCAGAGCAGCCTTTACAAGGCCAGCAGAGTTACGTGCCTTAAACCTCTTTGGGGGCAGGAAGGCAATGAGCTGACGTGTTTTAATTCACCCATGGAATATCTCCCTGGAAATGCTTTCATATAAAGCTTAAACCAGCACTCATATGGTGACAGATTTTGCATGAAGACAAGCAGTTCTAGCTGGGGTAGTTTTTTATGTCCCTGCCCAGCAGCCTGTTGGGTTTTTTTTTGTCTGGATACAACCTGTTGTGGAAAAGAGATTAATTCACTGACTGTCTTAAATGTAGTATCTTGCTAACGAGCAGGTTTAGACTAAATACTGCAATGAGCAAATAGATAGACAGAGGTCCTTTCCTTAATTTTCTTACTTTTCTACATCACTTCAGAGCCACTGTGCTATCACATAGTGCAAGGTCACTTATAAAACCAAAGCCCACCAAGAATATACAAAAATATTGTCTCAACAATACTACCAGACTGCCACATTACATAAGATCTTACCAGCTAGAAGCTAGGAAGACTTACAAGGTAAGGTATAGATGTCACAAGCTGCTTGGTTTTTTCAGTGTGGACTGCGCCTTCATAGTCTGTTACTGTGCAGTTGTCCTCTGTCTACTCTTCTTTGAGAATTTGCCTTTCCATCTGTAAATAGACCTGTGAGCAGAAAGCACAGGACAATTTCCTTTTCACAGTCCTACAAATTCTGAATCATACTTCCTTGATGGAAAATGGCAGCCCTTCAAGAAACTTGTGTGTGTTAGTGTGTGCGGGTGAGGAGGAGTGGCAAAAAGGACATCCCCAGCTCCAAGGTCTTACTGTTCCATTCTCCTTCCACAGCCTCTGTAACCTTTGTTTCTAGGCAACAACAATGCTAAGTCCTTGGAGATCATTAGCATAATGCCTGGTTCCAGAATGCAAGTTTAAGCTGCAGGGAAAAGGACTGAGTGGCATTCAGTGCCTATAAATGTTAGATTTCAAATTATGCAGAAAGAAAAAGCATCTGGACCTAGTTAGAATCTGACAGTTTCTAACATTGCCTTAACTATCTGTCTTAGGAATTCGGCCATTTCATTTTCCTTGGCTATAAAGCAGTGTGAGGTAGTTGTATGTGTATATTAAAACTCGCAACATTTCTGATACGATCCTTAGCATGTGCCAGATCTGGTACATGTGGATACAGGAGGGAAGGCTCATTCAGTGGTGCAGCAAAGAGGTTATGAGCTGCACTTTTTATTCTTCTATTTGTGACTCTTCAAAAGTGCAGTTGGTAAAACAATTTCCCTTTGTAGCATGTGAATTTACTGGAATTTGTATTTCTGACTGGGGCTTCCAAGCTCAAGTTTTTAGTGACTTGTTGCAATAATTTCAAAGTAGATCTTGAAAATAAAAAGAACTATAGAAGAGATGCTGTATATTTTTGGTAGGTATTGTTCACAAAAGATGCAACATTGAGGTCCCTTTCTTGCTGATAAAGGGTCTGGGATATTATTGGCACAAAGAAGCTGACAATGCTGATGTGCTTGCATGATTTCAGGACTGGAGATTGCATTCTGTGCACCTCAACAAATTAATTGAGTTTACTTTATGTTTTTCTTCTGCAACCTGAAGTGTGCCATTTCTGCAGTGGAAGTGTTAGCCCTTTATCTGGTTTAAGCCTGTGAATAAACACAGTGCAGTATTCTGTACCTGAGGATGATTCTTTTTTCCCTCGCTAGCCCCTGCAAGACATCCTAGTTCAAGGAGCTCTACTTTAGTGTTATACTTATTTGTGAGTTTTATATATCTCTAGTCTTTGAACACAGCGTAAGAATACCTGAATGGTGGACAAACAAGAAGTTTCCTGTATATTCATTGTAAACTTATCAATCCTATCACTTTTCTGAGGTTTGAGAGAGACTTTATTGTTTCATAGGGAAAGCTCTCATTCTTTTTGACCTCTTCTTTTATCTTTTAATAGCAGGAATTGGACCTAAGGTGTGGCTTACCAGTAAGTGTGTTTTCCTCACAATGTTTCTGCTGATTGCAAAGGTTCTTTAAGAAAAATGGGTTTAGGAAAGCCTTAGCACTGTTTTGTATATTTAAGAAGTCTTAATTAAGTTTGTTGGAATTTTAGTATTAATTTAGGTGGGGGCAAAAACTTATCCATTGAGATTCTCATCTGCAGTGAATCTACAAACAAGTTGAGGTGCACCTGTTTCTAGCAAATGGTGAGCACTGGCCATCACAAGACTGAGATCATAGTCTGATGTTAATGGAAGTGGGATTAATAAATCATTTATGTATCATGTAGCCAAAGGTGGATCATCATTAATACACATCATGTCTAAATTGTGCCAATGCTGGTGCCCTACAAATACCTTATAGATTTAGATATAGATAAATATGTAGGTACTTCTTGTGAATTCACATAATTTCACCCCCTCTTGGAGTTCAGTTATTTATATTTATAAAAAACTAATGTCTTTTTTCAAACCAGCATTTTTTTATTTGTTTGTTCATTCATAATGCTCCGACTTTAAAATGTTGGAAGGCTGACGGATTGTGCATGTTTGTATGTTATATTACTCCCTGCTTTCTAACTCAGCCATAAATCCAAAGTAAACTCAAGCAGCTATAGTGAATCTGTTTGCCACTGCAGAAAGGCATGAACCTAACATGATCCCTCTATGACAAACACCCTAATCCAAGCACACTTCAAATAATGTCAGGAATCTTGATCCTGTTCCATCACTTTGAGATCCTCTTTCTGAGTTCCAAATGTCTATTGGAAACCTTACAAAGGCAAGTAGGGCAAAGCTCTGTGAAATCTACATATAATGCAAGAGGGCTGAACTGTGCAGGGTAAGTGTTCATAATATCTGTTTTCTATTTCCAAATTCCTATATTCTTGAGCTACGTGTGGCTCAAAGTAGCGGTGCAAACCCACCATAATTCTATGCTAGCCAATGCATTTTCTTGAGAAAGATCCTATTTTCGCATATCAAATATGCACTACACCTTTTTGTGTTGCCTGCTTTCTATAAATAGAGCCTATCATTGTTAGGTTTCATCTGCTTAGCAGGAGAACTAAACAAAGCTCAGGAGATGTAGACCATGAGCTAGAATTGGTCCTGGGTTTCATATTAGTTCATGGAATACTTTATTGCTGACACTGTGCAAAATCCCTCCCTCAGATACACACTTTTCTCTGAAAGAGAGTGCCTAAGCAAGGAGTAAAATACTGTGTTGAGTAAATCATAGTGGTTTTCCTTTATGTGCACTATTAACTGGTCCAGGAGTGAATAGGCAGTAAAATAATGGGAAGTAGTTTACAAGAATTTACTGCTGCAAACTCAATAAAACTGTAATGATCATAGACAATTCTGATGTTTTATTTAGATCTTTGAGCACAAGAGTGCAAAATAGAGACTTGTTGTTCCTCTGCCAGTTTTATAATCTATGGCTGAACTGATTTCCTTACACTTCAGGAATTTAGTAATCCAGTCTCTGATCTGGCACCTTAGGATAGGTTTGAAGTTGTGCACTCAAAGGGAAAAGCATCTCCTGCTACCAGTTATAAGATACCATGTCAATAACCCCATTTACTTTGGCAGATCTAAAGTTTCATTAATCCAGACGCTGTCACTTGTCTCAGACTGGTGTCTAGGAATTAACAAGAGCAAATCCACGGCCTTCACCTTCTAGCTCAGTGTAGTTGAAATGTTACTTTTGTTTATTCAGAACCTTTGACCCTTCCACATTTTTAGGTGAATTCCCCTGTTTAGAATCTGCCTCCATCTAGTTTGTTTTTTATTTAAAGTTTCAGTAAAAAGTTGCCTTTTGAGAAGGAAGACTGTGGAAAACCCTTATTAATTCTTCTATTTTAAAAATGACATTAAAATGGCAACCTATTGTTTAAGGACTACATTAGTTTCAAACTGCTTTGTGCAAAAAGCTTATCTGTGATATGGAGACTGAGCCACCTATGTTTTCAAGCTAGTATTTTTAGAATGCTTCATAAAAGCATAAGTCTTTGAGAATAAGGCTTCAGAATAAAACTAGAAAGCCTTAACGGTACGTGCCACTAGTACTCTGGCTTTACAGTGGGGTAGGACCGGGAGCACAGACTGTGCATCATGGCAATACCTTGGAACGGTGGAGGATGCTGCTGTCCTCAGCTGTCTATCTGTCTCTGCTGCAGGGATAGCTTCCCTGCCTGTGAGTTACCTTCTGAATTCTTGCGGTTTGCCATGTGGCATCACTGCCACAGTTTGCAGTGATATCTTAGGGCAAACAGAATCCATCCTTAGCACCACCATCCTACTTCCTTCTTTTTACTTTATTAAAAATTATACTTTTAATTGGCCCTTGACTGGGGAGCAGAATGGCAAGTAGCTTAGGGTAGGTCAGCATGTCATAGGGAGAGTAACTGACAGTGGTAAATTCATCTCGTACCTGAAGCTAGACCATCCCTGTTCATCAGGCAGAGCCTTCTTTCCTAATGAAATCATTAACAGAATTTGTATTGTGCAACACTAACCTAACCGATGATGCTCCAATTTTGGAATTATTTGGTCGATGTTGAAACCTCAAAATTCTTCTTGACTGATGTTCTCTCATTTCTGTGGGATGAGAGCAGGGGACACAGGGAGCACAGATGTTAATGTATTAACTTTCTCTTATTGCTGTGAAGCAGGCTATTTCAATTGAATATTTGTTTCATACAGGAAACTCTCAGGAGGGGACAAGACAATGCTGCAGAAGTGGCAGGTAAGCTCAATCTTTGCTGCATATGGTTAAGAATTTCAGCAACAGAGAAGTGTGTGTGTATGTATGTACTTCAAGGCCTTAGCTGTTCTCTCACTGCTGGAGGTGACATTATTGGCAAGAGGAGCAGAGTATTTACATCTGGTAATTGCAGAGGTTTTGCTCCTCCTGCTGTGAAGCATATGGTGCTACTGTCTGGCAGATGAAGTGTGATTTTATGCACACTTTTAAACTGAGACCAGAGAGAGCCAACAAGTTGAATGACTGTTCACAGATCATCTGTGCATCTAAATCAATGCACCTCTCATTTCCCAGATGTTTTGCTGAGCTGGGAAATTCATTTACTTTATTGTACCCTGATCTTCGTGACCCAAGACACATTGAAGAAATCTATACCTTCTTGTTTATATGTAGCACTTTGTGCAGCCTTTTCTGTAGAGGTATTTTTCCAGGATTTTTCAATATACAGATTGGATGTGTTTAGCTCGCTTTTAAATTGGGGGAAAGTGCTCTGTTATGCAAATACAGTATAAAAGCACTGAGTGATTATAGACAAATGCAAATGTTCTGTCTGAAGAAGGGCCAGAATGAAGACTCAGATTCCATTGAATGGATTGTTGTATAAGAGAGATTGTGCTGATTTGAATGGCAATGGATGATTAATTACACTATTTATAGTTCTTGTCCTGATGGACCTAGGAAACATACGGTTCTGAGGGTGTGTTTGAGGCATGGTTTTCAGGGTTACGGTTAGGAGATTTTAAGGTTTGTTTCCTTTCCATGGCAGAAGAGGGAGATCAGCAACTTCGATTACCTCATGTACCTGAACACACTGGCTGGCCGCAGCTACAATGATTACATGCAGTACCCTGTGTTTCCATGGGTCCTTGCTGACTATCACTCCAAGGTCAGTGCTTGCTGTAGCATTCTGTACTTTTTATGGTAGCAACCATACAAAGGTTTGTTGAATGATGTCATTGAAGCAGAAAAGTCTCTACCAAGGGTTCAAAATCTGAGATGGTTAATTTGAACTGTACTGATTTTTTATAGATTAATTTTCGGAATTGGGTCTATGGCCCTCCTGTATAGGTAAGACCTCCAACACAGGCTTGCCACTCTCCACTGAGCTAGTCCTGATGTCAAAGACTTGGTAATCTAAAATCCACATCTTTGCTGGTTTTGCTCTTCAGACTCTAAATCTTACTAATCCTCGTACATTTCGGGACCTGTCAAAGCCCATGGGAGCACAAACTACAGAAAGGAAACGCAAGTTCATCCAGCGCTACAATGAGGTGGAGAAGAGTGAGGGTGAGTGTTTTGGGACACCAACAGCAGGGGCTTGAGTCCACTCTTTGGGGGTGTTGGTGAATCTCTTGGCAGAGTTCACCCAAAAAATTTCCCAACCTGTTCCTAAGGGAGGGTCCATGCCAAGGAGACCTTCCCACTTCCGCATACAAACTGGTTGTTGAGGATTTGAACAGCAATGACTCCTGCAAGTACTGCCTTGTGTGCCTTATAATCCCTTGGGCAGGAAGAGATGCTGCAGAAAAAAAAGCAATGTTCCCTAGAAAAGACTGCTTCGTTAGCTAAGCTGCACACATTAGTCTTGTCTGTTAGCTAAGCACTATGTAAAAGACTACTGCATGTAGCTTATCTAATAGCTACTTTAAGAAAAGGAAACAGAACGTTTAGCTGTTATACTCTGGAGATCAAGACCTTCTTTGGTAGTAATAGGGAAGAGAATGTTCTGGAAATTTAAAAGCTTTATTCTTCGGAAAATTAAATGGGAAAGGCAAAAATGAACATACAGAGATGGCAGTAACTGTGCATACTCTGCAAATATGCAAGGTGTGCTTTTGCTCATGGATCTTTGAAGACATCCGCTTTAAAGACCTGCTCCCTATTTAGTTGTGCTGTTGTACTTGAATGCCATAGGCTTGAAATGGTCATGTTTGGCACTGAAATCTGATTTGTGTCCAATTTCCAGGAGACCTGTCGGCCCAGTGCCATTATTGTACTCACTATTCATCAGCAATTATAGTGGCTTCTTACCTGGTCCGACTGGAGCCATTTACCCAGACCTTCTGTTCTTTGCAGGTAAGGGGACAAGATAGCTTCCCTCCTTCACCTTGTTATTAACCATGTAACACGTTATGGTGGCTGTGTATTGAAGGGAGTTTAATTCTTTTGACATTTTCTGTATAATCTACGAGGACTTAGCTCCCTGAAGGCTCTGTGCTGTGTCTGTTGAATTCAGTGAAAGCATCTTAGTGGGAGCATGACTGATGCCTGATGATCTTGGTTTTTTTCTGAGGGAGAAGGATTATTTAGTTTTGGTTCTGTGATGCATTTTGTGAGAGCTGAGGCATGTAAAATCCTAGACAAAGTTTTACTATCTGTCTGAACATAAGCTTATGGCTTTGTGGCAGATGGGACTTTCATGGTAGGTATTTTAAGTCCAAGTGTGCATATAGTAACGCAGCTACAGGCAACCACTTGGAGCTGGCTGTGGTGGCATTAAAAGCATTCCTCAGCCAGATGAGGATGCACATTTTCTGGTGGGTGGGGAATGATAACAAGGATCATGGTATCAGCTCCCTGTAGGAAAAGTGGTGCGAGGCTATATCCGGTGCTCTAGAAGGAATATTTTGGTTTTGCTTGTTCTGAACTCAGCACTGTTTTATGGTGCCAAAAGCACTCACCGTGGAATGGAATTTCATGGAAACTGAACTTTGTTCTTATCTTCCCTAGCTGGTCAGCCATACAGGGGCAATAAGTTTCCTGACTTCAGCAGGTACTTAGTGCTGCGTAAACACAGACACTTGGGCTGTAGCAGAAAGTCATTATCTCTATTTCTGTAATATGTATTGTGTTATGGCAGGATCTACCAGGAGGACAGGTCCTCAAAAGTGTATCCTTTAAGGAGTGTCTTACTGAACTCTGCCTATACTTATGGAGCAATATGAGGGAGACAGCTAGGCCAGAATATTCCACACTTAGAGACTGCTGTATGTGCTGGTACTTTTTCTTTTGTTTTGGTTTTGGCTTTTTTTAATAAATAAATGCAAATTAAGTGCTGTGCTAATTAAGTAATAAGCCCTATGATATCGACTGTTACCAGCAGCTGCTGATGGGTTAGTGAACCACCTGAGGCAATGGTTAGCATTGCACTGTGTGAGCCATGTTAGCTGCAGTCATGAATGACTGTGGAATAGTTATTTTTTGTAGTAAGCAAGAAAAGCAGCTGTATCTCACTGGCACACTTTTCATGTATAATGTGTTCCTAGTCTGAGTAGCTGCTTTGCAGCTCTGTGTGTGTAATTAGCAGGTAACTAGCATTTTTGTGGGGACAGTGTCTTCAAAGGCTGCTGAGATCTGAAGCACTCATTTTTTTCTGGATGTGAATCCACTGAAACTGTTGAACTTCTTCCATTCTCATTCATTTGCTCTTCTGTTGCTGCATGTTCAGATGAGCTCATTGCTGTCATTTCCTTCAAGTGACTGTTCCTGTAGTCGCTTAAAAATTGCTAACTATGAGATGCAGTCAAGCAAACAGCAGACCTGAGAACAGTGCAATCAAATCAAGAGCATGTTGGCAGAGGAGTACTCTCAAACGTAAGACCTTGGAAGGGTACTGTTCTGGGAGCTGTGATAGCTTCTCAGCATCTTAAAATTGAATGCTTGTAACTGCAAATAGACAACCTGACAAGGGATGAAACAACTTGGGTGCACTCTTTGTGAAAAATTGATGTTGGCATAACATCATCTTTCTCAAGGAAAAGAATTGATTTGCACTGGACCACAGAAGAAGCCAATGAGAAAGCATTGCCTCTAGTAAAGGAACTGTAAAGGAGTTTACAAAACTTTATTATTTCCCACTTTATTTAAATGTGTTGAGATCTGACCCTGTAGAAAAGTGTGTGTTTATGCTTTGAATACTGTACTGGAATGGGTAAAAAGTGGCTCATCAGACAGGTTTTGATAGTACCTTCCACTTCACCTTAGTAAAGTACCTCCTAAAATTCCTTTCAGGAATTGATCTCAGCACCTCAAAAAAAGTCACAATGATTTCTGGTTTGTGTCTTTCATTGGAAAGGCATTTGAGGACCCCATGCCTTAGAAATTAGTGAGACTTGCTTTTGATTCAAATTAGCTTTTATATACTTATATTCTTATTCTACTGTTGCACTTCAGCTAGCTGGCTGATCCTCTATCCTGGCATTTACCTCTCAACGGTAGTTGTAGAGAATAGGGTTCTTATGCTTACTCTGAAATGATGATAATAATAATAATAATGAAAGCAATAATATATATACAAATATATGAGATCGCACCCCCACTCATCACACCTCAATAACTAGACATCACCACAAATAACTGTAGAGCAGACATGAGGGAATGGGTCCATGGCTAGGAGGGAGCTGGACTCAGGAACTGGGTTCAGGAACACACGGATCTGGGATCAGGAACAACCAAACAAATGGGTCCTCACCATCGCAGAAGAGAGAGAGACGCTTGTGATCTTTCAATTGTATACTGAGTATGACATATACAGATGGAATACTCTGTTGGTCAGTTTAGGGTCACCCTATGCGCCCCTCCTTGCAGGTGTGGCCCCCTTCCACCAACTCAAGGATTGCCTTGGTTAAGTATAAGCATCGGTCTTTTTGCATACCAGTGCCCTGCGTTGTCACTTTCGGAGAACATCGTCTCAAAAACATGCAGTTAGCTTTCAGAAAATGAAGTTACTTACAGCAGCTGAGTTAATCACAAAAATGACTCTAGCTCAAACCATGACATATTCTTGATTGTGTCACTGACTCTTAAGCAGTCAGTATTCAGTTTGATTATTTCTCAGCATCTCTAGGCATGTGATAAGTCTTTGCACCTTTGTAAGCATCTTTTAGAAACTTTTTTGAGGTCTTTGGGTCTAAAGCACCACCAAGGATTAGTGATGCTTGGTTTTATAAACATAGGAAGTTCTAACTTCTCTCTAGAGATCACTTTGACTGGTTGCTTTGTATATACCCTACTGAAACATAGCTTTAAAAAGCATTTTTTTCTAGTATTCCTGATGGCAGTGTAAGGCCTCTGCTGAAAGGAAAGAAAGCAGAGACTTACTGGGTCTAGCTGCAGAAAAAACGTAAGAGTTTATGTCGACTTGCAATCTAAAGGCATAAAGCAATTCTTGATTCTCTTTTTCCCTTTCAGTGCAATTTTTTGCATTCATAGAGAGAGAAAACTCATTAATTCTGATGTAAATATATGCAAATAAATTTATTAATATAGGAAATGGGAAAATCAGTTATTGCTTCCTTTATAAATAATACAGGCTTAAGTTTTAAAGATATTACTTTCCCTAAAATGAATTAGACAGCCAGGGAAAAAATCACATTTTTTCGTGGTGGTAATATCTTTAACTAGATTTGTCACGCTAACAGTATTTCCTATGTATATATTATTTTTATTTAATACAGGTAATCTTTTTATTACAAATCATATTGTTTCTCAGGAGATTACCATCAGCTCTCATAAAAGCTGCAAAAAAAGATGAAAAAGCATCAATCACTACTAGACACAGCATGCTATGTGCAGATTAAATATACGAAGCCCTTTAATATGCTTCAATGAGATACTTGTTAGCTGTTGATTTATTTATAGTCCTTCTTCTACTCCGTTTTAATTTCAATTTGAATTTGACTCGAAGGGTTGATGCCTAATAATGATCAAGAACAAGATGACCTTGTGCATCAGATTAACTCCAGCTAGGCTTACTTGTGTGATTAGCCACTTTTTCACTCAGTCCCTTGAGTGAGTGTGGGAGGGCTTCACAATTGTCAGTGGTACAAGGAAGAAGGACAAGGAAGTAAAGCAGAACTATGCTGTCATTTAGAGATGAGGCTGGACCAAAAGGATGGTCAAAATTCACCTCAGGGGAAACAAGGATGGGGTCTTTCCATCTAGTGGAATGTATGTTGGCTTTTGGTGGGAGTCTATCTCAAAAGGCAAGCATGGAGATATGGCTTCAGAACTTAGTGTTTATTGACTTCTGTGTTTTGACAGCTTATCCATGAAGGTAGTTTCTTCCTAATAAAAGATAATGGTAGAAGGCATTTCTTGAATTGCATTTCCCAGACTTAGTAGAGTTTGTAGATCCAAAGGAGTTGCATCATAAGTGTGCAAGTACTCATCTCGGGTGACCAAAAGAGTAGCAGTTCTTGCTGTCAGAAACCGATGTTTCTGCACCTTTCCTGTTTACTTGGATGTGATGAATGTTATAGGTATATATGAAGGTACCCGCCTTCTCCAAAGGATTTTCTCAGGAGAATTGCATATAAGATTGTTCATAACTATTTGGGTCACAACTGAAGTGAAAACACTAAATTTGTGTCCACCTCTTGCAAATCAGTTTGGGATTAAAGCAACTAATTGCCATCAGGAGTGTTAACAATGCTCAAGTTGCCCATGATAATTTCTGCTTGCCCCTGTGTTATTGCAAGTTGTGTTAAACTCCCAGCTGTATGCCATTTTTAACCTATATATCTTCTAACTGGGACTAAGGCAGCCCCTAACAAAGGATCAGAGTATATAGAGCTGGGATAGATCTAGAAGATATCACCTGATCAAACGCATGGTAAGGTGATTATTGCAGAATTGGCTGAGATTCTGAATCTGCTTTTATTTAACAGAATATTCTCACTGCAATCTTTTCTGTCTGTTTCCATTTCACAGGGTGGGAGTTTTGATGTCGCAGACAGGATGTTTCACAGTGTCAAGAGCACGTGGGAATCTGCATCAAGAGACAACATGAGTGACGTCAGGGAACTCATCCCTGAATTCTTCTGCTTGCCTGAGTTCCTAACCAATGCAAATCACTTTGAACTTGGTAAGTTAGAGAAGTCTTCAGTGCCCCTCTTCTGCTCCCCAGCATCCTGCCAAGTGAAAAGATCCAGATCATGAGTTGAGAGTTGGTCCCTGAACTATGCAAACTGATGAAGCTGTCAAGCAATGAGATATCAAGTTTTATTAAAATAGGGCTACATATACACAATCTTCTGATATCTGAATGATATCAGAAGAATGAATTTTCCAGATCAGAAGGGAATGTAGTTCCTGTTAGTTACTGTGTAAAGGAATTTTGTCAGACAAAGGCAGATTTTGATATAAGAATTCTAGTTGTCTGCTTTTGAAAATTTAGTCCGTATGATCATATCTATGGGCTATGAACAATATGTTATATTAATTTGACTTCCAGAGATAGATAAATATTATTGGTGTCATCCAGCCAGACTTCTGTAAAGCCTTTGACACAGTCCCCCAAAACATCCTTCTTTCTAAATTGGAGAGAGATGGATTTGATGGGTGGACCATTCACTGGATCAGGAATTGGTTGGATAGTTGCATCCAGAGTATAGTGGTCAAACAGCTTGATAGTCCAGATGGAGATTAGTGACAAGTAGTGTTCCTCAGAGGTCAGTGTTGAGACCAATACTGTTTAATATCTTTATCAATGACATAGACAGTGGGATCGAATGCACCCTCAGCAAGTTTACTGGTGACACCAATATGAGTGGTGCAGTCGACACATCTAGGGGACAGGATGCCACCCAGAGGGACCTGGACAAGATGAAGAAGTGGGGCATGTGTGAACTTTATGAGGTTCAAGAAGGCAAAAGGCAAGTTCCTGCACCTGGGTCGGTAGAATCTCTGGTATCAATACAGGCTGAGATATAAAGGGATTGAAAGCAACCTGGCCAAGAGGGACTTGGGAGTACTAGTGATTTAAAAGCTGGCCATGAGCCTGCAATGTGCACTCACTTCCTAGAAGACAAACTATATCCTGGGCTGCATCAGAAGAAGCATGGCCAGCAGGTCGAGAGAGGTGATTCTGCCCCTCTACTCTGCTCCTATAAGACTCCATACGGAGTACTGCGTTCAGTTCTGGAGTCCTCAATACAGGAAAGACATGGACCTGTTTGAGTGGGTCCAGAGGAGGGCCACAAAAATGATGAAAGGGGTGGGACACCTCTCTTATGAAGAAAGTCTGAGAGAGTTGGAGTCGTTCAAGCCAGAGAAGAGAAGGATCTGAGGAGACCTTATTGTGACATTTCAGTACTTAAAGGTGACTTTATAAGATCTATAGAATTGTTCATGTTGGAAAAGAACTTCAAGATCATCAAGTCCAACCATAAATCTAACCAAGTAAACCACTAACCATGTCCCTAAGTGCCACATCAAGTCTTTTCAGTATCTCCAAGAATGGTGACTCAACCACTTCCCTGGACATCCTGTTCCAATGCTTGACAATTCTTATGGTGAAGAATTTTTTCCTAATACCTAGTCTAAACCTCCCCTAGTGCAGAGAACAACACCCGCCTCGCTCCAACCTCTTTTCAGGGAGTTGTAGAGAGGCAATAGGCTCTCCCCTCAGACTCCTTTTCTCTAGACTAAACAATTCCAGTTCCCTCAGCTGCTTTTCATAAGACTTCTGCTCCAGACCCTTCATCAGCTTAATTGCCCTTCTTTGGACACACTCCAGACACTCAATGTCTTTCTTGTAGTGAGGAGCCCAAAAGTGAACACAGGGTTCAGTGGATGGCCTCACATGCTAAGAAAGAGTGGAATAGGAAAAAAGATCTTAGAGAACTGTAGTAATTTTATGCTGGGAGGAGGCCAAGAAACAGAGCCTGACTGAAATTAAGATCAAGAGACTGACCTGAGTGGAATCAAGTGGAGGGACCTAAAAAGACACCAGAATCTTGCCAATAGAGAGGAAATGAAGTATACAGGAAGATTTTCCAATAGGCAAAGCCAAGAATGCTACACTGTAAAGAAACTTGTGGTTCCAGACTTGAGCCTCAGCTTGGATTTAAATTCATCTAGTTGTGCAACACTGTGCTCTGATTTAAGAACATATGATCACCTTCTGAAACAAATCAGGTTGCAAAGGACTTGAGAACACAATCCCTCTCAGTGGCTGCTTTAGTAGGGATATCTGACTGTGAAGCCCACAAGATTATGTTTAAAAAGAAAGTTGTGCCAACGGGTTTGTCTTGTCCGAGTTTGCAGTCTGTTCTAAAATGGTTTGTACTGAGGACATGCATATTTTTACTCTATTAGCGACAATTACTAGAACATCTTCTTAGTGCTTTATTACTGGATCATAAATCTCAGTAGAAATTTGTTCTGCAATGTTCTATGTCATTGCATTTAATGTAGAATATGAAACTGCATGTTTGAAAATCACCTCAATTTCTTTTGACTTCAGTTTTTTTTAAAAAGACGTTCTTATTTGCAGTCTCAGTGATTCTTGGTTTTAATTCTTCCTTTGTAATTCCTGCAGGCTGCATGCAGGATGGAACAGTGCTGGGAGATGTGCAGCTTCCTCCCTGGGCAGATGGGGACCCCCATAAATTTATCCTCCTGCACAGACAGGTCAGTGAATATTAAGATTCATGACAAAATACTGGACCGATTTCCACTGAAAATGTAATTCTGAACGCCAGGGTCACAAACCAAAATGTTAGTTTCAAATGCATCCTGCATTTTCAGAGTCCATGTGGATTCTGAATTTTGCATATCTACTTGTCTAATGATTCACTCAGAATCAAGGCCAGCTTTCCAGACCGGGTGAGGTGAGGTTATTATTCAAGTCTGTGGCATGGACCTATCTCAGCCCTTAAGTGCATGTGGACATAACATAGTGCATGCCTGTGTAATTTATATGCACACAGTTCCATGTTCAGAGTGATAAAAAGGAAAAAAAAACAAACCAAAAACAAACAAACAAACAAAAACTTGAGAGAAATGCTTTTTGTGGCTTGTTTGAAATGTAAGGTACTGACCTGTGCTCCTTACTGCTTGTGTGTGTAATGGTGTGTCCAAAGGTGCTTAGATACAATGTGGAACATCTACTTTTGCCTTGTACTTTGGCATAAGGGTGCAACTTAGAAATGGATTGATTATCTCAATCATCCTGGCATAGCATGGTTTTGCTCTCATTGTAGAGTGATCTTGGGTTGTGTGAACTAGATTTGTTTTGGATTAAATGAAACCAAAAGCTGCACTCCAGTTGTGCTCTCCAGTTGCTGGTGGCATTCAGCCTGTGGGAGCAGACTCGATCTAGTTTAAAGTAAAGCCCCCACAGTGCACATAATGTGGATACTGGGCCCTCTCTACCATCTGTTCTGTTTCACAGATCTGCTTCCACTAAGCTGCACTATTTGATAACATTGGCACAGCTGATAAAGCCACACAACTTCTACAAATTAATTGAAATCACAAATAGGAGCAATTTGGCAAATGAAAGATCATGTTTATAAATTCGTGATCTTAGTGATTTGCCAGACCTGATCAGACCTCACATGCAGACAGTTTGATATTCTCTCTCCAACCCTAGCTAGTGCTACATGTTAGGAGGGTGCAAGAAATCTTGCTGTGGAAAGTTGATTGGTCTGACTAGGAAAGTTCTTCTAACCCTAAAGTGGAGAGTTAAAGATCCTGAATTCTGAAACAGGGTTTCTGTATCCTCTGAAATAATCTACTAGACTGATTGTAGTTGTTACTGTTTCATGGTCATTATTGGGAAACTTCACAGTGAGTTTGGTGCATTAAGCAGATCCAGGTCAACACTGTTCTGAGTTTGGCTATTGCTTTAAAGAATACAAGAGCAAAGAATTTTTCTTAAATGTGAGTAGCTCCCAGTTTCATGCTTAATGAGTTAGGAATCTCATCTACTAAACAAATTTATTTACTTCCTCTTTAGACTGCAAGTGGTCCCTCCCTGGCTGGGCTTGTCATAGTGCTCAATGAAATACTGAGAATCTGCACAATTGCAGCTCTGTTGGTTGCTTTGTTTTGCTCTGGCAGTGATGTCAGGCAAAATTTACAGTTTGTAATTCATGTACTAACTGCTTTTATTAATGAGGATGAGTTCTGAGTCTGTTTATAAGTGTTTTCCTGTTGTTTGCAGGGCACAGATTGTATGCTATGCTAGTTCTCTGAGCTGCCCTGTGATCATTATAGCTATGGGCAGGGTCATTTAAACCAGCTGCACTGGGCTAACTGCCTGCTCTGTGAAATGAGCCATTGTTCTGGATACCATTAGTGTGTTCATTTCTGCTGTGCTTTGGGTGGGATGGTCTGCTTGCGAGACCTTTAACTGAGCATCAGGGAGTATTGCACAGTCAAATGATTTGGAGATAGGAAAGTATTTTTAATAATGTTTAACACTGCTGCTTGAATCATTGGGCAAGGCCATTTGGGAATGCACAAAAATTTGGAGAGGCAGGTGATGGCAGGAGCAGTAGCATTTAGTGAAGCCTTGTTGGTAAGACTGTGTCCACTGCTTATGAACTTGCTCTCTGGGTCTTCCAAGCACATTTTCTGCTGTGATTACAGTGAATTCTCTAGGGAGATCATGCTGGAGTGGATGTGTTGCCCTGTAGCATATCTCCCTGTCTTGGCCAGTAGTAACTGGTTCTTCTGATTCTAGTAATTCACATACATGTCACTATGGGTGGCAAATGTAAGCAAGTCAGCCATTTCTTATTTTGGGGAAAAATGTTCAGACACTGAGTTTTTCTTGGATGAGGTGATTTGATGCTATGACATTCTCTGCTTAAGCCCTGTGAGGGTAGCAAAGAGTTTTCTGATCAAACCCAAGCAGTCTTGAAGCTTCTGTCATGCAGCCTCCTGGATGCATCTCAACTCTGCTACTGAAAAACTCCTTCCCTGTCTTGTCTCACAACACTGTCTGCTGGTTCATGACATGCAGCCTCTCCTGCTATACCATTCAGATCCAACTTAAAGCTCCTCCGCTAGTTCTCTCGCGTTACAATCTATGTTTATATGTATCTTCTCAAGTAAACTGTCTGCCACTCTATGATTCAGAACTAAGGCATATTTCTACAAATAGACTAGTACCTGTGGTTCATCTGTAAAGCAACATGGTGATACCAAAAGCTAACAAATGTTTTGTTCATTTAAACCATCTTCTGTCAGCAACAGTATTGGTGAAGACATGATAGCACAGGCTTTAATGTATGCTGGAAGCTGCAGAATGTGCCAAGGTCTGTAGAGTGCTTGCACTTTGCTTGGTGGAACCTGCCTGTGTTGTCTCTGAGGATATTGCTTCCAGTGTCTGTGAAGACAAGCATGCTGAACTCAGTCCTTCTTTTCCTGTAGGGATCTACCCTTCATCTCTTTGGTCACATTTTCTGAGTATGTGCTAAAAATGATAGTACTGGAGAAACTCCAAGTGTGAAGATTCACTGCAGAGAACTTAAGTCTCCAGCAGGGTCTGGAAAGTGTTGATGTATTTGTAATGGACACACACTAGTGAATTAATTTTCTTTTGGCTTTAGGCACTGGAGAGTGACTACGTCAGTGCACACCTCCATCACTGGATAGATCTGATTTTTGGTCACAAGCAACAAGGCTCAGCTGCAGTGGAGGCAGTTAACACTTATCACCCTTACTTCTATGGAGACAAGATGGACCTCAGCATTAAAGATCCCCTGATTAAGAGCACTATCCTGGGTTTCATCAGCAACTTTGGACAGATACCAAAGCAGGTACCACTTTATCATGAGACTAGACAGCAAAATTTACTTGGGTCTTGTAGTATTTTAACTGGAAAGTAAGAATAGAAACTTCAATCAGGGACAGTTCTGGTTCAAATCTGCTGGAAGATGGGCTACATATTGTGCGCAACATCAGTATGCAGACACGTACATGCGTGTGATTGCACTTTATAATCATCCTGTTCCTGTTGCATGCCATACAGCTGTGGCATCAAATCTGAATTCTGCTCCTTTAGTACAATGACATGAGTAACCACTAATCTGGGAATGGGTACAGTCAAATAAAAGAAGCTCAAAGTCTCACCTATGCTTTTTCTCTTCTCCTGAATCTCTGTAATTAGCTCCTATCTCTGTCAGGAAGAAATGTAATTTGATAAAAATGTAGTAAGAATAAGATTTTATTTCAATGAAGAGGTTCACATATGACAGTCCTGAGGTCTATGATTAAGGATGTAAACAGATCTCTCCTGCATGATCTTGCAAATAGAGATTTATTTTTCAATGCTGTTCCTTTGTTCTAGCTCTTCACAAAACCACATCCATCCAGGAATGTCCAAGGGAAAAGTCCATCAGGCAGAGACACTGTGCTGTCCCTTCACTCAAGTGGAATTCTTCCTCCATTCATAAGCAGCTTGCAAAATCTGAAGCTTTCACCAATTACAATAAAAGGTGCTGCAGGGACTGTGCTCCAGTCCTTGGATGGGATGAATCTGTATTTTCAAGTCACACAGAGTTGTATAAGTTGGCACAATCAAGATCCCTTCTGTCAATTGTTGAATTGTTTGCTTATTATGAGCAGGCATTGAAATCACTCAAATACTCAGGAGAGATCCTGAAACTTCTATTGTAGAGTTCAGAGTAGATATTTTTTTTAATATGCCTAAACCTTTTCTGTCCTTTACGTTCTGAATATGTTAAGTTGAAACGAAAACCTCACTGTTTTCCATTTGTTCTCTCTTTTTATATTCAACAGCAAAGTAAATGCTGGATGTCTTTTGCTGCTTCTCAATCTTCAATTCTTTTCTTTTTCTTTATCTTTTTTTAGTCTGTTACTTTTCTTACCATGAAGAATCCTGGAAAAATCTGGTTTATCTGCTTTTTTTATCCCACAGTGATATTCTTTATCACATATCTCTGTGGGGACAGTGGGCTCCCTTAGCTGTAATACAGAGGCTGTTGGTGACATGCCCAGCATCCTCTGTAAAGCGTGGCATAAAGCGGTGTGCCAATGAAAAGGAGCTCCTTTAGAGCACATCACTCCCTCTGCATGGATTTATGTGGTCCATTAAAGGGAAGCATTTCCACTCTTCTGTCTGGAATGTCAGTTGTAGAGTAGAATTCTGTCTGTGGGCCTGGCCACAGCACTGAGCCCAGTTGTGGGGATTGCCAGCTACACCTGTGCAAGGAGAAAAGTTACATAAGAGCTACAAAACCAACAGAATCTCTCTCTTGTCAGACTATCCCAAGGGAGCTATTGGGCACATTGTTCATACCGAGAAAGGCATTCTGGCTGTTGAAAAAAACAAGGTTTTGATGCCTCCTCTTTGGAGCAAAACATTCTGCTGGGGATTTGAGGACTTCACCTGTTGCTTTGGCAACTATGGATCTGAGAAGGTAAATAAGAAAAAGTATAAGTATTCCACAAATGAATGGTGTCTGTGGTCTTTGGCTGGTTTGGGGACCAATTTCAGAGGTTGTTGGGAAGCTCATTTCAGAGGATGCTGTACTCACAGGACTTTCTCACAAACAAGCTTCTTGTGGAATCTCAAGTTGGATATCCCAACAGAGTAAAAGTCACTCTGTGCTGCTGAAAAATGTGCCATTTCCCCTCTAAATTATCTCAAGATTTCCTTCAAGTGACTGTGTTGTCTGTCAAAATGAAGGAGAAACCCCATTTCATAGGTTGTAAGGACAATACAAGATCTCTCTGACCACTGATTAGAAATTTCATTGTGCAGAACTTTCTGCTGGAATTAAGATAGAACCATCTATCCATTCCCCTTTGGCTCTGAGGCTTAGCCCAATGCATTAATTCAAAACGATAATGTCTTGTATTGTATAAAGTTAATACTTGTACTTCCTTGCTGTTGAAAGTCAATGGTCTCTGTCATCATACTGCTTGGTAGGGCACTTGACAGATCCAGTTTATTCCTCTACCACAAACATATTGATTTTTTGATGTGTTTGGAACAATGTTATGACACTCAAAGATATCTGAGCTAGCTTGGATACCAGAATAGCAGAATATGTCATTCAGCAAGATACTAACTTGGGTATTTGTGCAGGGCACATCAGTATATTTTTACAGACATACCCACAGCCAATAGGTGTGAAAAAGCCATGAGATGTATTTTACTTTCTGCTCCTTGTATAAAATTATATTTTCTCCATTGATTTCACAATCAGTGCTTAGCAAGTCATAGTGCTGCTGTAGGTATAAATTATGTGACACTGAGCATAGTGAACATGATTACACAGCCACTGTGAGATCTTGTTGGGAGTCCAGCTTGAGTTTACTCTGGGTCAACAGTTCCCCTGCGCTTAAAAGAAAATTTTATCCTCCTTCTAAGTAGGTAAAGGTTTGTTCTGTCTGTGGTATGGTTTTTGTAGCTGTGCCATCTAATTCCACCAGAATCATTAGCACAATTGTGTTGTCCTTGTTGTGTTGGGGAGAGGTAATGCAGCATGTGAGTGTAGGGTGTTTATTCTATAATCATAGCAATATATAATAGATCTAACCTTGGTTTAGGCTGATTTTGGTGGTACTAACAGAGTCATTGGGACAGAATGGATTTCAGTGCTTTGGCTCTGGGATTTTCAGTGTAAGTAAGAGGAGGGTTGAAAAGCCTGGCAATAACTCTGTCAGCAGTGGTCATTACAGCCTGAGCTTTCTTTTCAATTTACATTGAATGTTTGCATTCTGTTATTATATGGTAGCCGAAAGAGATTGCCTGAAGTTATGTAGGAAGTCTGTGGAACAAGAGGGATTGGGACTCCTATCTCCTAAGACATATGACACTGACCTTTGTCCATCCTTCCTGGAGGATGGCACAACTGCGTGCAGCCACAGCCTGTGCCTGTACATATTACGCAGC
Organism: Clamator glandarius; assembly: GCA_033459285.1. Taxonomy (NCBI): domain Eukaryota; kingdom Metazoa; phylum Chordata; class Aves; order Cuculiformes; family Cuculidae; genus Clamator; species Clamator glandarius. Next base: position 1,161,682 of record JAUNZM010000677.1, on the reverse strand, counting down.
TGCGCTGTAAGCATAAAGAATGGTTAAGATGAGCTTTTCTTTCCTAGATTTTAAGAAATGGAGGCTTGGTTCTGAAAACTGAATTTGCCATCTGGTATTAATAATTGCATGTTATCACCATATGAGCATTTGACTTAAAGCTGCTTCCTTGTACAGAATGTGACTACGTTTGAGTGTATGGCAGACTGGGGAAAGTGCCTCTGCGCTGTGTGTCCTTCAGCAACTACCATAATCACATCTGGAACAAGTTCTGTCGTGTGTGTCTGGGAACTTTCCTTGGTAAAGGACAAAGTGAAGTGCCTAAACTTGAGACAGGTTAGTACTGTGGCTCTTTTGCTATAGAAACTTAATGAAAACCAAAAGATGAGTTACTTTCTCTCAGGTGACTGGCAGAAGAAACGCCTTTGATCAGTCAAGAAGGCAGAAAATAACAGCAATCAGCAGTATTTTGTGACAGCTTTTTATCAAGTCAGGAGCTGATAATGTGCCTTATACCCACACCTTATTGTTATGAACTCTTCTTGTTTTCCCTTGCCTTACCCTCACTTTTGGTAGCTTTTCCAAAGTTTATCATGATCAAAGTAAAAGTGAAGAGAAGACATGCAGTCTCCTTACTTGAAGTGCTGCCAACCCTTGCATTATTTTCAAAAACCTGTATCACTTGGAGATGCTTATAGCGATTTTGGGTCTGCTACAGCAATGGATGGAATCTCCAAAACACTTTGCAAACTTAGCTGATGGAGATGAAAGCTCAGCTAGGAACAATTCTTCATTCTTGTCTCTCATCCTGAATTCAGAACGTAACAGGTTTTCCTGTCACTCCATGGGGTAGAGGTGCATGCACTAAAAATGATATAGTTTGAATCCTCATTGTCCGAAGCCCTTTAGTGGTTGTTGAATTGGAGCTCATCTATAGTCATCAAACAGCTGTGTAAATGTTATTTCATTCATATAAGTGAATTCTTGTGGAAGATTTGTGTGGCTCAGCTATGGTGAGTTCTCAGTTTTATCATGTACACACAGAGTACACCTCTATCGTATCTGAAAGGCAGCACCAACCACTTTTCTCTAAGAAATCAAGAGATAGAAAACACTCCTCTACTTTTAGGCAAACTAATAAAGGGTTCATTGGTCAGCAAGATCTCCAGGTGTTAGAAGCTTCTTGTGTTCATTTGCTCTGGAGAGATATTCAGATGATATTTCAGCACTTTCCATGCTCTAAGCCAAAACATATTTTATTTGTTGTTAAATGATGTGAAGACTTCCATGTTTGTTGGGATACCAGAAAAGCATTTAGATATTAATTTATCTGAAATTATTGTGTATTGAAATGGGGGAGAACTGTATTTAGAGCAGTCTCTCTTCTGAGATTTATGGTGTTTCCTGCTTGAGAAGAAGCCAGAAATATGGGACAAGATCTTCAGTGATGACCTATGACCTTTTAGTTCAGCTGGTTATTATTCCAAACCCGGACATGGACATAAAAATGGAAGAAATACCAGTCGAGAAAAGCATAAGCAGTAATCTTCATCAGCATCAAAATTATACCAGTGAAGGTGTCAGTTTGAGTTTCAGGCAACTGTTTGAAGAGGCTGTCTTTTATTTCCAATATAAAGCCCTTCACTTTAACAATCTAAAATCAGCTTTGCTGATGTGCTTTATTGTGATTAATCTGGTATTATCCAAAGTCCACAAAGTGGCATGAGATCATGCAATGACAAATTCTGTATTTTTTTCCCTTCTCTTTGCTGGCAGAGGCTTTTTTTTTTTGATGACTGTCTGGCATAGATGTAAATTTGAACTATGGTTCTAAATGTCTTCCAGTGAATTACTTGGTGCTTTCATGTAATTCACTGTTTCATGGTGGCTGCTTTTTGTGCTGAACCAAAAAAAATGTATCATCTTTCCTGAGAGAGTGAGCTTTGCTTAAGTAAAGCTGATGTGCTATAATGTGGATGCTATTCACTTACCAGCTGTCTCATGGGACTGACACATTCTGGTTCAGAATGTAGTAAAGTACAGAAACTATATTTCAGCAGAAAAAAAGTTGCAAAGGCTGCTTCCACAGTTTTGTGGAAGACTAAAGACTGAGCATAATAGCCTCAGTATTGATCCATGCAATTTACCAGTTCCCTCAGTGTTCATGAGCAGAGTGATCGGTGTGATCCAGCCCACAGCATTTCTGGGCCAAATGAAATGCTGGACTGCAAGAAGTATCTAGGCAAGCTGTACCATCTGCTACAGAGACCTCTCAGGGAGATGTTGAGCACAGTTGTGAAGTATCTGTGTCCATGTCAGGCAGTTAAGTTGGATGGTCCAACTTGGTTTAAGTTTTCATGGACTGAGCATTCCTGCAGTGAGGCCAGTCCTCTTTTTTAGCCTTTTGATATTTGTAAAATGACTCTGGAGACATGTCTCAGTTTTTTGCATATATGCTGTGGGCTATCGCCCATTATGGGAAATATCAGTCAGTCTTTGCAGAGCAGTAGACAGTAGATGGTAGAGCTAAAACCACAATTGGTTTTGCATGAATATGCATTGAGATACTGGTAAAGTGAAGCCACAATTACAACTATGCTCAGGTTTAGCTCTCTTTTCTACACTCAGCTTGTATTTAAAGCACTTCTTTGCCAGGTAGGGAAGTCTTTTGGGGTTAAAAAAAAAAAAAGAAAAAATTGTTTTGATTAAAAATCATGCAGGAGCTTAGCTTGCCTTGCCTTGTCACTTTGAATGCTGTTGCAGTGGGTATAGAATCATAGGATCATAGAATAGCCAGGTTGGAAGAGACCCACTGGATCATCGGGTCCAACCATTCCTATCAAACACTAAACCATGCCCCTTACCACCTTGTCCACCCGTGCCTTAATATATTTCTTTTTGTGCTTTGGAGGAAAGAGAAGTGTTGGGACCTCGAATCAGCTTTGTCTCAGCCCCTTTTGCAGAGGTCTTGTGCATTTCTCATGCACAGGCACTGGACTATACCCACTCATATGTAAAGAGACTGTTACACAATCAGTCCAAAGCTATTGCTGAACCTCCTTTTCTATGCTCAGTTTGAAGTGTTTCCAATCTCTGAAGAAGTCCCCCCTTTTTTTTTGCCACTATTTTTAGTCAGCAGTTCTTCTGAATGGAATAAATCACAAACTGAAATTCATCCTTCACAGTTGCAGGTCACCTTCAGCAGCACATAGCCTGCTGCAGTTAAGCTTCTTCACCAGTGGGTTGATGTTTGAATACTGTTGTCCTAGTAACCTTGGCAAGTGGCAGCACTTATTAGCCAGCAAGAATTCAGTCTCACAGTCACACGCTGGAGACGAGTATGAGATGTGTTTGCAAAAATCACCCAGGACGTGTGGCTCTCCTGCTTTGTGCTGAACTGAGATAGACCCTGAAGATATGCTAACTATGCCATGTAGAGAAAGCCAGCAGGGAATATGAATTTACTATTAAAAGCAACATTAAAACTGGTGGGTCTGATTTTTCACAGTAAGGCATCTAAAAATTAAGCCCTGAAAGGCTTTTTAGGAAAGCTATGAAGGACTTTTCCTCTGTTTCCCTACAGGCTTTACTGTCATTGGTGGTTATGCAGTAGAATGTATACTGCTGTCATTTGAGCATGCTGCATTAAACAATTGTCATCAGTATACATAAATCCATGATTTCTATCTATGCTATTAAATTGCCTAATGTATAGTCTTTTTTTATGAAATTGTTTAGATAAGGCTAAATTAAACTGAGCACTTGTCTCCAGAACCTATAAAACAACAGCAAAAAAAGAATGTTGAGTAATGATGAAAAAGAAAGGAAATCCTATAGGGCTTTAAAGCAAACATTCTGCCCAAATGCTGTTTTTCTTCTTAGCTAAAATTGGAAAAATATTAATACTTGTTCAGAAAAACAGAAGGATAAGACTAAAAAGGTCACTGAAATACATCCTCATAAGTTTTATTTCAGAATGTTTTTGAGTTTTGATAAATAGTCTTTTCCAAGCATAAATTCTACTTAAGGCTGCATGGACTGAAGTGAAAAAATGTTTTGTTGCTGAGCGCAAATCGCTGTTGTAGAATCTGAAATGTATGCCATGGGCCCTAAGTTACTGTGCAACTTGGGACAAGTCATATAATCTCTCAAAGCCTTGACTTTCCTCAACTATGAATTGAGAGCAAGGTTGGTTATATAAGTTCCTTTGGTATTTCACTCTCCTACCCTTTCCTGCTCTCCAAAGAATGACTAAGTTTCTTGTTCTTACTAAGCAAATGACAGTAGGATTGTGGTTCCCTAGTAAATCAGCCACCCTTTGCTGTGGTTTGTTGGTTGCTTTCTCTCCACCAGGCTTTATACGGGCACACTCAGGCAGTGACCTGTCTTGCTGCATCTGTGACCTACAGCATCTTTGTGAGTGGATCCGATGACAGAACCTGCATCATTTGGGACCTGAACCAGCTGACGTACATAAACCAGCTTCCTGCCCACAGGGCAAGCCTCTGTTCTATTGCCATAAACAATTCAACAGTAAGATCTTCATTTATCATCTTTCTTCTGATGCATCCATGAACATTTCATGATAATTTAATGGGTACTCTTCTCAACATAAAAAACATCCTGAGAGTCTGATACATTGATTTTTTTTTTCTTCTACAGAGTTTGCTAATAGTGTTCTTAATGACAAGAGGCAAGCATTAAAAGCAACATCGTAGACTGAGTAGCTAAGTGGAAGCATCTTTGAATGGACAGATAGAAGGATTAAACAACTTTTAGTCTACGAAGCATTAAGTATTACCCTAGCAGTTCCTAGATTTGACTTGTCCATAGCCTTATTGCCTCCATTATTTCATTAATTTCTCTTTGATATTCACACAGCAGCACCATATCAGCTGAGACATGTTAAACCTCAGTCTGCCACCTCGGCTGACAACTACCTTATACCTCTGTGGTGACAATGTTGGCTATTGGTTTTCCCTTCTACTCTCAGGTGTGGGAAGATGTCTTAATAGCAGTGGATGTGTTTGTTGTGGTCTGTGCCTGGCCGGAATTTCATGCATTTTGATAGAAAAATATCTGGATGAGATTTTTTCTAAGTTTCTACCTCCTGAAAAATGTTGCTTAGATATTTCTATTTTCTGTTGCTATTAGAATACTAGAACGGGGTTCCAACTGCACAGACAATTTGAAGTTGAATCCAGTACTGGAGCATGTACCAAGAGCAGCAAAATTTTGTTCATAGCAGTAAGAAACCAGGCAGATATTCTCTACTTAGTCTGTGACAAAGAATAAACTCATATCAGAAATGTATTAACCATGCAGTTTGATGGCTAGTAATTGAGAGTGGGAATTAAGTAGTCTGTTCAGTGCCAGCTCAGCTCGCAGGCCCAAGGGTCCTGGTTAGTGTAAAATGGCCTGTGGGTTCAGCAGGCCAGTTCAGAGTACCCTAGTGGTCCCTTATGAAGTCAGCTGAAGCAGTGCCATGCATTTGGAAATGAGTGGTTGATCTGGCACAGACCATAGGGTTGAAACCCGAAGAGGATGGACTCCTCTCCTTTCTAAGTCTCAGTCCACCATTGACTGTAGTCTTTGTAGTTGATAGCTCCCCTTCTGAATGTGTCGCAAAATGAGGTGATCTGTGCCAGGAACAGTCTAGTGGTGGATCCAGGAGAATCTCTCCAGCATTTTGAGGTGCAAATGGTTAAACTAAGTGGACAATAGCCTGGTTCATTTAAAAGAGGAAAAATCTCAGGAAAGTATGACTGAAACTTCAAGGAAAAAAGATGATGAGGTCCATATGTTGTGGATGAGAAAATTCTTCTTGATGTTAGCAGAACAGGATGCTTAATTCTGAAATGTGTTTTTGTTTATATTTTTATATAGAGAGACATATATTATAACATGAAGTTGTAAACAAAATTTCCATTATTCTAAATATAATATTCTGATTGACACAACATTGCGTATTTGGTAACAAGTATTTTTTCTGGTGAATTCAGAGTGTTTTGAAGCAAAGTTCAAAGGAAACATATTTCTGAACCACATACTTTTCTGTGAAATACAAACCCTATACAGCTCTTTGTTACTTGATCATTAGTTTTTATATTTGCTTAAGCATCTAGAATCTCCATTTATAGATTCAGACATCTTGGTGTTTGTATTATGTAGACACAAAATAAAAAGGCTGTCCCCAAAAGTTCCTAAGCTAAGGAGAATTGTAAAAGCTTTCTGTAAATAATGATATCACTTAGTTTCAAATCCCTGGTCTAGATGTGAAAAACACCCTCTATCGTTACTAAATGCATGAACATTATGTATGCTCATGCAGATAAATTTACTGAAATTTAATCTCTTTATATATTGGCAACTCTGTTTAGAATGTGTTATCCTTGTTTATCTTCAGAATTCTAAGCTTCAGTGTGAAGAGCCCTGGCCCCAGATTAGGCAGAGGTGAAGTGTCCTGTTAGTTGATTTAAACCAGATGCGTGCCGCTAATTTAAGGACAGTGGCCTTTGCCATAATCAGATGACTTTGCTGATGGTGTTCTATATTAGCTGGTTCTTCGTATGCATCAAGGGTGGAAAGGTTAGGTGGAATTTCAGTTAGTAACCTGATCAAAATGCACTTTTGAAAAGATCGTTTAAAATTGCAGCATTGGCTCTTGGTTCTGTGTGTTTCTTGCCCTTAAGGATTACCTATGTATTTGTTTCTTATGGTGCAGTCTGTGGTAAGACCATGCACCTGGATGGAAGGGAGAGGAGAGATTCATATGCAGAGGATGTTTTCTGCATCAGCAGTGCAGCTCACTGAATGCTGAGTTGGTCATTGGTCAAATGAAATGCACAGTCTCAAAATGCGATGACATTAAGCTCCCTGTGAGGGGCAGAGGAGGATTGTGAAATCACCAAAGGCTTCGCAGCTAAGCAGATGAACACCATATCATCGTTTAAGAGAATGCTTCTTTGTAAAACTTTAAAAGAGCACTAGTCCTGGCACAGAACCTGTGGTAGATATTGCCTGAGCATAGTCACTGTCTCTGACAGAAGCAAGGTCGGTTGGTTATTCTGCATTTTCACTAAAAATCTGGATTTTCAATAGAAAGGCAACATTTAAAGAAATGTTTTCATTTTAAAAATTAAAAAAAACACTTTAATTCTGCGTTATCATGCTAAATCTGAGACAGTTGGTGTGGGCTTCTACAATGTAAAAATGTGAGAATTTTTCATGAGAAAAGAATATTATTTTTACTTCCACGGTTTTTATCATTTGCCCAGAAGCAAAACAAAGGTCAGAATTCAAGTCAAAGAAACACTGTAATGTCTCATTGGGAATTAGGAGATGTGAGGAGGGTGAGCATAGGATTTTGATACACTGCTTCTTGCTTTGTTACAGGGTGATATTATCTCTTGTGCTGGATCTTATCTGTATCTGTGGACAGTCAATGGCCAGCTTCTTGCAAGCGTTAACACCTCCTGTAGCCCAAAAAGCCATATTGTTTCCTGCTGCTTTGCTGAAGTGATGGACTGGGACATACGAAGCATCATCATCACAGGAAGCACAGATGGAGTGGTGAAGGTAGGTGGATGAGGGAGCAGATAGGGAATACTGATTCATTGTAGACCAAAGGCAGAATTTTGCATGCTAAATGTGGGGACAGAACTACTAAAAGCGAATTCCACTTTCTTAACAGCACAGACTAAAAACTGAAAATCGGAGTAAAATGTTTATTTCCTATCAACTTTTATCCTTCTGAATGGAGGAGTCTGCCATTCAGGAAGAGTTTTGAAAATGTAGTTTTCATTCTGGTGTGGTTTTGAAAGTAAAAATTATATTGCCTATCAGAAATATGTTTGAGACTGGTTTCTGAGAGCTGGTTCACAGTACAGTTTATTAAGTCATCCTTCTCGGGAGCAGGAATTCACTGCTGGTCCCTTCTCCAGTCTGGTGGGAGAGCTTCTTGGGTTACTGAGACCCTTCCTAGCGTGTCAGCCCTGCAACCCTACCACCTCCCTGCATATATTTCTCCAGTGTGACACCCTGCAGTGCAGTGGCCAAGGGAGAGATGATTCTGCGAAATCCTGCTGTGTTGATAGAAGTCTGGTTTCCACCCCATTTCTGGGAAGCAGATGACCATATCTCTCTCTTGTTCCATTGTAATAATCAATGCTTTTTCCATTTTTACCTCCTTGCTGGCAAAGCTGTGGAAGACTGAATACGCCAATAGCCCAGAGCAAGCTGCTGGGCTGAGAATGCAGAGAGAAACAGTGGAAGAGCCAGGCAACATAGGTACGGCCACAGGGTAGCATTGTGACTGTTTGGTGCAGACCTTGTTTGTTTGTGAGGAAGAAGACTGTGTGTGAGTACAGTGGTGTGAAGTGGGGGATGCTGAAAATGACTGGTACAGTACTACTGTAATCAGGAGCAGAAGTAGCGGGTAGCCACTACCCTGCCTTAGAGACAGAAAGTGCTTTTGAGCCACCAGTCTCATGAGCATATCCTGCCTGGATAAAGCTGAAAGCTTCTTCACAGGCTCTGTTATGCGTTTGTCAAGCCTGATAGACCACCTTTCTGCATAAGCCTATGAAATTAATGAACTATCCAGGCTCCAGAAAGTCCATTCTCTTGGTACCTCTGCTGATAGCTTGTACTAAAGTATCCTGATATGATGTCAGAAGAGGCAGTGTCAGATCCTGCCCTGGGACAGAACAGGGAACTTCGTTTTCTTTGCCATCTTAAATGAGCTCAGAGACCTTAAACAGGTGGGAGACCAGCAGCAGTTTATTCAGGAGCTGTTTATTCAAGGCTGTGCCAAGCCAAAGCTGATACACTGGAGTTCTTGCAGAACTGAGGTTAAGATGATGAGGCTGTGGTGCTGACTAGTATTAAAAACAACTCAAGTTCACTTCTCCATCCTAACAAATACAGGAGCTGAAACCTGCCAGGGAATGTTAAAGGCACATTCTAAATACCACAGCTTGCTTCTCTTCACAGCATATTTTATAACATAAAGTAATTGTGGTGTTAGTATGTATAATTTATACCATTTCTTTGCTGTCATCCTCATTACAGATATTGTCTATTGCTTCAATTTTAGGCACACAATTTGTATAAATATTCAGCTATAGATGCAACATTCGCATAAAAAGAAACTATACAGTAACTGGGCATTGCCACTGAGATCTTCACAAGGGCTGTTCATGGAACTTAGCATCTACATTACTTAGATTGTTATGTGAAAATATTTATACATATGGAGGCATAGGAAATGCCAAACTAGATGCCCATCCTACCTGTTGTTATGCCTCACAGCAGCTAGAGCCAGTTACTTCTAGGGGGGATGCAAGAACACCAGAGATGTGAGATAGACTAGCTGTGGTAGCTGCATATTTGGTTTCATTATTGTCTCAAATAGAGATTGCTGTAAGTGAAATCCAAAAATTCCCAAATCATTGTAGCATTCTGTAGTTATTTGGCAGCTTTTTTTTACATGTAGAAACATCCCATTTGTTTTAAGAATTTCCCAAGTTCTTGTCCATCATTTCGAGTGTCAGACATTTCCATGCCTTATCTTAAACAGTTGTCTAAATGGAGACTTAAAAGCTGCCCAGGGGAGTGCAGCAGAGCACTCCTGTTGCGCCTTCTTCGTAGAGGATCATAGAAGACATGCGCTGACCCCAGGAATCTGATAATGTGCGCAGACACACTCCCGTTTGCACATGAGCGTAAGGAGGCATGTTCGCAGATGTGTACCGTGACAGTGTTCTTTATTAAAGAGTTGAGATGTGTAATCAACGCAATGGCATGCTCCCTTAAACTATTCAGATGACCTCAGATCCTTTTAAATGGCCGATAATTCCCACATCTTGCTCTACACATTAAAGAAAATAAAATTAATACAAAACACAGTCGTTAAAAAGACCAAAGTAACTATGATTGAGTTGTGTTGTTAGGTGTATGTGTATGTATGTGTGTGTATGTGAAATGTTCTCAGCATTTAATTATTGGTTCTGTTATGAGCAGATTTAGATAAGTTGATAATACCAGGGCTTTATGCAATTTCTTTTTACTAGGCAATTATGGGCTGTATTATATCTTGGCAGCAAGGTATTGTGGGGCATCTTATTAAGCACAGAGCCAGTGAAAACTGATGAACAATTTTGCTGAACTAGGCATGCAATTTAGAAAGCAATAATACACAAATCCAATTTAGCACACAATTGATACAGCCGCACGTCAGCACATGTAACTATCATAGCCACAAATTAAATTGGGATGGGCCTATTTTGCAACAGCACAGGCTGAGATTAAATATATTTGTTCTCAACTTAACAACTTGCTGACCGTAAATAATAACAATCCCATCCATGCTTCCCCAAGATGCTTTCTAAATATTTATGTTTGAATCACACAACAGGTAACAAGCGTGGAAAACATCTTGTTCTCTTTCGGGAACTGAATCCCAGCCTTGCCTTGACTGGAAAACCAAGCAAAACCAGTCCAGCAGTAACAGCACTGGCTGTATCCAGGTACTGTCCTTCCCTTCGCATTGCAGGTGGTGCCCAGCAGAGGGCACGACGCCAGCCTTGTGGTCTCTATGGCTCTGCCCGAAATCGAGGGGGGGTTATTTTATTCTAAACTTTGTAATACTGCTCGGGGTTTGTCTTTGGGTTGGTTTGGGTTTGGTTTGCTATTTATTAGTGTTAAGTTTCTAAAATCGCAGTTGAATCACTGTCTTAGCCAAGCACAATTACTCTGGTAGCTGGCCTGCGTAACTGTTAAGTGAAGGATTTGGGGATAGTTAGTGATCATGCAACCCAGAAAAAATAGCAGCTTTCAGCCAGAGCAGTTATAGAGATCGGTGGCTGCTGCACTCTCTCTGCACCACAGAAAAGCAAGGATCCTAGGAGTTGCTGAAGATGCCGTCTCCTTAAAATATAAACACGAAGTTTCTGGCCAAAGGAAAACTTTCTTGTAAAACTCCGCTCAGTTTTCACAGCCAGTATTCTAGTTTATTCAGTCCCCGCCCAGCAGTTTCACCTGCATGTAATATTTGTTATTACCTCCTACTGCAGGATGTTATGATGTACTGTAAAACAGTTGCTGTCTTTCTCTAAAAAAAGTGTTGGCATTTTGATAGTTGCAAAAATGATTCCTTTATTCTGTATGATCAGATGTAGAACACTTAGTGTGATGCACAGAAAGTGGGAAAGTTGGGGGAAGTGAGGGGTTAGTTTCATTAGTGTTGATGGCACTGCATGCAGCACAGATCTCAGTGGCTCAAGCCATGATATTATGTGTTGGCAACTAAGAATTCTGAAGCTGGCCAACAGATTTAATTAACGTTTATAGAGTCTTACCATCACAGAAGGGTAGAAGCTCCTGATCTGGCTAGATTGTCCACAGCTAACCCACTGAACTCTAGGAAAGTCTGGATCTAGTTCTAAGTTCAGGCTTTGAAGTATGAATCTGTCTACTCTTTATCATTTATCTTCAAATTTAACCTTAAAGATAATGTGCTTCCCTGAATGTTGCATCTTCCTAATTGTTACACACACAGGAGAAAGCTTTGATTGTATTTGCATCTCATTCTCCAACATTCTTTGCTATTTTTTCTTTCTCAAGAAATTCCTCCAAGATCCTAGTTGGTGATGACTGGGGAAGAATCTACTGCTGGTCTGTGGATGGATAGGAAGAAATAGTGGAAAAGTCTTGTTTTTTCAGCCTTTGGGATGGAGTGAAATTACCTTTCAGAGCATGGAAGAGTCAGAGGAGCTGGATGCCTATGCTTGGGGACTGCATCACAAAGGAGTTGTTGGACTGACTCTGATTGAAATTAGATAATGAACTCCAAAGCTGAGAGAGACACACTGACAGACATAGACATAGACAACAAGATTTTGCAGGTTTTGTGCTGAGAAAACCTTTGTATTTTAAGTGTTATTTTAGATACTGATTTTGACATAATATGTTGTATTTCACAAATAATAGCCATTAAATAAAACTGCCTTGACTATGCCAAAGAGCAACGTAGCTTAATAAAATCAACATATTCTGATTTTAACACCGTAGGATCAGAAAATACTAAGGCTTCCAACAGATGTTGTGGGAGTTTGTTGCAGCATCTTTGTTCTTATTAACATACAAGTATGTTAGTATCTCAATTTCTACTCATCTTCTTTCCATGAATCTGCATGAAAATGTATGCCTGCCTTCAGAAAAGCTGTTTGGTTTGCAAAGTGAAGGTAGGAATTCCCAGGCTGACAGTGAGGCCTTTATTTAGCCTCATTGTGAACATGTCTTATGGTGCAGTCTTGAGTTTTCTAATCTCTGACTTGTTTTTTTTTTTTCCATAGTGAGTAGAGCAGGCAAAATGCATGGAATGGGTGGAGATGAAGATTTGACAGACCTGGTCGACATTATTTCATTCTCCTCCTTCAATGCCTTCTTTCCTAGCCTTGTTCTGATGTTCTCTGGAGTATCAGTATATGAGACATACTTTAGCATTACCTTTATTATCACTCTGCACAGCAGAGGTGAGCATTGGCTGAGGCCTTCGTTCCATAGTGTAATAAATTTCAGTGCCATTTGTGTCCCTGGTTGAGATGGAGAGAAAGTGGGAAGAATCAAGTTCCATAACACTTCACGAGAATTTGAAGGAGCTGAACTGGTAACACACCCTCTACACTGCCCTTCCTTTACCTCATAAAGAAATAGAGTGTGTTAGGAGGCACAGAAGTCATTGTATAGCAGGAAAACTATGATATAATTGCCATCAGGGAAAGGTGGTGGGACAACTTGCATAACTGGAGTGCTGCTATTGTTTGCTATAAACTCTTTAGGCAGGATAGGCAAGGAAGGAGAGTCTGTGGGGTAGCCCTCTGTGGTAGAGAGTGTTTTGATTACCAGTGGTGGTGATGATAGGGTTAAATGCCTATGGGTAAAATTCAGTGGAACTGAATTCTGGTAAGGCAGATATCATGGTGAGGATCTGCTATAGACCACCCAGCCAGGAAGAAGAGTCTGACGAGATATTCTACAAGCAACTGGGAGAAGTCTCACAATCACTAGCCCTTGTTCTTGGGGAAAGATTTCAACTTACCATATGTCTGCTAGAAGTATAATACAGCAGAAAGGAAATGTTCTAGGAGGTTCTGTGTGTGTGTGTGTGTGGTAGACAACTTCCTGACACAACTAGTGAGTGAACCAGTTAGGGTTGTTTGTGAACAGAGAAGGCCTGTCAGTTCTAGATATGGAGGTAGCTTTCACTGACACATAGACGATACCTGGTGCTCTCTCTGGGGCAGTAGTGGTGCCTGTGTGGTGGGCATCCTGATGCATTACTGTTTCTCTGCATGGGATGTAGAGGTAGCAGATCTAGAATATGATTGAAAAATTAAGCAAGTAGAACAATTCCACAGCAAAGACTTTCAGCATAATTCCATTGTTACTGCAGTGGCACAGTGCAAACATCACCAGAGCGTTGTAATTATCTCAGAACCAGCTTTTGCAAGGCATAAGTAGCTCAGGGTGAGAATTGCCCTTAAAAGAAAGCCAATCCCATTAGGACATGAAATTAAGAAATATAGCACAGTCTTAACTCTGCCCTGTAGGGAAACCAAGAGGAGAAATGTGGAACAGCACAACCTTTATATGACTTTAAAAATCAGTTTAATCTAATAGGAGACTATAAACCCTAAAATGCCTTAATCACACTTATTTGGTTATTGCACAGACTATATTGCTTCCTTGTTCAGTAATAGAAATCTTATAAATTTTACAGTGAGCATTAAATACTGTCTGATTTCTGTAGCTTTGTGTTGGCTAATAAATGCTTGTGAAACAATATTTGCAGAGCTGCCTGTGCACTGTAGAGCCTTTGCATCCTCACAAAACAGAATTTGCTCAAAATTTTTTTGAGAAATCCATGCAAACAGATCTGTAACTCTCACAGGAAAGTTTCCCCTGTGATTGTCACCATGCGCTACTGCTCCCAAGTCCTTTTCATATAAGGATCTCAAAGCTTGTATTAAGAGGGTATTGGTAAGAAGATCATCTCATCCAGAATCACCTATGGCTGTCACAAGGGAAGTTATCTGAGAGCCATGTGAGCTAAAATAATTTACAGGAATACGCTTCTTTCTGCTTTAAGATGCAGCCTGTCATGCTTGTCTCTAATCATTCAGGAGGGATCCCAAGGAAGTTGAAAAACAAGCCCAGAAAAGCCCTGGACCTGATCCCAACTCTCTTGTCTCCTCCTGCTTGGTACTAAGCACCTGTAAGCCAAGTAGCTATAGAGTGATTTATTTGCTTATAGTCACACACATCACTTAGGGATCAGACTAGTTGTTGCATTACTGGTGTCACTGTTCAGACACGTGATAGCAATTACTGTCATTAAAGTCAGGTTGATGTGGAGGTGCAAGAGGGAAGAGGCCTGGTGGAAGAAACCCAGCCTCCCTTATGCTTTTTTCTTTACAGACAGGTCATCATCAAAGCTCTTCCCAAGTATCAGGAGGCTCCTGGATATTTGCCAAATGAAGTTTCTTAAAAGGGGATTCCCTCTTGTTACCTGCACTGGAATGGAATGTCATGTGGAAACCTGGTCACCAGAATCAGGCAGCCTTCAGCAGTATATTGGAATCTTGGTGACCATGAGCGATATTTGCTTTAACGAGTACCAAGCAAATGGAGGTCTTGTGACTGGGACAGCTGCGTCTGTATTCAGTGATCACTTGATGTGTTTTACACTCAAGTGTTGCAACCCTAAGCATGTGGAGGCTTGTTTGATGTAGGTTAGTCACTGAGGGAGCAAAAGTGAGTGTGCTGGCCAGAGCTAAGGGTGTGTCCCTGTAGTGGAAAGAACATTGTCAGCTATTAATGATGGGGGAGAAGCTGTCTCTGTGTGGGTGACTGCAACAGCAGCACAGGAACTGTCCCTGTTTCAGGTCAGAAATTGTCTCCTTGTTTAGTTTGCATAGGATGTCTAAAGAATTTGCTTCTCTCTTATACAGCTGTTCCCAGAAAGGAGAGACAACAAAAGTCATGCTCCTATAGCTACTCCAGCTTTGGTGGAAAATTCAGCTGCTAAGGAGGGAAGCACAGGGATTAAGCTACTAGAATGAACAGTGAGAGTGCTCTTTGGACCTTTCTGAGCTCTGTGGCAGTCTCTAGTGGAGAGGTGGTTACAAATTAAATCTGTTCTGCCAATATTTGTCTTTTTACCTCCTTAGTTTACTGACAACACTGGACTAACCAAAATAAAATGCAGTCAAGGTGTAGTCATTTAAGCTCCCACCTCTGGCTGTCACAGTTTTAGACCCCCAGATCTGGTAAGCAAGCAAAGGGCATGTCTTTATTGTGGCAGTAGGATCATGCATGTTGTAAACAAGGGATTCCAGTAGCATCATTGAAATAACCATAGTTGTTGCCAGACTATGAGGTAATTTGGTTGGGAAGGTGACATCTTGATTTGCTCCAAATCTTTCGTCTGCCTGGCAGGCAAGCTTCTGCCTGTAACATGGCATTTGTTGACTTTGGTTGTATAAGGACTCGGTTGCCAGCTTGCTGGGTGCAGCAGCCTGTGGGGTTCAGGGAAGGTGTCTGAAGCTCTGGGCAGCTCTTAGCTCTTCAAAGCCTGATTATGAGCTGAATATATACTCTGTATTTGGTCTGTATATTTACAGGCCCTTCAGTGCTGGGACTGTGATAAGTGGGAGGAGGCCCACTAGAAATCTACTCAAGCAGGTCTAATTGTACTAAATAGAACAGCTCAGTAGAGTGGAAAATAGTTCTAATATATCTACCCGAAGAAGATAATGACCTTTTAAATAACAGAAGCAATTTTATTTCAATACCGCAATTACTCTGAACTCTCAAATGTCAAAGTGCTGAGCGCTTTCAAAATAACTTAATTTAGACATTTATAGCACTTAGACACTGCTAGTTTCTTATCTAACCTAATTATGGGTTGTACAGGAAATTGCAAAGCATCCCAATTAATGTTATTTTTTATAGAGATACATAGGAGTGGCCTTTGCCATTTGCCATCTTCATGTGCACAGTGATTTACTAATTTTGGGGCTTGAGTTAGTTCCCTACCAGAGCAGAGTTCTTCTATCCTCTGGTTGCTCTTTGAGAGGAGGCAAGGAGGAAGCAGAGGTATAAGTGAGCATAGCTATGTTTGCTTGAAGGATTTGAAGGGCATGTGTTCCCATGAGAACAGAGTGCTGATGCAAGGCAGGCCCATTTAAGTCATAGAAATGCCATATTGAATAAAAATGGCTGGCCCTCAATCTTTATGATTCTCTCCGATCTGCATACTTAAGCCAGGGTTCTCCATTTACTTGTCTCCCACAGGACTAGTGCAGAGGAATGAGATTTGTAAAGCTGCTTAACTGGCTGCCTGAAAAATCCTTTCACAGATGAGGCCGAGCAGTTTCCCTTCTAGTTCCTATTTACAGCAGGAAGAATCAGAGGCGATAGAAGTGGTGTAGCACCACTGAGCAATATCCAGTGACTCCTTGTTGGCTTTTATGGCAAGGGGAGGACACATGGCCAGTTACCATGTTTGAAAGTGATAACTGTTGCCCATCCCTGCGTGGGTTTTTGTACAGTATATTTTATGTGATGTCCTGGTTCTGTGCTCTCCACCAATGTCAGGAGAGAACTGTTAGCAGTCAGAGACGTTCTGGAAGCCTGCTCTTTCCTGAGCATAATCCAAAATGATCAATGGCTTGTTTCTCAAATAAAGATGTGGGGCTCTGGGTAGCTCCATACTGTAACTGCTGTTAACTGTGCCCAAGATCATGCCAGCCCAGAATAGGAATGCAAAAGCTCCTAAAGGTGATCTTTTCTTGTGTAGCTCTATGTACAGAGCCCTAATGCACTGTTGCACTCTCGTTCAGTTCCTTATGGTAAAATATTGCTGCAGACAAGACAGATAGATAGAATTTTAACATGGCTTAACAATTCAAATTAAATCCAGAAGGGAAGGTTTGAGTTTGACTCAACAGCATGCATTCAACAGGGGTACAAGCAATTGGCACACAGAGAGGTAGGAAGTCTCTTTAGCCAAATTTTTTTCCCTAGCCAAGACCAGAACCCAGGTGAGCTCACCTGGGGACTCTGTGCAGATGACCTTCCGCTTCACTGGTGTGAGATGCAGGAGAGTTCCGGGTCCCGCACAGCCGGAAGAAATGCAATTCCAGTGACTAGCTGTGTTATATACCAAAATGAAAACTTGAGCAAGTCTCAGCTTGAGACTCAAAAAGGACTGCCAGAAAGTTTCCAACTGGGATTTTCAAAGACTAAGAAACTTCTTGTGGAATTGGCAAATAACATGGTAATGCTGGTGAGGTACAAGAGAGAATTAACACAATATGGTACCAAGACATGCAGGATTCCTGCCTTACCTGTTGCTGAGGAGTCAGTAGACCACACTGCTTTAGCATTTAGCCTCTGAGAAGATATAATGCAATATAAAACTGCTATGAAGCTTGCTGAAAGAGCTGGGGATGCTAGGGAGAGCGACTGTCTGTGTTCTACATGTTGGAGTGTGTTCTGTGCTGGTATTTCAGCAGGCATTTTCTTCTGTGGGCTGTGCTCAGAATGCGGTATGGGAAGCCAGATCAGAATCTGACCTAACCATTCCTCGAACTTCCAGGGCTCTTTCCTCTGGAATAATTTGTTAATCTATTTCAGAGAAGCCGTGTTGGGAATAATTTGTTCTTTACAAGAGGGAAGACTGACAGAATTGAGGTCATTAATTCTTATTTCCACTTTCCCTTCGATAGTCTTCAAATATGGAGAAGACTGCTAAGAGCAAATGAAGGCATTTTGTATGTCTGCTGGGGAAAAGGCAAAAAGATTTAGCCTATATACTAAGAAACATTTTGAATTATTAGAGCTGTGGAAATGGATGGTGAGGACACTATGGAACCTTATCGCTGAAAGTTTCTAAGAGGAGGTTAGGCCAGCCTCTACTGGTTTAAGTCAGGCTGAGTTAATCTAACCTTGAGATCAAGTTATAGACTAGCTGACATCTCAAAACCTGTTTCATCTCCATCTTCTCTTTTTTTTTTTTTTCTGAAAGGAATAACACAATCTCAGAATCTTCTATTGACATGCAGTCTTTTGATCTACCCTGCCTCCCAATCAAGGAAGCAAAATGGACTCAAACCAGGTAGTGGAACAAAGCACACGAATGGAGTATATTCCAGCATAGTGCAGGAAAATCATAAGAGCAATTGTTATGCAGTGGAATTTAGGATTTTTATGTTTTACATTGGCAGGTTAAACTGAAGCCAAAAATTATCTTTACACCTTGACATTACTCACCCGAAATGTGCTGAAAAAGCCCTTAAAGAGCAGAATTTGACCTACAAATCAAAAATAAAAATGAGTCCTTATCTGGTGTGAGTCCTGCTATGCCAGCAGAACCTGGCCAAAACCTGGCTAAGGACACACGTCTACTGAACTTCTTAATGAAGAGAACCCCACAATTACGTTACAGTTATTCTAAAACAAATAATTTGCTTGTAATTACAGAGATAATGACATTCTGACCACACCTACCAATTAGAAAGTTGTAATAAAGAGTAATAAAACACCTTTTCCTTGGGCTGCAGAATCAACCCACACACTGCCTACGACACTAATATGATTTACTCCTATTTGCTGATGGAGGATCCTAGTAATAAAATTTAATGTGGAGGAACAAGGTGCATTTAACCAAAGCTGTAAACATCTCTAATTCTATTTAAAGCTATAGGGTGCTGCACAATAACATTTAACAATCTGATACTAAATTGGTGTGAAGCTAATGGAGCTGTATTTGTTAAAATTTCAGCACTAGGCCATGTTTTACCAATGACAACAGGAGGAGTAACCAAAATAGTATGAGTCAGCAGACTCCAACTGATGCTTAATAAGGTATTAACAGTCTTCATGGGAGCTCCTGTCATAAAAGAACAGTGGGCCATATTCAGCTCTGCTGCTGTTCTGCTGAAGCCAGGGGGAGTTAGGCCAGAGATCAATTCGGCTTTGCAGTGCCTATTGGAAGGAGCTAAATCCAACTTATTCTGCATCTCTCCCACTAAAGCATATTTTTCTCAATGAAATTTTCTTCTCTGTAGCTGAAATGAGTGGCTTTGACAATTAAAGATGTACAATTAATTGCAAGGTAAAGGGTGATGTTTTTTCTTTCTCCAGTGATATGATATGGCATTATTAAATCTAGGTGCACGCTGCATAAGAAGAGGCATAGGAAATGTCAGCTCCAGAAGATGGGTGTTCTTGTAAGTGGTATTCCCTTTCGCTCAGCTGATCTATTGCCTTTCAGGATTCTGCTGTCATCTGAAGTCAGTCACAAGTGGAAAACGTTTTAAAATAATGGAATTTTTGCAGAATGAAAAATTCAATTCTCATCTATTGAGACGAGTACCAAGCAAACACATCCTTGAATCATTCTCTAGCACGCAATAAATCCTACACAGACCAAGAGAAATTCTCTCACCAAAAAAAGGTAATTTATTTAACTCAATTAATTACTATTTTGGGGAATTAGATATCAAGCGTAAGCAAGAATATATAGAATATTAATACACAAAGAATGGTATTCATTAAAATACTGGGTGTAAACAAACAGTAGAGGATTTTTCTGAACAATGGGCACAATGGCCAGTTGTATGTAGTAATGTTTGTATATCAAGCTTTAGAAAGTTTTCAGAACCAAGCAGTCAACTCATTAATATGTTAGGGTTTTATTTTTTATTCCAAAGGAACCACTAGTAAGTCCTATACTTTTCTAAGGCCTTCCTTACAGCTGTCTGCATAATAGTCAGTCAAACTCTGGCTGTTCTAAAATTGATCCCCAAATATATGATCACTCTTGAGCACCAATTTTTTTTTTTTTTGGTCAATAAGTTGATTGCTGTTGTCTCTCAAAGTCCATTACCTTATCAGAGAACAAGGAAAGATACTATGCCCTTTTGGTGGGTGATTAAACTGCCAAGATAATGAAACGTTGAAACATTTTCTTGACAGCAGCCAAATACAAATGTTAAAAATTCAAGTAATTACTAGCAAACCTATTGATAAAAGCCGGCTTTAGTTTGGAAGGAATTGTTTTGATGAGGTACTAGAGTTGAAATTAGCACTGCACATTATGACCAGCCTCACAAACTTTTCTGAATTCTTTTTTTATACAAGATATTTTTATCTAACATGAAAGCAGGTGACTGCATTTTACATTTATATATCCTGGCTATACAGTAACAGCTTATGTATGCTGTCTAATCTCTACTTCCATTCAAAAACGTTAACAACCAGTTTATGCAGTCACTTACTCTGGTGAAATCCACCAAAAGGCAGTGATGTGCTCTTTCCCTGTCTCATGTCCCCAGCCCTCCTCGCCTGTGCTCCCTCCCATACAGTAACAGGAATAAGGCCATGAATTCCTGTGATGATTCCAGCTCTGCTCTGTGCCATGGTGAGAAGTTACTGTATCACTAAAAATGTCTGACATGTAAAGGAGGCAGCAATTTGGATCACCTTGATCAGGATTTCAAAACCTAAGATCTGCGACTGTTACCCGAAAATCCACACTAACTACTGCTACATGAGTGGCTTCTCAAGGGTCTCCCTCCCAGACTTGGAGAGCACCTGGCACACAACAAATATCAGATCTCCATGTCCTGATGGTGAGGTAAAGAGCCCATACTTTTACTTCTGCAATAACTCTGCAGTTACTCAAAGGCTAACGCTTACTAAGGGCTGAAAGATGTTGCATACCCAACTCTCCCTGAGCTTGAGTGGGATTTGGGCATTGGAGATTTAGGAGCTTGAAAACATCAGTCCAGCTATTTTTCATGACTGAAATGCCTAGGATGCCACAGACTGGCCATTTTTCCATGAATAAGTATCAAAGGAAAAGGAAGAATCCTTTCTCAGTTATCAAAAGTGTTTTGCGCTTCCACATTAGGCTCATTTCCCTATCTCCTACACCCTGATCATTCCAATGAAATAGCTCCAAAGTGAGTAAGCAGAGCATTAATGGAATCTGCTCCATACTACAAGAAAAGCTCTGAGATTTTACCTCTATATGAGCAGCTCAGCAATGTAGCAAGGCCATAAGAGGAAACTCTCACAATTTTGGGAGCACCAATCCAGTTCAAAGCCAAAGGCAGTGTGCTGGTTCTGTCAGTGTCTTCTACTCACTATCAAGTTTTTCCTATTCCCAATCATAATTAAAAGAAGATCAAATCTTGGAAAACATTCCCGAGCTATAAATATCCTTCCTCAAGTCACTGAGGTTTAAATACAAGTGTTTCCTTTGGATTATTTTGAAATTATTGATTTCAAGCACTTAAGAAGAACTTTGCTAAAAGTAACGTAAGTCTTTAAAGACAATGTCATTTAGAAAGGGAATTTGAAAATACAGGAACCAAACCTTTTTATAACTATTTCTGGCGGAGGAACAGAAGCAGAAAAAGTAATTTTAACTTTTTCTGTGCTGTAGAAAAAAGGCTCAGCTTAACTGTGTTAAAATTTTTCTGATGGGAAAACCAGCATTAAATTGACATGTATCCTGGTCAGTGGTTATTTGTTCTCAGAAGCAGGCTGATGTGCATGGATCCTGCCACTAGTCCTTCTGAAGCTTGCTAAGATATTGATGTTTGCAGCTGGACTCATCACATTAGCATCAAAGAAGAAATAATGTTTAGTAATGAAAATTCCCCATGTGGAACTTCAATATTTTTAAAACAGGGGGCTGAACACTAGGAAGTGTGTCTCTAGGATGTCACTTGTAGACCAGCTGCTTTATCTATGATTACTTTTAACTACATTTTGTTTAAAAGTCTCATAGAAAAATAGAAGTGCATGAATGGAAATAAAAAAATATGGACATTCATACAATTTTTATAAATAAACAGCACAGCAAGAATTAAATAGAACACACACAAAGGACATTTATACAGGCATAAACTATTACAGCTTTTTCTCTTCAAAGAGTATCTGTGCATAGACTGTCGTACTGGGAATGCCTTTGGCTTCCTGAATTGGCTTCATAAGTTCAAGTTCAGCATATGTTAAAGTCTCCTCTGCGATTTTCGGCTAGGAAACAGAACCAACAAATTACAGTTATAATATTGTTACCACTGAGAATAAAAGATGCCTTAAATTTTCTATAGAATGGGCTATATTTCTTCTCTCACATGTGCTAATTTTACTATGCTGTTAATCAGTTTAGTCTGCATTTGAGTTAGTTCATAGGAGATGAAACAAAAAAATACTAAAAATAATAAACAGGAAATAGTAGGACTTTCATGTTAATTTCCAATTTTACATGTTTCTCGAATAATGAACATTTTAATATGATAATTCAAATAGTGCTAATTTTAAAAGTGTGTGACAGCAAAGTGTTCAGCCTTTTTAGTACTAAATTTCCCAGTTTAATATTAGTTACTGCAGATTTCACAATTTGAAATATACATGCCAGATTTACTTTCCAGCTGTAAACCTTGGGCCAGTGTATCTCTAATCATAGCCACTCAAAGTACCTCTCATTATGTTCCTTAACAGAATCAAAAAACACATTAAACACATTAAAAATGCAGAAGGCACCAAAAACTGATAGAATTGAGATACTGTAATTTTAATGGGATTTTAACACTTCTGCCATGATACAGATGAGTTCAGAGTTTAGAACAAAGGCCATACCACCAAAGCTGTCTGAGGTATTATATTGGTTGAATTTCAGACTTAAAACTATAAAACTTCACCAAGAGTGACATTATCAAGATACTGAACAAATTTCAGATGGGAGTCAGGAGAGCTGCCTACGGCTACTGAGGACCTCATCCAGACTGAGAGCGGTGGCTTAGAGGAGTAAAGTCTTGTGTCCTTTTAACTGTGTTGGCTTATCATTTGGGAGTGAGTTGTTCATGTCAAATTCACATCAGAAAACGTAGCAACAAATAAAAGAGTTTCTGTGGAACTGTACATGGGGCCCCAGTACTTGAAATTTCAGAATTAGTTCTTCTATCTTCTTGGGTATTGTGTTCTACCACAATGTAACTGATGTCCATAAGCTTAAGCTTAAAAAGCTTAAAAAAAAAAGCCCCAAACTGAAAACATTTCAGCCACACAAACTTTTGCAATCACAATACCTTAGAGAAAAGGTTGCATCTCTGAGACCAAAAAAGGCTTTGCCAGTTTTAAACTCCAAACTGACATCAAGTTCATAAACCAAGATTTTCAATGCAGTACTTAAATCTTATAATGAAGAAACTTGACGATATTTTCTGGTGCCAAGAAGTTTCCTGTGTTTTACTTATTGCTATTTATTTCTTCCTGATTTAACATGAATGATTCCTGTTTCCTTCAAATGTGTTTGAATAATTATTATATTTTCTTCTGGCTAAAAAGATAAACATGTAATATCCTCTGAAATCAGTCCCTGTGCTCCCCTGCTTCCTGTCTTTTGCACTGCTGTGGAATCCTCTCATTTTGCCTTGACAGTTGCACACACTCTGGATTTCAGATTGTTTTCCTCTAGGTGGATCATTTCACGTTTTTCTAGTATTAAATTAATCTTATTTCTTCTCTGCAGATCTGATCCTGAAATACTTTGTGCAGCTGCTGCTGCTACAAGTGGTGTCATCAAAGTCAGTTGTTCCATACATGTAAGTAAAGGCCACTTGCAGGGCTAACTGTCTGCAGGACTGTAATCTTTGCACTTGATTACTCACAATTCAAATGCTCCACTGTTGACTATACAGCAAATTTTCTGCTTTCATTGAATTCCCTGGTGTAATGATGTAAAAGCACTTCCTGTGGTCTCAGCCTGATCTTCTATGTAACAGAAATAAAATTACACATTTGTTTTCTTTGTTCATGTGTTAGGACTGAACTGAACCACAATGTTTAGAAAGACATCTGTCCTATCCTGGCCTTGGCTTAAGAGTTAAAAAAACCTCTTAGTCAATTGCTCTGAAAATTATTTCATTTTTATATTACCCTTCTTTCTAGCCTGAGAGTATTAGTCTCAGTTTGTAGGCATTTAAGTTGGTTTTGCCTTTTATGATATGTTAAAGACTTCTTCTGAGATTTCAATACTATATGTGCCCATCTCTTCAGTAGGTAGAACAGAAGCTAAATACAGGAGGTACATTGAGGCTGGAGATCACAATAACCCCAGCAAATGTTGAAGATTTTATTCTCAGTGTATGTTAGAATATCTAATCTCTCTTTGAAGGTATCGGGAGCTTTGCTGCCAGCTTCAATGGGTGTCACCTCAGACCCTCAACCCAGAATGATACAGTGCATGTGAAAAACCTCCTAAAAAGGAATCTGATAAAACTTTTCAAACACGTCAGTCACTGCCAGAGTAAAACTCTGCATTTCCT
Organism: Clamator glandarius; assembly: GCA_033459285.1. Classification (NCBI taxonomy): domain Eukaryota; kingdom Metazoa; phylum Chordata; class Aves; order Cuculiformes; family Cuculidae; genus Clamator; species Clamator glandarius. Next base: position 1,137,293 of record JAUNZM010000677.1, on the reverse strand, counting down.
AGGACTGACCCAGTACATCTTTTAAAGCAGAACTATTTCCATTGTTCTGTAGAAATCTGTTGCTCAGGGCACACTAAATCTGTATATGCTTTCCACTTTGCTGTTTAATTGCATTTCATGTTATGTTTCCATTTAGGAAATGCTGCAAGACCTAAAATAGTCACCCCAACGCCCAGCTCATGTAAATTTTAGAACTAAGATTTATGAAATCATATTGTCCAGGTGTTTTATTGTATTATCCCAAAATTGCATTGTTTTTCAGTGTAGATTATCTCTTTATTCTTACTTTATTCCATTATGTTTGGATATGAAAAATAACACCAGATTCCCCAAAACAGGTCATTGGGCAGTAGTGGCTGATGTGTTGCTTTCATACATTTTTATGATGTTCCTATAGTAAACATAATTTAATAAAGCCAAAACACACTAAATAAATAATTGCATCTAGAAAAGCAATAAAACCAAATAAAATTAGTACATTCATAAGTGGAAAAGGTACTTCAATTACTGCTACAAGCAACAGCACACCATAAAATGTGTAGAATAATTTCCCTTATGCATATTTCTAGTATGTAATAATTTGATTGAAAATATGAGGAAACACACAGGAGGTTCAAAATTGTGAAGGGTATACAGTTTTCAGCAAAGGATGCGTAATAACAGAGCATGGAAGCCAACACTACTTTAAAGTACCTATGGTAGCCAGGGTTTTATTCCATATGCTTTCCTGTACTTCATTTATCAACCACATGTGTAATTTAATTTTGCTGATTTGTTTGTCCAAAACCATTTTTTTTCGAACAGGCAGGGAAAGAAAACTGGTTCTACAATTTCATCTCTTGTTTGGACTGGATAGCGTTTTGGCAATGTAAACCTGGAACCTTGCCACATCCTCCTTTTTGGAAGAATAGTGTGACTTTAGTCACTCATGTTATAGTTCAGACTGATAATAGGATAGAAGAGGAGGAGACAAGGAATGACTCTGTGTCCATTCTGGCTCTTCATTTAGGAGTTCATTGAGATGTCTATGGCTACAACATCCTTTTCATCATCGTTCTAAAATAATATTGAAATTCTTCCTTCAAATAGGATTCTGTTCCAAAGTGACATTTCTAGATACAGTCTTTATCTTGTATGTCTGTTTTCTCATCTTGGGATCACATATTTTGCAGTAATATAAACTAGGAAGAGCCATCACTTTCCAGTGTATCTTCTGGCAAATGCAAAATGATTCCTCTTCCAAATTTCTTCCATATTAACTTTAGTTTATTCCAGTCACAGGGCTTCCTATAGGCAACTATTCAACAGTTCACTTATAGGAATTTTTCTTAATAAACAATCTACGAAGTCTATCACGTGAATATTCAAAAGGAACTAAAATACACGTATACATAGTTTTTGTTTTATTTGGTTTGTCCAGTATAGAAATGTGTTAGAAATTATCTACGAGAGTTGGGTTTTCAATGAAAATTACTCTGATTTTTATGTCATAATTACCAGGAATGTCAATTTTGCTCTTCTCAGCCTTAGCTGTTTCTTGGCAGCCTCAGGGATGTTTATACTATCAGACTCAGAGTTTTAACTAAGACCACTTTTATCCAAATTTATAATTAGATATGAAGAAAACAAGCAAATAACAACCTCATAAATTTAACTTGTTTGGAAAAACATGTGATGCTAACTTGCACTTATGGATTGCTGCAATCTCACTGTTCCATGACCACACCAGTTATCATGAAGACAAAATTAATTCCAATTTCTTATTTTAAAAATAATATTCTCTTCATTCTAGTTTACTATCAAAAATAAGCAGAAAAGGGCTCACTTTCCAGTTCACTTAAATATTTTAATAACTACTGGTGCAGACATCTGCCTTAGATTTCAGTGTCTATATGAACGCATGTGGTGGTAGTTTTTATTTGGGATATGATGCAGAATGACTTTAACTAGGGACAGGGCAAGAAAATTATGTTTATGGACCAAACTGAATTTTCATGCCTAAGTTTTCTGGATTTAATAAGCATATGTCCAAAGTTCCATTCAGAGCTTCATGATATTTCTAGTAACTCTGATTTCCTGCAGCAACACTTGAAAATGAACTCCCACCCTCACTGGCCTAACCTTGTCAATTATGCATGTTTTGCTGTTTTGATTGACAGGGCATAGCAAATTGCCTCCTCTGGAGTGGCTACACTGTGCTATTAAGCATCAGGGGGATGATGGAGGAAATGCAAATGGAAAAGGTACAGAGGCAAAAGATAGCGGTGAAGTTTGTTTGATCCAGTCTCTAGGAATTGCACTTCTCTTCAGGTGGTTCCACAGCACACAGAAAGCCACCCTGCCCCCGTGCCATGAAGTAGCTCTTCCTTAGCAAGCACATGCTGGAACTACCATTTTCTTCTTTCTCTTGCAAAGGCCAGGCTCAGATCTTTGGCCTCTTCCCTTTCATATTTGAGAAACATCCTGTTTTGCAGTCGCACTCAGTAAAGAGCTCCACAGGAAAAATGTGGATACTGTCCAGATGGCACAGCTCGGGAGCATCCTGTATCATTGCCTGAGCCCACTCAGTCAGAATGTGTCTAGACAGCACTCTCCTGGCCAACTGGAAGGGCTTTGGTAACAGGGACAGATTGTTGTTTCTCTCTGCATGAATGCCCAGATGGAAGGAAACTGCAGACTGTGTGCAGCCTAAGAAAAAGAGGAAAAGGGGCTTGGCCCATCTTCTCTTCTGCACATCACCTTTTCATAAGCTTTTTTTTTTTTTTTGAAGCTGTGGGAGGAGATGGAGTGTGGCTGCCAGCTTGGCCATCTGGAGGGTCAACCATGGAGTTAAAAGCAAACGTGTGCTGAAGTAAATATACGATGTTTGATGGACAGGCTGCAACTACCTTGTCCGCACCATCAGGACTGAGAGAGAGAGCATACGTTAGCAACGGGGTTAGGCAGGATTTTGTGAAGTTAATAGTGAGAAAGCCCACTTGTAGCTTCAGAGAGAAAAGCATTAGCCTTTGACAGTCCTGTTTTTTAATATACATGGGAAAACTGCTCTCTCTAGATTCTTTGGTCTTCCTTATGCTGAATTTAATAGCGATCCTCAGGGCCCTAGATGCACTTACACTCAAACCCTTGAATTTCAGTAGGATGGTTCCCTCACCAAGGTAGTAACTTAAGTCAGTAGTCAGAAAGAGGTTTTGCTTTTTTCTCTTTAGAGCTTTGGGTGTTTACCAATGTCAGCATCTTGATTGCAAGCATAAAGCCAGAGATTCCCCTGGAAGAGAGGAACTTAAAAAATTACTTCTGCAGACCTTCATGAAAAACTGAAGCTAGATCTGCAAGTTATCCCATAGAAATGCAACTGCTTCCCACTAAGAGCACTGAAATATCAAGGGAGGCCATTGTCTTCTCAGTGCCAAAGATGAGAAATAGAAAATTGGAAAACACAGGGAATAGGAAGCATGACTTTAGTGATATTACCAGTTAAAAAGGACCATTTCTTTCCACTAAGATGCCTATTTTTCACTCCCTGAAAGACGACTAATCTCCGAGAACAATGTCTACATCAATATCTCTCTTTCAGCATTGCATCTAAATTTTGCTCTTGAAACCCATACAAGTTATGATAACAAAGTCAGGGGCAAAAATTATTTACTAAGTACCATTGTGACTTTATTTTAAAGAAACAAGCTCACAAATATAGAGCACAGTGACTATAAGGGGTGAACCAGTCCATCTTTCTTCATTAATACCTGGCAAAGGTCTCTCCAGCCTGTTTTAACAAATCTGGGGAAAAAGTTTCTTCACTTTTGCTAGTTTTTTTTCTTTTTACGGTTTTAGAATTATTTCTAGACTCTAAACAAAACTAACTGCTGGAAATCTGGCTGATGCCTTCTTATCCTTTAAAAAGGCCCAAGGAAGTAATTAAAGGTTTTCAGTTTTCTGGTGACACTTTTATTACTCCAAATGCGTCGTCACACAAAAATCATTTGCTGTGGGATTTTGTAAATACGCAAATGTTGACACAATTCCAGCAAGAGATTTTATGTATTTATACAAACCATTCCTTCTTGAGGGTAAAGATAGCAACGTGTCATCTGAATGTGAAAGCAGGCATAGCTCAGCGATTTTGAATATGTTGTGCTCTGAGTGTCAACCTGAATGTGTAAATAATATTCATGTAGAAATGTTCCTACAGATATCTCACATCCTAAGGAAAGACTGTGAAAAAAAAAGGATTATTCATCTCACAGAGAGGGAAATGATGTGGATTACATGGAAGTATTCAAGAATCACAGGGAGTTGTGGAAAAAAATTTTCACCACTTCTTTTACATGTCATATGTGTTAATTGAAGTCTGTGGGCATCAATAATGCCTTGAGAAATTCAGAACTTAAAACATCATTACGTGTTGTGGAGGAGACAACTCTTCTAAAAGAGGGTGGCAGAGCTTTTAATTTAAAACCATCCAGAAAAAACGGAAGACCTGATTGTCCCCAGATCCAGAATCCACAAATTAGTTAACAGATGTATTTCACTTTCTTGCTCAATCTAAGGAAAGGGCCAGTAGGTTAAGACAAATGAGGAATTCTACTACTGCAAAAAACTGACCAGACTACCTTTCCTAGGCAGATTGATGCATATGATATAAGACTGGTTTTAATGATGCAGTGCTTGCGAGATGAAAAAGAGGACAGGAAAAAAAAAATCACCCCATTCATCAAGTACAAGCTTGCAATGGGTAAATTTTGTCCCAGGTTGCTGTGAGTTGGAGGAGAGCAGGTTGGAGAGCAGTTTAGAATGCACAAATCCCCCAGCAAGCAAAAAACCAAAAGCAGTTCTTCACATTTCAAAGTCCTCTTAAGTGGTAATCAGACTGCAAATAACTTGCTCGTACATCTAGCCCCCCTTCCCAAAAGGTCACTGGTTCTGATAGACAGTGTAGCCAGTTGGTTTGTTGTACAATTGGAAAGGCACTCCTGAAACCAAGTAAAAAAGAAGTCAAAAAGATTTTTGATGTGAAGGAATCTTAAGCTTCTGGGCAAATTTAGGAATACCTGTCTTCGTTGCTTGATTCAAGAGTATACACCCATACAGACCACTGAGCTAAATGTGAAACATGAATTTGCTGAGTGCATGCAGTTAATGAGACCAAGTCATAGCCTTCTCAGTTCCACAAACGTCCAACCCCTGTCAAATTCTTGCTCAAAAGAACACTCTTCTGCCTTGTGGCCATGGAAGGAGCAGGGAACTATGAGCCCTTCCTGCTTCTCAAGTAGCTTTTACATCACTCTTCTCATCATCAAAAGAAAATCGCAGTGATCACGTGGCAACCGGCCACCAGTGATCCAATCCATGTTGGGATAAACAATGTTATCTGCACTGTATGAGCTGTAGCTAGAAGGATTCTTCTCTTAAATAACTCAACTATGGCCATGCTGCTTCAGGAGTACTCTTATGTACTGCATGCTTTACATATGTAATGTGTTTGAAGAACTAAGCCCAATGGCATGATTTGTAATACTGGATATATTCACCTGATTTCAAAGTGGGACAATTAATGCCTTAGTAAAGGCCATAAAAGTCACTGGAAGAATCAGGTAGATTCCCTACAGCCTGTATTATCTGTGCAAGTATTCCACTCCTTAAAATTTAGTGTGAAAGTAATGGCATCAAAAAATTTTTGCAGAAGTAAAGATTGCAGGATTTGGCCAAACATGAAGTCACATCCTTTCCACTGGCTCCAGTGAATCACATAGGAGCTCCACAGCTTGGCTGTGCAGACCTTCATGAAAAGACATGGAAACCTTTTCATTTAGATGGGGTTCTATAACGCACACTCCTGGGCTATGACGACTAATCTCCAGGAGGCAATGAAAAGCTTACCAGAATATTTGGTTGAGGAAGTATAGTATTTATCCCTACCAACTCAAAGGGCTAAGTACTTAAGGCTATAGAAGAACACTCCTTAGGGAGCAGAATTTGTGGGCCCCTAGAATTTTCTTCTTTATAATGACTCTCTGTGCTTCTTGCATGCTATAAAAACCATCCCGTTTTGCATTTCAGCATCTCTATTTCCTTTGATCTGTACACATTTCTCATTGATGCTAATAGAGAATGACACTGATGGGGAATATTTTTGCAACAAGGGGAGCATAGAATTGTTATTCTGGCTAAAGCAAAAGCAATATGACTTAAGCAGAGTTCTTAAAAGTCTTTACTCAAGGCTGTGCAATTCAACATATTAGGCTTTCTCTTTTTTTAATTTTCATTGAGATTATGTCCATATTTTATCCAGGTTATTGTATTCTTGTAAAATTATACTGCAACCCTCTCTAGCACGTTAACAACAAAAGAAATTCTCTAGCTTATTATAAACATCTTTCAAGAAATCAGAAGCACATGTCCTCTGGAAATAATTTTGCTGGTATTTAGATTACTACAAAAAATTTCCCAAAACACTGGAACTATTTTGTAATGTTCCCTTATAGTCTAGCTTGTTTGCTTAGGTTTACTAGAATATTCTCCTAGTGCCCCAGAGTGGTGTCTTCCTTGGGTTGCACAAGGAAGCTGCAGAAGTCGTCCAGAAATTCAGCAATTTGAGTCTGTCTTTGCAGTGACAATTACCTAGTAACTATGTGCCATTAGTGAAAAAAGACCTAGTGCAGACACCAGCTGTGCAATAATTACAGTTGGAAAGAAAAAATTCTTTTATCCTGCAGAGATTTGGCAGGATAACTATAGTATGATATTTTTTTTCTCCAAAGCAGACTAAAAATTTAAAATCTGAGAAATTTTTGAGAATTAAAAAAATGGGGGAAGCAAGTTTGCTGAAAATCAATAAAATGTTTCATCTAGATGCATTTTTTGTGTCTTTTTCTCTGTTATTATTACCATTTTGTATCTTTGCTGAAACTTGTTCTACTTCAATTAGTTTAAGTTCCTTACTGAATATTCATTTAAAAACAGAAAAAATGGATTTTTTTCTGAGAATAATAAAACATAGGGACTTTACAACTGTGTCATAAAGGGAGGCAAGAGGAACAGAAATGGGAAACAGCTCTGGGGAGCATCCTGCCCAGCTTTTGAATGTGCCTTAGAGACTGACTAGGGTTTAATTTATTTTGTGCTTTAAAGTATTGCTAGGTGCATTTGAGTCTTTAAAATTCTTTGGATAATATTTGTTGGATTACTTTTTGATTTAAAACTAACTCAGGCCCATAGATTGTATGTTTTCTGCAGGCTGCAACATTTCTTCAGGAGCACTCTGAGGTAAACAATGAAAGGCGAAAGAGCAACGTATGGAACAGCTGCTAGAATTGAGTCCCATAGCAAGGCATTAAAACTGAGTCTACTGGCTGCATTCAGCATGTGGATCCTCAGTCATGCTAGGGAAGACAAAGCTGACTCCATTGGTTGAAAAGGCTTTACTCCTGCTACCTCCAATGAGCTGTACCTTGACTGGGGTGCATAGCAGGAAGGGAAGAGCCTACAGCTATTTGTGGCCCATATCCTTGGATTTATTCCAGAAAGAAAAAGCATCCGGAAACAGATTTACCTCAAGTTCAGCATGTGTTGATGTGCTTTATTGACTTGCAGAAAGAGTGTGAGTACTTTAACTAATGACTGCTCTTCCTTGGAGGGCTTAATAACTAATTTCTGATGTAGTTGTGTGCCTGGATGCAGTGATTAACAAGGCTTGTGCACAGCAAAGGGTGGCTGTCATCCCCTGATGCCAAGCACTGTCTTTATCCCCTTAACATACCTTTGGCCTGACATAATTACCAACATGCATATAAGGTTATTTTCATGGATTTTAAAACTCAACTTCTTCTTCTGCCGAAACCTGGCCTGTAAGAGCAGCCTGGCCATGATGCAATCTCTGCAGGACAAGCAGAGAGCTCCATACCCAAGCAGCAATATCACCTAAGGTTTTTTAGCTGAACTGTTCTGAAGACACATAGCATTATGCCCAGGTATCCTGAGTTGTACCCTGATAATGCTTAAAAGGGCAGAGTTTATTTACTGGCAATTGGTGGGTAAGTTCCCAATTCTAAACATCATCTGAAAGTGAAGCCATCACAGAGGTGTTTCGGTTATTCACATGGCCTGACTTTAGGAATTCACTTTCACATAAGTTGGTTAGTCACTTTGGGCTCTCTGTGTTGCCAGAGAAGGGAGAAAATATTCCCAAAAGGCAATTCAGAGCATCTAAGCTAAATCAGTAGAAGCATCAGGCTTCTGCTCTTAAGTTATGTCTCTACTGACTATATGGGGACCCCAGCAAACCACCCTCTTTAAATAGGCCATTGAAGTTACTCATTATAAAACTCTTTCGCTCCTGGATGTTTTGTCCAGGTAGTGCTTTGTTACTAAAGCAAGAGAATCATCTCTCCATCCTTTTGATTTGTATGGTATATATTTGCAGAGTTTCTTTTTCCAAATGGAAACTCATATCCAACCAGAATTGTCATATGAGGGTTTTTTCCCCCCTTAATATAAGCTATATGCATACATTTTATTCCTACAATTCCAACCAGAATTGTCATATGAGGGTTTTCCCCCCCCTTAATATGAGCTATATGCATACATCTTTTTCCTACAATCCAGTTATTCCTGACTTACACCACTGCAGGGCAGAGTCAGGCTCCCCATTTCTGACTTTAAAAGTATGAAAAGCAGTGCGATCAGTACAGTCATGATTCTGTCAGTAACTGGTATTTTTGTCCAAAGCACCAACTGCCAGAAGCATGTGAGAATCAATAACAGGTTTCATTTAAGAACAGGCTAAATTTGTAGACACGACAACTGCTAGAAAACATAATCGAGTGTAAGCTAATGCTGAAAATGAAAAAAAACCAAGATAATTCATCACTTGTAAAGTTATTTCTTTAAAAAAAGAGACTTGTATGATTTTTAAGCCAATTTATAGTTTCTGAACATAGAGTTCTGGCAACATTACAGCAATTGCATTGAGAGAGAACAATATATGTCATAAAAAATTACTTACCAAGATCAATTTTCTTTGAGGTTTCAAGAGCTTGGGCTTAGGAAAATTATTGGCTATTGGAGCTATGGAAATAGATATTAAGGGATCATTTCATATTATCATCACTTAACTGCCATTTTTTGCATATGTATTATCAATTTATAAATTACAAATCAATAACAGATTAGGAGCAAATACATGTACATATACCAGAGCTTAGCTTTATTTCAAGTAACATTTTACAATGAAGTGTGGGGTTTATTAATTAGAAGAAAAACATTATATTAAGGCATCTGATAATTAAAACATGCTATTTGTGTAAGGAATACAAAGCAAATAAACCCCTTAAGAAGTGATTACTTGTGATCATACCCACAGTAAAGTTTCAGGCCTTTTCACCCCTTTCTCCCAGTGGCTCAGCACCAGCAGTACTGCTCTGAAAGAACACCTAAGATTTTGTAAAACTGACCCTAGAGGCAATTGCAAATACTCTTTAAAACTGAGCTGCCCACAACGTTGATCTTTATCTTCTCAAGTGTACCTGCAATTTTAAGAGTGAAACGCTTCCCTCAGTCTATCTCCAACACAAAATTTCATCTTGCCTAACTTTAATCTTATCTTGGACCAGGTGAATATTGTTACAGTGGTTCCTCTCCTCTAATTACAGGGACAGGAGACCTCTTGCTTGGATTTGGTGGCTAGCTTTTCAATAGCTAAAGCTGCAGGGAGGTGAGAGCCTGGTCCCAGTAGCAGGCATGAGCCACTTCTTCCTCCACCAATGACAGTGAGCCCAGGTTGTCTCACAGGCAGAGTCTGTGGCGGAATTCGAGAGTCCTAGCATCATGTGTTCTGCTGTCTCTCTATGGCTGTGTGTGGGATTTGAAAAAACTCTGTATTCTTTAACCTCTGCACTTCTATTTTCATACCTTTTGCTGGGATGGCTGGTGGCTGCTCCAGTTTCTCTTTTTCCTTCTTTTTCTTTACCTTCTTGGGCTGCAGAGGGGACATGCTTGTCACACTGGTAACTGTCTCCCCAGAGCTGCAAAGCAGAGGTCCATGTGTAAGGGCAATGGAGGGAAAGACAGTTTGACCCAGTGAATTCACGCAAACACATCCCCTTCCACTTGTGTGTATCCCTCACCAACAACTTGAATTTTGACCTGGGGATATGCTGAAAAACCCTTACAGAGGCTGAAAATGCTCTGGGTCTTGAATCTTTTCAACCATACAGCCTGCTGGAGAATCTCATGAATCTGGTCTTTCCTGGCACAGAAAATGCTAAGTGTCAGGATCAAACAAGTCTTATTGCATAGCACTTATTCCTTAAAAATGTGCATGACCCCACTGCTGCACCCAGGATGAGCTTGTACCCTTCTGTCATCAAGGGCCAGGGGCACAGACGGGTTAGGGGACTTGTGTAAGCTCACAAGTAAAAGATATGGCAAAGTAAAATCTTCAGTGTGGTTTCTGAGCTGAGACTGGCTGAGGGACCAACAGGCCAGGAGAGCACAGTATGCCCTCAGGCAGCTTGCACACCCATATTTGAAAAAGCTAGCTTTATAAAAGAGGCTGGTGTGCCCAGTGCATCTCAAATGGAGAAACCATGCTCCAATCTCTAAATTCGCGCATTCTCCAGTACATCTATGCTGAAAAAGCACTAGTAATTATGAGGGAAGAGTACAAGCTGTATTGTAAACAGACTCCTGTCCAAGAGAGCTTCTGTGTTTAGACTATTACAGTTTAACATCCTCCAAGTCTGGCATTTCTACCCTTAGCACCTCCCAGACTCTGAGGTAATATATCCTGCTTTGAATATTTAGGGACTAGATATGCAGTCAGGTTGCAGCAATTCTCACCACATGACAGCTGAGCTGTGGTAACTGACCGTGCAAGTGCTTCTAGCATGCAGCTAATGTGAAATAAAATTGTATGGGCTTAACTGGTAATGAAAGAAGTTTTAACTTACGGCTAGGGTGGGAAGAGAGTGTGTAGCAGTTAGTTATGACTATGGTGGTGGAGATGACTTGGTGAGAGGTTGCTGCTCAGATGCATCTGACCATGGGCTTGCCCCAGGAAAGATCAACACAGCACAATTTTGGGGACCTTTCTGTTCTGCACTAGTAACACTGCACAATGGGATCCAACCAGGTTATCCATAGTCGTAACACTGACCACACTGAATTCACTGAATTTTAAATCACTTGTTCCAAGTTGCTGTTTCTCTCCAGGTTCTCTTGTGCTATTTCTCACACAAGAATTACAAAATAAGAGACATTATAATTTTACACAGCTGTAAATCCAATGAATGTTGCTACCATTGGTTAAATCGCACTGGATTTATACCTGTGTAGATTACAAAAAGCCAGTGGTTTAGAGATTTTCCCGAGTTCTGTTCCATGCACTCATTCCAAAATATAGGTTTGCTGACAAACTTGTTTTAAAGTCTTTAAAATGTAAAATATTTTCATGATTTATAAATAAATTGCATCAGTTATGTAAACTGAGGGTTGTATTAAAATAATTTCCAAGTCTGCCTGCACTATTGTGAACTTATCCCACAAGAACCATTTGTTTCTATATTAAAATCAAAACATGAAATTGTTTAAAACCAGCAGGAAATGAAACTGTCCTGCCTAGATTCATTGCTCAAACACAGCAAACTACAAAGAACAAAGAATACCAAAAAGGGTATGAGAATGGTTTCATAATGCTTTTTGTTGTAATATTCCAAGGTCATTAACTCAGACGCGTAGCTTAATGATACTATCATTCTGATACAGCTACTTTAAGCACTATATATGAAAAGACTTAGTGTTAATTCATTGCATCAGTTATTATTCCTGTTTTGCCACTGAAAAAGTGAAGCAACAGAGAAATGTGTTCGTAGCTTACACTTTTCTTTCAAATGCCAGGGCCATACACAGTTAACTCATTCTGGGAGATTCAGTAACTGTACTTGCTGTCTTAGAACTGAGCTCCTCAAATCAAACAAGGAAGCTCAGAAAAGACTTCTTGGCTCCAAAACACTGCCTCTTTGTGTGCTTGTCTTGTTCTATGTCTAAGAGAAAAGTTAGGTTTTTATCTCCAGCTCCTCCTCCAGCCTCCTGGCTCCTATTTCAACAGTGTCATATTGTGCATTTCTTGAAGGATCTGATGAGTTTTTAGAGAGCAAACAAAAGACAGGAGTTTGGAGTATGGGGGGAAAAAAAACAAGTGTGGAAAGTGTCTAACAATCACGGCACCAGGACAGTGGTTTCCCTGAAGATCATGGCTGGTATTTCTGGGACATACTGTCCCAGAAGCTGGCAAACTACTGCAATTTTGGGGTTTGCTATCCTTATTAGAGTCAAGGATGTGGGACTTTTCCTGCGATTTTATAGGTCAGTGATTCCCTCTTGTCTGCAGGTTGACATGATGACAAAGAATTCACCTGAGTGAACTGGGAGCTGCTTTGGTATTTTCCAAATAAAGGAACTGTGTGAGAAGATGCCAGAGGAGGACTGGGTACATGGTTCTGGTTTAGGCAGGCAGAATTTGCTCCTACACCATTAGAACACCTTTTTCACCTCAAATTATTTGTCTCCAGAAGAGCAGTCATTGAAGGACTGGAGAGTTCAGGCCAAAACAAATAAGTAAAAGACTGAAAAAGAATTCTTATTTTCAAAGCTACATATCCTAGAAGTTTGTGGATCAGAAAACTGGCAAAATGAGCTAGTAACAGGGAAGATAATAAGAAGAATAATATTTAAAGAAGAGGAAACCCCCAGAAAATAGGATTAGATGGTTTGGAAAACTCAAAATAACTCTAGTTTTTGTTTAGTTTGGATTATTTTTTTTAAGTGAGAAAGAAATAGTTTTAGGTTAAGTCATTTTTTTTCCTCAATTTATTATTAGTCAAGTAGGAAATCACAACCCAAATATTGCTTTGTTCTACTCAGGAAATCTGGATTTAATTTTCATTTCTACCAAGGCCATTTTGTGAGATCTGGGGCAAATCACTTAGCCCTTTGTGCTTCGAATTCCAATTAAGTAAAAACACCATTGTGATGTCAAGACATGAAATATTTTAAGATGCTTAGGTATTACTGCAGTGGGAGTACAGACATTTCTTAGACACTGAACTACTAATGTAATTTTGAATCCTGCTCTGAGTTTGAAATATCCCTAAGGGAGCTGTAGCTGAGCCCCTCTAATCAAGGCTGAGTTTTGCACAGCATAGTCATTTTGACTGGCAGAAATCTCATGCAAGTTAGTTCATTGGTTTAGCCTAATGGATATTTAGACGCTGAACTTGGGTCCAAGTATGCTGAAATAGGTACCAAGAAAAGGAATGTACAGGTAAAGTGACATGAGTGCAAAGGAAAAAATGGTTGTTTTGAGCAGAAGGTGGAAAACAAATTATATCAAGTGTATAATACCATCATACAAAAAAATGATGATACCGGAAATATCTTTTAATTTTATAGCCCTGAAGTCAATACACTTCAGACATGCGTTTGGGGCATCAATACTTTCATTAGCATATCTTGCCTCACTGAAATACATGAAACCTTATTTTTATTCATACAGAGTCATGCATTTATTTCACTTCTAGAGCTTCTATCTTACAGTGAAAAAATCATATTGGCTGTTTTTCCCCTTGCTATTCAGCCTCCTAAGTTTAGTGTTTGAAGTTACATAAGTACCACATCATGTATTCCCAGAGAGGCATATTTTATATTATGAGTCTTCTTATCTGACTGGCATGCTTCCTTTTTTCAGTCATCTTTTCAATCAGTTCTCTTTTTTTCTCCTCCTCTTGTGTTCTCTACCAATCTACAATGATTTCCTCCCACTCTTCCTGCTGCTTTTTTGGTTTTCTAATTCCAACTTTGTCCCAGCAGTTAATAAAGAAGGGGAAAGAAAACATCCGGGCGAAAACAAAAACTGCTGAGCTGTCTTTGTGAATTTTTGGTGGTCAGGGTCACACGAACAACATGGAAGTTTCAGTTTGTACTGGCCTTTTCTGAACTTTGTTGCTTTGTTGTGATTTCACTCTGAGCTTTGCTTAAATTGAATACAGCAGTCATCCATGAGAATGTACTAAAAATTACAGTATTTGAGGATCTAGGATAGGCTCTTCTTGGCATTGAATGTCATAGTATCTGTGATACCAAGTGACATGTATTTAAACTACAAGACTAGAAACACATGTTTTGTGTCACTGAAAACTGGAAAACAGCTGTTACTCTGTGCTGTTATGAGGCATCCCTCCTTAATCTTTTTTGTTTGTAAAATACTTCCATCATCTTTTTTCTACTGCAGTTCCAGCACAATTTATATCTCAAGAAGATCATATGATGGAAAGCAATTTTATCATACTACACAATCAAAAACTTTCAGCAACAAGTGGTATTTAAAGGGACAGTGACTGCAGCAGAAGCCAAATTTTTCCTTCACTTGGAGTCTTCAGCTGGAAGAAGACTGTGGGCCTGGAAAATCTTTGAGCCCCATACCCTGATCCTGGTTACAGGAATCACTGGGTTACATTGTGGTTTTCTTTATGTACAGAGATGGTTTAAGTCATTATCATCTGGTGAGGTGTTGGGAAACCCTAGAAAGCCACACAGGATGAAAGCAGCCCTCTCCAGAAAGCAGTTCAGAGCCTCAATGAATCTGCAGGATCTACAGCTAGATAACCAAGGTAGGTCTCTTTTATCATGCACAGTAGCTGCTGGCTTGCAGGCATGTTTGTGAGTCATGGATGTGGGACTCTCTATCCTCCCGTAGACATTTTGTAAAGCGTTATTCATTTTCTTCAGCACACCTGGCAAAAAAACAACAAGAACTGGTCCCTTGGTTTATAGTAAAGAGAAGTGTAATCTCCTACCTGTTCTGGGGACATTTCACCAGGTAATGCTTCACTGTTAAAGAAAAGAAAAAAGAAAATGTGGCTTCACACCAACACAGTTTATGAGTTACAAATGGCCACAGCACATGACCTGTGTTGCTGAGACTGTAGAGTTGCTAGACTGTCACAATGGGAGAGCTGCTAATTGTCACCATACATTATATTGTGCATTAAAATGCAGTCTGTCTCAAAGACATAGCTTAGCTTAGGAAATGTATCAAAAAAACCTCAAAAATCTGCAGCGGGAGCACTAGGCAACATACCTTTCAGTGGTCAGCCCAGTCAAAAGACAGCTTGCTAAGGACAACCACAGCAGGCCAGTAATTTTACTTTGAAGACGCTTATTTCCCTTGTGGTGCCTCTACTTATTTCCAGAAGCCTGAAATAAACCATGCACCCCCAGGAGCCACTGCTGTTCCTGATGTAAGCTAGATTCTGGCTTCAGGCATAAAGGGATTGCCTCTTGGGATTGGATCAGAGGTCCAGTCCAGCCACTATCCCATCTCTGGCAGCTCTGTGTGTGTGAGCTGTATAAATCCTTCTGCTTCATATTGCTTTGAATCAGGAGTCCTGAGCAAGGGCAGCTTCCCTGCCTCCAGCCTTTCAGGAGCCAGGGTTATTAAGACGCTCTTTTGTGGCTTAGTGGCTTCTTTGCCCTGCCCAAGCTGTGCAGCGTGCTGAGTGTGGAGTCATGCGGGCAGGAAGAGAGGCTCTGGCTCTTTAGGTTGACCTGCTGCAAACTTACTTTTCTGAAGGAAAAGAGGGTGCATCCCTGGGCCATGACAGTTGACTTCAATATAGACACACCCTCTGTTCACATTCTCTGTTCCTTAAAAGACCATGAAAACCAGACAACAGTTCACTTAGATGATTATCCCTTCTCCACGGGAAAGTTCTTATTTAGTCTTACCTAAATTCTCCCATTCTCAGGAGCTACACAGCTCTTAGAGGGGTACACCTTAGTCCTAAGGAAAGGGGAGATGGGAGCACAGGAATGGGGGCTAACACAGGGTTCATGTATGAGGCAGCCAAGGCAGTGCTTTCTCCTATCTGTCTGTCCTTTTTCAGATGTCAATGAGAACAGTAGGCTTGACCCTTCAGGAGTGAGGGGAAGCTCATGCACACTGTTAACATGCTTTAAGCATCTCTACATATGTACTATTTTGGTTTCACAGAATCACAGAATAACCAGGTTGGAAGAGACCCACCGGATCGTTGAGTCCAACCATTCCCACCAATCTCTAAACCATGCCCCTAAGTACCTCATCCACCCTCACCTTAAACACCTCCAGGGAAGGTGAGTCAACCGCCTCCCTGAGCAGACTGTTCCAATGCCTAACTACCCTTTCCCCGTGAAGAATTTTTTCCTTATCTCAAGCCTAAATCTCCCCTGGCGGAGCTTGAGGCCATTCACTCTTGTCCTGTCCCCTGTCACTTATGAGAAGAGGCCAGCACCCTCCTCTCCACAACCGCCCTTCAGGTAGTTATAGAGAGTAATAAGGTCTCCCCTCAGCCTCTTCTTCTCCAGGCTAAACACCCCCAGCTCTCTCAGCCGCTCCTCATAAGATTTGTTCTCCAGCCCCTTCACCAGCTTCGTTGCTCTTCTCTGGACTCGCTCCAGAGCCTCAACATCCTTCTTGTGGTGAGGGGCCCAGAACTGAACACAGGATTCGAGGTGCAGTCTCACCAGTGCCGAGTACAGAGGGAGAATAACCTCCCTGGACCTGCTGGTCACGCCGTTTCTGATACAAGCCAAGATGCCATTGGCCTTCTTGGCCACCTGGGCACACTGCTGGCTCATGTTCAGTTGGTTGTCAACCAACACCCCCAGGTCCTTCTCCTCCTGGCAGCTTTCCAGCCAGGCTTCTCCTAGTCTGTACCTCTGCTTAGGGTTGTTGTGCCCCAAATATATGGTTTGCCCTATAGTAAATCTTTGAAGCCTTTGAACCAGGGACTGGGAAGAGCATGCACTCCTGTAAGAAACGGGCACATGCTTCTACCAAAACCACAGGGGTTGCCAGCTGCAACTACTGCTGCTCCGCACAGCATCCATAGCTGCCCTGTACGATGGGCAGCCCCAGCTGCAGTGGGGACACTCCAGAGGGATCTTCTCCAGCTTCATTTACTGCAAATCCCAACACTTAATTCAGGTATGAACTGCTCTCTGCCCAGGCTGGGCTGTTCTTGTAGAGGGCTGGGCAGAGTTTTCCCTCCTTCTCACTGTGCTTACTCGGGTATCTGTCTCCACTCCTTGGGGTACGGTGGGGAGAAGAGAGGGGAGAGGAGGAAGCTGGAGCAGTGGGAGAGCAGACTGAGCTGCTGCTGTCCCTGCGATAGGAGTGGGGTGACTGGAGAGGTTCAGGGAGAAGTCCTGATGGAAATCCACTCAGCAAGCTGAGGTAAAGAGATTCTTATGTTGTCCTGGAACCCTGACCTGGTCTCAAGAGGAAGTGCAGAGCCAGGCTTCTCTTGGAGGGACTCTGAGGAAGATAATGCAGCAATCACCTTACCGAAGGTGGAAGAAGACTGTACCTGGGGTCTGCCTGGAGGACTGGGATGATGCAGAGGGAGGACTGCTCTGCTGTCCCTGTCTTTTCTCCTTTCCTCAAGGAAAGATGGACTTCATGTTTCATTGCAGACTCTTTTTACATGAAAGCTAGTATCTGCCCTGTCCAGTCAAGGATGGAGAGGAGGTAAGATAATGCTTTTTAAGGAGCAGTAATTTATTTGAACAGTCTAAATGAGAAAGCGCTGCTGCTGGCTGACAGAGTGGGCATCTTGTGATCAGATCCTCTCTGGAAGGTGTCTCTGGAGAGGGTAAAGGAATCTTGAGGGAGGAGGGGGCTCTTTGTGCCCCATGCCCATATGGCTCAGTGGCAACAACACCTCCCAGGGCTTTGCTGCTCCCCTCGGCAAAGGTTCAGGGCTGAGCTTGCTGCCATGGCCCGGAGGCTGTGTGGGGGAAAAAGCAATACAGGACTGGTAGAAACTGTGTCCTTCACTGATGCTTCTTCCAGTGCTTCTTCAGAAATTTTAATTCTCTGATGTGTGGCTGGATGCCAAGCAAATTAATGTGGCTCCAGAAAATACTCCAATGAGGTGGTCCTAGCTGAAAGACTTGCCTGAAAATCTTATTGTTGTATTCTGAGTGCCTGTCTCCTAAGCTTTACTCTGTGGTATTTCCACTGATCCACAAGTTTAATGCTGCCAGTGTTTACTGGGTAATGTTCAAAATCTAAATAAAAATTTGGTGAAGTCTGCAATTATTCAGATATTAGGGTCATGAAGAAAGGATTTAGCAGCCTAGAAGAAATAACTTTTCCTCTGTAGTATATACTTACTCTGTATTGTATTCTGTATTATTTCTATTTTTAACTGGTGCTGGTTCATTGTAAAGACACTTTTTCTCCAAGCTGCTTGTATGCTTACACCAGCATAAAAACATCAAACAGAAGCAAAACCTAGCTCAATGTCTGCTCAAGAAAAAACAAGATACAAGTGTGTCTAGTGCTGGTGGCTTCAGGGTGACTCACCATGACGAACATACTTAACTGTAGGTACTCCCTTGGCACAAAATTCCTTGTCATCACTTAACAGGGCAGGAAGAATAACATGGATCTTGCTGCTTCCTCTTGGCAAGCAGAGTAGTTGGGTTCAGTTTGAATCAGAGTTACTTTACTGAATGCACTAGCAGGAAGATGGAGTCACAGCCTGAAACGTGTTTGTGGTCAGGCAAGGACTTCTGTATACATCTATTTTTGGTTTGCGTGTCTTTCCCCTCGTGTAGCTGAGTCACCCATTCCTTCGTGGTGTGCATGTACTACTGAAGAGGCAGCAAAGTCACGATTCTCTCCTGTCATTAGCAGGACAAAACACTAAGAAATTCCTTTTGAAAGATTCTCTTCAGAGATGGTCCTCTAACTCAGTGCCTGCTGAGCACGCTGGTATCTTGTCCTCACAGCTTGTGTGATGTCTCCAAATAAACCACTCTTAAACTGAAATGAAAGTAGAGCCTGCACTGGCTACTTCATAGATCTGAAATAGCACTTCTTATTACCAGGACTGCTTTCATGAAGATGTAACCTCTTTGAGAAATTCTCTGAGAAGAGAAGAATGAAACAGAAATTCTTGATCTTGAAAAAATATTTTGAAAATGTGTATCTGAATGATGAAATTATGCTTTAGTTTCAAAAAATGCTACAAATGAGAGAGTGCTAATAACATTCCAAAGAATACTGACAGCCAGTCATGAAAGAAGAAAACAGAAGAGTATGAGACTGCTTTGAAACCCCTATAAATGCCTGCAGAAATGTCACTCATGCAAAATATTAGCTAGATTTTATCAGAATGCAATTTAATGATGCAGCACTAGGTCTTCTTTTAAAGGTTCCATCAACCTTCAATACAAGTTTAAGCAAAGCTGAAAGCAAATTTAAAGTGCTATTCAAAGGGACCAAAATGCCTTTGTTCTAGTTTTGCTGGCAGGAATGTTTTTTTCTACCAATAATTTTTTGGTTTGTTTTTATTAAAATCAAGGTAAGGAGATGTTTCTCTTTCCTGCTTCTTTTTTCTGCATTCTCCTTCTCCCCCGCTCCCTTCCCCTCTTTGGTAAGGGCCTTGCAGTCAGCAACAATGACATTTCACTCACCTGTAGATCTCCTCTTGTTCAGAAGTGACTGACAGAGGATGACAAGTGTGAAAAGGAGGACGCTGATGATTCCTATTGAACACACAAACACTGCATATACATACAGATCTGAAAGCCAAGCACAGATGATGGTCAATGTTGTGGCTGTATGCTCCATGCTTAAATGATAGAAAAAAATTAAATCTACAAGATCTAAAAAGACCCCAGCCCAAAAGATTTAGGGTAACAGTTCAGAAGTAATGTAAGCCTCCTGAAACTTCCATATAGTATACTCATCAGTTTAAAAACTGATTGATGTGTCATTAAATACAAATGGGTGTAACTACATCTACGAGGGCTTGCTTTCAGGAGGCAAGAAAGGGCTAGTCTGGGGTTTTTTCTTTCAGCTGAGGACTAATTTTGGTGCTGGTTTTTGGGTTTTTTTGGTGCAGCAACCAAAACCTAAAAGGACTTCAGTTGAATTTCCCAGTTTAAACCGTTGGGTTTTTGGCTTGTTTTTTTTTTTTCAGAAAAAACAAACAAACAAAAAGAAAACAACACAAGAAAAATGCTGGTGAGGACAGTGCAGAGTGGCTGAAGAAGGATGAAAGTTTCTGATTGCTTCTTCTGATGGTAGCACTGGCTGGAAAGTTTTGGTTTGTTTTTTTTTTTCCTTCTGCAATCTACAGCCTCAGTCTCCCTTTATGCCTTTCAATCAGGCACCATACCACATTCTCACTGGAGCTGACAGGACTTGTACCATGGCAGACCAAGATGGAGTATTTTGTTCAGAAGAAGAAATCTTTAATGACTTATTTCTCCTTTAACTAGAACTCCATAGTACTTTAAGGAATGATCTACCCATTAACGTCTTGAAATGTCCTTAGGGAAGCATTTCGGCTTCTTTCCTCCTTCACAGAGAGGAAATTAAGTCTCAGAGGTCAAGTGTTCCTGTAGAAAGTAGCATTGCTGGAACTAGACCCCTGACCTGCAGTTCTGTGCTTTGCTGCCCTTATGTGGTACAACAATAGCTTGTAAATTGTTGTTTAAACAGCAAGGGTCCCTACAGAATCAAGGCCACCCTGCATGCAAGCACTCCTGTGTGGCAGGCAGCACAACAACTGTAAATGCTGTGCTGGTGCTTCACTGGTGCTCCAGACTGGAACAGGACAAGGAGAAGGGAATTTCAACTCTGGGCTTCACTCTCCTGAAGTGTTATCTGCAAATATATACACAAAATAGTGCTTGCTTTGAAACTCAAAGGAGCTTCAAGCTGCTTTTGCAGTGGAGAGCGTGTTCAGAGAGCAGTTGCTAAGGCTAGTGGAAGAAGAGAGTGCTTGTTTTCTCGTCGAACGTGCTCAGCACCTTCCAGGACAAGCGTCTGCATTTGCATAGCCAGGCATAGGTTATTTTCCAATTGACTATGACAAATGGACGAGAAACTACAGCTGGAGCCTTCCATTCTCCTTTCTCCAGCATCCCTTCTACTCAGTGGAATGGTTTCTCAGACAAGGCCTTAGTTTGCACAAGAACTAGAAAGATTGGTCCTGATTGGGCCACTTTAACTGTGCTGTAGCATTGGACTACACTAACATCTTGTATAGAACCAGGAGCGCTTAGATGCATCTTTACCTCCAAAAAACTTCCAAGCTTCATGTTTTTTCTTGAAAGCTGGATCATCAGAAGATTTTGATGAAATCACTGAAAACAGACAAAGAAGATATGACAAGAACCAAAAATGTGTGGCATAAAAAGTTGAGACTTCTTGAAGTAAAGGTAGTTTTGCCTTAGGCTTCAGTGCACCAAGATTTTGCTTTATCTCACAGGATAATTACATTTTCATGAAACACTGCAGTTATAAAACAGCATTATAAAAATGTCTTTCGGCAAATCTCATCTGGCTTGGGACCATCACTGCGTCCCTGTTGTCATCTTATTCTGGGAGGATGCAATGTGTGGCTCTTCAATTGAAATTTAAATGCAGAGAAGTAGAGTAAAATAATAGAAACACCCTCTAGAAGAGCCTAGACCTTAGAACAGCGTGGCCATGTGCTTCTAAGGTCTGTAATGGCTTTGTGGGGATGGCCATAGTATCCAATGGGAAAAAAAACTGACATTTATGCTATATGTAGCTAGCTTTATTCCAACTCTGTGTTCTCAGTTACCCAGAACTCATATCTCTAGGATTGCAGTTTGTGTTTCTGTACCAGAACAGTCTATATCTGAGAGAGGAGATGAACAACTTTTGTTCAAGAGAGTGAAAATTTATTTTCCCTTGTAGTTATATATGAAGAAGGATTTTTAACACTGTAGTCTATTTCTATGTCTTTAAGGTTAAGAAAAAAACAGTTAGAAGAGCAATAGCTTTATTGAAGGACAGAGCTCTGAAGGTTCCCCAAGAGTTGACTTGGAGCTAGCCACATTAGCCATAGCTTTTTTAAAAAACAGGGAAGTCATTCTAGCAATGCTTGGCTCTGAAGTAATCTCTGTCAACATGACATTTCCCCAATTCCGCAACCGATTCTGTAGGCCTCAGATTTTATCCAACTTGCCTTCCTTCTAAGCTTTTGTGGATGTCTCTTGGCAGGTGTAACTGCCCTGCAATTTCTACAACAGCGCTCAAATAAAACGTTGAAAGACTGTTCATGAATTCTTTTTCTTCTTTCTTGCCTTAAAAGTTGGCTTCTATGCCATGCCTCTTATACATACATGGATATGATACATTGATGTTTATCTACCTGCAAAAAACCCCACCCATGCATGCATGGACTTTCTGAAGCATGTCCAAATGACCTCTTTTTCCTGTGTGAATAAAAATCAGGACCTAAATGCTCTTTTTGCATTCACTGGATAAGCAATTATGTAAGAAATTTAGGCTGGACATTAGGAAAAAAAATTTCACAAAAGGGTCACTGGGCACTGGCAGAGGCTGCCCAGGGAGGTGGTTGAGTCACCTTCCCGGAGATGTTTAAGGCATGAGTGGACGAGGTGCTAAGGGACATGGTTTAGTGTTTAGTAGGAATGGTTGGACTCGATGATCCAGTGGGTCTCTTCCAACCTGGTTACTTGTGATTCTATGAAAATTTGACTGGTACTTTAGCATAGAGATACTATTTTGAGCATAACTGCAAGACATCAACTGTGATGTGTTTGAACACTATTATCTTACTTGATAAAGCCCAAGCAGTACAATTTAAGCATCCAAATGTTTCAGGGAATTTATAGTGCTCCTTTTGTTGCATCCTGGATCTAAATGTAATATAAGTAAATTCTTTTACAATGAAAAGCATAACCAATCATAATATAAAGTACAAAATGTGTTTGGAAGAAAATTTCCTTGCAAATCCCAAGTGTTTCCATTGGGAAAACTGGAGACTTTATCTGCACTTTGAAAAGAGTTGTCTTCCCTCCCATGTGTATTAAGTCCTGTACTCTCAGAGTGCATTAACCAAATGCTAAGGCAGTCCTTTGTTTCCAGTAAAGAGGCTTTAAACAGTCAACAGTTGCTATGGCACTTCAGGATAGGGAATTTTTCAGATATCTTTTGGTATCTTTGATCTGGATTTAGAATTAGAATAAATACTCTTTTGGGGTGATACGGTGGTGGTGGTGGTGTCTGCCTCATATCCCCACCAGGTGTCTTGTCTATGTGTTTAGTCTGCAGGCGGGCCTGCCTTCCTCCCTTGTCTCAGGTTTCCTGCTCTGCTTTGGGTTATTTCTGAAGCAGAGAGAAGCAATACAGCTGACCTGTCAGTATGAGATGGATGAAGTCAAGAGTCTCCAACCCGTACCCTGATTATGTACTCATAAATCATACTAAAAAACAGGGAGAAAAGTAGTATTTAAGCTGGACTGAAAAGTTATGGTTTTCCTTCTTTGCAATAATTATATGGATTAGCTAGGAAGAGCAATGAGAGCTTTCTGTGTTAAACTTAACAATAGTCAGAGCAGCTATGAAAGATGCAGAGTGGGTTTTTGTGAGGAGGGGTAGGACAGGTGGTCTGTCAATAGCATGTATTGCTTTTTCTTCTGCTGCCATTTACCTGGAACATGTCGTTTCCTTTCCACGCACTCCTGACAAATCTATATGTTTCACTACATGCATTTAAGACATTCTGTTACTCAGTGAAGGAGAAATCACTCTTTAAGCTGCTGACCTGCCCTATGAAATAACATTATCATAGGAAAATACTAAAAAATATTCTCTATCTGATTTTCTCTTGCTTTTTTTTTGTTTTTAAGCCAGCTACATGGTCTGTTGCAGAGGATCTGAGCGGAAGGGTCAGTATAGTACAAGCTCCCATCTGAAATGGCACTCTCATCCTTCACTACTTCACTCTGTCTCTTGACACCACACCTTGCCCTTTCTAGCTCCCTTCCCTCAAGTTATCCTCAGAAGTTCTTCTCTGAAGCACTGGATAAAAGTGTAGTCTGTCCTCTAGGAGACTCTGGGATTGTATGGTAACCTCCTAGCCCTGCTTGTTGGCCAGCAAACCTCAATTGTGACCAGACGTTTGAGGCACTGTTGGAAGTATCAACATCTGGTAGTAGCTCTCAGCCTCTCTTCCTTTTTACCCCTGGCACAACATCTGAACCGACTGTTCTTTCTGGGTTAAGACGAGAGCCTTGGCTTCACTTCCCCAAATCATTCATCAGCTTTTTGCCCCTTCCCAAAGGTGGGAGGCTGAGGCAGTTGGGACGATCAGTCCTCCTGTTGACAGTTTCTTCTTGACAGCGGCTGAATCTCTCCTTTCAGCCAAATCTAGAGGGGCAAAGGAGGAAGAGATAGGCAGAAGAGGAGAGCCAGTTCCCAGCCAAGCACAGAAGCAGCAGGGAAGAATGACTGCTGAGCACAAAGCAAGCTAATATTCAAAGTCTGTAGAGTTAAATCATGCATGCAATTAAGTTTCATTTGATATCCCTGTGTGGTTACAAGACTACCCACTGTGTCTAGCTCCAGCCACTCAACATGGGGTCTGTGCTTGTGGAATTTAATGCCCCCCCGCCCCTCGAGATTAAGACAGCTGAGCTTAGAAAATGCTGGGCTTTAGTGGTTTTACCCAGTTTAAAAACAAAAGAAGTGAAAACAGCAAAAAAAATCGAAAAAGAAACTTCTCTGAACCGTTAAGCTAATCAATTCTTTGTTCCACACTGAAATGGCTCCCATCTCCACAACTACATTAGTACTGGACGACTCCCGTGATATGTACAGAAGCCCCAATTAGTAACTGCAACATGGAAGGTCACTGGGCACACAGCAGTTCAAGAACATGAGTCAAAGGAGTCTGTTTTCTAAATCGAGTTTCACCCATTTCTGAAAGTGTAGATGTGGTGGCATTAGATTTGAGCTGGCCTATTCCAAAGAGAAGGCTGGTTTTCAACTTGGTTCAAAACCCTCACTCATCATGCATCACTTCTTTATCTGAACTTCAACACTAGTAGGCTCACTGCTACTTTTCTAGCTCTGCTTTCTGCCTACAAGTGGTATAATCAAAAGTACAGAAGTGATACTAGACATACTACTTACCAACTGCTACTACATTAAAACTAAAAGCAATGGAAATACCAACAGAGAGGCAAAACATAGATCTAACATATAATGCTTCCATTTCTAGCTGGCCTACTGCAGAGTCTTCAAAAAAATATGTTACTTTATCTCTGTTTCTGTCTCTCTGTATTTAAATAATAATGGTATTTGTTTATTCCCACTAGCAAAGTTGTAGAAACCTGCAGCTGAAGGTAAAGTTTTAAAAACTGCTGCTGTGATAAAAGACAAGGGAAATAGACTATCTTCTACAAATCTACCAATCTTATGACTTCTTTAAATTTTATTTTGGGCTGAATAATATTTAAATTGTAATGTGTAAGCAAAGAAGTTAAGTATTAGGTTTTCTTCTCATATCGAAGTGTAACACTTAAAAATAGCCTAACTTCAAACATCTTCTGGACGAACTCGCAAGAAAAGAAAGAAAGGGACTATGGGACAAGAAAAATTATAGAATTTAAATCGGTACTCTCTCACCTCTTATTTCAGTAGCCGCTGTGCCATTTGACCATGCTGTCCATTTATTCCTGTGTTTGCCAATTTCCTGGACTTTGCATATATAATGTCCTTGATCTGTTTGCTGGAGGCTTAGAATAAGGAATTTATACATAGTTCCATGCTTCTCTTTCAGAAGATGAAGTCTTTGCTTGTAGAACTGATGAGTATAATTTCCATAATACTGGACAGACCCAAACTTTGTCATTTTGATCATCAGATACTCCTGGTTAGGTGATGCAGCAAAGACCCACCGCACAGCCAGCAAATTGTCTGTCTTTCTCTTTTGAGAAATGTGGCAGTAAAGGGTAGCATTATCTCCCTCGGTGTATCGCACTGTTGGTCCTGGAGAGACTGTCACATTTAAAGCCTCGCAAACATCTGCAAAGGACAGAAAAGATGGTGAGAATCCTCCATACCGGCACAACAGCACCATAACATGTCCCACCATGCAAGTCCACAGCTAGTAAACTGATGGGATCTGTTCAGTGTGCAGCAGTTTAATGGGCTTTTAGAACCTGACATCTGCTGTCTCTTTGTGCATGTTAAAGATGGTATGAGGGCCTGCTCCACTGAGTCTGCTATTGTATTCTTGCTGGCGCTAATTAATAAAACAAGGCTGAAGTAGACACCTTGCTACTGTCATAGTCTCAACATCACATAATCTTTTGTCAGTCTGAACAAGCATTAATCTAAAACTAGCCTGGAGCAAGAGCCAAGAAAGTCTTTTTGAGTGGTACTCCACGATCAGCTCTTCCATTGAATTGCACCATTCTTAGGATTTCCAGGCTTAATCGTTTCAATAGCCAGTTTATGTCCACTTGCTCCTGTGCCAACTTTAAGTTTAAAGAGTGTTTTCTTCTCTTAGAACTTGCTTCCTGACTCCATATAGAAAACAATTATCTAGTGTCTCAGCCTTTGCTTTGTTGAGCTAAAGAAGCTAAGGTCTGTTAGAGTCCTCTAGCAGTCTTCATTTCAGTATTCACCTTGGTAGCCCTTCTCTGCCCTGATTCCAGTTTAAATATTGGTTTGTAATTTTTTTAGTTTTCATGTGTGTGACTGGAATTAGTGTCTGGGAAGAAACTCTCCAGTGTCCTGTGAAACAGCCATGGTACTTCCCAGATTGGACCAGGACATCCCATACCTAGTATATCCTGGAATTCTGTTGTCCTTTTCCCTGATATTTTCACATGTGATTATATATAAGTTTATAATTAAATAAGAAATTAGGTGTTTTCCCTTCTTTCTCGTTTTGCTTCAGTTCCCAGTGTATCAAATTCTTACTAATCCCCACGTATGTGACTTTGCTTTACTAAGATCTGCTCCACTTTTTTATTTGATCCTCTGGTTTTCCTACATGCTACCCCAATCTTATGCTAACTTGATAAGGTTACATAACTTCAATGTGCTTGCTTCTGTCTACTTCTTCTAGACATCATTTTTGCAAACCTAACATGATTCTGTTCCCTAGATGATCACTGAAAGTCTGCTAACCTCCCCATATGCCTGTAACCAGCTCCTCACTTTACAGTTCCCCACGTCCTCTGTTTTAAGTAATATTCTTCTTGTCATAATCAAACGGTCATCTCTAACCTGTGTTAAATCTGTAAAATTAGTCCTTCTGACTACAAATTCTAATTAATCTGATACTACTTGCATGATAAAATATGACATAAGATTATATTGGGACAAATGATTATTTCATTGTTGTATTCATTTCTGACTCATTTTTCTGTTCGTCATCATGAACCTAGCTTAGGCCAGTTGTTTGTCTCTCTGCTTTACTTCTAACAACAGCCAGTATAGGCAAAGGTTTAAAGAAGTCCATAGGTGCCCATTACAGCACAATTTTTCTTTCCTAACTGATGAACGCTGGACTCATTTTCTGAGGCATCGGAGTTGACACTCATTTTATTTCCTTCCTAATGTACACGAAAAACGTTCTTATTAGTCGTATAAGAGACTGACCTATTTTTGACCAATGGTATATTATGGCAATGTGTTCCCTAAATTACTTGTAATCTACCAGTCTGATGGCACCCAATAGAGAGAGAACCATATTTCAACAGTGAGCAAGCACTCCCTGCAATGCATTCTGCAAGCTCTCCCTGCAATGCATTCTGCAAAGCATGAAAAGGCCTCTAAAATGTGAATATTAGGCTTCCTGTTACATGAATATACTGTACTTAGATACTAATGAGAATTGCAACTCTGGCAGAATGGGCTTTTTTTCTTCATTTCTGGACACTTTTCTAGCACATCAGCTAGAAACATTTCAACAAAGAAGATGAGCATTTTGGCAGAGACTCTTGTCTGACATCAGCCCCTGAAACACAAGCATATACTTATCTTCAAAATAAGCAAGTATTTCCATTCTATTTCTGAAGGAGTATTGGAGGCCAAGACACTGGTTTTATGGTCTCAGTGAATCCATTAAATGGAGCGGTAAGTTCTAACACCTTAGTTAATGTAAATCCACTAAATCAACGAAGTTATATTGCAGCTGTTTGAGAAGAACCCTCTGAAAATCAATAGTAATTATTTTGCATCATTTCAATAGAAAGCTCTACAGAATGGTGTATTTTTTTCCAAGCAGATATTATTTTTTCTTTCTCCTTTGTAAAGTGAGTTGTATAAAGAAAAGGGTTTTCTAAATTTATTTAAGAAATTACAGCAAAGCATGCCCTAGATTATTGATATAATTATCTGTGCATGACGTTTGTGTGTGTAATTCATGTAAGTGCCAAAGCGAGAGATTATTTTAGACTGTAGAAAGTACACAATTAGAACAGGATGTTGAAATTTAAAATTAAGGCTCAATACCACCAGAAGCTTTCTAGGCATGAAACTTGAGTTATTCCTTGCTGGAGTTTCCTGACATTGGTGCCTGCATCTGGTACAGGCAGATGTGAAAAGATGTCTGCCTCTGCCATCGAAATAAGGTTAAATTTTGAAGGTTATGCTCCTCACTAACTAAGGAATAAATTTAAGAATTTCAACAGTTTCTGGGGTTCTCATAATTACTTAGGCTATAAATGTTTACTAAATAAATCATTAAAATGTGGTTTGAGTAAATTAAAACAACAAACTATTTCTACTGAAATTATAACATGTTGTGAATAGTACAAAGAAAAACAATTATGTCATTTTCCTGACATGTGAACTTCTTGTTTGAAAAAGCTGGCCAGGATTAATTGTGGAATAGAGTTCCAAGATAAAGGCAAAAAAATCATTGCTTAATTTAAAACTAGGCAGAACATGGTGCCAAAAAGCACCCAAGAGACAATACAGAGGAACTCAGATATGGTGATGATAGAGACCTCTGCAAGAAGATAAAGAAGCATTGTACGTGGAGTCTCTGATCCCCTTCTAGCTGTTTACACTCATACAAAAATTGGTATTTTATACCTACTTTTCTTCTGGGGACATGCCTTTTCATAAGGAAATATCAAATTTTGCATCCTTCATGTTGTCTGATCAGTGGGACCACATCTCCTTCCCTTCCTTCTGTGGCTCCTATTGGTGAGGCTATACAACTGCAGCAATGGGGAGTCTGGGCCGTTTCCAAATGCTTTTACCGTGATTTCACCTCATCTTACGTCAAAAAGGGCCAGGTGATGCTTTATATAACACAGAAAAAGTGTCCATTTGACTCGATCCTCCCACTGCCAATGGAGCAGAACAGTGCTGGATTTTGGAGGAAAGAGGTCATTTACCTCTTATGTGGAAAGGCAAAGCCTCGTTCAGGGCTTCCAGACACTAATGGAAATATTCCTCCTGTCTTTAGCAGGCACTGGATCAGCCCCAACGTGAGGTTTACCCTTGTAATAGGCTCCTTGCCAAGACAGGGGACTCTGACACAACTTGAGAACATGCTTGTGTGCCAACAGAGCACTGAATTTCTGGACTTCAGATTGCTGCTTCAAGTGAGGAACTACTGTTTTTCTTCTCTTGCTTTCCCAGTATAGCATGATGTAGCCACTCAGGTGGAGCTCACCACGAGAGTTTTAGTCTTGCTTCTGCTTGGAAAGGGAAACTATTTATAGAAAAGGGGAGTAAAGTGAGCCAAAAACTTGAGGATTAATGCGCTTAATCATCAAACCTGTCCCTCCAATTTGCAACTACCTCACTAGTTTACCCCCATCCTAATGTTTTCACTGTTTGTTTCTTTGGTACCCTTCTGTTTGTTTCTTTGGCACCCTTCTGTTTGTTTCTTTGGCATGTCTCATTAGCCTGTTGTGACTCAGGGGAGGTTGCTGCTAACTAAACTCTATTTTGAAAAATCCTACTTCGAAAATAGTCCACTTTTGCATACACTAGTACAATCCCAAGTGTTAGCTAGGTCTGGACTTCGATGTCAGCCATATTACACAACAAAACATTTATACAGCACTGTCAGGAGTAACAAATAATACTTTTAGCACCCAGAAACCTCTCTACACCTGTGCTGTCACCTCTGTCTGCAGTGGAACAATAGCAAAGGACCCTCAGTCACTGCTGGGCCCTTACATTTGGTGAACAGTTTCATTACGCCTGTGTTTTCGTGGAAGAATCCCAGCTACTTTGGTGGAGATACGAGTAGAGTTGTTCTTCTGCACTACTGCTCACGATCCAGATGTAGTGTTATATACAGGCCCCTCTTCCTTCCTCCGTGAAGAGCGACGGGAAGAATCTACAACCCACCCCTCAGTCCCTGCTGACAGCGAAGGGACATGCCATCTGGGTAGTTACTTTCTGATCTTGGGTTTGCATGACCAGAAACATAAGGGATGGCTTTTATCTGTGTTCCGATTTGCTCTGAGAAATAATGTTACTGTCAAAGCCAGCTTTATTTTGACTTCTCTACAATTAAAAAGCAAGAAGAGCAGATGAGCCAGGAAGATGCAAAGCTTTTTGTTCAAATGAAAGTAATTAAGAACTGGCTACCAAGATCACCAAAGCAACTGGCTGCTTTCAGTTCAGTGTATCTGTCTGCAAGTTTTACAAGTCGGAGGCTCCTTCTCAGAGAAAGTTTCTGCACTGACTTAAGATGGACCTGAAACAAACCTCTGCCTCTATCCTCTTCCTTTTGATGAGAAAAATTAAATTCAATTATTTTATTAACTT
Source organism: Clamator glandarius (assembly GCA_033459285.1). Classification (NCBI taxonomy): domain Eukaryota; kingdom Metazoa; phylum Chordata; class Aves; order Cuculiformes; family Cuculidae; genus Clamator; species Clamator glandarius. The sequence goes on along the minus strand of JAUNZM010000677.1, from coordinate 1,106,647 downwards.
GGAACGAGCAGGGCTTTCCCACACCTCTAACCCTCACCGCGCCCTGAACCTCAGAGAGAGAGGACCGGAGTATGTTTTGCAGCTTTAGAACGCAACGTCGGTCTTTGATTTTGGAGGCACAAAGGTCTGGAACGGAGCAGGTTTTTTCGTAAGCGACCTGGGGGCTCCGTTGGCACCGGCTGCCGACGGGCTGCAGGCACCTGTGGGAAGGCTGCCCGGGGCTCCCTTGGCTCAGCCTCCGCGCGGCTCCCCGGTGCAGCCCAGCGCCGCCCCGCCCGCCACAGGCGCTGGCGGAGGGAGGACGCCTGACTCGGGCACGAGAACGGTTTTCCTTCTAAAACTCGCGGTTGCGAGTCGGGTCGCCGCGCAGAAGCGCTGCTGCCGGGCGTCCCCGGCTGCTCTCCCCAGGCTCTCCCCGGGGCCCGAGCCCCTCCCCAGGGCAGATGCGCAGCGGGGTCCGGTCCCGGGAGCGGCTGCCGCTTACCTGGGGCCGGGGCCGTGGCCAGCAAGGCGGCCAGCGCCGTGGCCAGGAGCCGCATGGCCCGCGGGGCGCCGGGTCCCGTGCCTTCCCTCCGCCGAGCCGCCTCCCTCCTCTCCTGCCCGGCCTCTCGCCTCCTCCCCGCCCGGTCCTCCCTTCTGCCCCTGCCGTACATCTCCTCCCCTTTCTCCTCCTTTTTTTTTTTTTCCGCTTTCTTCCTTCCCTCCCTGCTTCTCTGCTGTTCCCACCGTCCTGCCCCTCTACTCGACTCTCCTCCTCTTTTTCTCGCCTTCTCTTCCCCTCTGTCTCCGCTCCGAGCTCAGCTGGGCGGGGTGGCACTAGGGCTGGATGGGGCTGCTCCACCTGCAGCCTCGTGATCCCCTGTGCTCCTGCCCGAAGGACAGGGCTCTGTGCACATGGCAAGCGAGAAGCTCCCTTCTCTGCGCACAGAAAGTCTCTTTTTGAGCAGGTGAGAAAGCCTGACGCCTGGGCGTTGTGGGGCAGGGTGGTGGGGTGGAGATGGCTGCTGTGCATCCTCTCTCCTTTCCTGGAGTTGTCTGAAGTTTTGTGAGCGCTTATGCCCATTCACTTCATCCCACTCCATTTCCAGGTAATTCTATTTAAGGGCTGTCTCCTTTTCTGTGGGCCCTGCTGGTGACAGGCTCTAGTGCTCTAGGCACTAGAGCATCTGCAGGTAGGAGTGACCCTTCAGCAGGCATGGGGATGGATGCTCTATGCTGTTTGGATATTACACATGATGCTCTGGTGTTGGGAGGATTTTGTTCCCTGCTGTGACAGCACAACTACTGACATTCACACTCTCTCTAAAAAAGTCCGATGTTAATCGATACGGCAGCTTATAGTGCATCACCCCAAGGTTACTGTGGTTGTTTTGCCAAATGGCACTGTACTTCTAGGCCAGAAAGGACAAGGGAAGTTGGCAACTTGCAGTCTGCTTCAGTCCTTCCCCTTTGTTCCTTTGGAAGGTGTTTGTCATTTGAAAGTCTACAAATCTCCAGAGCTATGGGCTTAATCCGTCTACTAGCAGGTATCATGCATTACACCTGATTTTAGTATTCACATTGCGTGAAATGTGGATGATACAAACCCTCTGCATTCCTACTTCCCTGGATAGGGCAATTAGTACTGATATAGCAGTTCCACACCTCTCCTAGTAATCCCTGAGGCAGGATAGTACATGCCTGGTTTTAAGCATCACAGAAAATTTAACATGTGCTTCATCTGATCCTTAAGAGCCTGAACATTGCCTTTGATAGATGTAGAAGGGAAGAGAAGGTGTGCGAACATGACATGATGTTTGCATGGCTTCTTTGGGCCATTGTGTAATTCTTTTACTTCAGGGACAGACTTTTGTGTTAGTACAGAAAGTGCTCCTTGCAAGAGAATGGCAGGTCAGGGTAACGCACAGAACAATCAGCAGACCTGAGGAAACAGGAGCAGTAATTAAAAGTTGTACTGCCTAGGGAGCTAATTAAGATCTGTAGATTTGATTTTACTCCATTAACATAGCAAAGGGAAATCCCATCAAAGAGATAAGCTAATTCAAAAAGAAACAGACAAATTCACAAAAAAAAAGTGTACCGGCAATTATTTAATTTGATGGTCCTGATGGAGGCTCCAGCTCAGGAAGTCCTTGGGCTGCTGATTGATACAGAAACCAGGGATAACTGATTTTGCATACTCTTTCCCAAAGTATTTTCTGCTTGCCATTGTTGGAGAAGGTACTAGGCTGGATGAACATTTTAGACTTTCTCATACAATTCTGCTATGCTTATCGTGTCTCAACCCATGTGTCTCATAAATTCCTGCTGTCTACTAACATTTTAATGGTACATAAAAATTACTGACGTAAAGATATCAAGCCTAAGCTCTTATATGAGTGCCTGGACCTACAGAGTTTAAAGATGCACTGTGAGAATCAGTATCAATGTCTATGTCTTTGCAGCCATCCCAGTTACTGGTGATACTAACAGTTCCTTTACTTGCATCCAAGACCCTAGCAAGCTTTGGGACAGAGCTGGATTGATCAGTTGTTGAGACGGCTTAGCATGATATTTATCACTCTACTTGTGATAGGAGATAGACAGAAGAAGAGTCAGAGGTCCATTTGAGCTTCTCCAATCGTATATGCCTGCTGGCTTACTGAAAACATATTGGTTCTGTTTCACAGCTTGTGATGTCTGTGTCTTTGTCATTTTCCTGTGTATAATTATACACTTTGTTTTGTGCAGAATTATTTAATTGGTTTCTACACCACTGAGATACCTTTATTAGCATAACAACATGAAAAGTGCTTTTCATTCTTAAAGGAACATTCTTTTGAATTTTAGCTGAAGTTCTTTTACACTTGTCATTGGATGAATAAGATCAGGTGATGCTGCCCTTTTAGTTTGTTTTTTTTTCCCAAGGGAGAGCTTTTCTTTGCAGAGCTAGGAACAGGACCTGTAAACGTCTATGCATGGGCCCCTTTCTCACTGCTAGCATGTACTGCCAGCAGCATTCATTAAGCCGCACGGCACCTGAAGTACCTAAATAAAGCTACATTTTGCTGAGCTCTTGGGATATGCTCATGGTCCAGACAGCACTAGTCAGCCTAGTGAACTCTGGAGAAACACAGGCTGTGGATCTTCTCAGATTTGCTGCTGTCTTGCTGGATGATTTTACACAAATCGGTTCCAACCTCTGGACTGCAGCTGGGTGATCTGAATCCTTCCTTTGTGCATGGATTGAAAGGGTTTGCTAATGGAACTGGGGCAACCTGCATGAAAGGTTGCAATTAAGTCATTTGCATTATTTCACTATTAAAATCTTTCATCACTTCAACCAGTTGTTGTAGCTGAGATGTTTCTGCTTTGGTAAAACATTCATTCAAGCCTATTGATGCCTCATACCTGATGCTGTCACAGTTTACCCATGCAGCAAAATTCCCAGAGGCCAAATAAAAGTACAGTACAATTCCCTCTGTCGCTCACAGGCCAGGCACACAGCTCTGTAAGTCAGTGTACCTCCTTTAGCTCCTCTGGAAATGTGCTGACGCATGCAAGTGGAGTCCGACCTGCAGGATATGGCTTTCTCAGCTTTGGCAGCACCTACGTGGCCTACTTTCCTGGTGGAACAGATCTCTGGTGAGTAAAGTGCCTACTCAGCACTCCGGTGCAGCTGACAGAGCTCAGACTTCCATTTCGTCCAGAGGTAGGAGCCCCTTGCTCCCTGGGGGCAGCGTTATTGAAATGATCAGTCTCAGTCACTCTGGGAGAGACCTTCTGTGCAAATCTCTGCCTCCTTGCAAGGTCACACCTATCGGGGGGGGTAACCACAGCCTCTTGGCTCTTGCAGTCTCGTCCTCCCTCACTGGCTGCTATTCTTAATTCTTCTATTGAAAAGTCTTACTAATGTCCCCAAATCTGTCTCCAAACACTGCTGCAGGATTCCTGTGAGCAGAGTTGTGGCTTGCCCTTACAGCAATAATGCAGTGCAGCAGAGAGATACAGTAGCATCCACTGCAACTCACACAGGACTGCTTTGGTGTTCTCTAGCACCAGCAGAAATATCTCTGCAAGGCTGCAGCTCTCACCGTATGCAGAGGGACAAGGGTGGGCTGATTGCCTGCTTTCATATCTAATACATTGTTAAGGGGAGTTATGCTTGTTCTGAGTGATGCTGTCTACCTGCAGCAGTAAACTGGCTCTCTGAACTTCTTCATCTAGACTGATCAGGGCAATTACAGCTTATTGCCCTGCCACAGCTCTTCCAGGCAGCGTGCACAGATGCTACCTGCCTGCCTGAATCTTATCATAGATACATGAGTTATGGCCGGGTCTTGCTCAGAATCCAGCAGCTGGTATCTCCCATGGCCCAAGGAATTCTAATTGCACATGAATGTTCAGTGATTAGAGATGGATAAAATCCAAACTGATTGAAAATTGCCAAGCATGGAGGGAGTTTGGATCTGTATCCAAACTTTCCCGTGCCTTTAATGGGCCAGTTTAACTTCAAACTGTAACAGTCTGGAGCTTCTGAACAGCATAGCTTAGGATTAAAAACTCTACCCTGTTATTTTTCCTTAGCTATTTTGTGGAATGTGTGCAAAATACTGTTTTGTGGATCCAGATGCACATCAATGGGACACTAGATCTTCCAAAATATAAGCTTTTTAGGTCTCTGAATGTTATGCAATGTTTGCACTGTTTGGGGTTTTGGTGCTGGTTTACTTATTGCCATTTATCTGACTTATTGGCAAGTTGCTAGATAAGGGGGTGACCTTACTGAAGTTTTTCTTGCTCCATTTTCTTTTCCTTTTTCTTTCGTATCACTCATATGAATGATACCGTCTCAAAAAAATCCTGCAAGATTCCTGTGAGCAGAGTTGTGGCTTGACCTTACAGCAATATTGCAGTGCAGCAGGGGATAGAGTAGCATCCGTCTGGGAAAGGACTGATGTTTTGTGTGGTACAACCAGACTTACGTGGATAGGTAAAATCATTACTATTGATGCTGTAATGTATTTTTCGATTTTCTGTTTTCTTCAAATAAGAGCACTTTTTTTTTTTTTTGTTGCTACTTCTATGTTTATGTTTGGGACTGCATAAAAGCACAGGGGTTTTATTACATTTTTCTTAGGTCTTACTTCAAGTTTGATCATTCCAACTTGCAGGGCACTGCTAATCTTGAAAAAAAAGAGATTTGTGAATATATTGATGTTTTGCAAGAGTGGTTAGAAACTTGTTCATATATTTTCTGGATCCTTAGATGTATGCAAGAGTTGAAACCTGATTAAATCTCACTGTGCATTGTCATGCATGAAGACACAGTCACAGCTTCATGTAGTTGTACATAGTGGTGTTGTTTGAGGACCATTAAAAAGTCCATTACAGTTCCAATTCTGTTCTCCAAAGATATTAAAACATCGCTTTTCGCTGTCCTTATTTCTGGCACTAGGTGAGCAAATGTCACACTAAGATGAATTTCAATGCCTTTTCAGTGCATTAATATGTTCTGGCTATGCATTCTCATTAGGCGCCTGTCCCAGTTAAAACATTACTGACAGTACTTTGCTCTGAGCTACCCGCTGTGAGCCTCCTGATCCCACTCTGGCCAGCTCAGAGAGGGCATTGACGCCAGAGCTGCGTGGTCGGTGAGAGCTGCCCTGACAATGCACTCTGCTGTCCCCTATATTGGCTTGCCTGCCTCCCCAAACAAGTGTTGCAACCAAGTCTGAGGAAGCATAAGCCTGTCCTGAAGGCTGCAGAGACATGGTTGACCTGTGAAATCTCCTGTCCCATGGGATTTGTCCTGTGCTTCCCACACAACCTGTGCTGGCACCATATTTAAAAATTTGTGTCCATAATTTGTCTCTCGGTCTTCAGTCTAAGAGATGTTCTACTGCCTCTTTGTCAACAGGAGATATAAGAATTACTCTAGTGGGAAACAGCATTGATTCATCTAGCTCAGTGCCCCCTTTCTGACAGTAATTGAGAGCAAATACTTGACGAAGTGCAATATGGGCAGGGCAAAACCACCACACTGTGTTCTCAAGAGACTATTCCAGCTTCATATGGTTAGAAGCACTCACTGTTTCAAAAGACATTGTGTCCCAGACCCTCACTGATCGGACCCACTACACTATGTGCTCATTTGCCGTTTTGTTCTGTGCTGAAGAGAGAGCAATTTGTGAGCATACCCCTCCTCCCTGGTCAAGGTGGGTCTGTGGCTCCCGTGGTACTGGATGAGGTCCAGATAGGAATAAAACTTGGTGATTACGGAGGGAGAACTTTCTGAGGTGAAGCTGATCACCCTACCAAGGCACTGAACTAATACCAGGAGATATAATGCACTTTTCTAGAATTTGCATGGTTATGTTTGGATTTATGGCCTTAAGTTTTCAAACATTTCTCCAACAAATTTTGCAAATTAGCAGATTTAGCCTGGATATTTTTTAAGAATAAAAAGGCTTCCATGTAGATTCTTTGGGCCTACCTGCTTCTACTCAGGCCAGAAGTATCACAAGAAATGCAAACCTAGCCTGCATCTGTTATTTCTGTATTACATGTAGGACCTGCCTTTTCCAGGAATCTGTGTGGAAAATTGACTCTTAAGTTTATACTAGTTCTGTTATCTAGCAAGTGGAAGCAAAATACTATTTGAATTTTACAAATTTCTAACTCACCTTTGGAAAGAGCAGAGGTTTACAGCTGGAAAGCAACTACAGACTTGATAAAACATATGCACAAACTAGAGAGAGCCCAGGGGGAGCTCAGCAAGGAGGAGCACACCTCTAGAAAACATGCCCTGTGAGAAAAAACACAGGAAAGCTGGGATTGCTCAGTGAAGCCTGGGAAGCATAATAAATCTGCAGGTATTGTAAGGCTCTTGCAAAGAGAGGGAGTAAACAGACTGGCAGCTGAATGAGAAACTGCAGATCCAAACTGCAGGAAGCACAATAAGATATCAGAAAATCCTTTCTAACCATGAGGTTAGTTAAGAGCTGGAATAGGGAGGTGGGGGGGCCTCATTATGAGAGGTTTTTCAATATACATGGGCAAATATTTGTCAGAAATGGTCTAAGTCTGATCAGCTTTTCGGAAGGATATTGGACTAAATGAGATCTGAAGAGCTCTTCTAGTTTCGTGTTCTTTTATACTGTTTTATGCTCTCTTTGTGTTGTCTCCCTTATAGAAATACTAAATCCTTGAGCACACTACAGAAAAGACCTTTCAGCTCTTCACATCTCAAGGAATAACAACATTTTGTCCCTGACCTACTTTGTCCTATTCAGGCACAGATAGCATCATGTCCCCTTATCTCCATTTTATACCGTGTCCCCCAAGACTCTCTTCTGTTTCTGCTTTGGATGAGAAATTCTTTGTCTCTGTGTTTTTCATTTTTTTAAACATTCCAGACTGGAAACAAAATACCCACACACATACCCACAGCACGGTTTGTTGTCAGAAAAGCAGGGAATCCTTCCCTAACCTCAGGAATGTCCCTGGAAGATGTGCTTGCCTTTTGCTGTTTTGTCAGGACTGTTACGTTTTGGCAGCCGCTAACTTTAAAACAAGTTCTTTAAACTTAAAAACAGAAGTAAAAAAACTACTGTTTCTCAAGGAGTTCTGTCAGTAAAGAGCTTTACCAGGGACAGTTTAATCAGTAATCTCCAGGCAAAGTTTGTATGCTATATAGGGTGGACTGGTCAGGAGGAGTTATGAATGAGACAAGTGATCATGTTTCTTGCTGAGCAGAGAAATAATGAACAAATATCCAGCAGGTCCATGAAATGCTTAAAAAGTTACCTCACTTCTGCTTCCAAGGTGACCTGTCTGAAGAATTTTTGGCACAGCTTTGAATAAACAAAATATTTTACTTTCATGTCCTTCAAATATTAAATTTTTGGGGATATATTCTCTTTTATGTTGTTGATGAGGACATACAGTATCTACCTTTAAGAGAAAAAAGAGCTGATACTGAAGCAATTTAAAAGCATCCGCTTCCCTAACCATATCACAAAATTAGCTTGCATTTCTTCTGTCTGAAAAGTTATCTTGTTTAAACTCTCAATTTGCACTACTTATTTAAAAAAAATAAAGCTATTTTTTTTTCCTGCATTCCTCTCCTTACATGAGAAGGCAATAAACAAAGTTCCTCATGTATCTCTTAAAACAGGGAGAAGACAACTATATCAACAATGGGCCTTAGAACGGCACCAAATTATTTCCACTGTTTGATTGAAGAGGCTCCTCTGACCCATTAAAATTAGTGATTTTGATGTTGTGAAGTAGCAGCCAGATCCCTTTAGGCTGTGTCCAGACTGATTTGCTGGCTTCATGGCTATGTGGAACAATAGCCTGTGCAGGGCAGCACGGACGTGTGCAGAATTACAATTGAGCATCCGTGAAATTCCTTTATGCAATTACAAAAAAAAAAGGATTTTTCCTCTAAATGACAGAAAACTTGTATACCTGTATGTATGTATACTCTATAGCTTGGGCAGGACAGCTTTGAACTCAGGATTGTCCCCTAAAAACATGACAAATTATTTTTCCCACCTGTGAAGGTATTAAAGGTTTATTGTGTTGATATTAAGTCAGATGTTGGCAAAGCTCCCTGTTTGTTTTTTTTTTTTCAAACAGATGACTAATATTGGCTCCATTTGAAAATAAAAAAAGAAAAACTTCTTGGTGGAGAGCCTATGCATCGAACATTTGTACTCCAATCTTTAAAGTCTGTCATTATGAATAGTGGAGGAGGTTTTGATGGAGATTGCTAGCAGAGAGTGCCAACTAGCAGTGGCCAAGTGCAATGGCAGGGGTGGTACAACAATCTGAACAAAGAAATGTGTAATTTTAAAATGGTCAGATATGAAAAGCGTTGGGAGAATTGCTGGCAAAAGTTATAACAGCAATGCTGAGAGCAGCAGCAGAGCTTACGCAGGCTGGATCATACTGATAGGCCAATCATCCGTGGCTTCATGTCTCTGCTGAGTCTCGGTAGCTGCAGCAGGGTGGGGCTTTTCCTGCCACTTTGGGATTTGTTGGACAGTAGCTAGGAAAGAAGGGTGTCATTTACTTTTTTGGCAAGAAGATGGTCGATGACAGTACTTCATCCACATTTTAATTTCAGGATCTGCCAGAAAAAAAAATGAAAAGGGGCAAAAGGGGGATATCAGAGGGTGAAATTTGTCATACTAAGATCAGTACATCACTTTGAAGTGAAGCATTTCAGGTTTCCCAACATAATCCTCCCTTGGTCAGGGGCAGGATCATTCCATAAGCATAGTCAATACCTCGGTGTTGTGTTTTATGGGTCTGTGGTGTTATATGAAAGCAATGCTGTTACTTGAAGCAGCAATTTTATCAAAATATATGTTGTCTGTGGTAGATGTTGAGTAAAGGGCTTCCAGTTGGGAGGGTTATTGCTGAAGGATGTAAACTTGATGCCCCACACCTGGGGTTGACCTCACCAGGCTGATGGAAGGACTCAGAGGTTTGTATGTGCCTGACTGACTATGGAGAGACACAAATGGAAAGAAGGAGGGCACAACTCCTTCTCTGGGACTCACAGTAGACATCATGATGATCTTTTAGGGAAGACTGTATCTGAACCTAGGTAACCTCTGGAATTAAACAGGATAGGTGAGTGAAAGCATCTAAATTCTGCCTGAATGGCACATAAAGTGTATTAATCTCTTGTTGAGTGTCTGCTGGTGATTCTGCTTTTGAAGCCTGATTTATTATTTTTTTATTCAGACTCTCCTCTGACTGTCAGTGCAAAGGCAGTCAACAATTTGTCTGAAAAGAAAAGCTCACCATACAGTAAATGACCACATTGTTAAATGACCATAATACAGGCCATGACATGTGCAAGTAATTTTCAAAAACCAGTGTATTTAGACATTGCTGTGAAGACAAAAAGATTGTATGCAAAAGAAGGAAGCAGAATGCTATCTCTCAAAAGTAATAGCACACACTGAAGGCTCCAAAATCTTCCAAAACTGTTTGTGGTATACCCTCAGGGTAAGGAAATATCATTACAGAGAAGTAATTTGAGTGAAACTGGAGATCATAACATTCAACTTACCAATTGCAAATGTATATCATCAAAAAGCAGGTTTCTAATAATAACACAGAAACATTCCCTGCTTCTTTTGATCTGTTAGCATGTAACAAGTATACTTTCCTTCTCTGTCACTGAACTTAGGAAATTAAATAAAATCAAAACCATATTTAAAACACCGACTCACATAAAAACATTATGCTTACATATATGTCAAAGGCATATGTTATATTAGTCATTATAATTAAAATAAGACACACATCTGTTTTATGATGAAATGCGAGTAATGTGCCACTAATTACTAGCATCTGTAGTTCTTTCTATTTATGATATTTCCATTTTTAAGTGCTGCACATTCTGTGGATTAATAAAATGTGCAAATGTGCACTTTAAATTTAAATTTGAAAATGATAATACCATGAGCTGTACTGTGATTTCACTTACATCAGCATTTGCTTTCAGGGACTTCCTGCCTTCCCATGAATTGTCTGCTTTCCCCTTTCAGCAACCAGAACAGATGTTCAACAACTGGACTGATACTTCTTCCCTGTCTTTTCCAGAGAAACAGGCCTAAGTTTACCTCCTCTTTAGGGCAAAGGTAGCTTTCCTGGGAGGCTGTGTCTTGGAGTAATTGTGTCCTTTCAGTGCTGTTCAGCACTCTGAGAGCTTCCTTATTTCCTGAGAGGTGTCTGTAAAGTCTTTTTTAGTTGCTTTGGTCACTCGTCCTTTGATGAGTGCTCTGTCTTGGACAGACTTACCATGTTAAGATCAACAATAAGATTTTCCTTCTTCACCACATTGTAGAAAATTGTCTTATTTCCAGTTTGTTAAATGTCTATACATCTAGTTCTTGTAGTTCTTTAATGGGCTTTCCCTTTGACCTATTTTATTCTCAGTGTAGTGTTAACATGACCGTTTCTGGCATTACATTGACTTGCACATCAGAGGCAAAACTAGCAAGCATCCCACAGCGGGTACCCAAATCATGTTATTTAGCAGTGCTGTCATAGTAGTGTTGGTGTTGCCATCGTTGAAATTGCCAGGTCTTGCTTGCTATCTCACCAATAATTATGGTTCTCAGAAAGTTTTAAACTCTAGGCATTATTTTGGCTTGTGTGTCCAGTCTCATACTGTTGTTTTGGACTCCAAGCTGCACAGGCTGCTCCTGTCTTGATCTCTTTACTTATGGTGGGTTTTGTATACTATTGTGGCCGCAGTATCAGAGCAGCCTGCAGTCTGTAAGCTCTGGTCCAGTCTGGGTGACTTCCTCTGCTTGGCAGATTCCAGATGTTTTGCCAGAGTTTATTTCTGGGTCTTTCATGAACCCTTCTCTAACTTTTGTATGTGTCTGTGTCTTATGCCAGTGAAGAATTACTTTCTTATCAGGAACCTGGTTAGTCAACTCCCATCCTCCACAGCTCCCTTTCTTCTCCCTCCCTGAAAAAAAATGTTCATCTTTCAGGTCTTAGATCTTTTATATTTGCATTCTATACTTTCCATTTCCCCTGCATTAAAGAATTTTGTTCCATATTTCTATGGAGTGCGGAACTTCTTAAGTTTCTGTAATCCATTTTCATTGTAAGCATCTTGGCTGTGATAATTGAAAAATATTAAAACCCTCAGGCCTTAGAGATCCAACTTTTGTCAGAAATAAATTTACTTTCTGTCCAGTATCTTCTGATAACATTCATTTTTCATAGCTGTAGAAACTGTGCAAGTCTTTGTAAGGGTTTTTTTCACTAGTAGGGAGTTGACCCCCTCCATTATTCATTCCTGCAGAACAGTTTTGTGGTTTGATTTTCCCCTAGTACTGCACTTTGTCCTGAGATAACACCAAGTCTGGGAGTATGACAGACTGTAAATGTGATATGTCAGTATCACTCTGCATGAACCTCCATCAAACAGAACATTTCCTTCTACACATCTCATACCAGTACTTTTTAAAAGCACAGCTCCACACATGTGGTGAATACTCCTTAATCCCCAGGACATTTAGTTTTCCACCCCTTTTCTATGCCCTGCAATGGCATTGAGGAGGAGGAAAATTAAGAGAACTTAATGCCTCCTGCAGCCCAGGGCTATGGATTCCTCCCAGCTGCTTGAAGAGTGTTAATGGACACCGTACAGACCAAAAGAAAGGACAGAGGCAATCTGACCAACAATTTTTAAAGCTTCACCTCTGTTGTTAATGACACCTTTGAGAGCTATTGAAATAGTTTTCAGACATGGTTCTGAGCTCTGCAATTTCTTATGAGTACGAGCATAAGAGTAGTATTGCATACTCCAATGGGAAGTGTACTTGAGCAAAATTCCCACTGAGGTCAGCTGGGATTTCTCCAGAGCAATCTTTGCTTAATAAATCCCTTAATGGTAATAATATTGAGTTTGGGGTTGAAGTTAAACAGAAGAATATTTTAAATGAAAAACAAAATATATGGGCTGTGCTTTCCTTCTGTCTGCACTGCTTTTTCTTATAGTAATTCCACCAAGTTGCTCCCAGTTTTTGTTGGTGCATCGCTGTGTGCAGAATCGTGCCCACTATTGCCATTTAAAATAACTCATGAAAAAGCCTGTTTTATACAATTTTTTTTCAAATATGAATTTATAGCTTTAAACTAGTGAACAGCATGACATCTAATGAGTTCTGGGGTATCTTAACCATAAAATAAAATTAGAGAAAGTCCTTATTTTCCTTAAATGATGGTGTGATGGCAGAGTGGTTACAACATTGGGCTTTTTGCCAGAGGTATAAGCTCCCTTGTTGTGCTAGTGATGAGCGTTTTCAAGACAGGTATAGAATAAGATCCTGCTGCTTTGAAGCTTTTCTTAGTCAATTCATCTGTGAAGGGGTACCTATCGTTCCAGCTGAGAGTTCGAATGGCAACTGCCTGTGGTAAAAATCTATATATTTTCTTAAACATGGTTTATCACAGAGTTAGGATGTATTGGCTGTGCCAGTCTGATGGGCTGAACTAGCTTCTCTTAAATCGTGGTCATTTTCCAACTGCTTCTGCCAGCAGATGTGTATTTCAAATGTAAGTTAATATGTCTTGTGAACAGCAGAACTAACATTTGCTTCCCAACAGATTTGTGTTAATTGCTTTGTTGACTTTTTAGCTAAATGGGGCTGTGGCTATTATTAGATGTCAGGTAAACTTTAAAGAGAGATCTAGAGAACGTCCCAGACTTGGGAAAAGCTTGAAATGAAGTTTTGTGTCTTCTTAGGCACTAGTACCCACACTGTAGAGAGGACTAGTAAGGTCTTCATGAAGCACCCTGGAATGTGACTGTCTTGGAGGCTTCTCCCCTTCTGTCATAATCTGATGGAAACTGGCCAGTCTATGCAAACCTTGGTGGGAGGAGGCTGACTTCGCTTGAGCTCCAAAATTCTCTAAAAGAAAATATTGCCAAAATCTCAGCACTGTATGGGGATCCGTGCTGTCAAACATAAAGTCTGAACGGATCTGCCATGGACAGGTTACTGTTGAGTGTTCCAGGAAATACCTCACATTCAGCTGTTCCTGTGACCAGTTATTGTAATTCAAAATCCACACTACAGTTGGACTGCATCCAGCAGTGTGTAGGGACTGGTCTGCTTAAGCTGAGTCTTCATTTTCATTTTAGGTAAAATCTACTTGACCTTACTATGGTGTAGTAATTAATATTGCTTTAAAACTGCATCTGCTTCTCCTCTTGTGCGTTTTAACATCCACACAACTCAGTTGTTTTGATTTTCTCTTGATTTCCCCCCAGCATGAAAGAGGCTGATTTTTACTGTCAGTATGAAGTTGCATCGACTTCTTTAATGCCATTACATTAGTATGAATTGGCAGTGTCCAAAAGGACTAAAAGGCATCATCTAGAAGGCAACAGAGAGAAAATCCTCATCTGACAGGCCACAGTCAGGTACTACTGTTAGATTCTAGGATTTTCTCAGGAAATTGCAGTATAGAAAATTGGAACTTTGAAATCTATGAGAAGAGTTAGATCTGCATATATCATACATTTCTGCAGTATGGAGAAATTCTAAAAAAAAAAAAAGGAAAAAAGTATTTATCTTTCTCACTAAATTCTTAGCATTCTTACTCAAGTCAGAGAAAGTCTTCTATTCTCCAGAGTCCCTAAGAATGTGCTTGAGTCATGGAAGAAGGGATTTTAAGGAGAATTTCTGTGGAGCCATATCTACTTCCGAACAGCCACTTCGATGTGGGAATCAAGCCATTTATGTATACAGTTCCTGACTCTGGGGCAATTAAAATCTCAGCTATAATGTTATATTAACACAGAATTCAGTGTGCCTAATGACATATTAAATCTTCTTAAATTATAGCTAAATTACAAAAAGGACTGATTTACCAAAACCCATTAATAAATGTTTAGAAAAGGAAGCTAATTGAATTATCCCTTGTTTGTCAGAGACAGATAATCTCCTTGTGAGAAATCTCATTTTTTCTGAAGCATGATTAATTGGCCTGACGAGTCAGAGATTATGACAAATTATGCAGGAGGAGATAATAAATAAGTCAGTAGGAAGGCCTGAGAATAGAGAACTAGCAGCTGTTATTTGGTTTGAGGCTTGGTACCTCTTCTGGATTCACCCTGACCCTTGTGTGGTTTCCTTGCTCCTGCTGCAGACAATCCATGCAGCAGTCACAGCCACCATTCGCTCCTTCCCCTGAATCCTCTAAGCCTCAGCCCCTTCCAGGTCAACAGCATCACCTCCCCAAGAAGGGTGACTGAAAAATCACATGCTTTTAGGCCAGTGACTGGTTTCTGCTTACTGAATAATCGAAGGAATGAGAATTTTTTTTTTCTTTAGTTGTGGTGGGAAAGCATTTATGGCTCATACAGAAGGACTAGTCACAGCTTCTTCTTGTTCCCATTAAACTCAATGGAGAAATTAAAATCATTTTTAGCTGTGCTTCTCCCTGAATGCAAAAATGTGTCTAAGCCTTTCAATGGGGTGTACATAAGGGATAATACTGCATGAGTATACACTCCTTTAGGAGAAGGCTTCAGCATATGCACTGAGACTGATGAATTTTTCGGGGCTATAGTGGTATGGTTCAAACTTCAAACTCCAGCAGTGTGCAAAGAGCCAGGGGTGGGATGTGTGCTAGTGCCACAAGCTGCAAGCTGCTCCATCTGGGCACAGACGCGGATGAGGCTGGTACTGAGATGCCAAATAAGGTGTTCTGGTTTTCCCCTCTCGAGTATCTGACCTGAATATCTTTCAGTCTAGTTCATGAAAAGCATAGGGCAAAGGTGTCAAAATTTGAGCTTAATCGTTGAACTTTGTGTACAAATTTGCATCTTTTCATCATCTTGTTTGAAAAGCCTGGCAGATTGTAGACCAGAATGAACAGTCTGTTGGTTTTGTCGATGTTATATTGTGTGGGCCTCAGAATAAACTTCCATTAGCACCTTCTTGTATGTGTAGATTATGCTATTTAACAGGAACTAGATTTGAGTTACTGTCTCACTATCATTATTTGGAATATGTTTTCAGTTAAATCTAAATTATTTATTCCTGTGCTGTATTGGTATCTGGATGATAGTACTCATGGAAACTGACCATTTGGCACTATTGGTGCTTCCTAGTATTTGAATATACATGACATTTACCTTTAAATACCAGGGGATACTTTTCCTTTACTGTACACCTCTAACTCGCCTTTGCCCATCTCTAGTACAAATCATTTGCATATGAGTTCCCAGCAATATGCAGTGGGCTTTTCCTGCACAACATCTTGGATTAATTTTGAGATTAATTCCTTCTTAAGACAGGAACTTCCTGCACTTGTGCACGTCACAGGGAAGGAACCACCTCTCTGGTAGCAAGCAGGTATGGACCTGATCACTGAGCTTATGTTTATAACTCTATGAATTCAAAAATCCATAAGCACAGTCAAAATAATCCTGACAGCTTAGAGGTTGTGGGATTTTTAATTAATACTACTGATCTTTTATGATAGAGCAGAGATCAGAGTTTCTAACTGTTCTCTACAGCCTCAAGAGCAAGGTATATTTTAAAGTGGAGGATGCCATAGGTACATGATTTGGAGACCTAGTGGCTCGAATAGAGTATCAGACAGTGCAAAACTTCATGATAAATAATGACTGCTGGCAGCACTCTGCTTTTTCTGTTGTTACTGACTCTGCTAATAGCAGTGATTTGAGGTTCTTAAATCCTGCCTTTTTCTGTGCAATCATTTTTGCCCCTTTCCCAGCATTGTTTAGTTTTGTCTTAAATTTATTTCTCCTATTTTATCATCTTTTTTTTTATCTGAAAAAGCAATTTCCCATCCATTCCCAACCAAATCCCTGTGAACCTGCCACTATCTTTAGCCCCACAACAAGCTCATCCAGTCAGTTCCTCACACTAGGACCCACTGAGGTACCTCAGAGCCTCTCCAGCTCTACTTTGGGCACTGCATCCCTTTGGCAGAAAGGAGCAGAAGCCTCCACTGGGGTACCTGTTGCCTTTGAGACCTGAGGACAGCGACCTTCCCTCGGGACAAAAAGATGCCAATAGACTCCCAAAGAGGGACTGGGGTTGGAATAGCAAGGTCCCAATGCTGTTGGAGATGCCAATTGGATGAGGGGTAGATTCACCAACTAGCCTGCCTAGCCTTCACAGTTCCTTTGCCAGTTGCTGTTAGAACTGCTTATACAACAAATATGCAGCAGCATTTTCCCTTAAGTTGCTGGTTTGTGTTTTGTATGCATTTAAAGGTGGCAGCTCCTTTGAAGCGGTCCCTGCTGGAGCCCTTGTGCACTCACTACAGGTTTCCATTGCTTCCCTGGTGTCACTTTAATGAGTTTATATATAAAGCAGCTTAAAACATACAGGATTTTTTTTCCCAAAAGGGGTAAGTAGTCAGTGTTTTATATTCGTTGGAGCATTTCAGTCAATTTTAATCACAGTAGAATACGTTTGCATCTGGTCTCAGCCCTGCCAGTCCTCCCTCAGTATTGTGGAATAATTGAAGAATGTGATTAAAGGTAATTATTTTAATTGCCCATTGACTCAAATATTTCTGATAGTGCTGACTAGAATCTGAACTGTAAAGGCAAAGGCCTTGTGGGTTGTCTGCATCAGGAGAGACCAGCAGTGGTGTGAGAGATGCAAATGAAACATTGCTAGCCTCCTGTAAGCGCTGTGTGAATTACAGGAGGAAACACATTTTTTAACAAAATTCAGAAGTCGGAATGTATGCACTGTCCCAGTTTGACCATAAAGCAAATGGGCTTGTTATTAGTCCACACAGTGTTTGACCTCAGTGTAGTATCACTGACTTTGCTGAAAGTTCCTGTTTGACGCAGATGTGAGTGAAAGCACTGGGTTCTTCTACAGCTTAAAGCCTGAAATAGGAGAATCAAGATCTAAGACAATAGCCTTTGTCTTCTGTATTTGATTAATCTCAGTTGTAAGAATCTGAAAAAACACTCCTAAGATGATCTGATTTTTTGCTTGCAGGCATAACATAAGCCAATAAAAATTCAAGTTGCGACTGTTTTGATTATTATGATGTTTGCCATCCCTTCTGTTTGGGATGAGCTGAATCAGACTCTTCCTCACACCATTCAGAGCAGATTTATATCAGCAAGGTCTGATTTACAGGACTCCTCCCACAGGTACTTCTTTTCTATCCATGTAGTAGTAGTGAGTCCAGTGTATTTTTGTCTGATTTATTACCATGTAAGCGAGTGCTGCACCAAGCCATGTCGCTCCTGCAGTTAGTCTTGATTTGCATTGATGCAACTGGTAGCAGGATTTGACCTGAATGATCCCACTGTTGCTGTGGTACATTCATTGTAATTAAAGCCAGTGCTGCATCACTATCTCTTTCAAAATGCATGCTGTGTATGCACCTCTTAGCTCACTTCTCAGAACTCCAACTGTCTTCTAATCTGAATAACTCTATTCACAAACACCATTATGTTGCTGTGCACCTGCCCGAGAAGGCTGCAGGTCCAGCATGACATAACTGGGGCATATGTCCAAACCCTGACTTCAAAGTTCTTCCCCCTGTTATCCATTCAGGGGAATGCCTGTGACCTCAGGCACAGCTCAGCATGGGCAAGCGTAAACTGTGCTGGACAGGCAAACAGGCAAGTGCAGATGCCTGTTGTGCTGGTTGTGGACTGCCAAGACTGCATCCTCAATCAAGAATTAGTGGAGCTAACAGTGGCTTTCACCTGTTGACTGAATGCTTCCAAAATGCTTCCCGTTCTTCTAGTTTTCCTTCACTGATTATTTCCAAGCAGTGCTGTGCAGCTTGGCCAAAATTCAAGAGCTGCTGATGTGACAAAAGGTGTTGATAAAGCTGGTTGCAGAAATGGGCAAAACTAGCAACTCCTTAGGGTTGCAAAATAGTTGCAGCAGCTTCATTTGTCTATACAGAGTCAGGCTGGCTGCTACAGTTGTGTGGTGGGAGAGTTAGGCTTTATTGGGTACTGGCTGTGGCTCCCCCAGCAGCCCTGTGCAGTGACTAAGCGTGCCCAAACCTCTCGGGGGCAGCAGAAGCAGCAGCTCCAGTGGCCCCAGACCCAGCTGTCAGTCTCAGCACTGCCCATCCTTTTCCCATACCCAGGGAGCCAAGGAATACACCAAAAGTTTTTGGGAACTTGTAATCTATTCACCATCCGAGCACATTCACCTGATCTAGATTACTAACCTTATTTCTCTAGGCCCTTCTCCTGTACTGCTTATAACCTGCCATTTTTTTTTTTAATTTTCATCTCTATTTCCCATAGAGCATTGAAATGACGTGAAAGAAACATTTGTTCACACAAATAAAGGAAGGTAATAGCTTCTGTCCCTGACCACATGCTCTTTTATGTTCCAAGTCTTAAATAAAATAGCACTAAAGGAGGCAAATAAATTAACAGATACCTTACAAGATGGTTTATTCACTTACACATGTACACACACACAATTATTTACAAGTATCACATTACTGCTTTAGTTTATCTGTTAGCAAATGCTACTAATCAACTGCAGTGTTACTGAACTGAGTCACAGATATCTAGGAATCCAAGGAAATTATTCCAATACATCATTTTTTTCTGAAAATAAACCTTACATTTTGTTGTTCAAAATGTCTGGAAAAATTACCATCCAGTTTCCTTTGGACATTTCAAAAATTACCTGCTTTGCTGAGGTCAGAACAAAAACATATTTAAGTCCTTTCATTTACAGTTACTTGAAGTACAGTAGCTTGTTTTTCATAGAAACAAAATTCTGGTAGATCTGCACTTATGCTCTGACAGTGTCTTGACTCCAAGTCCCTGACTCAACACATTAGCTCTGCCTTTAATGTGTGGGGTTAATTGCAGCTCTTCACTATCTGAAAGTTGATTATTGGATGGACTGGACTTCAAAAAACATTTGCCTTTTTTTTTATTTTAAGTTGGATAACTTCTGTTATATTACAGTAGTGAAGAACTGTTAAGAACTTTATTATGATCTGCCACACAGCATAACTGAGAGCAGACTCTGGTTTAAAAGTTAAATTTAGGAGTGTATGTTAGATGAGAGATTTAAAAAATCCATATGTCTATGGACATTGACCTGAGCTAAAAGTTTAGGAAGATCTTTCTGATGTTTGGATGTGGATAATAGTTATTTATAAGTTGCAATAAAATAACATACTTCTTGGGGTAATTCTGTAATGCTATGACGTAGTAGACATGCCTGTGAAATATTATTAATTACTAAATGTTGTGCATGCTGTCTGCCTGAGGCTATTAAGTCTCTGAGTCCTGCTGGTTTCCTGAAAGGGGCTGTAGGAATAGCAGAGGACACCCAACATGGCATTGCTGCTAGCCAAATGCTCCCAGAGCACCCACAGCTGATATTTGCTGCCCTGTCCTCACAAGGTGAAAGGAACATGTGACTTCAAATACAAAAATCTTCTTGCTTTTCTTGCACCTTCTGAGTATCTGTTATAATAAAGCATTCTTGAAAGAAGTAGATTGAACAGAATAGAATCTTTAGCATTATTTTCTGAACTGCAATCGGAGTCACGAGCTCACAGCTTTGATAGAAGTTCGAATGAGTTTACAAAGTAACCTGGGTTTCAAGCATTCAAAATTACTTAAACTATTCTAAATGTTCTAAGAAAAAAGCTCATTTTTCTTATTGTCACTCCCACTGTAAGAAGCATGTAATTGGAGCTAGGCAAAGCAATTTTAATGAAATCAAATTCAACAGAATATATAAGGCTAGAAGAAGAATGAAGGAGCCGGGAAACTGAAATTATTCACAGATTCTGGTTGAACTTAGTGCATTTATACTGAAAACCAGGGTTGGTTGCATTTTGCAAATGTCAGATTAACTTGTTTGTAGAATGTTGACATTAAATGTTTTGTTTAAGATATCTAGAAACTTTTGTTTTAGTATACAAAACTGTTTTCACTTAATGTTCTAAAAACAAAACATGAAAAACATTATTTCAAAAAGGAATTTTTCATTTTAAATGACCACAGTTCATTTAAAATGGCTGAATTAGCACTATTACTGGTGTCTATCCTAAAGCTAAAAAGTGTATAACTTTAGAATTAATTAAATGTTTTCCTATTAACATAAAACATATATTTCCTGAAACATGTAAGAAGTCTTGGTTTGCTTCAACCTCTAATGATTTTTAAAGATACTTCAGTCACTATTTACCTGTATTGAAATACGGGCATGACCATGAAGTCTGCTGCTGAAATGTTTTGCTACCTTTTTGATTACTTTGTATTTAATTGATTTTAGAAATTGATCTTAAAGTTATTGGAGACTAAATGGGATCTATTAATGAGAAAAGCTCATCTGTTTTCCTCTCCCCACACATTTCCTTCATATACATGATGTTGGGGACTGCAGGCTTTTTGTGTGCAGGTGATTGAAGTTAGCATGCAATATAGGCTCTTCCTGTAATCAATCAATCAGTCTTTCAATTAAAGAACAAAGAAAGGAGTTTGTATTGGTGAGATTCCTGACTGTGCATGAGAGACTTCTATTGATCCTCAGAGTAGGTAACTGTTGATTGCAAAAGTATTATTGATCATTTGTACTTTGTTTTTCTTGTACATTGACATCTCTGAAAAGAAAGAAACATCATAGGTTAACAACTTTCTGGCTTTGGTTTTACCTGAAATGATCCATAGCGTCATTGTAAAAGCTTGAGCTGGAGATACTCACATTAAGAAATGTAGGAATTGTAGAAAATTATTAATGGAGCTGCTGGAATTACATTCATGATATTCCTCCCTTTCCTAGATATTCTTTTGTATCTTTGGAGGCACTTGTTTGTCCCAAGTGCGTTAACAGAACAAGTGTATGATTCTGGCTGTTGTGGTGACTTCTAGAGGACATCTTCACTGCTAGTAGGAATTCACTAGCAGCAAGCAATACATTTTAGGGCAGCATCCTGCTATGAGAACTGCTTATAGTGTTACAGATTCTGGATTATCATAATTTAGGCTGCTTCTCAGTATTGTCTTGTCATGTGAGTGGGAAGCAGCTGAGCAGCTCCTGGGTATGTATTATGGCTGCATCTTTCCATTAGCTTACTATTTGGATTACCTGATAATGGAGGGGGTAGCTGCATTGCAGCATAGCCATACAGTATGCTTGGGCCTTATGCTAGGGTGTTCTAGCATAACTGGGAAGCTGGAGGACAAGGCAAGGCTGGAGGACAAGGACAAGCTTCCCAGCACAACTGGGAAGCTGGAGGACAAGGCAGTTAAATGATTTCTCTTAAGCTATGCAGAGTGTTTGCTGACCTGTGGGCAGGGCTGGGCTGTCAAAAGGAACTCGGGGTAGCCCCACAGCTGCATGACCTTTCTGTTTATCTAGGTGGATGTGCTTTTACATCCTCGGTGTGTCTGCTTACTACAGTCACTCTATCTCCCTGTTCCACTAGGCTCCCTGTTCCTCTGGAACATACCTGTTTTGGCTTGATCCCATGTTTGACCTGCAAAGTATAGAAAGTGAGACATTAATTGTGACTTTCAGAGCAGTAAGAAAAGATGAGCATTCAAAGAAGTCACACGTTAGCAGCTGGGGAAAAGCAATAACTTTTAATCCTTTCTCTTTTCTTCACTGCTCTCAATCTTTTATTCAGTTTTACTCCATCTAGCGTCAGTGCTTGGAAGTAAGATCTTGTGTTGCAGCCCTCAACTTGTTTATGTTATTA
The DNA here is from genome assembly GCA_033459285.1 of Clamator glandarius. NCBI lineage: Eukaryota > Metazoa > Chordata > Aves > Cuculiformes > Cuculidae > Clamator > Clamator glandarius. The sequence goes on along the minus strand of JAUNZM010000677.1, from coordinate 1,084,408 downwards.
GATCTCATGACTCCATTGGAAAATGGTATCTATCATAGTCCCTTTCCTCCAACATTAATTAAGCATTTTCTGGTAACTTTGCTAAAGAATAAACTCACAGGAAGTTTGTCAAGGAGTCATTTGCCTCAGATTTTTTTCTTTCTTTGAGAGAATCCTCATTACACATCTTTTAGAAAGTTGTGCTGAAATTCTCTGTTCATGTGAAATTCAATGCACTAACCATTAGTGTGTATAGTAAAGTGTATAGACCTAATTCTCATCTTTCCAGTTTGAACTGGACATACAGTTCATGGGAGATAATATGGTGAAGCATATATAGGCTGCAACCACAGGGAAATCCCTGGGTTGTTTCCTTGCTGTTTCATCCCTTATTTCTTTCTCCAGTTTGGACCTAGAACGTGGTAGCATAACTCTACACTGTCCTGCAGCACTTCCATAGCTAAATTCCTGTATTGCCTGCCTTGCCCAGCGCTTGGGGAGTTTCCAGGGTATCCAGAGAAGGTGTCCTCTGAAGTGCAAGAGGGAAGCTCACCAGCATCTGCCAGTCAGCCTACTTGCCCTCAGCCTGATGGCCATGCTGGAGGTACCTGGGGGCTATCTCAGCCCTCTTTTTCCTGCACCGGTCTGGCACTCTGCAGACTCAAGGAATTTCTTTTAGTGATGTAGCTCTGTTATTACCCATGTTCTCATGATTATGCAGCAATATTTTCAGCTTGTTACAAACAGTTTGTAGCATCCTTTTCCCAGAAAGGAGAGACATTCCAAAACATAATCAGGGACCTTATATGGCCTTTGCTTATGAACTTGCCAAAACGTCTTCACACAAAATACATAGATTTAAGCATGTGAACTGAATTACACAGATTTCTGCCTGTCTGGAACGTTAGCCATTAAAAAACCAATTCTTCCCTCTTCTTCTGGCTATGAAAACAGATTAACGGAGAACAAGTGATTTGAGCTGACTGGTGTGAATTAGCAATTGATTAGGTTCAAGGATGCTCACTTGATCCCTCTTGTGCCTGTGTCAGAGGACAAAAAGGTGGCAGGGAGGCCAGTGCTATTCTCTGCGTAACCCAGCGTAGTCATTAAGTCACCAGAAGAGTGGCTTTCTTGATGATGCTGCCTTCTCACTGTTGATGATGCCAGTTGCTGCAGGCAAGGATGGTCCAGCCTTCCCCAGCACCTTGGCTGTAATATCTCATTATTTCCCTTGTGCCAGATGTCCTTGAACAACCTGATATCTCTGAAAATTATCTGTATGTTATGCTGCGTAGATTTTTGGCAGGGCCAGTTCCCTAAAGCAGTGGAGATGTGTGACTGCCTGACCAGAATATGCAGCTGTGCTGGTAGGGAGAGGAAGTGGAGCAGGACTGTGTCTGGAGATGGGACACTGAATTGTTCCTCATTTTCCTTGCCTCCAGGCAGTGATAGAAGCTCACTTAAAGGAGCCAGTTCACAAACACTTTAAAAACAGAATTACTACCTAAAGCCGTAGTTATTCTTCAGCGCTAGCGGTTCAATATCTATGTAGTAAATTGGATTTCAGAGCAGGTCAGGTGTTGTCTTAATGCACAAAAAATAACTTAGTTACTTTTCAAGTAGTGGTTTTCTGTCTTATTCCATTTACAAGTCCATACAAATTTCCCATGGAAGCTTTGCCCTCTGTGGGGTGTGTTTAAGCCCAACTTAAACCCATATAGAAGGCCTTTAAGCCTATAAACTTATGTGAATCTATGAGAAATACTCGATGGATCCCCAAGCATTGGCAGCCTACAAGGCAGAAGTCAGCTTCACTTTGTCTGATACTAGCTCGTTTCTTGCAGTCTTCTATTTGCTCTCTGACACCAGGCTGTAAATTGCACATGGAGGGAAGTGATTATAAGTAACAGCCAGAAGATAAACAAACTTAGCTTTGCTGACACCTAGTATAGGTCCTTCAAGGCAGAACTCTTGCGAGCAAGAGATCAGGGAACTGAAATAAAATTATCTGACAGACTGTATATGTGATTTTTAAAAAGGATCTATAAATAATCTTATTTTCCCAGGAGTCACTGAAAAAATGGCTCCTAAGAGTCCATCTGAAATTAGTAAATCTTGCTTTCATATGTTTAGCATGAACTTGTCTAGAAATTCAGTGGGATACAGAGAATTCTGTGAGTTGGAACATGCAGGTTCTCTGATTTTGATACTGTTCCATTCTGGCTGAGACCTGTGGCACTCCGTCTCTTGTGTCAGGAGGCCTTGTTTTGTTTTGTTTTTAAGCTGTCCTTTAGCTACGATAGCAGCTTTCATTCCTAGTTAATCCCATGTTGTCACCTCTCTGACAAGCCCTCATCAACATAACCTACTCAGTCTGAATAGCAGACTGAGTAGCTGCCTGGGAGCAGGAGGTTCTCTGCTTGGTGGCATTTGATTTACCCTGCATGTCTGTTGACAGGAATGAAGAGGGTGCTCTTCCAGAAACATTTCTGATTTTACTTTTTTTTTTATCCAGACTCACAGCAGCTCCAGGGGAAGGTAGGGTTACTCATTTATTGCTGGAGTCAGTGGCACCAGCAGGTTTGCCAGCAGAGACAGCGACGGCTGTGGAAGGAATTGCCTCCAACAGGTGTCTGAATGTTACTAGCAAAGCATTCTCCTGACTCAGCAGGTTTGGGACCAACTCTTACAAATGATTTAGAGCTATTCAAGACTAGCCTCAAACAGTTGTGCAGAGGGGTAGGAAGAAGTAAAGATTCCTCTGTGTTTGGCAGCTGTGAAAATGTCACTCACAAATGCAGCCCCCAGATCTGAAGGGAACACAGGCATCCAGGGCCAGATGCTCTCCCAGGGAATGTGGAGAGTGGCCAGGGAGGAGCAAAAAATAGCCAGAAGGGTGCCTCTGCCCATCATTCTGGTAACTGGCATCAGTGAAGTTCACTGTACACTGGAAAGGGTTTTAATAAATTAATCTCGCCCTAACAGTCTGGGCTATATGTATGTGCATATATAAAAACTGTCTTTGTGTACAATATGTGTCTATATATGAAATGTTCCCTCCTTTCAGGAATGAAGCTAAGAGGAACTGAGAGCCTGGAAGTGCCTACAGTGTCACAGAATCACAGAATAACCAGGTTGGAAGAGACCCACCGGATCATCGAGTCCAACCATTCCCACCAATCCCTAAATCATGCCCCTAAGTACCTCATCCACCTGCACCTTGAACACCTCCAGGGACGGTGACTCAGCCACCTCCCTGGGCAGACTGTTCCAATGCCTAACCACCCTCTCCATGAAGAATTTTTTTCTAATCTCAAGCCTAAATCTCCCCTGGCGGAGCTTGAGGCCATTCCCTCTCGTCCTGTCCCCTGTCACTTGGGAGAAGAGGCCAGCCCCCTCCCCTCTACAACCTCCTTTCAGGTAGTTATAGAGAGCAATGAGGTCTCCCCTCAGCTTCCTCTTCTCCAGGCTAAACAACCCCAGCTCTCTCAGTCGCTCCTCATAAGGCTCCTCCAGCCCCTTCACCAGCTTCGTTGCTCTTCTCTGGACTCGCTCCAGAGCCTCAACATCCTTCTTGGGGTGAGGGGCCCAGAACTGAACACAGTACTCGAGGTGCGGTCTCACCAGTGCCGAGTACAGAGGGAGAATAACCTCCCTGGACCTGCTGGTCACACCGTTTCTGATCCAAGCCAAGATGCCACTGGCCTTCTTGGCCACCTGGGCCACTGCTGGCTCATGTTCAGTCACTGTCACCAACACCCCCAGGTCCTTCTCCTCCAGGCAGCTTTCCAGCCAGGCTTCTCCTAGTCTGTAGCTGCATAGGGTTGTTGTGCCCCAAGTGCAGGACCCGGCATTTGGCCGTGTTAAACCTCATGCTGTTGGTCTCAGCCCAGCAGTCCAGCCTGTTCAGATCCCTTTGCAGAGCCTCCCGACCCTCCAGCAGATCGACACTTCCACCCAGCTTGGTGTCATCTGCATCCATGTATTTGAAGAGAATCAGAATGATAAGAGACAGCTGGAAGGAACTAAGAGAGCATGTTTAAGCAGTAGGAAACTTGGAAGGTAGAGTCTGTAATCTTGCAGATAAAGATGGGATGCTGTAGCACCCATGTCCTGGGAAAATGGCAGACATAGATTTATGCCTAGGAAAATGTGTCCTTCATATCCATCTGCAGTCAGCAATGTTTGTTAGTGCTTTGTAGAGACCACCAATTTAGTGGTCACTTTTTGTGTGACGTGTAATTGATTTAATCTCCTGAAAAAGTGTCCAAAGAAATCCTATGTTAACATTTTAATGTGGCAGGAAGGCCACAACTTCAATGAAAGGTGGAGAATGAACTATCTGCCTTCCAGGTATCTTGAGGCTGAAAAGCAAGATACCTTACTGCTGGGAAAAATGTCCTCTTAAACTCAGGTCAGTGCAAAGAAAACATCTGCTTCCAAGTGTGACCTATTTCTACAGGAGGCAATTACTTCATCGAAAAGTGAAATTCTGAACAGTTGCTGTAGCACGGTTTAAAACACCACCAGCCCCTGTTTCCTGCTCTCTCTGTATAAAAATCTTCTGTGGAGCAGACTCTTCAGATACTCTGATTAGGAACTGGATAAAGACAATTCCTTTGCAGATATATTTTTGCTATCACATTATTTTAAGTACTTTGGTAATTTATGATTGAACTTGTCTATAGCAGAGCAGCAGCATGTGCTTGCATCTTAAGCAGATATGATTTCAATGGAGAGTAGAATGGTTAAGACAGTATCTCTCCTTGGCTGCAAGCTGTTTGTATAGTGTTACGTGTGAATAGCTGATGCAGTATCTGAGTTGCTGCAATGCATTTCAATGCCCAGCGTTCTGTGCAAGGTATTTTCTAGGTCTTGATTCTTTTTCCTTGTGCACCACTGTTCCAGTGACATGTTCAGACAAGGCCTAAGTCTTTCTTTTCTTTCACTGTGTGTTTACTTGAGGGTTTTGATTTGTAAATTTTGGGGCTTTGTCAAGCACCCTAGCATCAAAACTAGGTGTCCAGTTAAGTTTATTTGTGAGTTCTGACTCTAGTGATTAGATGGGTTGTGTCTCTCATCTGCAACTGATATTATCAGTGATATGACTCACTCATGCCTACTCAATTGACTTCCTATTTGATAAATGATGCATTTTGTAATTAACGGTGTTAATTTGGACTGTTTAGATCAGAACTTCTCTACTCTCCAAAAGAAGAGTTTTTATTTTCTATCCGACTTTAAGCCTTTTTGAGGGACATGAGATTGTTGGATCATCTCCTCTTCAGTATCTCTGCTTGTCAGTGCAGAGTTGAACATGACAAAACACTAGGAAAAATGTTCTTGACTCAAATGTTTAGGCTGAGACAGTTCTGCTAGTTGGAAGAAACTGCAGCTCAGTATTCAAACCTGCATATGATTGCCCAAACCTACTTTTTGCCATGCCATCCATCTCTGATGTTTGTATTTAAAACCTGATCTCCTGCTGAGTGATTTACATGGGGTCCTGTAAATTAGAGTAGAATTGAGTTTTGGTGTGTGCTGTTGCCCAGAATGTGTTGAGGCAACAGATTCCTTTTTGCAATTGCAGCAGGTTTAAAATATGTACCTTTTCCATTTTAGTAAACATTCTCTGTCCTTCTCCTTGTCTCTGTATGTCTCTTTCTTTGTCTCCTTCTGTCAAAATAAATCTGGCTGCCATGCAGTGTAGTTAACTCGAAATATTGCCAGCATTAAATGTGCCCAGACATTTTTATTAATACATTAAACTTGAATGAAATTTTTAGGCATTATAATTTACCAAGCTCACACCAAGATGGCATTTGAAACTGACATGAGCTATTAATTAAAAAAGAGGACATTAAATAATCGTCAGTTGGCAACTAAATTACTGTTTAGTTAGCTGACAGAAGCTTGCCTTAAGCCTCTTTCTTTTCTCAAATGTTAGTAAATATCCCATTGAGTTTAAGACTATGCCATTATGAATCACTTGTTTAAATCTCAATGTTAAATACCTGACTAAATAAAGAGGTAAATGCAGTTGATTGTTTCACAATGATCTATCAGTGTCTTATGGCTGTAGAAACAGTTCTGCTTTAACTATTTGGGAAACTATCAAGGGGAACACATCAGAATGCTTCCCGGTTTTAGTGGAAACCTGTTCTTGCAACATGTTGGTCGAGGTTCACTACCAACTCGTTAAGGTTTTAGAATAAAAGAAGATTATCTGCATCAAGACCTTCAGCTGGTACAAGGCTTAGTGGTGCTGGGTGACACCCATTGAGAGTATATTCCAGCTAGGGAGAGAAATTATTGAATGGCTTGAGATGCTTGTGGAAGTAATGATGTGAAATTTAAAACAAAATTTGGCTGAGGGTGAATTTGTTGAGTGCTCTATCAGGTGATTAAGGTTTTGGTTTGGTTTTTTTTCCTGCACAAACACTTATCGTCATCACTAGTCAAGAAGAAAATGAAGTTGTCTGCAGAAGGTATGCTAATTCTTCTCTCTGATCCTAAAAGGGTAGTGTCTTGATTATCACTGAGGCTTTCATGTTGCCTGTGTCCCTGAGGGGTTCAGGATAGCTGTATGAATGATTGGACTAAAACTAGAACAGGGTGATGTCAAACAACAGACTTTGCTTTATCAAAGGGTTTTATTAGGACCAGACATTGGCCTAAAAATGCCATGAGTTAGACTCCCCAGGGAACTGAAGCAAGTAGCTAAAATCAGTTTAGACCTAATTATCACAAGTGTATAGTGATCTGAATAAATGGAAGACTATCTCTATGAAATACAGGGAAAAATAAATTGTATAAAAATGAGCATAAAGCTTGGATTTTCTTGAGGAATCTCCTCAGTATTTATAACATTGTAGCACTTACCGGTGCAAGTACTAAGGATTAGTTTATAGGGGCATTTTTAAATGTCTGCTATGGATCTGGTAGTATTTTTACTGTCAGAGGCTACCTGTCTTATAGAATCCTATAGTGAGCCATGAAGGAGGAGCACATAAATGCCCTGAAGTAAATGAGAACAAAGATTTCTTAGTAAATTACTCATTGACACAGCAGAATTGAAAAATACAAATGATTAAGTAATGATGCTGGATTTTTAGTTATTTTGTGCTTAATAAAAAGAAATATAATCTTTAACATACATAATTTTGCCCATAAACATTGTAGATTTGCAACTTCTCTCACTGACCAGTGTCAGTGGCGCTTAGGCAAAGAGTTTGTGTATTATGTCAGATTTCCAGCCTTAAGACCAAAATTTTGGCATAAACCTGGAAATTTCACTCTACCTTTTAGCAAATGCCTGTAGACTGGGATGAGGAACCATCAAACAGTCAATGTAAGGTCATCATTAAAGATGTTAAATTTTGCTGCCATGACAAAGTCAATCACTTCCCCTAGAAAGATCAGCGGATGGTGTCATAGCTGTTCAGACTGTCTCTGAAGGAAAATATCACACATCATAAACAACAAGGGGAGGTAGAAAAGTCCAATGTGGAGCAATTCATAGATCATACCATCTGCATTTCATCCAGGCAGTAAATCTGCTCCCTTTTGTGTCTTGTCTTGTCTTTCCTCTTCTCCCTTTATTCCATTTTCTCTTGACTGTGGTCTCTGGCTTCTCTTTTTCAGCTTAGCTGTTTCTCATGACCTTCCCATTTATTAGAATGCCTATACTATCGTTAATATCCCAGAAAGTTTATTGGATAGTCTTATGTTTGTTCTTTTGGCCACATAATAATCCAAATCTATTTTTTAATACACAGAAAGTATGAATGTCTTGTAAGAGAATAGTGTATTACTAGAAAAGAAACATTTTGTGACAGTTAGTTGTATTATGATAAGGAACTATGTCCCTGGAAAAATAACAGATGCTTCACGGCTGGGTCCCTACTCTGTTGGACAGGCAAAACATTGAAGTACTTGCTACAAGGGATGCCCTTGCTTTGATCTTCAACTGAGTGTTTACATATGCTGTGCTGTCTTTATGAGGAACGACTGTCATGGGGACATCCTTCTATCCAGTTCTCAGAGGGGCCAAAAGCTATTTCTTAGGTCATTGAGTACAGCTGTTGCTTTCAGTTCATGAGAATACTGGTTAATTAAAGTTTGGGGTTTTTTAGCCTCTTATAAAATGTCACAAAGGGACTCAAAAACATGTCCACATCTGTAGGTTACCATGAGACAACAGGCAACTTGCAGACAAACATTCCTACTTCTGTATGTCTCTACCCTCTGGCCTCTCCTTGAAGATGAGGAGTGGCCATTGCCTAAGTAGTGTAACACCATCTCTTCTGCTCTTGAACCTGTTGGGTACTCAAAACCTAAAGTAGTCTTATTGTTCCTGAGTAGCAGGGAGAAAAGTGAAGGGCAAAAATGCCTCCCTTCCAGCAGGCATCACTGCTGCATGACCTTGACCTGTAAGAGCTTGGAGTGAAGGGAGTTCTCAGAACTGAGATCCAGACACAGAATCTGGGAAACATTTATCCTGGTTTACATATTTTTTTTCCTTTTTTTTTTTAATCCAAAGACCTTGTGAATAAATGACAATATAGTAAAAAGCTTATTTCAGAAAAAATATGTGGAATAGCTCTAGCAATGCCAACCCAGCGTTTTCAAAAATAAGTTGGGTGTTCTTTGCTTTTTCTTAAAATTAGTTTCCTATTATAATCAAGCCCTGTTAAAAGGAATTTCCTTTTTCCACAGAGATACACTAGATACACCCTGTACCATGGTCCTCCAGAGGCTTGCAGGTGTGTTACGTGTTATCATTCAAAATACAGTTGTGGGAAGCATCATGAATAAATAAGAGAGAGGAGTTAAACATTACAGTTTGTGTATCACATTGCCTCAGAAAATTCATGGGGTAATGACTCTTACCTTCTATCCATTTTACCATCTGACTCTAAAGAGAGAACAGGAAAATGAGATTAGTTAAGAAACCAGGAAAAGAGTGGTGATAGGCCTGCTCAGAACTTGTGAGGATGCAACCAAGAGAACATAGTTACAGGTGGTAAAGACTCAGCCATCCTTTATGAGGCAGAACTTTGATATTACTAGTGTCGTGCAACCTTCCTAAAGCCCTTCATTGTTCTTCTAGCTGAACTACCTCTATGTTGATTTTCTCAGAGCTATGTCTTCTTTCAGTAAGGATTATTTCCCCAAATATTTCATGAGATTGCCTCACTCCTTTGATTTCTGCTATGGTTTCTTCAAACACAAATTTTCATATGAATACAAACCCCTACTGACAAGCAAAATGTAGACTGCAAAGATTTGCCTTAGCAAATTCACAAGACTTTTTGTAAAAAGGTACAGTTTGTACTCTTGTTCTGGTTGATCTGTTAGGAGTTTGCATTTCCTCATTTGCCACAATGTGTTGCTATTGTATTTGCTGTGCTATTTTTATATCTAGCTCTTAACTGTAGTTGAGTTTTACTGTGTGCTGTTACTTCATTCCATAGAAGACAGTTGTATTTCACCAATGGAAGAAATAGCAATATTTGCTCCTCAATGCTCTGTGAAGCACTTAAGAGCCCAGTCAGGTAAGAGGGGCTCTGTGCAGAGGATGGAGGTCCACGGACCAGCATTGCCTCTGGGGAGGCCCATGCAACAAATTCTGCCTGTAACTAACTTCTGTACAAAGTCAGAAAGAGCTGTTGCTAACAGCAGTTGCAATGTTAGGTCAAAGAACTTCTCCTGTTTCAAATGAAAAACAGTCACAGTGGAAAAGTTATAGGTAGTTTTGCTATGTACTGTCATGGAAACTGCATATCTTAGAGTCAGACAGTCGTATTTGAAGGAAAAGTACAGAATCAGCAAAATAAATAGTAATTTTGGCTAGGAAGCGTGAGAAGCCTCTTGCCCATTGTGCAAATCAACAGGCTTTTTAACTTATGTTACATAGACAGAATTTGTTTTTATTTTAAAAAAAATTCTTCTAAGAGATACCCAAGCAGTATGCTGAAGTGAATTCTATTTCTTTTGTAGGGGTAAAGAGCAGAGCTCGTGATACTAAAATGTGAATCAGCAGTTCTAGGGACTCCAGCACTTCAGAAACTTTTAAAAATAGTTCTTCAAAGGAAAACCAGAGCCATAGTACACACACAGTTCCTAACACTGAAGCTCCGATCTGCTATATCAGAATATAAGGAGATCTAGATCTCTAGATAAGAAATCAGGAATATTTTTTCTTACCTTCGAAGACATTGTCAATCATTTGTTTTTTGATCATGCAGATTATTAGTGCTACAAAACCAATTGCTAGAAACGCTCCCAGAGTAACTCCTAGAATAACATATGTGAAATCTGCAAAATTTGAAAAAAGTCAGTGAGTATAGACTATAAAGTAATAAATACAGTCTTTATGTTTCAGATGCAAAAAAATATTTCCAATTTAAATGCATCCCTAAAAAAAAAAATCATATTTATTCTTCAGGAAGGCTGATGATGTTGAGCCAGACTAGGTAACTGAGAAGAGTTTACTCTTTTAACCCCCTGCATGTGATGAGACTGTGTGAACCTGTGGTGAAAGGGCTCAGTGCCATCTTGTGATAAAGAACAACTTTAGCTTTTGGTGCATGCAAGTCTCCATTGAGTTTTAGAGCTAGGGCTCTACTTTTCATCCAGAGTGAAATTCCGTATCCCTACTACCTTGCCACTTTGTGTATCCTGCTAATTTATTATCCCTGCTTCCCATAGCTACACGTGCACAGCTTCATCTCCACCTCCCAGTCCCCAGCCTCCTGGCCTGCTCAACTATTCTGCCTCTGTAAATCTTTGCTGAGAGGAAGCAGGAGAATTTTTAAGTGTAAGTTATGAACCATACTGGAATTTTGCATCGTTGCGTATGCAGTGGAGTCCACCTTCATATGCCGAGTAGGAGGGTGCCTGTGTTCAGGCACCTGTGTTCTGTCTTCCCTACACACATTATATTTGCCTAAGAGTAGTTTAAAAGCCCCAGACACATGTCAGGACTCTGCTGTGCTAGGCAGAATACAAACCTGCAATCAGATAATTATCTTCTGCACATAAAAAGTACTAAAGTCTTTTAAGCACATTCATTTCTGTTATATTTACTTTGCCTTACTGTCTGGAAGTGAAAATCTCGCTGTGAACTCACCTATTTCCTCCTCTGAGTTTCCAGAAGCATAGACCTTTGCTTTCCGAAAATCTGAAATGGAAATATTTTAGCCTGTTAGGACATCAAGGAGAATGCTTTATATTCAAGAAGAATGTTATATCTGGCTGTATCCAAGGGGATGGTTAATCTTGGTAAAGCTTAAGAAAGTATCTGAGGCTTCCTGGAGTAGTAAAGTGTTAACAGTCAAGTTAATGAGGACACCCAAGGAATGTGACCGCCACGTGCCATGTTTTGGACAGAACAGAAAAAAAAAAAATTAGAAATTTATATTGCCTTAGCACTATTTCCATTCAAGTTTCCTCACTGCAAGCCTGAAAACTGTATGCACGAGAAGTTGCTATAAATAAAAAAAAAAAAAAAAAAAGATTAAGGTTGCAGTAAAACTAGTAAGACATGCTAACAACAGAAGACACAGCACACCTCAGCACACTTCTCCAGAAAATATGAATCCCAATCCTGCTCTTAGAAGTCTTCATAATGTGATTTATTGCTAGCAGAGTAAAGATTTTTTTTTTCCCTCTTGCAAGAAAATTATGAGCTGGAAACGGCCTTTTCAGAGACTCCCATGCCAAGTTCCTTGTTCACCTAAAGGGCACCCTCCTGGCCCTTCTGTTTTCCATATAACCTCTGAGCTGTGCTCGAGCCCTCAGAATGGAGTGGCTTTGAAGAAAACATTTCCCACATACTTTTTGAAGGAAACAGATTCAGAATTTTCCATACAAGCAAACAAAAAAGTCAGGAAAAAGGTGAGATGTCATGGTTCATTTTAGTGCTGCTTGCTTCTTATAGGAAGTTGCTTAGAGGGTACACTTAAATATTTTTCAGTGATGCACATGCAAGAATATTTTCACTGGAGTTTTTTCAAATAGTTCCAAATGACATTACTGATATATAGCTGCATGAGGTGCCAGGAGCATGAGAAGGCTCTAAAGGCAGATAGGACTCCTACATTTTAAAAGAGCATGCTATGGAATTTCTGCCTCCTGTACACGCTTCAGGCAGAACATGAAGCCCTCTCCTACAGCTACTGCTCTTTAGCAATCTACTGCCAGGGTGGCAGTACATATGGGAACTGTTGGGAATATAGCTCTTCTGCATGCATCATCTTTTCATAGCTATTCCTCGCTGTAGTGGGAAATTGTGAGGGGGAATATCATCTGACTGAAGCTCAAGTGGGATGTTAAGTTCTTAAATGCATCTGATTTTCCTGCTGCGAAGGTGTCCAACATTGTAAGCCCTAGCTCACCTCTCCTCTCTCTCCTCCACTTCTTGTGGAGAAATAATTCCATCTAATTGAGGTTTGGAGGTCTGTGCTTTCATTTCTTGTCCAGTAAAATGAAAGCTAGAAATATGATTGTTTTTAAACTTGAAGCATAGTTCTCCCACTCCAAACCCAACCATTCTGGTATCTTTAAAGAAATCCATCTTGTGTCTGCTTTCCAGACTGCTGAAACTTTCTACTGAGGTGAGTGTAAGTTATGGAGCTTCTATGGTTATGTCAGAAAAAATCTGATATATTGAGTGGCTCACAACAGATTTGGTTTTATTTCCTGGTCCTAATCACATTTCTAATCCCAAATTTTCATTAAAAAATCTGGAGGTGGTCTTAAAAAAATCTTGAGTTTTAAAGCAAAGTTGTTTTGAGAGCTATAATTCGGTGCTGAAAGTCCTTTTTCTGCCAAACTTCTTCATAATTAAAATGTCTAGAAACTTGTTTTATACAGGTGGAGATGTTTTTTCTCCAAAAATGCCATGACACTCAGAGAAGGGTGTTGTGAGCGGGGGAGAACATGATATGATTACAAAAAGCTGGCTACACTATATGACAAGGTTCAAAGTTACAAGGAAAAGAATTATTTTTTTTTAAGCAGTCTAAGACTTCACAGTGGGTGTGAAAAGTATAGTTCCTGAATTTCCGGATTGAAAACCAGTCTCTTTGCCCTCGCCTGTGAATTTATTTCATTATAAATTTTAAAGAAAAACCCTTTCTTCTTTCCCCTTTATTATTCTTTGTGCTTATATGAAGAATGTTTTAAATTCAGATGTAATAAAAGTAGTATTGTATTACTTTTATTATCCTAGTGATCATAATACATAGACCTTAATGTATGCTTTCTAATGGATTTAAACCAGTGACAGATTATGTGTTTTATGGAAGAAATAATATTTTACATGGACTATTTCATGTAGGTCAGTTTAATATATTAAGATTAAATTATTAGTTTCTTTTTAAAAAGGGAGGGAAATCTTTAGAAAACCCACAGGACTAGAAGGAACATTTTCAATTCATGCTTTCAGTATGGTTTTAATTAAGGTTTAATATCTTTTACTGGATGCTGCTTAAATAACATTTGCTTTTGAGGACTGTGTTAGATATCCACCTTCTGTTTGTTTCGGTTTCTTAGGTGGGAAGATGTGGATTGACTAATTCAAATACATGCTTGTTGCTGTTGACCTAGACCCTATCTTCAGTTTGGAGATATACACAAACCTCCTGGTACAGAGGGGTTAGAAATGATGCCCCAGATTCTGCAGCACTCCAGTCCCCTTGCTAGCTTGTTGACCCCTTGTCCCTGGGTTTAAACTAACTTGGTTTAAAGTAACTCCCGTGCCTTGATGAAACAATCTAGCTTGAGACTATTTGTTTCAAGGTGAAAGTACCTTGCAGATGAATTTGATGTCTATACGTGGGTGATTTGGGGATCATTTTTCAAAGGGTCTCAAAGCAACTGATGGTCCTGTCTCACCTCTCCTGCGTCCCTGACTCGGGCATAGCGTGCAACTGGCGCTGTAACAGAGATGTGCCGCCCGGGGCCCTGGCAGCACCGGGAGGCTGGTGACAGGCACGGGCTCTGCCTCCAGCAGTGGGGGAAGGCTTTTGTACATCTGCTGCTCGTAGCAAGTCCCACAATCAGACTGCAGACAAGACAGGTCTAGAGGTCATTAGAGGTGGGGGATGGAGAAAAAGGAAGTGTGAATCTGCTGCAGCAGCTTCCCTGAGGAACTGGGCTGTGTCAGGTGTGCTGTAAGCACGTGTGCAGCTGAGGAAGTTTTTGATTCAAACTGCCCACTGCAGTCTTCTGCCAGTGCAGTTACCTCCCTCAAGGTACATTTGCTGAGCAGATGATGGACCTGCAAATAAATACACCAGATTGGGAGCCCCCGATCTGTGTTCTCAGTGAATCCCCAAGCAGGTTTAGCCCTCCTCAGACCTGCTATGCATGGAGGTAAGGAAAGAGGTGCAGAACACAATTTGGGCATAAGATCAGGGGGCAGGAATAGCTCCACACCATGTGAGATATTGTGAAAAACTCAAGCTATAAACTTCAATGATAAACAGCTTGTTCCTTGTCTTTCTCAGTGCACAGCACTTGCCTTAGTCCCTTTGGTTCTGTTGCCTCCTGCTCCCACGTGGCTTCCTTCTCCCTTTCTGTCCCATCAAGCAGAAAGAATAGCAAGAGCAATGAATTCCTATGTGTACTCTGAGAAGGACTACAGGAGGATAGAGCACTGCTGTACATATATGGATAACTTTGTGCAATCTGAAGCAGGAGTGGATATCATAGAATCATAGAATTATTTGTATTTGAAGGGACCTTAAAGATCATATAGTTCCAGCCCCCTATCGTGGATAGGAACACCTTCCCCTAGATGAGGTTGCTCTAAGCCTCATCCAACTTGACCTCAGACACTGTCTGGTATAGGGCATCCACAGTTTCTCTTAGCAACCTGTTCCAGTGCCTCACCACCCTCAAAGTAAAAAAATTTCTTCCTAATATCCAATCTAAATGCAAGCTGGAACAGTTGGTCTGCATGCTTCTGGTGGGGCAAACTGCCCTTGTGTGATTCCCCAAGGGTAGGTGATGATTTTCTATAAATTTCTACATGAATTAAGGTAATGTGGGAGGTATCCATTAGGTAAAGATGAGGCTTTTGCCACCAGAGGGTGTCTGCCCCCTTAACTAATGTCTCAGGGACTATAAGAACCCATGTAAGTTTCTGTCTTTGTAGCTGCTGCCAACTCCATCCTCCCCATTAGTTCACCTTATTCTCCCTGTTAATATGATCCCTGCTGATGTTTCCTATTTGAGCTCCGCTTCTTCCCTGCACAAAGTGGAGGTGAGTAACTGTGAAGTAACAGTCAGTTTGTGAGGCTGAGAAAGCCTTTGCTTTGGACTGACGGGAAGTATTAGAAGCAACCTGTGTCAGGAGCATTGAAGTCCTGTAAATGAGAGTCACAGGGACCAAAAGGGGCTTGCAGGTAGCATGCACACATAAACTTTTTTCTTACACTTTATTTTTCTTACACTTTACTGAAGTACTGCTTTCTATACAGTACCAAACAGGATGCAGCTCTGCTATCTCTTCTGCAAAGATGCAGGTATTAAACTTCATGATGTCTTCTAGATTGTGCAGAGTTGACCCTTTACCACTCAGTCTAGGAAACGTTAGCTAGAAAACAGCAAAATACCGCACTGTCTCAAAGAATGTTCTTTCTCCAAGGAACAGAATTACAAATGAAGCTTTAAACAACATGCATACAATTAGACTGGGAAATAACCGCAGCAAGCTCGGGGCGGGGAGGAAAGCTCTCAAAAAGGATTGAAAAAAAAAATGATAGATCACTAGATCACTTACGTAAGAGAAGAAGAAACGCCATTAGCACTGATATCCAGCTTGTCAGTAAGGTCATTGGGAACTTCTGACAACAGAGTGGTTTCACGCAAATTTTCTGAATTCGAATCTTCTGTGTTGTCTTTTTTTTTAGGAAAAAAAAAAACCCAACATGCTAAAGCAGATCACGTGACTGTATTGGGAAACTACAGCCACATCCTGAGTAGTAACATTTGCAAACAGAAGTTCCCTTTTTTGGGTTTAAGTTCAACGTATAAATAAGCTCCCCTCTTCGCTGTGCCTTCTGTGGAGAAGGTGAACAGCCAACAGTCCCAGCCTAGTTCAGTTGTTTTGCTCTCCAAGGGATTTTTAAATACTAACATTTATTTTTATAAAATCCTACTGCAATGAACTGGTCTCTGCTTAAGTCTTCTAAATCTGTGAAGATGCAAATGGGTTTTCTGTCTTAGAAGGAGAATCTTCTAAGACAATCTCTGTCAATGTTGCCAGATTTTTTTTTTTAAGTCAACATGAATACTATCATAACATTCGGAGGACAGTACTTGGCTGAATATTTCTCTTTCATAGTCAGCTTTTACAGCAACAGAGTGTAAAAAAACTCACCAGGGTTGCAAAACCATTGCAAGACAGTTCCTGGAAAAGAACTTCTACCTGAGAAAAAATATCTTAACATAGTAGGAACCAAAAAACAGGAACTTGCTAGCAGAAGATGCATCTGATAGGAGTCAAGATTATTCTTTGAACCACAGTGAAAACATAGACTTTTCTGTTTTTCAGGAATATTCCTGTTTTCAAACAGGTTAACCTGCTCCAGAACTGAATGACAGAAAAACATACAAGTAAATAGTAGTGCTTTTTGCTAAGAGAACTCATACCTCCCAGCTCAAATCAAGTCCATCCTTCAGAGGTGGGGGCACAAGAACATGGGCTTCATTTTTTTGCGCTCCAGGTCTCTGGAGGATCTCTATGATTGCTTTTACCTCTTGCCTCTTGATGTACTTATCTGCTTTAGATGAGTCCTTTGCTCTCTAGTATCTTCATTTCATATAGATGCTTATATGCTCCAATAAAAATAATCTGACGTTTATCTTGAGTGAGAAGTTTTAAAAGATAAAACTCTTGCATGTTTCTTTTTCCTTTTATTGGTCAGGGATTGTCTGAGCAATGTGGTCTCAGAACAATCTCCTATCTTAACAATATAAGAAACATCTGTCTTGTTAAGTAAATTATGGCTGTAAAGCCCTCCTTCCAGAAATCTGTTTTTAATGGGACCATTATAGTCCATAAAGTATGCCGGTGCCTGGATGTGTGTGACCACCTTGGTGGAAAAATGACTGCAAATGAACAAGATGTTCACAAATATTTAGTTGTTCTGACAAGCTGTGAGTGAGAAATTGTACTCACTGTACTTTCTAACCCATCAATAATCTTTGTGTCTTTGCTGGCACTTGGAGTGCTATCCCCCCCAATTCTTCTGATGTGGCGGACCAAAGGGCCTCACTAGCACACCAAACCTCAAACACTGGAGTGCCATTCCCAGGCTTTTTACTATCAAGCCTGTTTTTAACCCTTCCCCTTCATGTCTAGTTTAAAGCTCTATTGATGAGCACTGCTAGCTTCTTGGTAAGCATCCTTTTGCACCTTGGGGACAAGTGCCTGATGTTGTGCAGGCCAACCCGTGGTCAAAGAACTCAGAGTTTTGCTTCTCACAGCAGGTTCAGAGCCAGGTATTTATTTCCTGGCTCTTCCTACTGATGCATTGTGTGTAATTCATTTTTGCCCTTCCACTGATCCTGGTTCTCTTTGGGATCAGATTTGAAAATACCAAAACCAACCAAACAAAAATCACTGCATCTGGATGGAAAAGATCGGGATCCTCATAAGACACCCTCCCAATAAGTTCATACCTCATGTATTTCATCTGTAGATGATCCCCATCCAAGTTTCCTGGGAACCTCTTATGGAAGGAATAACATGAATATCAAGTTTGGGGTTTTTTTGGGGGGGGGGTTGTTTCCTCTACCCCAAATCAGTGGTCTTGGAGGGCTCTCATGTTTCAGACAAGCAACATCTCTGAGTATTTGGCTGAACTCTCTAAAACTGCTTGGCTTATTCCATTGCTACTCCTCCAGAAAATGCTTAAGATAGCTCAACTAGCTGACTGTACACTGATGACTACATATGGTTCACTATTCTCATTCACAGCATTCCTCCAGTGAGGAAAAGCATGTATCAGAATAAGCCAGGCTTAATAAAATTCTGCTTTGTAGTAGGTTTATTCTGACTCTTAACCAAACTGGGAAATGGGTTTCAAGCATAGTCATTTTTATCAACCTTCTCTGTATTTCCCACTCTCCGCCATCCAGCCACTGGGCAGGATATATACATTTAATTAATTCTGCTTTTACCTTTGACCTGTAAATAGTGGGAGTAATGTCAGATTTATACGTTATATGAATAACAAGGATTTCTCAGGAGACCCTATCCTGGTGAAAGAGGCTAACTGTAATTTTCAGCTGTGAGTAATTGTATATAATATAATCCTAAATGATTTTTCTTCTGTAATTTCATTAGAGTTTAGAAATTTAATTAGATTTTGAATCACTCTGAAATAAAGTAGCAAAACACCCAGAGACTAAGAGCAGTGGTTATTTTCTCCTCTGAGGCCAGAATTCTTGGTCTCAAATTGGCATGTGTTCATTAGGAGGAAGTTTGCAGAAGTTCTTGATATATTATTGTCTTTCAGAACGGACTCTGAATAGGTCTTTGGAGAGCATTAGAAGAGCATACAATTATTATACAGGCTCTTTTTGAGGTTTAAGATCATCTGCCTTGCATACACTTAATAAAAATATGCCTCTAAAGTTGTTTAAGAAACTGTGGAGATGGAAAAGATGCTCCTCCAGTGCCTCAGTGCTCTTCCTGGTTTATTAGCAACTCCAGTACCTGTGTATGATGATACAGAGAGGAGTTGTTTGCTTTACTTTAATGATTAGGTAGGTTTATGGTTATTTTTATTGCTACACATATGAACTGTCGTGGTGGTTGTAATTAGAGACACACTAAAATGCTATTGCTTCTCTTCTGTCAGAGGTTCAAAGGAAATCTGTCCTTCTGGCAAACTCTGATTCTATATGGAATTTGTCCCATGTGCAAAAAAAATGGAATTAAACTGCAATGAAGAGGGCAAAGCAAAGACCATTGCAGTAGCTTATGAGTGTGAGAGGTGCCAGAACAGTTGTGGTGGGCTGAGAAAGGGGAATCTCTTAAAAAATTCCGTGGCACTAGATAGGCAAGTTCATGTTCCCTTTTAGGTTTAACTGGTGTAACATGGGTTTGTAAAGATGATCTGATATATATGCTTAACTGAAAAGGAGATTTAAGCATTTAGGAGCACATTCTCCAAAGCCTTTATGCAAACAGCAGTGCCTCTTTTCTCATTGGGATTAGTTGCTTGGACCAGGACTATCCACTTGATTTTGTGCAAGTACATTCTTAAAGGGCAATGTGTAACAAATTGAGGAACTGGATAGAGAAGAGGAAATTCAGATTACTTTCAGCATGGCAACACTATAAGGAAGCATAATGGAGCTACATACAGCATTAATTAATGAATCTACCAGAAATTAGCAAGGCGAGAAAGAGCAAACATTGTGAAGGGAAGAACTTCAGCAGTACAGATCAATCAATCAAACAAGTCTTTAAATAATGACAATTCAACCTATTTGAAAAGAAATAGGAAACTCCAATGCAATGGGATGCATGTCAGTCCCAAAGTAAGAACTTGGAAGGAAATCCTCAGGCCAGACAGGATATTCTTTTACTGACTGATCTTTGGAACCATTGCTAGCATCCTCTGTACCGGCCACTACAGGCAGACATGGAGTGAAATGGTTCATTGGTCTAATCTAACAGGTCATTTCTTTGCTTCATTAACAGCTCTTGATGAGAGCCAGTCCTCTGGCTCAAATATAAGATTTCAGAGTTTGGCCAGGCAAATCTTGAAGTCTGACCAAAATAAATTCTTGGGAAAAGACTGGAAATTTTTGTGCACATGGCTTGATGGATATCAGTGGAGGTGAGGCAACCTCAAGGTAGTCTGATGTGAGTGGACTGTGCACTGCCTTCCGTCAATGTGTCATGTCACATCATAGAACAAATTGAACATGTTCAGGCTGGTTACTGCCAAAAATCAAGGTTCTTTTGCTAAGGGTATCCGGAACAAATGGAAACTATGCTTGAAAACTCACAGCTGCTCTTCCTTTGCTATTTTCTCCATCTCCTCCTCTGTCAGGACTGAGCTGCTGGGACAACTGGGAGGGATTCCACATCTCAGCAAGTAACAGAATCACAGATGTTTGGTTTGTTAACAAAGGGAAACATGCCCGCATAATTTATTTAACGCCTTCCTCCCTTGACATTAAGGGATACTGTGGGAAACCATTCAACATTTCAGTCTTGCTACTTTTATTTTCCCCCCTCTATTTCTGTTTCCTTTTCAGTGTAAAGGAATGAGTTACATTGCAGAGAGGCTGGTACATTTAAAAAATATGTTTTCTTGACTTTATTTGAGGGACACTATGGCTTGGTCCTGTTGCCAACTCACAGAGGTACAGGGAGGCAAAGATGTCTCTTTTGTGAGACATCAGGAAAGAAAATGCCAAAGTAGTCCATGGCTCAGCTGACTAGTCTACTACTTTGCAGATGCTCTGCCCCAGATTTTGTTCTGATTTTGGGTTATAAAACTGTGTAATATCCCTCATGAAAGTAACAACTTTAAGAGAGTTTAATTTCTTCCATACTGAGTGTATTTCTTTCAGGAGGTCTGCATCTATGTGTCATTATTCCTTGCTTCTCAATCAAGAAGAATTTTTGTATTTCTAAACCAGACTGATTGTATATTATGCTGCAGCAGGGAAAAAGGTTATACAACAGAAAGCAATTTCTTCCATGGTGAAGGAAAGCATCTGCACATCATATTGGGAAGCTGTATATCTTTTGAGTTAACACATAGCAACAAGCATATGTGCTGGGATGAAGCATAGGTAGGCAGACATAAATTTGGATTGAAAAATAAATCATTTTGTAGGAAACAGGGCTGATCTGTGTGCTTAAAAGGTGCAGATCTGGTATTTGCATGAAAACAGCCAAATTCATTCTAGATGAGTTTCAGGCTCCTGCCACTGTGCTGTAGGCATGGTCTGGGAGCTTACTGATGTTGTTTCCCGATGACACATTATGTAGCTCAGACTTGAGTATAAACAGTAGGAGCGTTCACGGTTCCTCTTCTCTGATGTGTTTTCCCATGGTGATACCTGTCAGCTGGAGAGCTTTGGTACCCACACGCAGTGTTGTATGTCTTTCAGTGTGGTGATCTTATGGTCAGAGTGTTACATTTTTTCACTGTTTCTGTGTGTGTGTGTGTTTGGGGACAGAGATCTGTTTTAAGCAAGATATGTTATGAGCTATTGAAGATCTTCCCTGTCCGGACCTACATAGCCACAGCAGCAACTGTCTCTCTAGTATTATCCCCCTGTCTCTTTAATTTCCTGGGGTTCCAGGTAACATACAGAGAGTGTCATCACTGCCAACACTTTTTCCCTGTCTTCCACTGCTTTAGACCAGAGGATTTAAATTCTTTTCTGGTTTCAGCTGAAAATTTTCTAGGAGAGCTGTCAATCTCCAGCTAGTGCGTTTAGGCTTATAGGTATGTTCTTAGGATTACCTTTGCTGACCTTTAAACACAGTCCACAGCCTTATACGTATTCGTAGACAACAGCCAAAAGGAATGGTTTTACAAAAACTTATAATCTTACTTGTCTTGTCTTAGACAACCATTGTCTGATGTATAAAATGTTTATAAAAGTTGAAGACAGATAGTCTAGTATGAAATAGCTTATTTAGGTTAAAAAGATTAATAATAGAGTCCTCCAGGCTTTTAATAAAATCACCACCTGGCTTGTCAGTTAGCTGAGAGAGGCTAGAAGTAGGGAGGATGTATTCATGCTTGAGATGACTGAGGAGTATTTCAGTTAGCTAAGAAAATAGTAAAAAGGTCAGGATCCTGCTTTAAGCATAGTAGCCTGTGAGTCTCTGAGAAGGATGAGTGTGGGAACATACAGAGCAAAAGTTTAACAAATCAAAGGAAGTGAGAAGACCAAGAATTAGGTTTGTGTTCCTCCAAATGCAAGGTTGCAAGTAATAGTCATTAGAGACAGAGGCTCTGTTTCATTTTGTAGTTGTTTTGGTTTATTTTCAATAGAAAAGCAAATTTAAAAGCAAAACCAAAACACACACCTAGGAAACAGTACAAAAATAACAATAGGGGGACTGTATTGCACTTAGACTGGGTTCTCAGAAATGCTGGGTTTTGCTACCATGTGAAATTTCAGGCGTAATATATGTTAATTGAGCCTGTTGCATATTTCCATGACAGTGCGGACTTTAGTAACATGGTGCCATGGTATGTAGTCCTTCCTGTCTCCTCTCCAACTGACTTCAAGAACAGATCCTCGCCTCATCTGAAATGGATGATAAATGAAGCAGAGTGAAGAAGGCAGTTGTTTTATGTATCTCTTTATTTCCGTCATTCAGTGGGACTAGCAGGCCTTATTTATTATTTATCTCCTATGCCAAACACAGAACAAATTTGTATTAATCTCAGCAAAGCTGCTCATATGCATCAGTAGATGCCTTTCACCACTTGGTCCATCTTCATCAGAAATCTAGGTCTGGGTGGGGAAGGAGGTGGCTGCATTGTTTCCTTGACTGGCTTTGGCTAACAGTTCCTCTCTGTACAGGTCACCTCCAGGCTGGAGTTGAGTCTGCTCAGGGAGAGAAGGGACTCCCTTCACAGAACATGTAGATTTTAGTACGTTCAGCATCCTGTGGGAAAATCCCTCCACATGCCATTTGTCTCATTGCTTGCATCTATCTGAGCAAGCTATGGGGGGAAGGAGATTCCTCCCCATACTGTGCATTCTCTGAAGTGCTATAAAGTCACAATGGAGATGCTGTTGCATTTGGAAGGGTGCTAGAGGAGCTGGGAGGCTGTGGGAGGAAACAATCCCATGAAGGAGATTAAAGATGTCCTTGTGGAAAAGTTTGGCTCTCTGAGCAAAGAATTTAGGACTGGGTGGCCCAAAATGAAGGCCCTAGTACTCACTGGATGATATTGTCTGCTCCTCTGATGATCAAGCATCTGTCTGTGTTGATAAAGTTCCTTTACTGAGGCAGCGCCGCTAGAATTTTTCCTATGTAGGTTTTCATACGGCATGAACAAAACATCCCAGGCAGCCCAGCTTAGTCATTGTTGCACATTCTGATACGCTCAGTTGTATCTTAAAATACCCTTGGAGGGAATGATGATAAATTAGAAAGTTCCTAAACAGCCTCTGAAAAAATGGCTGGGTGATTACTTTTTGAAGGGGGCATGTGTGGTGGTGGAGCAAAATGCAGTGTCCAAGAAAATTCAGACCAAGAGAAAGAAAGGGTAAGGTATGTCTAATTCCTATCCAATATTCTTGCATCAACTGTTCCCCTGTACTTTAACAAAGTGAAGCCACTGTGAGTAGTTTATACCAGTAAAATGGGGTAAACACTTCCAAATGCATTGTGGCTATTGGGGGGAAAAAAAAACCAAACACAGTAACAAAAAACAACCAAACTCCAGACACCAAACACATTGAAAATCTGGAGCTAGAGTTGTATTTCATAGGAAGTTAAACCATCAGAAATATTTAAGTAACTGCAAAAGTACAAGGTTTTGGTGATTCTAATGTGAAGATTTGATTTTTGGCAGATTATTTGATTTTGGATTTATTTTTTCCAGATAATGTTTAGAGTTCTACAATTCATAGAGGTTCAGGACTGGGAGGTTGATCCCAGCCACTCTCAGGTTGTGTCCTTTAATTTCTCCTGCTGCGGCTTGCTGTCAGGGTACAGAGCAGCAGCATTTTCTGCTCTGTAGCTGGTACTTTGTACTTCTGAAAATCGACCTGTTTATTTACTGCTAACTCAGGAGATGGAACAGAATCTTTGGACAGTGTTTATCAGAATATGAACATAAATAGCTGTGTTAATGGTAAATCTAAGGTTGCCCAGGAAATAAATTAGGAAGTCAAACTATCTGAAAGTGATGACACCAGAGCCAAAACAGAGTGTTTCTATTGTTATTTCTCTAAAACGATTCTGGTTTTATGTATTAGTCCTTACCACATTTAAAGTAGGACATAAAATGAACAAGACAGGACACTGGGTGTAATAACAGTTCCTCTTTTTTAGCTTTGCTTTTTCTTGATGTTGTTTGTCTTGTAATTGTACAATTCTTAGGGTATTTGGCTTATTAACAATTTTTAGAGGTATTAAGAGTCCTGTTTTTAAGGGAGAACAATAAGAGGATGGTAAAAATAAATTGCCTACCTGTGATAACATTTTTAATGGATCGATTAGGCTTTTAAAATCAAGGGCGTTCAGTGGGAGGAGAAGGTGACAGAGTTGACAGATTTGTTCTTGCTCTCGGTTGCTGTAGTGGAGGTGATATGGTCCTTTGGTCTTATCTGTACGTGTTTGCTGTCCTTTGTCAATTATGCTAATGTCAGGAAAATGAAATAGATGAGACCTGCATAGGACAAGACGCAGTTTTGGACGTGGTAGGAGAACTGGGAAACTTTAACCCATTTTGCTAATACAGCCAGAGACACCATCTCTATCCATGCAACACCTGCAGTTGAGGGAGGTGTTTCAATGAACAGCCTCACTGTTTTGCAGAGAAAGGGCAGGACACTTGGATTTCTTTTCTGGTCTCTCCTCATGTTGGTCCAGAAGCATCTATACTTGATAGTCTCTATAGAAAGCAAAAAGGTAACTTGCTTTGCTGGGTATTGAATGCTGGGAGAGCAGTTCTTCACTGTATGGTTATTTGAGTGGCTTACTACTCTTCCAGGAATAATGGTGTCAAAGGCATGGCATCTGGCTTTGAAGACAGAGAGGTTCGGAGAAAGCATGTCTTTCAGTGAGACCTTGTTGATTTCTCTCGTAAAAACTGTGTTGACTACAGATCTCCTTAGTACCTAGGTGCCTCTCAGAGAGCACAGCTTAGCAGGAAGAAAACCATTTGACTGCCTACTTCAAATTCCAAACTTCATTAAGGTGAGAGTACATTTACGTTGTCGTGGTTGACAGGACTACTTGGCAGGTTAAAACCAGTGATGTTGGAAAATCTGAGCCATATCTAAATATAAAAGTGACAAATGCATTTAGTAATACATATTTTCAGGAAATAATAAGGGTATCATAACACACTGCTTATAGCTACTACCTACTGTTACAGAGCACTGTAAGTACTTGATTATTTTCCAAAATAACTTTGCAGCTTTAGCAGCTAGGCAGTGTATAGAAGGCTTAGGGTTTGTTTCTGCTTTTGGGCTGAGCGGAAGAAATTGGTTTATTTATGGCCAAAATTCTGCAGGTTGTTTCTTTCAGATGACTTACTAAGGAACAGGAATTTTAGTCTGGATGATGCCTTTTATGGCTCTTCTATTCCTTGTATAAAATAGGGGTTTCAACAGAATAAATTTTTCAATACAATGTGCCAGAAATGTGAAAAGGTAGAGGTTCTATCAGGAATGATCTCCTGAAAAACATCGGTTGTTTGTTCTTGAGAATGTAGTTTAAGTGCCCCACAGGAGTTGTGATGCAGGTAGTTCATATCCTTGTTATCCTCTCTTGGCTGGGGCGACAGCTGAATTGCATTCTTGTGATGTGCTGTAACTGTGACAGAACAATCCATTGCACCACACCAACACAGCAAAAATGTGATGCGTCCTAGGATCTTTTTGGTTTTTTGGCTAGTCAGTTCAACCTTCTGATATTTTATGTCCAAAGAGGGGACATGAAATACCAGAAATTTAACTTCTACTGGAAAACCTGAAGAGTTCTGAGTAGAAATGATTGGTTTGTTTTATTTTTAATGACTAAAAGACTGAAAAAAATCCTGACCGACTCTGGCTCTATATTTAATGATAAGAATGATAATGATTTGATGTCAGAGAGCTAGTCAAGGCAGATGGGCTAGTGGGCAAACAGGCTCCTACAACATGTTTATATTATTCCTTAAATGTATCCTGTTGTTAGCAAATTTAATATTCACACAAAGCAGACCCACTTAACGAACTATCCAGTTCTGCCTCAAAGTAATTGCCACTTACTTTTTTTATAATATGAGCAAAGCTGGTGATGTAATATTAGACTTAATTACATGCCATTTTGGTGCTAATATTTGTCCTTACACTAGGCATAAATAAGCTGAGTCTTCTCTTGGGATAAAGCAGATACTGCATCTTTAGTGAAATATAATAGGCATAAACAAGCCAATTGCCCTGCTTTGGGATAAAAATTAAGTGATTTTTCTCCTTTTGCATTTAACAAGTATTGAAAAACAGTAGACAATCTTCATGAAACACCAAGTTAAAATGAAACAACCATTCATCATTAATTTCCATGCAGATTTCCCTCAAATACATTATCTGCCTGTGAAGACAATCATTTTGTTCCTGCACATGGTGTGGCAGAAACCTTAAAGTTTGCAGTCCCTGACGGAGGCTTCTTAAAAATCTCAGCCTCTTTGCATCATGGAACTGCACCTGCCTTGCTCTGGCATGCAGAGTAGAGAGATGTTTATGGACAAACAAGGAAGAAGGGCACCAAACACCCAATTTGAATGCCCAAAATTAAAGACTTAAATATGTTTTGAGTTACCTTACTGCTTTCTTTAAGCACTTATATATGATATAGATAAGTAAATATCTGTGTTAGTTCCTTCAGCAGGAATTTAAGCACCTACAGTTTAAGATACTTAAATTAGGTTAGAGAATCTAACCAGTGTTGTCTTTCTGACAGATCAGGCCTGAGGTCTTTCCTATGGAGGCATTGCTAATGATGGGCAATTAGCTCAAACAGCATCTCCACTGGTAGTTGCTCTGCTAGTAAAATTGTCACTATGCGTGATCAAGTGACAGCCAAGGCATTAAATTTTGGCTATATTACTAACATCTCTCTGCATCACAACACAAATTAATATTATGGATCTGAAACAGAACTGCCTTTCCCACTAAATCCTTGAAGCACAACAGATCCAGGCAGTGCCATTCCCCTACATTGTCCATCTCTATTGAGCCTGTGTTTCCACTCCCCTGCTTCTCCTCATAAAGAGCAACTAGTGAATTAGATCTATTTGAAGATGTCCTTAAAAGCCTTATGTGATGTACAACAAACGCAAGACGGCCGCTGATCACAGCTTATGTAAAGTTAATATGTTTTCTGGTCTTCATTGCTCTGTAGAAATCAAGCCCTTGACTGTAAAATGTTTCTTGATTTCCTTCCCCCTTGTTTGTCTCTCTTCTTGTTTGTCAGTCAAAAGTATATCAGATGGACCAGTTCGGGTTCAATGCAGGGTTGCATAGAGGTGTTGAAGTCTGAGGGAGCGAGGAACAGAAATAACATGTGAAGTATTCTAGGGCTGGCTTTGAACTATGTGAATTTGTAATATGCAAGCTGCGCCAGAAAAGGGAATGTGAGGTTCCTGCAGTCACTCAAGCCTGGGCAGATATCTGTCATTCCAAAACTATGACGTTGAGAACTTTGGTTGAGGGGGAGCATCAAGGAGGGGAAAATAGGAAGTGGAATGTAGGTTCTAAGGATTGCAGTCTATTAAGATGCAGTAGTGCCATCATGAAAAACTCATCTATTTCTTCCCCAGGAAAAAAAAGTGGCAGCAGATAACATTACCTCAGGTCTCTTGGTTTGCAGGGTTTGTATAAATCTGGTCCAGTGTAGACTCGTCTAGCTAAATTTAAGTTGGGAGTCCTGTGTTCAAGGGCAATCTGCAGGACACTTTTGCCTCACTTGGGCTCTTGTTCTCTGAGGACTTGTTGCAACCTGAGTCAGCCTATAGGCACCAAGGCTCTTCGTGAGTTCAGCAAAGCAAGAGTTTGCAGGGTGAGGAGTGAGGAAGAGATCACATCTACATAGGCATGTATTTGCCCCAGGAAATCAAAATCATCCCCTTTTCAGTGATGACTATCCATAAATGCCACCATCCATTACTGATACGCCTGAAGGAGAGGTCTTCACAGAGGCACCATTCCTTCAGCCTCTGGGGCTGTGTTTTCTGCCTATAGCATTTAGCTCTGGGTTCTGCCTGGCAGCCTTTCTGTAAAGCATTTCTGCTTGTTTTGTTACAACACTGCTAAACAGACAGGAGGCATCTGTCACATCTTCGGTGCCTGTGCAGAATTCCCTTCTCTCCGTGGTTGCTAGCACTGACTGGAGTGTGCAATGGGTTTGACTCAGCCAGGTGTGCCTGGCTCAGCCTTTCTGAGCCTCCTGCCATGAAATGCTGCAGCAGAGGCATTTCTGATGGTCTTCACTGGCATAGGTAACTAAACTGAAGCCTTGATGTCATAGTTGAAATTGAATTTTGCATCTCCAGTGATTTCTTTTCACTTTTACAGCATTTTTTCCATGTTTTTCTTCTTGGCTCACCATGCCTTGATAATACTTGCCTAGAAATGCAGGCTGGGCTGGAGCTGATGTCTTGCTGACTTGTTTGGATCCATTCTCATCTGTTGGGATCTTCAGTATTAATTGTCCATTTTCTCCTTTTTCTGAGCTTTTTTGTTTCCTGCCAACCCCTGTGGCTGTACTGTCTCCTAACAGTGAATGCAGTGGCGGGTTTTGTTCAAAATTAATTACCCTGATACCCAAAGATAGAGAAGATTAATAAAAACCTGAGTCAGTACCTCCTATAGTAGTAGGAAAATTTTGATCTGAAAATGGGAGGATTTTCAGTGATCCCCATGTTCAAATGATCTGACACAGCGATTAAGGGAGGCAAGGGTTCATTTCCTATGATGTTTCTCGGACATTCAGTTCTAACTCACCAAGGAAAATGAATTACCCATGTGCAGTTCAGTGTGTCGCTGATTTAGTATTTTATTTTGTTTTCTGAATGACTGGAGGATTTTTAAATTGCTCAGGTCACCAGCAATAGCCCAAACCAGCAACATTTAGGCACCATTAGTAAAATTACAAGGTGTCTTTCATCTGTGAGGGCCCTTCCCCCCTATCCCCTCCCAAGTCCTTTATGGTCATCATTAGGAAGTCATTCTTTCATCCTTGCAGACTTTATTGGGGCGAAATGCAAGCCCTGCTTAGTTGAGGCTGCAGTATTTGCGTGAGACTGCAACGATGCAAGACTTGAGGAGGCTCAATCTGATAATTAACTGACTTCTGAGGCAAATGTCTAAGGAAGAGCTTAATACAATCCTGTATCATTGGGCTGCTTTGTGGACTTGTGAGCAAGGTTAAGTGTGTGTTGGGGTACAGGTAGCCTGTGGGAGAGGAAAAGACAGTATCAGAGGTGAGACAAGTTAAATAGCTATAGGAGGATGCTAATGTTCAAAAAGCAGAGGTAGGGGCACCTTCTCTGGCTACAGCAAAAGGGAATGGCATGGTGAAGAAGAAAAGAAATGCAAAACTGAGTGTCCCACTAGAAGTACAGTCTTTGAAGTGCCAATGATAGGCAAGTAGATGTATTTTGTAAAGCAGCTCATGGGGCTTTTGTCTAAGGAAATTTTAGGTAAAGTTTAAAAAGTCAGATCAGACAAGGAGACAAAGTCATGCTATTGTAGGAGACAAGGCTGGAACTGAAGGTGGAAGTACAGGGTACAGTGATGTTAGTCTGAGCAGGGGCCCAGTAAAGGGCTTGGCTCAGTTTACAGATCTACAAAACTCACACAGCATTTTACAAAGAGGGCCTGTAGCAGGTAGGTAGCTCTTGCAATTGCATCCCCTGGACTGGGCATCCATATTCCCTTGGCTCTTCAAACTATCCTCTGTCTCTTCAGTGAACTCTTGCTATCCCACTTGGTGTGATAAAAGAAACTGCTAAAACTGGAGGCTGCTGAGTGCTGTGCTGCCTCTGTTCAAATCTCTAATGAGCTCCTCCTTGTAGCTCTAGGTTTAATTAGTTTTCATTGCAATATTAATGATCCAAACAAACCATTTTAACTTTCCTGTTGCACAGCTGGAAACTACTTATTTAGCATTCTGTTCTATAAGAGAATCGCACCAACTTCCTTTCCCCTCCCACATTTGTCCCATAAATATGCGTTAAAATCACAGTCTCATTGGCATAGAGTTTCAGACCTGCTATAAAATTCTAATAATTTCTTAAAATGGCAAGGTTGAACTAATGACAGCACCTCATCCAAATAATACAAAGATAGATTTCTCCCAGAGTTTGATGGCAGTGATGATTAATACTTTGTTTATTTATTTACAATCTATCAGCATTTACAAAGATTTGCTTGTTCCTCTGTGCACACACACAATGTCTATTGAACTTAATGATTTTACAGCAGAAATTCCTAATTTGTTAGTCTTCAACAAAAATTCCTTCTTTCACTCTTTTTATCCTCAGGAAAAGGGCTCTCTCCAGCTGCGTAGTATTGTAAAAATAAAACTTCCTAACTCCATCTATCTATATTTACATATCATATTTCTTTATCTGTCTACCTGGCTGACTCAATAGAGACCTTTAGTGGGTGGGTATCTTGACTGATGGGACTCATGACCCATTTTCTTAACTTTTGTGGTCTCGCACGGGAGTTTGATGTGTGAAGTGTTTTGCCACAATATTTCTGTACAGCTGGAGTTTCATTAAGGTCTATATCAGTGAAGTGGATTTGTTAATGCTCTTATGCTGATTTCCTTCATATGTTTGAGAGCTTGTCATTCATTTGTTGTGCTGAAATATTACTGTGAATGGTAACTTACAAAAGCACATTGTCAACAAGCTGGAATGTATCTGTCCAACGAGCTCCTCCTGGGGAGCTTTAGGTAACTAACTTGTTTGCTCCCAACTGGGAAAGAGCAACAGCATGTGTTATCTCTTCAGATATGTGAGAGCAGGAGGGGGAGAGAAGGAAACAGGGAAAGGAAGGATACTGTCCCCTTGCTCATCTGCAAAAAAGTGGAGGTAAACCTCACATGAACTGAAAACAATATCAGAATCATGTCCTGACAGTGCGATAAGTTTATGCAGTCTGCATGCACTGCTGTGTGACGTGATGAAGGACCCTTTCCCTGGTCTGGAAGCACAGTTCATTGCTAGCCCATGTCCCAGCTGGGAAGGGCACCATCAAGAAAGGAAGCCAATAGTAACAGGGAGATAACTACCCCAAAGTTTCACGTAGCTGGAGTTCCCTGTAATGTCTTGCTGCAGTTGACTGTTCCACAGCAGGAAAACAAGCAGTTGAGACACGTTTCTTACTCCAAATGCAACTGTTGTTTAAGATTAAAATTAAGCTCTCTTATCACTTCCAGCTAGCCATAGCTTACTACACAAATATCTCTCTTACTTAATTTCCTTTCCCTATCAGTAAATATCTCTGTCTACCTCTGAGAACATACTGATGCCTCCCAAAAGTTCAAATTAAATGGTTCGCCAGAACCATCATGTGTGTTCTGTGTGTCTGTTAGCTAAAACTGAACCCAGAGCATTTTAACTTCTACTGGTGTTTATGGTTGAGCCTTCCAGCAAAGTTTCAAACAGCATGTCCATACAGGTGAGCACAGCCTAATTTAAATGAGTGTAACATCACTCATTTCACTGGAATTTAATCCAATGTGTTTTACATTATATTTGCTGTGAGCTGTAACAACAAGCCTGTGTCTACTTAGCATGATTCAGCTGATGATGTAGTGGTGAACCATGTCAAATAATACACTAAGTTTTAAGCAGTATAACTTAGGGTTCAGGCTAAGGTCTGAGTTTCTACAGCGTACAGGTTACCACATATGACTACTTACTGACCATGGGGCTTATTGTCCTCCCTGGTCTACCAAGATAATTATGTGTTTCCAGTTCCATCAGAAAGAAGAGATTTAATTTAAGTTCTTATTGGGAGGACTTTCAGCCTGTGCAGTTTCTGCAGAGTCAGGTTTGGGGGATCCACAGGGGCCAGTAAGATCCAGAGTAGGAATTCAAGGCAGTAAGGTAAAGCCAGACAACTGATGGGCTAACCTCCTGACTTGGCTTGACAGCAGTAAGCTCAGCATGTGCAATTGCATCTTCAGTGACCTGCTTTGTTCTTTCTTCAGTCAGTCCCTTAGCCAAAATAGTGTTGTCATACTGAAATCAAAGTAACTATACCAAGGGACAGATCTGTTTTAATAAAATTGTTTTCTAAATTGATTTAAACTGGTGTTCAAACTGTGTGCATGGCTTCCTTCAGTGACAGAAGTATGATTTTACCTCTTTCTGTTTCTGGTAGCTCTGCAGAGCTGAACCACCTGAGGGGATCAGGCTTGTGTCTCTCCACAGCTGGGCATTTCCATTAAAATTGAGCCAACTTTTGATAACAAAATTGTAATTGTCAGTGATGTTTCACTAAAGAACTTTGGGTGACTTTCTACTTCCAGACTAAATCACGTGGCATTTGGAGAAACATAGTTTTATCTCATACCAGAGCACATCTTTCATTGCTAGTGGGGCTGACTGCATCTCTTAAA
Organism: Clamator glandarius; assembly: GCA_033459285.1. NCBI lineage: Eukaryota > Metazoa > Chordata > Aves > Cuculiformes > Cuculidae > Clamator > Clamator glandarius. Next base: position 1,052,064 of record JAUNZM010000677.1, on the reverse strand, counting down.
AACACAAGATTTCAGGAAAGCAAGTGCTTCATACTGTTTCTGTTTGCGTGGCACTTTGAACCTTTGCAACATCAGCCAGCTTCAGGTTTTTCATCTGCAGCTGTGAATGTGAACTTCTGTGGGTTTTGGAGGACTGAGGTCTAACTGCATTATGTAGGAAACATTTAACTGCACTATCTTCTCTTTAAATGAAAGAATCCTTTATTATGCTAAAAGAAACATAAAAAATAATACATTTTGGGGATAAGCTGGTGTGTCTGCATTAAACACTATCTTTTGACTCATAATTGAAACATTAAAGCCAGCAACCCTGCAGATGCACTGAAAGAGAAAACCCCAGACACCTACCGTTGATTTCAGAAAGGGCATTTCCAAAGGCAAATGGCACTGCAGGACCTAGGTGCATTTATAGTTGTTTATGAATAATTGATAATTATATTAAAGGTGTAGGGTTGACTGGGCAGGCTTCCTCTTCTTGAACTGAAATCTTGTCTCAAAATCTTTAGCCATTTGGCTTGTGATTGAAAGCTGTGTGGCGTTTCCACATTGGAGCTCATTGCAGAGAAAGTCTTGTAGCTGTCAATTGTTCCAAGAGCTAATGGAGGCATTAAAAATGTAGCAGCTTACTGGGGAGAAATCAGGGTGGGTGGGGACCATGTGTTACTAGCATATGTTGTAACTGGATTGTAAGTGGTCTCCACATATTCATGAATGATGACTGACCTCTTGTCTGCTAGGGCACATGTGTGCATGTCCATCATGACAACACACTCTGAGCTTACTCCATCAGAGGCCCTCAGGAACATAACCCCCATATCTGTCTCCAAATATAGCTCTGCAGGTCTGCAATATAAGGCAGTGGGGATAGCTGCTAGATCAAGGAGCCATTTGGAAACTGTGCTGCAGTGATATCCACTGAGATCTCTATGCCTGCTTGGTGACCTTCTTTGCTAAGAGGCAAATGTCTGCAGCTTGTAAAAGAAAAAGATGCCTCTGAATGCCTTTCCACTTTTAAAAGCTCCTCAGTGCCGGCTCAGCAGAGCAAGTGAAACCTGCAAGTGGCAGTGCTTACTGTACTTGTACTGTATAAATGTATGCACCTATACATCTGGACAGAGAGGCATGTCCCAAGCAGGGGCCAGGAATAATTCCTGGGGCTGCCTCTGATTGAGCCAAACCACTAACTAGGAACTCTTTCAAAGTCAGTTCCAGTGAAAATAAAGCCAGTAACCCCTCTCTGCCTCAGTGTTGTCCTTTGTAACCTCTTTGCAGAATAAGACTGTGTAACAGCTCACAAGTTATTAGGGAAGACTTATTCATTTATATTTAAACTACACCAGGATCCTTGGAGAAAAGTAACTTATTAAGCAGTAATCAATATAAATAATAATTCTGTTGTCACTGTGAAATTGCAGAGATTTGATCAACATCATTTGACAACAGCTTTGTTTGTCCTGTAGGTTACGACAAAGAACAAATCATTTTCTCCGAGCGTTTTTGAACATGGAGCATGAGAATGATATATTGCTATCTTTTAAAAGAAAATTAAAACTTTAACTCTAAGGTGTGTGTAATAAAATGGCACTTTAATTCTCTAGTGTGCCATGCAGGCTTCTTCTGTTAATTTATTCTCTTCTTTTCGTACTTCATGTAATATTCTGAAGTTATTAATGTTGCAATATATCTGACCACAAAAACCTGCCTTCTAGTGTTGTTAAAACTGGGAATTAACTCCACAAATGGAAGGTATTTCTGACTTTAAGGAAACAGACCATACTTGGGAGAAAATTATTAGGAACCTGACAGATACACAAGAACTTCTAAAGGAAGGTTTTCCCAGGTATTTTGCCATGATTTCTTGCCCATGGGATTTCAGATGTTAGTAGCATGTCTCTGTGGTACAGACACCTGTGAACACCACTACCTGAGCTGCTGCAGCCCCTGGGACATGACCTCTTGATGCAGCTGATGCTTCTGGAACAGCAGTGCCAGTAACATGCTTAGATACCTTCCTGTGACTGATCACCTGGCACAAAGACAAGTTGAGTGGATGCACAAATGATCTTCTTGAGTCTTTTTCTTTGGCTAACCTGCTGAGATATATCCTGACAGATGCCAGATTACTATGAGGAAGGCTGAGCTGAACTATGACACCTACATCCATCTGGATTTCATGGCCTGTCCCATTGTGTGGACAGTGCAGCCCTCACAGAGGGCTGCAAAAAAAATCTGACTGAGGCTGCATAAAGTTTCCATCTGGCATTTTTCCTAGGCTGCAAATGTATGGTTCTATGTGGGCAGGGATTCTTGTCTTTAGTAGTATTAATCAAAGATCTTCTAACTAGCAGTATTTCTCAGAAGTCTTAATTGCTAAATGGCCACTTCTCATGGCTACTGATTTTACACTCTCTTTCAGACCTTGCTGGCCAGACCATTGTCTCCAGCACAGTTGTGTGAGTGTTTACCTGATACCTGAGCTCCCTGATTCTTGACACAAGCAAGAGAGAGGTTGATTGATGGTGCCTTTCCAGTGGCTGAGCAAAAGTAGGTTGCATTGCCCTTGCCCATTGTTAGACTTCTTCTGAAGAAGAATGAGGTATGGTTAAGGCAGATTTTTCATTTGATGAAGTAGCTGCTCATCCCCCTCAATGCTTCCAGGCAGAGAACTGCTGAAGTGGGGTCAAGCCACTGCCACACTCTTCTCTGTCCTCCAGCCCTTGTGCTCAGCATACTGAGAGCTGAGGACACCTGCTTTTTCCAGGGCTGTCACATGAACAGTTAAAGGAAACAAACTTAAAGGCTCATTTAACAGGAGAAAACCAACTGGTTTTATTTGGAAAAGGTGGTGTTTGCTTGTCACTCCTTTCAGCAGCATGGGCTCTGCCCAAAAGGCCCTTTAGGCACCTGATTATGTAGGAGGGGGAGCTATGTTGTTGTGCTGCAACACTTAGAGTGCTGGCTGGCCATGGGGCAAGGAGAGGCAGGTTAGGTGTCAGACATGGGGCACAAGGTGCCGTTTCACCCTCTCCTAGCCACAGTGCAGGAAGGAGGGCGTTGGCATGGGCAGATTTTGTCTATCAGGACAGCTGGTTATATATCTCTTCATCTTTCTGTTTCCTGACTGATTTCTAAGTGAAATCTAACACCCTTCGCTTATGCGAACTTATTGCTGGCAAGAGATGGCACCCTATCTTGCTCAGATTTGCCAACAGTTTTAGTGTCCACCTTATATCTTCCTGATTTTAGCCTAGCTCTAAAGTTCCGTTGCATTGCCACGGTCAAGAATGACACTTGTGTCTGGAAGTTAAAGCTTACAGCAAAAGCAGACTGGAGGTAAGGTGCTTGCCCAGCACTGAGGGCACAGCAGGACTGTTGACAGGGCTTCTCAGGCAGAGTGACATTTAGTATGGTTTGCTTCAGAAAGCTGAAATGAAAGGGCTTAGAGGAGGATGCCTAATTTCTTTAGGCACCTTTGATCTGATCTTATAAAAGCTTAATCTGCTCATATTTCCTGCTGGAAAATTCACAAGGAGTCAAAAGAAATAGGACTAGACTTGCAAAGTTTAGAAGAAAAACACTGACTTTGGGGGTTTTTGTTGCACCTAGTTTTCCTTTTATTCTCTCCTTGTTTTTTAGGACTTGCCCAATATCCCCATTCCACTTACCTCTCCTCTTGTGCACATTTCATTTGTAATTCCTCACTCCGGAGACCTCAGCCACTGTTGGATTTCAGTCCCCTTTCTGGTGGCCAGAGTCTTGCCACCTCTCTCCAGCTTTCTCAGCACTCAGTGCTTAGGCTAAGCCAGTCAGAAAGGCTTCATCTCTCATCCATGGGGATGAAGGACTGTCCTGAGGCTATGATTCTTCCTGCAGGAACTAAGGTATTTAAAGCCTCGCAGGAGTGTCTGCTACCCTCCACTGATGAGAATGGGAGTCTAGATGGCCAGTTTGAACTTCTAAGGGCCAGTATTGGGTGTGATATATTCTGCCCATTGAATATCATCTCCTTGCTTATATGGGATATTTTACACAGGAGCTTCTCTCTCCCCCACATCACCTGTTGTGAACCATCCATGCATTCAAATGCTGAAACAAGTGTTCTTGAGTGTCTCTGTCCCCTGAGGGTGAATTGTTGCATTCCTTCCCTGTCATGGTGGTAGTAATAATAATAATAATAATAATAATAATAATAATAATAATAATAATAATAATAATAATAATAATAATAATAATAATAATAATAATAATAATAATAATAATAATAATAATGTCTTCTATTTATAGGGATTCAAAGTTTCCCAAAGAGCCACCTTTGAGATGGAACACACCAACCGTTAGATAGTGCATAGCAACCCTAGGCAACAACTTAAGATAGATGAATCTATCCAGTTGAAGCTGAAGATGAGATTTCATTTGGTAGAAGATAATTGCAAAAGTTATTAATTATTATTGTTGTTGTTTATGCACCTCTAGACTCAAGAGCAATAGAAACTTTCTAAATACTACCAGTAGGAAGACAAAAGTGCAAAGGCATTATTATCGTACCATGGTAATTTGCAGAAGGCAGAATGTGCTAATAAAAATCCTCCCTTGGAGGTTTTCCCATCCAGGACTCAGCGTAAGCTGATGAATAGTCCATAATGCTAAAAGAGGAGAGAGCTGGACTCTCCTCCCAGTTTTTCTATAGGTTCCCAGTGTAACCTTGAGCATATAGTTTAGTTGCTGTGAATAGGTCTACAGAGCATATTGTAAATATTTAACGGTGAGATCTGGAAAGCATTCCAATAGGAATCTTTTATATGAATCTCTGTGTGTTTTGCAGCATAATTTTATTCAAATTGATAGTTGTTGGCGCTTTTTATCTTAAGCAGCAGGACTGCATGTACGTGAGACCTGGATTTTATAGATCATCTTCTCTTAGTGTAAGGCTGGGTGCTTGCTTTCTCTGGTGCTGGCTATAGTGGCAATCCCTTTTTTACCTGATGGCTATTATTAAAATCTCATGGACTTCACAAACTAATGTAACTCAAATAGTAAACTTAAGGACATGTATCTTAAGTATCTTGTGGAAACAGTGAGTCCACAGATGATTTTTGAAGACAACTGGGGGAATTTAGTGATCATCATTATTTATGTTGATGACAAAATAAATGGTAAAGCTGTGAAAGCTGAAAAGGAAAAGGTGAATCAGGACACTGGAATTAACCAGATCACAGCATCAAATGTTGAAAAATGTAAAAACATTGCTGTTTAAATAACATCTATTTTTTTACTAATTTCTATTTATACCACCAGTGCCTCGATTCCTGTGTGTTTTCTGGTCTTGCATTACTAAGATGGAAATTTTATGTTTGTTTCTTCAACTGTTTTCTTAAAAAGCTTTCTGAAGTTAGGTAGAGATATTTTTTTCTCCTGAGATTTTTCATGCTTGTGTTCAAGCAGGCAGGAAAAAGATTAGTCCAAAGTCTCATTAGCATCCCTTCTGTGAGGACAGCACACACTTTCTTTTTAAAGCAGTGAGCAAACAGAGCATGTTCCAGCTCCCACTCCTGTCTCTGGAAGGGTTTCTATTGACTGAAGCTGGCAAAGCCATATCTGCCAGGCTGCTTCTGTAGTCAACATCAGCTTCCAAAATATTCTGCTTCTGTGCATCACGTTGAAATGTCTGAGGGGTTGCTGTCATTTGGCAGGGTTGGGATATTGAAATCAATGGGAGTTGTGATCCCAAATGACATGGACACTGTTGAAAGTGTCATCAGTGGAGACATCAAAACTTGCTTCCTTGTTAAGGCCAGTCTGCATACACAGTCATTTTCTTAATGGATTTCAGATACACCTTGGATTTGGGAATTACTTCTGTATTTTGAAACTGCAGTACTGTCACTAACAAAAAGGTTGCAATAAAAATGCACTTTGAGCTTACAGTGCTTAAATGTTTCAGTCTGTGCTCTCTGTTGTGTGTAAATATTTTTGCTGAAATCACTGAGAATATCTGTATGAGTGACATTATGGATTTCTTCAGAGCCTTGATTCTACAAACATGTTTAGTTTTGCTCCTAAGAGAAGGGACTGTGATCTCTGCAGGAAGACAATTAATCACATATATGTTTTCAGGATTAGAATTTTCATCAATAACAACTTTATTACTTGTTTTATGTTTATCTTTTTGCCTAAAATACCTTTGTGAAGTTTAAAGGAAACCAGTTGCAACTTTTTTTAAAAGACAATATTTATCTCTTTATTCCCTTTATATTTCCCTTCAAATATCTGACAGCATAAATTTTGTAATTAGTTTTGCAGTCTACAAAAAAGCTTTAAAAAGTTCCTGAAGTCATTGGTTTATATGACAATCATTCAAACTACATGCCCTGTCCTTAACAGAATGAGATTAAAGAAGAATTCTTCTGTTTGCATTTGTCAGTTTGTTAATACCAGCCACTTTAGTACATTTGGTACAGTGGATTTCAGTCCTAGGAACCTCTTCACTGCTAAGAGAAGGCTCTGACTACCTGCGACTCATCTGGGTAATCTTTACTAAGGGGTTGTGACATAGTTTTTAGGCCTGGGAATGAGGGGGCTTTCTGATGCTGTCTGCCTGTCTATTCCACATATCTCCCCGACTCTATTCCCCAGGTTCATCTACAGGGAAAGCATCAATATCCATCCCTAGATTTTCTGTCCACTCAGTTTCTGAGGCAGGTTGTGCCAAGGACATTGCAGCCAGGCCCCGGGCTGTGTTGACAGACCAGATGTATGGCAGGAGAGGAGCTGGGACTGATTTCTGCAGCAAATCTGCACAACCAAGCTAAGTTTCTGATTGCTGCATTTCTTTTTTTTTTTTTTTTTTTTTTCTTTTTTTTTTTTTTTTTCGCTTTCTGCAGCAGTTCCTTTCTGTTCCTGATTTGGCTCCTTTCTTCTCAGTCATTATTTAACACTATTCTGCAGAGAAGCACATTTGCTATCTTTCACACCAGGTTTCTAACTGTTCTTGGCCTTTCTGTTTCCACATTAATTCCTCCCCCAAACACCAATAATCTCTACTGCATCACCATGTGTTGACTTGTTAATCTTCCATTTCTGGCATTCAGCAAAACCTTGAATAATTGCACATTGGCTTTTTCTGAAAAGCTAGGCATAAACTTCTGGTTCTCTGTTTAGTGCTTCCTGTTTTATTGAATGCCAATTTTAGATTACTTACTCTTAAACATGGCTTAAAGTTATTTCATTTTAGAAATAAAGTATTACAATTCCTTGACTTACTGGTATGGGAAAAAGGCAAAAAGCTATATTGCTTTTCACAGTTAACTGGTGCACTCTGATTTGCTAGTGGACTTCAAACAGGCTAAGCAATTGTGTTTGCTGTGGCTTGCATACTAGTGGTGCATATTTTTCTGCCAAGATACGCAAAATTGAAATATTTTTTCAATTTTTTTTTGTGATTTCCAATCAGAACTAACCCTTCTCTGGCAAGGGTTTTGAGCTAGGGAGAGAGTCGATTTGAGAAGGAAGGAGTGCAAATCTGAATTCTTTTCCTGTCTGATCTGCATCTGGGCTGAAACTTCTCTCCTAAGCCAAGCTGGTCTTCCCCTCACGGTCCACCTGTGCTCCAGCCCAAAACCATGCAAGAAGACATTTTTCACCCCAGTGTTTCTGAACACATCCTGCAGCACTATGCATTTTTCTAGATAATACAAATACATTTTGAAACCTCAGTGACTGCTGAAGAATAGAATTGTCATACTTACTTCTGCTGTGCTTCACTGTTTCCTCTTCCTGACTTACAGTAAGTGTATTCTGCAAACCACAACATGAAAACCCATGTACTCTGAGCAAACTCATTACCTGTAACAGGTTTTTTAATGTTTTATCTTGTCTCTCTTGACTCCTTCTCACCCAAAGATAAGCCTGCATAAGAACCACAGTCGCCTCTGCAGCAGCAGCCGTAGCCGTACTGCAGCATAATACAATTACTTCTTGTAAAACATGGGTATTCCTCAGCATCTAAGGGGAGTCAGTCCTGCAAACACTGCCCAAAACCCAGCTCTTGGTTGCAAAGGAACCTGGCACAGGGCAGGGCCAGTGGTTTTGTGGATTCTTCCAATAATTTCATCCAAAATCTTATGTAAAATGCGAAGTAATGCATGAAATCTGGATAGGAGTGGGGAGACTGGAACAAAAATCATACTGGCTAGTTCACCTTGTCTGTGGTGGGTTGACAGAGTGCAAAGGACTCCTAGAGCAACCATGTGACACCTCTGGGTTGACTAGCCTTCTAGCTGCTTGGCCTCTCATATGATCCCCTAAAAATAGTACCTTGTTTCCCATCATTGCTGTTCAGCTATTTTAACTAGCTTGTGGTCTCCGGTTTTTGTTTTGTGATTTGTAAATAAGAAATATTTATGCTAGGCCAGTAATTGCACATTCCTCCAACATCTTTTCTTAAATTAGATGGATTATAGCTATGTTTATGAAATGCCTAATGCATTTCCCTAACATCTCTAAGTGTCAATGGCTTCTACATAATGTTGTTATAGACAACTAATTTTTAGACCGCTCAGACTGTTTACAGGCATTTCCCCCTCATCTGACCTGTCACAAGCATGCTTATTTCTTAATCTTTCATTGACAGTCTGGTTCATCACTTGTCCTGGGACAGGCTGAACCTCCCCTGCAAAGTGCTACCAGCTCCTGCTGACTTTACTGACGATTCCTGGTGGCTTGGAAGAGAGTGATTTCCAAAGCAGGTTGGTTCCCAGTGGACAGATAGGTACTTAGCATGGGTTTTGGCTATTTTAGACAGTGCAATCTCTTTGAAAAATTTTCCTAAGTAGAGCAGTTCTTTACAAAATAAAGCCTTTACTTGCAGAGTAATTTAGCCATTTTCTGGTGTTTAGCACTTCCTGTAGTAAGCTTCTTTTCTGCCACGTCTGTCTTCCGCTCTTGTAAGAGTGTTTAATAGCGAAACAGTTACACAGAAGCATTTTTAGGGGGCTCTGCTGATAAGATCAATGTATGTGAGATCGCTGTCTTACTTGCAAAAGCAAGACTTTGTTCCTGACAGCAGAGTCAGTTTGATTTGAGGGAAATAAGTAGAATGTAGTTGGGACTGACATCTCTGCCAGAACTGTCACTGAGACCATGTCTTTAAGAGTCCTTCTAGCCTGTGTTCTGTCCCTGAAAGCAGTAATAGGGTGGATGAGTATCAGTGGTGCCACAGCCAGGCATCTCCTGGAGTTTTAGGACGAGTGTCCAGGGCCAGAATCCAGAAGAGTCATCTCTGAGTCAGCTGAGTCAGGGCAGTGTTGATGGAGCAACAGCAGGAAGAGCATATCAAGCTGTAGAAGTTCTTTTAAAGCTGAATTTAAGGTCATATTCACAGAGCTCAAAAGATGGACAGAAAAGGTGGTGAAACCATCTGCCAGCAATCACAAATACAGTCAAAGCTGAAATGTGGCAAAGTTTGTTGGCTTGATGAAAAGCCAGATTTCAGACAAGAATCATATACTGTTTGTTGAAAAATAATACTTTCTACTAGTTTCTGAGGGCAGGATTAAAATAATTTTGATATTGTATTATGTTAAAGATCATATTCTAAAATTCTGAAAGGTTAAATGAAAGAAATATTTCTTTTTGCATGAATCGTGCTGAAATTTCTTCTAGAGGCTTCATTCAATGCTGTAATAAGGACAAATATAGAAAGCTCCAAGAGCTTCAAAAATTAGAACTTCTCTCCTTGTCAGAGCTCTAGGAGTTCCCAGAGTCGGGACCAATAAACTCCAGCTACTGACAAGGTCTGAGCCCTAAGGAGTAGCCCTAGAGAGAGGTTGTGGATGAGTCCTGCACCTGTCTCATTGCACTAGGGGTGGACAAGCAGCCTTTCCAGCAATGTGGAGAGATGGCCCCAATAGAAGAGGACTGCTGCTGGTTACCAGGTGCTGGGGACCTTTCTGCCCTCACCTGCATCTGCTCAGCTGGGTTTGTCAGGACAGAAATTGGTTTAAACCTGGATGTATGAGGGCCTGGACCTGGAAGAGTAGACAAGCGGGGAGAAACAGAGATCTGTTTGTCATTTGTCCTGATGCCAGATGCAGTACAGCCTGTGTTGGGTAAGAGGAGGTGCTGAACAAAAAATGTAGCCTTGATCTTGTTCTCCTTTGGGTGAGAAAATACCTGTAGCAATACTGAGACGTCTTCCCCCCTTAAGACCCTTGGGTCTCTGCTGCCTACTGGAGACAGGGAAGGGGGTTAGGTCTGAGCAGAGCTTTTGCACAAAATTCATCTGCAGGAGGAAGCAGTGATGCTTTCAGACTCAGTGGAAAATATGCAGGTGCTCAGGCAAATCCAGTGCCTGCTAGAGGAGAACACAAAATTGGAGACCTCAACTCACTTTCAGTCATTCTCTCCCCTTCAGCGAGGTGTGAAAGGCCTAGACTGCAAAAGGAGGAAAAAGTGCAACACCCTCTCCCCGGAAACTTAGAATATTTCCGTCATTAGAGGAGGTGTGTGTTGAGCTCAGCTTGAGCATGGAAGGAAGGGATTTGTGTCCAGGTTGCTGACATGCTGCAGGAGTGGGATAGTACTGGCAGTCACCTCCTCATACAGACAGGTCCCATGGAGGTGGAGGAAATAAGGGGAAAATAAGATGGGGAAGCTTGGGCTGTCCCAAGGAGGCACGTGGAGCAGAATCTGATTTGCACCATGACTCCTTGCTCAGTGCTGTATTGCTGCTGCACTCCTTGACACACCAGGAGCAGACATGCAGGTGCTAGAAATGCAAGCCTTGCATGACTTCAGGTGGAGCACAGCACTATATACCTGCAAGTGTGAGGGTCAACATGTAGAGCAGATGAAGGTGCTGTCCTGCTGAGGAACATGATCAAGTCCTTATTTCACTGCTTTTGTTCGGCCGATATGACCTTAGGTCTGCTCTGTCCAGTTGATGCTCTGCAAATGTGCTTAGTGCCCAGAAATCAAGTTATTGGTCTGGCTGTGATAACAGTCAACAAATCATTCAGGCTGTGGCTGCCAGGTAAGAAATGAACCTACACTGCTCTGCTGGGCAAAAATTGCTGCAGACAAACAACTGAAAACTCAATATAGTTATATTGCTCTCATGGGTTATTAAATAGACCCCTTGCTTGTTAATGCCATGAGAATTATAAACCATTTGCTTTCTACAACCAAAGCAGCTTGATGTTTGTGTTTTCCTAGTTTAGGGTGGCATGTTTTCATTTCTGTTTACAATCAGTTCCACTTTCTGGTTTCCGTGTACCAGGGACTTTCCACATGTGATCAGTCCATTGACCCCTCGGGGTCTGCATATTGCTTCTCTGGGATTTGCAGCTAAGGTAACAAAGGGAAAAAAACTACCTCTCTCAGTAGGGCAGAACTCCATTTATTTCCCGAGAGAAAGTGTTAAAGAATGGGATACAAGTCAGAAAAAGCTGAAAACTACTGCTCTTGCATAAGGCTCTCATGCCCGTATTCTCAGCCTCGCCAAGCATACGAAGTGTATGTGTGAAAGATGGGAGTTCATTAAACATACACGCATTAATGTTCCGTTGACTTATTTGTGCAAATTGCTTATTCTTTTCATGTAAATTTAGAATTTCTGTCCAAATAGCTGTCTACAAAAGTTCAATGTGATCTGTTACAGCTCTCTCTACTCACTGAAAGGAAACAGCAGGAATCTTTGCTTTTTAAATTCCCTGAGAACAGGGTAACAGCATCTAAGCAGCACTGGGTTGTGTTTGCTGTGTGTTATTCAGTAATTTTCCCCAGAAGTGATTTTATTTTAATGACAGGCCATCTGATCCCAGAGTCTCATCTGAGCACTGAATTTGCAAATATATGTATTTATTATCATCATATTTGAATAAGCATAATGCCTATCCCCAGATCTGAGTCCTTTCAAACCTAGAGTCTGTAAAGCACATCATGATCAATAGTGTTGCTCCCAGCTGCTTTCATGCAAGAGGCCTGCTTTGGATTTTCCAAGCAATCAGCCACCCTTCCTGCACTAGCAGTTACAATTTCCATAGGGGTCTTTCTAGTTGCGATTCAACCTCAGCAGTTCACAAGTTCATGGTCTTACAGAAAGCAGAACTATACCTGCCTCTCTTCATAGACAGCAGGGATGGGTTTATTTTTAGCACAAGTATTCCAGAAATACATTCCACTCCTATTAGAAATGTGTGGGAGAGACAGACGCACAAATACAGACAGTTTTGCTCACATTAGTGGCAGTGGGTGCCTGTAAACTACTTTTCCACTTTCTGTTTTCATCTCAAACTTTTTTTTTTTTTTTCCACTGTGCCCCATCCCTCTCTGATGTCTTGGTTTAAAGGTACCGTGTTTTGTGATGCATCAGATCTTTGTGAATAAGTGTTGTCATAGGTGCAGGGCATGGGTAGCTGTTGGGAGTGAGTGGTTTGGGGCCAGAAGTTATCAGAAGTGTCCCGGTGTTTGGCAAGACCAGCATTCTGTTTGGAATGAGTTAGGAAAAGAGCTTGAGCAACAAAGCCCAGACTAGGAGTTTAGGAGAGGGGCTTTGCAAACTCTTCCTCCTGGAATCTAAGATGAATGATACACCTCTCCTAGGTGGAGAATTCAAAGATTCAGGTTGCTTTGGAGAAGGCAGGTCATTATCCCTCCAAGAACCAGTAAGCTTAGGCTGCTCTTGGTTCACAGGGGGGATTAGTTCATCACAGGCATCCTGGTACAAGGAGATTCTCAGATAGCACCTATCTGCCACCATGGTTGTTGCCTATCTCTTGCTGTAGCAATGTAATTAGCAGCTCTTTTTAAAATGCAAATGAGCGCTGGGCTCATGTGAAGCCTTGCACTGCCATGGAAGCAGGAGCTGGCCTGTAATCACAGGAGATTCTGATTTTCATTTTGCTTCAGGCTATGGCTCAAGTCCAGCATGATGCTGAGCCCTGCGAGTGTCCCATGACTTCAATAAGGAGCAGAGTGTGCTCACCGTGGCACAGGGTCCAATCCATTGTTTATATCTGTAGTACAAAAACTTAGCTTATTGATTTCATGGCATATTTCCCCTATTATTCGACATCCTACTGCAGTTCACCAGATGAAACCTAATGCTAGCATGTGCCTCCCAGGAGGGCAGCTGGTCTTGTTTGCTTTGGAAGGACAGTGGAATGGGGTCCTTACTCCGAGAACATTAGATACATTTGTCCAGCCTTGATGATGAAATAGGCTACTTATGAAAAAGCATGGGTAGGACAGTAATGTGCTACTCATGTGCATACTTCTTAGACAGTATTTTAAATGATGACCTTAATAAATATTTTGACTCCTGCCTGTAGATACAAAAATGCAGTGCTTAAATTTTGAATCACTGGCAGTAGTGAGCGAATCACACAGCGTTACTTTCTGTATTAGTTATCTCAGAAGCATTACCAGTGGGGAATCTGAATATAAAAATAGCCGATGACTGTTTGTTTCATCTGTCTGTTACTTGACACCGCATGGTTATTCCAATACGTATGTTTGCCTCTTCTCTACCATGATCTCTTTTTGGTTTCCCCTTGCCTGATAACTATTTAAATACATTTTACTAACTTTGGATTCCTTGCTCACTTCACCTGGCTGGGCAGGTCTGCGAGGGCTCAAGGGTTAGCTCCTTTACTTCGATTGTTTTATTTATTTTTCAGTGATCGTTTCTATTAGGATAACCGTGCTCAGAAGGAGAGTCCGAAACACATAAGTAATAAGAAGTGCTAATAGTAAGCAGGCTGCTGTAAAATGTGCTGGGAGTTTGACTTAAGGGAAGAAAGTGCAGCCCTGCACTATCCCTAATCAGGAAGCTGGAGCACAGAAGGTAAGGGGGAAACATATGGGTGTTTTTAAAGCAGGGAAATGGGGAAAATGGTGGTGTCTGAGCATGTGAATGTGTACGCACTCAAGGATCTGTTGTGTACTTGATCAGATAAAAGAAATCAAACAGTATTTATATTTTTTTTTCAGTGATTAGAGGTGGAAAGTCCTTTCATTTTGTCCAGCATTTTCTGCTCTGAAAAATGCAGGATCATCTCTGAAAGTCTGTGTGTGGAAGGAGGCACTCATGTAGATTTGTATGCAGCAATTACTGTTTATGACATTTCTAATTATTTGGTAAAGGGGTATAATCTTTTTAAAAGACCACTAAATTGCTGTGAAGTTCCATTTAATTGTCTTGTGCATGGTGCTGTAAGCAACTTTAAGCAATAATACATTGATTTTATTTTCCAGATGATTACTGCCTACAGATAAGATATTCGTAAAAACTTTAGGGTTTAGTGATTTTTTGTGAGGCATTTTTGAAGGCATTTTTGTTTCTCTTTTTGGGACAAATAGGAAGAGAATAATTTAAACATTTTATAGACAGCAGTTAGTATGCTACAGAGCCTGAAAAAGTAAAATAGTACAAATACCAAGGCAGTGCTAAGAGGCCACTATAAACGACTGTGACTATGACTTGTATCCAATTTTAATCACTGGAAAATTTCCTAAATGGCATAAAGCTTTTCTGAGTCCAGTTGTTGCAGAATTTCTTAATCTGCCATCCCAAGGAACTGCATTTTATTAGCCTAATTGCACAACTCAGCAGCAAAATAAGAACAGGAATAATTAAAATTCAGCTTGACAAGCCAAACTGCTTACACTTTTTTAAATGGTCTGTGAACAGGCAATCCAATTAGTTCTGAATAGGGAAAAGTTTTCCAGCAGCAGGCCAAAGCAGCCTGTTCAATGCTGACTGTCTAGGTGTCGGTTAGGGATTCCCTCACTAGTCCTCTGCCATTGCTGGGAGGGAGGCTGGGGAGAAGGAAAAGTGAGATGAGATAAGAAGGAGAAATAAGCTTTCTGGACAGGATCATATCCCATGGCTCTTTTCTTTCATTTCTTCAGAGAACTGGCCATGCAGAAAGCAAATGCCCTCAATTAAATTCTTGAAGGATAAGATTGTGGGAAATACAGACAAATAAAATATTGCCAGTATAATAGAACCCTAAACCAACTACATTTCTGCATCCTTCCCGGTTTGTCACTAGGAGGATATTTACTTACATGTTCACAACTTAGTTACTAGAACAGCTGTAACAGGCACTCACCAGTGAACTTAAAGGCCACAGCCAGATGGAGATATGCAGGTGTAATTGCATCCCTGCAGCACAAACGAAAAGCACATGGAAAATTCACTCAATAGCTTCTTATTCCTACCCGCTTCTCTGAAATGGTTGTGTTGTCTGTGTTTAAATCACTAGAGCTATTGTAAAGGCCCACAAAAATGTAAATCCCTACAATACCTGGAAAAAAGCCAACTACCCCTATGAGCCAGATTGGGAGAAAATACCACTCATCTGTATCAGTCTTTGCTTTCTCTAGTCTAGCTGACTTTACACACACAGAAAGTTGCTGGCAGAGGCAAATTCTGCAAGTGGTTTTTAGCTACTGGCTTCACTGTGCTGGCTTGCCTGCAGCTGGAGTGCCAACTCACACAGAACTTTATCTACTATAAGAGAGCGAGTGAGTTCATGGTGTTTAGAGCTACATTGCTTGACGTAGTGTCGCATTTTAGGAGCAGATATCTGTGAGCCAGCTGACAGGTGTATAGGGAAAGGGACCATATTGAAGGCTGCATGTATGCGCTTTACCCTTGAGAAATGTTGTTCTGTTTCAGTCAAGCCTGCATACGTTTTTGGGTGGGTCAGTGATTGTTTATACATACATATCTATAAGGCTATATATATATATATGTCTGTGTGTATTAAGCTTGGTGTCTTGTAACTATGTTACTGCTTGCCAGGTTTTTATGGCTTTCAAGTGTGCATGATCAGAGACACTGCCACAAAGACCCCTGTCTTTTAGCAGGTGCAGAAAAACTGAGGCAGAATTGAAGCCATAAGAGGACAACCCTTCCCCAGAAGTAAGGTATCCTTTTCCCTTGGATTCCCCTTTTTGGACAGGTATAGAAAGCAGATGCTTAATTATAATCCTGGGTTTTTCATCATCCATCTCCGTTCTTGCAAATAATTATATAGAAGAAAGCGTTAACTAGTAAAGATTAATCTAAATTATCTGTAACAGTCAGACCAATCTTCTTATGAGTCAAGCAGGTCAAAATAGTGATGCATCTTTATTTTCGGTCTCTCACATAGCTACATCCCAGTAGTTTCGGGGATGCTTTCCCTGTTACTTATGCACTATGTCTGAGGCTGTTTTGGGAACTGACAAAGGGGTATTATGGGCCATGACAATCAGGTACAAAAGCTACTGACTCACGCTTTCCACTTGAAAAACACAGAGATCAAAATACCTGCAATTTTTTTTGAAAAGTCTCTGAAAGAGAAGTGTATGGTTAACATTTGACTCTACCTGAACACGTGGAGTCAGCAAACAGCAGTATCTGGCAGTTTACAGCTACTGCAGATTCTCAACCTTAGATGTGCCTCTATCACCTTTATCTGGATCAGATATAAGATGTCATACTTTAAGGTCAGCTTGTCTTGCCTGTCAGCTTCATTATAAACCCTTGTACCATTCTGCAGATTTCTGATGGCTTTTACTCTATTGAGATGTACTTGAGGTATGTCCCTGTCCCCAGCTTTTGCATATTTCAAAGCACAGGGCTCCATTGTACAGAAATTGGAGTAAGTGCCCAGGACTGTCTGGGATATTGGTGCAGAAGAAACAACATGCTTGGCGGGAACTGGAGCCTGCAATCTGTAACCAGCATTTGTGCTGGGGTAGTGGGGCAGCATTCCTGATCATGAAAAGGTTGTTGACTGAGACTGTTTTGACTGATCTGTTTTGAAGTAGTGACATTAGGACCTAGTCTATTTCCCAAAGCCTAAGAAATTATTCTTCTACCAGGCATGTGAATTGAATGAAGCCATAAAAAAGTAGCTAGAATCGCCACTTAGGATGTGCAGGAGAATTGAGGAGAAGGGCTGTGGAAGAAGGGGCTGGAGGTGGTGACATTGCCTACCTGTAGGGTTCTTCAGAGGGTTTGGGTCGTCTGGAAAAGCACTGGGATGACAGCATCACTGAAGTTGCTGAGAGACTGATTCAGCCAGAGTCATTGTTCTGTCTTTTAAGGAACAAGTGTGTATTCTGCTTAAAACTCCTGTTATTTTCCTTTATGTCTTTTATATATTTCTTCTACAGAATAATCACAAGAAATGCCTTAGCATGTGCTTTAACTGTGAAAGAATGAGGAATTGCCCTGGAGACACGCCATTAAATCATAACAATGAATCAATCTCTGAATAGGAAGAGGGAGTGTGCATTTCCCTGGGTGGGGGGGGAACCAAACCAAACAACAAAACAACTCCTGTTGCACACTGAAGAGGGAACTAGAAGGAGTTTCCATCTTGCTTAGGACAAGAGAAAAAAAAACCTGTCTGGCTTTGGCTCCTCAAAAGGAGGAAAATGGTATGGCCTCCAGGGATAATACCTGGGGCAAGGATGTGTGGGCTCTCCCCTGCCCTCTCAAAGTCCTTCCATATGTGGATAGCTGTCCCGTGGCCATGTTCCAGATAGCAGGCAGGAGCAAGGCAAGCCACAGCTTTTGTACTCCAACTGGAATGGCTTTGTTATAATCACAAATAGTTGAGGAGCAGTTTGTCATCAAGGAAGGATGTTATATGAATGGATAGTTGCTTGCTTCAGTCATTTACTCTGGCATGTATGTAAGAGTGTATTTCCCTCTCTGCCAGATTACTTGCTCAAGAACTGAGCACTTTGGTTGCACTTGAAAGCTAGAGCAAGATGTATGTAATAAATAGCTCTATCCCTGCAGCCTGAGCCAGAAAACCTTGAAAACCAAAGCCTCCACCATCTCACCCCATCTCTGGTACATATACCTATTTGTCTTTAGTAACATGAAACAAGTATTTCAGGATATGGCACGTCCCTATATCCCATGGAGTTCTGTGAGTGAGAAAATCAGTTAAAACTTGAAAAAATTTTGAACATACAAATGGTTTGAATTATTTTTTTATATAAAACAGATTGAGC
This sequence comes from Clamator glandarius, assembly GCA_033459285.1. Taxonomy (NCBI): domain Eukaryota; kingdom Metazoa; phylum Chordata; class Aves; order Cuculiformes; family Cuculidae; genus Clamator; species Clamator glandarius. Next base: position 1,034,043 of record JAUNZM010000677.1, on the reverse strand, counting down.
AAAACCTTTGTCCAAACCATGGAAATATCCAGGAGTTATAAAGGAAAAGAGCAGATAAGACTACCAGTAAAAGAATAATATTTGTTTTCTGCGACCCTGTTACTTCCTGGGACTGTATCCTGTGTGAGTGGGTGTGGGTCAGACTCTCCTTGTCAAGAAGCTTAAATGGTCTAAGTGCGAACTTGACAGTGCAGATGGTATTGGTGTGCTGCAGCTAGTGAGGAGTGCAATGTAAATGAGGGATGGTTTCAGATTCCTCAGCCTGGAAAGAGAAGTGAGGCATGGCTGGTTGCTAGCTGCAGATTTCCTTGTGTAGGTTGCAGAGGAGAATACACCTGCTTCCTTCTTATGTCTAACATACTTGCTGGTATCATCACAATTTTCCTATGACAATGTCTGGGACTGTCTGGGATGCTCAAGGCATCCAACCACCTGTCCATGTTTTCTTGTCCATATATTTTTCTTCCCTTCCCTGTCTGTCATCTCCCATCTATAGCCATTACAATGCTGTGGCACTCTAGAACTTTCCCTCTGTTGTGAGAAAATCTCATTTTTCCTACTCAGGAAGTGAAAACTCAGGAGCCTTCATTCTCTAACCCTTGCTTGAAACTAAATGAAAGGATTTGAGTACCTGTCTCATCAGCCAGCCCTGTCAGTGATCAGTAAGGGGTCTGTACCAGTGCAATATCAGTTGTCACCTTGAACTAGTGAGGAGTGCTTGAATCTTCATGGTCACAAAGAGATGTGAGTATTAAGAACCTGAGGTGGAGCTGAGATCTTTGCAGCAAGTCAGTCACCTGCAAATCTGGATGTAATTTAACTGTACAATACTATGCCAAGCTATAGAACCATACCCAGTTGAAGGGGTTTGTTTGGGGTTTTGTTTGCAGACACTCATGTTAAAGTACTATGCCCTATAAAGAACAGTGGGAAGGCACATTTTTGCCTTAACTGACAAAGGTTAAGGTTTTTTTTGTGTAATTTAGAAAAGATAGATTTGGTTCCCTGCACTGCCACAGATGCCCTCTTTGATCTTGGACAAATCAGACAGTTGAAGCTGGACCTTAGCTGCTGATCTGTAGATAAGACAGAAATGCTACTTGCAGTGGAAGAGCTTGTAAGGGTAAATAGCCACGAGGTGTTCATGTACCATGTTACTGGGGAGCTGTATAAATATCTCAGCATATAATGACTGACCTAGATACAGGCAGGCCTTTTCCAGTCAGACATCTAATGCCAAGAAATACACTGTTTGGGTTCAGTTGCTTAAATGTCACTTGTCTGTACTGACTTCAGGTCACGGGAGAAGCACCATCCCTTTGACTTGTGGTTCTTACAGACTTGTGCTGTTTATCGAGTACTACAGCTGCCCTTTGCCTTAGTCATGTGCTCTGTGCCTTTGAATTCCTCCATCATATCTGCATGTTACTGACTCTTCAAAAGTCAGTGGATAGGGCTCAGGTAATGGAAGGAGTGAACAGGAGTTGCAAGAAAGTCTTAGTCTAGATACAACACTTTCTGAGAGACATCTCCTTCTTCCAGACTTGACAGGCCTCTTGGCAGGATGGGGCATTTGGAGGACATTGGGAAAGGCAGCCCAGAGACCAGCTGGAAATAACTGTTGGGTCTTTGCCATTGAACCAGAAAGGGAAAGGTAGAGAAACTTACCATGATTCTCCATAACTGTTGCAAGCAGTCTCTGTTCCTCCCATTTTTCTTCTTCTCCCAGTGCTTGAAGCTTTGTGGTCTGAGCTGAAGAGGTAAGCATTCCAGCTGGGGCCTGGAAGAGGCTCACATCCTTTTGGGAAACAACACAGACTGGGATATGTAACATACAGTCATTAGCTAGGTGCGCTTCCTCCTTGCATTCTTGCTTCCACCAGGTTACGCTGACCTTCCTTGTGCTGTGGGTCTAACGAGGATCTAGTTCCAGCTCCCATGGCAACAAACGTAGAGCAAACAAAGTAGAGCTTACTGGGAGAAAAAAAGACTTCAGCTATTTTTTTATTCAGAAAAAAAGTAGTTTGATTAAACAAATAAAATCACAATCATATTCATTTTAACAGCATTTCCCCTAGAAAGATAATTAGAAATTTTTTTGATTATTTGGAATATTTACTTAGGGAAATTTCAAAACAAGATCACACAGTGTTGCAATACCATCAGAGTATTGTTTTATATAGAAAATAAAATTAAATGTTTCAGTCAATGTTAAATAGCATACACCCTCTAACTTAAGGACAGTAATAATAGAGTATTTTAACTATTATGGTATATGTTCATGCTACTTCTCATGGCCTATAGTGTAAACATAGTGAAATAATCTGAAATTAAGATATCTTTTTTTAATTCTGAATGAAATTTTGCCATTTATAATTTAGTTTCTCTTTAAAATCTTTATTCCATGTGAAATTTCAAAAATAAATATAAATTAAAACATCCTTCCATCTCACACACATACACACACAAACACATTTCCAAAAGATTATGTCGTCAGCAGGATTACAATTCAGATTGGCAGCCAGCTCTGCTGGTACAGTCTGAGATGGCACAACAACTACCACACTACTATTAGGTCTAGGTGTCTAGTGAATATTGCAGAAAAGAGCAAAATTACTTTATCCCAAATGCATTGCTATTGTCAGTGGCGAGTAATACAGATTAGCAAATCAGATTTGTCCAGAGGACGTGATTTGGTGGCTTAGCAATGTGGTATAGGTTCCAAATCCCTTTCCTTTGTATGTTCATCTGGATGCCACATGGGGGTGAGGTTTGGCACTTTAGAGATGCTGAATTTCACTTACTGTGGTTACAGTTACTTGTGTAGACTTCTGGATAATGCACTAGTGTCAGCTTAGGAAGTACGTGTATTTAGAGTCACCGATTTTGTTCTCAGCTATTCTACTGACGTCAGTAAAATGAAACTAGACTTATACTAGTGTAACTGAGAACATAAGTTGGCCCAAAGTCAAGAACAGTCTCTCCTCTTCTCTGGCCCAGGACAAGCTGTTTGAGACAATTGTTGGGCCGTATGCTCAAGGGGAATGAACCTAGTCTACACTGGTTTGGTTCAGACACATGGTTCCTTCCCCTTGCTTTACAGTGCAAAGATCAAAGATCTAATGCTGGAATAGCTGAGGTCACCTTGTTCTGTGCTAGTAATTTCTGTCAGTGTTTGGGATTTTCACCCACAGATCCGATTCTCCACCATCCATTAGCTGGAGCAGATATTTGTGTTTGAGCAAAGTGGTTCCCTTTTCCCCAAGCAGGAGAATTCACTTTGGCTGGTCTTTATGACCACGAAGCATAGATGCAAGTGATCTTGTTGAATGAGGGAAATGCTAATAGCTTTCATCTTATAACCATCTCTAATCCAGAAGTTGCCTTTCTTAATAGTTCAGAGAAATGTGGCTGGAGCACCACAGTCTCTCTTGCTAGACAGCTCCTTTCCTTGGTTGAGAGTGCTGTGATCCTCCCCTAGGTCCTTGTGCCCCAAAGGCTGCTCAGAGGGGCAGTGTGCCTGGAGGAGTCCAGGCAGCAGGGAAGATCAGAGAGACACCCTCAGCTTCCCAAGCAGCCCAGCATAAGGAGTGTTTGAGTGTTCTATACCAGGACTACAGGTCTTTATTAATTTCACTTGGGCATCCTTATTGTTTCTTGTCTCAGACAGGGACTCAAAAGGTGACCAGTCACTCCCTGACACGTTTTTGTCAGTTTTCCTAAATGTGCAATGAACACAGTGGTACTGTGATCATTGACCGACTGCAGCACACTCACTAGCCATGCATGTACTGATCACTGCTGCCATGCAGGATTTTCCAGTGATATCCAAGAGAGTTCAAAGAGCCAGCCCTGCTCAGGTGAGTGAGGAGCTGGGACCATTGTCTTGGCCTGATGACACATAGCTGAACAGGCCTGTTTCCATCCAGCCCTCTTACCTGATTACGAGGTTTCTTATGCTAAGAATCATTAACTATTCATTGTCATGATGAGCCCCCAGAAGCCCAAAGCAGCAGCATGTCTGCAAGTAGTGCACACTGCTGGGAAAAAACCCAGCCAGCAGTCACCACAGGACTCTGAGTTTTGGGCTGGAGTGTGGATGGATGTCATACAGAGACCATCACATGAAGAACGCAGCTCACAAAGATTTAAAAAATATTAAACCTTCCCTACCTCTCCCTTTTCTTCCCAACCTGAAGGGGAATGCAGTGCTGCTGACTTCAGACTGCTATGCAACTCCCAGGGACGCTGCCAAAATGCCACCACGATGTCTCATGGCACAACATTTCAGCCAAATACCAGCCCAAGGGGGGTGGGGGAACCAACTGGCCCTTTATATATTGCAGCAGCAATGATGTCACACACCCCAGCCAAGTTTGCTGGTTTGCCCAGCTCCTGTCTAGTGAAAAAAGCTGACATTCAGTCTGTGCCAGGACAGGAATAGTCTCTGTAATTTAACCTCCTCATCACAACTTGCTAGGCACTTAAGAGAGCTACTGAAAAAAAAACCTGTTCTATTTAAAAGAGAGGAGAGGATGGTTTCTGATTAAGACCCTTGAAATCTGTACAATCATGCAGGCTTTTTCAGTAGCTCATATCAAATGATGCCTATTGCAAACACCTCACATGTTTCTCAGCATTTCACAAGCAGTTCCAAATGCTCAGTGTTGCTTCCCTCTGTCTTGAAAATAGACTAAATTCAATTAAAACATCCTGAAATGTTTGAAGTAGCTGAATCCTGACTCAAGCTCAAACTCTGCACCTTGTTTGCTGGCTGTGGTGTTTGTCCAAAAACGTAATGAAATGGGACTTTATCAGGTTATTAACCAGCTGAGAATAGCTGCTTTGCCAAAAGTTTAGAAGTTGCCGTCATACCTTACAAGAGGTAGCTATATCAGTACAGTGTTACTGTTTCTATCCAGTCCCAGTAATGACCTGCACCTTGAACTCTTGGTATACATAAGACCTTTTCCAGCTTGAAGCATTATACTGCCCAAGTACTAGTATTATGGCCAGGCAAGACAAGGATCTTCACAACAGTGTTAGAGACAGTGACAGTCACTATTCTTTTTTTAGTCTGTGGCACTGAGTTGTTTTTGTAACAGTCACTCCATCTAGGAAAAGAATTGCTGAGATTACATCATGATCTCCATGTTTATTGTTACCCTACTCACTTTTCAGCAAATGTTCTCAGTTTACAAGGGACAAAAAGTTTCTTCAGACCTCTGACCATGAGATCAGAAAGCCAAGCTTCCTCCTAGTTCAGGCACCACCACCAATAAATAGTGATAAATATTGTGCCACTGGAACTTATTCAACAGCCCTGTTGATGACTGAGTCAGAACATAATCACAGTCTCCCACGGCTGTTTTGGCTTTGCAGAGTTGAGAATATCACAGAAGCAGTAAAACTGTAATTTGACCTCTGAACAAAGAGATAACTGAATACACATTTCTGCAATGAGGTTGCCTCTGGCTGCAACCAGACATAATATTGTGATTTTTTTCTTTCCTTTTACTTTACTTGACTCAGATATCTAAAGTGGACCACAAAAAAGCTCTGATTGGTAGAGGCTTGTCCCTAAACTAACACTGACAACTGTCCTTCCTCAGGTAAGGTGTAGAAGACCATCTCGGTAGTTGAGCCCTTGCTGCCACTTTTGCTGGTGTTTTGAGTACCACAGGCTGACACAAAATCTTCCTTACAGAGACCTTTGCTTCAGGAAATTCTGCTGTATCTACACCTATGTGCTATTTGCATTACCTCAAGGCCAGGCAGTTCTCTTTTTAGGAAATGGATATATTCTTGTGAAAATTAAACAAACTAGGCTGAACTTTGAGGATCTCTACAGCAAAAGGACAGCAGCAATGCACATGCACCGTAGATGAGCTTTCCTTTAGCATCTCCTGACTCTGTTTCATGCATGGAAAGAAAATATTTTGTTTACTGCTGCTCAGCATCCGCCCTTCTTCCTCTTTGCAACAGGGAGAATGAAAAGAATGGATTTTAAAACCTCTGCTGTATTAGTTCCCAGTTCACCAGATAGATTGATGTCTGTGTATACGTGTTGGTAGTAGGAAGTCATATACAGGTAGAGTGAACAGGCACATTCTCCTATGCAGTCCCTCTGAAAGGGCGGCGCAGCAGGGAAAGCTGCAGGGAAGAAGTCATCTGGCACAACCCTTGTTTTTAGCCTGGAGATATCACCCTTTTCAGTGGGTAGACTGCCAGGAAACCATTGCTCACTCAGCCGTTAATCCCTGCTAGGGCTACCAGAGAGCGCTGGAGCTTGTGGGAGTTTTTTGCTAGGAATTTGACTGTACTCCACAAGCTACCAGATCCTCAAGATATCTGGTTATTATCACTCTGGGATGGATACCTGTCTCTTTGGATAAGAAATCCTGTAAATCACTCCTAAAATGATTGCGAAGTGTTGTGAATGAACAAATATGTGAACAAATACAGGATGAGAAAATCTTTAGATCATGCAAACGAATGTCTTTGTTTTCAAATTGCAGAGTTCAATTAAGGTCAAAAAATGCTGAAGGACAGAAACATCCAGGGACATACTTCTGCTGAGTCTACATCACCGGACTATTTCTAATGCCTCATTAAAGACAGTCAGAAATGATGCCAAATGCAAACAGGAGAGGGAGTTCTAAAGATGAGAAGCAAAATTACATGGAAGGTATGTACCCACTGATAAAACACTGAAGAATCAAAACCAAAAGTGGGATGGCTTTTAATTTGTGTTCTTTTTTTCTTGCTGCATTATACACAAAGATGTACGTGTGGCAGTGGGTGTGAAACTCACTTTTATTTGTACAAATTGAAACAGAGACACTCCATTAAGCTTATTTTATTTGTGGTGTAAATCTACTGTAGTTCTGCATAAGTCATTGGAATTGTATGGCTGGAAGGACAGAATCAAGATTCAGTGATACTTTGAGTGTGAAAATAGGCTGAGATTTTTTTACATAGAAAATGAAAGTGAGGAGGGTTTTTATTTGAAGAAACAACTAAGGCTGAGTAATTCATCTGATAAGCCCAATTCCTCTGACTACTCATACTTTGACCAGTACTGAATCATCATAGGGAAAAACATGCCCTTTCCAAGATTCTTAGTGAGATGAACTGAAATGAAATCATGGATTTGGACTGCTGGAGAGGCTGAAATCCAAATCTGAATTTCATTAGTTCTATATTGGACCCAAGCTTGAAAGTTAAACGGTTTCCACTTTTATAGAAACTGGAAACTGCTGTGCATGAGAACTGTGGTCTTTCAGCTCATCACAAGTTCACAATGAAATTGTACTATTGAATGGAGGTACAGATCAGCCTTGCCTTAAGGAGTGGGTTTTAGCTGGCTCTGGAATACGCTTTCTAACTGCGTCTCTGTAGGTTAGTTAGTACCCTGCCTAGGCTCTTGAATGTGAGGATAAGCATCTAAAGAATTCAAAAAGTAAACTTTAAAGGGTTTTAGTATATGGATTTTAAGTATAGCAGAAAAGTCTATTTTGCTTTTACTTTTTCCATCCAAAGATTCCCCCATTAATTCTTCAAACTGATATGGCAATAGACAAAACCAACAATGCTGTGGTCCCTGACTGTGCATTGTAGTCAGGAAATAATGGAAGGCTGTGACATCTTATAATTGTATTGAATGGGTTACATTTTGCTCTTAGCAGTTTTGGAACGTAAACCAAGTGTTCCCTGTGCTCCTCTAGTGGGTCTGCTGTAGTCCCCTAGGCTCTCCTGCCTTCTGCTGGCTAAGCTGATATTAGCAGCCTCTTCAGTTTCGATACAGGAACCCAACTGTGTCTGGATATGGACGGCTAAAGAATTTTACCCTGGCAATGTTCCTTTGGAATGTGTTAGTGCACTCTAAATCCTCTTTACCAGTGGTACCATTCTATTTCCTCAAACAAGGGTTCTACTCAGGGTAATTGTCACAGCAAAGCCCCAGCCTGATAAAAGCCGATTCATCTCTATAGACTTGATTTTCTACAGTCATGTGCTAACAGATGAATAAGAATAGAATCTTCTATAAGTTTATTTTTCACAAAATATTTTATATTGTAATTATGATGTCTTGCCAAGTAAGTTTTATCAATTTTTCTTCCATTTTGAACATAGTGTGCGATTATACACTGAGTGACATTCTTTTTTTAAGTAAGTTTTCTCCTTTTTTATTGCTAATTCTTCCCAGCCAAAAAAATGCCTAATTTTCTTAGCTAACTACATGCACAACACTCAGCAGTGCTTATAGCTGGACATATGAAAAGGGAAGTACTTGAAATTTGGTTCTTACATCCTTTAAGGGCCCTGGTAAATTATCTGAGGTGAAACCACTTTTTCTAATGGCACTTCCCAGAAATTAAACTATCTACCATGAGCTACTCAAATTGGCTAATATAACAATTATTTTTCAAGTTGTTTATGGTGTTGCTAGCATCCTGTTTAGAATCCTTATAGGATCAAATTAGTCAGTGACTGATATATCTGATAAATGGTCTCTGTCAAATAGTGTTAATATAGAAAAATGATGATTTACGATTTTTGGCTTTGCAGAGAAGAAAGTTTCCTTCACCTATTCTGTAAGATGAATCAGTGTGCAGCAGCACTGTGTGGAGGAATTGCTTTGTGCTTGTGAATTGCAAACAGCTGGAACCAGCCTACACAGTTGTCTACCTATTTGACACCTGAAATTTATCCTTTGGATAATTCATTCATGAATCCCATGAACAATGCAGGGAAATAAGAAACATACAGAAGGACACAGTGACTCCTCAAGTATTGGAAGTCTCCTGGATGATGCAGACAGAGAGGTAAGCAGCCTCACAGACCGAGCTTTCAAAAGTTTGTGTGTGGCAGAACTTGAAGACTCTTACAGTGAAACAGATCTTGCCATTTCACCTGACTTCGCACTCCAGTTCTCTGCTAAATTTAACCCAGGTACATTAAACCATGCCATCAAGAAAAGCAATGTCTGTAACAAGCTAACAGAAAGAAATAATGAACATACAGTATGGGCTTCCACATTCCAGCAGTTACCAAAGAATGCTCCACAGGAGCAAAGGATAGCTAAAAATGACACCTTTTCCATGGAAAGGAAAAAGCTGAATTTGCCAGTCCCTGGTCCAAGGAACAATAAACATATTTCAAAAGTGTCCTCATTGATTAAGACATTTGATAAGACTGCAGACCAAGGATCACGAGATTCCCTGATAGCCGTCAAGCAGCCTAATAAGAATAGCCTTCAAAAATGTAGATTAAATCATGGAAATGATATGGCCTGCTGGGGTGACAGAGAAATTTTAAGCATCCACAAGGAACTTCCTGAATTTTCAGAAGCTAGTCAAGGTAGCCACTGTCTCAGTGGCAAACATGAGCCACAGAAAAGACTTAATAACATTGACCTGAGTTACTGTGGCTCTGATGGTTGTTATCCTGTGCTGATTGAGATGTCAAAAGTAGCCAAGTCAAATTTTTCCCGTTCTTCTAAAAAGGCTTTAAAAAACAGAAGCATGAAAGTTAATGAGCCAGAAAAAAAAGGTAATTTTCTTCACAGTGAGAACAGTGCTTTTGAATCGTGGAATGTTCATCATAAAAAACTGACTGAAAAGGAGGAATTTTTTGATATAAAAATGAAAAAGGAAGGACTTACATACCTGGAAGAAGCACCATTTATTAAAGGATCAAACACACATGAACATAAATTGCCAACTGTCAAGACCACTGTTGCTAAGAAGCAGGAGAAAGAGTTTGAGATAAAGCCTGCTCCACCAGAAGCTGCTTTCAGCATCCCTGTCCCAGCTGTATGCGTACCTCAGGGCCCCCTCCCTTCAGAAACCAAATTTCCTGCTGCTCTTCCTCCTGCACCCCCACCTCGGATCCATGCACACCAGGGTCCTCCTCGGCCACCTCCTGCCCCGCAGGCACTTCCTCTTCCACCCCGAACCCAGCAGGGACATCCCCCAACGTCCCCTACCCTCGAAGCTCCTCCTGTGCCACCGCCTCCAGTGCCAGCTCAGCTTTCCCCCCCTGCAATGTCCCAAGCCTCCATCTCACCCCAGTCCGGGTCCTACAGGATGGTTTCACCCTCACCCACGTCCCAGGCACCCAGCCCGCCTCCAAGACCCCTCACCACCTTACCTGAAAAGGAGGCCCTCATTCCCCCAACCTGTCCACCCTGGAGGAGGCAGAGGGCTACAAAAGGGGCAGCAGAGAGGAGACAGACTTTAAAGGCGACATTCACAGCCAGTGATGAGACATGCTCATTGTCTGAAAAGGTGACTGGTGCCGAACCTGGTCTGGATGAGACTCCTCAGCCTAAACAGGTAAGCTCCCCTGGGTCAATCAGTCCCTCTTTCAACATCACGGAGCTCTTAACACCCATCATACCAGCAAAACAGGAGGTGGATGCTGTTGGAAGTGAGTTGATCCCACTGACACTTTCTCCCACTGAGAGTACAGCATTGAGAGAGCATGAGGAAAGCACATTTGGCGATTACAGGTCTCGTGATAGTTATAAATCAAAAGTATCGAGTCTGTTATTCAACTTGAAGGATGTCCGTAGACGTGTTAAAAGCATTTATACCCCTTCTCCCCTGTTGAGGGCCTTGGAGGAGAAAAATAAAACCAGGGAAAATATACAGGAGAGTACAAAAATGAATGACTCACTCTTGACTTTACAAGAAAAAAGTGACAAAAATATTACAGAGAAAGATGAATTGGGTGATGTAACCTCCATATTGTCTGGCAGTGTTTGTGAAAAGGACAATAAAACTGATTTAACTGAACACTTTACAGACAATTACCTGACTTTGAGTTCGCCTCAGATAACAGCAGACCTTTTATTTTACCATGCTGAAGAAAATTTGCAGCAAGATGATTCAAAACACAAAGATTTGGTTAAAAACACAAGGGATAATGAAAACCTCCCCTTGTTCAGACATGACTCACATGACCTTGATTTGAGAAAACATCTGCAGCATCCAACAGCGAAACCATTCAGTAAAGACAATGCAGATACAACAGCTGGGCAGCCTGTGCAAAACCACAGTGTCCAGGGTGAGGAAAAGGAGAGACAGATTGCTATTCAGAATGAAAATTGTGTCTTCAAAACACTTCCAAACCAACTCTCAACAGCAGAGAATGTGCCTTATAGTGATACCCAAACCAGTATGGTGGTACCTGGCCATGAAGCACAAGGCAAAAGAAGTACTAGTTCCTCAGAGCAATCTTTCGTCTCCACAGTAGAGCAGCCGCTTCAGGAGGAGTCATCTCCACCAGTTCCCTTGATGGAGAAGATGTGCCTTCAAGAAAGCCAGAGGACTAAGAGTGAAATGGGTACAGACGATAAGAAAACCCACAAGGAGAGAGGGAAAGAGTTTGGGGAAGATGAACCACAATATTATGCTGGTAGTGGTGCAGCAGAGAAGAAGGAGGGAAGTATTACTGGGCATGTACAGAGGAGCTTAGTGAAAGAGAATCTAAAGGGAGAGAAAAATGAAGAGGCCAACAGCATGGATTCTGCTTCTGATGGTATAAGGGACACGTCTGTCCCCAGGTTGGAGGAACCACAAACACCACCATCTTCAAGCTCAACCAAACCTAGTCTGTTTATGATTAAAGATAACACATTCAGGTCGCCTCAGGTAATAAGGGCTGTTAAGCTGCCCCTGTTCAGGTCCTTTTCCCTGGATGATACAGTGAGCAGCAGTTATAAAGAAATGGAATGTAGGTTTATGCCACCAGCAGAGTGCAACAAGAAGCAACGAAACATGTTGCATGCCCAGGAGATAGGCTGCTTGGCATCAAAGCACAGAGGGCAGCAGAACGTGAGAGATGGAGCAACTGACAGAGGGAAAGAGGCCAGTGAGGCTGGGTCCACTTCAGCAACACTGGATCCTAGCCTTCTGGAAGATACAGAGAGCTTTTCAGAAGGGAAGCTGATGGAAAAAGATGAAGAAACTCTTGCTTTGTTAAATAAAATAGGGAAAATGAATGAGGAAAGTGTCTGTAGAAGGAAAGAGAAGCTCCAGATTAGGAAGGCAAGGCACAGTCTAACACAGTCAAATATAAGTCTGGAAAATGACCAAGCACAAAACAACCCCAGCTATCCCACAGAAATAAAGACCAATTACTTTAAGAATCATCATTTATCTAATCGCAGAGGTGGCTCTTGCGCAAAAAAAATAATCACAAGGGAGACAATTTCCCCTGTGACTGGCTCCATATCAGAGGACCACGCATATTCTCCTGTATCCCATGAAACCTTAGAGGACAATCTACATACAGAAGGTGCACCAGTTTTGTCAGACAGTCTTGCATGCTCTGCTGTTACAAGTCCCAGGTCAGGCAGTACAATGCACTCTCTTGCTGTCAGTTCTTCATCAGACAAACCGACAATGTCTGGCTTTAGAGGGACAGAGAATGTAATAAACCCTGCCTTGCTGAACATGGCACTAAAGAGCCAAGCCAATGTGGCTGCAGAAGAGATACTTGATTCTGTGGAGAGGAACCTACTTTCCTATTCTATAGGGGAAGCTGAGAAACTAGTGCCCAGAGGACTTGGGGAGAGAGCTGCAGGCAAGCCTCCCGCTGTGCCACCAAAAACAGAAAAGGCTTTGCGGCGGGCCAAAAAGCTAGCAAGCAGGAGGAAGAAAATGCAAGAGCAGCAGCAAAAGTATCAGACTGAGCATACAGATTCTGTAGGGAAAAAATCTTCTCATTCTGGACAGACACTAGCATCTCCCTCACCCTTGGGATATTCTCCTCTCCATCCTGCCCCTCACATAACTTCCACAGAAACCAGTACAGCAAAACCCAGTGGAGCATCAGCAGTAAGCCCTTCAGTCTATTCAACACAGCGTAAACTCCTCCAAGACCCTGACTCTGGCCAATACTATGTAGTTGATTTACCAACTGAAGTTAATTTAAAAACATTTTATGACCCAGAAACTGGAAAATATGTTCAAGTCTCAGTCCCTTCCTCAGAAGGAAACTTACACCAGCCTCCGCCTCCAGAAATTATGAATTCTCCCTATGCCTCCTACCCTAGAGTGTTACCTTTACCAGCTTCATCTGTAGAAGTGCTGAAGTCACCCTCTCAGCTCTCTGAACCTACCTGGTTAATGCCAGCTGTGCCAGGAGAACCAGTGAAAGCACCTGAAGATGGCCAGCAGGACTACAGATATGCTGAAGCTGTGGATACCCAGCCCTGTATTGAACCAGCCCCTTACCCCTTCAGTCAAGATGCTGAAGAAACTCAAGTTCACTTAGGAAAGGACGTGAGCCCAACCCCAAATACTGGCATAGTGTCGCTCACTGATTTAAATGATTTTGCTGCTGAAGGAGTATCTTGAAAACTGAAGTAACAAAATATGCCAGCTAGGTTTTTTAAGAACCATTTGGACAGACACATGCGCACGAAAGCACACACAGATTTGATGTTTCTACAACACTTTATGTCTGAATCTCATTGTGGTTTGCATGGGAAGGAAAATGAAAGCTGACCACAGTGAAAGATGCAAGGTGATGATAACTCTGAAGGAGTATAAAATTAAGTAAGCACTAAATTATTGGTAAGATGAAGGGGCAATGCCAGCTAAACAAATAATTATGACAGTATGAAGCCACTGCTTGCTGCTGCTGCTTTGCCATTATGATGGCTGCTATTGCCAAAGGAAATGTCTTTTTGCCCAGACGTGTTGCTCAATATATGACATGAAGTAAAACCTGAGAGACCATCCTGTCCATCCAATAAGACCTAGGACAGATGTCACATCTATTGAGCTTCCCTCACTCACTGCCTTTGAAACATATTGACAGGTAGAAAGCACATCACTAAAAATATCCCATAAACCCAAGATTCATTTTCTGCACACGTTGGTTGCCCAGATGTTATTAACAAGATTGTATACTGGATACACAATACAACAGCTATGTCAAAAAATATGTAAACAACCAGAATACAGTTAGAGCTGCTTTAGACTTCTCATATGTTTTTGCAGTGTCTACTAACATGCTGCTGAATTCTTTGTATTTCTTGATAATCTTCAAATAAATTCCCACAGGATTATTTATAATGCAGATTACAACTTCAGCTTATCTTGATACTTGACCTGAAATATTTTGGTAAGGAGCAAGGTTGAATTAAATTCCATAATAGCATTTAATTTTTTCTTAGTATTAGAAGACCTTTGCTTGTTATAACTGACGTGGGTTTGGGTTTTTTTTCAGGCTTCCACTGAAATACAACACTAACTTTTAAAACCTGAAAAATATTGTACCTAATTTTGGTCTTGTAAATCTGTAATTTAAAAAAAAAAAAACTCACCAAACATCTGAAGTATAAATTCCTAGAAAATTGCTTCTTTGGGTTCTCATTTTTCTTTGAAAGATCTGTAGCAAAATATCACTGATCCTTGCCCAAGCTATTTTTTTTTTATCATCATAGATAATCAGAGAACCTTTGTGAAAAGGTGGAAAAAATTAATCAAATAAGCGTGCATATAAATATCTTTATTTGGATATTGTTTTCCTTTTTCTCTCTCTCATTTTCCTACTGTTTTCCCTAATTAACACTGAAGTACAGGACCTCTAAGGAAGAATTCTATCAGTGACTTCCAGCCTGATTCACATCTCAAACTATTTTTACAGGATTGTTTTCAGTGAAGTGACTAATGACTTTCTGAAAAGAAAGGGAAGATTCAGGGCTTTTGGTACTGAATACCATGTAGAGATGGGATAAAGTCACTGGCCCACGTTCTCCCAGTTTTAATATTTATAATAGAGATTTTCTTCAGTAAATTCTTGTTTTCCCAGGACCAAGGCTGTTCTCAGGAAACAGACCAACACTTGGTGGTTTGTCTCCTTCCCTAACTTGAACTCAGCTCCCAGCCTTCCTCCATCCCTGACAAGAGCTGTGCGTTCAGAACATGTTCTGATGCAACTTCGTCAGTGCTGATTGCTAAAACATTTCCCTCAGAGGGGCTACATAGACACTAAGAACATGTCTTCCTTTATTTCAGCATGATTTGAATTTAGCCCTTAATGATTTTCTAAGGTTCATTTCACCCTCAGATTTGTGTCAGATTTGCCATTCTGTGATTTGGCAAGGACAGTTGCAGCTGAGGTGTGGGGTGGATATAGAGAAGCTTGTACTGGTTTGGTTTGGGTTTTGAGCTCATTCAGCCAAATGCCCATATTTTGATGAATATTTATTGTTCGGTCTCCACTCTTGAAAGTTTTCAGTACTTGAGTGGATAAAGCCCTGAACAACTTGGACTGACCTCAAAGCTGACCCTCCTTCATCAGGAGATTCATCCAAACACCTCCTGAGATCTTGTAGAGTCTGAATTATCCTATGATCCTCTTCTGCAAACCCAGAAGATTTAAGATTTTAAACCAACTTTGACTTAGAACTCACAAGATGCTGTCTCCCCTGGGAAAGGCCTCATTTAGAAAGAAATAAAAAAGAATTTGAAGATCAAGAGTGTTTCAGTAACAAGGATCAATTTTTAGGTTGTTAAATTAAGGGAAATTACTTACATTATTAATATTTTTCCTTATCACAAATATTTTGCTAAACTGACATGGTGCTATTCGTGTTGCACTTCTCTTGCTGTCACTATATGCTGCATAATGTCTACCCAGTATAGAGCAGAATGTCATCTACATGTTAAAATATAGATAAATAGATATATTGAAGTTTTCCATGGTACATCTAGAGAGAACCTTTGCAATCTGAAAGCCTAGCGGAGTATACACGCCTTCTTCTTTGGTTTGATATTACAAATGTAAATGCCCTTCGCAGCCTCAAATCAAGAAGTAGGCAGGCTCTCAGAAGGCACAGTAAATCTTGCTGTCATAGGGGAGACTGTGGATGCAAAGTATCTGTGCACAGCTATAAAAGAAGTGATAGTTTGATTAGCAAAATATACAACAGCATTAAAAAAAAATCCCTTTTGCTTAGTTAACTCTTATTTGTTTTGTAGATACGCACACTTCTGAACTCATTTTTTGAAGGCCGCCTTAAACTCTGTGAGAGCGTGAGATCCTCCAATATACTGTAATATTTCTAGGTATGCGAGGAAAGCAGAGTGTTTTTTCTTACTGTATTGAAAAGGCAAACTGAAATATGGGTATGTGAAAAGGAGCCAATCCTAACTTGGATACCTAATCCATTTCAAGTAGGACTTCTTTATTTTGGACAACTCTTTCTGTTAGTTGAAGGAACTTCATTCACTGCAGACATGTCTCTAAACTTACACGTGTCCCAGAGGGAGTTTTGACCTAGAGAATTTGTAGCCAAACAAACACAGAACTGTGGAGTTTTGAAAACAAATATGAAAGTGGTTCTTGTTGTGTATCCAGAGCTTTCCCTAAAGCATGTTGCCACAGGGAGTGAATGATGTTGTACAGGTGTAAGAGGTCCCAGCACAATATTGAAGTTGTTTGAGAGTGAACCCATCAGCAAACCTGCCTCTGGCCTAGACCATGTTGTTGGTGTGGGAGTGTATGTACACACCTGCATGTGCAAACACACAAACAAACCTATATAGAAAAAAATATTATTTATATTTACACAAATATTATACCTATAAAACTGCCATTTCATATCAGTATAAGGCAGCAGTTACACCTACGAAGGTGGATACAAAATGTTTGTATATTAAAAGAAAACCAAGTGACAGCTTTTCAAATAACAATTTTCTTTCTTTCCTTGTCCTTTTCTGTTTCTGTTTGTTGGGTTTTTTTTTTCCATTGCTGCTGTGGAAAATTAAAATGGAAGAGGTCATTACTAGGCAAAATGACAGCTGTGAATTGACCTCTTTCTTTTAGGGAGCGGGTGCTATGGGAAATGTGCAATAATCCTGAAAGCAGTTGTGGGAGAGCGCTGTTTCGTGATGCAGATGACAGTGACATTAAGTCATAGGTTAAAGGTGTGTTAAGGCAAACTAAGCTGAATTCTGCCTTGCCAGCAGCCAGTGGTTAGGACTAAAGAACACATGCACAGAAGCACAGCAAGCTGAAGGGCCATCGATTTCACTGCTGCCTTCTCCTCATGTGGCCTCTTTTGCATTTTGCATTTCTGGGTGCCCTGAGGCTCATTTACAGCAGTGGTTCTTCTTTGGCAGGTGTGAATAAAGCCAAACCTGGCTTATTTAGTCTTTGGCTCTTGGGCCAGAACCACCTCCCTTTGAACCTCCTTCTCTTTCTGAGGCAACTGCAACACCTTCCAGTCCAGTTGTCACATAGACTGCCATCCCACAACCATGGCTCTTTCCCAAGAGCTTCAATCTCCTCATGCAAAATGATGGGTTTGTTTTAGAGAGTGCAGTTTAATTGAAATGGCTTACATGCATGGATTTTTTTCAACTCCTCCTTGGGTATTTAGTGCCTTCCTAAGTCATCTGTCCAATAAAATATGTATCATTGGCACGTTCCATCATTGCAACTGTATTTGCAAATAAATAATTATTTATTAATTAAAAAATAAACAAGACTTGTTTTACAGTATTGGAATGACTTCTAGACAGCTTTTTTATTGTGATTATGTCTTATTGTACTTTATCTCCAAGCAGAAAGAGTCAGCAACATGAAAGCGTGTGTTTGTGCATGCATGTGTGTGATACACAACTAAAAGATCTGGGAGAGGACTGGATGCAGGGCTTTGTACCCCTTCCTCACCCTCTTAAAGAGAGGGAGGAGGTTAGTCAGAAACACCTTTGGCCCAAGACTCCTCCAGTCATTCCCACCCATCCCTGATGTGCAAGAGCAGCAGTCTGGCCAATGGACCCTGGGGTTGTGGTGCCAGCACACAGTCCAGCAGCACTGGAAAAGGATCATGTTCTTGCCACAACCCAGCAGACATCAAGGCTTTTGTATTCCCTGTGCCCCATCCACCAGAGAGAAATCACCAGGTGTATAACGATGTAACATGTCTTTTTCATTACTAACCAGTCCTGCAGACTGTGTATAGTCTCCGAAGTCTTGTCAGTGATGGTTTTACATTTCTTCTCATTTTCTCTTATTTTCTGTTGCATTGTGAAAACAGAGACTTTTCACAAAGTGATTTTGGCTCAGTCATTGTCCAGACTAGCAATTTTATTTAAATCTGCTCTGCTTTGATTTCTGACTAGCCAACTAATCCTTGCTGACAGTGAAAGTGTTACTGTTGTTTGAATATAAAAAAGCATAAGTAGAAAATTTGGCTAGTTATGTTTTTACCAGAAATACATTGACACCTTTGCATATCTGTATTTGGAGGATATACTCTGAGTAAATAAAGAACTCTGAGTTTGATCCTCACTTAAAAGCAACATCAGAAATTGGTGATAGCATACATGATGGGTTGCATGGGGTGTAGGGAATACATATAAATATGTAATTTGGAGCAACTGATGTACGTCAGTCATTTCTATTAAAGGAACTCTGATTCAGAGCCTTACAGGAGATAGCAAAACATGAAACACAAATTAACTTCAGCATGGGATTTTTTGTGAAGTGCAACACAGAAGTTAATATAACAACAGAGGTCAATGATTAATTTATCTTGTCTTTACCATGATTATTCTGGTCTTATGACTATCTTAGATTCACTTTTGTCCCCTGATATCAAAGATACTATTGTAATTATGCAATTTAAATGGGTAGAGAATGGCTGAAAATGACCTGTGGTTTTCCCTTGTTGCTTTTTTACATTCTCAAAGTTTTCATTATGCTGATTTTTTTTTTTTACATTAGATAGTTAGGTCTCCAGTACTCTATGGCCAGTTAGGGACTTGTTTCTAATACACTATTGAACATACTTAGAAAGCAGCATTTCAGTGGTACAGAAGAGAAATCATTTTTGTCCCAATTGCCTAAAGCTCTGTGTTTTTATTAAAGTAGGTTTAACTCAAGCCTTTAGGGGAACAGCTTGCAGTGCTGAAAAATGAGCACTTTCTCATGTCAAAATCCATATCAAATAAATCAAGACCTGGGGTACTTTGAAGGAAGAAGAAGACTGTGAGAAGCAGGGACTATTTTTTAAATCCTGCTGGCATTTTAAAGAAGTTGAACTCCAACAAAAAGTAAAATATGTTCAAAACTTTGAAAAGCCATAGCTTGCCCAGGTTTGCCTGCACAGGTTAATTCTTCCCTGCAATGGCTTGGACTCCCTTGTCCTGGAGCTCCTCAGAGCATTCATGCTCTTGCTTCCTGGCATGCGATGTCAGAGCCTCATCTCTCAATTGCTCCTCTGGTTGCTTAAAACTGGCACGTGGAACATTAGCATTCAGAGAACACAAAAATGGCCAAGCTGCCTTTTTCTATGCCAGAAATGCTAGTGGAGTCAGTCACAACGTGAAGCATTTCAGGTGAGCTAAGGTAATCTTTGTGATCTTCCTTACGTTGACTGGCCACACAGATGGCACTCTGAGATAAAGAGCAATCCTTTCTGTTCCCGACACTGATAAGATGCAGAGGACATGTACTGGATCTGGCCCAAGAGAGACCCTTTCTTCAATTGCACTGTGATTGCTGAAAGTCTGTTGGCAGAACTGGTTTCTGCTGGTGAGCACTGCCTGCCTGGATTAGGTCTCTTGAGGCCATGTTCTCAGGGAATGTGGATGGAAACATTTCAGAATTATTCCATGCCCAAACTGGCTGTAGCTTTGTGAACTTTCCCAAAGGAGAAGTCAGAAAGAAATAAAAGGAGAATTTCATATTGCAGTATTAGACTTGTTGATAGTACATCTATACATGGATATACACCTACATAGAGATGTAAAAAGACATGTCTATGTAATTATAGATATAGTATTCATTTTCTACTGAAGTGTCTGAATGTGATCTAAACAGCATCCTTGAACTGTTCTTGCATCTCCCACCAGTAAGTTTGCATGTCCTGTTACTTTCAGGGTCTGCCCCAAGGGACCGTAATTTTGCCCTGGGCTTCCCACGTTGCACTACCCGAGGGAGACAAATATTCACCTCTTTCCATATTCTTACCAGGACAAGGGGATGTACCTGGGATGCCCCAATACCTCCGTTTCTTCTGGTGGAAGAGCAAGGGGTTGCCCTCATACAGACTCCTCTTGCTAAAGGCGATGCAGTTGTTCAGTCCCAAGCCATTCCCCAGGCTGAGCCAGATGGGACTGTAAACGAAGATGGAGAAGCCCTTTGCTTATTACTTTCCCTTTATGAAACCACTGCATTATCAACCTGAGATAGTTGAAAGACACGCTTCTGGCAACAACATCAGCCTCAACAGTCCAACCCAGAAGCATTACTGGCACTAGCACTGACCCACTAGCAGTAAACTTCTTCCCTTAGCAACTAGATGAGCCTTAACATAAACAAAGCAGGATCAAATACCAGCTGGAACACTGGCCCAAAAACCTACTGACATAGCCAAGCCATGTGACTGCACCTTAGCAGGAATTTTTCAATAAAACTGCTTATCGGCTGAAAAAAACAGGCTGCTTTGACAACATTGAAACTGCTGGTAGATAAAAGCACGTTTTTGCTGGGTTTTTTTTGAACATCTGAGCTGGGAAATTTGCTGAAAAATTATTGAGAAGTCCTCCTTTGATGTTTACATGTATGTATAAGTGAACAATCCTACAGCTTTTCTTTTGGCTTGAAACAACTTTAAAAGGAGTCGTTAGTTTAAATAACATATTAAAAAGTTAAAACTAGAGCAAAAGCTTTCAAATAACTCAGAAAGTTTCCAATAGTCCAAGTTGGTTTATTACTTTATGGTTTGTTGGCATTTTTTTTTCCCCCAGTGTTTGGGTTATGGTTAGTTTGTGGGGGTTTTGTTGTTTGGAATGAGGAAGAGAGGTCACCATTACCAAAATTGCTATGTGAGGAAAAAACAATTTCTGGTCCAGTCACGGAGAAGTGTACCTAGTGCCAGCTGCCACCAAGGAGATTCTGCACATCTCGCACTTGCGCTGGACTGTTCAGGTGTCTGGATATAGCTGCCCAGTGACCAACTCCATGCTGATGGTCTTGTTATTAATACTGAGGAGAGGGCAATTCCTGCTGCTAATTAAATGTGTTTCCAAGTAGCAGAGGAACCCGTTTGTAGTTTTATATCCTTCTTGGCATCCAGGACATGTTTAATGGCATGCAATATCTGCCTCCCTGGTGTATACTAAGAGAGGTTATCTGATCGTACTCGGTAGGACTATAATCACGTGGTCTATACTTGTCAATTTTTAAACTTCTCATCAAAAAACCCAGACCACAGCCTGGTCCTTGAAAAGCTTCCAGCCACATTCACATTGTGGGAGTAACACTAATGTAAGAGCAATGGTATATTTGTATTACACTTGAAGCACTCCAGGGGGGAACATCTTTTTCAGTGAAATTGAGTTTTGTACCATGGCAGTAAGAACATCCCATAAATAAATCTCACCAAGTAGTAAAACAAAGGTTTTATAGGTGTGACTGTGTCTGTACTGTGGGGTTTTGCTGGAGCTGCATTCTCAGCCAAGGTTGTTTATGCCCGATAAGGCTGAGCAGGAGGAATCCTGAGTTTCTCACAGGCCATAGATAAAACCATATGTATTCCAATACAAGTGCTTTTTATTCCAGTTGATCCTAAATCCAGCCTGGAACAAACTAAACCCTTGCTCATTCCCAGTTCCCCCAAGTTAATGCTCATGTTGCTGTGTATACACCGTAACGAACGCAGTGTGCAGCAGACATCGTTTCCCATACCATGCTGGGTTGTTTGAAAACTTTTCTTCCCCTCACTGCTTATTGCTGTTACTGCTGTCAGAAACACTTCACAAGGACTCCCCAGTCTGCCTACAGCAAGGCCAAAATGCTCCCTCCTGCTGACAGAAATGTGAGGAGCTGAGCTCAAGTAGAGAGGGGGTCCCAGGCACAGGGCAGGGGGAGAGGGTGAGGGAAGAGCCGTATGCTTAAAAGATGTTATCATTTACAAAAGCAACATCTGGTCAATGCAAGTCCCCTTTGTGGCAGGTACTAAGACTAGCTTTCCTATGGGCCTTGTTAATCTGTCTTCCAGATAAATTCAACTTGACATGCGGTAGCTATATATTTTTGTTGGATACAGGTAAAGCCTAGTGACAGAGACTATAAAATCAGGGCTAAAACACCTACCCATGTGGTGACAGTTGGAACAAGGTCTCTCCAGTACCTTCTCTCTTTGCTGGCTTATTAATATAATTCTAAAATCTAATTAATAAAACTGACTCCCTTTCCTGTTTTCACAGCACTTGGCAAATGGTGTATTGCAGAACAGAATAGCACCAGGGTCACTGAAGTAATTTTAATATGTATCTGATTCATTGAGCTGGTGCAAAAACATAGCTCTTAACTCATGGGATTATTGCTTAAAAAGTTTGATTTGACCTGAACTGGGTAGAAATTTCCAGAGTTTCCCATAAACAAGAGGCTTCCCAGCCTCAGAAGCTCTCTAGACACTTGACATTTGTACAGAGCAGCAGACCTATGACATTTAGCAAATGAAATTGAATACAACCAATGCTGCCTCAAAAGAAAATTTCAGCCCAGATCTAGTGATCTGTTTGTGTCAGGCAAAGAGTATCGCCTGTATCTTCATCTGCCCCACTCCTCATCTGGTTAAGGTGTGATGCAGCCAAGGTAGAGTAGCAAGGTGACACAGAGACTCTGGGGCTGGGGAGGTGGGGAGGGTGTGTCTCAGATAGCTTGTGAGCCCTCACTGAGGGGACAGAAAGCCTCTTAGGCTGTGGAGACTGGTTCAGTTACTAATGAGGGGAACTCCTTACCAAGAAATAGCTCCCTTTGGTACATCTGTACTGAAAAAAAGTTACATAGGGCTCAGGATGGCTAGGCACAGTGTAAAAGGATCACTAGTAAGGAAGCACTGAGTAAGAAACCCTCCTCCTTCCTTTACTTCCAGCTTGGACCCAGCTTGTGAGTTCCATCTCTCAGGCTCACAGTGGAGGTAGGGATAAAACGTTGTGCAGCAAATCTTGGGCTTTGCTGATGGAGAAATGGCTCGGGGGGGGGCAGGAAGCTGAATCACCTAAATGCAGGTCTGATCCTTATGAAGGAAAACCCCACCAAAAAGAGAAGCATCTGGGGGTTTCTAACAGACACACAAATGCCTGGCTGCTAGTTATCTGTGTTATTTGTCTGAATAACAAGCTACAACTTTGATCTGGATTACTCCCAGGTTTAGCTTCACAGGAGAAGCATTCAGGTATTTTGCTTTCCGAGTGGGTTTTTGAAACTTTTCTTTCTGACCCCAGTTGGATTATGATTGTGAAATCCTCCCTGAAGAGCCTCTGGCTCAGTCCCAGTTACATTTACCTCTAAATGTGACTAATGTTTTAGGGGAGCAATGGAGCAATACAATCAGCTCTTTCCTCTCCCTTTCCTGCCAGCAGCCAATTTCTTGTGCACTACTACAGAAATATTTCTAATAAAAATGAACAACTCCCAAGGACGCTCCTATCCCTTGCTGTGCCAAGGACTGGTGATCACATCAGCGTCTTGGTTCTCAAGCATCTGCCAAAACTTGATGGCTTCAGCCAGCACAGTGGAGCAAGGGTGAGCCAGCTGTGATATAACAGCAGAGTTTAGGTTCCTGGGGAGTCTTCTTTGTGGAGATGGGCTTCTTCATTTAATGGGGCTTGGATCTTATTTAACACATCAGCTCATGTACAGTGTGGGTGTAAAGATGCTGTGTGTATACAATAGAAAAAAAAAAAGCCAAAAAAACCCCCCTCAGTCTATTCTGTACCTAGAGGAGTCCTAATAAATCTGCCACTATAGCAAGTGTTAGTCTCTAAGGCAAATACTGACTGCTGGAGTTTAATAAACAAAAATTCTGAAGCAGGAGAACTGAAAGGTAAACCAGTTCAGCTGACAAAGCTAACACAATTTAATTAGAAATGAAAAGGTTTTTGCTGGTATGACTAGTCTCACGGACAGGCGTCTCAGATTAGTTGTGCCTGGTCTGCTTTCTGATGGCTGCTCTCAGGGGGCGCTTTCTGACCATATGATCAAAGGTCTCCCAAACTGGGCTGAAGGGCACTGCTGAGTAGTCAGGAACTTGTACCTGAGTAGAACCTGGCAGCTAATGAGCCTTATTTGCCCAGGCCATCTGTGGAGCAGAAGATAAGAAGTTGTGAAAGATTACTTCCCAGGTGTCCGCCTGTATACAGCATTAATGTCAAAGGGCTCTGACTTGTGCTGGGGCATAGAAAGCAGGAGGGTAACAACCCCCCTGCCATTAGACCAGCCCAGAGAAGTGGGTATTTCCTCTGTACAAGCGGAACTTTTTTCTATTGTATACAGTCTCAGATGCTCCAGGGACTGCAGGGTTTAGATTAAGCTATACTGTTAACTGTCTGAAATCAGAAACAGCTTCAGTGCTGCTGCTGCATTTATAAGGAAATAAGAAATTACCTTTCAGACCAATTGGAACAGATTTGGGTGAGGGGATTAGATCTGAGGGCGATTCCACCTGCAGAAGAGGGCTGCCTTTCATTGCTTTGCATATGAGACCTCTTCTAAAATGGCACAGGTAGCGTTGCTTTTTTCCTTCTCTGTTTCACGCTATGGGTGTCACAACAGTATTGCAAATACACTGACTACAGAACAAGACATTGGTATTAAATACTGGAAGAGTTATGCAGGTTGATAGTTTAAATAGTTGAATTTTAGCTTTTACTAGTCTACCAATGGAGACATCACAGCTCCAAAAAATGATACTGAGACTTCTGACATAGCAGGCCAGAATCTATTTGTCTTGTGGCATAGATCTTAGGGCAGGCAATAAGGACATTTTGGTTAGATTATTAAGATATTGTCAACACATCACTCTCAAATAAGGCTGGATTTACTATATGCCAATGAAATTCTCTTCTCATGGGCCAGATCTATATAAAGGCTTCTTTGGTTGATATCAGGAAAAGATTGTATTTTGTGGTTATATGGTCACCCCAAGTCAATATTTCACAACAGTGCAAAGGAAGTTTTTAAATGGAAAGAATAAACCATCATTTACTGCACTCTTTTATTTATGGCAGGGGTGTCAAACTCTTCAGTGGAGAGGTCTGAATTATGTACTCAGAGCTCTGGTATCAGTTCAGGGTTTCTCACTTCCCCTGCTTCACACACTGCTTCCACCACACGACAGCCAGACACGCAGGTTCTTTATTGAGTAGCAGCTCTTTTAAAGGGAGAATGTGCCACAGCAGCACACCACAAGCATTTTATCTCCATCCCCTGCTCCCTTGTGGTCCACCCTGCACCAAACGACTTCCTCCCGCACTGTGCTGGCAACTTTCTGCTGCAGGGAATCAGAAAGCTTAAGTGAGCAGTGGAAGTGCAATCTTTCCCGAGACACGGTCCTAGCAGCAGGCTTTTCTGACATGGGTGGGGGGTGACCTCCAGAAAGTGCGGAGAAGGTCAGCCTAAACTTGCCGTGGGCAGCAGCCTGTAGGGAAAACAGACAGGAAGGCACCGGCTGCAAGAGGAAAGAGTTCTGCATGCGTATCGCCTTCAGCATCATTGTAAATAATACTCTTAATAAAGAGCCAATTAGCTAAACAATCTCATTACTATCCAGCATGCAGTGTAACTATCCAGCCTACAGCGTAACTGAGCAAAGATGCATCCTCAGCTTCACAGTTCCTGTCATAATGCATGTAGGCAGAAGGAAACGTGGAAGAGAGAAAATGCATGGAAGGCAGAGAGAATGGCATGCTACCTTATTAAGAAGGCCCCATTATTAAGAAGGCCCCACGGCCTTTTGCTTTGCATCAATGCTCATTAACAAAATTTGGACCAACACACTGCAATAAGCTGCACACAAGCCCTAAGCACCAACTCCCCAGGTGGCTCTGCTGCAGCCTCGGTGCTGGGCTCAGCGCTGGGCAGGGCTCTGCACACGGTGAGGGGACACTGTGACATGGGGACAGCAAGTAGGGAGCTGCTGAAGGCAGGATAGCATGCTTTCCACAGAGTGATAAGTGAGGACATCGAGAGATGGCTTGTGCAGGGAAGGTGAGGGGTGAGGAGAAATCTGAGCATTGTAGCTGTCTGTGATTTCTTGAGAAAAGAGCCCAGCAGTGGCGATACTTTGCCAAAATCGTGCAAGTGACTTTTGCACAGAGGCTACACCTGGCTCATATTAGTACGGGAATTCACAAAGAATTACTGCATGGAATCTAGTGACAATGCAGTACACTGTTAAACAAAATGTCCTTGTCTTACATCCATTCCTCAAACCTTGGGCTTCTATTTTTCCTTCACAGAACTGAAAAAAATATCACGCAGGCTGATTTCAGAATAGCTTGCATGTAAATCATCCCTTTGGGCTTAGGCCTCTTCTGCTGGGGTTCAGCCTGAATGACTTTTTATAGCCGAGTTATAAACTTTTACATGCCAGACATAATCAGACCTACTGACATGGCCATTACAGGAGTGGTTTAAGTGGCAAAGGCCTGATATATGACAGCAAAGAAAGAAGGTAGGTGGTTTATCTGCAGTGGGCAGTCAGTCTGGAGGGGAGCAGGGTCTGGTGGCTAGAATGAGGCACAACTGAGACACAGATCTCTTGAGTTTTGCTCTTGCCCTTGTGCTACTGCTTAGTGACATCAAGCAAGTTCGCTTGGGCTGCATTGCCCTGAGCAGACAGGTCTCACACCAAAATTGGAAAGGAAAACGTGACTTGCCATGCCCTGGTTTCACCAGTGTGCTAACAAGAATGCAAACATACATCTGCCTTCCCTAGGGAAGCTGCAAGGATTATTGGTGAATTGGCCTAGGGTTTAACATGGCATTGTGCAGACTCAAAACATGCAAAACTGAAAGCTTCATTTATGGATGACTTAGAGCAAACACTCACAAAATCATACTGAATAATTACAATTACAGACACATCAGATATGGAAAAGTCCAATAGATTTTGGGCTCAGGCTTGAAGGGGGCTTATGCCAATTTGCTCCTAACAAGAGACTGCAGAACTTTGACCCCCATAATTTTGCAAGTTGTGAGACACCCAGCAGGTTCCAGCTGTGAATCTGAGAGCCTCTGCTCATTCTGCAGCATTTTGGGGGGGTCTAAACATGATTGGACAGTCACCAATGTGAGAACAGATACTTGGGCAGAGAAACTGATCTGAATAAAAACAGTACAGAAACTTTTCAGGGTCTTCTTTCTAAATTTATTCCATTATTAAACAAACAGAAACTACAGCATGCATCAGATACTTTTCGTTATTGTACAACAAAACTATGGACTTGTTTGTAATTGCAGCATTTCCAGCAACATCAGGCAGACTTGTCGATGTTATCCAGTTTTGCACAGTCACTAGAGTGTCGCATCATGAATTATTAAATCAGTGCTTCGTGGTAATACATAATTTCTTATCAATTATTCATGCTAATGTGCGTGTAGTTTACTTAATTGTGTTATTGACGATCAAAAGTAATTTCCTGAAAATCCTCAAGGACAGAAAATTTAATCAGCGTAACTACTTTTCAGATGCAATGCTGTTAAGTATTCTTAATTTGCTCAACAATTCACTTATTTATGTACCTTTCTGGAGGAAATACGAGTTTAATCAAACAATTAGATTGAAGAGTTAGTGTACAGAAGGGCTGAAGTTCAAATGAATGCAAGGTAATTATGTTGAAATGAAGTTGGGCCTGCCTCTTTGGAGTGGGAATGTTTTTTATTCTTTTTTTGTGAGGGGCTACAAAAAAGTATGACTGGGAAGATCACTAGGAAAACAGTGATTCTTTCTTCTTCAACCACTTCCCACAACAAAGCACACAGTAATCTAGTTTAGTTTGGTGGAAGAAAAAGGTTGTTGCTGCTGTTTAAACTAAGCCATAATTTGCAGCCAGGGAAGCTGCTTCTGCTTCAACAGAGCAGCTCCTGAAGCTGAAACACAAAGGTAGATCGCAGACTACTGCACATTCCCCCGACAATTAGGACTGCCCAGGACTGCCCGAAGAAACACATGGTGTGGCAAAAGTAATGCAAAATTACTCCATTTAATAAATGTGCAGCTTGTCTGACTTTTCTTTGTACTTGGATCCAGGATCCAAGGACAGACCCAGTAGTATGTGTCCGGAAGACACAAACCTCACCCTGGGGAATGCCCAGCACCATCCATTCCTGAAGCAACAAAGCTGCTTAATCCTGTTTCCACCCGTTGAATGGGTGCTGACACCAAGCCATGTCTTAGAGAAAGGAAGGTGTGTCTCTAGGGGTATAGAAGGGTCCTGCAAGCCCCACAGAAGTCCCAGGTTCTATGAAATTCATGGGCTGAGATAGGTAGGAGGGAGAAATTTTTGTTGCCAGCCTTACTTGAGATTGCCTGTCCAAGCACATCTTCAAGTTCAGATCCTGTGAGCAGCGGAACACAACCCAGTGTGAAAGTGTATGCTCAGCAGGCACTTCAGGAGGTCCCCAGCACAACATGCAAGGATCAGTCTTGAGTGAGCAGTGGCAGAAAAGGCTGGGCTGGTAAATGAAAACCTACAGGTTCTGCTAGTCAATATTCTGTGCCAAAATCAGCCTGAGAGTTAAAGAGAAACACTTCTATTAACACTTAATTAAGTCCAAATTAATTAATTTTATTAACATTAATTAAGTAATGAAAAGCATCTTGTTGGGACTAGGACAGACCTTAGCAACATTCTCACAAAGGATCTGCTCTACAGACCTTCAGAGCTCACAAGAATCCTTCAATTGGCCTCCACGTTACTTGTTCAAGTTTCAGAGCAATCGTTTCAACCTGTTCTCTAGTTATGTCCTGTGGACAAACTTAAGGAGCCTGTAAAAGGCACCTGAGAAAACTTGTCTCTGAATCTGCATTTCCCATGAGGCGACCCAGATTAAAACACCTGCTCTATGACATCAGATCTTAGTCTGCTTTGCTTTGGGGAGTTCTGGGTCAGAGATAAGACAATATTTCCCGAGGCATCAATTTCTCCTTTGCACTGCACCCACTCAGTAATTATGAAGACATTTTCCTATCTACATTAATTACAACAAGCCTTCAGTGAATGGAGTAGTCTAATTTTGGATGGCATAAAGGAATACCTTTCCAACTTTATCTCCTTTTTATTGAAAACACAACAGCCAAGGACATATTTGCAGTGTTGCAAAGCAGGATTATTTTGTTCTCCAGTCTCTTTCCAAGAGAATGATGCTAGAATACCTCCAGCTTTGTGCAGATCTAGACCTAACAGCACTCTCCATTACATACCAGCATCACTGTTTGAAGGTGTGAATACTGCTCTGGAGTCATGTGTCTTTTACGTCTAACCCAGAGAATGGCAAGGGTAACAGATTAATGTTCACATAGAGACTAGTGTAAGGATTTTATTCACAGGTAAACTGATTTCAGCAATTTCCCAATAATCTACCTCATGGAAAATTTCATCTTCAGATAAAAGAAGAGAGAAGAAGAAACAATTCGGTTTCATTCTGTTTTCTGTTTCTCTTGTACCTGGCTTGCCTGGGATAGATTTGGTTGAAGTCAAATGCCATCAGAAAAAAGCAAGCCAAGTTGGTTTATACCTGTGTATTCCTTCACTTCTGCTGTGCACGGTGGAGTAAACGATGACTGGATGTGTCTCCGGCCCCGGACTTGGTGTCTGGAAGCACTGTCCTGCTGCCAGCCCTCCATCTCACACAGGATGGGGAGCTGAGGTGTGCAGGAGAAAATCAGGATCTTGGGCATTTCAGTATCCCTGGGATGTGGAAGGGGACCAAAAGCAGTTTCATGAACATTTTCAAACACAGATAGCGCCAGTAAATCAGGGGAATGAACCTACAGCAGCGCAAGGAAAGCAAGGGTGTGAGAAAAGCAGGTCCTTGGTGGCTCCATGACTGCGATGTCCTGCCGAGGCATGGCCACACTGCAGTTCACCCTGTGGCAGCGCCCTGGGGGCTGAGGGACCAGTGCCAGTCCGGCCTCATACACTCTTCTCTCCTTCGATGTGCTCCTTGGCTGGAGAGGGCTGCTTGTCCTGGCTGCCCTCGGGGCCGGGTTTGGTGGGAGGAGGGGGGCTGCTGCTGGCAGTGGGCAGGAGGTTGGCCGATTGGAGCACAGCCTCCGAGTGCTCCCGAGCCTTCATGCGCAGAGCGGCCACGCTGGCCGTGCGGTTACTTTGGCAGCCGTAGGTGGGCAGGAAGGAGAGGCCCATGGGGTCTGGAACGCAGCATGAGCACAGCGGGCTCCCTGCGGAGGAAGGAGACAAGGCACCATCACTGATTGTTTCCTCCACAGTCAATCTGGAGAGGGAGAGATGGGATTGAAGTCTCAACTGACAACAATCTCTTCCCCTGTTGACATTTAGTAGGTACATAGATATTCTCTGGATCAGGGCTAGAAAAGCCAGATCCTATTCTACTATGGACCACTATGAGGGATCTTACTCTGTGAGTCATCCAGGGTGACAAACAGCACAAGTGAGGGCAAGCAGAACCATAAGCAAACAGTGAAGCTTAGATAACATGACATTTCCCCACAAGCAAGGCTGTGCTTATCCCCAGCTCTTATCCCAAGCTGCTGCTCCGTGGCTACCATCAGCCATAAGCTGGATGTGTCCCCTACTCTCCACCTTCACAGTGAAGCCTAATCAATCCAGGCAGCTGTGTTTGTTGGGTGAACGTGGGGGTGCTATCACATGTCTAAACCTGAAAGATTTGAGCAGAGAAGAAAGGTGACCATATTGTGGTTATTATGTAGGAATTAATGACCTTCTATCTAACTGTAAGATGGCATGGCTTAAGAGTCCCATCAGGGGAGATGGGCCAGATCTTCAGTGCTCTGGCATTTGAGACACACGAGCTGCCCCAAGCAAGCAATAATGCACTGGAGAGAGGGTAAGATAGGTGCTACTCTCCCTTTAGGCCAAAAGACTCTCCTACATCCCACTGCCAGAGGCATTCCCCCATCCACCAGCTGCCTTTCTGCTTATCTTATATAATGTTGGGACTTCGGCCAGTTCCCAAACAAGCACATCTGGAACTCTAGGCTGAGCACTATGCAGGACATGCAGTCCATCCAAAAAGCTGCACTGATACCTAGCTTAGATGCATATACTGAATGAAGGAGAATGTAGCAGAGGAATAGGAAGGGGAGTCAGGGAAGAGTGGCTGAGCTACTGCTTTAATTTTCTCTCTGGTGAGAAGCACTAGGTGATACCATTTTTCCAGAGGTCTCAGAGGCCACACAAACTCCACATCCTCTCCTACGCCCCTGGCAAAAGCCTGTCTTTTGCTACCTCCCAATAAGAAACAGCTTGGCCACATGCATCCTGACACAATTAAATGCCTTCTTCTGATCTTTCCAAGCAAAGGACTTACTTTATTTTCTGCAGTTAATATTTGAGTTGAATGGCTCATGACTAAGTGATGGAACTAATAACCTGCAGGGAGCAGGTAGTCTTTTACACTTCTGCTATTGATAGCAACAGGTCAGCATTCATCTGCTAGGGATGAATGCAGACAGCTGTTTGTTTTTAGGATGTTGTCAAGTTTTCTCCACAGTAATTGTCAGAGAATAGCAGCTTGCAGGTAATGTTCAGGAAAAAATACCTCTTGCATTTAGCAAAACTCTACAAAAGACAACCTGTTAATGTAACTGGAAAGTCTTCTTTTCTCTTTTAATACTCCTCTGATAGAGCATACGATCAGTACACCAACATTTCCAGTGTCGAGGCATTTGAATGAACCACACAAGCAAGTTTCAGCACTTGACTAAAATTATTGATTTTTTCTGCTTCTCACATTAGGAATCTCAATCTTGAATTCTGTGGTTGCTTTAAGCAGGTCAGAAGGAGGGTTTATAAAAATCCACTCAGTGACTCGAAGTTTTTGTCACCACCAACCATGCTCCATAAAGTCACTTTTTGATCTGTTGAACTGCAACCACTCCAGGGGTGCTTGTTAGCTACTGTTTAACAAGAGGGAGGAGAGAAAAATCGGCACTTCAGAGTTACTACATTTTGCAGCAGGTCTTCAGCTGCAGAAGCCACACACAAGTCCATTTTTTAACTACCGTTAAGTCTCATTATTTTAAGATTCAGTTCTGAAATGGAGGAGCACCTCTTGGCTTTGCACTGCTGTTTTCTAACACAAACTGAGTGAGACTTTTGAATGTGACCCTTCATCTGCCAGGCTGAGGGTAGGGCTGGCCCATCTGCGATACCTAACGCAGGACCAAGCACAGACATTGTCTGGTTAGCGGGAGGTAAAGAGAAGTGGGAAAGAGTCTTCTTTTCAAAAGAGCAGGAATCAGCTCTATCTCCTAAGAATAATTTTCATTACATTGTTAAAGAGAGATAAAATATTTATCAGTCTTCAGTACCAATCTAAGCTCTTTGCTTAATAATTACACCTGATATTACCTAGTGACTCTGCAACCTCAGGGTGTAGTTACCTATGGTGGAAACTAGACTACCTCTAGCAATAATTCATCCATAAACCATTTCTTTTGTTTTCACTGAGGTTAAAACACTTGCAAACAACAGCTCACACCTGAAAAAAAACATAAAGGAACAGCGAGTCCAGAGAAGAGCAATGAAGCTGGTGAAGGGGCTGGAGAACAGGCCTTATGAGGAGCGGCTGAGAGAGCTGGGGGTGTTTAGCCTGGAGAAGAGGAGGCTGAGGGGAGACCTCATTGCTCTCTATAACTACCTGAAAGGAGGTTGTAGAGAGGAGGGAGCTGGCCTCTTCTCCCAAGTGACAGGGGACAGGACGAGAGGGAATAGCCACAAGCTCCACCAGGGGAGATTTAGGCTGGACATTAGGAAAAAACTTTTCACAGAAAGGGTCATTGGGCACTGGAACAGGCTGCCCAGGAAGGTGGTTGATTCACCTTCCCTGGAGATGCTTAAGGCACGGGTGGACGAGGTGCTGAGGGGCATGGGTTAGTGTTTGATAGGAATGGTTGGACTCGATGATCCGGTGGGTCTCTTCCAACCTGGTTATTCTATGATTCTATGATTCTATGTGCAATTTGCTCCAGGGTCCAGTTAGAATACAGGTGAGTAGGATTTAGCCCTGTTTCTTTTTAATATAGTTTGTAAGGAAAGTTGAATCTACCTTACAATTGTCTGTGTCTGTAGGTAATAAGGCTAGTGAAATCCATTGGACTTCACTGGCACAACAGGCAAGACAAATGGCAGAAGACTCAGGAGCCCCAGATCTCCACCTACAGGTTTCAGTCAGCCCATGATGGACAGGAATGTGACTTTCTCCAAGGAAGAGGCATCCCCATATAACAGATATCAATGTGGGGGTTTGCATCTTATTCCAGTAACCCTGAGTCCACAATGAGGAAGAAAGAATTGCTCCTCCTTATTTGGGATCCTCAGAGGAGCTTAGGCACCTAGCTCTCATCAAAATCTGTGACGGTTAAGCCGTTATCCCTAGAACCTGATTCACCTTCCACTAACATCTATGACAGTCTAATATTATTTTAATGGGTTTTGGATCAAGTTGCTATAAAACAGACAGGGTACTGTTTTCTTTCTTTCAGGAACTTACTGCCTCCTGTACACAAAATTAAAATACACAATTAGATTTCCATTAACTTAGAGCAAATTCTGCTGAATTGATCTCAGCCTCCCTGTATTCCTATATGAGATCATACTTTAAATGCTCAGCCTGAACATAAATACTTAATGTAATAAATACAGTCTGAAATATTTGATCCACTTGGCAGTTTAATTGATCTACTACAGAGACTGACAGGAAAAATTAAATTAGTTCTGTCTTGTCTCTGCCAACATCACATTTCAGTTGTAACGATATTTGATCTACAATTTTAGTTGTGGACCCTTTCATGCTGTTCCAAGGTTCAGTTTCAGCTGAGAAGAGTGCGGTAAGAGCAGGACCCATATTGATAAATAAGTGTTTAATATATATATTTTGTATTTCCACTCAACAGTTTGAAGATATTCATAGGCAAAATCCATTTCCTTTCAACTTTGAGTATTTGTGCATATCCGCATTTGATGTGGAGAGCAGAACAACAACCTGACAGGGAGGGAACAGAGGAAAAATTCCCATGTAAAATACTCACTCATCAATGCATGCTGTTTAGTTTTCAGAGAAAATATTATGCTAGATTTAAGTATTGTTCTCTTCTGACAGTAGTCACATTGGTTTGCTTGAGCTCTAAATCCTCATAAACTCTAAAATCACTTCGCAAGTGTTGGGAGGTCAACAATGACCTTGAGTTCATAGTGTCATTTTAGCAGTGAGAGCTGATTCAAAGGGAGGTCCCTCTTGCCTTTCATACATGATGACAACACTGTCTATTAAAACCTGAGGCTCAATCAGAAATAACAAAAGTGGCTTTACCCAGACTTTCTTGAGCTCTGAATCAGGAGGTTCAGAAGACCAAGAAAGGCATGAACCTAAGGGCTGAAACAGAAGGCACCGGATGCTCCCAATATAATTTGGTGTAGCCTCAAGACTGCTTATGTTGTGCTAGATAGTTCCTCCTTCAAATGCCAGAAATGGTTAAGCTTGGAAGGCACCTTTTGCTGCACAGAGGCTGGAAGACTACTTCAGAGCTGACAGCAGAGCACAAATGTTATAATTTCGCATCCCCTTGGCTTGCAACCCCTACATGCTCTATGCAAACCACAAAGAGCTGATGATCTGGTTCAATTGCTTTAGCAGGAGCCTTTTTGTGTAAACAATATGACACTGGAACTATAGGATTTCATTCTCCTTTATTTGTGCCATTAGTACAGTTCCAAAAAAATAATTTGGAAGCCCAGACCTTGCCTGTTTGGACAGGAAAAATGGCAGCAAAGCCCAGAAGAGCTGGGAGAACAGAACCAGCCCTTTGAATACTGTCAGCTCAGCAACCATTAACCACTCTTCCCTGCCACATCAAAAGCATGATCTGACCATTAAACTTGCTGAAATGTGTCACTCCAAGAGGGGTCAACTCCTGTCCACCTAAGGTACACTAAGCCAATCAAGATTTGATCTGGAGGAACAAGCCAACACTCATTTCCTTCTCATGGCTCTTAAGGCTCCTAGTATCTGCATATTTCCTAATATTTGTGGTAAAGACCAAAAAAAAAATCTGTGAGGCAGGGCAGTGATAGAGCAAGGGAACTGTGGGATGGGAATCAAAGTAATTTGCTCAAGTTCTGTAAATCTACAACAAATAAAGAAATGTTGAAAATTCTCTAATGTTACAATGGCAGATAAACCAGGGAAAATGCCAAACAGAACTCACTCAATATATTTATTGCTTTACGTGATAAAAGTTAGTAAGTTCATAATCAAGAACGACAGAGAAAAAAGGACCCCAAGTCTTATAGCAAGCAATGGTGCTTCAATTTGGTAAATACTAGTTTAAGGGTAAGTCAGGTCCTTAAACACTTCTTTCTCAGCCTTGGCAGTGGGAACTGACCAATGGAATTGGGCAAATTCTCTTCGTCTTTCCGTAATAGAAACTGAAATCTAATGGATGGGCAGTCCTAGCTGTGCTTTTTTTCCTAGGTACTGCCATTAAGCCTCACTAATATGAACAACAGCAACCACAGCAGCAACAAACCATAAAAAAGCCTAATCAATGTTACCCTGGAATACCCACTTTGATGTGCGTAATGCAATCCTGCTCTTCTATGACTGGTATGGAGGTGCTGCAAAAACTAACTGATCTATAACATGCACAGAGCAGAGTGGTGGGTGAATTATGAAAGTAGTTCCCTGGCAAGTGTAATTATTTCTCTCCTCATATGCTGCACTCATTATGGGGTCTGGGGAAATTTCAGTGAAATGTAACAGACACACTCTTGGTCTCAGTCACCAGAATGCTTGAACACTTCCGCTAAAAAACAGAGATTCTTGTTTACACCCATTAATAACATCTTCTACATTAATGAATTGCATTCATGCTGTCATCCATTAAGAAGGTACTTTGAGGTCTCTCTCTGCACAGAACACAAGCTTCTCCTGATGACTCTATTGTTATACAGCCCATAAATAAAACAAGTATTTTCCCTTCATATTTGAGGTCTGCAATTAAAACTAAATGGACTGCAGATGCACAGTTTACAGTAAGAGATTAGTCTTGGAAGATCATGGAAATGTCAAAGTTGCCACAATGAAGTAGCGTAGCTGTCAAATTAGAACAATTTCACGAAGTAATGAACACAAGAAGTTTCATCTCTGTGAGCTAGCCTTCTTCCTGCCTATGAACAGTAGAGAACTTAAAATCCTGAAGTAGGAAACCCTGTATACCACAACAATTATCATTTTATGTTAATTTTTCAGATGAGAAATCACATTTCCTGAAAGAATAGTATGTATTGAGGTAATATGGTAGTTAACAGATGCTACCTACTGAGTACAGCCTCTGATGTGCTAAACTTCAGAAAGGGAGAGAACTGATCAAAGGAAAGGAAGAGGTCTGTTGTATTACTGAATAGAGAATACTAGATAGAAATCAAGAAAAACTGTCCAGTGGTAACACACTCCTCTCTGGAATGGTCTACACTCTGAAATACAGTTCTGATTGCTATTGTATAGGCATTTTGCTTTCTTCACAGCGCATCCTGCAGTAGTAATACCATCACTTTGAGGAAAAATCCCATCTGTTTCAGAGACAGCAGGATTCATGGGGTTTTATTCCCCATTGCTTAGGGAAAATAGTCCTCTTCTCATTCACCAGAGCATACTTAGTCCCATGCTCCAGCAATATGCATACCTAGAAGTGGCATGTGGGGTTCAGATGTGTGCTGCCTGTTAAAGAGTTGCAAAGCCACAAAAAGGATGAGGCAAGTCTACAGTGCGCTGCATAGTCTTCCCACAAACAAAGCTGCAGGCTCAGTCCCTGCCCCATGCTAGGCTGTTCTGAGATTTCTTGTCTCCACTACAGCAACTTCATCATCAATTATTATAACCCCATACTACTAATGAAACCATGTGCCCTAGATACTTTATGTAATCTTGGAAATCTAGGTCTGGAGCGAAGCTATCAAAGACAGAGAGAAAGAGAGGTATTATTTTCTTCACAGACAACAGAGAACTCTCAGGTGGCAGAATCAAAATGGTCTTTGGGAGCACAAAACAATTATTAATTAGTTACCATCACAATCATCACTTGTTATTTACTGTATTGATTTTGTCTCCTAAAGCATCAGTCAAATATTACTCACTGACACCAACAAAGTGTTGACTTGCAGGCTCAACAAAACACATCTTGTCTCCTTGGAAGAATAAAACAACCTAGATGTTCCAGTAGTATCTGACATGCTAACACTGCTCATTTTTCTTGCAGTCTTACCGAAGAATACAATTCCCTTTACTAGCCAGAATTGTTCTCGCAATGGTGGAAATACAAATTTATGTATAGAGGAGCTGCATTTAATTTGACATTTTGCATAGAACAACATGGGGTTATGCATCCACTTGCAGTGAAATGGTGCTTTGGTTCTGGAGCAACTATTTTGTTTTCAGAAAGGCAACGAATTCCTGGTATTTGCAAAGCATGGTCAGCACAAGAGAGATAGTTGGAAGAGCAATCTTCACTCTTCAATAAAACTCGCAAAATCTTGGAAAAACTTACTACTTGCTGAATTTCTCCTTACCCAAGCAACCCAAAAACCAAACAGCTCAGAATCTTATGCCCTGTGCTGGGTTTGATGGAATTTCATGTGGCACAAAGTCCTATGCCCTCAGAATCATTGTGGCAGAGTCCTCTTAGAATTTCTGCTACAAAATGTGACTAGATTCTTGAGGGAGATGCTTAGGTCACTTCATTAAGACACATAAGGACACAGACTTATGCCCGCTTAAATGCAGGGTTAGTTCTCCTTTGACAGGCCTGAAGTGTACAAATCAGCTCCTAGCTCAAAGGTGGAAATTAGAAGGGACAAACAAACTGAACTGAGCAAGACGAAGAAGGTCATATAAAAGTTTAGTGAACACTGTATCTCTCCCTGTCCTTTCCTTCCTTCCCACAATCATTACGTCTTCCTCAGACAGATATGTGAGCTTAGCTTTGCTCTCAAATACGTTGGTTTAGATGAACCATTATTCATCTAGTGTCGCAATATCAAAGAAAAACAGAATGCAAACCAGGTCTGTGACATCTTTGATCTGCTCAGAACCTTTAGGGAACATCCTGTTCATTATTGTTGATTAACAAGACTGAAGCTCAACGTCTGCCACACACAGCCCCTATCCTAGCTGAGGTGAATTGCTCTTGGAGAAACAGGGAAAGGAAAACTTGCAGAGGGCACCCAAGGAAAGAGGAGAGAATATTCCATATATAAATACTACAAGGAAGGTGCTACAATTATTCTTTGCTTATATAAATCAAGTTTGCCACTTAACAGAACAACAAAATCTTTACCCTTCTCTTCAAAGACAAAATTTGACATTACTGAGACCAAGCTGCAGAAGAAAAAGTTCTCCCCTCAAAGCAGCAGCTCAGTCTACCTGTTCTTTCCAAGTATAACAATATGCTGACAGCCACAAGCAGCTCCAAAAAGCTCCTAGTAGGTAGATATGCAAATCAGTAAATGGATTTCTTAAAATCAAAATACACTACATGTACCTGGAGATTTCCAGTGCCAGGCAGTAAATACAACCTAAGCATCTCGGCAATGAATTGCATGTGCAGTTGACAATGTTCATCAAGAGAATATGCATGCATCTGATAACTGAGCATCTCTATTCAAATTATTTTTTAAAAATCTATATTTACATTTGGGACTAATTTTTCAGGGACACTGCCTCTGAGCCTGGACAACTGCCTGTCTAATAAGCAACTCTGCAAGAGATTCAGGGATAGGATTTTTCCTGCCCCTAGGTTGTAAAGCTGCTATCAAGCAAAAAGGAACAGCTTATGAATCTCTCAATTTATTGGCTGAACTGTAGAATCATAGGAAAGACTATCTGGAAGTCTTCCAAGTAAATAAAACTAAAAAAAACCCATCATGATAGTTTTTATTTTTCATTCATTTTTTTGTTCCACTTTGCTTGGCTTTTGTTTATTTGGGTTATTTTTTCTTAAAATTTAGCTATATTTAGACATGAAACAAGTGTGAACAACATATTGATGCATTCAATTTTGAACATGCTTAAATGCAAAATTTAAGTAAAAAGAAGTCCCTTACTTCCATCTGAAATTTTTCACTAAACACAACCTATTTCCAGAACTTTCAACCTACCCAGGACTATATTTATCAATGAACAATCTTTTTGCCTGAAGAATTTCACTCACATCTATTCCAGAGAGGCTGTTCCTGCCCCATGGAAGAAGCCAAAAGTCTCTGCCCTGAGACCTCGCAGTCACAAGGCAGAGATAAAGAGGACTTGGGCAGTCCAACAGCTACTGCTCTATTGCAGGGTTTAGGCTGACAGTCATCCTTTAAGTTTTAGGGTTCCGGTCACATCAGTGTGGTTTTTCTTGATTCAAAATCACAGGTCCCTCATTTACCAAAATGGTACTAGCTGTATAGTGTGTGTAGCTTCAGCTTTTTTAAAAAAAACGGAGGTAAGGAGGAACAGGAGGTAGAACATTGGCTAGCAGAGTTTCAAGCATTTTCTTCAGGAATATACATTGGTAATGCTGATTTAACTGGAAATACTAATGAAGAGCATGAGGTACGCCAGAAAACATAGAGCTATTAGAGGACATTCTCATTTGCAGCCGAGAGTCTTAAACTAGGAAACTTTCCTCACAAATAACTGCACCGCATCGAGGCACAGAGTAAACATATGCACCACTTTGTGCTTGGCACTGCTATGAGGCTTTACATCCTATAAATCTATAAATTGAATTCATTTTGCTTACGGCTTTAGTCTTCTAAATTGTTAGACTAGGAACAGCTAATGGATCAGCCGGTGATTTATTTTTAAAAGATGCATACTACTACTTTTTGGGAACGGAAAGGATATGGACACTGGATGTACCCTTCCTGAAGCCTGGATCCCAACTAATGAGGAATTGTATTCTTCCCTGTCCTCACACACACACTTTATTCAAGTTCTCAGAGGAGAGAGAAAGGGCTGGCATTGTGCAGAGATGCACTGCAAAGGAAACCGCATGCAAAGAGCAGATGAGGCATCAGTAACGGTGCCAGGTAATGTATAATGCAAAAGGATGTGTATAAGTAATTTATTAGTATAAATTTGATTTTTTGAAAAAAGTACATGCAAAGAAAACTCTAAAGGAGCACATCCTACATGTCTTGCTCCTTGAGGCAAACCCTGACACCACTAAAATTGTCTGAGTAAAATGAAGGAGTTTTGCCACAAACTATGCTACAGTTTACAACAGGAGACTCACATGTGTACCTGCAGCATCAATCAGAGCTTTTGCTGCCAACCTCAGCAGAAAGGAGGATCCATCATTTCCCAAAGGCTTCTCCACTGCCGTAAGTGGACTGCTTAGCTCTAAAGATCTGCCCTTTGAGCTTATCCCAGAAGTTAAACAAAGTCACTTACCTTTTAGAGAGGCAACGTGGGATAAAGCTTGTGCATAGGTGGCTGTGTTGAGAATAGTTCCTGGTAGGCAGGAAGGAAAGAAAGGTCCTGTCGGACCCACTGCTCGATTCAGGCTGATGGAGAAGAGAAAACAACTTTTTTACACAATCAGAACTAGCTGATTCCTAAGACAGCATTTGTGCACATACACAATCATCTTGGTGTCTCAATGTCCAACAAGACAGGACCAAGCCTGGAAAATATTAACCTCCCACAGTCACCAACTTCTCAGTATCTCCACAGAGAGCAGTGAGTTACATGAGCAACAGCCCATCTTCAAATTGTTCTGCGATTCTGTGTTTATTCTGTGGTTATTCTGGGCTGTACCTGTAGATGATACTGTGTAGGTTAAGGCTTAGCAGCAGATGTATGCACGTATGTATGATACACATTTGCCCCAAAGACAGGCAACTGATAACATGTATTGCTCTTACCTCTGCTGGATCTCCAGACCCTCTTTTTTATTCCTGCTTTGATCTGCTGGAGAAGGAGAATTTAAATTCCTCGCAGGAGGTGCCACCTCAGCCATTGTTTCCTTAGAGCCCTCTTGGTCTGAAGCACCCCGCTCTGTTTTCCGCCATTTAGCTCTTCGATTTTGGAACCACACCTGGACCAGGAGAGTAATCCAGGCTCAATGCCATGTTTAGCCAAATGCAATGCAAAGAAACTGCAAGTTTTAGTCTAGTAAAATGAGTTATTTAGAGGCTTGGCTAAAACTTCCTCTTATTTTTTGTCCCCGCTACTATTCTAGCTGAATCTTAGAATTGGATTTGTATCTGGAGTATTTCTGTATCTGTAAACAAGCTAGGAATGTCTAAAGACATCTGAAAGGCATGTTAAAAATCAAATATAAAAAAAAAATTAGTGTTGATATTACTGTGCCAGGTAGCAAAACATTTAAATATGTGCTTGCCTTTAGGCACACATTTAATTCTCACTGATTTCTATGTTTTAACACATCTAAAAGACGTCTGTATAGGAATGGACTTAAATAAATATGTAAGCACTCTGACAAAATCATATATTAATCATATCAAAATTTTTAAGTGAGCTACTGCTAGAATCAGTGAGGTCAGAAATTAAAAGTTACATCTTGGGCCATCCTATCCAGCCCATTTCCTGCAGAGGACTTGCTGTTATTCCTCTGATGTCCAGTCTGCATTTAGAGGACTCAAAAGTTGGTAAGATACTAATTTTGGAAGATCATTCTGCAGTTTAATACACACCAGTTTCTAAATCTATTTTTTTTCCCTGTTATTCATGATCTGAGTTTTAATCTCCAACTTTTAGTCCATACACTATTTTTTTTCCATTTACCTTGAAGCACATGCTCTGATGCACCTTATTTGAGGTGGAAAATGCCAAGCTTCTCTTGAGGTCAGAAAATCCACAATTTAATACATGACTTCAAGTATAGGCAAGATTGCTGTTGTTGTTGTTGTTGTTGTTATTGTTGTTGTTGTTGTTGTTGTTGTTGTTATTATTATTATTATTATTGTTATTATTATTATTATTATTATCCTCCTCCAACTCCATTTTAGTTAGTTCCCTTTTAATTGCATGTATCAGCAAACGTTGAATAATGATTTTATCTATATTCTAAATTTAGAGCAGTTAAATGCAAAGCAAAATGCAGACACTTTCTTGCGTCTTAATTGAATGAAGGTCACAGCTATAACAACATTTAATTGAGCTATTTTTCATTATCATATTTTAATGACTTTGCACTGACAGTTCGCCTGCTTCTGAGGAAAGAGCATGATGAAGTCGTTTATTTCCCTATTTAGTTATTGTTTGACAACATCATCTTCGATTAAGACTCTGCTTTATAGCACATTAATCATATTTGAATGAGCAAGGGGTATAAATGTAAACATATCTCACATCCTCTGTGTTTCCCCATGTCCCTGCATGAAAGCAGGCTAAACAAATGCTTGCATCTATTGTCTGTTTGCATAATAGCCAACAACAAGGCTAAACACCAGTCCTCAGCAATCTAATTGTCACCACCCCTATCTCACCCCTGCACCTTTCAGGAAGAAGTTATGATCTTCCACTTCTGAATGCTCAATAATTGTCCCATTTATCTCAATTTGCAGTTCAGTCTTTAGGCACCAATAGCCAAAATGGCATTTTTTTATTATTTTTTTTAACCCAGTACCTACAATGCAGTGGTAAAAGGAGATTTTCATTTCCAAATAATAATCAGTTTAATTTGTCCGCCTATGACCAATGATTCATGTTCAGATTTAATAATCAGGATCGCATAATCTGATTATAGGAGAAATAATTTGTTTACAATCCTCAATTTACTGTGGTGAATTCCATTATCTCTCTTCAGCCACTGGGTTTTAAGAGATACTAACATGACCCTAGGGAACAAAAGGCAAGCTATTATATTCCCTACAATTAGATCTTTGCATAGTCTTAACCCTGAGCACCTAAAATAAAAAAAAATTACAAAAACAGTGTGCAGAAAAGCCCCATAAATAAAATGAATACATAATCATCTTAAAAAAAAATGGCTTGCAACTCTGCGGTGGATGCCTGCAGTTATAGGGATGCATCTCTGACAACTGCGGGACTGCTGTTCTTAGAAAGTGTGTAGAGGTATAAAGTGAATCCCTGGATACAAACAAACACCTGGATCAAAAAAAAAAAAAAAAAAGTGCACAGGGGAAAGTGGGGAGAAGGAAGGAGGAAAGGTAGGGGTGATGAAGAGTGGGAGTGGAAGGAGAATAATTGTGGCTACCGGTATTTATTGGATCATATTAAAGTTGTGGGAATTGCTCTGCAGGCTCTTCAGCTGTCTAAATCAACTGTTTAGAAAGAAGACGAAAGGGGGAAAAGTTGAAGAGATGCAGGAGATTTCTTCCTGGCAGCTGGGTTCCCTGCAGCCGGCTAACCCCACTGCTCGACAGTGGTCATAGTTGCTTTGGAGAATCACGTCTCAGCTCTTTTCTCCACACGCACCCCCCTCCCAAAGCAAGGAAATGGATGTGCATTGATGTAATTTAGTACCTTGGAGACGCGGACAAATTAGTGTAGAACATTATCACTAGTTAATTATGAATGACCGATTAATCAACCTAATCTAATATTCCACATTATGTTGATGTTATTAAAGTGCATCATGAAAATGACAGATCGTCTTCATTTGCGTTCTTTGGCCAAATGTGCACTCTGCAGTCATGATGTCAAAAAAAAAAAAAAAAAAAGTTTGCCGGTTTGAATCCCCGAGAGTTAAATAATCCCTCAGAATGTTTACCTGCACCCTGGCTTCCGTGAGGTTGATTTTCATAGCCAGCTCTTCCCTGGTGAAG
The DNA here is from genome assembly GCA_033459285.1 of Clamator glandarius. NCBI lineage: Eukaryota > Metazoa > Chordata > Aves > Cuculiformes > Cuculidae > Clamator > Clamator glandarius. The sequence continues at coordinate 990,202 of JAUNZM010000677.1, read as the reverse complement.
ACATCGGGGTAATGAGTTTGAGCGAAAACGGCTTCCAGTGCCTCGAGCTGGTGGAGGGAGGAGAGCGAACATCTGTCAGGGGCAGAGCCCGGGGGGAGCGCGCCGGGGAGCCGCCTGCCCCGCGGCGTTTGGGCGCGGGGGGAACGCGGAGCCGGGCGGGGGGCGGCTCGTACCTGCTGCAGGGTGAAGGTGGTGCGGTTGCGGCGCTGCTTCCTTCGCAGGAACCCGTCGTCGAAGTCGCCGGCGGGGTGGCCGCCGAAGGGAGCGGCGCCTGCGGGCGGAGAGACGCGTTAGGGACCGCGGGGCGCGGGCGGCGGAGCCCCGAGCGGCCCGACCCGGGAAAGGGGCTTTCTCGGGCCGTTTGGGTTTTAAAAGGACCGTGACACGGTGACGGCAGCTGGTAGGAGACCCGCCCGAGCATCCCCCGAGCATCCCCCGAGCATCCTCCGAGCACCCCCCGAGCATCCCCCGAGCATCCTCCGAGCATCCCCCGAGCATCCTCCGAGCACCCCCCGAGCATCCCCCGAGCCCTCGCCGCCGGCCCTGGAGGCGGAGAACAGGCGACGGGGCTTCGTGCAGCCCCCGTGGGGCTCGGCTGTGGCTAAGTGGCCGTGGGTCGGCAGAAGGGGGGCTTGAGGGGTCCGAGAGGGAGATGGGGCACTGGGAGTTTGCTCCCGGTAGGAGGCTGGGAGAAGGCAGGCAGCCTTCCTGAGTCAGACCCCGACCGTCGCGGCTCCCCAAAGAGCACATCACCGGTGCCCTGGTTGAACTGCTTCCCTCCCTTTCTGTTTGCTCACAGAGCACAGTTAAAAGAAATATCAAAACAAAACAAACAAAACCCCAAAACAAAATCAAAACAACAAATAAAGCACGGAACAGCAAAGCACCCAAGCACAGGCTGCAGGAGCCTGCCCGCAGCCCTGCCCGAGGGAGCGCCCCGGCTGGACCAGCCCCGCCTCGGGGCGCAGGGGCTGGAGGTCGCCGCTCAACTTGCAGCATCATTTGGAAGGGAAACACGGACCCCAGCCCCCTCCTCACGCAGATGGATGGCTCGCTGCGGCCCTGGGAGATGCTTATCAGAGGAAAAAACATAGCGTCCCGGTGATGCCCGGTCACTCCCCTCCGGCGCCGCCGGGCCTCCCCGGCCGAAAAGGGCTTTTCTCTTGCCTCTTTTTCGGCTTTCGGGTGGGTTTTTTCTGTTTCTTCGCCGGGGAGGGCGAATGTTTTCTGTCTTTATTTGGAATGCTGCACACTGGGGGGGTTCACCCTCCAGCAGGGCAGAGCAGGCAGAGCGAGGGGCTGGGGGCGGCTCTCAGTAGCCCTCGAGGACCCGAACCGGGCACAGGCCCCGAGCTCCCACCAGAGAAACAAACAAGCAAGCAAACAAACAAAAACACGTTTCTATGCTGTTTGCCAAAAGGTAACGAACAAAGCCGCCCCGTGGCACCGGCGGGGGAGGGACCCCCGGTGCTGCCCGGCCCAGCTCCTCCGGGTGATCGGGGAGCAACTCCGGGGAGAGAATTTTTCCAGCCAGCGATGCGCAAAGCGGCTCGGGTCCGCTAGCCCTGGGGCAGCCGGGCTTAAAGGGAGGACTGACCCTTCCCCGGAGGAGGATGAGGCGGCTGGGCCTCTGCCGCAGCGGGGAAAGCCCCTCGCCTGCCGGGTGATGCCCACGGAAGGCGGCGGGCAGGGGGATTTTGCGGAATGCGCAGGGTGGAGCTGCGGGGAGATGCGCTGGAGCGGGGGCAGAGACCCTGGGCGTGTGCGGGGCTGACACGAGGAAATCGCCAAAGCTGACAGTGTGGGGGTTGGTTTGTTTTTTTAAGGGAAACAGATAAATAAACAAAAGCCTCTGATCAATAACACAAAGAAAAAGAATCCTCCCAAATATTTGTTTTCCACTTTTTTTTTTTTTTAACTCGTGCCTCCTCCTTCCCCATCCTCCCGCAGAATGTTTGCAAAATAGCATTAAAGATTTATGTGGTCCCTTTGGCTGGAGGGAGGAGGCGTGACCACGTCCTGAAAGTGTCCCGATTACAGCCATGACACCAACATCTGTGCTGGGAGGGGAGAAAAGCATCTCTTTCATAGCCTGAGGCTCGACTGCGGGATGGCTGTCCACAGAGGGGAGGCAGGTGGCAAAATGACGGGGGTGGGGATGTAAAAACAAGGCCTTTCCAATAGGAATCAAATTAAAAGGAAAAAAAAAAAAAAACCACCATCACGCAAACCTTCTTTCCATGCTGTGACAAGAGGGGAAAGCTAGATGCGGGCAGTGGGGATACGGTTGTGTTTTGCCAAGGAAAAAGATGACTCCCTTTTCTATTTAGCTGTCCGTAGATCCGCATCTTCCCTCAGCGCTCATCTGTGCCCCGACAGTCAGAAGCGACGGTGAGACCGCGGTTTCTGCCCCCGTCCCCCAGCGCAGCCCCGCACACGCCTCCAAGTTCAGCTCTTGTACTTACGCGTCTCCGTGCGACAACACTCACCCTCTAGCTGCGGGGGGCAGTGGAAGTAGAACATGGCCCTGCGGCTGGGGGGATCCCGCTGCCCGTCGCTGCGAGCCCAGCGGGGACCGGGACCGGGACCGGGACCAGGGCCGGGGCTGCCCCGCACCCCCCGCAGCAGCACCGGCTCCCGGCCGGGCACCGCCGAGGGGCCTCCCGCCGACCTGGAGACAGAGAGAGGGGAAAGAACGACAGAGGTGAAGGACCAGAAGAAAACATCCAGAGAAACTCGTGATAATCCTAGATCCCGTCCCAGAGGAAACAGAGAAAGTAGCGTCTAACACTGTGCAAAGAACTGGAAAAAACAAAGGCAGAAAACTCCATGGTAGGTGCACAGTAACCGGGTTCAATAAAACTTTGTTGCTTCTCTTTTTCTTTTTCTTACCCTCCAACAGCAGATTATCTATTGTTCGTTCTCTTATCTGTCTATCCATCCATCTATACACTCACTCATCTATCTATCTATCTATCCATCCATCTATCTATCTATCTGGTTATCTCGATATTCCCTTCCAGAGCGAATAGTTACATACAGAAAAAAACGTTTATAGCTAAAAATGAAACCTTTAAAAATATTAATTATTCTACCTAAATGAAACAGCAATAAAACCTAAAAGTGGTCTTCTTTTTAAAGCATCCAACACTCTGGGAGCTGCATTCAGGTTGGAAATCAATGTCCTCGGCAAGAAAAAAAAAAGAACTATTCAAATTTATATGCATTCATACAAAAAAAATCCAGAAGGCAAATAAAAATAGCAATCCATACCTAAACCGAACAGAAGTAAAAATTGCCAGTAAGGTTTGGGGGTATTTTGCACTGGAATAAGGCGCTGTGAGTTGTTGGCTGCAGAGACAGAAGGGCTCTGTGGAGTTCTGGAAGTGGCCAGATGTCTTTATATCTGTCTACAGCATGCTCTGCCTCTCAGCACTTGCCTTTATAATCTCACGCATAATTGGCCTTAATCTGATTATTTCCAGCGCTGTCTACAGTGAGTAACTTGGATAGGTCTATTGGGCCCTACAAATGGCCCACGTGGTGCGCAGAGCAGGGAGGCGGGGGCCGGGGGGGGGGGGGGGGGGAAGGTTGGGGTGAGGAGGGGAAGATGAAAAGAAAAAAACAGTCATTTCTCAGCAAACACCAGGAATGCGACCAGCAGCAACGCAATCCCATCATTTTCTGAGCGCTGGCGCTCCGGGGCTCCCCCCACCTCCAAAAACGCTGGGGTGCCCGGTGCCAGCCCCCCCCCGCCCCCCGCCAGCACCCCGGCGCTGACAAAGCCCCCGCTAATTGCCGCCGGATGGGTTTTGGGGGGCCGCTCTGCACACGTTTCGCCTTTCCAAGCGATCGTAGCGCGGCAAAGTTTGATTTTGTTCGCAGCGAGGGGTCTCTGGATTTATGCTCGCTTCCCGTCTGCAAATGATATGCGGCGGGACCCTTTGCAATTACTTTTAAAATGCATCCGAGGCGCAGGCTCAGCGGAGAGAGATGGCCCTTGCCTCAGCCCGGGTGAAAATAGACTTTAAAGTACCCAGATGAAATTTTCAAGTCAGGGCCGCGGGATTGGATCAAATCACATAAACTGCAAAAAAAGCAAGTATAATGGCGCATAATTGGTTCTGTAATAGCATTACACAAGGATAATAGCCTGTTATGGCCCCCTGCACATTAAGTGCTTCCCTGGCGTAAAGCCTTTATGATATTAAAGGGGGAATATAATGATATTTTGGTTATTAAATGCGTGTAATTAATTTATGCACCACTGAAAATAAAGTTGGTATTATGACCCACTCAAGATGCATCAGAAGATGTAAGTCAGACAACTGTTGATAAGTTCTGGTGTCTATGTTTCGTCTAGACTGCTGATTTTATTTTGGAACAATTGCTTCTCCGGCAGACTACACAAATTTAATATTTTATAAACATTGTAATGTTCTGTGCAGGAAGGGCGAGCAAATCTACACAGGCTCTCTTAGATCTGATGGGAGTTTAAAGACATAGCATGTTCATGTCAGAGCTAAAGAGATGCATACAGATGATATAGGTGCCCAAAGAGATACAGATTTTGAAGAGATGATGTCTTTGGAAAGTTACTTTGCATATATGATCTCAATAAATAAACATTAGTAAGCCTTAGAAATATCATCTGGTCTATCTGCCTTTCACACTAGGCATAGATGTGGAAATTCCCTTAAAGTACATTCAAGCTGAAGTCGTGTTTCAGTCCTGTAAAGCATTATTTTAGCAAAGCAAGGCAGAAAATAGTTGCACACAAGATTCAATTTGATTTGATCGTATCTTATCCATTCACCTATAATTTTAGCATACTAGTGATAGGTTTAGAAAACTGCATTCAAACATGTTTTCATACATACACACATACGTACAGATTTACACGTATACACATACACAAAGTGCTCTTAGGGTTATTGCTGTTTGACAACAGATATCGACTTACCATCCAGGCAAGTCTCTGAACAGCAAAGTATATTATGAATTGAGATGGCTTTTATAGCACCGTGCAAGACACAAGAACAATGTTCAAATCCAGCTACACTCCTTACAAGAGCAGTACAAGCTTTAAAAAGAAGAATATAACCCAGAGGTGCTGTTTGGATCTCCCTTGCCATTCTCTCCATCCCGAGCTTTAAAATCCACGCAGGACCAGTATTAGAGGATCCCTTTATACAGAGGCAGTTGTGCCTTTGCCTTTTTCTTTGACGTCGGGAAGAGAGGAATGAGAGAGAGTGTTTTATCATAAGAACCCCTAATAAAATAATAATAACTTCATTACGGCGTTCTCAGGCCTTGCTCTAGTCAGGGGGCTGCATTGCCGTTTTGGCTCCAAGACTCACTTTCTCCAGCGGTTTGAAGCCTGCAAGTTCAGCGTATGGCAGGAGGCAGAGAGGGGGAAATGGAGCACGGGGAAGCCCTCCAAGTCGCCGCTTTTTAAATAGCAGCAGAAGGACCCTGAGCCGAGAGAGACAGAACTTTCTCCCAAGGAGCAGCAGCTGCAAAACAAGGAGATAACGGATCAATATATAACCCCCCACTTTTCTGCAGTTCGGTGCCTGTTCAATTTCAATGCGCGAAACTTGAGGAGGGAGAGAAAACATAATCGAAAGTTAGCGCTTCGCAGTCTCGGCGGCCGCTCTCGGGCGCGGCGCGGCGGGTTTCAGCACCACGGAGAGCGCCCGCGCCCCGCCCACCCCCGCGCAGCCCCGCGCAGCGCCGCGCAGCCCCCAGCCCGGCTCTGCTGGGGCTCGTTCGCCTCTCTGCGTGCCCCTCCTCTATAGACGCTTTCTGTGAAGCTGGCACCATAGGAAAAAATAACCAACCAAAAAAACAAACAATAAGAAAAAAAATTGCTAGTATTTCTCTGGTAGTTCTCAGCTAGTTACCAAAGGCAAGCATTAAAAGCAATCGGAAGCGTGAAATAACATGCAGAAATGAGCTACAATGGTTCAGCAAAAAAAACCCTTTTTATGTAAAGTTCTTAAGGTCACTCTCACACACGCTTATCATTATTATTGTTATTACTACAAATACTAAATCAGTATTAGTTACTGAATCTGCAAGATAAAGTCCAAGTAAATGGGCAGATATTTTGCTGATGGTGTCTGTCTTAAAGCAGAACTGTTCCTGTGCAGCAGATACAAACACACCGCTTATTTTTCTCCCATGACAATAAAACCCAGGAATGAACTGAGCAAAATCACTGAATGGACATTTTCCTTCAGAGCACTCAGCTTTGAGGGGATCATTTGTAAAACGGAAGAAAGTCTGAATGGCTCAAGTTTGATGAAATGGCTTTCTTGCCTTTCCATGGCTAAACACTTCCTTTCCCATGATTCCCAATACCTGACCACAAAAGAAAAAAAAAAAAAAAAAAGACTAGCAGCTAAAAGGTTATTTTACCCTAATTCATGTGCAGTAAAATGTATTTTCCAATTAACCAAATTTGCCGATTTGTCCCGCTTGGACACTCTTATAATTTATAATGTAAAAGTGTTCTTTCTTTATCTAAAGACCAAGGTGACTGCTTTTAATTTTCTGTAACCTCTTTACACTTGATGTTCACCAGACTCATAATGTTAATTGGCTTCATATACGGATCATCAGTTTAATGAAGGAATAAATCCTATGTTGCTTTATGTCCCTCTGTTTTAACAATGATTGCTTTAATGAAGAATGTGACGTGTTTGAAATCAAAGCTGCAGGAGACATTAGAGGATTGTGGTTTTTTATGATGATGACTGAAATACTTATTTAAAGCTAAACGCATAAGGTTTCCATTTTTCAAAAGCTTTCCTTTAAATCATTTTCCATGAAAAATACTGACACTTCCTTCGGAAAAGAACTTTTTCTTTGTAATTACAAGCAGGGACTGAGAATAACACGGTCTGTAATATAAACTTCCCAATTAGGTTATGAAAAATCTCACTAAGCTGATTTTATACCACTGCACTTTTCATTCAGAGTATAAGTAAAACTCCTAGTGAGTTCAAAAGGAGTTATGCCTGTCTAAATAATGAGGTTTTGGGGGTAACTAATACATTTCTTGGTCAACCTACTGTATTTTCATTGTTCACATGTAGATGGACAAAAGTACAGGGGAGAAAGAACTGTTAGTTCACACACAAAACCTCTGGATTGCTATAACCTATTTTTCCCCATGGGAATTTTAGGATTTCAGGAGAAAGGGTAAAATGTAATGAAACATGGGTGCACAGATGTAGGTGACTGCAAATCAGAGCATCAATTAGGCCAAGTTGGAAAGCAGCAATTAAATCCAACTGCATGTGCCAGTTATACTAGCTACAGCAGGTTTAAAATGTAAAAGCAAATGCATTCTGGTAATTGAACTTTTACAGTCCTGGTTTGACTGAAAGTAAGCCTTCTTAGCCTTCTTTTTTATTTTTTTCCTCTAATGGGAACTGCACATACTTTGGCTATATCTTTTCTCATTTGAGAGCTGCTGCCTGGACTGAAATTATGTGATCCTTAGATACAGGAACATGCAACAGAGAAGAGGAAAGACTCTAATCAAAGCCAGAGCAACCAATGGATTTGGACAGAAATTTAAGGACATGACAGAGGAAGTGCTTGGGAGGAGAAGGATGTTAGCTTAAATTACAGACCACTGAGAAGTCATGCAGTGTGCCAGGCCTGATTCCAAGATCCCTTAGGTTTATGTCCTGGCTAGTATTATGTTCATTCAACCTAAGTCATTCCAAACTTCAAGCAGATAAACATACATCTTCTTCCCCATCCGCCATACAGTGTTGTGTCCAAGAGAACTATGTGTTTCCTTTCAGAGCTGGCAATGGTGAAAGTCAGAACTGATGAACATGCAGAATCTTAGAATCATAGAATCATAGAATAACCAGGTTGGAAGAGACCCACTGGATCATCGAGTCCAACCATTCCTATCAAACACTAAACCATGCCCCTTAGCACTTCATCCACCCGTGCCTTAAACACCTCCAGGGAAGGTGAATCAACCACTTCCCTGGGCAGCCTGTTCCAGTGCCCAATGACCCTTTCTGTGAAAAGTTTTTTCCTAATGTCCTGCCTAAATCTCCCCTGGTGGAGCTTGAGGCCATTCCCTCTCGTCCTGTCCCCTGTCACTTAGGAGAAGAGGACAGCACCCTCCTCTCCACAACCTCCCCTCAGGTAGTTATAGAGAGCAATGAGGTCTCCCCTCAGCCTCCTCTTCTCCAGGCTAAACACCCCCAGCTCTCTCAGCTGCTCCTCATAAGGCCTGTTCTCCAGCCTCTTCACCAGCTTTGTTGCTCTTCTCTGGACTCGCTCCAGAGCCACAACATCCTTCTTGGGGTGAGGGGCCCAGAATGAACACAGGACTCGAGGTGCGGTCTCACCAGTGCCAAGTACAGAGGGAGAATAACCTCCCCGGACCTGCTGGTCATGCCGTTTCTGATCCAAGCCAAGATGCCATTGGCCTTCTTGGCCACCTGGGCACACTGCTGGCTCATGTTTAGTTGCTGTCAATCAACACCCCTAGGTCCTTCTCCTCCAGGCAGCTTTCTGGACAGACTCCTCCTAGTCTGTAGCACTGCACAGGATTGTTGTGCCCCAAGTGCAGGACCCAGCATTTGGCCGTGTTAAACCTCAGAAGGCAGCACATAAACCATACTTTTCTTTCCCTCTTCATGGAGCAGACAAAAGTACCCTGTGGCAACTCCAGTGACACAGAGGATTATTCTGCCAAGAGTCTTATTCAGTACCAACAGTTCTTTAATAGGAGTGATGCCTTTACCATACCTACACCTGGTCCCTTACCATTTAAAGTGACTCAGAGTGCAGGCTGGGACTATACATGTGTTTGATGAGGCAAAACAACATTGGTTTCCAGAGGCATTGTCTTTTTTTTTTTCTTTAATGAAGATGTCTTATAAAGATGCTTCTTCCCAGATGTGTTTTTTCACACCAAAATGAGTCTTCTAACTAAGATTTCTGAGAAAAGATTTCCAAGGGAGCAACTATAAGAGTGAGAAAAAGTAGTAGCATTACTTGAAGGTAAATGAGATACTGAAAGACTAAGTGATTTACTGAATTTGTCCATAATGGACAACTACCACAGATGAAAGCAGTAAACCCAGAGTGTGTAAGTTAACATCCTAACCATTTGACCTTGTCTTTGGAGAAGTTTTTTTCCAGAAGCTGCTGCTCTGGCTTACCAGAATCTAATGTTTTTGAATATTGAACAGATCTCCCATAAATGTGGAAGATTGTTGCTGTTATTTACCGTGGTCAAAGGCAGAAAAGTGATTTCTTATTGCCTAAAAGATACCCAGAGCTACTAGAAAATTCAGAGCTGTGAAGGCCGAAATTAAAATTTGAAAGACACATGACTGCTGAGATTTAGGTTTGTGTTTTCTTTGGGTGGTCCTTATTCTCCCATGGACTTCCCAGTTTATTTGGAGTTTTTCAGGTGTTTGAAAGTCTGCAGGAACCGGCCCTTGAAATATACATAATTTGTACTGTTGTTTCTTGCTCTGTTCTGAAGAAGTGTATTTGGGAACAACATAATATTGTCACATGTAGCCGCCTAGTTTGAGGTTTCTGATTCATGTAGAGCCCCTAAACAATGATCTGCTTTTCAAAGATGTTGACTATTGTCTGGGACTTTAGAAATCCTGAAAACAGCTCGCCTTTTCCAGACACATGGTCTCTTGACATCTCTACGAGTCCTTGTGATAGCAAGTCAGGGTAATTGGCTTTCTGGAAGAATAAACTTGTCTTGGATCTCTAGCTGAGCACAGAGATGGTCCCACACCATGTTTATACTTGTTGGATAAGTATTTTGATGCTGCCATGTCTTGTTCTTTGCCAGGTAGGATAAAGCCACATCTTTATCTTGCTATCAAGACTGTAAACCATTATTCTGTGAAATAGCACAAAGAAATGATTAAAACCTTCCTGTCCCTCTTTTTCTTCTTCTCATGATTGATGGAAGACAGTTTAAGACCTCCTCAATTCTCCAGCCCACCCTTCTAACTATGCTTCAGTTCAAGCTTGTTCCTGCTCCACCTCTCAATACTTGGTTCAGTGAGAAACTAGGACTAAGTCTTTCTCCATCCAAATCCTTCTGGAGTTATTTCCAAGGGTCTGGGTGCTCTGTGCTATAGTATTTCTCATGAAAGGCATTACCGAAACATTGATGTGTTCACTGATGGTCAGAGATTTGTCGATTCAGATGGAACAATTTAAACAAGCTGAATATTACATGAATGAAGAAAAGGAGGAAATGGCAATTAATTCTTTGGGATTAAGAACAAGGCAATACAGGATCACGAAAAATTTAGGGCATTCTGAAAAAAAAAAATCAGACTACGGGTATTGCTTTTCAGCCTTTCATCTCCAGCTCACTGAATCTTATCACTCCCAACATATTTTCTTAAACCAGGACCACAAAGCTCTACCTCCAGTCTTTCCTGTCCCTTTTGTCCCATTTTCTTACCTTAAAATGGAAATCATATCCCTGTCTCGGACATCTTGGAGCATTTGGTGAAATAAATTGGGAAATCTCGAGATAGGACTTTGAACAGGAACAGATTATGACATTCCATGGAACTTGTAAAGTCACTTCTGTGACAATGGAAAAGGCATAAACTGCCTTGGGGGCTTCTGTACAGAAAGGAAATCAGTACAGAGCAGTTACCATGAAGTGCTGACCTCACAGTGGTGTGTGGCGAAGAAGGAAAAATTGCAGGGCCTTGATGAGCACATAGCTCTGGGCAGTTGATGGACTTCTTGTTCCTAAGGTTGGCCTTGCTCAAGAAGCAAATGATATATTCATGATGTGTCATCAAAAAAACAACAGGAGAAATGGAATGGTCACGGTATTAGTTAACTTGTTTATGCTGCCTTGCTGGCTGGGAGCAGACAACCCTGCTGGAATTTGCAACGTTCAAATCTTTTTTTTTTTCTTTTTTTTTTTCTTAGTTAGGTTTATTTTCTTAGTCTGTACTTAGGCAAATTACATTTATACTTTCAGAGTTTATATTCCCACTTTATATGTGCATTTGAGTTGCAATCACAAATCTCAGAACACGTTTCTTGCTGTCCAGAATGAGAATGAACCTCATCAGAATATTTTAACTATTTTCCTTTAAATACTTAAATGTTGACCTTAGAATATTGAACCTGTTCACAGAAAAAAACCAACCCTGCTCTTTTGACATTTTGTTTTCAAAATGTTCAAAAGGCACTTGTAATGAAGAAAACCCTAAAATAACTTCAAATTACAATTTTTAAATTATGTTGTTGAAACCAAAACAAATTATTATGGAACTTTGACTTTTTTTTTTATATAAGACTTCTCTTTAAGCTTTTTGGCGTACAAAAATTTGAAGGTTGATTTGACTACTTGACTCTGAACATTCCCATGAAATGGGGAAAAAATATTTCTGCCCATTCCTGTGCAGTACCTGTTGCCAGAAAGCAGTGAGGCTGAAAGGTGTTGAGCTACAGAGGCAGATGATGTCCTGGTGTGTGACCATGGTCTGCCCTGTCCGTTCACCAAAGTCTGCTGCCTTTGAAAGAGCTTCTGAGCTGTCACATTTATAAAGCAATATGAGGATCCAGAAAGTGACTTTGGTGGCTGTGGGACCACATCAAGCGCAGCACATCAGCAGTGGCAGCAATCTCCAGGGGAGGGAGCCGGTGGGCAGCTGAAAATGAGTGTGCTGCAGCCTCTGACTCCCATCCACCTGTACAGCAATTTTCGGCTCCCAAAGTTCTCAGGCCAGTTTGAAAATGTCACGTAGTGACTGTCATCAAGATTCTGCCAGTAGGAAATTAGTCTTGTGGTCCAGCTCTAAGACTACCAGGCTCTGGTTGGACTTCAGGTATGTCACTCAGGGTGGGATTAATCAGATCACAGATTGGTGTCTGATATTGGGTGAAGTGAATGCCAGCCCTGTTTTCTCTAGGTCTCAGCCACTGGCCAGTCCATGCACACAAGAAGCAGTCAACGTCCAGGTCGAAATCTCATCTTAGTAGAAGTCACTAGCTACAGTTAGCTTAAGCCTGTAAAACAACGTCTGAAAATGCAGCACATGACAATGAACTCTTGTGAATCAGAAACTCTGCCACTGCAATAATTATAAATTATATTTGGAAACAAGAGCTTCTTATAATCTAGGAGAAATACTCCCAGGAAGTCTCAAGACATCTCAGAAATGATAAGTATGTGTTAGTTACCTGTTGACATATTTTCCAACCGAAAACTAGAAAGCAAAGTTTTGCATAGTTTTACAATATCATATAAAAATAAATAAACTGCTTTAATTTTGAATCAATCTGTGTGAACTTTCCAGGGTAATGTGTAAATGTAAAAAGGTTCACTTAGGAACTGTGAATTTCCAGAGAAACACCAGAGAATTCAGAAATGCTTTTGCATTGTCATAATCTTTTTTTTATGAAAACAAAATCTTTGTGACAAAAGAAGCAGAAAACCTCTGTCAAAACCTAGTGCTAAAACTAAATTTCATATTTAGGAAACAGAAAGTTATTCAGGATAGGAAGCAACAAGAACATGTAGAGTTCATCAAATGCCACGCCTTGCTCCTGGAAGAGAACAACCCAATATATTGGCACAGGCCAGGGGCTGACTCCTTAGATTATCGATGATGCTTTCAGATAAGGACTTGATCACATGCCTTTGGTACACCAATGCAGTGCTGAATGCTACCCCCTAACCCCGTTTGGGTTGCATTAGCAACAGCATCGTCATGAGGTGAAGGGTTACTCTCAGCATGAGAGCAGGTGTGCACTGAGGCAGGGGCCAAGAGAGGTCAGATCTTCATCTTTTGAGATAATACACACAACTCATCTGGACGGGGTCCTGAGTGCCCTGCTCTGACTTTGAAGTAAACCCTGCTTTGACCAGAAAGTTGGCCCCTTCCAGCCTATTTTTTCTTGTGTAGTTTTGATATATCAACCACAGGAGTATTTTACAAATGGCAAATGAAATAACTTCTTTCATTCCCCAAACACAGTGCATAGCCCTCTCGTTTTTGTGGTGCAGAAAGCATAAATTTTAGTAAATAAACAATTCTCAGAAGGCACTGGTTGATGTAATTAAGCTAGATAGTGAGTGGAATATCTTACATACTTACATTTGGTTGGTTTTTTTTAAACAGAGATGATGTCTTACATCCAATAGCAAATGTCTGTCTCTCCAGTCAAGAAATCAGAGTTTTATCTCCTACTGCTCAGTTCTTTTTCCTGCATCATCATCTGCTCTAATACTGATTTTGATCCACTAAAACTTTGACAATTTCCACTCACAGCCTAAACTCCAGCAGTAAAATGGGAATTCTGGGAGCAGCTACCCAGAACTCACTGCTTATGCTGAAAATCGTGATTGTTCATTCCCAGCAGCACTTTGTCCCAATGGACTTTTCCTGTCAGGAAACTTAGCCCAATGCTTAGTTTGACTTAACCCCAGGGAATTTTAGACGTGTTCTGGGGGAATTATACTTTTTTTCTTTTTTCTTTCTTTTTTTTTTTTCTCCTGTTCCCTGGCCACCAACACTAGCTAAGCAACTTCAGGGAAAAAAAAAAAAATTGAGATGGACAGTTGATTCCTACATGGATCACTGTACAGGATCTATACTGATTTTTTAAGTACACACACTGGTTTTTATGCTATCAACCATGTCTAACCTGAGAGTTAGACATACAAGATTTTTGCGAGTAGGTTTGAAACAGCATACTGGGATATGCTGTGTGTCATAAGGCCTATATTTACAGCACCAGCAAATCACGGTTTCAGTTCTCACTTCTCAGCAACAGGTCATTTTCCCACTTACAGGTAAAACTTCCAGCTTTTGTTCTCAGGAGCCCAGACAGGCTGTGATCCAGCTCTGAATTGGGGCAGTTAGCATCTGCGTGAATCTACACTCACACGTATCCTTCGTGACAACAGAAAAAGTTAGCGGTCCATCATATTCTGTGAATAGCTTTTAGCAATAAACCCAGGAAGAAGAAAGAAAACATTTAATTAGTTGTTTTGAGGCGCAGTTGTCTCGTTCGCCAAAGGTCAATTCACACCTGCTAAGTACCCTCCTCCTTGGAGAGCTGCTCTCCGGGCCACAAGGGGAGAAGCGGCCTAGGTGTGACATATTTTTGCACAAAGCCATTGAGATGCAGCCTTCGGATGTGACAATGTTCTCAAATTAGCCTCAAGCACTCCTCCGCCTCAGTTACGGATAAGCAGCACCATCCCTTGGGAAGTAATTTTGGGATAAGCCAGGAGAGAGGCTGCTGCCTGGAATCATGCTCCCGTGGGGGTGCGTCAGAAAGGACTCGAGCGTCTACCTGCACGTACGTGTTTTCATGTGTGATTTTCAAGGGGCTGGAGACGATCTGCAGGATTCGGTATCTGTGGGAAAGCCCTGGAACATACGATAGGTAACCAGTGTCTCTCCTTCTCTTCTCAGAAGACAAGCTCCAGTGCTGTGAATCGAATACCATCCTCTGAGAGTCCTTGAAGTAAAGCACATAAACGCCCCATTTCCTAAACGGAAAACAGGAACCACAGTAACAACCTCAGGCAGTCTGGAAACAACTCGGAGCATTCCTAACTGGATGCCTCATACTGAACATCGTTTTCAAGCCCGCAGAGCAGACAGAATAGAGCAGAGGCTTTTCAGATGCTTTACAGTACTGCTGCCCCCAGCTTCCTCAGGGCAGGCACATTTAACTTATCTCCCCCTCACACAGGAAACCATCCCAGACCGATTTCCTCAAGCCAATCCCTTCTACCTTACCCACCCCAGGATATCTACAACATATGGCTCCCCCTGCTTCAGTGACAAGATGCACCTTACCTATAATTTCTACCTTGTTTACAGAGTGCTATTGAAATCCCTTAAAACAAACATTTCTACAAACAGGACACCATTTGCAGATTTGTGTTCTTTACCACTAGCTCTCTCTTGTGTCATACTCAGATCCCACTGCCATCCCACTGCAGCGTTTTCCAGGCCAGGTTTAGTGCTGTCCCCACCTTGTGCAGTAAGTGTGACTGCACATACCTCACATACCTGAACCTCTCCAATTCCAAACCCAGGCCAAACTCATTATCATGGACTTGAGCATAACACTATGGCTTTACTGTGGGGTTGGGTTCTCTTCCTAGGCATTAATGGAGCCTTTCTGCCTCTGAAATCCCGCTTTCCATATGCCTGTGGGTATAAAATGCAAGTTATGTAATTTACCAGAGAAGAATCATGCTGACCTCATGCTATGGAGAAGATGCAGAGACCCGCAAGCTGTCACAGATCCAAGCCAGCAGACCTCGAGCTGCAGAGCTGAGCACTGTACATCTGTCCACCACGGGGCTAATGTGGCACTCTGCTTCCAGCCACCAGCTGAGCCGGCTCAGACAGCCCCACACACGCTGTAGCTCTCGGTAAGGCTTGGAGCTGGAGGCAGGGGACAGATGCTGCTCAGTCCTTCAACATGGGTATTTTCCTCTGTATAGAGCCAAACATCAGTCTCCAGGGTGCTGATGCTCTTGGTGCATCCAGCATATAAAATGTGCAGTCATTCCGTTTCATTTCTGCTTTTTACAATGACAGCTCTTCAGGGCCAGATGTGCTCCCCATTGGTACAGTGTTTATCACAGCAGGGTTCACTACCAGACTTGCTTTCTCTTGCTGCTGTTGTGATGCAACATGATATGACAATGCACCTATTCCCTCCAAAACCCTACCTGTTGCTTTTTGGTATACCACCTATACATATGATATTCTGATTAAACTAAACTGTAGCATGTCTTATTTTGGAATTCTTTCTTATTTCATTTAACGAGTAAAAAGAAAACTTACCTTTATTCTAGAAAAAAAAAGGAATATCATTGTTCTTAATTGTTATTCTAATTACAAGTCCTGGTGTAGTGTAAATTTTTTCCCTTGGCATTATTATGAACCTCATTTCCTTACAAAGTCCAGGATAAACAATTCCAATATATTTTGTTTTAATTATCAGGGTTTAATGGGGCATAATGAGACTATGTTGAGTGGTGCAGAAAAAAATAAATTAATGGGTGCAAAACTACTGTGTGCTCCTAGCTTGACTGTGCATATTTCACCAGAAGGACGGGATGTCATCCAGAGGGACCTGGACAAGCTGAAGAAGTGGGTCTATGTGAACCTGATGACATTCAACAAGGCCGGGTGCAAGGTTTAACACCTGGGTCCGGGGAATCCAGTTTCAATACAGGACTGAGAGCAGCCCTGCAGATTACTTGGGGCTGCTGACTGACACACAAGCTGGCAACGTGTGCACTTGCAGCCTCGGCTAAATGTATCCTGGGCTGCATCAAAAGAAGTGTGGCCAGCAGGTCAAGGGAGGTGATTCTGCCCCTCTAGTCCACTCTCATGAGAACTCACCTGGAATACTATGTCCAGTTCTGGAATCTGTAACATAAGAAGGAAATAGAACTGTTGGAACAGGTCCAGAGGAGGCCTATGAAGATGATTAGAGGGCTGGAGCACCTCTGCTATGAAAACAGGCTGAGACAGTTTGGGTTGTTCCGCCTGAAGAGAAGGCTCTAGGGAGACCTTAGAGCAGCCTTCCAGTACCTGAAAGAGGCATATAAGACAGCTGGGGAGGGACTTTTTACAAAGGCATGAAGTGATAGGACAAAAGGGAATGTCTTTAAATTGGAAGGGGCAAGATTTAAATTAGACATTAAGAAGAAATTCTTCATGATGAGGGTGCACAAGGAAGTCGTGGATGCTCCATCTCTAGAAGTGTTCAAGGCCAGGTTGGATGGGGCCTTGAGTAGCTTGGTCTGGTGGGAGGTGTCCCTGCTTATGGCTGCGGGGTTGGAATTAGATGATTTTTGCGGTCCTTTCCAACCCAAACCATTCTATGAATCTATTGTATCAGCAGCACTATGTTAGCTAATATTCACTGTACCTGTAAGTTATTTATTAATCATATTTACTTTTCAATAGAATTTTTTCTTTTTTTTCTTCCTAGCATCTGAAGCAAGAAGAAACCCATTAAGATAACCCAGAAAAAATGGGACAATGCTCTGAATGGAGCAGTGAAGGATGCAGCTGATACATAGCTGATGGTGCCAGAAGCATTTGTCATATCATGACAGAAGACTGGAGTGTGTTGGATGCAGAACCTGCTACGGCCAGCCCATTCCAAATGCAGTTCTTCTCCCAGTGTTATTTGGTAGTGAAAATTTCTGGGTTCAGTTCTTCAGGCCCCTACCAAAAGAAGCCTAGATAACATAAGCTTGACTAGCCGTTTAGGAACTACCTTGTCTAGACTCTAACTATAGATATATTTTCCTACTCACAAGGTGTTTCCTACAGACTTTAATCACCACAGATACTTCTGCAATGAAAAGGGGAAAGTGCAAACCAGCAGCCTAGGACATAAACCAGACATTAGGATCCTTTAGGCTTTCCAAGGTCCCTTTGCCAATGGCACTGAATACAATGGCTGGGTGTGGCTACTGCAGCAGTTAGCACCATCCTGCTACCAAATTTTTACTCCACTTTACAAAGGTGACTGAATACCAGGATCAAAATACACGTGCATCCTACCCCACCCCCCACCGCCCCATCCTGCACACACAAACATGCTTAAGTTTTGCCCAGGCAGAGGAGGATTTTGACAATTTATTTGGGAATTCTGCACACAAAGCTATGTGGTCAGGATGGTGATGATGGGATGTTCTGCAGAAAGGACAACACTTTCGTTCTGCCATGCTGAGCACATACAACAGGTCTGGAACCTTCAGTCCTACTGGAGTCCCTGTGCCTGTGTTTTACTGCTCACACACCCACAATTCAACATGTGGTCTGCTGGATGGAAGTACAGGAGCCCTATCACAGTCTGCTTCCTTACCTTGGGGGAATCAAGCTTTTTGCCCCCAACAGAAATTAGCTTACTGAATGCTCCGCTGCCTCTTCCAGCTCGGACGGAGCACCAAATCCTTTGCCCTAACTGCTGCTCCCAGCCTAAGACCTGCTCTTGAAACTGTTTTCACACTGGAGCATCACAGCTCCACAACAGCATCTGTAGCCTTCTACAGAAATTACCAGGCAGAAAATCCTCCCCACATTGACCTATGCATGCCACTCTTTCTTTCTAAGCTCTTGTTTTACTCAGGCTCCTCTACTCCACCCATTCCAGGCTGTAGTTCTGATAAGCACATCTGGCCCATGCTTACAAGCCACAGCCTTCTCATTCCTGCATTGTACCTAGGAATAACAGCATTTCTTTTGTCCTGGCTTTCTAACTTGGTGAAAATTTAACAAAGGCATCCCAATATACCACAACGTGCATGCAAATAAGAACTTGTACACCAAGAAAACTGAAACCATCTCAGGCGTGTTTAGTTCAGGACATCCATGAGGTAGGCTTTGTTACAAACACCAGGGGACCAACCCTGAAGGGTTTTAATCTCCATGCCTGACTCAAGGGAGAGTAACAAGAAACTTCAATGCAAGTTTCACTTCAGGAACAATTAACTGGATCCTCCCTGAAGGGAAACACATCTATTCTGCTTACCCATTATACTCTTTCACAAGGAGTAAGAGGACTTGATACACTGCCCAATAAAGCCATTGGGGATGTCACCTCTTCTGGAAAAGTACTTAGAATCATAGAATCACCAGGTTGGAAGAGACCCATTGGATCATTGAGTCCAACCATTCCTATCAAACACTAAACCATGTCCCTTAGCATCTCATCCACCTGTGCCTTAAACACCTCCAGGGAAGGTGAATCAACCACCTCCCTGGGTAGCCTCTGCCAGTGCCCAATGACCCTTTCTGTGAAAAACCTTTCCTAATGTCCGGCCTAAATCTCCCCTGGTGCAGCTCGAGGCCATTCCCTCTCGTCCTGCCCCCTGTCACTTAGGAGAAGAGCCCTTTCAGGTAGTTGTAGAGAGCAATGAGATCTCTCCTCAGCCTCCTCTTCTCCAGGCTAAACACCCCCAGCTCTCTCAGACGCTCCTCATAAGGCCTGTTCTCCAGCCCCTTCACCAGCTTTGTTGCTCTTCTCTGGACTCGCTCCAGAGCCTCAACATCCTTCTTGTGGTGAGGGGCCCAGAACTGAACACAGGATTCGAGATGTGGTCTCACCAGTGCCAAGTACAGAGGGAGAATAACCTCCCTGGACCTGCTGGTCACGCTGTTTCTGATCCAAGCCAAGATGCCACTGGCCTTCTTGGCCACCTGGGCACACTGCTGGCTCATGTTCAGTCGCTGTCGACCAACACCCCCAGGTCCTTCTCCTCCTGGCAGCTTTCTAGACAGACTTCTCCTAGTCTGTAGCTGCACAGGGTTGTTGTGCCCCAAGTGCAGGACCCGGCATTTGGCCTTGTTAAACCTCCTGCCATTGGACTCAGCCCAGCAGTCCAGCCTGTTCAGATCCCTTTGCAGAGCCTCCCGACCCTCCAGCAGATCCACACTTCCACCCAGCTTAGTGTCATTCACAAACATGCACTCGATGCCTTCACCCAGGTCATTGATAAAGACATTGAACAGGGCTGAACCCAGCACTGAGCCCTTGGGACACCACTTGTAACTGGCCTCCAGCTGGAGTTAACTCCATTTCCCACCACTCTCTGGGCCCAGCCGTCCAACCAGTTTTCCATCCAGGAGAGTGTCCAGGACAGAGGCTGACAGTTTTGTAAGCAGAATGCTGTGAGAAACTGTGTCAAAAGCTTTACTGAAGTCCAAGAATACCACATCTGCAGCCCTTAGTCCCAACTGAGAATCTTGCTACTACATTCATCAGAAAAGAAATAGCAAACCAAAACCCTATAATTCAAGCCTAAAATAATGTTTTTTCCACCCCAAAAAAGTATTACATTTGTCTTTTAACTAGTCATAGGCTTACCTTCTGTCACCAGCTGTTCCCTCTAAATTCTTCATCAAATATGTTTCTCAATAAGCTGTCTTCTGGGATTATGTGTTTTTCTACCTCAGGTTTATGCATCATAGCTTTACGATATTGTTGCCTTGATTCATGACTCTAGGAAGGAGGTTCAGTTGGAGCACAAAAAACCAGACCAATATTACATTAGATTTGTTTGAAAAGTAACATTTTATATTACAGATTAAGTTAATATACTCCAAGTGTTTGAGTTTTAAATAAAATAAATTTATTACAGACATCAGTATTTACAGAAGGACAAAGCATTTACATAATATTTTTTTTTCACTCTTATTAGAGTAAAATAAAATCTCCATGAAGTTTCTACCCATGGGAGATGTCATGTTCTGTGAGTCTCCTTCAAGGATTAATGGAGACAAGAAATCTAACCAGGCCTAAGTTACAAATCAAATGAGTTGATTGAGAAACTGCAATGGGTTGGTTGCCTGCATTAAACTGTATCAAGACTGAAGGATCTCAGAGGGCCCTTCCAAGGCTATGTCCTATGATTCAAGGAAGAACGGAAGGGAATCAGTGAGTACCTTCCATCAGATTTGCCTCAGATACAGAACCAGGCCAGCACCCAGCATGTTCTCACAGACCTGCAAAGCTTAGTGGTTGTCTTCCTGCTAAGTAATACGGGTATGATTCCAGCTTCGGATCCCACTGCACGGCCACTGTATACACGAAGGCAACCCCTGCTGCTACACAGTCACAGTAGGAAATGATGGAAGAGAACTATTTTTATGAAGAAGCGGACTGCTTGACTCTTCAACACACAGAAGTGCAGCCCTGCATCAGAAGCTAAGTTTTGTAGATTCCCAGACAAATGCTGACCTATATGTTCCCCCAGACTGGCTAGCAAGTCCCACAGGGACTTACAAGGATGTCTCTGCATTTCGTAGATCTGCAGACAGAACAGGGGGAAGCAGCACATTCCCACGTAATGCATAAACTGCAGTAGGCAGAGGGCTCTGAGATTAGGTCAGGGCAAATACTCATCCTGAAAGCTCTATGTAGGAGCAGTCCAAGCTCACGCGCTCAAAGCTGAACGAGGCTGTGTTACTAAAAGACTTGCGTGCCTGTCCTGGACGCCATGTCCATTACATTTTGAGAAATTCTGAATGTCAATATGCAGACCAAGCCTTTAATTTGAATACTCAGCTTAATGTGTTTTAACTCCTCCACATAGCAAGTTCCTGCTTGTAATGGTTTCCTCCAGTGTACAGGCACTCAAGGAGCTCTCCATGCAGGCTGGCACACTCTCCCACGGTTCTTTGAAAGCCAGTCTTAAACATCTTTCCACACAGCCATGGTGAGCGGAGACGGATTTGAAGCAGAGCTGAGTTTCAGACACTACTGCCCAGTGAAGTGAAATGCAATGTCCACTGGTACCTTCAGTAGCAAGTAGGGAACTGTGTCCAGGTGCAAACCATACGCAGACAAAATCAAAGCCCTGCTAATGACAACCACACCTTGTTGCCACCATGTCTTTATAATTTTTAAGGACCACATTCTCTTTGTCATCAAAGTAGAGAAGATTGAGTGACTTCAATTCATCTGGCACACAGCAGGGCGTGCTAACATCTTGAGACAGTTTAAGTGTATGGACTATGGACTGAACTGTAGCATGGTTCGTTGCATTTAGATTTTCCCCCAAGGGGAAGAGACAGGTGCCTCTGCAATAAAATGCATTGTATCCACTTGGGTAAATAATCCATCCTGACCAGCCAATAGCACGGAAGTCAACGTAGAGTTCCCTTCGATGACATGTTGTTACCTGGCTTGCGGTAGAAGGGACTGCAGCAGCTCGGCGTCTCCTGCTCATGCCTTCATTGCTGCTTTCAATGATTTGAGTTTCATGAAGCGCATGTGAAGCATCAGTTTCAGCAGGGTTCATCTCTGGTTCTGAAAGGAAGTTGTGTGTTAATCTTTCACAAAATAAATTAATTTCCTAAGTACAGTATTCCACGTGAAAGTCTACTCTACAAACCTACATTAAAAAAATCTACAGTAGATTTTAAAATGACACTTAAAACTGTGAAAGTACCAAAAGGGGTGTGTATTCGATTGCCATTTCAGCCATCTTTCAAGAACTGTCAAACAGTGTGTTTCACTTTGTGGCCTGAAAGATCCCATTTCAGCAAATATACAAAAGGAAACACTCAACAATACACTAAACACATTCTGTGAACTCCACAGGCCTTATTCAGGGCCATTTCTGGTCAGAATGGTATCAGCAGTATTTATATGGCCACTCCTACAACACATCACATTGAGCAGGGTTAACCAAATGTGGAGATCATGGCCCATTTCTTTCTCCAGTATTATTCTCCCAGGAATTCTACCCATACCTACAAAACAGAGTGTATTCCCGTAGACTAGTTTTTTAAAAAATATTTTTCAATTTTTGGATCTGAAAAAAAATACCATCAGGTTTATAGAACACTGCTATAGAATGAAGCTCACTGTCAACTGATTTGCTTTCTTAAGCTATCTTCTGAGAATCCTTCATAAATGAACATGGAAACCTCAAGATTTGTGTACATGGGCTGAAAGCCACTAATATACAAGCTGGCAGATGAACAATCTGCACACATTCACTGACTACAAACAACTGGTAGGTTTAAGGAGTTTCTTGATTGAGAAATGGGAATCAATTTCTCAATCCTAATACAGTATCCCATACAGAGCTAGATGCTCATTGAATGGGGATCTAGGATTTCACTATAAAAATTCCCTTTGGAAAACAAGAATAAACAAGCCAGCCTCATTTTTGCCTTTAATTAAGTTCACCACCTAATACTGATGGAAGTTCTACCTAGTTTCTTTCTACGGTACAATGCAATTATTTATCAGAAAACCCTGCAAACTTAAACTAGAATAATTTTTGTCCCCTGCTCCTAACTTTTGCTCTTTGCATTGATCAGGCTTTAAAATCCAGACTTAGTCGGTTTCACTGGACGACCAGTGGGAGAGGTAAGACACCGCTGTTTTGCAATTTAAGGGATGAAGGTGTTGTCTTTCTTGAAAGCAGCCTTTAGTGTCAATGCTAATTAGTCACCGAAGTTAAGCAGGTGCTTAAAAACCAGGCTAAGAATGGAGAGGTTTAAATTACTTATTTAACACACTCTTCCACTCTTGAAGACGGCACTTAATAACTCCACTTACAGTTGCTTTACCAGCATTTTCACAAAGTTTTCTAGGTGACTGAGGTTTTTTTAATTTAAACCAAATCTACAATTGCCACACAAACTTCACTACTCAAAAAATAATACAAGTAATAATTAACAAACACAGAACAAAACAACCACCAAAACTCCCATCCTCTTACTAACAAAATAAACCAGACTGCCCCTACCCTTAATGAATATTTACTGCAAACATGGTTTCTTTGAGGGCAGATGCAACAAAGATGTTGGGTGGCCCTCTAGCAAGAGCGATCAAAATTGGTCAGTGACAAAGCAGAACTTCAAACCCATTCCACACTGCAAGTAAATCCTGAGATGAGGTATACGTGAGGCAGCAGAAGGTAACACAAGATGATCAGGGAATTCATATTCCAGAACAGCTGCTGCTGCTGTTGTGTGAACTTACTCGTGGAAGAGGGTGCAAAACTGGAAGACTTCCGTTTGTTACTGTTGGTGAAGAGGACAAGGAGAGCATTTCTACTCTCTTGCAAAGCATCCTGGCTTTTGGCAAACTTAACCAGGTTGTGCTCAGTTCTACTGTTGAATACATGTGTCGTGGTTATCAAAAAGCCATGGTTGGAGCTGCTGTTTCCAACCCACTTGGAAACCTAGAAATGAAAGGGAAAAGAAAAAATATTGTTTCAATATTCTTTTTACACCATTACAATTAGGCAATGGTTGTATTAGGAAAAGGGAATAGGCAACAGGCTATAAGAGTGTAAGAACATATGTAAAGACAGAAGTGAGGTAACTGTATAGCTGAAACTCAATTGAGTTTAATATTTAAACCAGTAATTCAATGTTTAGAAATACAAAATACCATATGTGTTCCCCAAAGCTGCATTTACAGGAAGATAATTAATTTCAGGGAATTTACTAGTGAATAGACGAGTCTAGGAGTTAAATTAAAACCAAAATAAATCCTCTCTGACTAGGAATTTATTTTTCATAGTAATGTTAATAACAGAGTAATATGAACTCTCCAGACTTTCTATTTAAATATAACAAACATGGCATTTGAAAAAATTACTTGCAATCAAGCAAATTTACTTTATCTAATTGCTATAATTACAGACTAATAGATAAGGCCAGGCCATTATCAAGCAGTGCTATCATGACTTAAGATGGAAATCAGCCAGTCATCCAAGCATACTGATCACAAAGCTTCGGCGACGAACAACATGGTCCCAGAGTACAGATTTAAACTCTAAGAAAGCATATGTTTTAAACCACATTTAGGTGTTTGGTTTGAGTTTTGTTTGTGTTTTTTTGTCTTCACTATGGAAAGACATCCACATACTTTCACAGTTTAAGGCTACATACAAAACAAATCTTGAAACTATCAAATAAGTCTACAGAGGAAGTTAGATGTCGATTTATAATTAAGGTGAGGTCAGAATTCTCTGCTTACTGTCTGCGTGACGTTGAAAACTTCCCAGCCTTCTGTATACAGGGACAATAATCTTGATGCAATGAGATGTTTTTTGTGTGGCTCATTTCCACTCTCCAAGAGCTCGTACACTTCCACCTTGATGAGAGCAATACAATATAACAACAGTAAGTGAAAATGAATTGTTCTTCTGGCAACACAAGGAGAACGAAGATGATGCACATTTCTGCCACATCATAGCTGGAACACCGCACTATCATTCCAAACCAAGGAAAAGGGGTTTTTTTTGACGGTTTAAAAGAAAAGAATCAGTACATACATCTACTTCTCAACATGTTCAGAGGCAGGATACCGGACTGCTTGATACTATAGAAAAATATCCTGACCATCCCTTTTCTTTATCTTTTGAACATCCTCCACATCGTTGTCTTTAGCTCTGCAAAAAGCGTGTTCCTCCCTTTTGCCAAAGGAACAGGTAGAACCACCAGAGTCCTCACCTGCCCTGCTCTCCCACGGATCCCAGATTACTGCAAGCCGACACGTTTTGACTTTCATTTCAGACCCCAGAAGAGAACGGCACGACTTGAGCTGGGTCTGGCACGAGTGTCTTCAGGAGGCCCTTGCAGAGGAGAGGGCAGCCCCGCCGCAGGGAAAAGGGGAGGACAACGATCACGTAAAAATGAAAATACGGCAAGTTTACGCGGCAAGCAGCCGCACTCCTCATTTTCAGCGCTCTTAATAATAGTAACAAAACGAAAGCACGAGTCAGCGTTTGACCGACAGCTTTATTCCCCGCTCACCCGGCAGAAGTGTTTGGCGTCAGCCGGCCGGGGCACACGCGTCCTCTTCAGCTTGAAGACCCTGAACTCGGCTTTCAGCATCTGCTCGCCCTTCTCCATCGCGCTGATGTCGAAGTAGAAGTGGTACCGGTCCACGTGAACTGGAAAAGAGCGACCCTCCTCAGGACCCCCCGGCGCTGCCGGACCCCCGCCCTCCCGATACCGAAAACGCCGGCAAATAAAACCCCTTAAGGCTCGTTTTTGAGTTTTAGACAACGAGAGTCCTTTGTCAGGCCTGAGCGACTGCGGGAAGGATCTCCGACAAACATGCGCCACGAGACAAATGCTGTTACAGAATACACCTCCCCAGAATTCCAAGGCACATTCCATTACTTTGCAAGGTCTAATTTTAACGTTATTAAACTCTGCAAGAGCCAAAACTGTCGCTAATTTGGAGGCGGCTCCAGCTCTCCGCTTGCCCTCGGATTAGTGAGGATTCTAAGCGGGGGTGATCACAGAGGCAGAGACATCCCTCTAGCACAAACCGTTCCTCACAAAAGACGTCAGCATTTTCAGAGAAAGGGCTGACAAACACCGTTTTAAGGAAAACGCGCTATCGGAGGAACATTCTGTCTGACTTTCAAAGCCCACGACTGCTTAGACGAAAGTTAACCGTACTTCAGCCTACACCAAACCGTTCCGCTTCGAAATATCGCACATCTCGTACCGGCCCCGCTCGGGAAAAGCCGAGGGGGATGCGCCGGGCTCACCTCGGTCCTCGAAGCTGCGCACCACGTCGCCCTGCAGCAGCCCCGGGGCGCGGGTGATGCCGTTGGCGTCGGCCACCTTGTTGAAGAGATCCACCATGAACTGCGGCGGCTTCTTGCGGGGCAGCACGTCGGGGGGCAGCTCCTCGATGTCGAACACCTCCCGCAGGCGCCGCAGGGCCGCGGCCAGAACCTCGTCCCGCGGGCCGGGCAGGGGCCGGGGCAGCGCGCCCGCCGCGCTCAGCAGCCACGCCAGGGGCAGCCACGGCCCGAGCGCCACCATGGCCGCGGGGACCCTGCCTCCCGCGCGGCCCCGCCAGGCTCAGGGCGGCGGCGAGGGGGGCCCGGCCCCGCCCCGGCCATCAACAGCCCTCGAGGGCTTGAATGCACCATTGAGCGCACCCTTTGCAAGTTGGCGGATGATAGGAGGCTGGGTGGGAGCGCGGATGTGATGGAGGCTCCGCAAAGGGATCTGAGCAGGCTGGACCGCTGGGCAGTCCAATGGCAGGAGGTTCAACAAGGCCAAATGCCGGGTCCTGCACTCGGGGCACAACAGCCCTAAGCAGAGCTACAGAGTAGGAGAAGCCTGGCTGGAAAGCTGCCTGGAGGAGAGGGACCTGGGGGTGCTGGTTGGCAGCCGACTGAACATGAGCCAGCAGTGTGCCCAGGTGGCCAAGAAGGCCAATGGCACCTTGGCTTGTATCAGAAATGGCGTGACCAGCAGGTCCAGGGAGGTTCTTCTCGCGCTGTACTCAGCACTGGTGAGACCGCACCTCGAGTACTGTGTTCAGTTCTGGGCCCCTCACCACAAGACGGATGTTGTGGCTCTGGAGCGAGTCCAGAGAAGAGCAACGAAGCTGGTGAAGGGTTTGATCAGAATAGTGTGAAGAGCACTGCTGGTGCCTATAAAGCTATGGCCAGCTTTGATCCTCAGACTTCTCCAGCTGTCTTCTGATGGCTGTAGGTATTTCAGCTCACGGCTAACAGCAGCGTTGGATAAAATAGTATCCATTCTACTACCTGCCTGAGAGCACTGAAAGAGACTGGAAAGAGATGAGAAATCATCACTAGACTGTTTTTTTAGTCATCGTGAAAGCTTTGCTTCTACTCCACTGATTCTTTACATGCTTATCCTCACAAACCCTACCCTGCCCTTGGGCCTCTTCATTTAGTCCTAGTATCCCCCCTAGGCATATACCTCCATTTCTACTCTCATGGTGCTGCTTCCAAACATTAATGTCTGGAAACACATAGCTAGGGTTCCCAAACAACCTTAACTCTGCCCTAGAGGCAAAGATTTATGGAAAAAATCCTCTCTGTTTAATATAAGCTGGGACCACAAACAACAAAATGCCTCAATCATAGTAGTGCAACTGCAGATATTCCAGCCTACAGTTAGCCAAACGTAACCCACTGAGTGCTGTGTTCTTTTATTTTCATATTTCTGATTAGGCAAACAGCATAATGAAAGCCTCACTCCCCATTCTTCCGTAAGACTGCGTGACTCACCACTTATGTAAGCCTTATGCAGGAGTTGGTCATAGCTCCACTGATGATACTATGTACTGGTTTGCAATTAGTGCAAGGCTTCAACCTTTCTGTTCTGTACCATAAAAATAGGTTATCTCAACTTAGGTGTTGTGAGCAGTGTGGCTTTAGGATCCTACGAAAAGCAGGCAATCTGTAGGGAACTGTGATAGTTAACAACTTAAAATTTTAGGTGGATTCTCTAAAGAGTTCAGAATTGGCTTTGCTTTTCCTTCTCCCTCTTTCAAATGACTGGATAAACAGCTTGGAGGGTTTGAAGTGTTCAAAATCATCAAGCTTTCAGCTATTGCTTCTGAGTAAGAACAGTGGGATTTAGTATGTGGCCTGCTACATCATCTTTGATGCCACTATAATTAATATGGAACAGCAATTTTGGAAAAACATGGCTATTGCACAGTATCGTTAGTGGGCAGAGAAAAATTTACATGTGCATTTCAGAACCTTAGTGAGCTTTGGCTTAAATGCAAGTCCAACCCTGCCATTCAGAAATGAAGAGCTCAGCTCAGAGTATACTTTCTGTTCTCCCATTAATTCCATGTCAACACAGACAATAAAAAACTAGTGGATGGAGCAGTCTGGAAGCTGCATCTTTCTCAAGGCAGCTGCCTGACACTTCTCCATACACTTTCTCTGCAGGTTCTGTAGTTCCTAGTTTAGTGAATCACAAGACATCCCTTCTTTCTGGGGGCTGGGGGGAAGTAGTTTTCTGCTCCCTGAACACAGCAGTGATGCGCTGCAGCCTTCACTATGGCTTCTGCAGTCAGAGAGCAAGAACACAAGTTACTTCACTCACTTCATAGCAGCTGTCTTAGACCCATTGGGAAAAGAAAAGAGGAATGACCTTTGCATGAAAGATGTCAGACTTCTCTTTCTTTACTTCTGATGACAGCATAGACAGCAAAACTAAGGTCACCAACAAAAGTGAAGAATTACTAAGGAAAGCTTCATCTTCTAAGTCTCAGCTGAAGGAACAGGACTGTACCACATCAGTGATACCACGTGAAGCAGGAGTGTTGACGTCACCCCAGAGCCTAGAATAGCAATCCCTGGAGAGCTGGGCAGATGGTTAGAGCCACTGAGTTAGTAAGTGTACATTCAGCATTCTAGCTTGAATGTTGGAACAGGGAAATTATAAATGGCCTTAAGTTGCAGAGTGTTTTTACCATGTATCTAATATATAAATACCTCTCCCAGAGGATATCAACTCCCAAGCATATACTTGCCAGCATATCCCGATTCTAAGACACGTGCCCTACTCAAGCTCTTCAAAAACTGGACTCTCAGCAATTTTGTATGATAGTTTTGTGTAAACTACAGTTACTGAATTAATGATTTAGATGATAAGAGAATGCATTACCTCTGTTTTTCCAACCAGGACTTCTTTGTACTGTCCAATCATTTCCTGAAGCATTTCCAAAGGACTTGAATGATTTCTTGACTTCCCCCAAAGATTGCATCAAGTGGATGGCAAAATCAATGTGTAGTACTGCATTCAAAGCCACCTAGAGGCTTATAACAGGAGAATCCAGATCTCCATGTTCCTAGAAGACCAAACAGGTAGATTACTCCACATTTTAAACCATCTCAGTGACTATGCTACCTAAATTAATTCCTTCCTAGTTTTTCCTTATGGCTTAAGTGATTTCATGGCCCATACACTGTGAGTAAGTCAAGTTTGGATAAAGCAGCTATGGGGTCTCTTCACATCTAATCTTTTAATCATCTTTATATATTGTTTGAGAAAGAAGAGGCATCACCAGCATAAGAGACACTGCATTGTCCTTCCTTGCAGAATCTCTGAGATATGGCTGTTCCTCAACACATCCTCCCACCAAGAGAGAAAACTGCTTAAACTGTTATCACTAGATTTGATATAGGAGTTGTAGGAGCATGAAAAGAGAATGGAAGTCAGGTAGTACCCCACCAATTTTATCATTAATCTATCCAGTTCCTTCTTTTAAAAATAAAATTATTTTATGTTGGAGAAAGTATTGCCATTTCTAAAGAACATCAGTCAAGTTACTGTTTTCTCCAAGACTGTTTTGTCAAATTAATTGCTTAAATTACTGCTTCCTGTGACAACTTTCCCCGAAGAATACATCCTGTAACAGTAATATTCACGCTGCTTTTTCTAGCTATGTGATGCCTGCCTGGGTACCTTTAGTAATTGAGAAAGCATGACATATCACAGATTGGATGTTTTTGTATGGGTGTTTTGGGTTTTTTGGGTTTTTTTTGATAGATCTAAATGTGTAACATTTTAAAATGTACTGGAAAATTCCCTCCGTTCCCACTAAATCCGATATATTCTCCTCTCATTTTCACAATTACACAGTTATCATTGTTTACTGAACAGATTTTGTGTATCTGCTCAGTTTTAGCAAAACGCTCTCCTGCTTTTCCCTTATGTATTAAGGATGGGGCATTACAGGTCCTGACAATTATTCACTAACAAGGGGAGTTAGTTGGTAGATGAGGAGAAAAGCCCCGATTCAGCTGCAGGCATAAGTATAACCAAGCATACTTCATACATGCCTTTAACTGGGAAATCAAAACATGAAGCTCTCTTCAAATGGCTGCTAAAATCATTAGCATTACCTACCTCCATGATTTTTGAAAAGCACATCTCAAACTGTATGTGGAGTTTAGCCAAAATTAGAGCCCACAAGATCGTTCTTTGTGAAAATCAACCAAAACCCCATGCAACAGGCTACCCCATTTCAGGAACACAAGTCACCTCCGATTGTCATAGAATAAGCAGGTTGGAAGAGACCTACTGGATCATTGAGTCCAACCATTCCTATCACACACTAAACCATGTTCATTAGCACCTCGTCCACCCGTGCCTTAAACACCTCCAGGGAAGGTGAATCAACCACCTCCCTGGGCAGCCTCTGCCAGTGCCCAATGACCCTTTCTGTGAAAAATTTTTTCCTGATGTCCAGCCTAAATCTCACCTGGCGGAGCTTGTGGCCATTCCCTCTTGTCCTGTCCCCTGTCACTTGGGAGAAGAGCCCAGCTCCCTCCTCTCTACAACCTCCTTTCAGGCAGTTATAGCGAGCAATGAGGTCTCCCCTTCAGCCTCCTCTTGTCCAGGCTAAACAACCCCAGCTCTCTCAGCCGCTCTTCATAAGGCCTGTCCTTTCCATACAGCAGTACCAATAACCACACAGAAACCGGATAAAGCCTAACGTTCAGTAGCTGTTTCAATCACAGATGTGCAGCATCCTAATAACATGCTTTTTGGCTCTGATGAAGGGTAGTGCCAGAAGGCTAGGTTCTTAAGAATAGCATCAGCCCATCCATGTCAGTGGGGCTGCATTTAAAACAGCTGAGGAACTAGAAACTTCTTAGTCCTAACAACGCAGTCACTCAAAGAGGGGAAGTACTACAAGTTTTTATGAAAAACAAAAAATCCATCAAGTCCTTTTCAAAGTCTTCTTCCTTCTTGTTGTAGCTTCTTGAAAGGCATGGAATTGCACTACTAGAAGACAGTTAAAATTAGCCAAGTTTAACAATCTTAGAATCAAAAGCAAAGTTGACTTTGTGACTTAAGTACAACCACCTATAGGTGATTATCAACTGAGGCCTAAACTTACAGATCTAAAAGCTCAATTCTTTACAGCTTTACTTGGAAGCTAACATTTATTAGTTGTAGTAGACTCCATTCTCCACATGGTGTAGCCCTTTGAGAAGAGCCCGAGCCACAGTATGAAGTTACGGATTTAAAAGTACTCTGTTCCATTTTTAACCACCAATTCCATCAACCTATCCATTCAGCATCTTGCTAACATTTATTTTGTGGTAGGTCATTTTTTAGAAGAGCTAAATGCCTACAACCTTTTGCAGAATCTCTTTCCTTTAAGTCAGAATTTAGTTCTTACGCCAAAGCTGCCTGGTTGGCTATATAAGACTTAAGCGTTCAGCAAAATGATGAACACAGGAGAATCAACACCTGGAAGAACGTATAAGGAGGACGGGATGGGGGATGATAGCGCACATCTTAACAAACAAAGCAGGAGGTTTCTTTACTTCCCCCTTTACAAATACAGTTTGAAACCAGAAGGGACATTTTTGGCAAGTTTTAAGTTCTGCTGTTACAATGTCAGTACAGCACATTTTACCCAAACAGTGTACATAGTCCCCACAACTACTTACAGAACAAAACAAGCTTTTGCTATTTAGCTTTCTAGACTTTTGTTCAACTGCATTTGTCTGAACTGTGTGGCTGGTAGGTGGCATCACCTGTGCTAGCATGATGTTTTAGGAGTATCACAGTGTAAAGCTAAACAAAAATAACCAGATCATGCTTTGTTGGGAAAAAAGTAGGAATATTCTGAAATATTTTTTCTACTTTAAAATGTACAACAATTTATATTGCATTCTGAACAACTTTTACCTGTAAATCAGCCTGTAACCTTTAATCCCATGCACTTTTGAGATGAAATACTTAATATTTTTTTCAGTATTATGTTAATATTTGGTCTTTTAAGCATTTTAAACAACAATTAGAACTGGAAAAAATCTAGTTGTTAGGATGCATAATTTGAAGTTGCATGAAAAATGGAAGCGTACTTAAAGATAATATGAATCATGTAGTCGGAACCACACTATACAGAAAAAGATGTCTCACTCACCCCATTCTTCTCCCTACCCCAAAGAAGACTTCTAGAACAGACTTTTGGGTTTTGCTTTTTTAATAAGTCCATAAAAACCAAGGATTTATAAAAAGTACATGCAAGTTCATTTACATTAACAGATCAGCGAGAAGCTGCACACTTTCCTTAGCACAGGAACTAGGTCCTTAAAACAGGACACTAGAACTGACAGCTAAGGTGACACCAGCAGCTTTGCTGACAGCTGAATTCCTGGGGCATAGCAATGTGTGGGAGCATGACATCCAAAACAAATTAAAATTCCCTATGGCTTTGGAAAGAGCAGCAAAATTGATTTGTTTTTACTCTTTTACAGACCCATTTTAAGTCATATTAACAGATCTACAATTTTTGCAGTGATTTGCAGTTGCAGACTAGATTTTTGGTTTCATCTTTCTCCCGAAATAGGGGATGCAGGTGAATATAAAAATGGGATCAGAAAAAGATGACAGGAAAAGGTGCAGCAGTCCCATCTTCAAATTTCATGAGGAAAAGAAACAGATTCTTTGACTGTCTGCCCTCCCAGGCTCCAGCCTGTGGAAAGCAATTCACCATTTATTTATACAGTGAGGCACCAAGTTTTGCAAATCTCTACAGATCCTTTAGCACCGAG
The DNA here is from genome assembly GCA_033459285.1 of Clamator glandarius. Lineage (NCBI taxonomy): Eukaryota > Metazoa > Chordata > Aves > Cuculiformes > Cuculidae > Clamator > Clamator glandarius. Next base: position 957,309 of record JAUNZM010000677.1, on the reverse strand, counting down.
AAAAACAGGAGGAAAAGCCACTGGAAGTATCATAAACTTTCTTTATGAGAACAAAGTAACAGTTTGCATTCTGGCTTCACCATTCATCTTTCCATATTTGTACTTTCACTTGGAAGTAAGCAAGATACTCTTGCACTGAACAAAAACCTAAAAGTAGCTCAATCTTCACTATTCTCAATAGTTTAGGGATAGGAAGGATATATTTAACTGTTCCTTGTTTAAGCTATACAGTAATTTAATGTTGCTGCAAGATTGTGGTTTTCTTTTTAAAATCTATCAGTTCCAGCTCCCCATCCCTTAAGATTTCCTTACATAGCACATTAGTGCCTTGAAGACGTGCCTAGTGTAGTTCTCAGGTTTGGTACAAATAATCCAATCCTTCCTTCCTTCCCTAGAAGAAAACAGGTATTGGAACTTGTGTTACTGTCAGGAATACTGAAATTTTCCCTGTCTACAGAATAGCTCTAACCTGTAACTTCTATATATGCTCCAATTATATCTCTAGCCTAAAGTGATTATGTTAAGTAAATTAGAGTAAAACCATTCCCCTTCTGACCAACTAACACCTCAGTCTTTGTCAAGATATAAAATTTTAAGTGCTAACAGAGAACTGGAAAGTTTTTGACATCAATTACAGTGAGACCCATGAACATTTCAAGGGATTTCAATTATCAGTCCATAACCTGTGACAAACATAATAGTTTTCACCACCTCAGTTGTAAGAAATATTGTACCAAGTAATTATCTGTGGTGTATGGGACTGTTACCAAACTGATGATTATGGTGTAAATGGGTTTTCTGTAACATAATAAGTTTTCCATAATTATTAACCGTCAGTCATATCAATATCATGCCAGGCTTTCAATTTTTTGTGATTAAACCTCCACAGCAGTAGAATTATTTTCCAAGTTAATTAGTGATGCAAGTGACAACAATGAAAGTACTAACATTAAAACAAATTCCTCACAGCTGATGAAAGTGTCATGCAATGATTTTGACGTACCTCTTGGTACAAGTGAGCCTCACATTGACTAATATACCTTTTTTTTATGGTACTCTGTGTGCCCCATGACCATTCAAGTAACATACAGAAAACTGAGGAAGAAATTCTTAGAATTTCACAGAAATCAAACAAAAAAAATCTTACAACCCACGGCAACATCCATGGTTCTTATTGCAATAAAATGTCAGTATGTGTTCTTCATTGCATTTATATTAAGATTTCTTTTAAAGAAAAGGTTCTGATGTTTTGTATCATTTCATCTATGAGGTAGATGGCACTTTCATATAAATAGTGTAAATCAGAAATAAAGTTAGCTCTGAGTCTGCAACAAGCACTGCACAACCAACTGCTCAAGTCAATTATTAAATCATGAACATGAAATAATTCCTCATTTTAAAAGACAAACAGTAAGTCTTTGAAAGGAGAGCGGTAGCTGACTGCAGACAGATGCCTTTCCTTGACAAAGGTCAGCGGAATTCTGGCTTCAGCCTCCAGACACCTTCACCATTTGGGCTTCTATGGAAGGTACAGAGATTGCGGAGAAGTTCTCTGAAGACACAGGACTGCTCCGCAGGCAGTTTGGTCTCAAATTCATGCAGTAGTTCCTGAGTGCTAGCCTCACCATCCACGCGGGCCTGGAATGCTATGAAGTTACGCATATCCACGAGCAGTTCATCGTATTCTGTTGAACATGGGGCTGGGGCAGGTGCTTGCTGGACATTCTCATCTCCCTCAATCCCTGCTTGTTGCGGTAAAATAAGGTGGTTTCTTGCCCTCATCTTAGCTAATAAAGATGAAGAGTCTAGTGCACTGGTTGATGATTCTCCAGATTTTCCAACAAAGTGCCCATTGGAATTGCATTTCTTTACATTTTCTTTCTTTATGGTATCTGCATCCTACAAATAAACATACAGACTATGGAAAAAATTGGATTTTGAGATCCACAGAATCTGTTAAACAAAAGGTACCTACAGTTTAGACTTCAAACAACATGAAGACTGAGAAGCTAGTAATTTGAAATACATAATAATGAGGTAATACATTCCCATCTCAACTTCAGAACTTAAGACGAAAAAGAAAAGCACTGCTGGTCTTGAGATAACCAAACCATGCTGCAATTTGTGACTGCTCTATCTAATTAGTGTTCATCCAGATGCTATATCAAAACATGAAAAATCAAATTCACAGTTGACTAAAAACTCTAGAATTCTACATAATCAGACAACAAATGGATATTGGACATCCACTGCATAAGTCAGATTTGTTGCATAAATCAGAACATTTCACATATATTGGCTATTAAAAGAGAAATGTCATCTTGTCTTACCTTGCACTTCTTCACAGGTGAGACAGAAGTGGAATGTGAAGCAAGCAGCATAGAGTTTCTTTTTTGACCAAACCGACTCCTAAAAATCCACAAAGGAATTAACTCCATAAACCATCCTTCTCAAAATAATTGCCAAATACACTGACTGTGTTTGTGCTTTAGGGTTCTTCATCCCTCTGCCAAAGTCCTTTTCCTTTACCGTTCAATAATAAAGCTTTTCTTGTACTTCAAAACGGGCTTCCTAGGTTTGTAATATGCTTTACTGTCTTTTTTAAATATAAACCATGAAACTCCACTTTGATATATGTTACTGCAAGTATAAAGTACAAAGAAAAGAAAAAAGGTAACATTCATGAGAGAATCGAACTTCTGAACTTACTTTATTCCTGACGGTGCACCTGAAAGACCACTCATGCCCGTCCAGGTAGGCACACCAGAAGTAGCTCCTAAACACCGCTGTCGAGAGACTTTTAAAGCTCTTAAGGCATCCTGGGCCACCCTGTTTGCTTCTGCTTCCACTAGCACATGATCTGCACTGGAAGCTTCCATAATGGCATCGTGCTTCATAACACTGTGTACCCCTAAAAAACAGAAGGTACAAAAAAAGGTGAAGGAAAACATCTGTTAATTTACACGGTTCTCTGTAAAATTGAATATTCACCATTTAAGTGAATCATAGAATCATTAAGGTTGGAAAAGACCTCTTAAGATCCAAGGTCCAATCATCAGCCCAGCACTGCCAAGTCTACTAAATCACATTCCTACAAGTTACATCTACACACTGTTTAAACATGTCCAGGGAACGAGACTCCATTCCCTAGGCAGCTTGTTGCAACGCTTGACCACTCTTTCGGTAAAGAAATTTTTTCTAATATCCAATCTAAACCTCCCCTGTCTTAACTTGAGGCCAATTCCTCTCATTCTGTCACTTGTTACTTGGAAAAAGGAGGACCAACACCCACCTTGCTACAACCTCCCTCCAGGGAGCTGTAGAGAGCAATAAGGTCTCCCCACCTTAGCCTCCTCTTTCCAGGCTAAACCACCCCAGTTCCTTCAGCTGGCTCCTCATAAGACTTGTTCTCTAGACCCATCACTAGCCCTGCTGCCCTCCTCTGGACACGCACCAGCAGCTCAATGTCCCTCCCATACTGAGGGGCCCAAAACTGAACACAGTATTTGAGGTGTGGCCTCATCAGTGCTGAGTACAGGGGGATGATCACTTCCTTAGTCCTGCTGGCCACACTATTTCTGACACAAGCCAGGATGCTGTTGGCCTTCTTGGCCACCTGGGCACACTACTGGCTCATGTTCAGCTAGCTGTCAACCAACACCCTCAGGTCCTTCTCCGCCAGCCAGCTTTCCAGCCACAATTCCCCAAGCCCGTAGCATTGCATGGGGTTGTTGTGACTGAATTGCAAAAGCCAGCACTTGGCCTTGTTGAATCTCATACAACTGGCCTCAGTCAATTGATCCAGACTGTCCACATTTCTCTGCAGAGCCTTCCTGCCCACAAGCACGAATGCCATGATCACATTTTTCCTTTTTCAGGTTGATTATATTCAGCACTTCAGTATAGTTATTTCCAATAAGAGAACTCCCTTCTATCAGTTAAGCAATCAATTTGACAGCAAACCACTTCTGGTGTGCTGATGAGGTCATTATTCACAACAGACTTTGCAATTATGTGGATAAATTGATCATGTATATTGTTATGGACAGGAAGGACAGAAGTCAAACCCTTGTGTAAATGAAGGTTGGCTACATCCTTATTTCCAGCAGAAACACTGCATACTTCTATACCCAGTTTTTGGAAGGCTGCAGACCTCTCTGGAATGTCTTTGCCAAGGTAATTAGCAACTTTATAACTGCAGCATTTCAATGATGAACATTTCAAATGTTTGACTACAGTAACAGAATAGATAAAGCATGTTTTGTATTAGCTTTAACCACCAGAGTAACAGAACTGCTCCTTTCCTCACTTGCGTTAAGTCTTATATACTTCTGTTTAAATAGTCTGAAACTGTTGAGCAGCCAAATAAAAACGGTTACCTGATTTTTTGAAAAGTTTCTCCAAGACATAATCATCATTCTTTTTTGAGTCTTCCTCCTTCTCTTCACTGTTCTCCCTTCTGTATTGCTTTTGTTTCACTAGATGAGGGATGCGCTCTCCTTCAAATTTGGCATCTTTGTGATGTTTCTTCTTAGACTTAGCTTTGTGGCTCTCATGTGGCAGCACATCCACCCTGTGCTTTGTTTTTGAGGTACATTTATAGTGACTATTATCTAACTGCCCATCTTGAGTTTTAGCAGCCTGCTCTTCCCAGGAGCCACCTGCACCACAAGTAAGGCTAAAATCTCCCTTGACATTTGCATTAGCTGCTCCATGTACTTCATCAGCCACCACAGCATTCAGGCATGTGGCATTCTCTGAAGACTCTGCATCACATGGCAATGACTGGGACACAGATTTGTCAGTTTTTTCCAAGCTTTCCTCCTTGCTTTTATTCAAAAAGTTTATATTAGTAGCAGCTTGTGCATTATCTTTTGCATAGCTATTTTGATCAAAAGGGTCAAAATTTCCTTTGGTTTCCTCACTTGTGTCTATTGCTTTATTTGTCATGTGGGTGGTTGAGCAGGAACTGGATGACTTGCTGTACTTTGGTGAGCTGCTTTCTGCAAGATGGAGATCACCTTTAGGAGTGTCATTATCGGGTGGCTTTTCAAGTTTCCGTTTCAATTGATGTTTTGTGAGTTGAACATCTGAACCAGTTCCTGAGGGATGAATGAAATTGGTACTCATTTATCTAGGGCTTCAAACATTTTTTCATTTAAACAAATAGAAAAAAATGTGTACCTGCAAAAATGGCACTTGTTTCTGTTCCCTGAGACATATCTGGGCTGCTCAGAGTAAAAAGTTCATAAAGGTCATTGGATTTGAAAAAGCGCCTCTGCTTTGGGTCTTTCAGCACTCTGTTAGTTAAAAACTGTTTGAAGATTTGTCTAAAAGAGAAAAAAAATACATTGTGCATGAAACAATGTCTAGCTATGTTTAAGTACTGTATTCAGTACTTAAACAGAAAACTCTATAAGCACAAATGTTACCCTGCAGAACAATTAAGCAGTGGGAAGATTATGTTAGTTTCCAAAAGACAATCTTGAGTTAGTAACTTTCAAACAACCAACTAAATTGTTAAACACAGGGATTTATTGTTTAGCAACAACCCCATAACACAACAGGTAACCACCATCCTGAAATGTCCTATGAGGCATCCCTTAACTATGCAATGAATAACTTCACAGCCAGATTTTTTTTTGTCCATTAAGATTGAAAAGCTTGCATGTATTACAATAAAACTATCAGAAAGCTCCTGAAAGAAAAAAACAGAGCTGGTTAAAAATGACAACATTTTAATGGTTCAGCTGGCTGGAGGAATTAAAAGCAGCAGAGTAGCTCAGTCTGATTGTGATGACTGGATGACACCCACTGAAAAGGGAAATCAGACTTGTGATTGAGAGGAAGGGAAAAAAGAGCCCACCTGCAAAGGACTGAAAGGAACAAATTTAGGGGAGAACTAAGCTGCAAAATATCTTCTAGTACTGGTAAATCTACTTCTATGCCATATTTGTACTACATAGTTTTTAATTGCAAGTTCTAGGCACTATTTTTCTGTACAAAAATACCTCCCTAAATAAAGCTGGAGATTGGTTCCCAAGAACTGTTTATAATCATCATTTTGGCTCTGTGGCATTAAGCAGTGAAACTATTTTTAAAACTGGCAAAACCTAGGTTTTGTAATGCACTCATCAAAAGTCTTAAATGTTTTTAAGAATTAACTGAGCTTCATAGCTTCCTGGAAGGATGATCACATATTTGCAGGGAGGAGAATAGAGGCAAAAGAAAAGACAACTTGCTTAAAGCTCACTGTCGTAGCACTGTTCTGGAAATAAATTGATTTCTGATGGCTGTCCTGACCCTTAGAGCCCACTTCCTTGATGTGGTCAGTGTTGTTCAAACACAAGTATGCCACAGGGACGCAAGCCAACCAACAGAGGATGCTTTGTGACCATGTGGTGAAGGAGATTAAAAAAAGGCACTCAATAAGTGCAGGTATTTCATTATTTAGAGCTTTTCATTCATCTGCACTTTCAAAGAGGATATGCCAGTTCGAACAAGTAATGCCTAGACAGAGGATTCCCATGTACAGTCATTTGGAATTCATGTGAGTGAAGCTAACTAGTAAAAAAGCTGAACAGGAAAGCAAAACAAAAAATATTTCAATGATTTCACTATATGAGCACTTTAAGCCTTCAGCTACATTTTGGAATAAACAATGTGAATATGACTGGTGGTTCTTAATTATCTCACTTTGGAATGATTTAGGAATAAAATTGAATTTCGTTTGCAGAGTAGTAAATGGATGCATGTACCATATACATTTTTTTATATTCTAAGAATGATATAAAGAACATGTTAATTTCAATTTGCATTTCAGACTGGTGGAGTCTGACTAAGGGGCAATTTTTTTTTCCTGTCTATGCCTTACTCATTTACAGCGAATTCTGGATGTGCTGGACGCAGCCTCTGGAACAGATTGATGAGGTATATTTAGCATTGTGGGTCTTGGAGCTTGAGAGGCAGCAGCATAGCCCTGCAACTGGGAATCGAAGAGTAGAAGGTGGCCCATTCATTTCTCAGCAAAAATTTTAAAGAGGTGTCTGTGTCGTGACCAGGACTGGGGTTTACAAGCCACATGTACACAGGGACAGGTATGTCACTGTTACACCACCTTAGGTTTGCTACAAACATTAGCTTGAGCATACGGCTGTATCCAAGGAATCCCACCAACTGACCTGTGGTATATCTTCTCTTCAATAGTACCTGCAGTGAGGAGCCTATACACAGTCACCTGTTTCTTTTGGCCTATTCTCCAAGCACGTTCCCGAGCCTGGAACACAAAAGGTTTGGTTACCCGACACTAGACTCTTAGAAACAAGATTGACAGAAATCTACCAACATCACTGTTTCAAACCTAGTTTGGACATCTAACAATTAGTTCAAGAAGTTTTATAGTTGCCCTAACGCTGTACAAATACAACAACTAACTCAGCAGCAGAAGAAAACAATTTACAAAGCTTACATATGCAAAAAAGAAAAAAAAGCCTCCAATTGTACCAAGAAATCTGTGCAAACCACCCCCCCTAATAAATGACATTAAAATCAGAACATGTATCTAGGATATGTATTTTATACAGAAATATTCCAAAAGGGATTTCATGATAGCTCTTTAAAATATACACATTTCCTTGATTTTTTTTCTTAAAGGAACGCTTTCCTACAAACACCTTGAACTAACCACTAAAACAGACTACTCTAGATCAGACAACATACCTGCAGATCTCAGAGTTATGTAATATTTCCATGAAAGAGTTTTCTTCCTCTCAGATATGTAAGCCCCAAATGCTGTTAAGGAATCTGATAACCCAGAGCCTCATCACATCAGATAAAGAACAACTCCTTTAAGGTACTGGTTTAACAGCAGCTTCTAAGAGCACAGCTTCAAATAATTATTTGGTGACAAAGCCAATTTAAGCAACACTACTTCTCTTTTCCTTACTTTGCATTGCAACAAGGAACAGTTATGCCTGCTCAAGAGCTTGCACAGCTGTACTCTCCTTCCAGAAACATCTCGTTCATTTGCTTTTTTATTAAAAAAACCCAACCCAACGAAAAAAACAGGCTGTTTCAACCATTTGGTTGGCTATACTCTAGACAGGCTATACGAGTCACCAATATTAAAAAGAGTGGTAAGGTATAACAGCATGAAGGGGACGGGGTGGAAACCACTTAAATTGGCTTTGCCACTGGAGTAATCATGATCTGGAACTGCACCATTGCTGGGAAGAGCAACTCAGGGAAGAGCAACATAATGCTTCTACACTCTTTGGGGAGAATAAATGTCATTCTATCTTCAGTTTCATTTCAACTTAGCTGGTAAATGGAACATAATGAACTAGACTCACCTGCGTGTCTGTACTGGGATTCCAGTCAGGATCATAAATAATAACCCGGTCAGCACCAGTCAAGTTAACTCCAATGCCACCAACACGAGTTGTTAGAAGAAAAATAAATATGGATTTGTCCTATAACACAAGAGAATTTAATAAAGCAAGAACTTCCAAAGTAAAACATATCTTTTTTCTTTATTTCCTGGATTCTTTTACTAGCAGTGTTATTTACAAAGATGCAAAGGAAGCCAAGAGAAATACATTTTGTTGCTTGCCTAATATCTCTTTTGACAAATAAAAGTAGTTTCATCTAAATTTCATTTACTGTTGTCCAATAAAATTTCTTTTCCCCTTTTTCAACTGCTTTTTTTTTTTCTGAGCAGAAAACTCAGCTTAAGTGTGAAAAAAGTAATTACTTTTGCCCCCTCAGAAAGAAAGCGATTTCATTTGACTAAACTCTGCAGTTTTGTGTCTCAAATCTGAAACAGTATGTTTAAGAACAGACCAAAAGGAATGCAAGAACTCAACCATACTCACTAACAGGCACTAGTGCTTGTGATGCAACAACTCACCTCATTATATTTTGTTATAAGGGGCTGTCTGGAAGCTATTGTTGTGGTGCCATCCATCCTGAGGTAGGAATAGTTTCTCTCTCTCACAAAGACTTCAAGTATCTGCAGCATCTATTGTGATGCAAAAAAATTCATGAAATCCAGCAACTTTCTGATCAAGTCATTAAGAATTTCTGGTACTAACTGCAGTGCCAATCAAACAAGATGATGACTTAACTTGTGAATCTCAAATGAATAGAAAATTCATTAACTTATGTCACTAGGAAAACATGCCAAAGTAGTTATTTGATTGCTGAGTGCATAAGTGGAATGTTTCTTTCTGGTTGGGTAAGTCCAGAGCCATGGCCTCAAGACAGTTAACCAGGTAAATGGTGCAGCATTTCATGGAATCAAGACAAAATTATGAAAACATAGGGAAAACAAATGAAGGTCACCACCTGTGCTACTGGCCCAAAGCACACATTCTAGTGCATTTGCATACCTAACCCTGAAACAGATTAAGCAAACTGACTGGCAATTCTATCCTGACACTACACAGAAGGGACAATCACCAAGTGCTTCAGTTTGGTTTTATATGGGTAAAATTGATACAAATTTTGACCTAGTATATTGAATTTGGGCCACACCATCACAAGACTCTGTTATTCCAGTAAAGCTAACTGAGCTTAAGAACTGCTCTCCAATTATTCCAAATACATGAGTTATTTTTGTATTATTTTCAATAAGATGTTAATATTCTGAGAAGGATACTACAGAAGGTGTTTTAATTACAAGTCTTATTGGGACACACACTCTTAGTTTCAGCAGCAACTAAAACTGGAAACAACTAGCTCATCTTACCTGTCTTGACTGACTAAAAATCAACACTCTGTGGCCTTGCTTGTGCCATATCTTCAGCAAGGATTCTACCACTATCATTTTTCCAGAACGTTTCCAATATCCAAACTGATCTGCTTCCTCCACTTCAGAATCTGGTACACCCTTCAATATCTTGGGACCACCAGAGAAGAGGTCAGGGTGGTTGCAAATCTTTCTCAAAGCCACTAGTCCTGAGAAAATCTAAAGAAGACAGGAGAAAAACTATTTTTATTATCTTGACAAATACTTATGTCTACATGGGTTGTACCTGAGAAAGATAAACAGCAACGGATTAATCCAGTCATCATCAAAAAGCTTGTTTTTAATAGCGGTTTGCTGTTTAGAGACGCCAATGGATGCTAAAGCTCATTTCATGGAAATTTTAGGAAAAAATCAGTACAAGAGAAGGTAAATGAAATTTTATGTTCTTGTAAGCCTATTCTTGTGACAATGTTAAGAGAATTCTACAACAGCTTCCACATTAGCAGTTATAGCTGTACTTCACAGTGAATATTTTCCTACTCAAAAGGAAAAATTCCAAGTTTGTTACTTGAAATTGTTGTGCCTCTCTTACTAAACCCCACTATATTAGCAGATAACTTAAGACAGACCTCGTGGATTGCAAGCATACCCACCGGAATTCATGGTAACAAAGAACAAATATGTAAACTTAGTTGAACAAATGTATGAAGCTGAAAATTACCACTTTTTAAAGAAGGGTTCTGTTCAGTTATTCACCCAACAAGTATTATTTATTTTTTCTGATACAATGGACATTCATAAAAAAAACTAGCTTGAAACAGGAAATCCCTCAATCTTCTGTCACTGTAAATTGGATAAACCTGCTCACAAATTATGGATTATTTGCACAATGAGGTTCTGTTTCCTTTTTTTTTTCAGCTGGGATTCACTGCTGCCACCACAAAACATCTAATAAAAGCATTGACATTTACTGTTCAAAATCTTCAGAACTCTAGCAAATACGATAGTTCATTCTATAACACCATAGAGAAATTTCTGCAGATAGTCTTGTAGAAGGCACCTCTTGAAGAACAAGCTCCTTAAAATAACTTTCATTGGGATAACTAAAATTGCTAGGCGCTTGAAAAAAATTGGCCACTATACCTGTGCAAGATCCAGAAAAATAAAAAAGTCAAAACCAGTAGTAGTAAGGTCAACATCTGCTTTGTATGGCACTGCGATATATGTGGCTGTACTGACCATGCAACTACCTGGAGCCACGGGGCTAAGTGGAGAAGGGATTTCACAGTTCACAACAGAAGGAAATGTGTGGTGAATTACATATTTTAATCGAGAAATATTATTTCTCTTCTTACAAAAAATAGAGCTATATCTTGCAGCTAAAATGGGAATGAAAAATGTTCAGTGCATGCATACGGAAGTCAAATGGACTAGACATGCACAATGCAGGAGTCACAGGGAATAGCAGACTTTTTACACAAGCAACAACAGGCATTTGAAACTGTATTTCAATTACTGCTGCCATCCTGGCCACAGCAATTTCAATGCTTACATTGTAAGGATGAAAGCAAAAGATGTTGAAGTGATTGGTAAGATAACAGCAAGTATGCTTGCTCATTGTTCTGCTCTATACAAAGAATCATCAGCTGCTGCATCACAAAGTTATGGTGCCCGAACTGTACTCTCAGGACATGTTACACTCTTCCTTCAGCCTTACTTTTGTAATTGGTTAAAAGCATGCATACAGCTACCTATAGCAGGTCATCCAACAAGCCACTATTTCTTCCCAAGATTATAAACATATTGTGAACCCCATTCCATTCATGCCACCATGTCAGGATCGCTAACTCTACATATTCCATGGAATATTTCTGAGAAAAAAAAGCAGACATCCGCAAAAGCGGAACTGAAATCGGTGTGTTTGCTTCCCTTCCTGCTCAGACTCCAGCTAGAGGAATGCAAAGGTCAGTTCATGGCTTTATCCATTAAGTCTAATGGAAGGTGGAGCTTAACTAAAGCTGACCTGCATGTCTCCATTGAGGATCTGGTAAACTTCTTTGGAGCCGATGAAATTTTGATAGACTTGACGCTGCTCATCTGTCAAACGGCAAAAGAGGACCTACCAAAACGAAGAAATGAACTGTTCAATCACAGCCTGTAAACTCCAAATAGAGTACAATTTAGAGTTTTACAATGTGCTACAGTGAAGCTTCACAGATGTTTGATATGCTGAAATGCTAAGTTAAAAGATACTGTACAGAAACCATCAGAAATAAAAAAACTTAGAATTTTTTGAGAATTAATGTAATAACTAAGATGAGTTTAATGAGTTTTTCTATGCTCTCTTCCAGTATTTTCTCTGCTCAAATTGTTTTAGTTTCCAAAACACTGCCATTTCCCAGTTTTAAGGAGGTAACCATGCAACGTTAACATGCTCTCAAAGCTATGTTGATAGGAAACGCTTTCCACGGTGTCTCTGTTACATCCCTTACAATTCGTAAATTCTTAGTACCTCATTGGAAAACTAGGTTAGCATATGAAACCTGTTCTGTCATTAGCCTTCACGTATGAGCATGTAATGTTTTTCTGGATGGTTTGATGGGCTAAAATAGAACAAAATTCCTTCCTCGCATCCTGCAGGGTTCCACCTTTATTCTGTAAGTCAAACTTATGTAGTGACCCATGGCTGACAAGGAAAAAAAAATACCACATTTGTTTAATCTTTTATGACTACATTCTTTAGAGTAAATAGCCCAGACTCCTTAAAATATATAGAAATTCTAAATTTGATTAAAAAAATAATTAGACTGCACAGCAAAAACTGAGTATAACCTACTGATTTATTATCTAACTTTCAGCACTGTCTTACAAAGACTAGCATGTATACTTAAGAGGGACAAGAAGGATAAGAGAGAGGAGAGGACAAGCCTGAAGCACTGAAGCCTGAGTGGCAGAAGAACCTGATAGTTACTACAAATGAGTATTTGTAGAAATTTCAGTTGTTTAAATAATTCTTTCCATTTCCTCTACTTTAAACCAAAATGTTTTCTAAAAAATATCCCATCTCTTTGGAGAGCAAACAAGTTTTAGATCAAAAGGCTTATATATTGGGAATTTATTAGAACGTACAGGCTCAGCTAGCTTGCAATATGAACAACTGCTATCAAGTATTTCTCTACTATTTCCTACCCAAATTAACCTTTTCACAGCAGGAAACAATATTCCAAGAGATTCATCATAGGAAACAACCCACAGACAACTCATCTGTATGCACCTGTCACTTAGGAGGACAGTATTAAGTAGACCTGAGTGAACTTCATCTATCTTTTGGTTTTTAGATGAGGGTACACTTGTATTGACCCTGAAAGACAACAACATTTTAATACTCAGAAAACAGGTGGAAAGAATAAGCAACTTGAAAGTTCTACATCTTATCTTTTGTTAAAATAGCATTTCACCTGCTATTAGCACAAATTATTTCCAAATGCCCAGGACAGACTGGATTTTGGGGAGGGGAAGGGCTCAGATCTAATAGTAAAGATAAGCAAACCTGTTCATTTTTATCTGGAAGTGAAAGGCTCATTTTCACATCCGCCTTCATTCTTCGCAGCAAGTAGGGATTTATGGTGTCCCGTAACACACAGGCACATTTGTATGCAGTTTTTACCTGAAGGAGGAAGAAAAAGCAAAAATTTTGGTTCTTGCTGTTAATTTTAGCAATAAGCAAAATTCCATAGTACGCTATAGAAAAATCATAATAAAATGAGAAGGTTTATTATTTATGTGGATCTACAGATACATATTCAACACATGAATTGTAATAAAATTCATATTAGCTACAATAACTTTGAATAAGTAAGTCTTCTTCAGATATCACTATTTATCTTTCCTAATTTAGTGAAATTTAAAAAACACTAGAAATGAGAGATTTATTTTAGAAACTAGTTTAAGAAGTGAGCATAAACTTCCATGGAACCACAATTCAGATGGAAAACTGCTAATACATACACTGAAGATCAAAAAAGAAGCCTGCAGCAACGGTGGTTACTAGACAATAAGTGAAGATTAGTGTCCACTTGAGACTATTAAAAAAAAAAAAAAAAATCGGTACAAGAAAATCCCCATGATCACAGAAATGAAAGGTCACTCTGGCCTTAAATGGAGCATATGGTTCTATAATGGGTAATGGATGTGTGAGATGGGTATTAACTGTACATAATGGCTAAAAACCCCTTCATTTCTCTTAAAGCAAAACAAAGAATATAATAAATTATTGATATGTAAAAACTGCTGTCCAGTTTCATAATTACTAAGCTTTAAACAAGGGGAGTACTTAAATGCTAAAAGAAAATAAAATTTTAGAAATGCATGTGTGCAAAATACTGCAAATAATATTTAAAAGGACACACACTTATTAGCATTTACATTAAATTTAGCCTGCAGATTATTACGCAGACAATTTATCATCTAATTTGAAAACCATTTAAGAAGTCATCAATATACCACGACTACGAAGATTAACAGACATACTTATTCAAAATAATATCCCCCAAAATTTTTGCTTTCAAAATTAAACAGTTTATGTACTTTCAGACTTACAATATCTAGTTTAGCTTCTTTAAAATGAAAACTGTTTTCCATTTGGATTTAAGGATTCCTCTATTGCATAATTTGCTGAAGCCTGATATCAACCAGGAAAGTTCTACTTAAATACATCAAAATATGAGATGAGTCACCTCTCACCCTAACTTGCTTATCAAACTTGCTTTATATCAAAGAATACTTCCAATTTAAACTTTAGGGCCTTTGAAAAGAAAATTGCGTATAAGCTACACCCCTGTAAAAATGAAATGGTACCATTTAGTTGAACAGTGCTTTTCACATACACAGCAGAAAATCACACATGCAACTCTTTCAGATTACTGCCTAGAACATGTAGTATGAGGTACATTTAGAAGTCAGTTTTGAAACAGCATAACAGTTTCCATCAACGTGATATTTTTCATGTATTTACCTGGACAGGGGAAGCATTGGAATACCCTCCCATGGTTATTGGAACAGAAAATTGCTCCATGAACACTGGTAGTGTTCCCAGTTTCCCTGGGAATATGAAGTCAAAGAGGGACCAGAGCTCCTTTAGATTATTTTGCATAGGGGAGCCAGACAAGATGATTCGGTGGGGCGTTCGGAACTATTAATAAAAAAACCAAAACCACAAGAATTAATTTCATGGTTCACAGTGTAACCTGCCTGCTGCCTCAGAGCATATTCACCATCTATGAATTCTCTTTTTAAAATATGTGGCCTCATATACCTAAAACGAACATCTTTCTGCAATATATTTTCCATAAACTGTTAGGAGAAAAAAAAAAAAAGAAAACCAGCAATCTGACATTCACCCCAGTTGTAAATTACGACACAAAATAACATTTTTGATTTTTTTTTCCTCCACCATACTTCTGGAAATTTACTAATGTAAATTTAAAGATGTTAGATAAATCAAATACTTAAATACAGACCATTGTGATTCATGCTTTTATTCTTTATTAATGGTCAAATGTGTATTTTTATGATAAACATAGGCTACTATATTTTGCAATCTCCCCCTCCGGGCCTTAAGGTGTTCATTTATTTTTTGTAAAATACCTGCTTGCATGCAAGCGTGACTGCAGCATTTGGGTTTCGGATTTTGTGACCCTCATCCAGAATCACATAATGCCAGTCATAGCTGTGGATGTTATCCTGCATCAGTCGAATGTATGAATAAGATGTAATTAAAATTCCATGGCATGAAGCAATTTCACGAATTAGTTTCATCTGAAAGAAAAAGATGTATGCTGTCAGTAACAGTCAGAACGAAAACTCAAGAGCTAGTCAACTACAGGTTTGCTGTCCAAAGTATGAACAGAAAGTTTTGAAAAAGCAGTTATGTAATTTACTTTGCAAAGAAAATAAGTACAGTCAAGACTTTGACTATAAGATTCTTGGTTCATCTGTAACAAAATGAAACATTTGAATACCATTGTGTAACTGATCAGTTTGATCTGAAGCCTAGTCAGAAGAAAATTGTTTTGTTTTTCAGAAGACAATGTCTGAAAATAAAACTTTGAATTTTATTAAAGTAACTCATTTCTTTAAGTTCTCCTATATTCACCTCACAAACTGAGCTGAGTACTGCATGCAAGACCTAGAATGCTAGGGGAAAATTAAACAAGTGAAAAATAAATAAATAAAAAAAATCACAAAAATTTATCTAGTTAACCTTAAATTGTATGTGACCTTTCTCAATAAGAGCATTAATATACTTGCTAATAATCCTCAAATTTTGTGCTTCTCTTGTAAGCTATATCCTTTCCCTACATTTTCACTAGCCCTTGTAACTGTAAATTATGTAGGGCAGGGATAGACTGTATCAATTTCCACAGCATTCACAGTATTCAAGACTCATCTTTCTTGCATTTATCCTCCACATGTAAATTTAGAAGATTTAAACAGAAGATGATGGGCTGGGAGACAATTCTGAATGAAACAAACAAACTCCATGTAAAAGAACAAAAAGTAGAATTACGACCTGATCTGCTAAAGGAGAGAAAGAACTCTTGTTACTAGAAGTACTGTTAAGAAAAAACAAAACAAAAACACCATCCCCCCAAACCAAAACAAAAGGGAAAAGTCCATCTCAAAGACTCAGATGATGTTAAAAGCCCACAATCTCTTATTGTAAAATTTCTTGCTCAGAAACACAACCTGAGATTCCAAATGCAATTCTGTGTTAACTTTCTGATTATCATCTCCTGAAAAGAACGTGACATATTATTTAATGTTGGCGTCATGATTCTCAAGAGAATATGTAAGCTTTAGAACAATTGGTATCACGGAGTATGATTTCTGGGCAGGTATAGACACCCAAAGCTTAATTCTAGTTGGTATATTGCCCATAGTCTGTGACTGTGTCCTGGAGTCTCAGCAACGGCCACTCATAGAATACTGTAGACATCTTTACCCAAACACTTAAGACAAATCATCTCGGGCGATTTCAAATTAAAAGCTTGTAAAATATGTAACCTCTCCTAGTTTTTGCAATTAATAGGGTATGTCTGCAATTAGCCTGACTTACACAATGCTACACTGTTGTCATTAAAAGATGTTTTGTGAAAGTGCTGCTGTTATTATGGAGGCTCAGGAGACCAATCCCTCCTAGAGGGCAAACAGTGGACTAGCAGAAAACAACAGCCATAAATCACATTGTCAGGTAGCAGAGAGAACAGAAGTGAAACACAGGCACATGAAGGCCATTCACTGTAAACACACCACAGCAGAATCCTAGTCAGGATTTACTGAACCTGTAATTAATTAAAGTTTCCTTCAAGCTAAATTTTTAATAAACAAGTATTTGTGCTGACAATGAAGAAATACAGCAACACAATTTTATCAACTCACACTACAACATATTAACCCTCATTTTACTGCATTGGGTACTTTCTTAGAGGTTTAGTTGCAGCTCTTGGAACAATTTTAAGTATTTTAAAACATAACAGATTTAATATTGGATACGCGCTGTTTTGACACTGTGGCATTTCAGAATTTATGCTATTTTATCATGTATTCTTTATTTCACAATTGCTGTTTGGTTAGATTCAAGTATGGGTTTTTTCCTCCCCTCAGGAAATACAATTTAATGAAGTGCTTCAGGGCATGCACTGTTAAATTAAAAAAGAAAAGCAAAACAAAACCAACCAAATTAACAAAGCTGCTAATGCCAAAAGAACACAGCAGTTATCTTGCTTTGAAATTCTGAATTCTGGCCTTTAAAGGATACTAATGAATAGAGGACCACGTGAATAGATAGAGTAATTCTGATCATGTAGTTCTGTACCTCACAGTGTTTCAGGTCTTTACAATTCAAGGACAGTATTTTCTCCTAATTTAGGGTGATAAGTTGATTCTCTTGCCTTGTTTTCACTGGGACAAAGATCAGAAGATTTTTGGCAGGCATCATTTCTTAAGGCTAAAATGCTTATGATTTATTGTAAGGATGCACCTCTAAGTAAGTATTTTATTTCATGTTGGTACCTCGATGTAGCTATAAGTTTGTTTCTGAACCAGAACAATTTACTTAACAGATGCTTACAGAAAATAAGGTTTACCTTTTTTAGCATAAAGTCATCTTTTAAAAATATTTACTAATGTAAATAGTGGAGAATCTGAACTCTAATATTATCTATTAAAAATGGTAATTTTCATAAACAGAAATGGGTATGTTAAGACTGAATTTAAAGCACTAGACTAGTGATAACTATGAAATTCTCTAAACATTCAGAAACCTTTAAGGTAAGTGTGAATTTACAGAGATATCATCTAGTCACTTTCACAATCACATATCACCTGTGAATCAAAAAATGCATTCTTCAGCAGGCTTATCACTATTCTCATAACCAACCATTAAGCTCAGAGATCCATAAGTTCAACCTATAAAACCTCTTTATTTCCCTGCCCCCAACCAATCTAAATGGCACCATGAAGCGGCTTCAAAAGAACACATTGCAATGTTTAATAATGTAAAAGTTGCAATAAAAAGAGCTAAAGCACTTACTGTCTATTTAACAAGAATGCTACTTGTTGTGGCCCGATACTAAGTTTATATGAGGTTGGTCCTTAACTCAGAAATTGAGCCTTTGGCTAGACCAGAGGCACCGTTTGTAGTCATGCCAATAACTGTAACCTCTGCAGCTTATTTTCTTTACATGTAGACAGTGTACTTTACTGTGAATAGAAGGTCTAAAATCTTCAGTGTCCAAAGCCATCTTCAAACCGATGACTCCACAGGTGTAAGCATCATGAATTGACAGTGACTTTTGAGGGGATGCAGTCAATGTGGATGTGTCCAGCATTTGACCAGAACAAGGGAACGTAAAGCTATGGCTTTACAAATGGTATGTGATTACCACCATAAAGAATTGTTTAGCTTACTGATGGCCCTTCTAAAGATCAAGAAATTGAACGTTCAGCCTTGATCTTAAAAGATCATCTTCCAGACGTAATATGTTAAACTAAGATAACCAAAGACAATGTTGCCTCTTACATTCTATGATTTACAAATGCTCACGTACCATCATAAGCTTTGAAACAAGAGGACAAGCTCTGTGTACTGAAAGCTTTTTCCTACACTTAACAGAGCTTTGTTCCCTTTACCTTCTGTTCTCTACCATAAATAAAACAGTATTTACAATACATTACATGAAATCTACTTCTTCATTTTCTCTCATTCTTAAGAGGTCTCAGAGAACTCGATATCTACAAGTCACTTCAAGTTACATCAGATTTGAACGTAAACCACAGTAGGAGGTTAATAGCCTAAGATAGTACCACAGGACATACTTAGCCACAAATGCTGTACCTTGTTCAAGATGAAAGCTGACTTCACAAGGAGCAGACTACTACTTACACCTGGTTCTTCCTACTCCTTCCAACTTAAGCATATTTATCATCACAGAAGAAACAAATTATCTTCTGTGATTACAAATAATAATAATATAAAAGCAAGTTTTATATTTCACCAAAACACCTTAAACTAGCTCCAAAGTCTTGGAAATGCATCCAACTTGCTATTGTGTCTTTCTTCCATTGTCTAAAATACTAACCTACCTTCCCTTGTGGATAGCTGAAGGCCTTTAAACTATTAGTCACGAGGTGAAACTGGAACTATACACTTCTCTCCCTTACTGCCAAAATTGTCTACCACTGTTATTTTAGCAAAGAAATGAAGTAGTTTCTCTTTTGAAGCATCACACATGCTAAAAGCCTACACAAACACTACAGCAGCAGAGGGACCCGTGCAGGATGTCTCAGTGACTCAACTGAAACAGGGTGAGTAGATCCGCAGCCAATCTGGCGCCCACAATTCAGGCTGTTATTTCATACTACTATTGTGGAAAATGCTAAAGTTGCTTGCAAAGAAAACCAAAACAGACCGAGAAGAGAGGATACACCAAGGTAATGAGCCCTTCACTTACCACACTGCTCAGAAGTCCTTTTGTAACACTAAAGAACCATCACTAATGGAAAAGATGCGCAAAGTATAGTCTATATCAATTTATGATAAACCAAACAGGATAGATGTCTTTCCCACTCGTCTCTGTCAAGCAAATACTTTTGTGGGCAAGTCTAAAGAACTGGGAAACAAGATCTTGGATTGACGCTGGGGCACCTCAGAAGGTACAACAGAAAACACCTATTAAAAAAAACCCATATGTTTTCACCTGTACTGAAAGATTTAGTATTCGCCAATATTTCAGGAAGTCCCAAAAATGTTGTTGTGGTAATTATGCAGATGCATCTCAACTAAAAGATCAACTTAAGTTTTATCAAATGAAACTTCATCTGTTGTCTCTTTCTGCTAAGAAATAGTCTTGCTTTATGGGACACTTGTCATTGCTTAACTATCTTCCTCCAAAATTTTTTTTGTTAGTTTTAAGATTAATCTTTCTCTGTTCCTTAGAAATCATTTGTCCCTCTTTCACAGGCCTGTACAGAACAAGCTGCAATACTCTGCTTTACCACGAACAACCTGTTGGCCAGCTGCTGCAGGATAATGCATTCCTCAAAATCATTGATTCACTGTCTGATGTCCAGTTAATCTGGGTGAAAATTACGGCCTTCCACCAGTCAAGATTATTTTAACCTGTTAGCCCAGAGGCTGAAGTCACCATTCTCACTCCAAAGCAGATAACAATGTTCAGTTCCCTCTTTGCAAGTTTAGCTGTCCAGCACAAAACACTTTTCATTTACTTAATGATAGACCATAATACACTAACAGAACAACAGGTGAACCCTGAAATTGTTAGTTTAATTCCAAACAGGTCTGTGCATCATTGAGACCACAGGTGCACAGCAATTCGGCTTTTGGCTGAGTAAAATTAATCTCAAAGAACAAATGTATGTTCTTATGCAATCTAACCACAATTTTCTTATTTATTTCTTAAATACATTTTTTAATTTATTAAATTTATTTCTTATTCCAGAGCATAAGGCCAAAATGGTCCCTGGATGAGTATTACGAAGTTAACACATGCAGAAGATGGAACTGCCATGAGATCAGATCAGAACTAATGTACTCATAGAAAGAATACATATTGAAAAGAAATTATAAGCAGGAGTATCACCTGGCCTGTATTTTCTGTGATATATTTTCAGTGTTCAAGTGTTATTTATACCAATAAATTATCAGTAAGCTTTTCTTGCAGGTCTAAGGACAAACAGAATGGGAAAACATTTTTTGTCTGTTTTTTTGTTGTTCTTTTGTTTATTTGTCAATTTATTTTTAATTTTACTTTACTTTACTCACAAGCTTGCTCTTTCCTGACTAAGAGGCATCTTGAAAAAGAAGTATATGAGGTGAAGACCACATCAGCAGTGACACTTGTTTAAACACTTATTTAAAGCATGTGGCAGCTTTCAGAAGATGAGGCATTAGGGTAGAATTAGAGAACTGAACCTTTCCAAAGCGATCATATAGTAACCAGAATCCTTAAAATTAAATTGTTGAGTACGCATCTGAGGAGGACAGTGGGAAAATGAAATCCTGAAACCCTCACTATTCTTGCAGGTGGAAAAATTTGAGCCATTCTGTCAATTGCATTAATTAACAAATAGCACAAAATAAGCACGCACGATTTAATTTAGGAAGACATGCGAGCATGTTATTGAGGTCAACAGACTTTTAAGGCTTGAAAGCATACCAAGTTAATTGAACAACAGGAAGCTATTAGCACATTAGAGCGTGCTATTCCTTTTTTGCCATGTACTGTAACTGCATCAATTACCTCAGAATACGTTTAATCAAGTGCAATTAAGCACCATATCATTTTAATGTTATTACAAGAAATTCAATAAATATTTAAAGAGAAATTTAAAAATGCTTTGATGAATCCTGAAATCCATTTAAGCATCTGACATAAATCCAAAGGAAAACAAAAATCTAAGTTTTCCTTGTTTTGTTCCTGCAAGGTACCAAGGATTGAAACTTCAGACAAGTCAGGCTTATCTGCTTAAGAAACAGAATAAGAACATACATATTTAAGAGAGTGGCCAAGAAAATTAAGGCAGAAAAGGCACTGTCTGAAAAAAAGAAAGCCAACAAAGTGACACTGTCATTAAAGAAAATCAGACTACCTGATATCACCCAACACGCTGATCAACTGAAGAGAAATGGCCTGTGTAAGCAAAGCATATTAAATGTTAAATCAATGACATTATGATGCACAAAAGCACAAGGGGAGAATTCACCGGTGCCAGAAGCATATATCTAGTGTACATGAAATCTAGTCATGAACTTCTAGCATGGACTACGATACAAACAAAGCTCAAGCAAGAAACCTGTTAGTATGTCTGATTTGTTCAGATCATGCCAGTCCATATCAAACTCCATGTTAACTCCTTTTTGTCCAGTTTTCTAATATATACAAGACTGTTTTAAACGAACAAAATGTTCAGTCACAGAAAGAACAGACTCGCACAGAAACATTCAGGAACAAAGAATTACCTTCTTGTCAGTGTAAGAACCAGTTTCATGGAGAATGGCGACTCTAAATGGAGGCCACCAAGTGTGGAATTC
This sequence comes from Clamator glandarius, assembly GCA_033459285.1. Classification (NCBI taxonomy): domain Eukaryota; kingdom Metazoa; phylum Chordata; class Aves; order Cuculiformes; family Cuculidae; genus Clamator; species Clamator glandarius. The sequence goes on along the minus strand of JAUNZM010000677.1, from coordinate 934,948 downwards.
TTTTACCCACTGATGCATCACAGTAGCTGGACAAACAATCACTGTTGGACCCAATCCTTGGTACCTAAAATGAAGTATTAAAGGAAAAAAATCCAACTTTAACATGAAATAAAGACTATGTCAAGGGATTCAAAATGATACACTTCATACTTCAAGTGCAATATGAGAGCTATGGAAATAAATTGGCACTTTGTTTTTCTGGAAGTCTGCTTTTTAAAGGAAGATGAAAGGGGTACTACCATAAGAACTTATCCACTGAACAGCTAGTGGATGCATGTATAAAGATAAACACAGAAATAAAAAAGTTCCAAACAATAAGGCATAAGTGAACTTCCTCCCGTGGTAATACAAATCAGGTCTGAGTGACTGCTGTTGCTGTAAGAGAAAAGAAATCATTAACAAACAACTAAATTAAAAAATTTTATTACTTCTATTAAAAAGAATATGCAGCTAGAGTCTCACAAATGGGCTTAAACACAGGTGTTCTGCTTCATGTTGGTAATTCACTATACTATTATCATCACAATTTACAGATAAGACAAGGACTGTAAAGCAGCAGAATGTATCATCCATGGAAGCTGAGGTCTGAGTAGAGCTTAAATTGTCTCATAAGTTTCTTACTCATAATCATACGATTGCTTCTGAGAACTACTAAGGAAGTTTGAAACTAAAGTCTTTTTGTATATTAAATTCAAAGCTACTCTTAACCTTAAGAAAAGAAAAATCTCTCATGCAACAGCCAAACGAGAAATATTACCATTACAAACAAATACTAACAACCATCTAGGAAATACACTAAGTGGTGGTTACTAGTAGTTATTTATCAAATATATTTGCTCTTTATAAAACAGAACAAAGTGACTTTGCAAACAAAGGCAACAACTACAGTTATCACATACTGATCTGTGACTGGCCAACTATGTACTATCCTAATGGTAACAAATAAACAAATTGAAAGATTACTGTGTGTGTTTAAGATCACATGTATATAGCAATAAGGATGGATTTCCCAGACACTAAGAATACCCTGCTTTAGAAAAAACTGTTAATGTCTCCAGAAACTGCTGATAGAAAGAAATAGTATTTTTTATTGAAAGCCTTAACATATGCAGAATGATAACCTGGTTGTTGCTTATTTCTTTCATTATGAAAAAAACCAATATTGTATAACAAGCTTACATAGTCTAATTAAAAAACTCCCAGCAATCCAAGGGGCAATTAGAAGACTGAGCTGCAAAAATTAGCTTCAACTACGCTACAAATCCAAATAACCACTCTTAAAAATATCTATAGCAAAAAAGCTAGCTTTCCCAAAATGTATTAGTTTCTCATTCTTCACAGGTATTAACAAATTACCTGTTTATTCCTTGGGTCTGTATCAAACAAATTCACATGCTACACTTCTCCAGTTTCCCCTCTTCTCCTCCCAAGCTTACACAAAGACTTCACACTTACTTTGTCAATTTTTAGAAAATCCACTCCCCCTCCACCTGTTTAAAACTTGTTGTGTTAGACCTCTTCCGTGTCTAGCCTGGCTCTAACCACCTTCCACTAGCCTGCACTTTACTCTTCTCTTGAGAGCTTTTATTTATTTATATAAGGAGTCATCTAGATTCTTCCAGCCTGTGCTGTTTCACGGAAATAAAAAAAACATACCACACGCTTCTGCCTGCTACACTTACGAGGCATCCTTCATTCTTCTAATCACTGCAACAGACTTGCTCTGCTGCCCATTCGATTTATATTTGTTTTCCTTGAACAAAGGTGACACTGATAACATTCCAAACCAAAAAGTCTGTCTGGTGCCTTGTACTGCCCTGCGCCTACACCAAATAAATTGCCATAATGCATTCTGCCCCTTTTTTCAAAACTGCACTGTACTAACAGCTTATGCTCAATATCATATATCACCAGTATATGCAGATCATCTTCCTCTGGTTTATAAAACCCAAATTCACATCAAGTATCCTTTATTAGTTATTATTTAATTGGATGTGATTAGAATTTTAAATGAGCTCTATTCCTGCAACTTACTACCAAGAAAAAGGACGCTGTTGTCACACTATATTTATAATCTTTATGTACTCAAAAAATCAGCAGAGAAAAGCACATTGCATTATAACCAACTCTATTGCCAAGCACTGGCAAATTATGCCTTCACAATGAAACTGAAATGACAACTAAATCATAGTGAAAATAAAAGAAAAAGGCAGCAAGAGCAATACAAATTTCCCGGGGCAATGCATTTTTATTTATATAAGCATCATGGAAATTAATCTCTGCCACTTCTAGCAGAGACTGAGCTTTAACGTTTAAAGTGTATGATTATATCTCAGTATCTTGAGGAGCATATAAAAGTATATAAACTTTATGGCAGAGTTTCTCATCTGATCTCTCAAATAAAAAAAGTGCCTGTAGTGAAAGGTATTTTGAAAGGAGCAAACCTGTGGACCCCCAAGTCCTTCAACACCTTCCAAACAACATATATCAAACTAGGTACAGGCTAGAGACTGGTCACCTGAAATTTGCTGTTGCTTTGGTTTTTTTCTTGTGAAAGGACCATTGGTCTGAAAATTGTTGCTTGTTCCAGCTATCACAGCTTGTCTAACAAAAGACCTTTCCCTATCTATAAATCTAGCTTCCCTTATGCCCTTACACCACCATAGCTGTAAAGCTTCTAATGATACCTCACACAACTTTGGTTTTCCCCAGTTGTATGGCTCAGTAACTGTTAAAAGCGAGACAACACTTCATTTTTATAACAGTTACACTCCATGTTACAAGTAGGTCCTTACTTCATCTAGTCTTCAGGCTCCTTCAAAATCAGAAAGACATGGGAATCTGAGGCTGTTTAATAAAAGAAATTTCTAGTCAACCTTATTTCAAAGAATATTTTTGCAGAATATTTCTCTGATAGAAAAAAAAAAAAGCTGAGTGTTTTGAATGTCAGTAAAAGAGACCCTATTGTCTTAACACTCAAGTGCTTCCAAATATGACAGTCTTTGCAATTCTGCACAGGAATGACAGTATTATCCCCATGTTACAGAAAGCCAGCTAAGCTGGGAAAGCCTGCAGTGCCAGACCCATACAGTGGCAAGCTAACTCCATCTGCAAATCAAGGTAATGACATACAAGCTAGGCTGGAAGACATTGAAACACACTGACAACACAAATAAGTCCACTTGTAATGCCTGCTTCTCAGCCAGGCTGCCCAGGACATCTGATACTTACTAGCCTACATGGCTTTCAGATAGAAGCTAACTAGCTGGTGTTACTGCCTTCCTAGTTCAAAGCGCAGCTGGGGAAAGTACTTGACTATGCAGAGATGAAGTTGTTTATACTCTCTGCTTTACAGGACACAAGCAAAATTAGAGTAAGTCTCACAAAAAAATTAAACTAAGTTCCCTCCCATGGAATTACTATCATGATGGACTGAATGACACGCATCAGCCAAAAACCGAAACTGAGCACATAACCTTACGTGCAGAAAGAACACTGCAACTTAGGTGTGCAACTGTACATTGACCTTTTCAAAGTTTTATTGTAGTTTCACTACAATATTTTAGGTCTTAAGCTGTAACAACATCAAGAGATGTTCCTGAAGAAACTCAGTGATCCTCCACCTGATACAAAAAAAAAAATCCGTACAGTAGCATCCTCAAATCACACACCCATATCAAAGTAAATCAACTGGCTTGAGTGATGTGTGACATGGAGTTTTTAATATAAAGGCTACAGTAAGAATTAACTGCAGAAAAGACAGCAATATTGTATTTTTAAAGTACTATTTTACAATTCATGTACATGCTGAATATTATTTAAATATGCCTCTATGTAAAGTTAATTATTTTTGTTTAATACAGTGCTATGATATTTGCTTAATTGCATGTAGCAATTTACATCAGATATACAGGCCAAGAATAGCAGAAAAATCAAGTATTATTCACGCGTGCATCTGTAAATCCAAGAACACCACCAAGGATCTTTTCCGGTTATTTCACCTATGGAGAAGGAATTTTAAGGCACTGTTCAGTAACAAAAAAGCGTAACAATCTTGTGAGAAAGGACAGTCACACTGACATAGTCCTGAAAAGTGGACTGAAATTCCTCTGTATAAGTTAGTATTTTTACTATTACTACTATATTCTTGGCATGGATAATTCTGCCGATCAGAAACTCTAACTTTCATTGCAAATGAGTGTGCTGCTTCCTGTAATCACCTGGTGGCTTGCCAGAAAAAATATTTTAATGTAAAATTTAATAAATGGAACTAAAGGTATTACATCTAATTTAAAATTCCATATTGTGTAAACTATTGATATTAATGTAATTGAGTTTGTAAACAATCCATTTGTGGAAGCTAACCTTAGACACTGTATTGACCCAAAATATCTAGTGTGGCTCATCTGCAAAATGAAGCATCAATGCCTGGAATTCATTAAAAGTGTTACATGTTTAATTTTTCCTGCCCTACAGCTCCATTGTCTCGTAAAATTTTTCCTTTGATGTCCCCCACTAAAAGAATTAAAGGAATATTGTAATTGAAATGTCATTAATAATTCACAGAACCCTCCTCCACCAGCAATACATCTGATGAAATATTAATTGAGCTCCACAGACTGACAGTCTGCAGAGGAGCACTTGCCTGTAATTTGAACCACGAGTCCTGATCTTGCTGTAGCTCAGACCTGCCAAGAAGGCAATTATCTGGATGGTCTTGCCCAATCCCATCTCATCTCCCAGAATTCCTCCTGCCTGCTGGCAGTGCAATTCCCAGAGCCACCTAACACCTGTCTGCTGGTACCTAAAACAAGAAAAAAGAAGATAGCAAACGTTTGATAATACAGATCATAACAGAACGTACTCATGAATTAATCATTTGGCAAGGTTCTTATACTAGTTACAGTAACATGCTGGATGGGTGTTTTACATGAATGCTGTATTTACCAAGTCATACATTTTTGATGCACTCAGACACTGCATGCAACTTTTATTCTTTATGCAACGCTAAAACATTTCTAATTAAACTGATAGTTGTGGTAATTAGAGGGTGTTTTATTTCATGTATATCTTAAGTGTCAAAAGCAACTTGGAAAGCTACTCTAACAAAGTATTATATTTTCTGAAAAGAAAATGTGTAAGAGTCTAGTAAATTATGTCATTTGGAACATATACCTTGAACTGAAGGAAAAGCTTGACTTGTAAGGAGTACAGATTTTATACCCCACTATGAAAGCTGCTCACATCAGCCAAAGTATGCTTTCTTTTCACATAAATTCATTTAATAACATTTAGAGTCTTTCAATGAAGAAAAAAGCCAACAAGGCAAAATATTTTGGAAGACATAACAATAGAAACTATTCCAGTGAATGGGATACAACAGAGTATTATTACGTGAGAGTGTCAAGGCAGTTTCTACTTCCAGTCATTCACTGGAAATTGTATAAGCAACAATGTAAAGTACATTCCAAATAAAAGCAGCAGACTAGAAAGCAAGACTTACAACAGTAAAGTAAAAACGTGGAGATAAGATGCTGGGCTGAGGATCACCTTAGGATATGCTTTTTTATAATGATATGAAATAGTGAGACCAGTAGGAACAGAATACCACATGGGTGGGTTAAATTGAAAACAGAACAGAGAGAAATGAAGAAATATTTAAATTACAATAAAAAAGTAAAATACACATTTCAGCACTTCTGTGCCTTGTAACTTAGAGGAAGAACAAGGTCACTGATATTTTCTTCTTGATAGCGTGCATTCCTGGAGTGCAGAGCACAGTAAAGAACAAAACATTTTATTTTCTTTCGTAAAAGAAGGATTCTTCATTTTATAGCATTGTCTTGTGCGCATTTAAAAATCTTGTTTCATTCTTTGAACAAATAACATTTAAGACTACTGACAGCTAATGACATTAGTATCTATGAAGTACTATTAAAATCGATTTATGGGGAATTCTATATGGATTTAGAGAATGCTAAACAGAGAAAAATGACTTGAATAGTTAGAAAAAGATGATCAAAGAACAAATCTAATGGCTCAGAAATCATACTATCTGCTGGTGTCTTAAATGCATTACCCCAAGAAGCCCTCAAACTCCCTGTTTTATTAGAAATTAATTCACCTTAAAAATGCAGCAATCTAAAACCAACTATGAAATGGCTTGCAGGATTAGCTGTTATTGGGTTCAGATGCTACCATTACTACATTTCATGGAGACAAAATATTTTCTGATAAAAATATTGAAGAATTGGAGAGAACTCTTAATTCCAGCAAGAAGCTGCTCCCCTGAACTAATGTCCAGCAGGTCTCTTTAGAAGACAACTATTCAAGAACTTCCTGATGGTATTTTGTATTATCACTTATGATTACATTCAGTACCTAAAAGCTAGCTGCATTCATAAGCATTTTCTCCCTCTCTGCCCTTCTCTTGAGAAACTTCCATAGTAGAGAATTAAATTTGGGAAAAAAACCAAAACCAAGCAACTGCTCTAAGTTTATCTAAAAATTGAAAAGATGCAGGTGCTTTCTTTGCATAATCATATAAACATACAATAATTGCAACTATGCAAAATTTAAAGTAGCCAGCCTCCCCAATTTTTATGGTTACAAACAGGGAATTAGCTATCCTTAATCACATGCTTTCACTACACCAATTTTTATGTTAGGTTTTTTTGTTTTTTTTTTCTTTACTCCAAAAATACTTTAGAATAAAAATGTTGCCTGGTCTACCAAAACAGTTACGTTCACCTGAGCAATCATGCCGTGATGCACCCTCCCAAATTCACCACAGTAGCCAGCAGACTTTAGCTGCATTGTTGCTGAAACAAAACTGCATTTCAGACCAGTCAGGGAAATCACACACTGAAAGCAAATATTGAAGAAGCCTGGTTCCTTGTTTATACAGACAGCATTCTCTCAGGCCAAGTACAGAAGTGCAGACAGTATAAGGCAGTGTTTGTAAGTAAGCCTTGCTCACTATGTTTGGTTTTGTTCCAGAGCAGTACCAAAGGCATTCTTGAAGAATGTTCCTCAAAGTAGACAAGTATAAATGGAAGAAAGAGATTATCCAGTTTAACAGGCTTACCAAAGAACCAGCTTAAGGGCCTACTTTTTCTGGTGTGACCTAACTTCTTTGGAATTCATTTCAATGGTGCAGAAAGATCACTTATAGTACACTGCTATACACCTCCTTGGGTCAATATACTTCTATTCTTTGTACTAAACTTGCTCAGAACTCAAAGTTTAATGCCTATTGACCATGGGCTCTCCTGCATTGGAGATACCAGCACTTAAGTTACAAGGCAGACGAACCATTCAACTCAATTGATCTTTCTAACCACTTAGGAAGTTTCGCCAACTGACTCATGGTTGCAGGGATACCCTTCATTAGTGAGGCTGATATCACTAAGATTAATTTTTAGATGTCTGCCTTATTGCAGTTCCCTTCGGGCTGCTCAGACCACACATCCGTTCTCAGGATGATTAGTCCTGCAGAACCTTTGCATAAACAACTGGAGACCACATATTGGCTATGTAACCATCCTGGCAACCAAGTCATTAATTCAATTCCATTTCAGAGCTAGTGCTTTTCTTCTGAGGAACTGAAGACAACAGTAATAATTTCTTTGAGGTTAAGACTAGATGGTTCTGTTGGAAGGGATATCATGCATACCTGTTATAAACCAGGGCTTTCTATTACACTAATTATAAAATTTTAGAGTTAGCTTTTGAAAAAGATGATGTTTTTCCTGCAGTGAAAAATGCTGCCAACAAAAAAGGATTCAAGCCTCTTATGCATGAAAGTTAGGGAGAGACTATTGAATAAACTTAATTTGTCAACAGTTTGCTTGTTTGTGGATGACTTTCCATAAACAGCTTTTTGAGATGAAAAGTGAAAATGTTACTGGGCACCATGGTCTCAAAAAACCAAAATGGAAACCAGTTATATTTAATGCTAGATTACAGATTTTGATAACTAAAGAATGAATTGTAGAGTGTTTCCCATCTACTACAGGAGTTCAAAATACACCCTCCAAATTTTTACTGGGCAAAATGTTTGAGATTATTTAATATTATGTATTACAAGTAGTTACTTTGAGCAGACTTTGAGTGGTTATTTAAAGAAAAAGTTGTCTGTATTTTTTGCTGGCAGAAAATTCCAGTCACTTCAGTGAATCACAGAAACTCCTACATTTCCAGTTTTCATTTATCACAACTTGCCAACACCGTATTCTTCATAGTAAAGTTATTCTATGACTTATCAATAAAAAAAAGCATCTCTAAAAACAGATAAGGAGAGCTTCTCAATTAATGGCTTAGCTAATAAGCATTCACAATATTCACATCAGCCAATCATCTCTATTTTCATGTAACTACATTTTGTGCCTGTAATGAATTTGTTTCTTTAAGGTTTCATCCTGGAGTATTTTTTAAAGAAATAATTCTACAGGAACAATGGAAGTAAAAGTTGAGGCATTTCTCAGTGAAGTAAAAAGCAACAGTCACCCAGAAATTACCATGACTGTTACCAATAACATTATTAACAGCAGCATAATATTCAAATAAAGTACACAATACATACTTAAAAAGCTTTTTGAAGAGAAAACCTGGTACTTTGAAACCTTCTTCAAATTCAGTGTCACTTTCTTCGGAAAGATCCTCAGCTGTTTGATGTTCCTTGTCCTTCAAACGTGCTTTTTGCCACCTCCTAGAGTGACACAAAGAGTCAACATTCAATTATTGCATACAAAAGATACTATACGCAAACTACACTGAATTTTCAACCAGCTAAAAACCCAACAAAATGCATTCTCCAATGTCATGATTTAAATAGTAATTCTTTGGAACAGAGAATTATGCAAGTAAACACCTGTTCAAAATGGTGTAGTAAAAGGTGCATGCACTCCTGTCTATTTAGTTATAAGCCTTGAGAGTTTTACAGCTAGTCATAATTTTGTATAGACTGAAATTCTAATATGTTGGAATCAACAGTTAATGCTATCAAAAAAATCTGGCTACCGTAAGTTCCTAAACCTTTACAACCAAATATCATTTTTAGATCAATAAAACGTAAGTATTCCAAAGCTATTTTATTAATTTAACCAAATACTTGAATAACCTCCTTCACCTAGAGAAAAGTGCAGCAGTGTATAATCTTACAGAAGACTCAGAAGCATCACCATCTTTGGGGTGATGTGCTCTAAATCTTCCTACCTGTAGGAGTAAAGTGTATGCTACAGCTAGTTCTGAAAATATTATACTCATGAATCAACAGGACTTCACTGACAATTTGAATTTTGCCAGAATTTTCCCATGCAAGAGACACTGAATGTGGCGCATAAACTGACAAATTCACTACAGAAATTGGCAAGCTACAGACCAGATGAAAATCATCCCTTATGTTCTGGATGCTGTGCAAAAGCATCCCATAAAAAGGCTGAAGGTGACTGACAGTCCAGAAGTATCTGAAACGTAAAACACTAAGACCAAAATTGTTCAAAAGTCCCAAAGAACTATTAATAGTAGTGATAGAATGAAGAGAAACAAATGGGGGAAAAAAAAAAGTAAGTTAAGCCACACAGTACTGAAATCTACTGCATTAAGTTACAAATATCCAAGTAAGATGCTGGAAAACTCATTTGTCCAGTCTTTTAACTGCGCCTTGAAGAAACCCTGGGGAATACACTCTAGAACAGTCCTCCAGAAACTGGATGTAGAAGGACTTAACAGGATGCAGCAACTTTTCAGTATACCTCCAGTTTCCGAATCACAAACACTACAGGTGATACAGGCGAGTGAATAGTCCATTTCCCTCCTGGAAACATTTTACCATTTATCCATTACACAAATAACTTCTGATTAGCTTTGGTTGCCTCTTTAGCAGCAAAATAAAGGCAGGATAGTGGATTAACAGAGTTCTAAAAAAATGAAACAAAACCTTTTCCCCCCTCCTCCCCAAACACACTTCATAGGGTGGAAGAAGTGATTTCTGAACTATTTAAAAACATGAGAAAATTCACATTTTCCTCTTTTTTAACTTCTAAAGCTATTCATCCTGATTTTTTCTGTAAAGCTTTGCACTGCTTTTAAGTATTTCATGTTAAACTGCATTTAGAGGTTAAAATGCAAACTGTATTTTATTTCCAGCTTTGCTATGCACAATCCAGCATGCTTTAAGTTTATGGTCTGAATGCCTTATGTTTTCAAACCTAGTAGCCCAAGTTTATCCGTGTCAGGAAAAAGAAACGTAATAATAAAAACGTTAGTTAATTTCTAGCTCCAAGTTAACAATAACATCAGCTATGGCAACATAACTTCAACAGCTTCATTATCTGGATTTATATCCTGATCCAACCAGCCAAAAGGAGGGAGACAGAGGACCCTTAAAATTTTTCTGCCCATAAGACAAATATCACCCCTGACATTTTGCACTTCCAACCTGGCAAACAAACTGGAAGATGCTATAAAACATCTCGAGCATTCCTACAAGTCTTTAAGAGTTCAGCCATGCTGCTCTCCAGCTTCACTGGAATATATGTTGTTCCCTTAAGTCAGGAAGCCTTGAGAATTGAAAAATCACGAGAGAGAGAAAGTACCATATGTAGCAGGGAAAAAAACAAGATGAATAAAGACAGTCTTCAGTTTTCTGATTAAAAACTGATCAGTTGCTCATGTTTATTATTAGATGGTTCTTACTCATGATTTGAAATCGTGTATTCAGTTAAGTAGTAAAAAAAGTAATTACTAAAAATATATAGTGTCTGAGTTTTCCTCACTTATATATATCTATCCTAAAACAGGAGTGGAAATCTCCGTCTTAGACTCTGTTAAATGTTTAATTTTGGAAAATAACAATCATGCTCTTGAGTCTAGCAGGCAGATGTGATACATACTAAGGGCACGGCATACAAAATGCTTTTATTTTTGTTCAGTACTACATTGTTGTGCCAACAGGCATAGGTGATCAGTTATTCTTCCAAGTTCCAGAAAAAGATAACAATTCAAACTGACAAATGCTGACAGTCATTGCTTCAGACTGTGCCACTACAGGAACTGAGACACGTCAGAACTATATTATTTTATCTGACCAGGTTAAGGCAAGACTCAAATGAACAAGAAAACTCCTACTTGCCACACTAAAATCAAAACAACTGTAGATTAGAAAGCTTCTGAAGTGATAGCTAGTTAAACAATTCATATTGAGCTCAAGCAGGGTGTTAATTTGTCCAAGAGTTTGCTTCTGTTTATATATTCCAATATGAATCGCCCCTGGCCAGCACTGGAAATTCAGTCTCCCCTGGGAAGAAACAGATTGCCCTCTAGTGTACGTTAGAAAAAGTGATCCAGAAAGGACTAAAGAAGCATTTCTGGGATTAGCTCAACCAGGAATATAAACAAGCCACCGTAACACAACTACTATATTTTCTGGAAGAGGTGTGCTTAATGTTGGATTATCTTAAATTTATTAAATGCCCAGAAAATACTTATAGAGCTTTAATTAATAAATCCTGTACTTAATTTTCCTAAAGAACAGTTTATTTTAGGAACACTGTATCTGTTACTTCACTGAAGAGCATAATTACACACATTGTAGTATTGAAGGTCCTGTTATTACATCTCTTCTGAAGATCTGGAGTCTTTTTCGCTCTCAATTACCAGTTTAAAGAAAAAGAAGCAATGTGTTGTTATCACTGACTACTTTCAAAGTTTGAAGAAGCTATTTTTTTTTTGAGAGGCTGTGAACTTAATGTAAGACATAGTTTTAAGACATTCTACACTATTTTCTTTTAAAAAGAGTGTAAATACTTAAATGGCTGAAGCAATGGGAGGATAAACACTAGTCGCTAGACCAGATCAGTCAGTTCATCAGTCTGGTCTTGTACCTTTCTCCAGAGAGCAAACCTCAGAGAAACAGCAATAACTCATATTTGACTTAACTACATAGTAATACATTGACCATTCGGCCAAAACATTCCTTACACCCCTCAGTTAAACATCATTGGCATGCCTAACAGTCAGCCTCTTGAAAATAAAAGCATGACCTTGAGAATCGCAGAATGTCCTTGAGTTGGAGGGGACTCATAAGGATCATCGAGTCCAAGTCCTGTCCCTGCATAGGTCAACCCCAACATTCACACCATGTGTCTGAGGATGTTGTCCAAGTGCTTCTAGGCTATTGTCAGTCTGGTGCCACTACTGCTTTCCTGGGGAGCCTGTTCCAGTGCTCACCTCCCTCTGAGCAAAAAACCTTTTCCTAATGTTCAACCTAAACCACCCCTGGCACATCTTACTGCCATTCCCTCAAGTCCTATCAGTGGTGACCAGAGAGAAGAGAAGAGAACAGTGCCTGCTTCTCCTTCCCTTGAAGGAAGCAGCAAACTGCGATGAAGTTTCCCCTTAGTCTCCTCTTCTCCAGGCTGAACAAACCAAGTGATTTTAGCTGCTCCTCATATGACTTCTGCTCTAAATCCTCCACCAACTCTGTGGCCCTCCTCTCTCTGGACGCTCGCCTGTAGCTTGATATCCTCCTTATAATGTGGCACCCAAACCAGCACACAGTACTCAAGCTGGGGCTGCACAGGTATGGAGCAGAGTGGGACAATCACCTGTGTTGTCCGTCGTCACTGACATAAACAGAATTTTATCCTGAAAGTGCAGTGTGAAAGCCATATATCATACAATTAAATCTTTCTTAGTATAAGAATGTTTTCAGATACTAAACCCGTTTACCACTTACTGCAATACCCTAGAAAGAAATTCTACATCCAAAACAGTAATGAGCACAATTTGATTTTTTTTAAAGAAATACAGTCAGGAACCAAGCTGAGTGTTTAATATAGCCTGCATCTGTGAAGCACAATATGTTTTCTATTTTAGACAGATAAGAATCCCTTACAGATTATTCTAATTTGCTAAATTGAAGCATTCAGCATTACTTTTCTGATCTAACTTTTTATGGTCTATATGGGCGGATTTAATTGGTATGTCCTAACAGATGAAATACATGCAGCTAGTACTACAAGCCGCCATAAGTAAATTAAGACTGATGTAGACAATTACACACTTGAGCTTAGAATGAAAGGTGTACTCAGCGAGTGAGCCAAAATGTATCTTCATTTGTGTCTTGGCTTTGTCATTTTAAGGAGCAGTTAGGATGCTCTAAGAAAGTATCTTTCAGAAAAGGTAATATTTAATCCTTTTTTAATTTATAACTATGAAACATCGAGAGATCCAGTGACTCAGATACTTGGAAGACAGCTAGCACATGAAAACTGATCTGATTTCAGAAATACAACTTATTTTTAAGCAAATTTTTTGTTTGATTCTTAGCATGCTGACAGCCACAACTTCCAGCTACTCAGCTGCTGGGATGTCACTTGGGAGACATGAAAAAAAGCAGCCTCCCTAGTCTTGCCTCTGAGCACTCGGCAGCAATTGAATTAAGAGCTATTCAAACTGTACTGCACAAACTATACAGAATACACAAGAAAACACAGATATTGCACTTATCTCCCATAACATGACATGTAATTCCTTTCTTGCAGCAGCAGGCAGACATACTGACAACTGTGATGAGAATATTGACCATAAGACTGCTAACTTTCTGCTTTGACTCCAAGACATTCCCTTATGCAGATACTGTATTAGTGATGTCAACAGTGTAATACTTTTAACTTCACCTTAAGTGTAGCCAGCAGGCTGAGGGAGGCAATTCTGCCCTTCTATTTCTCTCTTAAGAGATCTCACTGGAGTACCGTGTCCAGTTCTGGAATCCTCAGCATAAGGATATGGAACTGTCGGAATGGGTCCAGAGGAGGCTACAAAGATGATCAGAAGGCCAGAGTACCTCCCATATAAGGACAGGCTGAAAGAGTTGGGCTTGTTCAGCCTGGAGAAGGCTCAGAGGAGATCTTATAGCGACCTGCCAGTACTTGAAGGGGCTACAAGAAAGCAGGGGAGGGGCTGTTTACAAACGCTTGTAGCAATAGACCTAAGGGGAATGGCTATAAACTGGAGAGGGGCAGATTTAGACTAGACATTAGGAAGAATTTCTTCACCATGACAGTGGTGAGGCACAGGCACAGGTTGTCCAGGGAAGTTGTGGCTGCCCCGTCCCTGGAGGTGTTCAAGGCCAGGCTGGATGGAGCCTTAGGCAGCCTGATCTAGCGGAATATGCCCCTTCCCATGGCAGGGTGGTTGGAACTCGACAATCTTTAAGGTCCCTTGCAACACAAGCTATTCCATAATTCTATGTTATAAGCAGCAAAAATTGCTTGAACGTACTTAAGCTTTGCATTTTAATATATGCAAAGGAAAAGTTTGATTAATATGCAAAAAAAATTATCTCGATAAATTGCAGCTTCACATCTGCAAAGCCTTGAGAATAATACGAGAAAACTGTGCAGCAGTTTTGTTGAGAACACAGAAAAGGTTTTTTCTATGCATTTAATCTGCATACAAGCTTACTTATATTTCCTGATCCTAGGTAAAAGAAGCTGAAAGCAGGTGCATTCTCACTCATTCCATGGTCTTCAAAGAAAGTGGCTCTGCTATGACCTGACCATTTCACCAGGCAGGAGGAAACAGGTTAAAATTCCACCAGTGCAAATTACGAAAGGATGGTAACTATTGAGTACATTAAAATATATGATAACATACCTGTTGCTGGGTATCAAATCTCTTAAGAGATTGGTTACCTAATCCTCTGGGTTCAGCTGGTAATAGCTAGTATGAAGGACAGCTGGGAATTATGATATGCTACTTTTCACTGAATCCTAATCTTACTTTCAGCTGCTTGACAGTATCCTGATTATTTACCTTACTCTCCATAATCCTGATGTTCCTTGCTACTGTTCATTATTCTTGCAAGCTATAATTCACCTTAGAAGTTAACCTTTTCAGAACAGAGGGCTTCTCCCAAGTAGGTGCACAGCAACATAGCTCAAGTAACAGTAACTTTAGAGAAAGGCAATGGAGGATTGACACAAGGGAAAATAACTGAAATTACTGACAGCATGAGTTATATTCTGTATAGCTAACTTTTACTTTTTCATGCTTCAATGATCACATCTTGCTTTAAGTGACTAGGCCAGCTTCTGCAAGCAGCCTTTAGAAGGAAAGGAAAGTCTGGTGCTCTCCTGTCTGCCCTGTTTACTGCAGAAAACACTAGTTCCTGTTCTGAAAAGTCTCCTGTTCTATGTTTTGCAGTCCTGCAGTTAGCTAATTATCATGCTCTAACAACATGATTGTATTTTCCCCTTGACACAGACCAATCTTCAAGTCCCATCTCCGAAAAGTTTTAATGTAAAGGAAACTCATTTTCAATCTCTAAGAGTGTAGGGCTGAATTCAGTGCCAAGCACAAGACTAGATGTTCAGAAGACTAAAGTAATCCTAAAGGCTTTTCCAATGCCTCTCTCTGGGGTAAAATAGACCATAATCTTACCCATTTATTCGCATTCAAAAGTAAAACTGACATGAAACAAGACATAAATGTAAGCAAATGACAGCATTTCTATAGCATTCTTAATATGTTTCTTAATTCACTACATTTTATTTTCTCATGGCATTTCCCATAATGAAGATTACCTGGGGGTGTCAGCATAAAAACGTCAATGTGGACAGCTGCAGCTTAACAGTCACAATAACTGTAGCTATGAAATTTTTAAGAGATGTAGTGTTTTGGTAGCAATTACAGTTATTGATATTTCTAAAATTCATTTAGACTTTTATTGTAACTTTAGTAACCAAAAGAAACGCAGTCTATGATATGACTTTGCTAAGGATAAATTGTCACAATCTTAATGTTATTAAAAAGCGTGCTTGAATGAATTTAAATTGCGAGTCATATTAAAACTTTCAATCAAAATAAATTACTCTTGATGAAAACACTGAATTAAAAATGATTTAATATTGGTCTAATTTAAATGTGAGGAGTACAGTTTCATTCAGTAAAATAGTAAATATTTTACCAATTAAGTACAATTAATTTTTGTTAATGCATCCAATAAAAAACATTCCTTTTTGACCCTTTGGACGTTGTTCAGATTAGCCTCTTGCTGAAATCTTCCATTCAAGAGCAATGAACTACGCTTTAACTTTGAAAAGCAGCTCCTGAGATTACAAACCTATTGCTTCCTACCAGCTCTTGATTTGCCTTTGTAACCTAGGATGTTAAAGTGAATCGAGCCCTTTGTACTCGGGGTTTTGTTACCAGTATTCTACGACCATGAGTACCTCTGCTACCAGAAGATGCCTCTTCCTCCACAGCAGCTCAGATTCTCACCACAGGAAGTGATGGCATTTATATCTCTACTTCTCGACGCCTTCTCTAGTACAGCTTCATTTAAATCCATAAGATCTTATAGTTCCATAGAAGTTTAAATTCAGACTCTCACGCATTAACCAAGTTCCCACGCTAGGCCTCATTACTACATCAATCACCTTTCACTGGCATACCTAATATCTTCTCTTCCTTTCATTTTGGAACAGCTGCTTTCAAGTTGGAATCCATGATTTTCTACAAGACTATAAAACTACTTGATGGACATTCAATAAAGGTAGCCAAAAAAGTATGCATGCTATCAACAAATTGAAGTTCATTATATGAAGCTCAACACATACTAGAAAAGAGAGAACAAGGTTAGAGTCAGTGGTCAGAGAACAATAAAAAAACCCCAAACCAACTGTTTTACTGAACCTAATCTTTTGACTGCACAACTCTTAACTCCACTGACATAATTAGTTACCATTAACAGCTTAATAAATTGCCCCTTCAAAATGTTTTCCAGGCAGTTATGAAAACAGAAACATTGCTCAGTCTTACTGCTAGCAGCTCAGAAGTTATGGTATTGGTAGAGAAAACACCTCAACAACATGCTGTAGCTACAGAGAGATCACCAACACAGAGGTTACATAAATTTCATAAATTACAGATTAGCACATGGTGTTTAAGCTGCCATTCTAAAAAATAATGCATTCTCTGCCGTATTTCCCAACCTAACATACTAGTTTATTTCAAAGAAGACACTGATTCTCTTTAGAAACCTTACTCAGTTTACAGCCTTAGGTCATCATAGCAACACAAAACCACCACTAATTCCACTGCTGTCTCTATCTCTCTGGACAAGGATGTTTCTACCCTCACTCTCTTCAAGAGCAAAGAGAGGAAAATCACTGTCAATCAGAGCAGCACTCTTTAAACTTGATTAGCAGCAGTATTAATGTTGAGTCTTCATTATTTATGTCTTCTGTTAGAATTACACAAGAGATCATGTTCCAATGGTAAAAAAATTACAGATATTGTCCTTTCCAGTATGAGTTTTTTCCAAGTTTAAATTCAAAACATCCTTTTAATATTGATTTTCAGATAAAGGTGTTAGGCATATAGACTATACGTAATTGCCTCAGATTTCAATAAACTAACAAATTCTACAAAAATAGTATGTAACTATCATTATTCAAATTATTTTTTCTTGACTAGTATTTAATTATTTAAAGCCCCAAAACTAAGCATCTTGCTCCATCCTAAACCAAAGATTTCTCTCTCAGTAAATAAGTGTCATTCTCTGAAGAAAGAGGGCATTGTCTGTCTGCACTATAATTTTGATAATCAAATGGGAGACAACTTATTTTTCTTTTTGAAAGGTATGTCTATGATCTACAGACAAAAGTGGTACTTAAGCATAAAGCTGTCAAGTAATGCCATGTACTTGATTTTGGGCATATTTATAGTTCTGCAAACAAACAGCTTATTACTAAAGGAGCTATTACAGTAAGAAAAATATGACAGCAAAGTCCTTGCAATTCAGAGGTATGCCTTATTCTTTTTGGAAGCTGTAAGAATAATTTTAACCGTCTCAACTTCCTTCCTTCCTTCAATCACTCGCAGTGTATTACAGACATTTCCCTTTGCGAGTTCAACATAATTTGTTGATGTTACTAATAAAAATGTTCAGGACTAACCTTAGTCTCTGTTTGTAATAGTCTTCATCTCCATCATCTCTCCATCTCTTAACATTGCGCTTCCCTGTTGTATGCTCTTCTTCCTCCTCAGAGCTCGGAAAGAAGTCACTATCATCTTCAGCTTCTTTAAAATCTCTCTTACCAAGATATTTTCTTTTTCTAGACAAAATCTTGAGTTCATAATCAGAATCATTCTCAGCATGAGAAGATGCTTGCTCTTCCTCCACTTCTGCTTCTGGATCAAAGAGCTCTTCATTAGGCACATGCACAGACTCCTCACTATCATCCTCCTCTTCATGTTTGAACTTCTTGACCTCAACATATTTCTTCTCTTTTGGAATCTTTGCCTTTGAATGAATCTGAAGGGCACGCTTCTGAAGTTTTCTCATGTGTTTTTTTAAGCGTTTATCTGTTTTTGACAGGGCTTTTTCCTTTGTAGTAGATGTGGGAGCTACACACTGAACATTTTTGGCTTGTACTTTCTTCTTCTTTGAACCTTTGTGAAGGGATAACTTCTTTCTTTCAGATGACAGCTTAGCTTGGTCTGCTAAGTACTTCTCAAAATCAGATGCTTCATTTAGCATTAACCGTCGTGTCTTCCTCTCTGGCTTCTGCACTATTTTAGTACCAAATGGAGTCATCTGTCCGGTACGAATAAGCTCTTCCCACTCTGTTTCCTGAACAGGCATAAGCATACTGCCAAGAGATGATGGGCCAGGTTCTACAACATAAATCAGAACATCCAGCATGCCTTTAGCACCTTCTGAATAAAAAACACAGGAACAGGGGGGTTTTACTCCCTCCTGCCCCAAGCTTTGTATGCATTCAGTTTAGTTTCTATATATAAACTTAAGCCCAAATTATCATCACACAATTGAAGTTCAAATAAAGCAAACCTCAACAAAGCAGAAAGCAAAATGCATCACAGTAACTTTTACTTAAAACTACTTCTCAAACTTTATATAAGGAAACGTTACACATACTATCACAGTGCAAATACTTCTGAAACAAGATACAATAGGAAGAACTTCCATAAAATTAGTTCCTCATGCCACAACGCTAATGTGCTCCCTAGGTCATTAGTTCAAGTTCAACTCATGTCACCATGTTCAGTGTAAGAAACCATCGTGTTCCTGTATGCAGAAACATCATCCACTTCTGTATTTCTGATTTATCAGTACTACTCATAAGCTTGAAACTTAACACTTCCATTGCCATATCAGAACAGGCACAAATCTTAAGACACATAAAATACTGTCTTCCCACATTCTCGAGGAAAAAAAAAAAAAAAAAAGAGAAAAATTATCTTCATAACCTACAATACTAGTATTAGGATTATGACTTTAAAAGTCAGATTGGCTGCACAGCACATCACCATAGGAGAGTCCTTCAGTTAAACTGAAACTCCTCCGTCTCCACACCCTCAGTTTCTCAGACTACTACTTCTGTCTTAGACTCCATTCACTTATGTTAAAATTCATCACACTAGGTGTTTGAATTTTACTGTGTGAACCCATCCAAATTAAAAGGATTAAAGATGCTTTCCTACTAAAAGAAGTTTACTGATATTTTGAGTCCCGTAAATTTTGTTGAACTGCAGGAGAAGCAAGAGCTCTGCGAGATCTAGAATCCACTCCAGACACATCTGCAATGGAGAGGTAGCACAAAGAGTTTACACCTCCATAAGTAACGCTGTGACCCAGAGGTGATGCGCAGATGTCAATGGGGTCCAGACTTGCCCTGCAGAGTACTGCTGATTAGTGATTGTGGCCAAGACATAATCAAGCTGGAGTTACAAAATCCAAGTTCAGAGTTCAAACATCAGCGAGAAAGAACACCTAGTGAAACACAGACAACAATCTCTTGCTGTGGAGGAAGCCTTATTTTTATTTTAAAGCACAGCACAGTCTTCCCTCTTCCAGTTCTGTGATACTTCCCAACAGTAAGAAAAAACAATTTTGTTAATGCTGATTGATAGCATTCTGCATATAAAATGTAATTCAATCACATGATGCCAGTCATCTTTATCAAATTAGCTGTGAAAAAATGCTAGGATTTCCAATTTATTAAGCCCAATACTCTAATGTGCCTTAGCCATCCCTACTGAGCTGAACACAGATTAACATCCATTTTTTAAAACTTCCCACATGAATACACAAAGATCTGCAATTCTGCAGGTGCAGAGAATAAGTGTCCTTAACACTCTCTTTGAAAGCAAACTACTGAAATTTATTTCCTTATTGGCAAAGATCTTGTAAACTAGCTTCGAATGAAAAAAGGCATTACATCAAAGTAGAACAGAATTTTCAGCCTTCTCTCATACCTTCATCTTCCTCAAATTCTATCTCATGTACTTTATCAAGAATCTCTGTTCCACCAAGAATTGCTTGGAGACGTTTTTGCTTTGCTTTGATCTTCTTTAGCTGTTGCTCCTGGAATGACAAGCAGATACATAATTTAATTTTTAATCTGGCTCAGAAACTTTCTACCCTTTTAAAGATGACTCGAATTACTACACTTGCAGTATTTTCCACTATAACCTCACATTCAAATGTTTACAGCATTGCCCCTTGGAAAAAAAAATGCAAAAAGTGTCACTGCAATATCTGTAGGACTCCAACTCACAAAGCACACACAAATCTCTTATGATATGCATACAGCGAGATCAGACTGTTTATACACACAAATTTCACAGGTGCATTATGCATTTTTCTGTACATCTTCTGAGCTCATTTTATGAATGTGTTGATTCTAATCAAGGAAGTCCATCAACTGGACCACAGAGAACACCACAAGATTTGTTCATGATTTGCAGGACTGGGCTAATGGTTAATAATCCACTAAACCCAATTATATTAATAAGATTTATTAATCACCCCAATAGTTCTGGAATGTTTTGTTAGAAAGAAACTGAAATTGTTTATCAGTCCATCATTCTAATATGTTTGTACACAGTTAATCCAGGAATGCAGCAATAATTACAAAGTGAAATGACTTAAAAAAAAGTGAAAAAAAGGTCAACTTTACATGTGCTATAACAAGTGTAGTTCATTACTGCTACAAAAATAATTCCTAGCTAGCTCTTCTGTTACACTTTTTATCTGCTTGTAATATCCTCAACTATACATTCACTGGTGATATCATGATTCCTTTGTGTTGTTAACTTCTATTTACAAAACAAGAAATTCGAATCCATAAAACAAAGATATGGGAAATGTAACTTTCCACATTTGTAACTCAATCCCTTGAAAGTATTTCCTTGCCTACTGAGGCATATACTTCAGTAAGAATCCCCTTCACTGCAAAATGAACAATTTTTTTTTTTCCCTTTCTTGTGCAGAAGAGTTTACCAGTCTGTCCACATAGCATTTCTCAAACCACAAAGCGTAAGTATACTGATGTATAGTACAGTACATCATTTCATGCATATGCACTATTATCCTTGCTACCAGAGTACTTTATATCATAAAGCACTCCCTGTACAACAGCTCTAAGGAAATAGCTATCTTGTACCAGACATCAATTTCACATTTTTCTCAATAATAGAAGAATTCAGTCTTCTTTAACTGGTTTTTTTTTAATACTACAAGGAGCAGAGTGCTAAAAGGCCGTTCTCCATGTAAAAAGTAGCTCAACACCAGCTTTAAATATACTGCCGGCCTCCAAACAGCCTCCAAAACACTCCTGAGGTTATTAGGACCACTTTTACAGACTGCAGTTTTCATATAAGGATTTATACTCATAATTCAAGGTGTGCTAGAGATGGCTAAGAATGAACATGCAACAAAGTTTGAACTGCCCCTGTAACCAATACTTGTGTAAATTGCTTCAAGTAATATGAAAACAAGCAAAATATTCTGTCCAATTACAGTCTTTAGAGTTCTATCTGGTTTAATGCACTTCCCACTATTTGAGGCTACTTACTCCTAGACTCGTACTAGCCACTGCTCAGTACTGTCCTTCTCACTCTCTTAATTGGCCAAATTGTGAGCACAGTGTTGTCCAAGTTGCTGAAACGATCAAGGTTAAAAATCAAACTACTGAATGAGTCAATGGAAAGTGGCCTGAGACTGGGAAGAAGTGTCTGAGGGCAAAGGACAGCAAGTTCTTCAGACATTTTGTTCACTGTAGAAACTATTAGGGTGTGTTTCCATCAAACAGTGAGCTAATCAGTGCTGCATTCCAGACCAGAATAAATTTTCCTTTTCTCAAACATCTTACTCCCTATTCATAGCTGTATAGGTCTGTTGCTTGCATCACCTCGATGCCTGTCAGATTGCTCTAAAAGCTCCTTTAACTTACTACTCTGGCAGAAAAAAAGCTGGAGCAGTTTCTGCCAAATCAATGACTTAAAATGGTTCACAGAAAGAAATGATTTGTACTGATATAAGCAAGATCCTGACAATCAGGGGATTAAGGAAAGGAACATAGGGAATGAAGATGACAAGAGCTGAGATTTAGGTCAGTTATTGAATCATGCCCTAACAATATTTTGCTAATTCTCCATATACTGGGAGGGATTGAAATTAATGCTAATCAGTCTTTAAGCAGGTTCTGGAATTTCAGCTTGTTCCAAAATTTACACTAAAAAAAAAAATAAAAAAAATCAGCACTCACTTTCGCATCCTTAAATTAATTTAATTTTTGGTAGAAAATTAAACCATTTAGGAGGGAAGAAACAGCAACTGTAGACTAACTCTGAACTATATAGTTAAGCAAGGATTATATTATATAATCTAAACCTTAAGCCAAAGTACATGCTAAGTATTGTCAACAGGAAATTAACGTAATTAAATCACCTTGTTATATTTTTGCCGTTTTACAGAATCTAGTTTTCTGTTTATATCTTTGTTGTCAGCCGCTTGAGGTGAAAGTTGCTCAATAATTTTATTTATTTGTTTCAGAGATGTTGTACATGACCTGCAAAAACAAAAAGATTGCAATGCACTAGTCAATTCTAAAACAAAAAATAGCACATTCTCTATTCAGATAATCTAGAGATCCCAGGAGTTTTAACATTAGATTTTAAAAGATCAAAAAGAAAGTTTCTAAATAATCACCTTCTATTTAAACGACATCAGAAACAATGCATATTTTAAGAAGTTGTACACATAAAATAGTTTTAAACAAAGTTTTGCTAATACTTAACTTCTAAAGGCAAGGAAATGGAACAAACCACTGCAATATATAACATTCAAAAGTTACAAGTCTGATGATGATAAGCAAGTGCTAGTGATTGCTTTTATTATTCAAGTTAAACAAAATGCAAAACAAAGATCTAAGTGGGATATCCTATGTTTTCATTTTCTAAAATTGTTTTAATAGTTTGATGCCATTAGATAAGGAAGCAATTTCTTCGACCTTTGCAATGCCTCTTTTACACAAAGAACAAATGATAAGATACAAATCTAGTTTCAGGAAGACAGACTAGCTCAAGGAGTTAGCAGTAGATCAACATTAAATTTTCCTTATGCATGCCATACCATTTTTTATGTTTCCCTATAAAATACGAAACTCAGGTTGAACTATATACTATAACCTAATACCATCCATTTCTGCTGTTGAATTTATTGGCAAGAAATGAGGCACTGCTCCATTATCAGAAGCAACAAATACAGCAAAAATAGCAGAATATTTCATAAGGATACTCATAGCATTATGAAAAATGTCAAAGAAAACTCTTTACAACACCTGCACAGCAGTTGTTCTTCCCCTTACATGCAAAGAAAAGCACTATATACATCTCCTCATTTGGCAGGGAGCAAATTGTTCAATCACGTTTCTCTTCAGCTCTAATCTGCACTCTACTACTGTTCTCCTAGGAGATGCATTCTACCAGACCCTCAGCTATCACTGCCATCTTCACTTTTCCATTCTCTTTCAATACTTTTGAACCATCCCATCCCCTTTCTCAGTCTTCCGTTTTGCTGCTTTGAAGTACATCATCCTCTTTCATGTCTCCTACCTTTTGGCTCTTCCTTTTGTGGCCCTATGGTCTCTCAACATACACCGCTATGGTCCTCTTCCACAAAGCTTTATTTAACAGGACTGTTAGATTTAAACAGTATTTAACTTCACCTATTTTTTACTCTCCTTCTTTTGCTTAAATTTGTGTGTATCTTATAGAGCCATGCAGCTTCTACCGTGAACTCTGGGCCAACTACCCAAAAACTGCTTCTTGCCCAATTTTACCTCTGGTCATGCATTCATTGCGTTACAGGACTTTAACCAACTCTATCATGCTCTACTTATATGCCTCTACTTTTGCCGATCACTCTGCTCAACAAGCCAGCCATAGTGTTCTTCAAAATCTACTTTCAGACTGCACGTTACATCTCATACAGAAGTTCTACGGGTCTGCATAAAACATTTGCATCCTCTCATGTAAACCTCCATTTACAACTTTAAGTGGAAGCTGAAAATAGAGGAGTAGGAACAATCATGTTTCCTGAGGAAAAACAGGAAAATGCACCACTCTTTCAATAACCACATAATCCAACTGCAATGGCTACACCGCACCGTAATTCCTCTCAACGACCATCTTACTCATTACCTCCTTCTGATACGTAACATCTGAAATAAGGTTCCAGCTTTGTAAACTTAATTTTAATTTCACATCTCCACACCCAAACTGGAAAATCAATGAAGTGCATACAATCAAGTGTATGCATAACACGGGAACTATGTGAGAGTTCACATTGGAGGCCTATGGCACTCAAGCACTAAAAACCAACATTAATGCAGTACAGTGAACGATGCACAGATGGAATTATTTACCTGCAGCAGTTCACACAGTAACTCTATAATAAGGCTAGAAACAGAAAGGGAGATCTAAGATCAAAACCCGTAAGACTTGTGGCTTCTATTCCTCAAAGTCTTCTACTATCAATATACCATGTTAATTAGGCATTTCATTATTTTAAAGTGTCATTAAGTACTTCATACAAGCATTTGTGATAAGGTTGTTTTGGCTGTAGCACACTCACAATACAAAGTCATCCGAGTTACAGAAAGCACATAACCAGAAGCACATAAAGCCACGAAGCACACAGAACTGAAGAACTGGCATTTTTTTTTTTGTACTATAACTTTGAATAACAGAGTACAATGCAGTCTTCCACTACCCAGAAAACACAACATGCATCTTGGTAAAGCAGCAGCCAAAGCAGGAAAAGGAGATGCACTGTCCTCTGATGCATGACTGAGTTAGTCAAATAAGAACAACGAAGCATTGCTCTGATGTGAAAAATATTTTCTCCATTTTTAAAGGGTGAGCAACTCTCTGAGTACATGTGAACTAGTGTTTTCAAAACATGTTTTCATCTTTCAGTTTTTAAAAACATGAAACACCAAGCCTTATTAGACAGCCACTAACAGAAAGTAATGGTAAGAAAGAACATGATTTACCTTAAGTCATCCAGCACTGACTGATATTCTTTCTCTGCATCAGCTGCTTTTGCTGCCTTATTAGCTTCATTAATTGCATTATCTACTTGCTGAAGTACTCCTTGCTCCAATACATCCTGGTCGTAGACATCAACTCCTAAACCTTTGAGCTCAGCAGCCTGTGCACTATGTGAGATGGACTGGATCTGCTGCCTGTTGATCTGTAAAAGGGGTTGTCCTCTCCTGGGGACCTCCAAAGGAACAGCCATGGAAGTGGATGACTGGCTGGCAGAGCTGGGACCTGGAGTACTATTACCCAGGTCACTGTTACAAATGCCATTTTCTTGTTCAATTCCAGATTTCTCAGCATTATTCAGGTAATTATCGCTTGCAGTATGGATAGGGTCTTGTTCTTGGTTACTCTGGGGCAGGTGGCTGTTGTCTGTTGGCATCCTCTGCTCAAAAGCAACAAAGAACCGCATCATCATAAGAACATTCACACGCTCAAAGCTCCTCATGAAGACTGTGCCCAAATAAAAGCACGCAAAACAACGAACATGTTGTTTTACGACATTCTTGTTTCAAAACACCTAGCAGATCGTTCCTCCACTAGTCCTCCTCCCCCCAAAAACGTCCCCAAACCAATGTCCACAATCAAAGAGTGGCCAAATCTTCTTAAAGGCAACGATATAGAATACTCCCTGAAGACACTGATGTCAAGACAAATAAAACAAACTGTAAAAATCACACTCCTGGCCAGGGAGCGCCCTCAATCTTGTGTGTAAACAGCCACACTCCACAAGACTAAAAGAAAAACAAAAACATACGCAACTTAACACACCCCAAACTGAAAAATACAAGTGTTTAAAACTGGGTAAGACTTGCCAGTGACTGCACTGATGACAACAGCTGGAGGCTTTAGTTTGACAACTCAGCTTGGACGCGGAACATCTCAGTTGTTACGAAACTGACAAAGGCCGCGCTGATCGAGGCGCGCCGGGAGCTGCTGCCGCTCGAAGCCTCCAAGGCGAGACCGTCTTCTGAACACATGTAATTTTTTATCGACTTCGACGGGAAACAGACATCACTAACCCGCAGGAAGACGTTCACCAGGCAGGTGGGTTTCGGCAGCAGCCCCTCCCGGCAGCCCGGCCGCTTCCCTGAAGGCCTCCCGCGCTTCACTCCCCGCAACAGAAACGCGAGGGGCTCCGGGGGTGGCCGCTGCCCCAGCCCCGGCGGCAGGAGGACGAGGAGGAGGGGGAGAAGAAGAGGGGTCCCACCTGGCCGCCCGCCGGCCGCCTCGTCACTTCCGCAGCGTCCGTGCGCGCGGCGGCTGCGCAGGAGCGGGAGGCGGTGCGGGGCAAACCCCGCCCTGGGGACGGGCCGCTCCGCCCCGGAGAGAGGGACTGGGGAGGGAGCTGGGAGGGGGGGCTCTGCCCTGGACGGAGGGGCTGGGGAGGGAGCTGGGGTGGGGGCTCTGCCCTGGACGGAGAGCTCGGGGGGGAGCTGGGAGGGGGGCTCTGCCCTGGACGGAGGGCTCGGGGCGGGGGGAGCTGGGATGGGGGGCTCTGACCTGGATGGAGGGCTCGGGGAGGGAGCTGGGATGGGGGGCTCTGCCCTGGTTGGAGGGCTCAGGGAGGGAGCTGGGATGGGGGGCTCTGACCTGGATGGAGGGCTCGGGGAGGGAGCTGGGATGGGGACTCTGGCCTGGGTGGAGGGGCTGGGGAGGGAGCTGGGATGGGGAGGGAGCTGGGATGGGGGCTCTGCCCTGGTTGGAGGGCTCGGGGAGGGAGCTGGGAGGGGGGCTCTGCCCTGGTTGGAGGGCTCGGGGAGGGAGCTGGGATGGGGGCTCTGCCCTGGTTGGAGGGCTCGGGGAGGGAGCTGGGAGGGGGGCTCTGCCCTGGTTGGAGGGCTCAGGGAGGGAGCTGGGATGGGGGGCTCTGCCCTGGACGGAGGGCTCTGGGAGGGACCTGGGATGGGGGGCTCTGTCCTGGGTTGAGGGCTCATGTGGATGCGTTCTGGTGTTTGCAAAATTAGCCCAGGACTCCAAAGCACAGTTGTGCAATCATTGGATCGCATCGAGGTTGCGCCAAGGGGAAAAGGGGAGGATGCTACACAGTTCAGGATTTAGGAGCAGGGTTGCTCACATACTTCATGAGCAATTGGGGAGTGAAGCACCTCTTTAGGGGTGCTGTGTTCTCCTGCCCGCTGGGCTCTGTAGCAGGACTTCCTTCTCTTTTCCTCATTCCTTTCTA
This sequence comes from Clamator glandarius, assembly GCA_033459285.1. Lineage (NCBI taxonomy): Eukaryota > Metazoa > Chordata > Aves > Cuculiformes > Cuculidae > Clamator > Clamator glandarius. The sequence continues at coordinate 907,341 of JAUNZM010000677.1, read as the reverse complement.
TTTCATCCTGCTTTGGTAGCGACAATAGCCAACAGCTAGATTTTCTCCAGGACTTCTCTTTTCCTCATTCCTTTCTATTTTCTCCCTACTTTGGTAGCAGCAAAAGTGGACAACTAGGTTTTCTCGGGGATTCTTAGCTTTCTCTGCTCTATCTCCCCGCTCCATTGCCCTGACAGCCCTGGACCCAGCTCCGCCTTGTTTCAGCAGCAGAATGGGATTTGTTGTCTGAGCCTTGGGCCGGCTGTCAGAAGGTAAATACACAGCAGAATATGTTTGGAAATGTTCTGCTAACTAAATGCTGAAGGAGCTAGTATTTAACTTTTGGCTCCAGAGGAGAATTTGTGATTCAGTTTGACCACAAGAGTTGCTTTCTTCACCTGCTTTTTAGTTGTCCTGCTCCATGTATTCTTAATGTCATCTTAGGGTAGATTCTACAGGCCTTTGAAGCTTGTTCTGTGGCGTTCCATCCTTGATGCATTTGCAATGTTATACCTTTCTTTTTTCTATCCCAACATGTAGTTTTGCCTAAGCAAGTGAGATCTATGGTTTTGGTATGTTCTTAGCCTCAGTTATTTCCCAGAACTGTCCTTAACAAAGGCTGTAAAAGTACAAAATCTATATTGTAAAACAGAGTGATTTTGAAGTGGTATTTTCACTGCAGTCATATTCACATACAAAATTAACCTCTGATGAACTGTAAGTTCAGTTCTGCTTTTGTCTACATACACATCTGGGTTCTGATCTTTTCACATGGCTTGTGTGCCTGCATGTTTCTCTATATTTTACTGAAATATTTAATTGTGTTTACCTTCAATTTCTTTTTAAGGTTTTTTCTACATGTAGATGGCTGCTAGCTCTAGTGCAGTGAGTCTACTAAACCAGTGGTGGAGTGGCTTCCTCGACAGGGCAAGTTCTGCTTGTTTGGTTAGGTTTTTTGATGTTGTTAATGTAGCCACAGTCTCCACCTCCCTTTTATGCAAACATTAGTGATGACACTTAATCCTTGCTGGAGCTGGTTCTAGGAATTTTTGACATGCAGTAATTGTGCTTTCCCCCTTGAACTAGCAAGACTTGGAAATTAAATTCTGTGGACCTCTTCCCTTTCTATTATCTTTATGGGATTACTGGGAAGCATCCTGGCAGAGTATGTAAAACAGCAGCTTTAGTTACTGGTTTTGAAGGGCTGCAAAAAGACTCCTGAAGAAGCACAATTAGAATAACAACTTGGAAAGGAAGCACTTTCTTTCTCTGACTCTGAATTGGGTAATGGAAAATCAGATTGCGTAAATCATTGTCACTGATGATGGGGAGGAAAAGTTCAGTTTTAATTTTTGGTTTAATTTGTTGTCCATCATTTTTATTCAGTTCCCTACTCTAAAAAGTTATCCCAAGAGTGATAGACTCAGAATCATATGGGAAACACATCCCAGTGATGTGTCCAGTATATCTCAGTAATAACCTGCCACATGTCAATCCCTTGTTCTTAGCAGGAGATGATCCTCTCAAGCACTTTAGTGCCCGACTGTGCTGTTAAGGGTGTGCCCTGCTGACAGTTGGCCAAATCTTCAGTCTTGCTATTTTCAATTAGACCTTTCCTCCATGGATTTTAGTATGTATCTTGCCAAACTGAAGGCCAAGGAAGGACTTTGTGACAGAACATGGTTATGGATTTTATTCTGAGGAAATCCTGTACATGAACTATGACCAATTGCAAAAGAGCAACCATACAGAAAGGCTTGGTCTCACTGGCTAAGGAAAAAGAAATCTGAACATTTTCAGAGTTAAGTGGCACCAGGATTTGAATGTCATCTTCGAGCCCTCATCACAGAAGTGTTTACATTCATTAAGGTGACCTGAGATAGAACCTCAAGCATGTGACTACTACTTTTGTCTATGGAGCAGTCCCAGTGGACGCAGTGCTTTGCTAAATATTTAAAGATGCTTCTTGTCTCAGAGTGCTTAGGCCTAAGATTTTTGTCTGTTCATAGATTCATGGAGCTTAAGGCCAGACAGGACTATCAGGTCATTTTTTTCTGACCTCCTTTGTGACACGCAGCAAAAATTCTCAGTAATTCCTACATCAGGCCTGTGTCTTAGAGCTGAGATAGCACAGATGGCTTAGCAATACATCACATTTTGTTTTTTATCAGTAGAACACTGACTACATAAGTTGGTAGATTGTTTTAGGGGCTAATTCCCCACACTATGAAAAAACATGTTTCAAGTAGCCTGAAACACACCAGCTTTAAAAAAAATGACCAGTTGCTTAAATAAGGGTCTGGCCTGTTAAACATGGAGGGAAAGACACCAGTGGAATTTTTTAAGAAGCCTCAAACTCAGCTTTGTAAATTCTTCAGACTGAATTTCAGCAGAACAAAATTTCTCATACCTCCTTAGTGGTCTGTAGCAGGACAGACACCTCAGGTTCCACCTAAAACTTCCCTAAGGAGTTATGTGCTATGGCTGTTCCTAGAAACACTGCTTTCGTGGCTGAGCTGATCAGCTGGGTACGCTTCTCCTGCCTGAGGCCAGCTTAGTCGCTGAAGATCCCAACACTGTGCTACATGGGTCATTTAGTCAGGTGTGGTCTCCTAGTGCCCACAGGCAGCACTGTTCTGTTAAAAACCATTTGGCAGTGTCATATTTTAGGGCGTATCAGTTTAGCTTCTGTCGTTTTCAGTGCTTTCCTAATGGAGTATCAGCTGTGGGTCTGAGCCAACACCCTTGGAGTTTTCTGTGCTGGTGGTGAAAATGCTATACACTGAGGCACACTGATACTTTTAAAACAAACTGTTGAAACTGTGAGGTTGTGATGAAAGTAGATAATAAATGATTTGGGGGCTGTATTACTTCTCAGGAGGGCATAGAACTGCCAGCAGCATTGGCAGAAATGAGAATTCCATCCAGAGTAATAATGCATCTGTACCTCTTTGTACCAGTGAGTTGAGTGGCAAGTATCTCTCGGAGCCGTGCCAGTGCAATAAAGCTAATATATCAACTTAAGAGAGATGCTAAGCTCTTTGAAAACAATTGTGTAGTTGGCAAGCAATAGCTTTTGCTCTTCATACTGCAAAGAGATAAATCTGGGGTTTCTTTTTCCCTCTCTCTCCCTGCTGTGATGCATTTAAGAAATTAAATGCAGAAATCTACTGCTAATGCACTATTAGGTTGGAAAAGTCATGAGTGCAGATGGGAACAAATTCCAGAAGTGAAAGTTTACCCCCACTACTTTACTGTGGTTAGGTTGCTCATCTTTTGTGTTTCCAGCAAATATCCCTGGACTAAGGCTTACGTGCAAGGAAGTTTTTGACAATACAGTCTTTTCAGGAAAGCTCCATATATATGTTTATTTGGGATGCGTGTTTCTCCAGCGGAATTAAAAAGTGACTTTCTAGCCTTATGTGCTGCAGCTTGTAGAGGATGGCTCCTGAACTTGGAGCCAGATCATTGCTTCACGTGTGTCTTTGCTGTCTATCTTTTATAGCTGTGTGTACACAACCCTTTTTTAAGGCCTTGGAAAAAAGCACACAAATATATATCGGTTTTAAGCACTGAGTTAACATGTAGTAGGATTTGGTGAGGTCAGTTGCTCCAGTCTTCTGCAGGCAAAGAGGAAAGTTGAACCTGGAAGTTTATTGAGTCTGTGCACACCAGTCTCACACATTTTGTGTTCTTCAAACCTGTTTAGTGGGAAGCTTATGATGAGACCCTGGCCCCTGTATAGCAGAACCAGGATCTTCTGCTACTGTCATACCCAGGTAGCCATAGGCTGCTGCTTTCTCACCTGCTGACCACCTGTGCTAGATCTTGCAGTGACTATGATTCCTAGAGCTCACCGGCAGAGTCATGCTAAGACAGTGTTTGAACTGTCAGATGGTGCCAGGAAGAGAAGCATATATATATTCAAATACTGGAAAATCTAGCTCCTGAAAAACTGGGCAAGCAGACAGACCCAGTAGCCGCCACCTGCCTGCTTTAACACTAGAGGGAGGCATCACCTAGAAGAAATCACACAGGCTTCTAAAACAGTGCAATTTAAAACGATTTATGTGTCTTGGAAGGGAGCAAAACGCTGATTTCTTTTTAAAGCCTCTGTTTTTATTGGAATACGTTATGGGAGGCCTCATTTGTTGCCCAGAATGCTCTTGGCCAGAGTGAAATTCAACCTCCTTGATGAGGCAGGCAGATTCAGCCTGTGCTGCTCTACTTTGTCTTAGCTGGGCTCTCCTGGGACAACCTTGTGCACAGGGTCTGGATGTAGTTCAGCCTCTATAAATAGCTCATTGCTCAGTACTTGTGTGAGCAGATTTTGAAGGCTGTGCCAAAGAATAATGAGTGGTGGTGTTGTAGTTCGCTTTAGACTGACACATTCAAACAGATTTCCCTATCTGCCCTCAGTCTGCACCCAGAGCAAAGGCCAAGAAGATGAAATGTTAGTGCCCCGCTCTGTGTTTATTTCTCCCTAGTTGCAAAATAATAGGGATTGACTTAATGTTAGTGGCTATGTAGGGATAGTTGTGGTGCCTGAGGAGGCTTTCCTTCTCCCCCTTTGCCCCATTAGCTCCTCCAGTTGCAGTGTGGATTCTGTCCCATGTAATGACTCAAAATGCAAAGCTCCCTCATTCATGCTAGGACTGCTTCCATGTCCATAAACTACATTTTGATGGCTTTAAGAAAAAGACCATAGGAAAATGTGAATAGTTATTTGAGGGCTCCACAGCAGCTGACAGTAACCTACAGCTGTATAAAGTGTGTATTGTACTGAGCAGAGAGTTAGAAGTTATAGTTCTAAAGTAGGGATCAGATAGATGAAAATCTTGCAAGCTAATTCCAGCAAAGGGGCAGGGAGCATTGTTGCGTGTTCTTTCCTCCACTCCTTATTGTGAGGAGTAAAGGTGGTGTGTGAAGAAGGGGAGGAAGCGGGGTAGGAAAACAGGCCCAGGAGCTCTGGGTATCCTGCCCAAATTTTCAGTGATGTCTGGTCAATGGAGATGCTTATTTGTTCATCTTTTAAGATTTATTTCTGCCTTGCCTCAGCTGGTGGGCACAGCTACACCTAGCAGGGAAAGGGGGAAAAACGTGCTCTGTGGCGGCCTTTTCCAGTCAGATAGGAGGGATGAAAGACTACTGAAGGAGCAAGAGAAGCAGAGCTGGGATGTGCACATGGGGAGGGAAACAGATATGAGAACGAAATGTTTAGAGGGGGATCAGAGAGGAAAGAACAAATGTGAAGAGTGAGAAAGGGCCTGTTATTAAATCTGGGGGCCAGAAATCATTGCTGAGCAGGGCAGTGCAGAGGAAAATAGGTGGCTGTTTTGAGTGGGCTTAAATCTTTGAATTTAAGTGAGGTTGATACATGCTGATGGGCCCAGGTGCTCTGAGATCACTGTGATGGAAGTCTTGAGACGTAGGTCTGTCGTCAGAAGGTGCAGTTTACAGACAATTTGAGTGGATGGTAGGAATTTAAAAGAATAAGGAAATGTGTAAGTTAAACAACCAAGACCCTGTTTAGAGTCACTTAAGCTGTTCCATAAATTTATCCTTTAACAAGTTCCAGGCAGTGCCTTTCATCCTTTTGGCAACATTTCAAATGTCCTGAGTCTCTGCTGAAGTGGGACTTGGTCCGCTGTTCCTATTGCATCATGCTGCACCACCTCAGCCATATACTGCTCCTAATAAAGGTACTTTCACAGTGTCTGTATGCGATTTAATTCTGTTGAATTCCTTGGACACCTCATCATTTGTGATTCTCACCAAAGGCCTTGAGATATCTTTTGTTAAACAGCTAAAAGAAAATTACATTGGGAAAGCTGCTGATGTGGTTCCTTTTTTGCCTTTCAGAACATAATCCTGCAGATCTGTGGTTATTATAGCAGATCTCTGTTTAGACCAAGGAAGATTTCTCAAGGTGCTGTTTAAGACTTCCTGTTTTATGCTGTAAATTGTTAATCATTCCATGACAGCATAAATAAAATTAAAGGGTTTAATTAAAACTAATGAATGAGTGAATGGAGAATACACAGCATGTTCCGCTTGCAAAGCACTGGTGCTGTGAATAATTAAAATGTCACAAAGTAGGAGATGTTTTAGTAAAAATGTTGGAGCTGCAAAAATAGAGACCCACAAACTTTGGTAGTTTGCATGGGTTTTGCTTTTTCAGTTGGTTGAAATCAGTTTATGCAAGTTAGGGGAAAGATGGAAGAATACATACAACTCTAATTTTTGTTAGGATGGAGTCAAAGTTGAAAGCTTAATGCCAAACAAATCTTCCTGTATTTTGAATAGGTTTATGTCTCTCTGAAGATTGAATTGTTATCATACTTCAGTAACCCTAAAACCATATCTCGCAGGGGATTAGTTTCTTTTGAGTCATCTGTGATTGTACTCTTGCAAAGTAGACTTATTATTGCAGACTATGACGTTGTTGTTACTTCTTAATATTCTATCTACTCAAAGCACAAGCATTCTTAAAAGCATTCAAAACTGAACCACAGCCTGAATTGGATCTGCCTTTGGCTCAGATTCGGTGTATGTGACATGGTCAAGCAGGCCAAGCAAATAATTTTATCTGGACTATAAATAGATCTAGGGGACGTAAGGTGGGTGTTGGAGAGATGAGGCCAGAAGGCTGATCAGACTGTTGTAAAGTTTGGGATTACACCTTAGACCCAGAGCATCAGTTGTAGGAATCATAGGAAAATATATTCCATCTTGCTGCTTTACAGCGGCCTGTTATTGTCTGTGCTATGATGTGTTTGATACCATCCCTCTGTGACCCATTCTGAGGCTGGTGTTCTCAGCTCTGGACTTTTGTGCAGATCTCTTGACCCTATGTCATCTTCTAAGGCAAAGAGCCTGTTGGAGGATGAAATAGGATCTAGGTGAATGTCCTGGCTACTGACATCACTGATGAAATAGTAATTCCCCTGCAGCCTGTTTTCTGTGTCATAATGACCCAAGGTAAGTGTCAGTGAGGGACTTCAGTCAATGCAGGGGTTTGACTGCGTATGTTGGGAGTTTTAAAAGGTACCATACCTCCATCAAGTGCCTCTAGAGGCCATGGTCTAATGGTGGGCAGTATTGCATACAAGTTAGAGTGGGGTGAAAAGGTGAAGATCATCTATGAGGTAAGTGGCTATGCTGTGGCATAATCCTACTCCTGTATAATGTAATTTCTAAAGATGGCTGGGAAAATGAATTTACCTTGAAAATTGCCACCAATTTATCCTGATGTGTTAAGACTAGAACAGTGCAACTTCCAAGTGGCACCGTGGAGTTTTCCATGTCCAGACTGGGTATATAAAGCCTCACTAATAACGATATCCACAGTATATTCTCTCTTAACGCTTGGCTGGCTGTTTAGCAGAAGATTAGACTAGGTTAAGACAATGGTCCTTCTGAGCCTTAAACATTTGTAAGGGAACAAGTAGACTTTGCCAGGAACTCAAATGATTTCTTAATGTTACATTAAACAACATTTAAAAGTATGGCATAACCCTAATGTATTTGCTATTGTTTTAATTCTTTAGCATCATGAATAGTGTGGAAAAAAGGTATCTAAAAATGCATTTCTCCCAGGAGAACGGAAGAAGAATATAGAGTTTTTGTGCCTAAAGTTTTCTCTTTTCTTGTATATTTTTGGCTTATTTTTGTAAAATATTCAAATATTTTGGAAGCAAAACATTGAGAATCTAGCTAAGAAAAAATGTAGTTCTCATATCACTTTGGATGTGCTTGAGTTGGGGAAAGTTATACTGAAGAAAATGTGAGCTACAAATTCAAAATATCTATACATTGTCAAAGCAGACTAGACTTTCTGGCTCACCCTATTGCATGAGAGGCCTTGGTTACCCATAAAAAATAATAATTAATAACTAACAATTGGAGTTAATTAGGTGTGGTCAATTCCTCACATAAATTATGCTGATTGATGTGAATTCTTTGAGTTAAATGGCTACATTAATAATTACAAATTAAAAATAATTAAAAATGCAATTGAGAAAATATCTTCCCACTAGTTACTTTATCATTCAGTTTTAATTAAACAATTTGGTACTCATTTTGAATCCAGGGCTTGTATGCTGCTCCTGGTGACATCATTGTAAATCTAGGGTGAGTTTCTTAGGGAGTCAGTGGCATTACTCCAGATTTACATAGATCTAGCCAAAAGCAAAATTGAGTCCATCAGCTGTAGCATTCCCTTATCTTCAAAGGGGATTGGTTTCATCTGTAATAAACTATCTCAGGGCAGCCTAGTCTAAACCTAGTTGTTTGGCTTCACTGAGGCTCCTTGTGTGAATGAATCTTTTATAGGTTTGAGCCTAAAAGATGAAATCCAATAGCAATGTTCCACAGACTTCACTGGAGCAGATCCAGGCTCTGTAGAGCCTCTGCTAAGAGGCTTTTCATTATGGCAAGATACAGTTAAGGATGCAAAAATTTGTTGGGGTTTTCATAGGCACGCATATAAAAAGTAAGATTTCCTAAATTCCAGAAGCTGCCAAAGATGATTGCAATGTAGCTAGAAAGAGGCAGGAATGAAGTGCTTGACTCTGTCCATGCTGTTCTGTTTTTGCAAGGGGTAGTTCTGGTTAGCTGTGTTCTCTTGCTGTACATATCAGCACAGTATTTTTTTCAAAACATGGATCAATCAGTTGCTTCAGTAGTTTATTTCCTTAGTTAGTGATCAACAGCCAAAACTTCAGATCAGGATTCTTCAGTGAATAGTCTCATATTTTTAACTTAGACTTCTCAAGTTTAATGCTTGCTATGTAATGCTTTCAAGCTGCTCCCAGAAGTGATCCTAGTGAATTGTTCTGGAGGAGTCCACAAGATGAGCAGGCTGGTCTAGCTCATAGCTCCTGCATCAAAAGGAAGCTTGCAAGATTTTTTCAACTCATCCATGAGCAGCCATGTAGGGACAAGGGGCTGTTTCCTTTGATTGACTGGGATCCACCCCAGACAGCACACTGTTAGGGGAACTTGTGTTCTCTGAACGTTTTGGATGAACATACACAGTTTTACAGTTCTTCTCCCTGTGGAGTAGCTGGGGACATTATTTATATCGAAGTATAATGACAATATTAAAACCTAAAATTTAGACTAAATATCAAAGAACATAATTACAACTAAATTTATTACAGTTAAATCAGTCTAAAGAAACATCAGAAGCATCACCCTGTAGCATGGATGACATACAACTATGATATACCCAGAACTGGGAGAATACTGTGTAAGCAGTAATCTTAGATTCTTGTATCTAGATGATGAAGGTAAAGAACAGTAAAGAAAGTAATACACTGGGGCAGGGGTACAGAGGGGTCAGAAATCTACATCCCTGGTATAGAACTGGAGTTGTCCTTGTTGCATTTTTGTATTGTTGCACGTAGTATTCATCTAATTTTATACTGTTCATGCCAGCAGGCCATGGAATCAAGCAGCTGTGAATCAACTCCAATAACTAGGGTAGAGTCAATATCTAATTTTATAAAGAAATCCTTTTAAAAAGGACAGGAGACCAAAGCTAGGATTAAAAGAGCCTTCCAGCGTACACATCCCGTCGCGCATCAGAGAGTTGTCAGTATCCCTGATACAATTAACACTGCATCAAAACCACAAACCTCAGCAAGTACAGAAAGTGAAAGCAATTTTGGTATGATCTGTGCTAGAGCAATTCCCTTCACAATAGGTCTAAGCTAACCCAGACTGATGCTTTTTACACAAATGATTATAAATAGAAGCCAAAATTTTGTCAAACCAATAGTGCAACTTTAACATATTGGCCCCTTGGTGTCATTTGAAGAAAATTAATGCAGAGGGCCAAAGAGACAGAGTCTGCAATATGTAATGCTCCGGAGACATAGCTGAGATTTTGTTCCTGGTGTAGCAGAAATAAATACTCTTGGCAAGTCATAAGGGAGAAATAAGACATGTGCATAAGTAAGATTAATCAGTAAAGCCAGTGTCTATCTCATGAGTCATATCTGACATCAAAAAAGCTAAGGTTGTTGCATGTTAAATTTGTGCTACTACGGGAAAGGAAAAATCTCCTGTGAAAATTGTGCTGTAGATTTGTTGAATGTGCAAGCACTAGTGAGAATGGGGGAAGGGAAAGAAGGAGAGGTGGCTTCTTTCTCCTCTCTCAATAAAACATGAAGTGTGGAATCATAGCCCAAGCAAAATCAGTAATAATGATCCTGTGGCTCTTAGTCTGGGTCCTGCCCATGGTTTGTACATCCTAGGCTACAGTGGAAGGGCTGAATTTCTCAGCCTTTACCGTCATTGAGCTAAGTGGGAGTGACAACTGGCCAAAGACCCTGATTCTGTCTGCTGAAAATGCTGGATCTGTTAAAAAAGAGGCAAGGGAATTTTTCCTCAGTGAGGTGAAATAGACTTTTCCTATGTTTTTGTGAGCCACCACAGTGTGACTAAATAATGAGGGAACTGGAGGGACAGAAGTGGCCGCAAGAGTGTACAGCTGTGGCTCCAGGCTCCAGGTCCCCTGTGCACCTCCCTTTCCACACAGTATGTGCAGAGGTGACCTGAAGCAGAAGTGCCTCTTCTCTTGCACATTAAACAGTGATGGCTTGGTGTGCGCTGCTTTGTTTCCCTTTGCAAGATGGGTGGACAGAGGTCCTTATTTCATTTTCATGGCAAGACTTCATATGGAAAGCACTGTGGAAGAACATATGTTGCTGCAAATATCAAAACTGAGCTGTTAATCTGGAGTTTCATCTTGTTCTCCACATTGAAAATCTTGTCCTGCTCCTTTCTGGCAGAGGGAAGTCTAACAAATGTTCTATTCTTCAGGACAACTTTCAGCCCCTTTTGTTCAAGTCCATTTTTCACTTGCTGGTTTCCCTAAAACAGGAAAGCCAAGTGGTAGCCTAATAGAGTTTAGGAGATCAATCAGTGCACAGGCAAAACAGGACTCTGGAATAAAATCAGAAGGGGAAAATATGCCCTTCTTGCACCACAAACTCATCCTTTTACAAAAGGTTTTGGATGCCGGTGCCAGTAGGCAAGAAACCAGCACCCACAGGGTCCTACCAGGCAGGGAGCAAGGGTAAAGCACAGTGGGATTGATGAGCAGGTGGTAGAGGCAATGCCAGCAGGCTGAGCAGCCCTGGCCTGCTGGAGCCTGGGGACCTGCTCATGTTTCAGCTGTGGGCTGCGTGCCAGCTCCTCAAGAAAATATTTGCAAGGCACTAATGCCCGATATATTGGGATGTGAGGGATTATGAGCACTGCACCCAAACCAGGCTGCAGATATAGAGCTTTTTAAAAGCCGTAAGTCTTAAGGCTAGCTCTTGTGTGCGTGGGAGCTGTTAGTGCAGGAATGTGCTATCTGTCCTGCTGCTGGCTCATTTATATTAAGTATCTTAAATAGAAAGTGCAGATGAGAGGGACTGCTTGCCAAATGCATTGCTAGATAAAAGATGAGAAGATGGAGTTAAAGGTGAAGTTGTGCATCAGTCATTTAAAGGTTATATTCATGCTGTAGTTAGCTTTGCAGTTCCAGGAACTTATGAATGCAGCTTATTTTGGCAAGAAAAGATGTCATGTTAAGAACATGCAATTCAAGGGGTTTTTTTGCCTTCAAATGATGAGGATGAAAAGCCAATAAAGATGATAGACCTAGACTAAAAAATCACTGTCTCCCAGCCCTGCCCTGTAAGAAGATCCCACTCCTATGCATGGATTTGTGCAATGAGTGGGCCTATTACCTACCCTGCAGTTTCTTTCTTTGTCTGCATAGAAAAATGGGTGCAGGGAGGGCATCAAGCTTAAGCACTGATAAACTTATCCATTTCTGGAGTCCTAGCATAGCACAAGTGCCTTGGGACAAAGTACTTGCCCTATGTTAGAGAGTTTGATGACTTGTGCTTCCCTGTTTTCTGGTCCAGCTTTGAATTGTCTCATAGCAGAGACATCCTCTGTTCTGCAGCTGTCATAACACTTGCAAACCACCCACTCTTCACAGGAGCAATTACATGTAACCCAACCCCTTGCCGTATGTGCAAGCTGATCTCTCCCACTGCCCTTACTCAGGCTCCAGAATCCCTTTGTTTTGCAGTGCTGTCACCTCTCTAGCAATCCCAGCAGACCAGCTTCATTATTTTCCAATTTGTGCTCCAGGCTCTGAGACCTCAGACCTGCCAGCCTTCCAGGGGAATTCCACTTACGCAGCTCAGACAGGGTGCTGTCTGCTGGAGATTCCCTCACCTGTGTCTTCTAGAATAACTAACAGGCTGATTTATCTTTCTCCTAATTGTATCAAACTATTTATCAGCCATAATTTTTTGCTTCTGATTTACCTCTCTCCTCTCTGAAGCAGGAATTTGGCATAGAGTTTAGCTTTTTGGTGCTGATTTATTTGAGCTTTTGTCACAGTTTACCACGGCCCTCCTTTCCATTTCTGTGCTGCCACATCAATTATTGTGTCCTGGCCCTGTCTGGATGGAGTTCAAGAGGAAGAGCTGTGGCAAAACAGGACCTTCTTCTTCCCATGAAATTCTGTTAGATTTATATTGCTTCATCCTGCGTTTTTAGATCAGGAAATTTGCAATGGTGGGCAGATCATTCCAGAGATGTTGTGGGATACCATTGTTAAGTTTACTTTTCCAGCCAGAGTTTGATTTGAGCTGAGGTGTTGTGAGTGGAGTCTGAGTTTCAGTTGTTCTGGTAACCTGATGTTTTCATCGACTCAGAATTTAGTTATGAACTGCCCTTCCCCCCTCTAAACATTAACCAATTTCTTTCTAGAAATAATATGTGTTAGATATTCACATTTGACCAGATGAACTTTTCTGTTTCTCAGGAAACTTTTATTTTGGTTCAAATCAAAACATAGACTAGCCTAGGTATTTAATTCAATTATATTACTGGTAGTTTAGTTCACAGTCATCACTGATAACTTTTATTTATCCAACTTCGCTCTGTACAGCTTCCATCAAAAAAATCTCTGGAAAACTACTGGAGTTGGAAATGCTCCAGAGGTGTACATGTGAATGGAGATAGTCCCTCCGCGGCTCACTGCTCAGGCTGCTCAGACCCTTCCTCAAGGCCAGTCAGCATCTGAACTGCTGGTGTTGCTTTGGGATCCTTAACAGGGGGGTTACTTGCAGCAGTGCCTTTACTGTGGGGCTCTGCTCCTCTTTTGTGTTTGTTGTACAGCCAGGTCCCTCTGACCTTGCTGGAGGTGGACACTGAGTGAAACCTTTTGAACTATTTGACTTCTAAGGATCTCTTCCCAGACAGCACTGTTGCTGCAGAGTATTTTGATGACTTGCATTGTTGGACCCAGACTGGGCCAGCCTCCCAGGGTGCAAGGACAGCATTAACTTCATTTTTGTGCCTTCATGCTGTTTCTAATAAATGCAAATGGCAGCTAGGCAAAAAGCAGTGAAAGGCTACTTAGGGTTTCTTTCCTGCTTCTCTAGGCAAAAGTATTGCCCAGCAATAATAAAAGTGTTTCCCAGGGAGTCATGTTTTGCAGGTAAAAGTAGGATTCAGAGGCCAGTCCTTGAAATCTAAACTTAGGCATCTGAATAGTGATAGTGTAAAGATAAGAGCAGTTTGGAGTAGGAAACCTTGGAAACAGAATGCAGTGGCATTTCTGGAAAAGCCGTCTATCTATGGGGCTGCTGATGGAGTGTCACGAAAATACAGGTGCTGATGTAGGTTAGTCCTTTCCTACCCCTTCTGTATTGAGACTCAAAGGAAAATGCTGTTGTATGCAGGGAGGAGAAGGAGGTGGAGGGGCTGATGAATTTGCTCAGTATGTACAGAGACAACTGGCAGGTACCAGTTGGATGTTGGTTTTGCTGGTCTGGGATGATGCCGTTCTGTGGGATAGACCCCCGGGTGAGTGGTCAGTGGTTGCCTAAAGCCAGAATCAGAAAAAAACAGTAGCTTGGTTGTGCCATGAAGTCACCAAACCTAGAGGTCACTATCAGGAAGGAAAATTACATTGAAATGAACTACTGGGACTCCCTGGACTATCCTGCCCTAAGGAGCTGGCCCTTGGGTCACATAAGTTCAAGCCAAAATCTCTACCCCAAGTATGAAAGCTCTGCCTCGGTGCAGGATCTATAGATGTGCGATATGTTCGAGTTCCTTTCTGCTGCCTGCAGGGCTCTGTCACAGCTGGACATACCCTACCTGCGCAGAACTGCTGGCCGGAGATACCGTAGGGCTTAGAAATCTTCAGAAAGCAAGAAGATGGCAATACAGCATTCTTCCTGGCCAATAGATGGTGCTCTCTAGCTGATTTTCTGGCTTCAGCGGGAGTTTAGTACCTGTTCGAAGCAAGTCCTTTCCTGTTGTTGTTAACTCCAGTAATTTTTTTCTGGACTGGGTTGAACTACCTAATTATGAAACAAAGAATAGGCTTTGGAAACTCTCTTCAGAGCAGACCTGGCCTGATTGACTAGGCAGATTTTTTTCCATTTGCAATTAAGACTTTTATTTAAACAATGGTTGAACAACAAAATTGTTGCCCCCCATGTACAGTGTGCTGTTGGCGGCCTGACAACTTATGAATTTAAATTACACAATGATGCCCTAGTACCAAATAGGAACAGAGCATGTTCTCAAAAGTACTATCAACTAGGAACACAGCATGCTCTTAAACTCCCTGAAGCCTTGAATAACCAGATTGTGACAAACTGATACAGCCAGGTGGTAGGTAAATCAGAACAGAATAGCTCCTTCCTGGCACTTGGGATGCTTGTATTCTAGATGGAGGTTGACAGCTGATTTAAGCTAATTGACAGTTGTGCTGTGGATAAACAGGGTGCTGTTGTGCAGCCAGCTTCTGCCAGCTGGGTGTTTGCATCCTCTCTGTGTGAGCACTGCTGGTGCTGTGGCCATCAGATGCGATGGGTCAGCTAAATGTAGGCTACGTAGATTAGCAAGCTGGTCCAGTCTGTCCCACAGCTACTCAGCTGTCTGGCCTAAGGAATACAGGAGAATTTTGCTACTGTGCTTTCCTGGTTTTTCCATCAGCACTGGCTTACACTGGCTTACTATGCAACTGCTCCTTAGTTTTACCTCATTTTATGACGTCTTCTCTGGCAGGTTGTTGACAGGTAGTGTGTTTGTGTCTCCTGGTCTTGCTCCTGGCTGTTTCATCTCACACCCTTTCTTCTGCCAGCTCTGCTCTTTGTTGGGTCCATCTGTGACCTGATTGAATTCACTAATGTAGGTGAAAATTGTCAATGGAGAGGGTCAGCAAGACGCTTCCACTCTTAGCAGCGGTAAGCCCAGACATCAGTTTAATTTGCTGAGGGAACTGCAGTCAGAGCCTTCAGGAACCTGTTCTTGCTTGCACTGACATTGACAGCAAAATTTCACCTGATGTGGATTCTGCAGAGCAGTTTCTTAAGCACCAGTTTTGCACATGTTTATATGGAACAGCCCAGGCATAGGTTTTGTGTTAAATGTGCCAATATGTGCTTCGAATAGCTACCTGTTGTCTGCATACTGTTGTCTGCTCCCTTAGGAAAGCAGTATTTTAAAGGACTCACAGCTGCTTACAGAAAGGCAATATATCACAAGGGAGAGATGAGTTTCATCAAAGACAATGCTCTGGAAGTGCTACATGTGAGATTAACTTCCCAGCTGTCTCTTGATTTACTTATAATCAAGGGCATGTGAGCTGCAACTTCCTTTCTTTACTCTTTCTTGTCAGAAGGACCTGTTTAATGCAAAGCTAGGAAGTATGACAGGACATTTCCTTATGCTTTGTTGGTGGTTTACATGGGCAGCGTTAGCTTGAGTGACTCTACTGGAGTTGTGGAGCACATCCTCCCATATTAGCTCGTGAGAAAGAATCCAATGTGTTCAAGCTGGCAGAAGTTTCTTATTAACTCCCCTTCCCCCAAAAGTGTTATCACACCAACCTAATGTGTTTTTATGGGTATGAAATCTTCCCCTGATTACTGAGCTGAAGGGAACATGAGAGCAATTTGTTCCAGTTAATAACCAGGAGGCTTAACTTGAAATAAGCTGGAATGAAAGCAAGTGTAAACCAGATGCAAAAAGAACAGAGTTGTAATCTATTGAAGAAGTGTGTGAGGTTTCTTGTGCACATTTTTCTTCAAAACAAATAATAACATGTTGAGAGTGCACATCAAGTCCATAGTGCTTTGTCTTTCCACTGTGAAAGCACCATTACATGCTGCTGAGAACAGGGAAAAGCTTTACTTTGAACAACATGTGTGGGAGCAAATGAAGATGGTTGGACTACAATTGTAACTTTAGGGGGTCTCCAGTGGCTGGTTTGAGGTTGCCACATAAGTACAGATTGTTGCGCTTTTTTAACTCAATGGTCAATTGTGAAAACTCTTATCAAAATTATCTTGGGTTTTGCAAGACTTCGTTTCTGGTTCTTACTGTCTATGTTTACTGATAAATTTAGAGGAGGCACATAGATTTATACCTTAGTTTCCATCTGTCTGCAAAATTAATAGATCACAATGAAAACCAATTCTTTTTCTTGCTCTTTTCTCAAGATGCTGGTCTACTTGTTTTGATGTCCTGAAGGTTCACATCGACCTGATTCCCTGGTGATATCCTAGAAGTAGTTGGAATGATTCAATGACCAAGAATACAAGTTTACTGAGGGAAAAAAAGGAAATTCTCTACAGTGTCAGATCTTGCTTGTGTTATGATTTACATGTTAGGCAGCATCAACCACCTGTCCTGAAGGAATCTAAAGCATAGAGTCTTGCTAACAGCAAACCCTGTTCTTAGCACAATCTTCAGATTAGTGGCTCTGTTAACTGTAGCAGTGGATTGGTCTGAGGCACAAGGTTGGTCAGATAATCCATTGAAAGAAAGATGTTAGTAACAGTGTGTAGGCCCAGAAGCTAGATGGTGTTGACAGCTGACTTGGGGTTGTATCTAAGAGCAGCATTTTTCTAAATAGTGGATCGGTGCCAGAAAGGGAACCTCTGCCCTAGTTGTCTTAGCAGTACATATGACCAGTGCTTAGCCCTGTGTATTTTTGCTGTTACGTTACATGTTAACTGGTGCTGCTGTTCTTTGTCAGAAATTTTAATGTATCCCAGAGCACCCCATCAGTGTCTGGGTACTGGAGGTTGTGTGACCACTTTGCAGCGTTTATTTCTCTGAAACCGAGTGGGTGATAGCTGTAACAAAGAGGCTTCACTAAAATCAGCGTGGTTTTATTTTTCTCTGCCATACTTCTTTCTCATTTCTTATTCAACAATATCTAAAAACTTATCTTATGGGAAGATACTTGTGAGGAGTAAGGGCACATCTGTTTTTCCATAAACCTCAGTCTTGACTGAACTTCACATGATGGCTGACACAGTGAGGCAACACTACCTTCCACAACACTATATAAAAGCAATAACAGCAGATGCTTTAAGACTGACACTTTATTTTCTGCCACCTTCTCTTCACTGAGGGCAACCTGGTGGGTTATAGCCAGCATAGAGTGTCCCTCATCTCCATGGCCTCTGCTAGCTCAGATCCTGTGTCAACACACAAGGATTTCTGGCCACCAACAGATTTGGGTGTTTTGTTTAATCATCAAGATTTTTTACTATCCGGGTGGGAACGGCCAGAATTACTTGGCTGCTATAGATCATCTATCTGCCAATTATTTGGATGAATTCCAGATATTAGCAGGCCTTCAAAAACAGTGGTTAAACAGGGTTTGCTTTCTTCCAGCTCATTAAGCCCTTTAACATTGCATTACTCTCTAGTTCACATCAGCTATCTGACCATCTCCATTTGTCAAGAAAAAAACTTTACTGAACTACGAAACAATGGTGGCTTAGTCACCATTGGAGATGCAGGCTATTATATTTATTTAACAGAAGGAACATAAGTCTAAGCAGAGG
The DNA here is from genome assembly GCA_033459285.1 of Clamator glandarius. Lineage (NCBI taxonomy): Eukaryota > Metazoa > Chordata > Aves > Cuculiformes > Cuculidae > Clamator > Clamator glandarius. Next base: position 889,465 of record JAUNZM010000677.1, on the reverse strand, counting down.
AGCTTTAGGAATGCTGTGACAAAGGAACTTGTGCAGTATGGTGGTGCCTCCTTTAATAATGGCACATGTTAGTTGATTTTGTTGTTAAGTGAGTTGATGCATGCACCTAACCTGAAGTAACCTACCTTAAACTAAACTAAGTTAAGCTAACCTAATCTAACATTACCATAATACATACGTCACATAAATTAATAATAATTATTGAAATACAGTAATAATACATTAATAACATTACTGGAATACTGTAATAATAATACTGTGGTGTACTGTACTTAATTGCATGAAGTTTTCTGTCTTCTCTTGTCTTGTGAAATGAGGCAGAGGGCTTGTTTAACACAACTAAGTGCCTTCACTATAGAGGATGCCTTCAAAATAATTTATATAAATTTAATAAACTACCGTACTGCATTACACTGCAAAATTTCTTGTTGAATGCACCAAAATTAGATCACAGTTGATTTTAATAACATTTTTCCTTCCTCATGTTGCTTTATCAATTTTGCCTTGGTTTCCACCTTCCTTTGCTTCTTAGGAGCTACTAGAAGCTCATTGCTGTCTTTTGGGGGCCACACTGAATGAAAACAGGGTGTATATAAGAGCACTTTCAAAGGAATGTTATCTCTGCCAAGTTTGTTTACATAGTCTGTTGTTTACATCTCTATGTAAGCTTCTTGTTAGTCAGGACTTTGTTAAGCAAGGCACAACAGTAAGGCCACCTTCTACTTTACACTTGGATAAAGCAGTGGCTCAAAAAATAAGTATCAAGTAGAAGGAATTAACTGTTACTCCGATCCTGAGAAATCCCAGCTGCTCCAGGCAAGGCCAGAAGTGATGCTTTCACTCACATAGTGGGCCATTCCCCTGCTCCCTGTGCAGGTGAGTGCAGATGCAGGGATGGTGGGAAGTGAAGGAGGCACAGCATTTCTCTGTGGGAAATTTCCAAGGTGGGGAAGACATTTTGCAGTGTGTGTATGATGGCAATTGGATTATATATGCTGTGGAAGGGGTTCATTTCAGAAAGCTTAATGGATCACAGACTCTGCAGGGGTCCAGAATCTTTGTTTCCTGAAATTATATTTTCTCCACTTCAGACACCCACTCTTTGGGAAGAAAACCAAAAGGTTTCTAATATTGTTGAGAAGCTGCCTATGGGCGTAGGAAATTAAATATGTTAGTGGGAGTTCCCTATTCTGATAAGGAAGACCTTGCTCAAAGAGGTATGATAAATCTGTGTGGTTCATTTAATGAAATTGTTGCTCTTTTTTCCTTTGGTCTAGCCTGGCTCAGGCACTCTGAGCTGATAAAAACCCAAGCTCATTCAATTGAACAAGCAATTCAAGCCTTTGCTGCAGTCGCACTTCACAGTTGTTTAGAAATAACTTTGCATGTGAGTTCATGTTAAAGGTACAGTCAAGAGCAGAAGGAAAACACAAGCAAACAGCATTTGAGAGCAGACTGGGAAAGGAGTTATGTCCAAAGAAAGGTCTCTGATACTGACATCTCTGACATAGGCATAGAGACCACACGGTGCCTTGAACTGATGGGGGAGACTGTGCTCTACTTCTTCAGTACATTAACCCAGACTAGTGCTATCCACATAAACCGCCGGGGAAGTGTAAAGTAAAATTCAATCATGCCCCCTAGCTTTGCATTACAGAAGTCAACAAACTTATAGTGAAGAATAAGGGAAGGTGCAGCTCACGCTTCTCTGATTACAGCAAATTAAGAGACAGCTGAGAGGTCAGCATGGTCCATTTGAAGAAATAGGAATATAAGGAACTGAGTAGATACAAGATGTTTTTTGAAGTTAGATGTTTCATCTTGACTCCCTCCATGCTTCCCTCCACTCCCCAGGGTCAATTCTGCTGACATCTTTTTTCCAACAGGAAAACTAAAGTTCAAGAAAGCTCTATTTTATAACAGTGGAATACTGTTTAGGTACTACAGTGGCCCTGCTGACCCTGCTACTTGACCCAAAAGCCAGAGTCAAGGTTGGATCATTATGAAAGTTTTGCCTTAGTCTCAGCTTTTCTCATTCTTTTCTGAAAGGGAAACAGGTCATGGTTCAGGAGGCAGCGGCTAAGTCACCAGCCCAACTTTTTACACTCAGCCCAGCACCCATAGAAAGCATTGCCTGATCCAGCCCCATGGTCACTGAGAGAGAAATAAAGAGGCATTTTTAAATACAGAATGTGTTGTCTCATATGTTTTAAACTGCTGTTTTCTGGTACAGTAGAAAACTGTGTAGGCAGAAGTAAGCTGTGTAATTTTTAAGTGAGATTAATCAATGCCCTTTCCTCCTACTCACTGAGCCATTCTTCACCTTCAAAAATACCACGCAGTTGCAATCTACTCCTCCTTGGTTCACAAGTCTCCAGCCTGCAGTACATCATGAGCTCTGGCACAGTGTGGGTAAACATCCTCTGAGAAAATAAAGCATGAAGCTGAAGGAAATGCCCCATGTTTCTATTGCTGGGTGAACCACAGGGTTGTTTAATCTTCCATTTCCTAAATGGAGGAGGGGTCAGCTGTGAGCCAACATTATTGTCATCTGGAAGATTTGAGATTGTTTACTACATCTAGTGTCTGAACTGGAAATTAAAGGGAGGCAATGGGAACTGGATCTTTGGCTTAAGGATAAGTGGACTTGTGAAAACTGAATTGAAGATCCTAGATCAGAGGATGCTAGACAGGAATGTAGCTCTTTTCTGCAACTTTCTTCATGATATCTACAGTTTGACCTGCAGCGGACTCTGTTACCATAGAACAATACCAAACAGGCCTGGCCTAAATGTCAGAAGGCTGTTGGTGGTGTGGTTGCTTCTATTCCAATCACCAGGACAGGTATCCTGCATGGTATAAGTTCACAGTGTGATGTTGACATGGCTGAGCTGTTTATGATATTTGAACAAAAGATATGATTTTGAGTCAGAGGGCAAGGCATAATTTAAACCTAGGTCTACTAAACCAGTAGTTGTTTCTACTGCTGCTAGTTATGCTTGCAGATGCCTTGGCACTGAGCAACCACTCAAGACTTAATAGAGGTTGCAGAGGTCAGAAGTAGTTGGGAAAAATCTGAGGCTGTCCTGTGTGGTGATGTGAGACCCAAGAATGCACATGCTCACGCACACACGCTGGCCAACATGCTACAGTGTTCCCCAAAGGGCTACGCAAAAAATAACTTGAAAAAGGAAATGGTGTTATTGAGAATATTTTCAGAATGAAAATAAACTCTGATCCAAGAAAAGGTATTGCTTTGGAAGAAAGCCAGGAAGCAAAGATAGACATGACCTGCAGTGACCACTACTTCTCTCTTCTGATCCTGGCTGGCTTCTAGCTTCCTTAGGGAGTGCAGTATTGATTAAAGAGAAGGCCAGCAGCTTCTGCTCTTGTTTATCTCTACACTGAAAATATCAGACTGTCAAGGTACTAGGCTTGAACAGGGTCTTGGCTTGGTGAATAGAGAGCCCAGCATAAGAATACCACTGGACTTACAGGCTTCCTTGTAGAGAGGAGGAATGCAGCAGAAAAATGTGATACTTGAATGATACATGTAAGATCTGCCTCTTCTCAAATTCACTATACTAATTCAAGGATATGGTTATTCTAGTAAAGAAGAGCCACTTTTGTTGGATTATGTCAAACCAACAAAGTGTCTTTGCCAACAGACCAATGCATCATTCTTTGTAGTCAATAGTATTCTCCCTCTTGATTTAACAATTGTTAGACAAAATCTTAGCTCCTTTTAATTAAGGGTAGGCAAAAACACCCAAATAGGCAAAATATGAAACACTCCAATGAAAACAATCAGTCAACTTGGTACAAAACCACAATGCTGTGGTTTACTTGTCTTAGCCAGTTAAATTGCTTGCTCCAGCTGGGGTCATAAGCAGTTTTCCCAAGAACAGCAGTCTTCTAAATATGATACTCTATATTCTGTCTGTCTGAGACTCTTCAAGGTGGCTTTTGCTGGAGAACAGCCAACCTGCATGAAGGTTACTATTGCCTGGCTTTCAGTGGTGCTCACCAGTGGGTGCTCCATCTTCCAAGGCTTTTTGACTTAATTGTGATATCTTCCATCACTGGAAAATACGGAGATAGCTTTTCAGAAAACCTAGACTCACGCTTGCATATCTCAGCTACGACTGGCCTTTGCAAATCCAGACAGGCTGCAGGAGCAGAAAAGGGATGTACCTTGTTGCCAGAGAGGGACTGATTTAGTTAGAAAGGCTGGTAGAAGTATTTCTAATGAGTATGAAATAGTTGTTTTGATTAGATACCTTTAAAAAAATACAGTCTCAACATTAACAGTCTCAGCTCGATGACAGCACAGGTGGGTCAAGCAGAGTGTTTTGTTATCTATACTCTGGGAGTGAATGACTTTTCAGAGCCCTGACAAACAGCACACACCCAATTTTATTGGAACTAATTAGCCGCCAATGGAGGAGTGTGTTCAAAATGATCTATTCCTCTCACTGAACCTGAAGAGCTGCCCTTGTTTCACATCTGTGCCTGATTATGCCTATTGAACTTTAAGGCAGCTGTCTCACAGGTTCATTTTCTGTAGGAACTCAGGAAATTACTCAGGAAAGCCACTGACACTACCTACCACTTACTGCCAGATCTCTTTCACTCCTTACGTGAAGAAGCCTCTTACCAGGTTGTCATGTAACATGGTAAATGGCAGCCTAGCAATTAGAGTGGAATTTGTAAAGAATAATTGCAGAAGTCCCTACATGTTACCAAGTGATATGTATTCTCATGGCTTATGGAGCAGTTCCCAAAGACTATGGCCCTTCCCTCCCACTGACAAATAGTAAGGGATTCTACAAATTACACTGAGATCACAATGGGATTGATTAGGTGCAAGGGAGATGATATATGAAGGAGGATGTAAAGTGATACTTACTTGAAGACCATTAGTATAGCAAGGGACTTGATTCTTGTAATATTGACTCAAAATGTTGGCATTGTTTTTTGCTGCATGAAGCAGCCTTCAAAATACTGCAAAAATAACTTTCACTTCTCATTCCATTTTAATAAAGAAAAAGATAAGTTACTTGGAACAACTGAAAATCATTCCTCATTTGGTTATTTTCCTGATAAAAATTAATAGAAGGACAAAGGTGATTTCTTAAGTTCCTTGCCAATGACTATATAGTAATTACTTCCAAAGTGCATGCAGCCCACCAATGTCAACTTGAATGAGAATTTAGTGCTTTGGATAATGTTTGTTGACTCCTCCCTTTAATTCTCAACATAGAGCTTTGGGCTATGATCTCATCAGATCTCAATGCTAAGCAGGAGTCAATCATGCCAAAACTTGGATGGGAAGCAGGCAAGAACAGGTGTTTCAGGAAATGGTCTTGGTTTACTGAGATATTTTATTTTTTTGAATGAATGTCCCAGAAAACTTCTACAGTTACTGTACTACTGAAACTGCTTTGATGGCAATATGAACAACAAAGCCCTGTTGTTTTACTTGTTCCTATTTGGAAGATAATAAATCATTCAGGGTTTTTGTGTCTTAAATTTCCTTTCTTGGATACACTGGATGTCCCTTCTCTCAAACTAATAGAACAAGTACTCTTTGACATTGCTGTCAAAATATATCAGGATTTTTTGATATATGTTGGATGATGGTGTACTGATAGATGTTTCAAAAGCAAAAGGAAGGGAGGAGTGCAGATAGATGAAACATTTTGGTTCAGCTCTAAGTGATGAGTATTTGCCTGTAAAATACACCTGGGAGGCAGATAAAAGTGAGTGTGCAATTTGCTCAATGAAAATTTAAATCTAGTGCTGCAGTGCTGGGGTCTGTCCCTGTGCTTGCTAACCTTTCTGCTGATTTCAGTGTGGCATGAGTCTTTGACAAACACCTGTCTTGAAGGAAGTACCTGAGAGGAAAATTCCATAACTCAAAAGCTGTTTGTAATATCGACTGAAAGATGGCATTGAGCTCATGTATCTTACCTGTGAGTAACTGCAGACCAGCACATCCTACGGTGCCGAAGGAGCTCAGCACTCTAGCAGGCACCAAGAACTCACATGCAGTCCAGCCTGCATGGATCGAAGCTAGTGTAAGCCTTCAGGTTGAGAACCTGTCTGGAGAGCTTGATTTCGTTCTTCAATGTGTGATGACAGGGAAAAATGAAAAAGATAATTCCTTTAAACTGTCAGATGATTCCTGTCAGAGGAAGGCAGGCCCACATGCCCAAAGAAGAGGTTCAGAAGAAAACAGTGTTAACTGACCCAATGTGTAACAGATGCTAAAAGCAATAATGGTGCTGGAGGCAGGATCATGAATAGCTCCTTCTGCTATACCTGTATGGACCCTTGTGTACACATTGGCTACATATATGGTTATGATCAGTATCTTCAGAAAGAGACAGGGGACTCCCATCCTCCTAGGTGACTGTGACTGGAAGTGGTGAGTCCTACTGGGGTGTAGGTAAAGGGAGGAACATTTACAAAAGAGAAGAACTCATGAGTTCAGTAACAGTCATCCAGCTTTTAAAGCTTTCCAAGTTTTCCTGGAAGCTAGACAGCTGTAACCAACCAAGCCTGAACACTGGACAAATACATTGCAGTGTTTGGGTTGTTTTATTTTTTTTTCCCTTTTTCTTTTCTTTTAATTTAAAAATGATTTGTTGGAGGGACAGAATAAATTAAACCAAATTACCAGAAGGCCACAGGGGAGCTCTAAGGGATCTTTTTAAAAGTTAGTACATAAACTTTATCTACCATTGGTTGGGTGACTTTGGAGTCTTTAATCTTTGTTGCTGTTTATTTTTCATAGTTGTCACTCTCTGTAAGTCTAATTATTGGTTTTGTTAGTGGAGTCAAGAAATGTCCTTTGGCTCAGAGACTGATGCTTGGGAATGTTAAGTTGACTGGCTGAGTCGTGACAAGTGCATATCACTCAAGTCTCCGCAAACTCCTCTGCAAGATTTGAAACGTACTTGACAATTATTTGGCCAGCTGAAAAAGAGACAGTACCAAAATTAATAAAATGTGTTCCAGTAAAGCAATTTCCTTTGCCTTTCCATGTCCTACTGCCCTACTTTATTTCACCTTTTGTCCCCACAGAAATTAATTTTAGAATTTAAAAAGCATGCTATATGATATAGCTTTGGGGTTTTAAGTGAGCCTAGAGCTGCACTCAGAGAGGCAGTGGGAATTCAGTTTGACCTCAGCACTTGCCAAGCATGTAACATGCACATAGATGCTGCACAGTCACCGAGGTGAGCTGAAGACGAAGAGTGATATCACAGATGGAGCAAGCATTGCTGGGTGGATCTGGATCCATGACCTAAGTAGTATGTGAGCTGCCTGTTCTTATGGGGAGGTGGAACAGGAAATAGGATGCAGGGAGGGTGGAGTGAGGTAGAGTTACAGAGGATCCTCTTGGGCTGATGTCCTGCATTCCTGACTAAATAACAAATACCCAGCAGAGAGGACAAACGCTTGGGATGGTGCTGACTTTTCATATGGAGATTCAGCAAAATTCTCTTGACTGCTTTGGATGATGGTGACAAAGAGTAAGGGGATTTGCAACTCAGATGGTCACTAGATCATAGCTTAACAGTGACCTTGATGTTGGCCCCAGTAATGGATGCAGACATGCTATTGGACGTAGGAGTCCAGCCAATCTTACAGCTGTGGTAGAGGCTGGTGCGTAGGTGCCTGTGTGTTGACTTTTGCAAATGCTAATAAGTCCCATAGTCTTACACTGTCTGCTGGCTGTGTTGATGCTATGTTGCAAAATTTAGGAAGTTCCTACTAGTCCAGGAATTGGTACTGGCGTAACAGGCATTTAATTAGCACATAAAGCTGCTATGACTAAAAGCAGGCAGAGCCAGAGATATAAATCTGAATGAGTATCAGCCACACGCAGCAGGCTATTAGCCTTAAATGGAGGTCACACTCTGGTAGTGGTTATCTTCATGTATCAGTGTGATAAATCAAGTGCTTTTAAATACTCATTGTGTCTGGGTGCAAATGAATTCTTGATGGTATCTCAACTCTTGGCCACAGAATGAAGATTTTTGCTAAGCTTGGTCCATCATACTGAAACTGCTTGGGTCATCCCAGTTGTCTATGCAGATACAGATGTTAGCCCTCATGTGAGGAAGGATGTCCTTGGATTAGAGAGCCAATGAATACAATGTCCTTCATAAGCATAACTGGCTGGTTTTGCACTTCACTGCAAGCTCAGCCAGTAGCTTCAGCAAATTATCGCTACCAGTACAGGACAGTCTGGCAAAGAGGTCTTTAATGGGGACATCTGGAGGTCCAATAAGTAATTTCTGCATCTACGTTACAATCCTGAGCATCCAGTGTTAGGTCAAGCTAGATCCCTCATTTTCTTCTGCCCCTCTTTCTGTATGAAGTCTTGGTAGTTGTCATTTTTCAACACTATCAAAGCATTTAGCGATTCTCAAGGGATCAAAGGGTGGTCCAACAGAACTCTGGATATCTACAAAAACTTTTAGCTGAGGTTAATTATTTTGTGTACCTATGTGTTGAATATACATGGCCCTAGGCAAGCTGTGATGAAGAGCAGGCTGGACAAACAACTAACACTGGTAATATTGACCCAGAGCTCCATTTAGCTTTGCAGCCCCCTTTAAAGGGAGCAATCAAAAGAGAGTGCTGTGAGGTTCTGAAGGTGGCTTGTTTGTTTTTTCACATGCTGCCCAGCTTGGGAGGTGAAAATACCCTTCAGTTTGATTTCCTCTTTCTCAGGCATCGGTCAATTGTTGATGGCTTTGTATTTTCAGTGCTGGAAGGGCAATGTTGAAATACAGCTTCAAAAGATTGTGAAAAACATTCCAATAGAATAAAGTTTTGTTCAGTTTTTAGAGGGTGAATTTTTTAAAATAAGATAACATTGCTGAGCCTTCTTTTAAGATTTTTTTTAAATAACTGGATTGTTCTGACACATGATTGTCACTCATCACCCCTGATGCCACACATATTGTCTAGCGGGTAATTTTCCAGTCTGAAATCTACAAAGTGGATTTTGTAAAGCTTTTGCAGCATGGTGATGCTTTCTAGACAACGGTATATAAATGTCATTTCCAAGGGAGACTGCTGTTATTATTCCCAGATGTTCCAGTTCCTCGGTTGCCTAAATATAGTTGTTGGGGGTGGGGGGGGGTTGGCTTTCAGGGCAGAAGGTCAGTTTGAAAGGGACTTAGAGTTGTAAAGTAAGCAATTTCTGGATTTTGAGCCTTATCAGCTCTCACTTTGAGTGTGATGGGAAAGACTTTAAACTGCTTTTGTCAAGCTTGGGAGATAAAACTGGCATTTCATGGGGGTATCTCATAGCAAAAAATACTGAAGTCTAAGTCAGTTTGGGTCACAAGTTCCAGTGGCATAAATTTGCCCGACTGTATTGACAGCAGTAGGGCTAACGTGATTTGCTCTGTATAGGTCCTGGCAACATCAGTAGAACTATTTTAATTTTAAATGGGAAATGTCAGAAATACAGCCAACTCCCCATCTCGTCATGTGGGGAAAGAGCAAGTGAAGAGATAATGCCTTCTCTGGCATTCACATCCTTCATTTGAAGAAACAAACCTAGGCTGACATGGAGTCAGCCGCACAACTTTGGATTTCAGAGAGTCTAAGGGAAAGCTGCACCCAGTCTGATGAGCTGTAGCTTGATCTTGTGTCACACTTCAATATTTATGTACTGAAGGCTCTTTGTTTAATGGCAAATATTGTCCTTTTCCCATCGTGACTGTCATGTAGCCATCTGTGTTAGTTAGGCTTGCACCTTTTATGGATCATAAAAAATTGTACATATTGTAGTTCGATATGCTGGTGCATAATAACAAGGTACGTGCAGTGAACAGCACTGTAGAAAAACTGGGTTGTGATCTTGTCATTAAAGAAGGCAATGAATGTGCAGTAAAGGCCCTAGTCTTGGCCAAAGACCTTATTCTGACTCCTAAATTAAAAGAACATTGACTTTGTCATTCCTATGCACTTCATTAAATCTGAACCTGTGTTTCAATGTTATACTTTCTTGTGTCGGCCCCTTTTCAGGATCCTTCTTCCTTTCACATTTGTAGTGGGGCATTCTCTGGTTTCTTGTAAAACCTTTTCTTGTAGGATTGTAACTGGACCCCTCTTTACCTGACCCTTCCTCTTCCTCTTGCATCTCCCTATGAAACAAGGCAACTTTTTGCCTATAAACCAAAAAGACATAGCCAGGAGCATCTGGCAGAATTACTTTCTTTTCAGTGAAAAGGTTATGACAAACACTCTATTTTCTACAGAAACCACTCACTTTTCCTATACTCTAAAATTTTCACTTACTCAAGGTTCTGACTTGTGTCCAGAATTCTGACAATTTTTTCAACCAGCCCTAATTTTTCTTCATCAGGAGTTTTTAACCAGTCCTAATTTTTCTTCATCAAGATTTTATTTTCTCTTCCACCATATCTCTTTCTATAGCCTCTTGAGCAAAATAAGATCCCTATAAACATTTGAGAACTAGATGAACTTTCCAACCTATAGTATTTAGGTGGATTAGAAATAAGGTGAAATAAGTTTGTTGGTGCCCTATTTTTGACAAGTCTGGCCGGGGCGCTTCCTTTATAGGTCAGTAAAAGCCTTGTTATATGTTTGTAGAGTCAGCAGAAAAAGCTGGCTTTCCTCATAGCCTGAACTAGTGCAATCCTGAATCTCTCTGAAGTCACCGAGATAAAAACCAGGCCCTGAGACAAAGAACGAAAACTACACTAAATGCACAGCTCTGGCCCTTGGATACATCAAAATCTTTCAAAGAAAGTGGCAAAAGGAAAATGTAGAATCCTGTGCCTCCATCCAGACCACACCAGACAGCTCTGTATTACTCTCAGCTGTAAATGCTGCAGTCAGGGATGGATACTGGTGATCTGAAGTGTTCATATCACACCAGAACATGCAACACCCTTGTCCAAAGCCCAGCCAGCGAGACCATCTGAGAAATGTTCCTGGTTGGGGAATGAGGAAAGGCTTTAGAGGTTTTTCGCTGCAACAGAAGGCGAAGTTCCTCTACTCCTTTTCTGCCTGTGGGATGTCAAAAGGTATCGATATAGGCAAATATTTTTAGGTCACTTATTTCCTTCCAGCTGATATCTAGGGACCGCTGGTCCGATCACAGTATGGGATAAGACTATAATGCTTACAGTGTATTGTGTAGTTTTCAGTCTGTCTTTCTTTATCTTGCCTGAGCAGCCTAATCTGGTTTCACCATGCTGCTTTTTCCAGCCTCGGCCTTTTCTTGCTCACAGGGTATTGTTGCTGAAGGGAGCTGGGAGACAATCAACCAGGAGAATATAACCCAAACCGGGGAAATGCACGTAGTCTGTTTTAAACAGACTTATTCCCTGGGAGAAGAGTGGTGGCTAGTCAATAAAGACAGTTTCTAGGGTACACAAGATGAAAAGAATTATTCTATGAGAAGATTTCTGGTAATTTAATTACTACTAACTACCATCCAGTGCTGCTAGCGGAAATGGCTGCAGTTTTCAGCTAACTTGCTGTGAAGACTGAATGGGGCATGAGGGTAAATTTAATATATTCTGCCTTAGTGATTAGAGTTTGTGTTCAACTTTGCAGCCTTTAATGGGAGCTCTGTGGCTGCGTGCTCTCTGGTAGCACTGGTTTCCATGACAACTTCTGTGTCAACTATTTTTCACACATGCTTTATGACTTATTGTACAGCACGTGTTGTTATGTTTCACAGCCTGTGCTACAGTTTTCAGGAAACCTGTGGCTCTTTAACATCTGCATTGCAAGAAGCAATCACTTGCCACGAGGAATGAGAGAACAATGAGCAATCCATATAGGAAAGGTGGGGAAAGCACGCTGGTATTTTAAAAATTTGTATTTGTCACATTAGAATACAGCTGGCAGGAGTGACAGGCTTGGGAGGATCTGTGAGGCCTTGGACTCAAAGGAGCTGACTGTAAACTGATGGTTTTCTGTTGCTTCATTTCTGTTGCTTCTGAGCTCACTAGCATTAGACTTTCAGTCTTTGTCACATTCTCTAAATCCCTCTCCAAGTGCTGTCTGAGGGCTTTCTCATGTGCATGCCTGTTTTGTTCCCATGCCCTATCTGTCCCGCATGAAAAAATCTTTACTCATGCCAGAAAAGCGTTTCTAAAAATAGCAAAGGGAGAACGGTGCCAGGCCTGGCACTTCTATGCACATCCCTGCTGGGTGACTCTTGCTGCACCGGCTGACTTCTCGCCGCGTCCATGCTGGGAAAACCTCTTCTGGTAGCAGGAAGGTGCCCAGATTTCTTTCTTTTCCCTTAGCCCATGGTCAGCCTGGAAGCAACAGTGTCTGCAGACACTTTTCGGGGGTTCTTCTGCTGAGAGCCTTCTGCTGTGAACCCGCAGCAGATGGGGCAGGTGGGAGCATGTGGCTACATCTCTGACTGAGGCTTCCTTGGAGATTGTCTGCGTCTGAGCAGGGTGTGGTCTATACTCCCTTGGCACAACTGGGAGCGCCAGTAAGTTTCTCTCTGAAAAAGACATAACAGAGGACACAGAGGTCAATGAAAATTTGCCTGAACAGAATCTGAGGAAGGTAAAAAGGCAAGCACACGATGATGTGTAGAGCCCGGGTTGGGTGTACGTGCTCTGCCTGAAATAGAGTGGCCAGAATTGGAAACACTCCTTTGGCCAAGTGCCTCAGAAAGGAGCTTTCCAAAGCGGCACAGTGTGCTCACCATGAGGCAGTGGTGGCCCTTGCTGGGTTGGAGGAGAAAGCCTGCTGCTGCCTTCTGCCTCCCTCTGAGTAACGCCCGACAATTAATACTGCAGCAGGAAATAGGTGGGAGATTAACAAAGGGTTTGTTGTGAAGCATATTGTGTGGCCCTGCCAAAAGGAGCTGTAATTCCCACACAATCTGATTATTTCTGCTGCAGACTAGCCCTGATTCTTGCTTCCCCTTTCAAATAAGGTTAACACCTTAAAAAATTCGGAACTTGCTAGAGACTTGGAGTCTGCTGAAGACAGTGGTTTCCACTCCCCCTGGGTGTTTCTGTGCAGTGTCTGGAGTTGGCAGTGTTCAAGGATGGAAGGGATTCTGGTCTTTAGACTGAGCAGGGGACAGAAAGACAAATGATGGAGAGCAGCATTCCAGCCCAGGATGGGTTCATTTGTCATCTGCCAGGTACTGTTAGATCTTGCAGTCCCTGGGAGAGGATTTGTTCAGAAGTGGAAAGCTTCATGGTGTCTGAAGATCATCAGAGCCTGATGCAGGAAATTTTGTATACCTAACTGACCTTGGATAATTTAAAGAAGCAGATAGTGCAACATGAGCCACTTAAAACCCAAGAGTCAGTCAGGAACTGTTTCACTCCCCAAACTGTCCCCTGTTCCCTGGTGCTGATAAAACCTCAGTTTTGTGTTCCCTAACTCCCATGCTGCCAGACTTGCTGCTGGCCCAGCTCCAGAGGAGAGATGCAAAGTCTGTGACAACTGTTTGTGGTTAACCGTGGTCTTTGAGAGGCTCTGTGTCTTCCAAGGAGCCTGCACCCCATCCTGGCCCTAACTCCACCAGGAAACTGTGCCCTCCTGGTGAAACTTTTGTCCCAGGCTTGAAGAGCTTGTGGGAAAAAGAATCCCGTAGCAACTGGAATTTATGTAACCTGTGCTAAAGCCTCTTAAAATGTGGTTTATGTGTGCCTCCTGGCAGCTTGTAACATGGAGTTTATATCCTATCATGCTGGGGGAAGGTCTAATATGTTTTCTTGTTAGAGCACCTGGGAAGGTGCTGGCCCATGTGGGTGCCAGGGCAGGATGGAGTGGGGGGATGTTGCTGGCAACACTGTTGTAAGAAGACAGAATTACCTCAAAACGTACCTGCACAGGTGCCCAGGCCTGGGAACTGTAGAGAAGGACAGACATCTCAGATAGAAGAGTGTGTGCTGGGGGTCTGCAGTTTTGGGGCAAAGCATTATGAGGTGGATATTGGAGGAAATGAGGGGTGAGACTGGGGGCACAGGGACTGCTCATGGGTACATGTGCATGTAGGAAAGACAGAGGAGTAAGGTAGAGGACTGCAGGGATGTGTGGATGCTGGCAAGTGGGTGGGGACTATCTGGAAGTGCTGTGCAAAATGGGGTGGGCTGGTGTGTGGGAATGGAGCAAGGGCTGCATGTGCATGTGGTGGATTTCTGAGTGGGAGCAAACTGGGATGAAGAGTTCACAAGAGCTGGGATGAGGCCAGCTGGCAGTGGGGTGGGAATGCAGCCTGTGCTGGGGTAGGGCAATGCAGTGACTGCAGGATGGGAGGGAGTCTTTGAGCTTGGGCGACTGCAGGTCTGGGAGGAGCAGCTTGTGGCAGCGGTGTGGGAGCAGGCTTAAGGCCTCTGAGCCCCTCTCCTGGTGCTTCATTTCACTGTGTCCTGTCCTCAGGTCACTTGGCTTTGCAGTCAAAAACTGTATGTGGCGGACTCCCACCCGGACAACTGGGTGAGGGAAGCTCTGTTCACCATCTCTGCATCCAGGTTGGGAGCCCAAAATCACCTGTGGTTGCAGCTACACCCAGACAGAGCTGTTTATTTTTGAAGCAGATGGGAGATGCTGTGAGAGAGGTGGATAAAGTTCAGCTGGGATTATTTTTAATACCCTGTGTCTAGAGGGAAATTCAGAGTTCCATTGGATTATAGCTGCTTTTTCCATCCCAAACATGTCTGCTTACATTGCCTGAAGTCTCTGCCATTTTCTGCACTGTCCTGTCCATTTCCACTCTCCTCTTTTGGTTGCCCCTCAAAATACATAGTTTGGGACCAAGCTCCTGGGGCAGGCAATGCACTCAGTCTTGCTTCCCTCCTTGCTCTTGTGAGCTGTCTTTATGGCTTGTTCCCCATCTGCCATGCAGAATGAAATCTACCTTCTAGTGGGCAATTCATCATCATACTTGGTGACAACACAAAGCTCTCCTGTTGTAGTATCCAAGTGTGTCCCCAGGCTGAGATACTACTTTATACAAAGCCTGGGGAATTAAGCTGTATTACTATATTTACACAGGGCTGTAGCTTTGCTCTGGACCGTCTGTGAGGCTCCAGAGCAAGTCAGTAAGTGTGGAGTCAGCAAGTGTGCTAGGCTGAATGGTGGAGGACCTACACTCACCTCCTCATTCTGCCTCTAGCCTGCATGCCACTTTGGCTACTCTTAGCCTTTGGTTTTCTAGCTGCAAAGTAAGGCTGCCAATGCTTCCCTGCCTCTTAGGGATGTGGAAGAGATAAAGGCATTAACGTTGATATTGCTTGCTAATAGTTGCTATACTCGCTGTTGAGGAAAGCCAAGTAAATAGTAGTTGGGAGTTCATGGACAGCCAGATTATTGCCTCACTCACACCTTCACCTTCTGAAACTACTTGGATGTCACCACAGTCTGATATTTGTAAGCATTTCAGTGTGTGTATGTGGCACTACAGCATCTGTCTTACTGGATTCAAAACAGATGTTGAGATGACAATTTGATCCTTTCTTGCTCTGGCTGAGCTGAGTGGGTGGAATCTGGGCTGTAGCTCACAGCAGTGTCCAGCCAAGAATCTCCAGGACTTTTTCTGACATTAACAGGACCCCCTGGAAGTTTGGGAAATGTTGCTATATCAATGTGCAGCTGGAGAAGCCAAAGCACTTGAAACAGAGCAGGGTTGGCTCAGCCTAGAGGGACAAGCTGGAGTATGAAGCCTGGAAATCTCTTTTCTCTGGCCAGACCACTAGATGGAGACGTCCCTACCAGATTTGTGAAAAATGCAAGTATTTATGAAAGTATATTTCCCAGTAATTTCTGAAGGACCTGCCAGTGAAAGTGCAGACAGGCTTTCCACTGGTTTCGTGATGAATCAGATCTGGACAGTGGCGTGAGAAGGGGCTACTTGGTTTAGTAACAGGGTGTGAGGAAGAGCTTTTATAGAAAGGTTGCTCATTCTGAGCCAACTCCGTTTACCAAGTATACTACCTCCTGAAGGACCATTCTGAAGTACAACAGAGTGGTCCAGAGCTCCCAAACATCTCACTTGCTAGTGGAGAAGGGTGCTCTGCTGCTCTGCAAATCACAGGGAGATCAGAGAGGACCAGACTTGCAGCAGCAGTTTCTGCGGTTCTAATAGAGCTGTGGCACAGTAGTGGTGATATCTCTAAGGCCTGGAGCTGCTCATTTTCAGCTGCCTCCACCTGGCATCTGGCAGCTTGCTTCATTCTACTTTAGCACAGAGGATCATAAGTATGGATTAGTCTCTGCTGAGAAAATTAATTTTGCTTAGACAAGAATTCTTCATTTTGGAGGGGGCAAAATGAAGGCATGTGCTGCTCTGTAACTTCAGCTTGCATAGTGGCTATTATATCTTACTGCTTTAATGTGTATTTGACCTTACTTGCCTCTGTTTTTTGGACTCATTCTTCAAGTAGAAGAATATTTTTGACTTCAATCCAATTCTCCCTTTCCTCTTTTCCCCCTTTTTCTCAAGTTCCGACAATGAGGTCAGACATAAACTCTGAATCGGTGTCCAGTCACATGCTGATATGTCTGTCCCTAATGTTCTGCAGAACTTCAGACTGAGATGGTTGAGGTTGCTGTGAGTCACTGCAAGAGGATCTGCAACTCTGATCCTTTGAGGAGTAAATGCTGGAGGCGCTTTGCTTCTTGAAGCTGAAGAGTAAGCGGTGGCAAGTGTGCAAATTCTGTCTGTTCTTATGGAAGGTGAAGCTTATGCACACTGAATCACGGATGTTAGAAATACGGAGGGTGCATGTTAGTTAAGACCCCAGGTGCTGGCCTGTGGCATGCTGATGTCCAGCTCTGAGAACTACTAGTCCCACAGAGGGGGAATTGGAGCAAGTCTATGGCTTCCAATACCTGATTCAGCTACACACCCAGCAGCTACATCTTACTTCACTGGAGCCAGGAAAATAAAAAGTATTGCTCCAGAAGCTCAGATCCCAGGGTCTTATAGACTACATGAATAATTTGTAGCCTTTTGCAGTACAGAATGTCAGGACATGATTTGGCTGTCCTGCAGTTCTGATTTCATCTAGTTAAGGAAGCAGACACTTGCCTGTGGCTGCACGCACACATGCCCATGACCAGATTCAAAGCAGTTCATTCACTGGTACAAAATGAGAAACTGTGACTAAGTAACCGAAGCAAGTGAGAGATCAAAAAGTTTGGGAAGGTGTTTCAGGGAATACAAGCATTCAGGAAAGTGTTTGGGTTTGTTCTTAAAGGCAGAGGGAGTCTTCTCTAAAAGCAATATCTGAGAGATTAAGGTTCAGGGACTGTGCAGTCAATTTCCCTAGTCGGAGGTGAAT
The DNA here is from genome assembly GCA_033459285.1 of Clamator glandarius. Classification (NCBI taxonomy): domain Eukaryota; kingdom Metazoa; phylum Chordata; class Aves; order Cuculiformes; family Cuculidae; genus Clamator; species Clamator glandarius. The sequence continues at coordinate 872,135 of JAUNZM010000677.1, read as the reverse complement.
GAGTGTTAGCGGAGGCACATAAAATGTCCCATAGGGTTAGGTCACTGCCAGCGTGGAACTTCTTAAAATCTTTTTCCATTCTAGTTATCTTTTTGCTGTATTCTCTTGAAGGGGTGGATTTGCCAAAGGAGAAGATAAGGTTCAAAGGGCTGCAGCTCCCCTCTGCTCCAGCTCTCCTAACTGATTAATGCGATGCTCACACTGGAAGACTAGTCATACAGTAGCATACCTTCCCTCATGTCCAACTGAAGACAGAACAAATTCTCAAAATGTCTTTATTTCTCCTTTCTTGGAAATGGGTGAAATTAACAGCCTTAAAATACTAGGTGGGAAGTTGTTACTTTTTTTTCTCCGTTGACAATGCCCATTGGCAGAAGTCCATCAAATAATAGATGAGGTGATGAATGCAGCTGTAGTTTAGCTCCAGGGCTCAAGTTCCCTCCTGTGTTTGCATTTGGGTCCTAGGGATACATGCATGTGTGTAGGAGAAGTAATATTCTATAGAAAGAGTAATATCTCCCCAGCTTCTGAGGGATCTCAAAGTGCTCTGAAGCCTGGAAATAAAAGAAAACAATTATCCTCAGGAATTACTTTTGCTACTGTTGAAATGCAGCCCCACCTCCGGGACACATCACAGCAGCCTATTTACTGCCAAGGCTGTGCAGCAAAGCAGGGTATGAAGGGATCTGAGTCACCAACAGGAATGTGGAGGGACACTTCCCTGATCATTATGTGGCCAGGATATCAGTGTTGGTGCGTACTACTCATACATGTCAAAAGATCACACACAAAGCACAAAGAAGATTTTAGTGGCCAAAAGAAGGTACTTGCAGTGGCACAAGACTCCTAATGTTGGGCTAGAACCTGTAGGTCTGATGACGAATAGAGTTTTGTTCTTTATTTGTGTTGGAGTTGGGACAGTTAAGCTTTGCAAGAACAGTGATTCAGAAATTACTTGGGAAAACACACTTCCTGTTAAATCACCCTCCTCAAATCCCTGTACATCCATGTTGGGTGTTTCCAGAAATGCAGTTTCTTGGGAGACATGAATAGATGTGAACACACAGTGGTCCTGATGCAGCGGGGCCATAGATCTTTTTCATTCTCTTCTCTTAATTTCTAAACAGAAATTTCCAAAATGCTGTCAGGGTATAAGTTACTGACAATCTCCTCAAAATTCCTAATATTGAGCTCAAAATCAAAGGGCAGGATATACGAAAACCTCAGAGTAAGACAGAGTCCCTAAAGTCTAGTCCATTAAGGCAGAATTAATCACTACAGGAAAAGTCTTTATGACTGAGGCTTTAGAAGTGAGGAACGAATCATGGTCAGACCAGTAAAAGTGAGGGACTGGAGGCCTGAATTCAATGTTCAGCTTTGCAAGTTGCCTCTGAGGTGGTCTTGATCAGGTGCATGTCTTTCACTGTGCTTCATGTGGCCCCTGTCCCAAAGTATTATTGACTTCATCCCTCAAATGTTTTGAGCTTGAGGTATGATCTGAGTGTTATTACTCAGTTTCTGGTGCCACCAGAGTTTCAGAACAATTTCTTAATATAAACACTCACCTCATCAAGCTTAAAAGAAACTTTCTCACTGTTTTCCTGCTGGGTAATAAACTATTACACTTGATGTGTTTTAAGGTAAAAATTAATTATTTCCTTCCTGTTCTGAAAGAGGTTCTTCTTCCGGAATCTGGGAAATTCTTTTCTTAAACATTCCATGTAAATATAATTCTTTTAAAAAATAATGTGCATGCCGTAAGTCATTGTAAGCACAATGGTTATTGTATATAAAAGAATTGAGGCACTATTTTATAACTAGGTAAGTGCTATATTTAAGAAAGTGAGTAAATCGTGTTCAAATTTGCTGATGTTAAAAATGCCAGATGCCTCCAGGGAAGGTGAAGAGGGTGTGCTAAGGGCCACAAGTGACTGAGGAGCAGTCTCATAGAAATATTGCAATACAATATGGAATTCGTTTCATTAAAAAATAATAAAAAATTGAACATTGTTTCGTTGTTTCCTGCACTTGTGGTCCCTAAGACTTATATTGTCCTGATCTGTACTGTACTCCCAAAGGACTTTCAAAAATCCTTCATAGGAAGCAAACTTTTACTTATTGTTTGCAGCATTATGGAGGGCATTTGAGCCTTTGGAAGGACATTCCTGGTAGTAGATTTTCTGGAATCATTAGTAACCATTCAGGCCACCTCTTTGGTGGGGAAAGACTTTTTCTTTTGAAAGACTGGGCACCTTACATAAGCTGTCAGCATGGCAAAGCCCCAAGGGGTGCCAGAGTTTTAGCAAAATGTGTAATTCATGCTGAAAGGGAGATCTTTCTCTGGGGGCTTGGTTTCAGCTTCAGAGTGAGCAAAGGCCAGGTTTCACCCTCAGAGAGCAACCAGATCAAGCCCAAGAGAAAAACCAAATGTCTAACATCTGTGTGAGGAGGGGAGTGTTTCATGACCCTCCAGGGGCCCTTCAGTTCTGACTCGTGGTGTGTAAGTGTGGTGCAGACATTCATTGAGTAGACTAGCCCTGTGCCTTAAGTCAGTCTGAAACCTTATGGTTGTGTTTCTGGAGAGTGATACAATCTTTGATATTGGCCACAATGGCTGATGTTGTTTCAACATTGCCTATGGACGAAAGGATCCCAAGGGAACTAGATGCTGACTCCCAAAGGACCCACTACTTGCATGACTTTACAGAGATTGTGGCACAAGAAGACAACATGGGCTGCTGGACTGCCTGTCAAAGCCCAAGAGAGGAGCTCAGTGGGTCAGCAAACTGCAGATGAACTTGTCCATTAGCAGGAGAAATGCTGTGGCATATCTTCTGATGGTGTGAATGACCCCTCTGTGTGAACCCAAAGCATGCTACAGGCTTTGCACTGCCTGTAGCACATAACATTTGCTTGAAACTTTGCACCTGAAACCCTAGGATACGCTGCTGTCTGAAAGTTGCACTAGAAATAAGGTTCATGTCCTTCTGTCCAGCTTGAACATCCCAACATAATGATTTCCATGGACTTGAATGACGTTAAATAGTATCTGGTGCCAGAACTGGCTCTGTCCTGTTCTGTTCGGCATTGTGTCTCATGGAGGTGTGCATGCATGCCATCCAGTGCAGCTTAGAAGACTTGTAGTTACAGGGATGTTTTCATTTTATTTCATTAGTAATTTGCCAGCTGCAAAAACAGTGCTTGGGATTGTAATCATAAAGCATCAGAGGAATTAGGTTGTTAGAAATATTTAATTCTTTAAACAGAAAGCCCACTCATCTGATGTGCAGTTGGCATCACTTTGTAGAAGGATGAACTTTGCCCCAAAATTATGAACAAGACTGTGGCATATGAAGCTTTCAGTCTGGAGTGAGTCCAGCCTAGACTGTAAGCAAATTTGAAATACAGTTTTATGCAAGTAACTCTTACTTACCCAAGAATCTCTGTTCACTTCAGTGGCACTGCTAATGTGATTATGGGCTGCAAAATTGACTATCATATATATGATTTGTAATTTGTGGAGGGAACCCCCTGGAAACATTTCTTCTATTTTGGCTTCAATTAAATCTGGGCAGACCCTTTTGCTTCAATAAGATGACTAGACCACAGAGGGGATTGGTGAAATAATCGTGGGCAATCCCTACCACACATCATTGCATGTTAACAACACTTTACTACATGCATTTCTAATCCTTGGGTGGTGGGCTGGAGAGGGGCCTGGAAAAGAAAATCAGGGATTTCAATTAAGAGGCACTTAGCTTTGGGAAAATAAGTGGTCTTCAAATTATGCAATAATATACAGCAATTATATTTCAGTTAAGGTTGATAGATGTTTTATACCTTAGGATCTATAATTCTTTAGGATTTCCAGGCAATTAGCAGCTGTACTGTAAATCATTGCCAAATTACTTAGAGAATCCTAGCAGATGGTTGCAAGAGAAGACACCCTCCAGGCTGCAGCAGAGCAGGAATATCTTACACCCCTGCAGCTTCCTCCTGCTCTGTGTTGGCATTAGCTGTTTGCTGGAAGCTACAGGATAAGCTGGGTGTCCCTGGCACTTCTTGGAGCCATCAGTTGCCCTTCCTGGTGGTATGTTCAAGGCTTGGTCTGCTAGTGCTTGCTGTTCTTCCAACTCAACACTACTGAGCTGTCTGCCTAGGAGACCCTGGCATCCAAGCAAAGCTGAAGATATTTAGGATGTTGAATCACAGGGACCCATGGGTTCAGCTGGAATGGATAGTGAAATTGCTATCTGTTTGTCTCATCCTTCCTTTGGAAGTTGTTACCAGCACATCTGGAAAATCCTTTAAGACATCAGGCAGTAAAATATTATAGTTCAGGAACAGTTTCACAAGCAAATAAGCCACCCATGCTGCAGTGTCAGCAATCTGAGAGAAAGAGGTGGTGGCAAGGTGGGGAAGGGTAACCCAATCAGCCACCCCGATTTGTGTGCTGCAGCATGTGAGTAAGGTCTCCTAGCTCTCACCACACGCATCAGGGATAGTGGGGGATATAAAGGCATCTCATTAAGATTACTTTCTGCATGCTTAACCTTAGCTGTCAAAATATCTAGGGGCTGATAGTATGTATAACAGAATCCTTTAAGGGCTGGTTGGTTTGTTGGGATGAAGGTGGTTAGGAACCCACAACACGTTATGCATTGTGAACCATTAGGTCAAAGCACTGGCTGTGTATTTTGGAGATAAAACCAAATTTTTACTTAGTGTTGAGGGTATCTACAGTAGTTCTGTATTGGCATAAACTTCAAATGACTGGGCTCTTCTCTCCTCCTCCCAGTCCCCTGCCTGATTAAGAGTTTAGTGACTAAGCCGCAGGAATCTCACTAGACAAATCTTGGAGACCAAAGTCTGGGAAAGGCAAAGAACCCGGAGTGTGGGTCTTTACAATTGAACTAAATCTACAAAAGTGCTTGTAGACAGATTTTGCATGGATCTGTTGTATGCCTTAATTGTCCTGGAATCTTCCTCCGTGAGTTGCCTCTCGGCAAGTGGATATGGAGATGAGCGAAGGAGGAAGGTTCATGAGAAGTTGCATAATGATGAAGACATTTGTAATCACATGACAAGTCTTTCTTTCTCTCTCCCGAAGGTCCAACATGAAAACTATGACTCTAAATTGTCTCTTGCTTATTAATACAAAAGTGCCATTCTTTCCAGTTGCAGTTCAGCTTTACAGGTGTCTGACCTGGGGCAATCTTTATTCAAATGCCAGGACATATATTTCACATGAGAACATAACTCTTAAAAATGTATTGACTTAAAGGCACTGGTGAAAGTGAATTAAAATGTCATTCTTACACAAACACAGCAGAACAGCCCTGTGGTACTTTTCATTCTCTTCTTCTGTTTGCTTAGGATAATAAGAATATTATGGAGAGTAGATTGTCTCCCCATCATCATGTTGTGTCTGCATTTCTGTTGTAAACCCCATTTTGACCTTCCCTTTCTAAGGCTGTAGTTTCATGAGAGCTGGATTAAGTTGCCCTGGCTTTGTGCCACTCTTTTCTGCCCCAAACGTCTTTCTTATCCCTCTCCTTTGTACCAGCACAGCTCTCCTGACATCCCTGTGGAGGAGTGGACTGGGGAACTGACCAAGATTAAACATTATATAATTTTTGCTGGGCTAAACCCCTCGTCTCTGCTTTCACCAAAGCTTTCCTCTATCCAAGTTCAACATCTTGGATAGACCCTTTGCAAAAATGGGATGTTTTCTCTCAAGGGAAATCTTCATATGTCATTATTAGTTTTCATTCCAAGTTAGGAGAAACATTCAGGTGTGCTGCAGCCCAATTTGTGCAGCAACAAAGAAGCATTAAACTGACTTGAAGCAGAATGATTCTGCTTGGCTGGCCAAGACAAAATGTTTTGATTTCAGCTTAGGGATTCCAGAATGGTTTCTGTTAAGTGCCAGTGGATTATCTGTGTTGAAAAAAGAACCTTTTTTAACATTTTATCATACGAACAACTGGATGTGGAAATGAAGTTTGTGGCTTTTGGTTGGCTATGGAAAAGCCTTGCTGCCATCCATTTTGGTGTGCTTAATTGCAAAGCTGTTCCATCTGTCTTCCGATAACCTGCAGTCATAGTGCTTTTTGCAGCACTGCCAAGTATTGCCATTTCTGTATCACCATTACTCTTTTTTAAAGCTCTGCCTATGGGAACAGGGCAACTGAAAGAATTTCAAGTTCTCTTAAAATACATAAAAAATAATACACAATAATACATAAATAGAATACAAGTGAACTTCAAAACAGGAACTTAAATATTTGTGTCACAAAGAATGAATATTTAATTGTTTTAAAATGTTCTAGTTTATGAAGGGTGGAGCAGAAGGGATATCCCAGTCTGATTTTGATCATTAGGGGTATCACTAATAATTCGTGATCCAAGGACGACAATGTCACTTATCAACAAGCTGAATAAAGGCTCAGATATACACAGAAGTTAGTGTGTTAGTACAGCAGTGCACGCCAGCTCAACTGTAGGGACTGTGTGTGCGCCTTTAGTCCTAAAGTGGAAAATGTGATATCATTTCAGTTAGCTTAGCCCCCAGAGAAAGAGGATATTGAGCTAAAATTAACAGATTCATAGCTCATGGCCAGAAGGGACCATTATGATAATCGATCTGACCTCATGCATAACAAAGGTCACAGAAGCTCACCCAGAAATTCCTTCAACCAGACTATAAATTGTACATTTTATTTGGTTAAAGATATGGTGATAAAGAATTTAACATGTTCAGTTTTTCCAACTTGGCTATCCCTCTGGTAAATTCTACAGACCCTTAATAACTAAGTTTATTTATATGTTGTTTTCTTTTTTTTAAAACTTGAACATTCACAGATTACAAATAAAAATTTCTAGCACTATTTTTTCATTTTTATTTATGGGACATAAAATATTTTTGTCTAGCACTGGAAATATATATGACTACATCATGCTTGCATCAAGGAAACTTTTTTGCTGTGGCTGATGGTGGAGCCACAGCAGATTTACTATGGCCAAGTTTGATGTTAAAATAGAAGTGTAATAAGAGTATGCTTATGAAGTCCCTTGTGATTAATAAAGGCCACAACAAGTGATTTTCTAAGCCAATTTGTGAGAACCTTGACATGAAGTTGGCTAGAAGAGAAAAGTGGAACATAGAAAGAAATTCACCCATTCTGGGGAAGTCAGGTTCACAAACTGATGGATACAATTGTGTGGTAAAATAAGTGAAGGGACTGTTGGGAAAGTGTAAGAAATCACAAATTGTAACAAATTAGTGAGAGAAAGTGTAACAGATTACAAACAGAAGTATGTATCACTGGTTTTGTGTGTATTTATCTGCTTATTTCATAGCTAGCACAAGAGGCCATTGACCAGGTCTGTGTTACTGTATCAGAGGTGAATCTCATCAGTAATTTTCATCTTGATGGCAGTCTCTGGACTTTGAAGACTTTTTTTATCAACCTCCCCCAAACACAAACCCTCAATTCCAAACTGAAAAAACAAAGCTAGGTGTGAAAAAACACTGTATATTGAAATGATAGGCTAGCATCACTGTGGCTCAGCTGACATCTGGATTTTGTGTGAAGTGGTCAAGCGGCTGAAGCACCATGGTGGCTGCACTCACTTGGGTCCTGGCTTTCCTGTGGACTCCTAGTGTTACCTTCGGCAAGTTGGCCCGTCACTCCGTGTCTGGTTGCTGCTTTGATGACAGCACATCTCCTGGTTCATACACTAAGTTCTGGTTTAGGTGCTCGAGCTGGCTTGAAGCAGCTTGGCTCAGGAAGGAGTAGCAGATCTGCCACTGCAACTAGAGCTCCGTGTGCAATGGGAGGGCAGCAGAAACCCACAGTGTGTGGGGTTCAGCCAGGGTTACATTGGTGGTTGTTCCTGAGCTGACCAAAGTGGGCTCAGGTTTGCCTCTGATAAACTGCAGTTGCAGAGGCGGCTGCCATGTGCTCATTTTGCTCCCCTGAGTGCTCAGACAGCAAAATTTCATGGTGTAGGGATAATCTTTACAAGATGCTTCTGCAGTGCCTATCACAATGGAGCTCCAGTCTCAACTGGGTCTGTAGACACAAGACTAATCTGAATAATAACAACTTGGACTATGAATTTGTTGATGTCTGTGAAACAGTGCTAAGCAGAGATGGTTTCTTCCTGGTGATTTGTCTCCTTTCCTGAGGCTGAGAGGGCAGCAAGAGCTCATCTCAGTGAAATCTCATTTCTGACTACAGAGTGTCAGCTGCACCACCTACCATCCCCTGCAAAATAATGTAGAGACTGGAAAATAACCCAATGTTAAATAGCATCACAGTGCTGGAAGCCTTTTCCCGCTCCCAATTTTATGACCTTAATTAACACAAACTAATCCATAAATCAGATCAACACCAGGAGATAACAATGAATCATGCGGAAAGCAACTTTAATAGGAGCCTAATCCCCCAAAGAAGTGGACAGTACCGGCATTTTAAGTGCACGTGTGATGTTGAAAGGGAACAGATGTCCAACTGGGGCTGCTGCCGGCAAGGGTAAGTCTGCAGGGCTGTTGGATTTCCAGAGAGAAACCTGTTTTGACATCTTAATGGCGAGAGTGTCTGGCAGCAGCCAATGGATTTGTGATAAATGCTGCTTCCTTCCCTGGTGATTGCGGGGCAAGATGGGGACACTTTCAAGTTCCGTGTGTCTGGCGGAGCATCATCACCACCATCTTGCTGGGGCGCTGAGCGGGTAGGGGTAAGAGGGAAAGAAAGCTGTAGGAAACTAGGCATGAGAAACTAAAGGTGAAATGTGGTTGGAAAGGAAGAATTTCAGGTTTTCCCACCATGACTTCAACTGGTAACTTGCTAGCAGCCCAGCGTAGAGTGTGCACAGAGGAGCAGACAGAGACTGCCTTCTTCAATGCAGCTGGGGAATGACATGAGGAGTGGCAGGCCCGGGGACTGGCGGGCCCTTAGTGACAAGCTCCCTGTGTGTTGTGTGGCTGGTGTTCCTGCAGGGTCTTCCATGGCCATTCCAGCTGGGAGATGCAGAGGGCTATAATTAGCTGCTTTCAGTTCCTGGCTCCCTAGCTTGAATATCTGCTGGTTTAGTGCTGTTTTGCTTTCAAAAGGCAGGCAGTGAAAATGTGCCTTGGTTACTGCTGCACAGAAAGCCCAAGTCCTATGCACTCCCTTTACAGGGAAGGAAATAGATTCCTTTCCAGCCGTCTATCCTGCCAATCCAGATGGAATCTGAGAGTCCAACTGGCTGATGTCTTGCACAAAGAGTTTACCAGCAAAAAGGAGCATAGACAGATTATATTCACTTGTCCTGGTTTTCTGTGGTGGATTTTCCTCATTCCTGATTGCAACTTAATAGACAAATCTCATACTGATGCACGAGCAGGAATAAACTCCAAGTTGTCTGCTCTTGGGCCAGCTAACTCACTAACACAAATTTTTATGTGTTTGGTGCTGCAGGGCTAAGTGTAGCAGTAAAGTGGGAATGCATTCTGGAGTGAATTGCTGCAGCTCTGATTTTCCCAAGAGGCAGATCAGATTTTGCAGAGAATCATCACCCTTCTAATGAAAGGTAATTGATGGGCCTGAAAAAGGACCTCAGAATGCAAACTGTAAAACCTTTTTGTGTGATCCTTCACACGTGTGCCTCTGTCCTGTTAAAGCAGAGGCCATCAGGAGGTTTCTCCCTTGTAATCAGTATCTTGATGCTCTGTTCAGCGGGTTTGGAGGATGTCCAGCTCCTGCTTTTTCTGAGCCTTAGTCATTGACAAGCTATAATGGTAGCAATGGAAATGAACCTTTATTATGACTGGGGGCTATTCCTGTATTCCAGTAGGGTCCTCCTAATATTCTGCAAATCCATGGCATTCAGTGTATTTCCTAAGCATAGCTATGCTACCCTCAGAGGAGGGAGCGGTGGAAAAGAGAGAGGATTGGGTATGTTATATCACGAGAGCACCAGGCTGTCACATTTTTTTACCAAGGGCTGATGTGACCTCACTCTGTGAAGCGTTTTTGTGACTTCATTAAAGAACCAATCTCACTAGTAGCTGAAGGATGAATGTCACTTATGACCAGAGCAGCAAGTAGATCTTTTGATGCAGAGACTGAGATAAACAATTGTTCTGAGTGTCGTAAACACATACAGTGGAGAAAAAAGGAAACCACAAAATTCAGATCTAACTGCAACAAAGGTTCTCCTAAATTAGCTTAGAACCAGAGAATCATAGAATGGTTTGGACTGGACCTTTAAAGATGTCCTGTTCAATCATCCCTGCAATTAGATCATGTTGCTCAGAGTCCCGTCCAATCCGACCTTGAATGTTTCCAGTGATGGGGCTTTTGCCAGCATTCTGGACAACATATTGCAGTGTTTCAGCACCTTCATTGTAAACAAATTCTTCCTTATATCTAGTCTATATCTCCCCTCTGTTAGTTTAAAACCATTACACCTTGTTCTGTCACAACAAGCCCTGCAAAAAATTTGTCCCCATATTTCTTAAGTCCCATTAAAGTGCTGAAAGGGGATTGCAATGAGGTCTACCCAGAGCCTTCTCTTCTCCAGGCTGAACAGCCTCCGCTTTCAGCCTCTCTTCACAGGAGAGGTGTTCCACCCCTCCAATCATTCCTGTGGCCCTCCTCTGGACCTGCTCCAACAGCTCCATATCTTTCCTGCTCCAGAGCTGGATGCAGCACTCCAGGCGTGGTCACACCAGAGCAAAATAGAGGGACAGAATCACCTCCCTTGACCAGCTGGCCAAGCTTCTTTTTGACCCATCCCAGGATACTGTTGGCATTCTGTGCCACAAATGCACGTTGCCAGCTCATGTCTGGCTTTTCATCCACCAGCACCTCCAAATCCTTCGCTGCAGAGCTGCTCTCAATCCCTTCATCCTCCGTCCTGTATTGGTACGAGGGATTGCTTGGACTCACATGCAGGACCTTGTCCTGGGCCTTCTTTAACTTCATGAGGTTCACATGGGTCCACATTTCAAACTTGACCAGGTCCCTGTGAATGGCATCCTGTCCCTCAGGACTGCCCCACTTAGGTTGGTGTTGTCTGCAAACTTGCTGAGGGTACATTTGATCCTACAGTCTGTGTCACTGATGAAGGTATTAGATGGTACTGGTTCCAATTTGTCATCCACTTAACAGTCCACCCATCGAATCCATATCTCTCCAGAGTAGGGAGAAAGATGTTGTTCTCAGGCTAGCTTGAAGCAGCATGTAGTCCCTGCTTTGTGGTCTATCCACTCAAGAGGTGTGGAAAGAGAAGTTGCCAGTGAAGACTGAGGAAAAAGTTGTTGAGTACCTCAGCCTTCTCCTCATCCATTGTTACCAGTTTGCCAGTTTTGTTTATCAGAGGGATTTCAATTTCTTTGATCTTCCTTTTCTGGCCTGTAGGAACCCTCCTTATTATTCTTTCCAACCCTTGCCAAGTTCAGCTCCAGCTGTGCCTTGACCTTCCTTACCCCTTCTTTGGGGAGTGTCCTTATACTTTACCAAGATACCTGTTCCTGCTTCCACTGCCTGTTCGTTTGACCAGCAACTCTCATAGAATCATAGAATAACCAGGTTGGAAGAGACCCACTGGATCATCGAGTCCAACCACTCCTATCAAACACTAAACCATGCCCCTCAGCACCTCGTCCACCCGTGCCTTAAACACCTCCAGGGAAGGTGAATCAATCACCTCCCTGAGTAGCCTGTTCCAGTGCCCAATGACCCTTTCCGTGAAAAAATTTTCCCTAATGTCCAGCCTAAATCTCCCCTGGTGGAGCTTGTGGCCGTTCCCTCTTGTCCTGTCTCCTGTCACTTGGGAGAAGAGGCCAGCACTCTCCTCTCTACAACCTCCCCTCACATAGTTATAGAAAGCAATGAGGTCAACTCTCAGCCTCCTCTTCTCCAGCTAAACACCCCCAGCTCTCTCAGCCATTCCTCATAAGGCCTGTTCTCCAGCCCCTTCACCAGCTTTGTTGCTCTTCTCTGGACTCGCTCCAGAGCCTCAACATCCTTCTTGTGGTGAGGGGCCCAGAACCGAACACAGGATTCAAGGTGCGGTCTCACCAGTGCTGAGTACAGAGGGAGAATAACCTCCCTGGACCTGCTGGTCACGCGGTTTCTGATCCAAGCCAAGATGCCATTGGCCTTCTTGGCCACCTGGGCACACTGCTGGCTCATGTTCAGTCACTGTCAACCAACACTCCCAGGTCCTTCTCCTCCAGGCAGCTTTCTAGACAGACTTCTCCTAGTCTGTAGCACTGCATAGGGTTGTTGTGCCCCAAGTGCAGGACCCGGCATTTGGCCGTGTTAAACCTCATGCCATTGGACTCTGCCCAGCGGTCCAGCCTGTTCAGATCCCTTTGCAGAGCCTCCCGACCCTCCAGCAGATTGACATTTCCACCCAGCTTAGTGTCATCTGCAAACTTGTTAAGGGAGCACTCAATGCCTTCATCCAGGTCATTGATAAAGACATTGAACAGGGCTGGACCCAGCACTGAGCCCTGGGAAACCCCACTTGTAACTGGCCTCCAGCTGGATTTAACTCCATTTCCCACCACTCTCTGGGCCCGGCCATCCAACCAGTTTTACACCCAGGAGAGTGTGCGTCTGTCCAGGCCAGAGGCTGACAGTTTCTGAAGCAGAATGCTGTAAGAAACTGTGTCAAAGGCTTTACGGAGGTCCAGAAGGACCACATCCACAGCCTTTCCCTTATCCAGCATCCGAGTCACTTGGTCATAGAAGGCAAATAGGTTAGTTTGGCAAGACCTGCCTTTTGTGAACCCATGTTGACTAGGCCTGATCACCTGGTTCTCTTGCATGTGCTTCATGATAGCACTCAAGATCACCTGTTCCATGACTTTCCCTGGCACTGAGGTCAGATTGACAGGCCTGTAGTTCCCTGGATCCTCCCTGTGACCCTTCTTGTGGATGGGCACAATATCAGCCAGCCTCCAGTCCAGTGAAACTTCCCCAGTCTTCCAGGGCTGTTGGAAGATGATGGAAAGGGGTTTGGCCAGCACATCCGTCAGTTCCTTCAATACCCTTGGGTGAATCCCATCTGGCCCCATAGACTTGTGGGTTTCTAGTCGGACTAGCAAGGCTCTGACCACCTCCTTTTGGACCATGGGAGCTTCATTTCGCTCCTCTAGCTCCTGGGTTTGTACAGAAAGGGAACAACTTTCTTTACAATTAAAGACTGAGGCAAAGAAGGCATTAAGTACATCAGCCTTTTCCTCATCCCCTGTCACTGTTGCTCCTTCTGCGTCCAACAGGGACTGTATGGTCCCCGTAGTCCTCCTTTTATTATTTATATATTTATAGAAAGATTTTTTTGTTATCTTTCACCAACTTTGCCAATCTGATTTCTAGTTGAGTCTTAGCACTTCTAATTTTTTCCCTACACAATCTCACTTCCCTCCTGTAGTCCACCCAAGAGGCCTGTCCCCTATTCCAGAGCCCATAAACATTCCTCTTCTTCTTGATATCATTCAAGATCTCCCTGTTCAACCAAGCTGTTTTTTTCCCCTGCCAGCTTTTTTTCCGGAACATGGGCATGGCTTTCTCCTGAGCCGCTAGGATCTTCTTTTTGAAGAGCTCCCAGCCCTCATGGGCTCCCTAGCCCTGAAGCACTGTCTCCCATGAGACTTTGCCAACCAGCCTTCTGAAGAGTTCAAAGTCTGCCCTCTGGAAATTTAATGCTACTGTCTTGCTAACTACCCTCTTCACTTCGCCTAGAACAGAAAACCCTATCATCTCATGATCACTTAGTCCTAGGCGTCCTCCTACTGCCACATCCCCCACGAGGCCTTCTCTGTTCACAAACAGCAGGTCCAGGGCACCTTCCCTTGTCGGTTCATTCACCAGCTGTGCAAGGAAGTTGTCTTCCACACACTCCAGGAACCTCCTAGACTGCTTCCTTTCTGCTCTATTGTACTTCCAGCAGATATCAGGAAGATTGAAGTCTCCCACAAGAATGAGAGGCACTGATCTAGAGATTAATCCCAGCTGTTTATAGAAGAGATCATCAGCTGCTTCTCCTTGGCTGGGTGGCCTGTAACAGACTCCCATCACAAAATCTACCTTCTTATGGGCTCCTCTGATTCTAACCCACAGGCACTCAATCTCCTCATCGCCACAATCCATCTCAACAGCATCCAAGTCCTCCCTTGCAAAGAGGGCTACCCCGCCTCCTCTCCTTCCCTTCCTACCCCTCCTGAAGAGTTTATACCCCATCATATCTGTACTCCAGTTATATGAGTCATCCCACCACGTTTCCATGATGGCAACGACATCATAGGCTCCTTGCCCTACAGCAGCTTCCAGCTCTTCCTTCTTATTACCCATGCTGCGTGCATTGGTGTAAATGCACTTCAGCTGAGCTGCCAAGCCTTCAGCCCTCTTAGAGGGAACAGAGTTCATTCCCAATTGTCTGGTAACTGGAGTAGCTATCACCAGAGTGCCCGTATCTCTCCCTTACCACCCCCATGTGTGTTCACCCCCACTTTCTGTGTTGTGCTGTACTGGTGGTCCTCTCCAGCACTCCCTCTCTGAATCACTAGTGCCCCATGTCCAGGCTCGCTCCTGTCTAGCCTGGTCTCAATCCCCTCCCTCATCACATCTAGTTTAAAGCTCGAGCTTAGCTAAGTTCTTAGCAAAGGCTTTAGCCCCCCTAGGAGACCCATGTGTCCCATCCTTAGCAACAGAGTTTGGAGGTGCGTGAGCCTCCCCATGATCAAAGAAGCCAAAGCCGCTTTCCTCACACCAGGCTTGGAGCCAGGAATTAATCGAGTTCTTCTTCCTGACTTCCTGCTCTTCTCTGTTTAGATGGGGACGGAGCAGAATACTATCCGAGCCCCAGAGCCCTCCATCATTTTCCCAATGGCCCTGAAGTCTTTCTGTTAACTAAATCATCATTGCCAGTTTGGACTCCTACCAGAGGATAGTAGTTTGTTTCGTGGACCAGGGAAGGAAGTTTTCTAGCTACCCCCTTCACTGATGCCCCCAGCAAGCAGCAGATCTCTCTGTGGAGCAGCTCCAGTCTGCAAATGGGTCCCTCCATTCCTATTAGGAGGGAGTCCCCTACAACAATCACCCTTCTCTTCTTCTTAATGGAGGATGTTTTTATCTTTTTCTGAAGATGGTGCGGCCTAGGGAAAGATTCTAGGCTGTGGGAGCCATCATCCTCATTCTCAGGATTGGATTCCACCTGCAGCACATGGTACTTGTTTACCAGGGGGATCTCAGGTTTTGCTGTCTGGTTGAGGGGAGCAGGTTTCCTTCATCTGGCAGGAACTTGCTGCCATTCCCCATCTCTTGTTCCCCCAACCTTGCAGTTAGCAGGTGGGTGGTGTTCAGACACACCAGCTCCAGCAGGCTGCTGAGTGAGTGAGAGGGCACTACTCCACTGGTCTATCTCCCTCTCACACTCCCTGATGGTCCTCAGCCTCTTCACCTCCTCCCTTAACTCCTCCACCATATGATGGGGTTCCCCCACTCGAGTGCAGCTTTCACAAGTGGAGCCAGTGGCTGAGGCACGAGCTGGTGTGGGAGGGGGGGGCACTGCCTGCAGCCCAGGGTCTGGGTAGCTGCATGTGCCCACTGGGGCTCTGTCTGCGTGGAAGCATCCATCGCGCTTGGTGCAGCCTTAATTTTTTGACGGGCAGTCACCATGGTTCTCAGGTCCTTCTGGCCGTGCTCCAGCCCCTCTCTGTGCCCTCCCTGCTCAAACTACCCTGTTTTAACAGCCCCCCCCCTTCACCTGTGCCCCCTGAGGACCGTTTAAACCACCCGCGGAAGCTTCCGGGACCGCCCCCTCCCGTCATGCACCGCGCGGGACCGGCCGTTGAGCCTGGAGCCCGGCACCGAGCCCCGAGCGAATTTTTTAGGCTTTTCCACGCTCAGGGAAGCGCCCCAGCGCCTTTTTAGGGGCCACCCTAGCACAGAACTCACCGTTCTGTCGCTGGATGCAGCTGTAAAAGCCTCGACCCAGTCATGACCAACTCTTGCCTTCCTTTCGTCATTTCTTACATTTCAGGATCAAGAGATCTTGCACTCTATGCAAAACGTCTTTGAAGATCTGCCAGCGCCATTTTCTCCCTTGTACCTGAGGGCAGTTTCCCAGGGGAATTCTATTGACTAACTCCTCACAGAGCTGGAATTATGTTATCCTACAATTCAGGGCCCTGACTTTACCTTTCAGCTGACCCGTACGCTCAGGACTGCAGACTCTACCACTGGCATGATCGCTGCAGCCCAGGCTGCCTCCAGTCTTGACATCACCAATTAGCCTACTTGCTTTAGTAGCCATCATGCTGAGTATGACTTATCCTCTGGTAGGGCTGTCTGTTATCTGGCTGAAGAAGTTATCCTCAGTGCCCTCCAGAGTCTGTCAGGGTAGTTGAAATCCCTCAGCAGGATGAAAGCCTGTGAGCACAAAGCCTCCTGTAGCTGCAGTAAGGATGTTTCATGAATAAGCACTTCTTGATTGGGTGGCCAGTAGTCACCACCTACCACAAGGTTCTCTGATTCTTCCCCAGGTTGCTTTCAGCCTGCTTGTGGCTGTTCTTCAGGGACAGTTCTTCAGAATTCATCCAC
This sequence comes from Clamator glandarius, assembly GCA_033459285.1. Taxonomy (NCBI): domain Eukaryota; kingdom Metazoa; phylum Chordata; class Aves; order Cuculiformes; family Cuculidae; genus Clamator; species Clamator glandarius. Next base: position 855,528 of record JAUNZM010000677.1, on the reverse strand, counting down.
TTCTTGATGTAGAAGGCAACCCCTCTGTTCCTCCTTTCTCACCTTGCTCACATTAAATTCTTTCATGTATTTTTTTTTCAAGTGTAGATAATTTTAAATGAAAAGTTCCATTTTGAAAACAGACTCTGAACTAAACAGAATTAAAAGAAGTCAATGTAAAATGTTTCAGCATTTTAAAAATGACATCTTTCATTTAAAAAATGTCATTAGAAATTTTAAAATTATTCTCTTTTTTGGTATGTCCAACCTGTTTGACATAATTTTACCTGTAGCTGTAAATCTCCTTTGAGGACATGATCTGGTGTACAATACGAAGAGGACATGTGATGTAGAGCTTAGGACTGGGCTCTTAGCAATATTAGTAATATGGAGCAGGGCATGTAAATGTATGCCAACTTCATGTGGATGTACATTTTGGATTATTATCTTGTTTCTTTGTGAGATACAAATACAATAAGGAAGGTAAACACCCACCCTTTATAAAAAATCTCAATGAAACTTTCAGCCACTGGTTTCCTGATGAAGACCTTACTGTATTCCCTGTAGTAAGTATGTTGCATCATAAATCATTGCACAATTCGCCAGGAACACAAGGCACCAACTGCCTCTGGTTGAAACTCCCCCTTGTAAGTCTGTATTTCAATCTGCAGCAGTATTTGCATTACCAAGGTTCTTACCCTGATCAAAGTCCTTTTAGACAACCTCATTACCATTGCCCTAGGATCCTAGGAATCTCAGAGGGATATTGTTATAGGGGTCAGGTGGGTATCTCTTATCTTTCTTTTTACTTCCATTCCTGCTCTTTATGACTGTATGTGTTTCCACCCTAAAGCAGCCTTCGAGTACATAGTATCTAAGAAGAGAGTAAAGGACCAAAATAGGTTTATAGCAAATAAATTTCGTTCCTCCCCAGAGTCTCATGAACAAATTTCTCATTGAGTTACTCCCAAAATAGATCCTGCTTTCTCATCTACCCAAAAGCAATCTCTGTATTTGTTTCTTCTCCTCCAATTGTGGGTTAAATTCCAGTTTAGTCCCTTGGGTAGCAGGAAAGCTCACAGAGTACTTACAGTGCCCTGTGTACCAAAATGGGATTTATTATAGATTGAATTAAGAGTTGTCTGAATGACGTGAAAGTTTGGGGACAGGAATTGTATGAACACTTGGCAAAGGCACACAGGAGGGTCTCCTCATCTACAGATTTGATCAGACAGGGAGTAACAAAGTTTTATAAATAACAACTATAAGAATTAGTGTGGAGTGGAAAGGCTTATATGGGGAACCTTTAAATCTGGGCTTGGTTTGAGGGATACTTTCATGGTGCTTGAAACCTGGTATAAGGTTTCCTTCCAGGCTTTCCCAAACCACAGCTAGTAGCTTTGTTTAGTGAGGCTTACAGTGCAGTACGTGTTTGATTTAGTTTTCTGGTTTTTGTTTTTTTTTTTTTCCCCCAGCTTCAGCCCTGTAAATGGTATCAAATCTAAGGCAGTCACTGAGGCTCTGTAAACAAGAGAGAGATCAGCAGCTCCAGAAGAGTCTTGTCAGAGATGCTCAGATATCAATAATCTGAATAGACTAAGGAGAAGGTACCTGTGTCATCCTCTGACTCTCTGGAGAATCTTAATAGTTGCTCCATATAGGACACTATTTTTCAATTGGTTCATGTGACCTACCCTAAAGCTCCCTCAGTGCCTGAGAAAACTAGATGGGAGATTCACTGTTTGGAGAGCTAATTTATCATTTTCTCCTTGCTTTTTTATAGCATCTGCTTTTATAGACCATATATTTTTCAAATTCATCCAGCTGAGGTAGGGTGAGGCTCAGGCAGAACTCAAACAGGAGGTGAGTCCTCAGTCTGGATCATTTTCTTCATGCCAGTCCAGCATCACAAAGGGATGGAGTAGAGGAGGATGGAGCCAAACATTCTGTGATGGCTAGAGATCTTCCCAGCAGAGCTTACTGAAAGGACACATCAAGGACATGTCCTGGGACCAGGGTACGTGTAGCCAAAATTCAGAGCACTCCAGAAGTGCCCAGGTAGCGGATGGTACCCTGGAGGCTCCATCAATGGGATGGAAGGGTGCAGTAGGGATAGCACCTTCCCTACAGTCACTATGGAAAAGGGCTATGACAAGCTCTCTCTCTTGTGAGCAGAGGAGCTCAATGGGCTGGAAGCCAGGAAGAATGCACAGTCACAGGATCGTGGTTCCTCCAGGAACTTACTTCTCCTTTAAAACCCTGAGGGTTTGTTGTTTCAGCCCTGCAGTTTCACAATGTAAAACATGGTCCAACCAGACATGTGCAGTCAATACCCTTACATTAATTTGAATTTGTGTGTGTGTGTGTGTGCGCGCTGATTGAAGCTTTCCATAAAACAATGGATAGGTTTGGGTAGCAGATGTTGGGCTTGAATTGCTTATTTAGATAGTCTTGCTTATGAAGCATTCCATAAATAAAGCACGGGCCAGGTCTCTGTGGTGTGCTGCAGGAGGGAAAGTGCTAGTCTGGCTTGATGCCCTGGGCTGCAGGGACAGAGTTGGGGGTGTGCAGCACACAGAGGCATCAGGGGCTGTCGGCCATGCATGTGGCTCCACTCTACTATGTCAGTAGCACTGGGGCAGAGCAGGTGGTGCATGGGGCAGGCACAAACTCTGCTTTTGACAGGGAAAGAGATGGCAGGAAGTGTGTAAACTCAAGGTGGGACATGGGAGCAAAATTCTGCCTGTCTGCTAACACAAATGTGGCTAGTAAAAGTGGTACCTTTCCCATTGGATTTACCTGAAGAGTTCAGATTATTGGTGCAATTTGTAAGGCAAAGATCCTCCCTCTGCAGTCTTTGAGTCCTCACCAGGTCTCCTCTCTAGTCTCTGCAGCCGAATTCTGCCTACCCAGGCCACAGGTGTCCAAGCTTTACTCTGGGGCCAACAGAGCTGTCTGTGATCTATGAGCCAGAAATGCTCTCTGTATGACTGTCTGGGAGGGGAACCAGACACCTCATCTCCTTATGCATCTCTGTTGGTGCAATTCAAAGCCAAGGCAGATTATACAAGAGCAAAAGTAAATACTCAGCTCTAGTGTTTGTTCTAGTATGGGACATTGGCTCCTTTGGCAATAAGGCCTGAATTTGTAACATGTAATAAGTCAGAGATAACTGCACAGTTGTTTTTTTCACAACCAAAATGTTGTATGTATTGGAAATGGTCCTCCAGCTTTGCTCAGCTCGGGGCCAGAAAGGAGTAAGCCTGCATGGGTGCTATGCTCCATGAAGTGCATGAGGTGCTGAGGGGCGTGGTTTAGTGTTTGATAGGAATGGTTGGACTCAATGATCCCGTGGGTCTCTTCCAACCTGGTTATTCTGTGATTCTGTGGGGACTGCAGGAATGCTTCTCTGAATTTTATTACACTCTTCTCCAATGCTGCCTTTCCTGCCCAGCCACATCCCACTAACTTCAGAAGAGGACCTTCTAACCACTTGTATGAAATAATTTCCCCCTATCAACAAGAATAATTCATTGCTGTATTAGGAGGAAAAATGTAAACTGCAGATAAATCTGCCATTCTAAAATGTTTCTAAGCTAACAGATCAAACATTAATTTAGTCTGTGGGCCAATTTTTTTTAGAAAAAAAGAAAAAAATTGAATGCTTTACAAAAGAGGCCTTTGATGTATAGCATACATTTGTTACAAATGTATTTTTTCCAGTGGCAATAGGATTTTCAACAGCAGTAGGATATGTTTTAATAAGTAGAGGGATTTATCTTCTCTATGCAGGCGAACGGCTTCTGTTCTCACTTACAGACTACAAATCATGCGTAGCTTTAGTGATGTTGTGTCTGTTAGCTTGGTGCAAAACCAAGCTTTGTGTGACTTGCAGCAGGCCCTTTGTGGTTTTGTTTTGTGGCCATTTCTGGTTGCATTCCAGTGCTAAGTGTAGCAGAAATCTTGCAGTGCCAGGGAGGAGCAAAGCTTGCTGTGGTTTCTAGGCCACTATGCAAAGTACAGATGATGGGATAAGAAATCAAGCTGAACCTCTGATTTTCCCTAAGGAATCTAAGGTGCAGAAGAGGATCAAGCTCAGAATTTGTCTCTGCCACTTTTATCTGGCTGTCCCATAACAAGGGAAACTCAGACACAGGTTTTGGTTCACTCTTTTCAGAGTGTTTGTGAGGCACAAGATCTTGGAGTATGTGCCCTCCAAAACTAGGTAGTATTTCGATCTGGGGGGTTGATTCAGAACCCTCTCAGGCGTGAATGTGAATACTCAGTTCATCTGGATGTCATCACTGCTTTATCTTCCCTCTGTGGAAACACCATTAGCTCTTCTAACTTTTCCTTCCTCCCCCCAAACACTAGAGAGCTTGCTTTTTTTCTGCTTCCTGAGTTCACCATCAGCATCTGAGTTCATGGCTTAAAACTGATCTTTTGTTTATTTGTCATTATCATAGAATATCAAAATGGTGCTCAGCCAATCATCAGGTCCTCATTTTGTCTGTCATGGGAAGGCTGCAGTGCATTATAAATCACAAGGAAGGCTGCTACTCAAGGGAAAGTGGGACGGCTGAAAGAATTTATTAGTGCCACCACCATGAACCTGCCTTTCTCCAAAATCTGACTGGTCACTTGGCTGATGCCTTCTGCTTCCTCATAGGTGTGCAAAATAGCAGGAGGAGAGGGCCCTCTCACCCTTTGGGAGCTGACATAATTCTTCTTCCCCAAAGGTTTTTGTGAAATGGCAAGTCTATCATGCTTGTTAAATAAGTGGGAAATTGAGACAGAGAGACCTTTTTTTTTTTTCAGGAAAGCACTTACTTATGTGCACAAATAGTGGCTGAAGCAATTTAAAGCCTGACTACAGGCCTTAGCTCACACCAACTTGTCAAGGTGCCTTTGTGTTCTTTAGGGGCTGCTTGTGGCTTTTGCTAGATAGGAAATAGTGGTTGTTTGTAAGTTCTGTCAAACAGTTTAGCCCAGCCCCTTTTTTCTGTTAGTGACCAATATGAAATGCTGTGAAAAACAATTCATATGAGAGCATAGAAAACTTCTCATTGAACAATAAAGTAAAAATATTGCCAAAGGATGCACCATTACTCTAATTTCTGTTATTAGGTGCTTGGCTAATTCCCCAGAGTAGATTCAGGCTTATACCGTTTCTGCATTTTGAAGTGTTTTCCAGTCAATCTTTCTGTGATTGTTCCCATTATTTGTATGTATGTGTCATTGGCTTCTGACTCTCAGTTGTGATGATCCCATGGATATGAGTTCCAGAAGAAACAATGTGTTGCGTAATGAGACTTACACCACAGGGCAGAAATGAAATCAGGTCCCTGGCACATCTATCCATTACTACCATTTAGTTTCCTTCATAAATAAGTCTTAACACAGGTAACAACCACAGATTCTAGAGGAATTCAGGAGTTTGTATTCCTGATATAGTTAGCCGGCAGGTCACTTATTAAAGGAGATGAACTATAAATGACACGTTTTATAAAATACTCTCTGCAAATAGGCAAGTTAGTTAACAGTCCTCCTACCTGTGCCTCTGAGGAGAAAAATAAAATTATTAGGCTTTTTCCTCACGTGCTTCCTGCATATTTCTCTCAACTAGAAGATGATTTTAATGTGGCTTCTTGTGCCAAAGGGCAACCCAAGAAGGACAAAGGCTGGTGTGTGAGGCTATTTCAAGCTGCACTGGAGTGTCTTCCTTTCCAGCCCTGTCATACAGGAAGGCTTGAGGGCTTGCAAATATCCGAGTGGAGAGGAGAGGAAGGTAGCGAATGGTAGCATGACCTTATGTAGAACCCAAATTAAACAAAGTTTACAATCCCTGTCTTGGCTGAGGAATGATTTCTTTCACCAGAGAAAAAAAAAGACATTGACCTCTGCATTCAATCAGAGGTACGGAGGGCAGCTCAGTCTTAGACTGAGGGAGGTATTCCTCATAAAGACTGACATTTTTTCTGCACTGAGAATTTGATGCTTAACCTAAACGGTGGGTATTGTCGTGTGAACCACTCCATTTATATTTTTATGTTTTGTGCTTCTGACCTTTTTTGTAACTGCAGAGGAAATACCCAGAGTCACTTTCTCAACCAAATAATAACAGAAGAGTCACCTGGTGGTAATTCCTGTCCCTTTCTCAGTTCAAAGGGTGTGTTTGATCTGCCTCTAGTCTCCTGCTGGAGAGACCAAAATATTCAAAGCAAATCAGCCCCAACAGTAAGGTTGGTAATCCCACCCGGAGCAGCAGTGGAGCATGTCTGGGGCTGCAAATGATGCAGGCTGGATCTGCTGTGGGTCTTGTAGGCGCAGTGACCATTGTTATGCCTATAGTGAAATTAGCCTTCATTCTTTTGTTCCGAGCAAATATAATGTGAGCCAACGCAAATGACTCTCACATGTTTTCATTGGTGTAAATGAGGCATTCAAGTATGAAATGAGGCAGTTGGAAGCTAATCAGCTTGAGAGCTGAGGCAGAAAGCTTTGGATAAGGGTAATAGCTTTGGACAAAGTAATGTGTGCCTCACTGATGAGCCCTAGAAAAGCTTGAGCTGATTTGTGAAACAGATTTTTAAACATCTTTTGTAGGCAGAGCTGGTTAGAAAACCTAAATGAAAGTAAAAGCTTTTTGTCAAAAATGAAGATTTTTTACCCGAATGAAATGGGGTGTAATTGCAGGTTTTGTTTCTCTTGAGCATTTTTTTTTTAAATAATTCCATTTCCATGTGGAAGTGTTATTTCTACTCAAGAAGTAAAGCTTGCACATAGTTTCATTGCTCTGTTCCAGCTGGCAAAAGTTAAAATTAAAAAAAAAGCTGGTTTTCAACTGACAGAAGCTCAAAGACCGTCAGAGGATGGGGAACAAAGTGAGTCTTTGTTTTCTCACCCTCAACCTCCCTTGCCCATTTTTAAAAAAAAAATTTCCTACAGGGAAGCCATTATTTCTTGATCAGGAAACCTGAAATAGAATTTTCTTAGAAATTATCTCTTTTCCTAGAGAACAGAATTTTGTTCATAGGATCTCAGAGATTCACATTCAGTTTCAGATCCCCATCTTCTCTTAAGGTAAGTTCCACGCCAGAACTGTCTAAGATGCCTTTTCTCACTGAAGTTCTTCCATTCAGTTGACTCAAAAGTGAACAGTGGCTATTTCAGTTAAACGGATACCGAGTTACCTGCTTGGTTATCCAAGGGATCAGAATATGTAAAAACAGGTCTTCCATCTTAACAGAATGGAAAGAGAGGGAGGAAAAAAAGTATTTTCAAAGAATGGGAAAGTATTCTAGGGAAGACAGTAGTGGTTTAAGCAGGCAGTAGGTTCAGAGATACCGTTTCTCATGAAGTCTGTCCAACTCTGCACTGTAAGCAGGATGCTGGTGCCTTTGTGGGGCTGCCCCTGAACTAACAGTTGCACTAACTGTTGGCAGGATTTATTGGCTTGTGTGGATGCAGCATGAGTTTCTGGATGTGAGTTATCTCTTTACCCAATCCACTGCCATGAAACCTGCCCTGCAATACCTTATTATTCTGGCAACTTGAAGATCACTTCTCAATGACCTTTCCCTTTGCTACAACACCCTGCTCATGTACAGTGCTCCAGCCTTCTCTAAATATATTTCATATTATACATGTTGGCTCTTCATTTAGATCAGACCTCTGCCATTACTTTGGCTAATTAATAGCATGGTGATCTTGCGGTTGCTTGTTCTTCTAACACACAACTGAGCTGATGAGTCATCTAGAGCTAGCAAAAAAGCATGTCTCTTTCCCAACACAGAAACTTTTTTTTTCCTTTTCAGAAATCTACCTCTAACTCTGAAAACTCCAAATGCATTTATTTATTTATGAATGTTGCATAGTTTTTAGCAGAAAGCGGCTCTCTTCTCCCAGACACTACCAATTATCTCTCTCCCTCAAGCCTGCCTCTTTCTACCAGCTTCTCCAGTCAATGCATTTTGGCAAACATTTTAAAATTGTTAAGCTTAAATTACAAGAGAATAAATAGTGAAATTGAGATATTTTTTAAAAATGTTTTTTAATTGCAAATTTCAAAAGGAAAAGTTTTGATGGAGATAAACCACTGTAACAGCGGTCATGCTGTACTTGTTTACTGTTCTCTTACATAAGGAAGTGTCAGAAAGAAAGTGAGACTAATTTAGTGGACTGGGATGCAGAACTCTTGAATTAACAATTGCTCTGTGCCTCAGTGTTGCAAAACTCATATTTAATATATCATAAATCTAGACTGGAATTTTAGCCTTTATCTACTCCAGTCCCAACAGGAACCAGATGATTAAAGCACTTGGAGAAATCTTATGTATAAATTCAGTAGGAAATGATGGGTCTGAGATTTTCTCCTATGTAGAAGTTTTTGAACACAGGCTAAAGTGACCCATAAACTGCTTTTAAGAACAACTTTTGACTATACTGTACAATTGCCCTAGCGTATGTTCATCTTAATGTCTTAGTGTGACTGTTGTGGTTTCTGAAAGGAGCTTCCCACCCTCAGTAGAAAGGTGATACAAGAGTATTGAGGAGATGACTCAAAGGCAGATTCATGTTATATATGTGTATACTGTGGTTCTGAAATTACATTCAAGTTCTTTCCTCCCTCAAGGCAAAATTGTAAGAGGTGTAATAAAATCTTGCTGTAAATATGTGTCTGCCTGAACACAGCTGTCACTGTGACATGTGAAATGCCTAAGTGGAAGTTCATGGCATCAAGATGAATATAACTCACATCCTCTGGCTAACTCTGTAGAATATTTAAGTATTTTATAATTCTCCCTGTGTCGCTTCCTCTGCTTCCCTGTTGCTTGTAGCCTTTGAGGAAAAACATTGCCAAGGGATGAATTAGTATCTGCATCCAGCTGTAGTCCCAGGAGTGTTCATGCTGCATATTACCTTTGGATAGTCTTGAACTCCACAGTGACCCCAGCCAACCCTCTAGCCACCAGTGAAAAGAGCCACCTTCCAATTTGGAGCCATGCTCTTTTATTTGAAGATTCAAGCAGGAGGAAAAATTCTGGAATTCCTTTTCCCTTGAAGCTGCCTGTGACTTCCATTGTACTTTATTGTGGTTCTTGTTCTCACCTGGCAGCCAAGTGCAGTTCCAGGTTATGGTGAGTGGGTACTTGCTACATGACCATAAATAATTATGATTTATGATTCTATTAATAAAAATAATCTATCTCAGGGCATGACTGGAGGAGAGAACAAAAAAATTTAGGATCTGTAATACACATGTCCAGGGAAGAGTTTTAATATTCCTTTTGTTTTTTTCTGCAAACAGAAATTTATTAAAAAAAACACCTTCCTTTCCTCTCCTATTTTGAAAATAAAAGTAAGTTTGGAGAAGGCTTTACTTATCTTTGTGCTGTAGAAGCTGCTCAACATTTTGGTTGACTTTCAAGTGATTTGGAAAAGTAAATGAACCTGGAATACTGCAATCATTAAAATTACTGTTTCAGAAACCATAGTATCTTTTTATTGGGAATTTACATCTGAAAGCTTACACAGTCTTATCACTAGAAATTGCTTGCATGCATTTACTGCATACAAGCAGATTTTTCATCTGCATTTAGAGCCTCATTCTGACACGTCATAGTTTACTCTCAATTAATAGAGTTACAATGGATAATACATCTGGGCAACACTCTTCACAGCTCATGAAGAGGTCTTGTGAGGCTTGAGTTCAAACTCAGCCAAGCTAATTAATTCACTATGAAGTAACATGATCTTGTTAGCTCAGGCTACAGACAATAAATTGGGAAATAAATTTTGGCTACATTCAGTAGAGCAATGAAACATTCTGATTTAGATTCCTTTATGTTAATTTATTCATAAATATGTTTACCTACAGTAAATGCAGTTAAGGGTCTGCAAATTTATCCAAGTAGGTGTCCTGATTTAACTTTCTACATCGTCTTGCTAGCTGCTTTTGCTCTTTGCTTAGTGTGAGCTATTGGCGTGTGGAACCCCATACACATAGGCAGGGGAAAGGAAGCAAGCAGACAGCCTTCCGCAGTGGTAGGAAGTGAGCCCAAGTAGAAACAGAGCTGGAGAAACTGTGTTTGGAATCACAGAGGGAACAGAAGGAAGCCACTGAAAAGAGATGTTACAACGTTGTAAACCCCTTTGATTTCGGCCTTCAGGAGTCTGGTAAGATGCCTAGAATTAGCAGCCTCATTATGAGTGAAAAGAGATCTGCACTGAGGAACCCATCCATGCCAGTCATCTCTTTGACCTCATCAGAGAGACAAGTGTGGTCTTGAGGACAAAGAAGAATTACATTATAAGTACCAGAGACTGGAATGTACCCCTGAATTACCCTTGCTGTAAACTCTAGGAGTCCAAATAGGTAAAATGTATCGGGTGTCTCTCTGTTAGCATTCTTTAGGAGTAATTTCATTTCATGCTGGGGGAATCTAGTGACATACTGTAGACAGAAGGAAAATGACATTTATTAGCACTAAAAGCTGGTTGTTATTTGGCTGAAAATGTTTTGGCTCCACTGGAATTTAAACTTGTCTGACTGCTTGAAAAATGTTCAAGCTTAATATAACCAATTCAAACTTGCAGTCAAGGTTCTGTGTAAAATCCTCTTGTGGGATAAGAATCTTGGTTTACAGTGTCTGAAGAATGATTCTAAACACTCTTCAGTTCCAAAGACAATGTAAAGGTGCCAGTTTCTGCAGAGATCATATTGCTGCAAGTGTTGAAAATGCAAATCAATGTCAAATTTGATAAATAAGCATTATCCACCAAAGGGGTCTCCTGGGAATTATTAGTCAGTCTTGCCTTAGAGTTATTTCTTCCATGAGCTGAAGGACATATCATTTCAATTAATTCAGAGCCAAAGTACAGCAGTGACAAAATGAAAAAATAAAAAATAGCAAGGAATACAGAGGAACTAAGCAAACAGAGGAACTAGGATCTTTCATAAAATGTTTATCTTCGTTTATGTATTTTCATCTCATATACTGGAGGTTTTAAGGCCAGAAGGAATTACTGTGATCACCTAATATGACTTACTGCAGAGCACAGCTCTGAAAACACACTCTGTGAGGTCAGCGTCAATTCCAGAACTTCTTGTTTGAGTTGAACCTATCCAGAGAAGGGAACTTGACTCTATTATTTCTTTATATCCTGTGTCACATTCTACCCCTCTAATAGGTCCTTTTTAAAAGCTAAAACCCCTAAGGCCAGACAGTGTTTTGTTTCCATCAGCATAAATCAGAGAAGCCTCAGTGGAATCAATAGCTATTCCATATTTTCATTTGGGAAACTCTGACCTCATGCTATCCATACTTAAGAGGAAAGAGAATGGAATTAAACCCTGAATTACCCTGCTATGTGACCACATCTCCCTCTTATGCCTGATCTTAGTGATTACAGTCCCAATGACAGCAAAAATAATTTTCTGTCTCCTCAAAAAAGAACTTTGAGCTGTAGTGCTGATGGCTGTGGTTATCGCTGCATCCAGTACATGGTCACTTACATGTGCTTGTTCCGTGCCTCGTTGTGCCAGTACATTGCCTTCAGTTCTGATCAGGAATCACTAAAGTTAAGATCAAGCAATGTTGCATCTTTATGGAAACTGAACAACCATTGTGTGGTGGGAAACCGAACACAGTTTCAGTGGGAAACTGAACTGAAGGCACCTTGCATGGAGAAGCATTCATCCATAAAAATGTTAATTTTGCTTTAGAGAACATGTGAAGTGGGGCAGAGTGGGCATCAGGATTCGCTGACTACTGAAGAAAATGTTTTCTTTTTTTGTTCAGAGCAATCTATTTTTTTAACTGACAACTCTCAGAGAAAGGAATACTATGCAGGGTGAAACAAGCAGCCATCTGCAGTCTACCAGGGGAGGAACAGCTCATTACCACAAGCAAATCTGGAGTTCAGGCTTGCTTATTTTTGGCTTTAGGTTCCTCAGTTGTGGGAAACAGTTTTTTCATTCTTGTACTTCTAATAAAATCTGCACATTGTTATTTGCTTCTCTCTGATGAGGGTCTGGATTAATGTTGTGATGTGATGCTTGCCAAATTTGTAACATTCTTTTTAATATATTTATTCTTTCTATGAGGGCAAAGTATCTTATTGTGAAACCCCAAAGACTTTCCCAACATATGGGGGATGAATAAATGCTCAAAATGTCTACAATTTCTGTAACTGCTACAGATGCTGGGTTTAGAAATGAACAAAATATGTGTGCAAGCATGCGCATGCGTGTAAGTGTGAAAGGCAGAGAGAGAAATACAGTGTGGGCACTCTTGGGGTCAGGAGAGATCTCTAATAAGAAACACATTTTACAGGCAGCAAGAGAATTATTTTTACCATGCCCATTTACAAGTCCTCAGGCAAGGAATTTTGTTGTGCAGGTATTTTTAAGGCTAATTATTTATAGCATGTAGGGCTTGAACCTGGAGATCTGAATTTGGCAAAACTCCTGTTCACTTCAAGGGGTGCCCTGCATGTGGAGGGGAGGGACATGTGATGGGCATGTACTGATTCTGAAGGGTTGTAGAAGACCCTGCTGACTTCTATGGGAACCGAGCTGCTGTCTTCAAAGGCAGATTTTACATGAATGTGGGAGCTGTGAGGGTGACCAGCCCTGGGGCAGGTTGGCCAAAAAAAGAAAGAGTGGTTTGGAGGAGGATTTATTTGCCATCATTCACATGCAACTTGCCCGATATTTAGCTCATTTTTTCACATGGCACTTTAAAGCAAACTTTTTACTGTTCTCCTGAACAAGCCACCCTTGGTGTAAGTGCTTTAATCTTTAGATCGTAACACTGTGATCCTGAATGGTGTTCTTTTATACAAAAATAAGAAAGGAGGAGCAATCTCTGTTAGATTTCCATCCAATACCATCTATTTTCCATTGAGAAACAGACTCGAATCAGCTCTTTTCATCAGAGATTTAAGAGCCACAGCACAACAAGAGGAGGACTGGGAGCACTGCTGAAAACATGCTTTCTGAGTCAGGAATAAATTTTTTATACTGTATTGAGCATGCTTAGCATGCGTGAGTCTTCTACAAGCTGGATGCTTCTAGGCATTTGTGAGGATAGGGATGTTGGTTATACTAATCTGCTCATAGGGTTTTTGTTTTGTTAAATACTATTTGATGGTCTGAGGGCAGCTGGTTGCTTTCAGCTTTCAAGGAGTTTTAATAGGACAATTTTCACTGGCATAGGCTTGTGCCACCTGCAAATGAGTATATTGCTCTCCATGACTAATAGACTATGGGGAATTTGTATCCACCAGTAAAAATACCCTCTGACTGTAAAAAGCTCAGGTGATGTCTCTGCCCAATCACAGCTCATCAAGCCAGGGTGTTTCTTTTCAGTCATTAACATTTAAAATAATGCCTATTCAATCAAGCTTGGAAAACAGATCTGAGCCTACTCAATCATTTAATGATTTGGCCAGCTCCAGTTATAAAGCACTGATAAATACATAATTTTCTAGAAGAGAAAGAGCTCAGTTATTTTGAGGCCAGCTTATTGCTTTGTTGTTTGGAAGAGCAGACAGATAAGGAACGTAGAACTGGTTGGAGGGAAAACATCTACAGAGATGTATATGGTGCTCAAGAAACAGGAATGTTGGTATGGTAATTTATTGCAAGGGAAGTGTGGCCTTTTCTACACATAATTTCTGCCAAGGCATAAACTATGGAGAAGAAAAAATAGGAAGACTGCCTAGCAAAATAACTCTTTTTTTGACTGACAGTCAGGGCACAACTGTCATGTCTATGAGTGCAGCAGGCAGCCTTGACTCTGAGTGCACTAGACCAGTTTTGCATTCAGCAGATGGAGATGAGGATGCTCACTTGTGCTGTGGAAGGGTTACATCCTATGTAGAGCCCAAAAAATTCAATGCTATGGGACTGTAGGGAGCTGTGTAGCTAGAGAAGCCAAATGATTCTTTGTTTTTCCTGGGAGGAATACAATGTATGTGGGAGATACCAATTACTAGTCCCTCTCCCTGCTGTAAGAGGTTTCATGGCAATCTGGATTAAGTAATACAGAATTCAGCTTCTTTTCACATCCAACATTTGAGTTTCTCAGCTTGCTTATTTAAAAAAATGGTTTTATGTGTACATTCAAACCCATTAAGTCATCCAGCTCCCTTTATTCTGTCAGTGGTGTGAGGTCTAGAGATGATCTCTTCTCTCTCCCACAGGACAGGGACTGAATGTGAGGCTGCTTCTCAGGACCAAAGATACTAGGTTTCAGAGGATAAAGCCATTTAGAAAGGCAGCCCATAAAGTAAGTGGGTTCTCTCTGTAGGCTATTGGATACCCAGGGCAGCTTGCTTTCTCTACTCAAGTTGCCAGGGATAACAGGATGCTCCCATGACACAGGGTCAGGTTCCCACTGCCTGTATCCCTGTTGCTATTGACTTGAAAAAGCTCTCTCAAAGATTGAGGTTTTCTACAGAGTTGTGGGGCTCACTACAAACTTTCTCTCAAAGGGAAGCTGTAGTCTTGAAAGGAAATCTTTCTGTCTAGGGTAGTGCCTAGAGATATCTTCTGTTTCTAGGCTCCCAAGAACTGCTGAAAACCTGGTGGGACAAACAGTCCCAGAACCTGTGGAAAGGGCTCTTAGATATAAAGGCAGAAACCATTCCCAATAGTATTTTTCTGTAGTGACTAAGGCTCATCTCATCTTACACATGAGATCCTAGGTGTCTTGAAAGCTTCAAAGTCCTTCTGGGAAAGAAAAACAGAGATGCTTGTGAGCCTTGAATCCCCCATTTAGCAGAGTGCATCTTCTGCACTCTATTGTAGTGCAGCAAATATATTGTCTGCTATACGTATATAGAGAGAGTGCATGTCCTTTGTCTTCTGCAGGCAAAGCTTCTTAAAGCTACAGCCAATGTACTGCAAATGAAGCTAAAACAGTGCTCCAGACCTCCAAGGACAACTTTCTGCCCTGAACAGTTTGTGAGATTTTGAGTGTGCTGTTTTTCTTTCTCTAGGTCCCAGCTTGTACTTGTCATCTGAGCAGGACCGATTAAGAATAATAACATATATATTTCATATGCTACTACAGTGGAGTCATCTAAGCCATTAGAATGGGTCACCTCTTAATAGACAGGGGTTTTTTTGTATACCATTTATAGTCACGTAATTTGTAAAGGTGTTTCACTGTGAACAAGGCTGTGATTAGTACATGTAAGCAGAGTCATGCATATTTGATTCTTTTTTATTATGACTTGGATGTGCAGCTCCTGAGCCTTCTGCTTATGTCATATTCACCAATCATATCAAACCTATGTTCTCCCACCCCCTCCCCAAGAAGCTGTCTTGTTTCATTTTGGGCATTTGATTTCACTCATATGTAAAATGCCATGTAAATCTGGGCTAAGCAGGCTATGAACAAAAACAACAACAAAACCCTTCAAAAATCAAAGTGCACACTCTCCACATAAACTCTCGTGCTTCAGGAAACTTTGGCTGCACAAGCTGCCAGAGGAAACTTCTCATAAACCACTTGGTGTTGGTTTATACACTGCAAATCCCACAGAATGTATTAAAAAAGGTAGAGCCCATGTCTGAGATGTTACAGTGCAAATGAACCTCCAGAGAGATGAATATTTAAGCCTTTTACACAAACATCCCATGACACTGTGCTGAAAGATGGCAATAAGCAGCAGCAGAGAAGGCTTGGTATGCCAGTAAAATCCATTGTAGTGGCTTTGTGTGTATGCCCCAAGGCCTAGTTAGCAATCTAGTATTTGTCAGGAGAGGGCAATTTAGCACAGCACAGCTGGGGGCGAGGGGTGGAGATTCCCTTGAGCTGTACTTGATAAAGTTGCTGTCTATGGAAGACCAGGCTTCCAGGTCAAATGCCATTTAGCTATGGTAACATGCAGGTACTTGCATGCCAGATGCGGAAGGGCTTGGGTAATTGGTTCTGTCTGCACTGGTATCCAGCTTCCAGCCAGCAGACATAACATTATTCAAGCAGGTAAAATAGTAAATGCAGCCTCAAAAGCTTTTCCTCCACTTGGCATGAACTAGGAGCCTAAACGTAACAGCTTTGTAAACACTGCTGAAGCAGGGCAGCAAATATGACTCCCAAAGCCATATCTGCTTGCAATTTCATTAACATCAAATGAAGAGGGGCAGGACCTCCAGCCTGGCAGTGCATGTGGCCACTAACCCCGTGACCACGGGAGAGAGAGAGAACACGCGTGTGGCAAAATCAGATCTAAAATCACTGAAGTCACCAATACTTTGGGGCTTCTGCATTGCCATACGTCACCTAGTCTTCCTGCTTCCTCTCCTATACGTGTGCATTTTGAAAGACAGACGACCAGGTGGCAGTTGCCTCACATTTCCTGAGAGGTTATAGAAACTGCTATTATGGGGTAGCTAGCTCATATTTAAATTGAGAGGAAGAGTATGGATCAAATTCAGTGAAAACAAGGCTGCTGGTTACTCTGGTTCATCTGAGCAAAAAAAACTCTGCAATAATGTTGCTGGATCAAGAAGTCCTCGACTGTAGTGGCCAGGCTTGGTTGATTTGGGTTGACTGGTTGATAAGATTAAATACTGGTCTCCTGAGATTTCTGCCTATCATTCTCACAGTTCCTGGGAATGCCCTGTCTGTCTGTGCTCCCCAGCTTTCTGTTTATGCTGGGATCATCTATAGTTGTACTGACTTTTCTCAAAAGAATCCTGTCTTTTCCTAGGCTTTGTGCTACTACATTATATACCAATTCAGCCCAAAACCAGATGCTTAACTAACTGAGGTACTGAAATTATGATTTGTTGCTTCTGTCTCTTTTTTCACCCACGGTGGGAGTCAGGCACAAACAAGGGAAATTTCTAAAAAAGAATTAAGTGAAGATTTCTTTTAATAGTAACCACCAGCGTAAAACCTGAAACTACCTGTGACCAAAGTGTTTTGCACTCCAGGGTTTCACGTCTTGGCATTCCTCTCCCATGTCCCACACTTATCTGTATTTTGCATGGTGTTCTCGCTGACCCTGCTTCAAGATGCAGACACCCAAATGCTGATGTTCTAGCAGAGCCCTCCGAGCAAATATGGTCACTACAGATCATAGCAGAGGGCCTGACTACAGAATTTGAGCTCTAGATTCCATGTTGTGCATGGCCGTAAGACGTGCTGAGCACTCCTGTAATGACCTAGAAAAATAAACACTAGCAATTAACTAGAACTGGGATGGAAGCCACCTTGCATAATGATGTGGTTGTCATAGATACCCTACAACCCAGGTTAAATTCTAGACCTAGATGTACTCTCTACAAAGCGAGTGAATTTTCCCAGAATGTGTGAAATGCTGACATAAATTCCCAAATGGACTGGACTGAGCCTTCGCAGCCTAGCCAAAGCCCTCCAGACAGATTTCAGTAGTATAAACAAGACCAGGTCACCTCCTCCCTCCCTCACTGAATTAGAGATGGTAATAGTCCTGGCAGCAGCTGATTGCATGCTATCAATCATTCAAGATGCTAATTTTTCCTGAGTTGGCACCAGAAAGAAAGTAACCAAGGTTGGAAAGGAGTCTAGGTTGCTGCACTGCCTCTGTCACACTCATTCTGAACAATTCAGCAACAGCTTCATGCCTCAATCAATACAGCTGTTAAGCTGAGGAAAAGCAGAACTTTACTGAAAAACATGTGTTTTGCACATGAGCTGACTTACTCCAGTTAACGGCCCAGATAGAAAACAAAACAAATCACACATATATGCGCACACAAACATGCATAGTCAGTGCTTGAAATCTTGTTTAAGTAGTACAGATATGAATGCTGAGATAAACTAAGAAAGACAAATTCTCCTGTTCCACAGTTACTTCATATACCTCCAAGACTTTTTGTAATGTAAGAATGACCCTTTGGCATATTTTAACTCTTTCAAGCACCATGTACATATGAACATATCTACATATATGATGCAGGGTGACAACGATTGCATCAAGGCTGATTTGTATGAAAGAGAGTTGAAAGTTCCCAGACTGATCAAGGCACATTCTTGAAAAGTTATTTTAGTAGGTGTTTTAGATGATTAACTAAGAAGGAGGTAATTTCCCAGTATCTGGTTAGGAGGTCAACTGAGTTAGTATTTTGAAAGCAGTTTCCAAAAACAGCAAAATGGACCACATTTTTATTCATGAACCCAACTGGGGACTGGTGCTTTCGGGACTAAAACCAGACCACATGGTGGTGATTTTGAATGCCTTGGTGTTCGAGTTTCTGAATGGGGTACTGCAGAGACTTAATTTCTCAGCACTTTCTGAAAGTTGGTACCTAGATTATGCTTTAAATTGCATGCCCATCTAAATTACCAGTCGTTGTTGGAAAGAACTAGCTACAGGTTTTTCCTTGGTGTCTTTGGGATCACTGACCACTTTGTCAGAGGTTAAAAATAAGAAATATAAATAAACAAAGAGCTTGCAGCTATTTCCATTTAATACACTAGAGTCTGTCTTGGTTCTGCACAGTGATATTGAAGACATGAGAATTGAAAACTACTTGGGAAACTGTTTATTCTTCTTGCTTCTCCTCCAGTTGCTTTCTTCACTGTTGTGGGAGAAATGGCAATATTTTCTATTTTAATTGGTCTCTGTTTAGTAATATCTGATCTCCCCTTTCTAAGGCACCAAGAACAAGAATGGTAGCTTCTCAAATCACAGCTGAAGATGTGGTCATTAAGTGTGACCAAAAGTCAGCCTTTTTGGCTCTTGGGGAAGTTTTCTGTGGTGCAGTTTTTTTCAGTTTCCAATTTGTTCTTTACAGTTTTGTACTGGAAATTCAGGAAACAAATCTGAGAAATTAAATTCATCTGAAATGCTGCTTAACAATAAAGAGCTATTTTATTGTCAATCTCTTCAAACTTTGCTTTGTCTAAGCTTCAGAAGAACTTGATTAAATGTGAGATGCTTCAGATGAAATGTTCAAGGAAGTGGTGTTTACTGATGGAATTCTGTTTAGATGGAAATTTGCAAACCAGCCTTAGTTATAGTCTTGTATCTCTCACACACACAAACTTTTCTTCCTTATACATGAATTCACTGAGAGCTTCTGTTAAATAGATGTTATCAAGTATTTACTTAAAAAAACAATAAGTTTTAAAGGAGCCTTTTCCTCCCTTCATGCTGCCAAAAGGATATATATAGGAGCTAAAATACATGTGGAAAGGGTCAGGCCTGGAATTTTGCTGTAATTGAAATTTTTTTATGCTGAAAAACATCTGACCATCAGCTTAAGGGAATCACTTGAGAGTCTTTCCATGCTCACCAGCAACATCACTGAATCATTCAAACATTAACTCACTGGAAAATTGCTTCTTCATACAGCTCTTCCTCTCTATCTTTGGCACAGGCCACCCCAGTAATTTTTAGAAATGAAAACTCGGCTCTGAACCTGATGGGCTAAGCTATATTGGACCAGAAAATTCTGCCTCCAGCTCTGCAAAGCCTTCGTTCCTCATTTCTGCCTGCATCACCAAGATGCTCACTTCCAAAGCAGAATTTCATGCTTTTTGACATTTCTGCTTCATCTCCCAATGCAAGGTCAGAAGTGAACATTAGCACAAAAGGAGTAATAGAAAAAATTATGGTTATTTTTCACCATCCAGCCCTGCCAGCTCCATACAAGGTGTTGATGAAATTTCTCAGAATGTTGTGCATATACAAGTTTTATTTCTTCTAATGTTTATTTTATTGTATTTGTTACAGCATTTCTAGGCTATCACTATCAGTTTTGTCACGTGGAAACTAAGATCTCTGTGTAATCACCTAGGAGAGCAGTATCTGAAGCCACTGTTTCACTGATGATAACTGAAGCAATGCCCATGAAGAGAAACTTCTGCTTCTACTGGGCTAGTGTTCAAGTACAACTATGTTGACAGGCAGTGAAAGAAAGCATTGCTAACTATTAAAAAAGAGAACTGCAAGCCCAGAACTGTAATCAGGTGATTAATTAGCAACAGAGTCCTTTTTACTATGCTCCTAAAATAGCACTAAATCTTGGGTGGGTAATATGAAAGTCTGCAGTATTTTATGTTCCTGGTGGTCATTTCTGTGTGCTCCCAGTGAAAATCCCCAAGATAGCTAACTGAGAAACCTGAGTTCAACTAATAAAGTGACAGGTATTGATAAAAAATTAGGACTTATCTTCCAATTGACCTGCTGACCCTCAGGCAGAAAACTGTGAGAAGAGGAATAATAAATGACCAAGTACTGTATCTTGATAGGAAGATGAGCCAGGCATTTCTAAGAACAGGCCTTCCAAAGAGCTATACTCTGACACAACTGAGCAGTATAAATTGCAAAGCCAGCCCAGAAAACCAGAGCGGGTTAGCTTACTGAGTGCTGGGTTTCTTGGGGGTCTCCTGGAGGTTTTTGCCTCTAGGATTCACTGCAGGGGAGGGGTCACCAGGTTAATTATGTTGGCTGCATATTAGAAAATTATTGGACAATTTAATAGCTGATAATAGCATGGTAGTTATGTCCCTGAGATAAGGGTAACCAGATACCTGGCTCTGGGTCTTGAACAGGCCGTGTTACTTGAAAGATGAAGTGGTCTTTAGAGGATTGCAATAAGTCGTGAATGCTGAATTTTTTCATTTGTGACACTGCTGCTGACGCAGCAGTGCAGCGGGGATATGCAGGGCAGCAGGGACATGGAACAGTCATCACTCCAGATCTGCATCGTACCTCTGGGGCTCACATGGAAGCCTGGCATGGTGGTCTTGGCTGCCTGCCCCTGCCTTGCAGAGCAGCACAATGCTGGCTCCAGCCGCAGGAGCTCTGGGAGCTCCGTGAGGCTGTGACAGAGTTTTCTCCTGCAGATAACACAGTGCTATTGTGAGGGGTGTGCCTGTGTGGTAAACAGCACGTGCAAGCTCCTGAAATAAGGAGGGCATGGGAGGCAGGGTGGGCTAGTTGGAGTCCAACAGAGTTAGGCTGTAAGTGCCTTGAATTTGTGTTGCTGGGTCTCTATTAGCAGGTGGGTGTATGAGAGGCAGCCATAGATTTATCTGCATTGAACACTAAAAGGATGCAGGACCGCCAAAAACAGCTGAGCCTGGTATTTTACCATATAGCTTCAGCGATTATGCATCACCAGCCAGCACTGTATGATTCAACTAGACTGAATCCTCTCTGTGATTTGTATTCTGGGGGCCCATGCAGTCCTTTTGTAGGTTTACACTGACAGCGAAGTCTACTCTGTATCTGGAGTAAACCCAAGGCCAACTCCTTTTGTGTCTGTTCTTCTTCACAGCCTTGTCCATGTAGCCCTCAAATACCTGTCTGAGTTTGTGTTCTATAACACCTCCTGTATGCAGTTCACAAATCACTAGCAAATCATGTTCATGTACTTCTGCACTCTGCAAAAAAGAAAAAAAAAACAAACCAAACCAAAACAGACACACTTTAGAAAACATTCTTGCCAGAGATGTACATATGGTCCTAAAGTACATCCGTCCCCTACGTACCCATCATCTCCTCCTCAGACAAATCATACTACTAACTTAACAACATCCTCCCCACATGCTTCCCTTTACATATTGTTATATAGACTAGTTTTGCTTCGTGCAAAATAACAGCCTCTCTCATGCAAGCCTACACATTCTTAGCGCATGAGTTTTACCATAAGTCCCATGAACATTTTGTGAACCTCTAGTTCATGGATTCATGGGAACAATAAAAATCTCAACATGGTTTTTAGGTTTTATGGTTGCAGGAAAAAAATCAAACCCATAAATATGATCTAAAAACCCCCAAACCAGAAGGCAAATAAAAATAATCCCAGAAACATTACTGTTATGCTGATAAATCCAGTGATTTTTAAGCTGCCTTCTTCAGGGGATCTCTTGTATGGTTTCAGAATGATAGAGTTGGTCAAATTTGTGGGAAATATGTACTTCTCCATGTAGGTCTCATAGCACTCTTTCCTTCTAAACCTCACACAGGCACTTCATAGCTCTCACAGTTGCTCGCTGCCCTGAGATCTCTTGTAACATTAATATGCCTCGGACAAAAATCAGACTTTTTAGATTCAGCCTGCCTAAGACCTATATCCAGTCATTACCAGGATCAGGGTGAGAAGTGAAGGCACTAGGGACCTGCAAAAGCCACTGCAAGTGTCTACTGCTTCTTTGGCTTAATGAAATGCATGAGATGCCAGAACAAATAGCCTATTCTGCCACACACATACAGCTCTGGGCTTGTAAGCAGAAGTCATGCTTAGCGGGGAGATGTGGCAGATCTTCCTTGTGACAGATCAGAGACAAGCACTCTGGTCTGCTGACAGCAGCCCAAGCCACGTGGTCGTATTCTGCACTTGGCTCTTCAGCTTGCAGTGTGTGCACAAGCTTCATGTGCCTTCAGGGAGCTCAGCCTACACTTATCTCTTCATGTGGCTGGTTTTGTGCCAAGATGTGCACTTGGTTTGGGGTTGGGTTTGTTTTCCCTTCTGGGCCGGGTTCTCTTGCATGCCTAGGGGCAAGGAGTGCATCCAAGGGAGCCTGGCCCAGTGCACCATACGCATGTTTGACATCACTTCTCTCCCCACTACATTGTGATGTTGGGATGTTGCCTAAAGCCCTGACTCTGTTGGTCTTCCAAACATCACCAGGCGTGGACAAAGAGATGATGTTTTTGAGATGAAATCTCTGCTCTCCTGCAGTACCTCTCTGTATTTTGTGTGTGTGTGTGTTTGCCCAGAATAGAAATCTCTGCATTATTTACTTGCTTTTTATGTGTCTACCTGGAAAATTGCTCTCCAGCCTGTTATACTGGCCAGTGCAGAAAAACAGGGAACAGAGACAGGACTAACTTGACCTGAGAAGTTCTTCACATTTCTGTGACTGTGTGATCCTCTCCTGCTCCCACTAAGGGCTGTGATAGCTGGAGAGGCTGGTCATTGTATCCCGCAGCAACTGGAAAGGCAAGGGTGAAGTGGATGAAAATGCTTTTCTGAAAAATGAATTCTCTGAATCCAAAAGGGCATACAGTGTTTTTTTCTAAAGTCATGGATGTTTTGCAAGAACTATGAGTGATAGCAGAGACATACTTTGTAGTCAGTTCTTCTGGGAGTCAGTTGGGACTTTTGGCTGAGTAAGAATTGGCACTAAAGTTATGGATCTGACCCACAGCAAGTAATGAGTCTGTGGGTGAGGTTGACTCTAACCAAGGTCTGAACTTCATGGCTGATCCAGATGGGATCAAGTGCAGAAGACAGAGAGAGCTGCCACCATAGCCTCATGTGGGCTGAAGGAATGGTGCCCTGGAGGATGTATTGAATTGGCTCCAGCAGAGATTTAGAGAGGGTGGAGAGAAAATTGAAATAGGCAGGTCTGAGGTTCACAGGAGGATATGGTTTGTCTGACACGATCTCCCTTCTTCTTCCCTCTTCTTTATCACCATTGCAGCTACAGTCTTTGCATAATCTTGCATGCCCAAACTCTTCTTTTTTAGCATCCTTGATACTAGAGCAAAACTGAGAATGATAAATACAGAGCAGGACAAGGGACTTGCACTAGATCGAGGCTGGAAATTATTTTCTCACTTTGTGAGGATTTCCAAAGTACCGGAAAAACTTTTTCATCCTGACAGAGGCCAGAAAGTCAAAATCTGAAACATATTGATGAACTGAAAATCTGGAAAAAAGTAATGAGGTTGGGGGTCAAGTGCAGCACTTTGTTTAGATATTTTTCAAATGTTTTGTTTTAGTTCTGGGTATTTATAAAGAGTTTCCAGCCACTACAATTAGCTGAAATTTGGAAATTAAATGCTACTTTGAAAAGTAGAAGTTTGAGGAACTTGGAGGATGAAGAAACTGCAAGCTGGAAACTTTACAAAACAAAACTCTTTCCTAGGGAGAAAAACAGTTTTGATGAAATGACTTTGCATTATGAAACCATATAAAAACCCCTGTTTTTCCCTGCCCAACAGCTGTCCCAGGAAAGTGATGGTGTTCAGCCTTCTAATTCCAAGAGTTGCCTTGGGGCAATGCAGCTTGTCACAGATGTCCCTTTTACTGCCTCAATCTGTCCTTAGGACTTCCTTTCCCCCTCATTGAAGGGTTCTGTGTTGTCTGATAAGCACTGAGCAGAACCATATGTGACCTGGGTTGCATTACACAATAAGGGAGGATGGGTTAGTGTCTCTCGCTCTTCTTGTGAAAGTTTTCATTTTTGGCTAGATCTCAATGGACAGAATTTAATCACATTGCATTTCATTTCTGATTAACATTGGATGCTTAAAATTTACTGCCAATGCAGGCACAGAATTTTTTTCTGCTGAAGGAATTCTTATATTCCCCAAAATGTCTAGATCAACACGTACCTGCCAATGCCAATTCTTGCTTTACAAGCAACTACTAGATCCTCAGGCTGAATTTACAGTATTCTTTCCTTGTAAATGTCAGATGCAATTTTGAGAGAATGCTCAGATGTATCTGATACTGATTGACTCACCATTTTCATTAGGATGTAGTCAAATCCTATGCAGCTGAGATCCTTACCTATACTCTTGGGGAAGCCTACTGACAAGGCTTGGAGGCAAACTTTGGAAATAATGGACATGAAAAAGTATAAATCCTATATTAAAGTTTTAAAAAGCTTCATTATATAGTAATATTTCAATTACTCTGTGGGAGATTTGCATGAAACTACAGCAAAAGGCAGATGAGGGACTGGGTGAGACTTTGGCAACTTTTTACTCTGCTTTAGTTCTGGATTATGCCTTTAGAGTAGAAATAGGAAATCACTTCAACTGAAGGGGCATCGCTGAACTAATTTGTGTTGGAAATTAAGAACTTAAGGTGTTTTCCAATGATTCATGATTCTAGTTAATTCCAGTAAGTTTTGAAGATCTTTGCCACCTTTCTGATCACTCCCATGAAACAAACTGAAGAGTTACCTCCCGTTACTCAGTGAAATAACTGTTAATCTCACATTACCTGCAAAAACTCCTTACCCAATGCTTAATTCCTCCAAATAGGGACCAGACTAGAATTTATTACTAGGAAAATGATGAGCCTTAAGCCTGTGAGGCTTCTCTATTGTACTAGTGTGCTCCCTCGAAGGCAAGTGCACCTTGAATAAATGGAAGGGGATATTCTTTCTTATTTTTCTTTGGAAAGACATGTTCAAAATCCAGTAGTGTTGTGGTTAGAGGAGGCTTCAAGATAGACATGTCCAGAGCCAAGACCCTCTTTCTGTACTGTAATTATAATCGTAAGTATAATAGAAATGAAACAAACTGGCACCTCATAAGAAAATGGCATTGAAGTTATCACATGCACTCTGAACTCATTTATGAAAGAGCTAAGCAGATTTACAATACAGACATGATTGTGTCATTACCTACAGTAGCAAGGAGCTGTTTTTCTTTCCCAGCCTTTGGTTCAAAGTACTTGACCTTTATACTCGTGTCTTTCTTTTAGGAAGGGCCATGCTAAGTATTCATTCGCCTTGTCACAGGAATAATTCTTACAGATATTCAGTCTCTAATTGTGTGATGCTCCCCAGAAATGCAGTTTCAGAATTGCCTTTTACTGAAGAGAACAATAAGGCTTAATATAGTGCCTGGAGTGGTATTATAGAGTTAGAGGCAGATCAGAGATTAGTACATTGTTTCTGCTGTAGAGGATTTCTTGCTAGGACATTAATAGAAAAAGCTTTACCTAATCGTATTGTTTTCAAGCTTGTTTTGTTTTGCCAGAACGATATGCAAGTCCCCAACTGTCAAAAGGGAGCAAAGTTCAACTTCCCATTTTCCACTACTGCTGAATAATGAACCTTGCAAAGTCTTGAGCCTGATGTAAAATGCATTTTACAATAGTGCATACATTAATATCCAGTTCCCTGTGGCTGATTTCTGAGCCCTTAGGTAACTTGTGAGTTACATTTCTAAGCATGGAGGCGAGAAGCCTCCTTGAGACAAAGAGAAAATGCTGGATGAGGTTCACACATAAATCCTGGGATTTCACAACCAGGACATGTAAAAAATCACCAGATTTCGCAATACCCACAATCAGATTGTGAGGGCTGGATCATGAAAGACTTTTTTCAGTAATGTCTATTGACCCTTAGTTCCAGTATTTTCCTTCTCTTCCACGTGTGACACTTTTTCCAGGTCCTATATATACTGTATGTTCAGAAATCTAGTTTTCCAAGGCACACCACTATCCCCTGCCTCTTTACTCTGCAGCTGTTACAAGGAGCAGATAGCTTTCTGTGCAGCATTTCTTTCCCATCCCTTTTCATGCAGTTTTGGGGGTCTATTGAAAGCAGTTCTTTATTCCCTCCATCTGTTACTAATTGTCTCTGTCAGTGCTCTGTAGTTCTCTCATTGTACCTTGAGCACCCCTGCTTCAGGGAAAAATTTTGGTAAGAAAGTTGCGCTATGCTAAAGCCATCTACCCCTAGCTAAATCCTCCTCAAAGACAAACATTGCCATTCTCCCTATGCTGTGTCTTGCTCTTTCCATGCCAAAATTTGCTTCAGGAAATCCCCCAGATAAATTAAAAATATTATTTTGTATTTGTTGGGACCTCTGCCCAATGCTGCTTGCAGTGCACAAGCTGTGTTTGATTCTAGTTGGGTCAAGATACCACAGAAAAATCTCATGCCTGGGTACTGACTCTTCTAAAGGTTTATCAGGCTAGGATACCCATAAAAAGGCCCCAGTGCATATGCATGAATACGTACACACACACACACACACACACACACACACACACGCGCGCGCGCGCACAGTCTCTGTTTTTAAACAGGAAACTCAACTCAGCATGTGGTGAGTAACCAAATATCAGCAAAGACTTTCTTGTATTTTTTTAAATTCTGTTTAGAAAAAAAAATGGAGAAGGAGGGAAAAAATCCTGTGTTAAAATAAACTCTTGAGTGTAAATGGGTCAGCATAATCAAGAAACCTGGGTGTTTAATGGAGGGATTTTGGCCAGGATTCATTAGTTACTAATTCAGTTGGAAGAACGATGCCTGGAGGTTTTTCAGAAATTCGGGAAAAGTTTAAAAAACAGCAGATATTCTGTGTAGATGGGATGCAGGCCCATGATGTAAGCAGGCACAACTTCATTCAAATGTATTGGAGCTGTGCAAGTGGTTTGGCTTTGGCCATGGAAATAACACAGTTGTAGGTTAAACAAGGCCTGATTCATTGTGTTTCAGGCCATAGGGATTTTTACGGTCGTCTGGATGAACTCAGTATAGCGTACATCTTGGCTATCCCATGATTCATCTATCAGATCTGATTTGTAGCAGAGTCAAAGTACATTTTTTATTAAACAGAGATGTTATAAGTTGTCTTCAATAGACAGAAGATCCACCAAGTCCTTTGGTTAGACTAGCCAAAGGTTAATTACCTCTAGTTGCCTGAACATGTATCATTCTGCTCACCACTCCTCATGATTTCCATCTGCCCCCATGGTATGGAAGTGGATTTTGTGTGCCTGTCTCTCCTTAGCCTCACTTGCTGTGTCATCAGCTGTGCTATTGCAACGAGAATGCTGATTTTGTGATCAAAGGCAATTGGGGTGATCCAAGCAGAATGAAAGTTTTGGACAACAACAGTGCTTCCAGCTCACTCAGTGCCCAGCCTGAGGTGATGGGAAACTGATCCCGCTATGCCCCACTGGGAAAGGACCGCAAAACTGTAGCACGGTTCTGCAGTCACCCGAAATACCCAGTTTTGCACAGAGGATGTTTCACCTGTTTACTTATTTGCGTACCATCTTTTCATATTTGAAGAAAAGCTACTAGAAAGAGTCCTGACATAAAATAAGAGTAATTTATTATGCAACTTGCATGATTCTGGTGATTGTGTTCTACTTGTTCTTGGCTGAGGCAGAGGCCTACCTTGGCTAGTCAGAGGGCTGCACAATGAAAAAGAGCTGAACACCAACATCAAGGTTCAGCCCACTGATCTAAGCAAAGAGAAAGTATTTCCTGAATGGAAAGCAGCAAGAGCCGTGTAGTTCATACGAACTCCCAGCAAGAACATATGATGTTGCTATTTGCAGAAAATCATTGCCAGATGCCACAATGATGGTAGGTGTATGCAAACCCTCAGAGTGCAATAGAATGGATGAGTAACATCTCTCTGCAGCACACTGCAAAGTCAAGGTGATGGCAAGCAGATATCTTACTTCACACTCACTGGTCATGCTCTATTCTGCCTTTGTGCTAAATATGGGTTCTGTGCAACAGGGAATGTGTCATGGGAATAACTATGCCACCCAGGGGTTGAAACCTCTACCTTGAGCCAGTCACAGGAGAGTAATAGCAAGGACAATTAAATGTTGGTTGGTCTTCCACTGCTCAGCATGAAGGAGATTTCTCTGAGTTCATTAACACAGCCCTGATTCATAACCTTGAATGGAAAGAAGCCAAGAAGCACAGCATGCTATTCCTCTGAGTGAACTGTTCCAGCTAAATTGAAGTAAAAATTGCAACAGGCTCTCCCCTGAATTACTAGAGAGGTGCTCTGAAACTTTAATTAAGATTTTGTGCCATTTTAATGCCTTTTGTGATAAAATGTGGTTCACTTACATTGCCAGAGAAGTTAGCATGTTACTATGGTGTTTTACCAAACCTTGGCTTCTGTTGTCTGTGTGGAAAACAAACTAGTATTGTGAGCAGTTTTTATAATGTAAGAAAACCACCAGCCTTTGAGGATGGCATGGGACAAAATGAGAGTTTTTTCAAATTTGATTTTCAAGAAAGTCCTAAAGAAGAGTCATATCCTTTCTGGTACAGCCACTGATCTGGGAGCTTTGGATCACATCCTTTTCCCAGACCAGCAGAACAGGCTGTTGAAATTGAGGTGGTGGTAGGAAAATGATTGACTCTCTTTCTGCTCATGAAAATTCCAGGACAAATCTCTCTATATTTATTAATTTCTCATAATGGATTGACTAACAACTTAATGCAAATTCATTTGTATATGAACTATGTGCTACGTGTATCTGGGAAGGAATTTGTACTTCACATCTGGTGAGTTGTGAATATTATAGATTTGTGATGGGGTCACTACATGTACTGCACTTCAGAAGTGAAAAAAACATGACACTTTTAAGATGACTTTGAGCAGGGCTGCCCATAATATGCTATTGTAGTAATGTTCACAAACTAGAGCTATAATAAAATGTAGGATTTGCAAAAGGTCTTAAAGGATCTTTTATGACTGGGAAACATTGATCTCACTGAACTAGGGGAGGACACAGCATAATTCATTGAGAAAGATGCTGATGAAACGATTAAAAGAGATTTTGTCTCCTGGCTCTTGTACTTGCTCTAAAATAAAAGCTTTTATTTTAGTTATAGATGAATCTCAGTCAGGTTTCTGCTCCCAGCAATGCAGGAAATCAGAATTTTCTTTTTCTCCCAGATACCAGTTATGTACAACAGTTGAATTCCATTGATCTGAGGAGGATTTGGGGAAAGCTTTTAATGTCCCATACGGCTTTGGGATTAAAAAAAATTCCATGTAATGAAGTATTGTCTTCTAGACTTCTCCCTTTCTGCTTTATACTTAGTAGGCAGTATTAATACAGTTGCAGCCTGGGGCAGTTTAAATTTCATACTAGAACTGTAGGATTTGAACTGAAATCCCAAAGGGGATTTTTATCCCTTTTCTTTTCAGCATGTGTCAAAGGAAACAATCCTCTGAAGGTCAAGAACAAGTACTGTCCCTAAATATAGAATTCCTTTGGTTATCACAAAAGCAGTGTTCACCACAGGAAGGGACTGGACTTCTGAGAAGGGTGCAAGTTTTGATTTCATAAAGTTTATTTTGCAGAAGAGTCTTGGACAGAGCTTGGAAACTGGTAAGAATCAGCGAGATATTATCAATCCACAGCAAGGTTTTATGTTCTAAGGTTCCTGGCATGTAACCTGGGTCCTTATTTTCCATGCTACTGATTCTGGCATTATCTTAAATAAAAACAAGGGTAAAGAAGACTTTGTATAATCATGTTTTCCATTGCAGATGGAAAGCAGATAATGCAGTTTGGTGTAAAAGGGGCAAGCATACCTTATAAAAATACCTTATATTTGAAAAAGACTTGACTGAAAGCAAACCTATCTCATCACTCTCATCAGGAGTATGACACTAGCACAGCAGCACTTTTTTTTTTTACTATTAGGAACGTAAAAAGCCAGTTGGCTTGATTGCATGCAGAATGGCTACATCATTAATGTGCTATAATCAGTACCGTGATAAATTTTTAAAGGTTTTCTTTCTCACTTTTTTTAACCCAAAGCTTATTGAAATAAAAGTATTGGGGTACTGTTGTTATTTTTTCATTATTTTATAGGGTTTGATCTGTTAAAATTTTTCTGTTAGCATTATCTAGAAATAACGTAGTTTGAAATTGTTGTTTTTCTTGCTTTTCCTTCTTTCCTGTCCCATTTATGATCTTCTCCATCCTCCCCTGCTCTTTCTCTCTCTCTCTTTCTCTCTCTTTTCTTTCTTTCTTTTTTTTTTTTCCTTTTTTTATTTGTGGCTGGAAAATCAAAAAGTGGGGAAGAAGACCCCTAAGAGTCAAGCAAGATACAGGGAGAAAGACCAGTTACAGGTTAGAAGCCTGGGTCCAGGTCTTTGCTCTTCTATATACCTTATAAGGCAGCGTGATCAAATGATTCTCTGGCTTAGATTTTAGGTATGAGTTTGAGCATGCATTTGAACCCAAAGTTGCCTAGTGTCCAAATGATCTGGGAACAGGTTTAAGTGAGCTCCTGAGTAAAGCTGGGAAGAAGCCACAGCTCAGCCTTGAGAGGAGGCTACGGTGTACTGGCCAAGGTTCCCACCATTTTTCAAATACCTTGCATCGTTCCTATGGCCACTATATGGCAGATGCACTGATGTAGCTGATGCTCCTTCCTAGAAGGGCCCAGCCTGGTGCTGGCTGAAGTAACTGATAGATGTCTGGATGCACATTTTGGGTTCCTAGTGCTTTCCCTCCATTAGGCTTGGACCTCGCTGTCCTGATGTGGGGTATGGGCATAAGACTACCTTGTCTCAAAGCAGTATTTTGAAGAAACAATCAATAAAAACTGGGAGTCAGTGAGATATTACTTTGAGAAGGGCCATAAAGCAGCTGTGATAGCTTCCTGATGTCGAGGTGGGGAAAATGCTGTGCTGCAGTTACCTAGAAGCCCATGGGGAGTGGAGATGGTTCTTGTCAGTTTGCTGGGAGGTCCTCCAGGCTGGCTCTATCAGATCCTCATGTTCCTTTACAAAATATAGATGCTGATGCTTAGAACATTTGTCTCCACCAATTACTGATATATAGGTGCCATATGGCTAGCTCCAAAATGAACAACTGTACTGCAGCAAGTAGAGGTTGAGGTGAGTCTTTCAGAGCAGGTTTAGCCAGACAGTAGCCAGATGACAATGGGAGGTAGTCCAGCAGCAGAGCCCCTCCTTCCCTTCCTTGCATGCCTGTGATGGGGTGCAAAAATCTGTTTAGGATTTCTTCCTGAGCCGAAGCCTCTACGTTTGTCACTGGCTTTGTTTTGTCAATGGAGCAAAACGTTGAGTAGAGCAGCTTGAAAATCAGTGTCATGTGGCAGCTGAGTTACAGGGCGAGAGTGTAATGTAGCATGGGTGATGTAGTCCAGCCACCAAGGAAAGACTGTGCAGGCAAAGGCTGGTAGATGAGGCTAAAAAGCCCATCACGAGGAATTCAGCAGAATGCTGAGAAGAAAGCTGACTGCAAGTGAAGTATTCTGTTTAGGTTTTCCACAGCATGAAATTCCTGTAATGTCCATCTTCATCTATCTGCTTGTGAGGACCACTTGTAGAGATGAACCTACTTTTGGGTTTTTCTTTGCTGGGGTGAAGCTCAGTGGTGCAGCAGCAGAGGAATCCACCTTTGCTGCTGAACACTCTGTGCTGAGTACAGGGACAACCAGATTTCAGTTTGTACGCAGTGGGCTTTCTTTTCATAGCTCCTAAAATTCCCATTAAACCTTACTCTAAGTGTTGAAATCAGCTTAAGAAAGTTAATCCATTGTTTGAAAAACCATCGAGACTGTCAGCTTGATGTTGCACATACTTATTCAAATTCTAAAGCCCTAAAAAAGAGAGCTCACAAGAGAATTGGCAGCTGATCCTCAACTTCAAACGTCATTGCTTTTATACTGTAATATGAATTATTTTCTGCTTTACAAACTTGTGTCGCTAAAGACCCTGCTGAGGGCTGGAGTTTTAGATATATTAGTAATGAATTGTACTTGTTCTGCAGAAACCTAGGGCAACTCTCTGGAGTTGCTTGAATCACAGATGTTTGTTTGGAAGGATAGGGTTGGTGGGCCAGGGCCATATGTAAGGGCGCCTTGATGAAATTCCACGTGGGGGTCAGTTTCAGTGGTGGTCAGTCTTTGAAGGAAACATTTCCCTTACTGTTGCCCACCAGCAGAAAAATGCTAATTGATTTTTGAAGCTTCAGTCCCTGCTGTAGAGAAAGGCAACAGGAGGTGGAAAAAAGTTTTGCTGTCTTTCCTAGTAGTTCATTTTGCAGTCTTCAAGATCCATCTGCTTACAGGGAGTGGGGGACATTCAGAAGGAACATCTGTGAATATCCCATGTCAATACACTTCCAAAGCCAATGGCAAAGGCCTTGGCGAGATCCAGGGTTTTCAAACATGAGCCTTTTCTGCAAGTGTTTAGACAGATGGTTTGCTACTGTATGGAGCATCTTCAGGGAATTTACTCTTATTCTCAACATTGCAATTACTGTAGGCTCAGGACTGGCTGTCTCCTGCTGAGTTTCTGAACAGTGTTTGTTTTTGCTTGATGAAATTCTGCCTTAGATTTTTTAGTGATTATACTATATTGTGCTCTGCCAGACTTTGAAATGAGATCAAATTGCTTTTTCCTTAGCGTTTACTTACACAACATATGTTGGCCAAATCTTGAAGTTCCTATTTGTGTACCAGTCACCCACCAAAGTCAAAGGGACCTTTGCCTGAGTAAGCACTGCTTCAAAATCAGGGAAAAAGCAGGGGGATTTCTTGGCTGTGGAATAACAGCTCGCTTCAGCAGATGTTTTATTTTCTGTGAAAGAGGTAAATGGGTGCATTGATCTTGCCTCTGATGTGATGCTTCTAAGATGAGGATTGGCCAGCCCATGGTGAAAATGTTCACTAGAGCTGAGCAGAAACTGGGTTTCCAGTCTGCCAAAATGTTTATGTATCTTTTAAGTTGGTTTAAGGCTTAATGAAACCAAACTGTTTGTTATTTTTGCTGACCATCTAGCTGTGAAACTGGTACGAGAATCAATCTCACTGAGCAGTTGTGGAAATCTCTATCACCAGATGCATCAGGAATGTATGTCTGGGCAAAAGTCTTTAAACTAGAAGCATTTAATAAAAAGTATTTTGTGCTCAATTAATTGATATTTTTAAATTAAGCTCTTGCAAGAGAAACTTCTCTAATTTCTAGTAGACACAGACCAGATCACATCCCAACACCCCAACACTTTTATTTGCCACGTAGTGTAAAGATGAATATGAACTTTGAAATTCTGGGCCTTTGTGAGGGTGTCTGCTGCATGGCCCCTTGGTTTTCACAATCAATGGACATCTAAAGAACTGCTGTAGAACCATGTTTCTATCAGAACTACTTCTTTTCATAAGTCCACACCAGACAGACTTGACCTCATGCAAAGGGTGAAACTCATTGCTGAGAAAATAAATAGTACAAGGCTGTTTAGATCCTTGAAAAACAAACCCAGTGGTCTTTGCTGTAGTCTATTGAGAAACAGGAATAGTACATTTTCTTTCCGGTTGTGAATATCTGCATACTGCAGTCACTGTCCTACTGTCTATTAATTAAGGCAAATAGAGCTGATTTTACATTGGTGTATTATATCTGATTACTATGATGTCAGTGGAATTCACATCAGTATTAAGCAGCGGTGTTAATGAACACAAGACTAGATATTAGTAAATAGGGAGATAATATTGGAGTCTTTTAAACTAAAATACCAGTCACTCCAACTTGCAGTTAATTGTTGTAGTGATTTAATATTAGTAGAAGGCAAATTTATTTGTGTATATATTTTTAGATTTTTCAGTTGAGTCAAGGGAAATGAGCCCTGATGTCTTGCAGAAAAGAGGACGTGTGTATGTCTGTGTGTGTTCCTGACACCTTTTGAATTCATTGGATGACTTCCACCAGATTTGTCAGAAGAGTAAAAATGTCTAAGATAAGTAAGTTTCTAAAAGCAGATGGCCAGGTGGAAGAAAATTATGTGGGAAGGACCTGACAGTGAGGGAAAGAGCAGAATGAGAATGCACGTTATTAGAAATGAGAGAATCCATATGGGGAAAAACTCTTACAGATGTCTTAGTTGCAATAAAATTTTTGATATCAAAGTCACTCATCCATGAGACATGAATCTGAAGAAAACGGATTTCATTGATTCTGGTGCTTCATCTGCATTCAAGTATTTGGGTAAGATTAAGAAAATATCCTTCTCTGGAAAAAAAACCTGAGCATATGGGTGGTTATACATTCTTGGAAAGGAAGCATTGTTTTCTGTAAAAAGAGATCTGAAGCACATTCTGAGTTAGTGGTATTCAATAATGGTATGTGAGGTGACACTAGGTAAGTATCTTCCATTCTTCCACTCTTGGGATCCATTACCTGTGATAGTTTTATACTACGGCCAGAACCAAAACCTAATTTGCTCTGAACCCAAAGCTCAGGTGTTAGATGGCAGAGCAAGGTTAGGGCTGTGTGTACTCTGAAAGATATTTCATAACTTTCCCCCAACTCAGGTTAGGAAGCCTTGGTAGCTGAATAAAACATAAAACTTCCGGGGTAAGAAGACCTACCACTATACAGGAAAATCATTCAAGCAACAAGTTATGTAAAAAAATTTTAAAAATATTGGCCAGATTTTCCCTGAATTCATATAGTTGCATTAGTGTTAGGTGGGGCCAAATTATCTTGCGTTAGCTTCCCAGGGTCATCCCATATTGGCAATTTTCATTGTTCCAATAAAATTGGATTTGAATTCTGGTGCAGAGAGAACAGCTGTAATTCCAGGTCTTCAGCTTTGTCTAATTCTGAGGAGCAGTGTGCAAATTAATCATCTGAGGTCTCAGTAATGAGCATGGGGAAGTGTGAGTTACGTCCATCAGTAACTTGTGCAAGGGAACTAATTAGGAGCAGATGCTTAAACTTGCTTAATGTTTATATGAGGAGAAAAAATTGCCCACTGGCAGAAAAAAATCTGTAAAAATGGCATTCCAGCTTCTTAATTTGAAATGCTTTCATTATATTCCTAATTTGCATGTACAAAATAAACTGCAACTATATATATTCAATCAGCAATGCAGCCTGAGTTATGTAAAGCTTAAGGATTAGACCACGTCACCCAGTAGTTCTGTAAGACCATTACATACTCAGCTGAAGATTAGATGTTTGTGAACCACTGTTTAGAAAAAAAGAATTTATTTCCTTAAAAAATAACATACATGGAGGATCTTGCAAAATCAATATGAGTATGAAATTATATTATTCCCTGATACCCTAGGAAAGTAATAAGAATTTGCTGGTAAATAAATACTTCCCTCTCTTTTTTATGTTCAAGTATACAAGAGAAAATAAATGAGTTCTTAAAACGTCAGTGTCATATAAAGGAGTAATGCTCTCAAGATATGAAAACACTTTCCCTCCCCCTTGTAGCATCCATATCCTTTAAAAAATAATGAATACTAAAGTGTTCAGGGATCACTTTGTATAAATTGTTTATGTCCCACACAGTGAAAACCTGTCCATTCCCACAGATGTCAGCCAGGACATGAAAGCTTATTTTGGCTATGCTCATTGAGTCCTCCTGCCGTAGGCTAGAATGCTTCGCTCCACCACCTGTGTACTGTGCCAATTGATTCAAAACCAGACCATAGACCATAGGCTGGAGAAGCAATCATTTGTTTCTTGAAGTCAGTCTACTGTAGCTCAAAAATGGCCTTGCAGAAAGCTTGGAAAAGGATTATTATGACAGCATTGGGGTTCTTATTGGGATAGTTATCCTTCTGGGGAAACCTTGACCCCACCTGCTGGGCAACAGGGGGATGCCTGACTGCCCACTTTTGCATTCCAAAGACTAAATAAACCAGTTGTGTTTAGTCCACTGGTATTACTGCAGCACTCTTGAACCTGCAAGGGAATCATTGAGTCTTATTTCTTGTACATCACAGGCCACTTCATTTTGCAAAGTTACTTGCAGACAGAGTTCAGTAATGTGTGTTAGCATAAAGTATATCTTTCAAGGTAGACTTCAACTGTGATCCGAGTACTTCAACAGATTGAGACATCTTCCAAATTTTCAGGTCATTTGCTTTGACATCTAATAACAGACATGGATTAAAAAAAATATGGTTACATTTCTAGCTGGAATTTCTATGGCTTTGGTTTACCAGTTATTGGTTTGTGTTAGAATGTGTCAGTGACTAATACATTCTCCATGTGACAATATTTAGACACCAAAATCAGATCTCCATTAATTCTTGGTTTTTGACAAGCTGAGTGGAGTTCTTTAGATGCTCTGCTGTATGAGAATACTTGCTGAGGAAATGTCAAGGGATGAAGCCTGTGGACTTCCCTTTCTGGTGACATCTCTTAAGACCTGCTCTGGACAATGTTTTCTCTAGCCCTTAAGTAATTTCAATGATTTCTTTCTGCTTTCTTCCTAAACATCCAGGATCATTTTCTGAAAAACATCCAAAGACAGAGTGGTGATCATATAACTATTACAGATATGGGGAAAAAGCATCTCTCTTCTTCTTCATGTCTCCTCTGGTTGTAACTTGAGCTATGGCATTTGATAATTTAGCCAGAGGAGCACACAAGAGTTTGGAAAACTCTTGCCTACATCTCCCAGAGATCAAGACGTTGGCTTCCCGGGCAGACTCTGCTGTCTGTAACATTGAGAAGACAGCTACTGCTATTCGTCTGATCTTTGACTACAGCTGTCAAAGAGTAAGCTGTTTCACAGGGCAGTCTGCACTACTTAGAGCATCCCCAAACAACACCAGAAATGTTGCCAGCTTTGAGCATGGATCATAGTGCTCTGAGAGACTGCAGAGCTCAAGGCTGCTCAGGAGCACCGAGGTGAGCCCAGAGTATCTCTGTGAGCACCCATGAGGAGAGCAGCTGCCAGTACTCAAGTGAAAAGCTCCTCTCCTGTGTCTCATGGTGCTTTTGGGGCTGGTTTCCCTGTGGAAACAATGCTTTTCCATTGGTGCTGACTGAGGAATACCTTAATACATACCATCTGTGCATTTAACTAGTATCTTTAGTTAACCTTTGAAATATTATTTTATTCTTCATTTTCAAAGCTAATGTTGAATTCCATGGCATGTGTTGCCACTGGGCTTCCAGAGATGTAGATTAGGCCCTTAATTACTTCTTTCATTCTTCACTCTTCTACAGCTTTTGAAAATGCTGAAGTGAAGGTTTTCGAAGGCTCTGAAGAGAACTGTTAGCTCGTTTCTCAACTAATTAATTTTTTCTTAGGCAGTTTTGACATTTCAGCCTGCAAAAGCATTTATTTATTTTTTTTCTCAGAAGCAAAGGAAGGAAGCAGATGCCTAGGGGAAGTGGCAGAGTTCTAATGAGTTTCAATCAGAGGGTCTTATCCTAGGTTTGAATCTAAACCAGTTTTTCTAGCTACAGGAGGGATTTCACTGAAATCAATGGAATTACACTGGGATATTCACAAACACAAAGATTTTTAACAGGAAGGATTGTCAGATTGTGGAAAAGATTGCTAGGCAAGGTAGTAACTTTTGAAAACTCTGTCCTTTGGAGTGCTTGAATCAAAACTAGATACGTTGCATTAAATGTACCTTTCATCAACCACATGTTGGTGGGTCTAATGATGGAATCACTCTGGAAAAACCCATGGCCAGCTTTGAGCAATTTGAAATAGGCTTTTATAAAATCCCACGCCTTAAAATCTTTGGATAACTGTCACTAGCATGAATAGAACCAATCACAAGCAGAATTTTGAGTGGAAGACAGCTAGGACAGGTCCTGCAACTTTACCACTGTATTAATAGAAACCCTTAGAAGAGAGGTCCTTGTTCCTTTACCAGCACCTCTAAATAGGTTCCAGTGTTATCTAAAGCCACGTCCTAGCCAACTTGGGTAGGCTGTCCACTTTGTAGGCATTAAACCAGGTTCTTTCAGATGTCTGGCCTCATTTTTTTTATTATTTTTTTTTCTCATTTCAAGACATTGTGGTTCAGTTTTGTCATATGTTCCTGTTATTGTTTTAGGCAAAGAAAACGTTGGCTGTCTAAGGGTTTTCTGACCTCTGTAAATATAGATATGGCTGAAGAGTGTTAGCTGCTGAAAAGTCCAGGGGGATGAAGACAAGTCAGGGTTAAGTTCATAAACTAGTTGAGTTTAAAGATCCCATATGTGGGGTTTATAGAACCATGGTTTTCAGTTTTAAATGATTTTTATTAAGTTTTCACAAAATACAAAAAAAAAAAGTCATAAACAAACCCAGGTTCCTGCTTAGAGTTACCCTGAAATAAATTTGGAGTAACTGCCTTGGAGTCAGGCAATGACTCCAACTTTATGTTGTTGGGGCTAAAAGGAGAGTCTGACCCCATGAGTATTTTCAAATGTGCAGTTGTAAGGAATGCAATGTTCTCTTAATAATTTAGGCTAAGAAATTTACAGGCTGCTGTTCACTAAGGACTGAGTTTAACCAGTGATGTTTTGATTTAAATGGTTTTTTGGATAGAAGCGTCATAAGAATGGAATGTGTCCAGTGACCCACACAGACTTTCCTGTGCCTATTATCAGCGTCATAGTTAGTGGTCCCAAGGCACCAGGAATTTTTCCTCATGACACCTTTGTCCAACAGGAAAGCATAACATTCTCTGGAGAAACTGAAGTACACAGCAATGAGAGACTTCCTTGGGGGCATGAGGGGAAGTCTGTTGTAGGGCAGGGAACCTCTTATTTGTTTCATCATACCAGGATTTCGCTTGGACTTCCCCAAGGCCAATAGGGGGCTCAGTGAAGTGTTGGGCTGGAGAAAAGTCATCAGGGCAGCTATTGTCAAGATGTCAGGTCAGGGTGTTCCAGCTGGTGAAATCAAAGGAGGACTGAAAAACTTGTGTCCTTTCTGCTTTTCCACCTGTGCTCCTGTGTTTGATTCATTTTAGGAAGAGGATCTCATCAGCCATGGCATGATTGCTTTGGCTGTAAAGATCTCCTATCTCCACTGCTTTTATAGACCACCAGATCCTGGGACTGACCATTTTATTTCTTTTTTTTTTTTTCCTGTCCTTACTGATCTGGATTTGGTTAGTGTTATAAGGGTTTGTTTCCCTTATCTCAAAATTGCATAAAGACTATCCTCTCTTGAATCTTTGCAGTCTTTTCCTTGTCACGAGGGGGGATCTACAATATATTGCAGAGAGTGAGTTTCCCCACAGAGTTAAATTACACATAGAAACTGAACTCCTGGCCCTGCTGCAATGAAGGGAAGACTTGGCAGCTAAGCAGGGATTTTGCCCAGACACCAGCTCTTTCTTCTGAGCACTCTGCTCTGCAGGATGTACTCTTTCCATTAGAGTCTCTCTCCAAGACTCCACAAGGGCACTGTGAGAAAAACCACTGTTGTCTCTTATATCAGATTTAGAGTCTGCAGTACTCAAGCCATGAAAGCTCCACAGAGGCTGGGCAGTCAAATCCACGGAAATCAAATGAGAATTTGAGTAAAGCCCCTGGTTAATAAGTCATTCCCAGGTCCAATAAACATAACTGGAAATAAATTGCATACATACATTTCACAGTTTGATTTACATTAAAATGAAAACACAAGAAAGGCCTGACATTGACAAGTTCAAACAATGCAAAATTCTGCACAGTTTGTGTTTATTCAACCTGAATTTATAGCTCAAATATTCCATTGAGATATAAATAAATCAATAGTAGTACACTACTTGTTATTTATCTTGGAGCCATTTAAAAAAACCAGATGATTGTTTTCCTATGCTGTTAGTGTGGACCTATCATAAAACCCATCACAAATGCAACATTTTACTCTTTAAGGCCCAATCAAAATGCCTTCTGACAAATGGCCTCTTCACCGTTCAGACAGTTTTGCTTCTGTTCAAGCCTCAGCCTAGCCAAGTTTCTCATGTGCTTGGTACCCGAAATTAAACTGTCACTCTGCTCTGGATTTAATCTCTGGATGGATTTTTGGCAAATGAGGTTCAGTCATTGAGCCCTGTAGAACAACCATCATGCCAAGGAAGTTGGTTTGGAAGTGGTGGAGGAGCACGTTCATGCACCATCTGACCACAGACAGGAGCAGTGATTCAGAGCTGGTAGCATTGTTATTCAATAAATATTATTGGACACAGAAGAGAAAGGAATTCTTCCCCAGTCCCCATGGCTCCAATGGCTCTTGGCAGTGTTTCTGAGGTGAGTGAGTCATTAGCAGCTGCCTGGGAGGGGAGGGAAGGCTGAGCAGCAGCAAGCAACAGCTTCTAGCTAGGCTCCTCCACCCTTCCAGGAGTTCAGGGCTTTTTTTTTCCCCAAGTATCTGAGGTTAGAGAAGAAACTTAGGGGCTCCAACTTGTGCAAAAGCTTTGAGCCTGGCTTACATAAGAAGACTCATTTTATGCTTACTAGAAAGGGGATTATTAGCTTCATAGAATAATTTGGTCTAGATCTCTGGAGATCATCTAGTCCAACCTCCTGCTGAAGCAGGTGAGTCCTGGAGATTTTCAGGGATGGAGATTTCAGGATGTCTCTGGCTTCTCCTCCAAGACTTATCCCCTGGGTTGTTCCTACAGCAGGGACCAAAAAGAGATGGATTTACACACCTACCTTGGTCAGAAAAGCTCCTACAGAGGCAAAAAAAGAATGAAAGACAAGTCTGTGGCAGACTCTGCCCTTCCAGGAGGGGTATACCTTCTCCTGCCCCTCAGCCTGGGGTAGATACTGTCCCATTTTGAGGGGGGAGGCAAAAAATCACTGGAAAATCACTTAAGGTCCACTGTCAGCAGCAACAGCCAGCTTTACAAGGTCTAGACTGACCTGGAGCCCAGAATTCCCTTAGTCCTTCATTCCAGCTAAGGCTCAGTCTTTCTGACACTTGTTTGCCATGAGGATCAAGATATGGGCCTTGATGCCTCTGCTTGGTTTCCCATATCTCTGACTCTCAGCCCCTCAAACAAGGTGACAGAAGGTCCACGTGGTCAGAGTACCAATGGTGCTGTGACCACATCATGATGCTCCATTTTATGCATCATAATACTGCCTGCTGTTTTGTTAGCACCTTTCAAAAACCCATTGCATATCTGCTGATCTTCTTCTCCTCCAGGACCTCCATCTCTTTGGTTTCTGCATGGCTTCCAACAGCTAGGGAGCCTTTTCCAGAATGGTCCTTGGTATCTGGCCATGGTTCTCCTCTGTACTGTGGCCACTGCCCCCCTCAACCTCTCTGGCCCTGAGGGTCTGCCAGCATAGGAACTGGGCAGGATTTCCTGTTGCCTTTCAACCCATTCAGATCTCTGAGGGTGTGAGGGAGCCCTATGTGCTTGTCTCCGTGCCAGTCAAAGCCCTGGGGACAGGGCTGGCTCTCAGCTCGCGGCTGGCGTTCACACCTCTGTGTTGGGTCTGCACACACCCACAGCGGCTGCACGCACCACGGGTATTGAATTTTGCTTTGCAGGAGGATTGTGCAAGAAAACAAGGTGATCCCCTGTCCTAGACATATGATTTACCCTCTGAAAAACACACTGCTTAAACACAGAGAATTTGTTTGCTGCCTTTCATCTCTTCCTTAGGTTTAATATCACTAGAGCTTGTACCTGGATATTTGTATGATAAACTTATCTAGTACACTCGAAAATGCATTTCTCCACCTCTGTCTAACACTCAGGGTGGGCACTTAGCTTTTTATTCGAGTTTGCCACCAAAGAGGACAAAAGGATTCAAAAGTCTGCTAAAAACTTGTCTCCAGCCTTAGCAGGTCAGGCTTGTGTTTCAGAGCTGGGCTGGGCTTTTTCTGCTTTACACACTGCCATCAGCAACAGAATTTTTCAGGGGGAATTCTGGAGATGGTGCATGAATCCAGATGAAATATCCCTCACCTGTCATTACTGTGTCCTGCTTCTGGGAGGCAGTTTGTCTAGATTTACAGCTACCCTATTAAAAGTTACAACTTTCTCCCAGGTGATTTATCAACAGGCAAAGCTAAATTTGACCACAATGGTGTTCCTTGTGACTTCGCAGTGTTTTACAAGTATTGCCTTTTTGATACCACAATATTGACCCTAAGCTAAAGTTTGCTTTGGATTTGGGCACCCACTGGATTTTGTTGAAATCATTCTTGAGTATCCTTTAGTAAAGAGAAGAGCTGAAAGGGAATGGAGCAGCCCACGCTCAGCAGTGTGCTGAGCACATCAGCACTCCTCTGTTCTTTCTGCCCTTTTCCCGCAAGCAGCCCCTCCAGATCACCAGTTGTTCTAATCTCTTTTCCCCTGATTCCTTGGATATTGTTGACATATTTCAGATTCCCCTTCAGTGTGGGAAAAAGGAACTTGGGCCCTTGCTGAAGTCAGTTTAATCCAGGCCCTGCAGCAAAGAAGGTGCCTTCAGCTGAGGTCACTGAGTGAGATTGGTTAACCCAAACTTTCTTTTTTTCTCTCCCTACCCCACACCATCATATAATTACCTACACTGTAGTGGCATTATGGGAATTTTAATCAACCAGTACTTTGTAAAGGTCTTTGAAAGTTCATTAGTAAACTATAAACATTGGCTCTCTTCATCAAAACTTGCTGCAACGTTGAATACCGCATTTTTGCTTCAGCTTGGTTTATTTGCCTGTTAACAGATTCATGACAAACAGCAAGAGTTTGCCATTGGCAAAGCATTGTGCCTTTGTCTCAGCAGATAAATTAATTAGGTACCTACATTTAAGTGTAAGTTCAGTCCTATTTAGGTTAGTGGGAATTAAAAGCTCATGCTTTGTACTCCAGGCAAATCCATACATTCTTTGCCAAACTGAAATCCGGAAACAATCTTATCAAGTGGATAAATCATTCATTTAGCAGATTGTATTTGCTTCTTGTTTCTATGTCTTTGTTTCCTTCAAAGAACTCATTTTCTTTATTTTCTTTTGCTCTTCTTGCTGTGCAGTATCCATTCACTTCCAGTGCCACTTTACTGCATGATCTCTATCCCTTTCCTTCCCAATTCAATTCTCTTCCACATCCAGCTCTTTGCAGTTGCAGTGCTGCTCCCTGTAATATATCTACATTTTGTGCTATTAAGTATGGTCAACTCAGACTTGCCTGGAAGCTGGAAATGTTGATGAA
Source organism: Clamator glandarius (assembly GCA_033459285.1). Classification (NCBI taxonomy): domain Eukaryota; kingdom Metazoa; phylum Chordata; class Aves; order Cuculiformes; family Cuculidae; genus Clamator; species Clamator glandarius. The sequence continues at coordinate 812,143 of JAUNZM010000677.1, read as the reverse complement.
ATACTGTTGTTGGAACAAAATGTTTATGATACTTTTCTGGAGTTCCCCTTTATCTAGAGCCTGTCCAACTGTTTAATATCTGTGGCTAAATATTTAATGACACAATTAACTCTGACTATTGCAGATAATTCCTTCTCTGTGACATTTCTTCTCATTACCCTACAGAGTTTTACCTGCATAAGCTTCACAGCAGTGCTCAGATGTGATGGGTGAAAGGTTATTTGCTGAGGTGCAGGAATGCAGCCACTTTTGTTGAGGAGCACAGCAGCTGCATAAATGTATTTGGCATGCAGTCACTGGAAATACACGATACAAATCTAACCAAACTATAACAGAGACTTTCAGGAGGCGGAGTACAAACATTTAACATCTTGAGTTACAATTTGGGTAGAATCTCATGTTCCTGTGGCATTCTTAAGATAATACCATGGGATCCTCAGTGCAAATAAGACATCTGCTTTATACCTCTGTCAGGCAGGTGACTCTTCTGTAATATAACACCCATGTGAAATATAGTGGAGTTTATAAGTGCTAAAGAAAGAAAGCTCTTGTTTTGTAGCTACATTTATGTTAACTGTCCATTAAAAGTGCAGATCCAGTTCTGGTAATAGCAGTTGACTTGATCTCAGCCGAAAGTAATATGCCTGCAGGCAGTCTAAAAAAATGCTTACAGTCCATCATTAAGACGATTTGTGAAACTGCATGTTCTGTGTATACATATTTTACTTATTTTTTCTCCACAACAGCTGCTTATCATGGATTTTTCTGTATGTTTGTTGCAATGAAAAAAAAGAAAAAGAAAAAAATCCCAAACTGACATTATTTTTTATATTGTCATTGAAAAAAGATCATGAAAGTAAGTTGTTAAAGCTATTGGGCAACATTAAACTTCTGCTGCTGAGTTCACAGGCTATCTCAGGGGACTTCGTGAACTCCTGTGTGCTCTGAGAGCTGGAATGTCTCTGCACAGTTCTTGGGTACAGTCTTTATTTTTGCAGTTTACAAATTAGTGGGCTTGAGGGTAAGATAAATTATGAACGGTGGGAGATTTCAGAGTAGTAAAGACTGTGGATCTTTGTTGTGAACTTCAGGATCATTGTTTCTTCTGTCATGGCTAAGATCTTTTGAATAACAGAAGCCTGAGATGGGGAGTTGGGGGTAAATTTGCCACGAGAATGGATGAGTAAATAAAGCCATGTGAACTTCTCAGACAGTTGTTTTTTTTTCGCTGGCAACTGTAGGCTTGGAATGACTGAAACATATAAATTGGTGTCACATTTACAGAATTGTTTCACCCAAGTACCTCCTTTCATGAAAAAATGAAAACATCTTTTGGCATTTTCTGAGCAAAGTATTTTAGTTACTTAATTATAAATGTTTCATATCAATGTTTATACTAGTTTGCTTATAAATAAATACTTAAAAAGTATATATCAGGAATGAAACAAAAGGTGGTTTGGGGTCAATCCCACCATTTTTTCTTTATTTTTGATTTTTGTTTCATAAAACAAAAATTAAAATGAAAATATATTTTTCACAGGTGGATCCACATCATGTTAAAAATATGTACTTAATTATTTACTGGAACAGCAAATGAACCAGAAGTCTTTATTCAATGACTTTGTGTACAAAGAGGTCTCAGAATAAGTTCAAATGTCACAGCAAAGAGGTACAAGTCTAATTGTACATTTTGTCTTTCTTATTTTACTGAATAGAACAACTCTGCCTTCGAGGCAAGAAGTAGAGGGGAATTTGGGAACAGTTTTCAAAGCATTTATCATTGATGGTTACAGTGGGACAGCTAAGTGGGAGCTGAAAATCAGGCCAAGATGAAATGGGTAAAAAGTTTATTCTGTTAACAAAAGTATAAATCAGAGTGAGCCAAATCATGTGAAATCATGGAATTCTCATGGGGTTAAAGCTTCTAATTTTGTTTCAAGTAGTGCCACAGAAGTAAGAAGACAATTCTTCTGAGGTTGCAACCTCCGGTATTGCTAGAAATTACACAGGGGAAACAGTCCCATGCAATATCCTAAAGCTGTGAAGCTGCACCGACAGAAAGCTCACTTAATCTTGCTTTTTAAAATTCTGCAAAAAGAAATTTGCATTCAGGTGCAATGGAGGAAGCCGAGCAGCATGTGAAAGCACTCTGAGGAGGTATGCCATCACCAGAAATAGTCTGTTGTGGAATAAAAACCTTCCTTCTCAAATCCAACGAGATAAGGTAAAAATGAATCCTGGCCTAACCTACGGAACAGATCCCCTCAGGTACCATTGGTTTTTGCTAGTGGGGTAAGCAGTCAGTGTGATATTGTCCTTACTCTTTGACTGGATGCTCTACAGAATTATTCAGGTTCCTAAAAATAGCTGTGTTTTTTTATCACACACATTCTGTCAGGAATAACATAAATAGCCCATGATTTACAGACACTGCCTGTGACCCACGATGTAAGTAGAGCAAAGACCATTTTGCCATTGCTAAGTACTGTCTGTAACATGATTTTCATGGAGATTGTGGCTGGGGCTCCACACAGAGAGAGTTTTACTTTGCAATGGTGATTTAAGCCTCCTAGATAAATATGAGAAACACAGCATATCCTCTGTATTTGCTGTGTATTGTTCTTACAGGCAAAGGATGTTCTTTCTACTAAGTTACAAGTAAATCTAATGAATAGTTTATAAAATTAACCTAATTAAAATCTGCCCATTAAGTGTATAGTACCTACAAATTTTGTTTGTCCCAGATGTTACTAATAATGGAAAGATACACAATTCTCAGAACTTCAGATTCATGGAAACTTGTTCACAAGCCATGTTTGGAAACATCCGATTGTCCTTAGACTCAGCAGCAACTATACCTATTAGCTGTGAATGAATGAGCTATGGGAATGGTAATGTCAGTAGCTCGCATGAGTGTAGTCATCGTGCCTCCAGGAAGATATTCAGAGCTCAGCAGCATACGGTCCAGGCTGCTTTGCTTGCAGTGAGGCCACCAGCTACCATGCCTCCCTGCCAGCAGTCACCAGTGCAAGCTGTTGGTGGCGACTGCGGTTGTTACTATCAGGTAAAAGTTCTGAGAAACTGAGGCAGCTGCAGCCTTTCAAGCACAGTATTTTATGGTGCTGTGGGTTTGGCTGGTGCACTTGCCAGCAGAACGTGTGATCCTTCTAGGCCTTCATAAAGGCTGGATGTTTTAATGTAACGTATGGCAATCAGTTCCTGGATATTATCAGGAACCTAGAAGTACCAAAAACATTTCCAAGGGCAATGTAATCCTGTAAATGATACTGCTTGAACCATCACTGCAGCCGGGACCACAACCAGTGCTGAAAGCATGAGTCTGCCTTGTTTGAGAGGAGAGATGAAGGTTAATCCTTAGAAACTTTTTCAGCTTCTTCTGGATTTAACCACTAGAGGGAATGGTGGCAAAGTTTATGGGTTTTGTTTAAAGCCACACTATCTCTTTTGTGTATCAGGCATGACTCCACCAGTCCTTCATTGCCGTGAGGAGCCCTATCCATGGGAGCAGTAATCATCATCCATGTAGAGCTGCTGAAGAGCTTAGTCCTCCCCATGCACTCAGTGTTGTGTTTCCTTTGCATGTGAGAAGAAGCTAGCAAATAAAAGAATCCATAGTACTGGAGTATTTTCATTAATGAAGACCTGTGGTCTTCTACAAAGGTTTTCTGTCCTTGCTGTCTCTGTCTTGCTGGATTTATCTCACTGTTTTAGGAAGCTCTCAGTCATCCAGTCAGAGCAGTGAAACACTGCCATGGATGGAGGAGAGATGTGAAGCAGAGAGGTGAGGGGAGGTGGTGGGGGAACCAGCTGTGTGGAACCACTTCTGTTTCACCAGTAACGAGTCCTGATTTTACTTGTCCAGGGTCTCCATGTTTACAAGAAGGAATATTTGGTGGAGAGATGTGTTGTATTTCCAGCAGAGTGAATGTGCATCCACAATGACACAAAGCAACCCTAAATGTCATAAACATATGAATAACCAGGTCTCAACAGCGAGTGCATATCTAGATCCGTACTAGTGGAATAATGAAAGCCAGCTTTTTACTGTATGCTTTCTATGCATGATAAAGCAATCCATATGTTTTTGTGTCCCATAATTCTTTCCAAAGCAAACATTTTAAACACTGCAATATAGGTGCTATTTGAAACTCAAACTGGCCTAATAAGACAATTACAAGAATGAATAAGCCATATGCTAGGAAATAACAATATTGTAGCAACATAAAACATGAACAAGTATATAATTACTCATGTTACTCAAATTTGCTGCCACAAATGGCTTTTCAATTTATTGGATCACAAAAGAAACATTTTCTTCATAACATTGTGACCAAAGATATTGATAAATACAATAAAAATTAATTGCTCACCCCTCTCCCAACCTAAACCACTATCCATAATTATGTTATAATTTTCTGCCTATTTCCATTGCCTGATTAAGCCACAGAACTCCTGGAAAACACTCAAAAAGTAGTTATCTCTCTGGCAAACGTGTAACATAATTTTCTGCATTTTTAAATGTAATGTTTCACTGGTGCTTTTGTTTTCTAGCAGGTGATGTCTCTGGAATGACATCTGCAGTGAAGGAAAAGCTTTTAAGCTTTGTTGGAAGTCTGCAATGTCAGCCCATATGTACAAATCTTTGGGGCTTTTCATTGTCCCAGCTCTTCTGGAGGAATGGGCTTGAAAGGAAATGTGATTGCTGCTTGCTAATGAAAATTACCCTCACATTGCAGGGCTTCTCCTAATTGCCTGTAGAGCCTGGCTGGATTTCTTGCTCTCCTTGTTCTCCTGTGTCCACACTTGTTCAGCAAGAAGGAATCAGGGCCAGCACGATGCAAGGGTGATGGGACTGTCTACCATCAGGTGGTTCTTCTGGTGTGCCTGACGCTGTGCAGAGCCCTGGCTCCTGCAGGGAGATTCATCCTCTGAGTTCTGAACCACTGGCGTGAAGGAATTGTGCTAAGGACCAGGCTGGTATGTGCAGCCTTCACTTCCTCCTTGATCCTACAGCTGAATAACTCACGTTATTCAGTTTCATTGTGGAACCTCAGAGCTAGGAACAACTGCAGCCCATCTATTACCCTTCCCCAGCCTAGGAGTACTAGGCTATGTTTTGCAGGGACTGGGGGGAATCTCCACCCCAAGAGCCTTCCTTGTGGGTAATTCTGAAGTGAAGGTTTACTTTATTTCAGTGCAAGAGGAAACTATTATAGAGACACATGAGCTCTCTAGTCTTGTAATAAAAATAAACTAATAGAACTCCCTCTCCTAGGTTTGCTATTCCACATAGTCATGACCAAGCAGTGCCTTGTACAGGAAGCTGAGCAGCACATAGTCTCCAGAAGTGTTTCCATGAAGATTTTAATCTGTGTAATCTAAGGAGCTTTCTTTCAATAAAACACTGAAATCAGATCATCTAGTCCCATCTGTGTTCAGAGTGATTCTTCCTTCACATGTGCCTAGGGTGTTATGCTGGTCTCAGCAGACACCCTGTTTGTTGTTTTGTGTCACAAGTCCCTCCTCAGCACAACCGGTGCTCCCGAGCCTTTCTGCCTGGTGCATCCATCTGCTCCAGTGAACATTCATGTTTTTCCACAATGCTGAGATACATCTTTCAACTAAAATCCAGCCTGGCCAGCTGGGATTCCTGGTTGAACTGCAGGCCTGACAGACATACCCTGCTTGCCCTGTTCTGGTGGGATTTCACTTGCCCCCAGCTCAGACACAGTTTAAGATATTCGGCTGTTTGCACTTTGGCCCCCCAGCACAGATCTGGGGCTACTTGCTCTTGCTGGAGACAGGAAGGCTGTGGCAAAAGACAAAGTGTGCAAGATTTTAGTTACACCTAGCATGTATCCTGGCATGGTTTGATGGGCAGGATGCTCAGGAATCCCTTCTCTGGCTTAATCTCCAGAGGCTGACTTCTGGTCTGGGTCAGATAAATGAGCTTTGGCCTGGGTATTTCAGAGTACAGTGGAGTTAGGTAAGAGCCTGTGTCTTTTATGTAGAGACTTAAATTGCCATGTCCCCCACTCAGCAGTTGGCAGAGGAATGCACAGAGGGAAGGTTAGGGTTGGCAGAGAAAAGCTAGAGACCCACCTCACCTGGTATCCTGCCCTTTGGCAGCATGGAGAAGCAGGCAATGGGCTTAGCTGTGATTTAGCACCAGGATACATGCCTCCAGAGACACAGGTAATTCTGCAGTTCCCCCTCTACAGCTCCAAGCATATGTCATCGCTTTCAAGATCGCAAGTCAGAAAGTAAACCAAGAAAGACTAAAGTTTTGAATGAAATAAAGATTTCCATTCAGTTTCAGTCAGTTATAAAAGACTTTTTAGAAAAAAAAAAAAGGAGTGAAGAATATTTCATAACAGTCACTTCTCAATGACAGTGTTTGACTTTTGCAAGAACAGAATTAATTTCTCCTGACAGAAGCAGTTTGGCAGTTTGGAGACAAGCTTGTGAAACATACTGGTGTTGTTAAATCTTCTTCTTTTTTTTTTGCTTTAAAAAACAACATTTTAAACTTCTAAATATTTTAAAGTTAAAAACATAAAAAACAGGGTGAAAAAGTCCTCTTCTTTTCTTTTTATGTCAAACAAACAGACCGTGTTTGTAGACTGCATGCCAGATCAGAGTCTTGACAATGTACCAGCTACTTCGGTCAACTGTGAAGCTCTAACTGTGAGAGCAATCAATTCACAAATCAAAACTATCCTTCCTGAGACTGAAAGAACTTTATTGCTGGAAAACAAAATCACACAGTGGTTTTCTTTCATACCATAGTGATAAAGTCCTTGAGACAATGAGGTACTTATTCAAGGTTTCCTTGGTTAAAGAAATCTTTCAATGCACAAGCCTTGTATAGACTGAAGCACTGTTTATATTAGGCAGAGGCAATAATGGACTCTGATAAGGAATGCTACCTAAATAGGAATGATCAGTAGCACTCAGAGACGAGGGTGTACAGGGCTGGAATCACTGAATCCAAATATTGGAAGCAATAGCCTGGCTGTGGAAACATCAGGCCAATTACCAAGTGGTGTGTTGCAGACTTGAGGTATTGCTCCGTGTCCCCATTGTCCCAGCACACTGGTGCTGCACCTCGCTAGCTCAGAGCTTTTGTTTTGCACAGGAAGATGACTGCATGGCTGTCCTTGCTCTGTGGCTCCTGGTGTTTAAAAAAAGCCTTCCCTTAGTGAATCACAATATGCACTCACCAGCCAATTATATTTGGCTTCCAAAGTGTTTACTCCATAGCTGATATATTCTCCTCCCTGGCTCTGCCTCCGCCCTTCTTTTAATTCTTTTTAAGGAATAGCCAGGGAAAATCAGGACAGTACTCCCCAAAATTTACTTTATAAAATAAACAGATTATTTTTCTGTCAGGCCTTGTTTCTTGCTGAACTGCCTGTTAGCACCAAACTCCACAGTTGCTCAGCTTTGGCTAATACAGTGCCAAGAGCACTGAGGTCTTGCTCTCAGGGAAAATCTCTGGGTGCAATTGTAACAGTGCAGTTAGCATTTTGAGAGGAATGCAATGCAAATGAGAACACAGTGAATTTCAGTAGTTAAACCAAGAAGTTAGTGTTTGGAGCAGCACAGATTGATGTCTCAAAGAGTCATAAAAATAGAGAAGTGTAAGACAAAGTACTGGAGAGTAAAATAGCGTGCGTCTGCAGTGGCTTGGTGCAATACATCACACTTTTTCAGTTATAAGAATATGTTGGCATGAAATTCCTAAGGGCATTTAAAAAATGGAAAGCAATTTTCAACCAAAGTTCCCAAATGGTATGTTTAGAGACAAATTAATTTCTTGGGTTTCTTTTCTGAATGTCTTTTGCAGGCTTTTTTTCCTATATGACCATGGCAACAGAATTAACATGAGTCTGCAAAGCAGTTTGTGGACTCCAAGCCTAAAAAAGAGGATTAAATCTATTTTATGAAATTCTGCATATTAGTTCTGTCTCTCATGAGGTAAATTTCAGCACAGCCTTCTCTTGAAGTGCTTCCGGACTGAGAGTCTTGCTCAGCCAGTTCAAGACTTTTAATGTTTGCCCTGGCTTTGCAAAATGCTTTTGCTACCTCCTGGAAGCAGTAAGAGATCTTACTGTGTCTCAGGAAGGAGCCTGTTGGCCCTCTATGGCTCTGTTACCATCCACTGACCCTGCCCACCTCACGGATGAGCATGTTGACTCAGTATATAGAGAAATCTCCAAATTCTGACTTCATCAAGTCAAGTTCACAACTCCAGTGGTTTATCAGTAATAGGACTTACCTGGGAAGCACCACTCTGACGTTGCAAAGGGAGTACTTGGAGCTGCCTCCTGCACAACCAGGCTAGCTGGAGGATGCTGGAGAGAGTGAAGGATACTTCAAATCCACCAGCAACTGGGGGCTGTGGAATTCAGCCTGCACAGCCCTGCAGCAAAAATACCTGGTCCTGAGCCACCCGGAAGAGACCAAAGGACCACTCCTCTGCATGGCACCCAGTCTGCAGGAGCAGCACCTCAGCTAATGTGTTTGCTGTGTGGCTTTCCTTTCAGAAAATAGGAATGAGCTATCAAAAAAAGAGAAACAAAAAGCAAGGAGGGAAGGAGAGGGAGAAGGACAGATTAGAGTTCAGAGAGGATCTTTTTCCCACTTTAAGGAGAACATGATTTCAAATGGGAAGTATTCCCTCTGTGCTGGGCCAGATTTCTCCCTCAGAGACCAATGCAGAAGTACCTCCCTTTCCCAAAGGGGCTTCTTCTTCATGGCAGGTTTGCCTGAAGAGAGGTGGGATGCAGGTCTGAGCTGGCCCACTGTGGAACCTGTGGGTACATCTTGGGTGCTCGGGCATCGCTACCACGGCTCCAAGGTAGCTGGGGGTTCATCCTTGCAGCCTTTCTGCCCAGCCTTCTGCTGTAAGACATGGGATGTTTGCAGGGCCTGAAGCTCATCCCTATCACATGGGGAAGCTGTAGGTTAGATTTTACAGCTGTTTCCTCCACAGGGTCCTGGAAGGTATAACTTAGTAAATAGTAATAAGGAGATTGATCATTTACAGCCCTGGATAGGCTAGCTTTTGCCTGTGACTCTGCAAATACTGTGGAGGCTGTGCTCACTCTGAGCTGAGTGCTAACACTGCTGAAATCAGGGCAACATCTCCTCTTGTCTTTTAATGGAGTCCAGATCTTACTTTCCTGTGGTGTTTGGAGCACGTCTGTTTCCAGGTTGGCTTGTTCTTTTCTTTTTCTTGGTAAACTAGGATATAAATTGATCATTAATTAAATGTGTCTGGAGGGATAGAAGTGTTGGAACACTGAGTTTCTGGGTAGTAAATCCTTTACTTGGCTCTGGCCCTCCAGGTCCTCAGGTGAACAGTCTGGACAAAGCAGGGAAAGGAGATAGTATTATGCTTGCTATAACTGTTTTCCAGTGACAGAGATTTTTAGTCTTCCCTTAAGAAAATGAGAGGAGAGTTTGGCTCATTATTATTTTTCATAGATAGTTTGGCCATTTACCCCCCTTTTCTGGAGATAATTTTGAATTCTTCCAAAACACTATCAGTCTGCATTCCAGTTGGTTCCTTTTTCTTATGTTACCCAAAGTCACTCTGGTGCCCCAAAGACCTTTCTGTTGGCCTTCTTCTCTTTGACCTCCCACCAGTTCATTTAAAGATGTTCAGGTTCATCACCCAGGAGGCACTGGAGCACCAGACCACATGCAAATGATATTTCCCACTGGAAAAGAAAAAAACACAAAGAAGCAAAAATTTTCCATTCCATTTTGGTAATTTATTTGCTTTTGACAGAAAGACAAACTTTTCCAAAGAAAGTAAACGGTTTTCATGAAAACTTTCTATTAATTGCAAACCATATTTTCAGTAAAACTCCAGTATCAACAATTTTGCATCTGTCCTACTTTAAGCCTTTCAAAGGAGCAGACCTTTAAATCCTTTACACTGTTTTCTGGTGGGAAAATCTGTGAAAAATGGAGCAATTGTCAAGTTTTGGTAGTTTGCACTTTTCACTGCCCTGCAAAACAGCACTGGACCCATAGTGAATCCAATGGCTTTATGTTTGTGGGCCAAGCAGAGCAGTTTGCTATCTATCTATTTTATCTAAAGAGACTCTCTCAGCCTCCCAGTAATCTTTAAATTAACTGCTGATAAATGGTGGTTTTAGTCATGGGTGGGAGAACAAGGGCTGTAATCCTACTGCTATCTGGTGCAGCCCTTGGGGGCTGCACAGCTGTACAGCTGCTCTGGCACCACATGTGCTGGACTGGTCTGGCTGCGGGTGCTTGTCTTTACAGGGAGCAGGAAGGACACAGCTTTACAGTAAATCCAACTCTTACTGCTCTAAAAGCTGCCTGGTTTTAGGAGTGAGTGTACAGATGAGGCACATATTTGCCGGATTCAAGGCAAGTCTATTTTTTCCTGGTGACAAGCAGCTAAATCTGGGACATGCCAGACATTCTAATGCTGGTGTCGCCAATTCCTGAAGCTTGGCTCCACCTGGCCACCCAAAGCCTGAGCTTGGGATCTCCCTCTACAAATATGGACAATACCCAGCCTTGACGGCCAGAGTAGCGCCAGACCTGGAGCCTCTGCTTATTTCCCACTGGGAGCTGTCCCAATAAAACCCTTACTCACCGGGGAGTTTAAAACTGCTTGTCGAATTACCTTTGTCTGCAGCTGAAACCAGGGTTCCTGCGTTTGTGCTGACCTTGTTCCTGTCTCCCGCCTGTCCCTTAGCTGCCTGTCTCTGCTGGTTTCCTCCTCTTCCGGAGGGCCAGGCGCAAGAAGCATGCATGCTGTGGCTGCCTTGTCCCCTCGTGCCCTCCCAGGCTGGAGATGAGCCGAGGCACTGCTCCGTACCACCACCCTGCATAGGTCCTGCCAGGCTTGGGGTGGCAGCATCCCCCGGGGTGCCTGCTGGTTTGTACACAGAAGATAGAAAAGTAGATGGTGCAAGCCCAGCTAAACAATAGGCTTTGTCTCATGCCTGTTGTCCTGCCAGAGCTGCTCTCTCAACAAAGCAAGCCTAGTTGTGTCCAACTTCATCTAGGAGATGCCAGGCTTGAGTCCTCTCCAGGTACAGAATGACACACCTGTTTCCCGTTTTCCTTTTTTGAAGGGGTTTTCAGGGATGGTGCCTGTATTGCTTCTACTCCCTCCCGTCACTGACAGAACCATCCTCGTAGTCCAGGATGAATCTGCCGTGGCTGAAAGACAGCAGCTGCAGGAATTTGTATGTAGAGGGGCTGCACACACAATTTTTTTTTTTTTTTTTTTGCCACACATACTGGCCTTGAAGTATTTGATTTGCCTGTTTTTGACTTGAGATTAGCTGCTTTCATACAGCATCTGTGATCACTGAAGGTCACATTTCCAACTGAGTGTAAACACTTTTCTTCTCCCTCTTTCCCTTTCCCCCCTCCACATCCCTCCATTTTAAATCTACAGAGAGGCTCAAAATCTCTGGAAAGCAGGTCTTCAAAGCTCCGTCTCCCTGGGAAATCACAGATCTGTGCCCCTTGCTGAAGCCCTATTTCTGCAGCTCCTGCTCTGCAGACAAGGCTGCAGCACAGCTTGTGGAGTGATGCAAGCAGCCTGCCCAGCTGGCACCCAGTACTCTGCTTGCAAGTGCAGTCAGTAGCAGGGTCATGATTCTAGGGTAGCGAGTACAAGTGGGATGCCCTGAGAGGCTTTGAAGGCATCATTTCAACCTTGGCTTCATGACCTTTCAGCCTAAGCTGTCAGTGACGCTCTACTTCACCAACTGCTCGTGCCTTCGGCTGGAACATTTTCAGGGCTGGTTGGCATTAAACACATTGCGTTTCACTTTAGCAACTGAAGTGGTGTCATTATGGTCTTTACCCCATTATGAGTTTTGTTCCACTGTTTTCTTCTGGTGACTGTTCTAAGTGTATATAATGTGTGTGTATGTGTGGCTGGATCCATATTGGGCAGCTGGGTTTTCACAGTCAGGAAAGCTGATCAAAACATGAACAGTACCTGAAGATTGCACAGCAGTTAGGGAAACACAATTTTCAATTCAGATTTATCTGCTTTTTTATTAGAAGAAGTCACATACCATAACAGAGATATACCAGTGATTTATTTGTCCAGTCAAAAGTGCTTTAATTTTTGGAAAGCAAATGCAGAATATGTAGTGCAACTCACAGCAATCACACAATTACCAGTCACCCACAGGATGAAATGTGCCTGTGGAAAGCATTCATTTGGGTTTCTGTAATCATGATCTGATTGGAAGTGGGTCAGGCAAACAAAATGGGCTAATTTTGGGTAAAGAAATAATTTTCTGTGAGTAATTAGGATACGTATTAATGGATAAAGCATTTTGCAAATGTGAGCTGCTATATAAACATACTCATAATTGTTATTAATGAAGTAAGGAAATATTTTGACAGACAGCAGTCAAAATTACCTTTTCCAAGCCATGGTGTTTTCTATAAAGGAATATGAATATGGAAAAACTGACTGCACATATATACAGAAAAGGAAGATTGTGTTTTAGGCAGCTGAAGGGATATTGATAAGGCTACAGTTTTCTTCTTTGTCCCACATACCTTTGCAATCCCAGTGGGACCACAGCAGTCTGGCTCTCCCATTTTCCCATGGACACAAAGAGGAGCAAGGCAAAAGCTTGTTTGAATGGGCTCAGCCAGACAGTCTGTGGCAGGTCAAAGCTTGTAGCTCTTCTGCCCCTGCAGAAACCAGGCAGATTGTCCTCAGCACTGCCTCTGCTCTGCCCAGTCTCCCTGCCTTCAGCCTGGACACTGACTGCTGGGTTATCATCCCCTGCCTGCTTCTGTGGGAAAAGGAGGGGAGTTTTGCTGTTTGCCAGCACTGACATTTTGAGGAAAGCACGTGCTTTCTTTGCAGTTGTACTATTTTTGGTGAGAAAACTGGAAGCCGTCAAAATGTCTGCCCCAAATTTTTCTACTTTGGATCCCATCTGATAGGAGTTTATTTATCCTTCCATTTCCCTCAGGCAGTAGGAAGGTGGGGAGTAACTTTCTTTTGTCTTCACAGGCTCTTGAGTTGTTTCAATTTTTTTTTAGTGCAAACACAGTGTTATAGCCACCAGACAAAAATTCCTTCTGAACACCCTAAGTCTAACTCCCGAGCATAATGACCTCACTCTTGGAAGATGTGCTACTAAAAAAGAAAGGAAATGAGGGAAGCTGTAAAGACATCTTTGCCCAACTGCATCTTACTAAAACCATAGACCTTGCATGCAGGTCTCCTGCTAAAACAGGTATGAGAGCTGCAATACTCATTTTACTGGGATGGGGACCATGATTTTCCTCTCGGGTTTATTTCCCTCTGCTGGTAGTACAGAGCAGGTTCGTGACCTCAGGCATGGCTGCAGCTCTCCCCACAACTGCATTGGGGTGCATAGTGACTGGTCCTTTGGGTGAAGGACAAGTCTCACTGCCCCTTCTCCAAAACTCAGAGGAGAGAGAGTATCTCACACCCCCAGTCAGACACTAAAACTCACCAGGAAAAAATACTGTGCAGAAACATCTCTGAGATGTTTTGAGGACTCAAATTGTGCAGCATTAGAAGAGGTCCAGACATGTAACACATTTTTTGCATTTTCAAAAGCTGATACATGAGTTTGAAATGACAACTGTCCTAAGTACAGTTGTAAAAAATTCCATGGTTTCAAATAAGGATGAAATTTCCTTACAATTTGATTTGAAAAATTTCAAGTCTTGAAGTTGAGGCAAGGAGGGCAATTTTTCCTTTTCTTTCCCTCCTTTTTCTTCACCGTCTCTTCCCCTTTTCCACTTTTCCTTTTTACTTTTTTAAATTTCCCTCTTTCCTTTTTCTCCTTCCTTTTCCCTTCTCCTTTCTTTTTACAGAAACAATTTGTCTAATGCACTGAAGATTTCTAAAACGCTTCTCTGACCTAAAACTTCCATTTCAGGTGGAACAGAGAGCGCATTGCTGGAGATCAGCTGTGCACTGCTAGTTGCTGCAAGAAGGGTGGGCACAGGAGTAAGTGACAGCACATTTACGAGGTCCTACCTAATAAATTTATGTGAAAAGCAATAAAAGCAGCTTTAAGGGTATATCTGTATGTCTATACTTCAATCTGTGATAGAGCTGCAAAAGCCCCATTTCCTCTGTTAGCACAAGAATCTTCTCAACCACAGATATCACAGAAAGGTGTTGAGGTCAAAACCACTTTGGAGGGATTTTAGTGACCACATAAACCAACCTGGGATTGTGAGACTCCTACTAAGATGCCTAGAGAATGAGCCACCTTATCTCCCCTCTGTGGTGACCTGCTGATAAAGTCCAGCTGGTATGAATAAAAAGCCACACATAATTTGTGTATCTAAAGTGAAAAATTCCCCAGACCTTGATTAAGCAGGGTGGCCAGCAGGAGACTGGCTGAGATGGGGAGTTCATCATTCTGCTTCAGCTGATGAAGAAGAGTCTTTTTAGATAACAGTAGCAATGTTTCTGGGGTTGGCTAGAGCTCACCCGGATATAGCTACCTAAAAGTTAGTCCCTCACTATATCTCAACATGCTGGTGCACTTTATCACCAGCTAATACAACATGCCCAGCATGACACTGGAGCTGGGATGAAAAGTCCCATGGAGATACCTGTTGCCCTCTGATTTTAGATTGCCAAGACCATAAGCTTAACTTGCACAGTGGTAGAGTGTAAGTAGCTCTGAGTGACTCAGTTGCCTGATTTGGGTTGCTCCAAGCAAATCACCAGCTACAGCTTTGACTGAGTTCAAGAGATTGCAGGTGAATATTTATCAACAGATTGAAAATGTAATTGGGTCTAGGAGCTGTATCAATTGACTGGATCTTGGAAAATCTGTGTCCCTCTCTAGTGGCCCATAGACCAGCAGGTAGCTTTGTCCAAATCCCTTTTGTTATAATGCCTCCCTGCTCTCTGAAGAGTCAGGAAAATCCTACTGGCCCCTAAATGTCAGGCGGCAGCTTGTGTTTGATGGGCAAGAGGCATCAGCTAAGGCCCATTTGTTGATTACAAAGAAAACATCTACCTCCAAGCCAAGGTCCTGAGCCAGCACAGCTTGACCTTCCAGAAAGTAAGCAGAAACTGTGGCACAGACAGTAATTAAGTACCAGCTTTCTGTGAAGATCAGATACAATTTTCCTTCTAGTTTTCACCTCTCAGAGAGAAGCTGTGACCTTTAATCAGCCTCCTGTCCTGTGCAGGCGATGGTCCATTTGTGCAGCCCCTTGCCTGTGCCTGTCCCTGGCTCTGCCCTGCTGCAGGCTGGCAGTAGGAGCCCTGAACCAAAGCAGATGTTGGCTCCACAGGATTTACCTTGTGAGCTGGAGCTCTGGGACTTGGCTTGGAGCTTGCCAATATCCTGCTGAGCACGATTTGCTTTGAAGACCACCTGACTTCTAATATTGGGCTGCGGATTTAACTTAGATCAGAGCAAATCTGAGCCTTGAATCCACCCTCCCATAAAGCCTCTAGGCTCTTAGTGCTGCCACAGCTCCGCAGAAGGTGCCCATGCAGTGCTGCCCTTGCCTGGCAGAGGGCAAAACTGCAGCACCTCGTGGTGCAATCCTCTTTCCTTTATCGTGCCAGCGTGCAGTTTTACTGGATGGTCCACCTGGCTTACCTGCCTTGACTCCAACCTGCCATGAGAGCACAGAGCGCAGAGCGCTGCGTGGAAGGGTGATTCCTATTAGCCACCTTTAAAAGCTGCTGCTATATAAGGGATGGCTGACAGCTGCTGGAGAAGCCCCTGCTTCTGCCCCACTCCTCCATGGGCCAGCTGCTTGCTGTGAGAAGCCAGATTTGTTCTATTAAAAGTGTTTTCCAGGATAGAGTGAAGTTGTCATGCACTCTGCCCTCGCCACTCCCGACCCACACTGACTATGATGCAAGCAGCCTTTTATTCAGCAGATCGTAGTGATTGGAAGCAGACCTGAGCAGGAGACCTGTCCATGCTCAGTCCAAGGGGAGTGAGGGCATTAAGTGCATTTGAGACAAGCAGAGGTGGTCTCGGTCCTGGGGCAGGGCGAGGAGAGCCACTGTCCCAGCTCCCCAGGGCAATAGGACCCTATTGGCACCTTTCAGTGAGCGTCTCTGGGCTAATGTGCAGATTGTAGCCCCAGAAAGCCTCTCCAGCTGCTTATTAACTGTTGGAAACAGCAGTTGTATTAACAGCTGAATTGAAGCTGGGGTTTTCCAAGGTCCTAGGGATAGAAACTTAAAAGATTTGCAAAAGCCTGGATTTATTTCCACGGGTTTTGCAGCTGCCCTGGTGTCACCTTGGTGAGAACATGTCCTGCTGTGGGCTGTACAAATGCTGCCTCACTCCTCTCCCACCCTTCAGCCCTGCAGTAAGCCCATTTCTACATATGAACACTGATAGCAGCACAGGAGCCTGTCAGACGCAGCTGCAGAGCTGATGCCTGAGCTGCTCCCCCAGATCTGGTGAAGGGTGGCAGCCCCAGAGGGGACCATGAAGCTGATGCAGTCCCGGTTTCTGCAAAGCTTATACTGGAAACAATTTTGTCATGGAAAGCCCACTGGGATTTTTTGAAATACGATTTCAAAAGTAATGGTCTAGCTATGCTATTCTAAACAGTAGGATCTGAAACAACTATAGCTCTAACCTTTTCAATGTTGTGTCCTGCTCTAACAAGAAATTAAGAAATACCCCTTTTAAAACCAGTAAAATACTTTGTCAAAGTGTCAAAACAAACCTGAAATGCATCAATTACTTATGAAACTGAGCAGGCCACAATACAGTTAAGTTCAGCCAAGTACAAGCTAATGCTGTCCCAGAAGGAAAAGAGAGCTGCAGGGACTGGCATCAACTGTGTGCCCACTTAGGTGAGACACCAACACATCAGTTGCATTCCCTCTGGGTCCCATCACTGCTACAGAACCTGGGAGGTGATGTTCAAGTGTATAAACTATGTCTCCAGTGATATATATATTTTTTTAATAGAACCACTGGGATATAATTTTAGCAGGAGAAATTTAAGCTTAGAAGAGGAATACTCCTGCAAGCATCTCTCAGCTGGCTGCTGAGCAGCAAGCCTTCTAGCAGGAGGCAGTGTCTGGAGCACAGGGCAAGGTGCCAGGAGCTTGTGGGGTCTCATGATGAAGGGAAATAAGAAGATTTTCTCCGTGTCACAGACTGCTGTGACACTGAACAATCACTTCATCTCCCTGTGTCTTTTCATAGTAAGGCAGAAAGATCTGCTAGTTTCTGAAGCCAAAATATTTTGATAGTAAAATATCTAGTGTTCTCACATAATTCTGACAGGATCTGGATTCTGGGAGTTATTTTTCAGAGCGCCTTACAAAAGGCAGACTCAGTTTCTTCCCAGGGAAAGTTCTTATCAGGAATACACCCCTCTGATGAATTTCCTGTACAGCGACATATCCTGAGAAGTGGATTTAATTTTCCCATTGTTTGTGACATCTGATTTAGAAAAAGAAAGGTAATTTTCCATCTGATGCCACATAAATTTTCTTTCACCTGAACAAATTCCACTGGTGCCTTTTCAGAACTGCCCCAATTCAGATACCTGGTGAACAAAACTCTCACCATGCAGGAGGAATTTATCTGAACACCTCATAAGGTGTCTTGCATCAATCCTCACTTAGAAGGGAAGTCAGGCAGCTCTTTTAACCAAAGTTCACATTTGGAGAATATGTTCATCAGATTATTAAGGATTGTGATCAAGGTTGTCTGGTGAGTCTGTAGCAGAACAGAGGTCGGCATTCAAGAATTAGATTACTGCCCTAATTTCTGGTTCACCTTACCTTCTCCCACCCTCAGTCATTGCTGTCTTTTCCTCCCATATAAGAAAGACCAGATTGACTTGTCAGATAAATGTCCACTCAAGTAACAGTTAATTCTGAGTGAGAAGTCCAGGGCATCACATTTGTATCATTAAGAGTTTATGGGCAAAATTCCTGGGAAATTCTGCTCTCTTTTCATTCCTACAAGAGTACTCAAGACCCACTCTCCTCCAAAGGACAGCAACGTCTATCCATGTGTGAGGTGAAACCACCTTCTCAAGTCCCTGGTGAGCTGGAGCTGCTGTGGTAGCTTCCACAGCCCAGATTTACAGTTAGTAACAAGCCACAGACTGGTGCTTTCATGGCACAGCAAGCCATGAAGTGGTGCTTTCACGTCTTCATTAGTCATTTGCCAGACATTACCCTTAACAGTCACGTTACCTATAACAACTGCACCTCACAAGCCCCTACAAATTGCAAATGTTTGTCTGAGGTTGAAAATATGAATCCCAGGACATGAATATAAAGACCTTTACACATCCCTTGAATGAAAAAGGCTGCACCATGCATCCACTAGATTACATGCCATGACAAGTGAACATTTGACAGCCCTAGCAAATTCCTGCCTGTTAGCAAGGAATATGGTTACTCCTGCAGCGTTTTATAAACTTCTTTTGGCAATGGTACAAAACACAGAGAAGTTATCAAGACACATTCCCTGCAGCTGTTGTAATCTTTACAAAGTGATTTCTTATTTTAGCAAGGGAATAAAAATAATGATATTCACAATAATAACAATGATGACGATGTTGACATAGTTATTGCATTTTCATCAGAGGCTTTCTAAGCACTTTATAAACTATAGCTAAGCTTCAAAATAAATAATCCTCCAGGAATATAAGTGTTATACTGAATTTTGCACCGTCCCACCATGCTACAGAAATGATACAACAAATCTTAAACTACAGACTACCCTAACTTTGAATTTTCCTCCAATCATATTATTTAAAATGGAAATATCCCTCCTCTCCCCTGTGTTTTTCAGAACTAGAATTTCCATTTTGAAATATTTTACAGAAGTCAAAAGTGTCAGGAAGCACTACAATAAATGGAGAAACCCTCTCAAACCTTTTTACGTTTTCAATATATCTGTTGCAAGGTGTGAAAAAAGTGAAATTTCTTATGTTTGAAACACTGCTACTGTGTTAAATAAAAGTAACCAAGTGCTCAAACCTAAATTTTCATCAAGAAAACACTTTCACTTAGAACTATTGGAAAGTTTATATTTTTACAAAAATATGGAGATAATTTCTGGTTACCTCAGTCACTTTGGATAACCACTAGAAGTCTTTCATAATTAAAGCCACTCTCACCCAAATCCCTGGATTTTTTTCACTATCTCAATTTAAATTAATCAATAGAACAATATTTTTCATCTTGTCATGTATTTCTGCAGTTTGTTTTTCCTCTACTGTTCTTTCAAGCACTGATCACACACCGACATACATGTGCAATTGTGTACTAACTAAAGACGTGCCATTCAAATTGAATAATGATGAACATTGCTGGCAGTATATGAAAAACTCTTTGAAGAATTCAGTTCATTAATTTTGTCTGGTGGATTGTTGGGGTTTTCTATGCTTTACGAGAGAGAAGAAAACCCAAACACTTCAAAACAAGAAAAAAAGAGACACACCCTTCTCTCACAATCCTTCTTATAAAAAGTAAGAAATGCAATAAAGCCATAGACAGTAAGTAAGCCTGGGCAATTGAAACTAATAATTACACATTTCCCTTTAAATGAGTTGCCCAAGGTCACACTGCAAATCAATGGCAGATTCAATAACTTAACCCAAGAGTCCTGAAACCCAATATCCTGCTTTCACCACTAGAAAACCACTGCACAACTGGCTTCCAATCCAGGAATGATACATGATGTAAGGAAAAAAACCTGTAGATCCTTCTGTTTTGTTTTTTCTTCCCACCCCCACCCCCCCGTACTGCTTGTTTATATAGAATTTCTGTTTTCCTTCATCTAGAATAGTAAATTCTTATACAAATTTTCTGTAAAAGTGTCTTGAAACATTGTCAGAAGTTGATGGATCTGTCAGCTAAAAATGACGTCTTGTGAGAACTACTGATGTTGTATGCCCTTCCTTTCCTTGCTTGAACAGTAATTCATATGGCCAGGCTGATAAGTAATCTAACAGCAATTAGAAAATTACCTAGTTTTTTACATTGAGAAAAATTTTCAAATGTTTTTTCCAGTCTTCTGGCTGTATCTTGACATGGAACCAGATGTAGATTTATTTATTTTTTTCAAAGACTAAAAAGTCTTTACATATAAATACGAATTATTTTTCTGTGCCTTTATTTTTTCACCTTTAATTGCAATAGAATTTATAGGATCTAAGGACTCTAATTTTATTTTCCCCCTTTTTCTCCACTCTGTACATTCCAAAATAAAAATTTGTCCAAAGGAAAAGTGGTAAAAAAGAAACCAAATTAAAAGCTAGCTTTTTATTTACATTTTAAATAAAAATATAACTGTAAAAATGAAGCACTAACCTCCAGATTACCCATTAGAATTTTGAAATAAAGAGGAAAATTTCGGGGGGAAAAATTAATTTAGTGTATAAAATGGAAAAACACCACATCATCTCTCTTGGGAGCCCCTCAAATCCTCAAGGCAGACAAGGAGCCCTAGTGGTAGGAAGTCAGGACTTGCTCTTCAGTGATTTGTGGAACGTAGAGCTGCACAGGGGTCCATCCTGCCAATATGATTCCCTCAGCTGATCTGAGGGAACTGTCACCTCTTTCTGCATTACCAAGGCTGAATGGAGATGTGGTGCTGAATGTGCTGCATGTTCTGCAAACTCCAAAACCCAGACCATGGGCTTATCCTTAAATCCCTCCTCTATGTGTGTGCTGCAAGGTCATCATCAATTTTCCTGCCATTTCTGCTCTGGCAAAAGCCTCCTACAGCAGCTGTTCCTCGAGTCCACCCACTCAGAGCACACTAGCTAATTTTTCAGTTCTGACCTCAAGCAATGAAACTTTTTCCCTGCCCTTCAGAGAGTACATGTGCAGGGAATTATAATTAAAATAGATTTTATTGTCAGGCAGGAAAAGTCCCCACTCAATTCTCCTAACAATGGCACTGACCAGTAAAAACATTACAAGGACACTTTGAAGAGACCAGTTAGAAACCGGTAGCCTGGTGCTGTGTTTGGATGCTGCACATACACGAGGTCACTTTTCTGATCCTCACGCCCAAGATGGCCAAGCTTTGAGGGTGGTTCTGACTGCAGATGAGGAAGAGTTTTCTGTCACTTTGGTACCTTTCTTTGGGGGGTAGCCTTAAATCTAACATCTGTGAGGTACCAGTAAGCTCTGTCGGTGCTATCACTGTCTCACAACCAAAGGGAAACTCTATGCTCTCTGTCCTTTGGGATACTCTCCCTTAATGACCTTAAGAGAGTGTCAGGGGAAGGAGTAATGAGGACTCTTGAGACCCTCTGGTGCAATAAATCACCAGGGCCAGATGGAGAAAGCCTGAAAGGAGTAGTGGTGGGATACCAGTGACACTGACAAACTGGCATCATGTGTACACCTGAAGGGCAGGAACCTGGGCTCTGCAGAAATTCAGCTTGCTGAACTGGCAATGAAAGCAGAGTCTAACTACACATAGAAACTGGAAAGTGTGTATGATGGCAATCTGGGAAGATCAGGTCATCCAGTGCCTTGAGGGGAAGGAGAATGCCTTCCTGGCTTTTGCAGGGAGCGTAAGAAAAGCAGTACGATGCTCATGGTTTGAGAGGATGCCACAAGGAGACATGACTGACTATGCTTCTCCAAAAGGATTATTTATTTTGCATGCTTGCCTTGAGATGCCTTGTGCTGACCTGATTTTAAGTAGTCAGTGAATGCATGGGCCTCTTTAAGAAGTACGGATGCAAGAGATCCTGTAAATCAAAACTTCAAATTACCCATTTTTTCTTGAACTCTTGGTTACGCTGCGAACGGTCTCACTGGGGCAATACATAGGTAGTGTAGTGCAGGGGCAGAATCTGGAGCAGGTACAGGACCGCAGGAGAGCAGCAGCTGGCTCATGCAGATCACATTAAGCAGATATTGTCTGCCAGAATTGGGATCTTCATACATTCTGTGGCAATATCCCATTGCTTGTTCTGTATGAGCCAACATCACTGATTTCTTCAGGCCAAGTTCACTCACTTCAAGCAGGGGTGGGTAAGCTCGCTTGGCTGCTGGGACATGGGTCAGCAGTGAACCATCAGAGGAAGAGATCTTTGGGCTGTTTATTGCTGCACATGGTCCTTAGTGCTTGTCAGTGCCAGGTATTTTGGAGGATGTGAAGCAACTCATGATGGATCTGGTGAATAACACTTTTTTTCTGCCTTCTATGGCTAGATGTGTTTCCTGAAGGAGAGAGTTGATTGCTCCTGCTGTCTTCCAACACCGGCTACATTAGCAATAGCATTAAGCTTTATTTACTCCTCTCTGCACCTTCTTGCTCTTCCAGTAAAAATGACCATCCCAGTGCACCACATGCAATTTTCTGCAGAACATTTAAGGCTTATGGCCATTTGAGTCTTCAGAAAATAGAAAGTAGTGCGGAGAAGCCAGGCTACGAGCACAGCTTGCTGCCAATGCATACATTTTGTTGGTTTTCAGAGTAGCATGAAAGTCTGGGGAGTAGAACAGAACTTTGGTTCCTCATCTAAGATTGCATGTATGCAGATTTGCTATCATAATTGCATAGGGACTGTTCTTTTCCAGTCCGACTGTAGAGTTTAAAATAGACACTCACTGTTATCCCAGTCTCATAAAACTCATAAGGCCAAATCTTGCTCTTGGATATATGTATATATTCCCCATTGATTTAGAATGGTCACAGAGGCCTTAAAGGAAGCTGAGAGGAAAATACAGGGCATAAAAACCTACCCAAGCCCCAGCATTCAGATCCAGGACTTTGCTTCAATTCTGATCTGCATTTCCAAGAAAAAAGAAAAGAGAACCTCCCCCCAAAAAACCCAAACCAAAACAATAAAATTATTCCAGTGTAGAAAACCTAGCTGAGAGCAGAAGATCAGATTCCTGGGTCATACTTAATGGCTTCACAGTTTGAGGGTACTTTGATCTGGACTGTAGGAAGACCACAGACTAAGACACTGTGAGCTAGAGTTTGATCTTTGCCCCAGGGTCATCTAGAGTTGAAATCCTCTTCAGACTAATTTCTTGTTTGAAATAAAAATAGATATGTATATGCCATGAAGTATAAAGGAAAACACAAACTTAAGCAGATCTGTGGCCCCCTGCATGTGTTCTCTAACATGGTACGTGCAATGAGGTGAAACACCATGGAAAGCTCTGCTCCCATCTTAATGTGTCCAGCTTGTGCCGGGTGTGTCAACAGCTCACCCCAGGAATGCTCTATTTAAACTTCACTAGAAATATAACACCAAGGACAAATTATCTGAAGTTTCATTAGTTGGGGCCTTCTGTGATATCAGTAGGAGACATCACCTGATAAGAGACTGCTTTGCAATCTGATCTTGCATTTCTCTTTATCATGTGCCTAGGTGATGCTTGGAGAACATGAATCTGTTAACAGGCAATTTACTTGTGCCTTGTTAGGTCCATTTGCAAGAGATTCTCTTTTTCACTGTGAATTGTTGTAACATCAAAAATGCCACCTGCTCCTCCTTGGGAAAAAGCCAGCATAGAATAAGCAGCCAGCAAAGCTGTCTGTGATACATGCCTTGTAGCAATGGTGTCCTAAAAGATGTGAAAATTGGGAGATGAATGCCTTTAAGTGAGTTGTGTGCCCCTCAGCTCCACTTTGGGAATGCCTTTCCTTAACTGTTTGTAATTAAATCACATTTTCCATCACAAGAGATTAATAGCCTGTCCACACCCCTGACATACTTCATTACTGTAACAAATTACGAAAGCAATGATCAGACAGTCAATGAAGTCTGGAAATTACTGCAGAAGTAAGAATGAAATTTAATCAAGGATTGTGAGGATAGATGTGGTCATAATATGATATTCTTAATATCTGTGGTTCAAACCCACTTATTTCACCTCAGCATCAACAGTTTGGCTGTATTTTGTGCCAAACAACAGAGAAATCAAAGAAATCTTCCATCAGATTACATAATTTCTCAGATCCAGAAGTAGTCACTCACTATATTTACAACCAAATTTTAAGTTTGATAAAAAAGATGGTCCTAATAATGGGTGAGAAGTTTTGAAGCTGACGTCACTGAAATGAAATATTTAGTGTTGCTATTTCAATGAGCTTGCTTCCAGCAACTGCTTAGGCTCAATGCTTGCAGCATGGTGTGGCATTAGCTTATCTTGCACATTTTTTTCTTTTCACTTTGATGCAAAACCATGTTTATAAAAGAAGCAGACAAAAGATTGCTTTGGGCAGACGTTGTATTCTAGTAGAGAGGTATGCTAAAACTGTAGTGAAAGGCGATTGTTGCTGTTTATTTAATAAAAGAAACCAAACTCCAACCACAGATTTGTATAATTACAACTCTTAGCTTTAAGATCTACTGGGTTTGAGCAGAAAACCAGTTTTTCTCAGGCTTATTTTTGCTACTAACACTGCATTTTTTAAAAAGATATCTTTAGAAAGAAGATTTCTTTCACTCGTTCTTTGGGATGTATATGAGCTGTGCAGAGCACTATCTTCTCCTGTTGAGCTGGATCTCATTTACAATGGGGTCCTGTTTCTCTCCTAGTCTGAGGTCTGCCCTACTGTGGCTCCAAACAAGGTCTCTCTGGTCTAGTCGTCTGCTTGTCTGCTTATAACAAATATTCCTATGTAGACTGAAGAAGTGCAGCTCCCTGGTAGAAATAGTGCCAATGTCACACAACCCGAATTGGTTAGCTAGTGTAGACGTCTTACTTTGTGCAGCAGATCAGTTCATCTCACTGCCACAAGCACCTGGCTGTGCTGCAGACGGAATGCCAACTGCAGCATTTTTTAGTTTTCCCTGCTGCATAAACAGCAACCCCTACATAAATTTAGCTGCGCAAGCAAGGTTTGCTATGACATACCAAGGACCACCAAACAGGACGCCTCATGTCAGGAAAAGGGCAGTGAATTGAGGAGCTCTTGCAAAGAGCACCCTGTTTAACTCATTTTAGCCTAGAATACTATTTTCTATTTAAGAACAGTCATGACTTTTCTAGTAGAATAATAGCAACACAGCTTGCCTGGAGAAGTTCTTTCAGAAAAGTAAGGTTATCCACCAAGAAACCTTGAGGATTCTCTCCCCAGCAAATTTATGCCCCACTTATTTCACCCTCTTGTATGAAGCCAATGGCAACTTCCTGAGCCTAATTAACTCCAAAAATATTTCATCTGGCACAAATCAGCAGTGTTGTGGTAGAGAACTACTAATTATACTAACTGAAGAACTGACCTTGAGAGTTACTAACTCCTAGGACTGATTAAATTCTATTCCAGGAGATTGGTGGGTTTTTTTCCTTCCCTTTTTTTCTTATGTTCTCTTTCACTAGGGCTGGGAAATTAATTGTGAAACCAAACCATTCCTTCTGCTTTAATTGGAAGTTGTGTTCTGCAGAAATCTTTGTAGTTTTACCTTCTGCTATGGGGAGAGCAGAAGCCCTTGTATCTGTTATTATTCCTTTCAAATTACCATTACCTTGTCCCAAGGAACTGCCATCTATGAGGAAACGATTTCAAGATCAGAAACACCCATTTATTTATGTTATAACATGACCTGATATCTTATCCTCTGCTGCTATTTTGTTTTTGCCAGTATTTTTACATTTTTGCATCTAACATTGTGGGTTTTTAAAAATTCTTCTTGTTATTATTATTATTATTTCCTTTCTGGAAAGGTAAGAAGTTGTGCAGAAGAAGTCTGGATGAAGTGAATGCTGTGAAGCGGACAAGCTGTTCTTTGCGACTGGATCCCACTTCCTCTGTGCTAATTGGTACAGAATGGGAACAAATGTGGATGCTAAATTACAAGAAAAAGAGCTGAGTGACCCCAAACCAATAAAATATTGTGCTAATTACTTCACATAAATCAGAGCATAAGAAACTTTGGTATGCTCTGTTCAGTCAATATAAATAATTTGTTACAGTATAGGAAAGAAAACACTGGCCATGCTGGAGCCCTGGTTCACATAGAAGTGAACTCTTTGATTAAATACAATTGTGTCTGTACATGGGCAAACTTAGAATTGTTCATAACTCTGCGGTCATCATTGCTGTAACAAAATGAATCCTTCAAAATGCAAGCTGTGGGATGTTTCAACAAGCAGTTGTCCCTCATGCAAAATTAAAACCTACTTTCAAATGTAGGCTGGAGACTTTATGACAGCAGGGTCCCCTCAAAGGGGTCCAGCATTTCATGCCTCTCATGACAAAGGGAATACTGAGTAAATTATTTTCCTGGTACTCTGGCTCTTCACCGCAGAGACACCCACAAAATACAGGGCAAAACATATAGTGTGAAATGGCCATACACAATAAAAGACTCCAGTGGATGTCACAAGCCGAGAAGAGACAGCAATGGATTCAGACACCTTTTCCCCAGTTCTGCTCATTTACAAGGGTATAGAAATCCTGCTTCCCTGGATTTGAGAGAAATCACACCACTAGAGGCAATGTCTCTGTGTGTGGCCTCTGGACCTCTGGCAAAGTCCTCAGCCAAAAGCCCCTCTCACCTCTTGAGACAGTATCTGGGTGAATTTCAAGCCAGAAGAAACTTTTTTGTCAGCCTTTTTTGTTTCTTGCTTCTCATTCACCCAGACCTTCTTTCCAGAAAAATAAAACAAAACAATATTCACAGCCTTCTGACTTAGAGTAACCAAGAAGCCATACAACGTCTGCCTTTTTTTGCCTTAATAAGGTGAAACATATAAATCTAATATTAGTGAAGCTAAGCCAACCCCTCCCCCCCCCCCGAATATCACTCCTCTTTTCTCTGTTCCTTAGTCTAACTTGGTGCTTTTGCAGAACAGGGGGAAATAGAAGCATGAGGCCAAGGTAGTGTTTCACTATTAAAAATCTAGTATTTCCTTCTTGTGAAAAGAACAAATAATCGCACCCATCAGCATTTTAACCTCAAACGATTTCGTTTTGAATCCAAAATTTTGGAGGGAGCATTTCACTCTGGCTTTGCTGATGTAGTCCAGTTTGTGTAACTCTTCCCCTGGCTGCAGATTGTTATGTTGGTAGCTTTCATCCTCGCCAGCTGATATCTTTCCCAATGTAATGTTGATTTATTTGTCCTCATTGGGATTTTGATAACATTTCACAAATAAACTAGTTCTAAATTAAACATTCTGTTGTGTCTTTTATGTTGGAGCCAGTACGTGTGCTGGAAAGGAAATGTCATTTCAGAGATATTTTATTCTTCTTTTTATCATCATCTTCAGCTACAGACTCACCAGCTGTCACATGTATTTTACTTTGGGTGAAAGTTGTAAAAGCACTGTATAAATTATGAAAGAAGATTTGATGCTAGTGAAGATGAGCAGTTGCAAGAGCCATTTCAAATAGTTATAAACTAGAAGCAGCCGCATAGACATCTGAGGCTGCAGCCCAGCAAGAGAACAAAACAAAGGCTCACCGTGATTGTCACTCCAGGCCTTATAATTTCCTTGCTGCTAGACCAGTACAAACACTAGAAAGTAGCACTGAAGCAGCTTTCCTCAGACCCTGAACCCATGCTTGGTTTGTCTTTTATTTAGGCACATCACTGTCACCCTGCACGCACGGAATGCTCTCTCTGAGCAGAACAGCTCAGGCAGGGCTGCAGTCACCGGCTTTCACGGGTCCTGGTGGGGTGGGACTGGTCAGAGTTCCCAGCAGGACTGTTCCCCCTTACCTGCCAGCCAGGCTCACTAGCAGCCTGCCCTTTCCAGCACAACCTTACCACAGATCAGTCTCTGCTTTTCCTCCACTGACATGGCTGAACAGCTTTTAATGGTTAATCCGAGAGCAGTTCTTCACCTGCTGAGGGATCCTGGGGGAAGCAGGACTGAGGCCAATATGAAGCAATTCAAGAAAAAGTGTTTTCCTTTACATAAATCTAACAAAAAATGTAAGCAAAACAAAGCCCTGCAGCAGTTTGTCACACACAAACTTCCACAGCAGTATGGTCCTGTTGCAGGCATGGGCAGGCGGTAAGAAAAGAGGCATGAGAATAAAATTTGTTTTGATTGTGCCAAGTGAGGCTGTGTTTGATTTCCTCGGCAGTGCACTGGCCACCTTTAAACAAGGCAGGAAATTGCTTCTCTCTGCAGCTCATGCACATGGTGGCAGGACCTCCACCTCCGCACAGGGCTGCGGGGTGTCTCCAGCACACTCAGGAGGGACAACCAAGGGACCATCTGAGGCTGGGCAGCTGCCTCGCTGATGGGAGACTTGACCTGCAGGTTGCACTGAGGTCTTTCCGTTTTAGCAGCACTCTGAGGTGATGAGAGGAGGTGAAAAATGCATGTCTGAATTAACTGAATTCCAAAATGGAGGATTTTATGCTGTAAAGTATAAAATATAAAAGCACAGAGCACCATTTCTGTTGTAGTTTATTTTTGTAGCAGATGCCATTCATTCTCCCCTTGCCCCATCTTTTCAGTGCATTATAAGTAGTAATGATGTATAGTCTTGATGAAGCACTTATCTGGGGCCCATTACTATAATGACAGATTCCTCTGTACACTTTTGAGGTTTTATTATCAGAATGAGGGCCTTGCTTCAAGCTGATTTTCATAAATCATCATAAGCTTAAAGGGAAAAAAGGTATTTTGAAAACCTGTGACCTACTTTATAGTGTGATTCCTCACCACTGCTCCAGCTGCCACATGCAAAGACAGAGTCACATCAGCTCATGGTTTGCTTTTAGTAGATTATTTTATATTAATACATTATTTTATAATCTTGTGGATTTCAGTGGTTTTGCTTGCAAGCCTTTACGGTGCCTTGCCCCATAATACAATCTTGAAATCTGTGCAGAATGGAGTTGCTGCCAGAGCTCTGCACACAGGAACTTACTGCCTATACCACAACTCCAGCCCTCAGATGAAGCTTCATGTTCCCAAAGGGTGATCAGAGGAACATCTGCCTTGGCCACCCTGTCCTCCAAAGTGCGAATGTCAGCTGGGAGATATCTGTTCTGTCCCCAAGGAGATGCTGGCAGAAACTCTGGGAGAACACACAGGTCCCATCAGCTCAGTGTCTCTCGGATCAACCCACTCCATCCCTGGCCTCAGAGCAGAAAGAGCATTCATGTATTTTCCTCTGTAACCTCTTTTTTTCCCCCATCTTATTATTTTTGGATTGGAAATCCAGAGGAATTCCTAACAGACACATGGAGAAAAAACAAACCTGTTTGTCCTAGTCCCCAGGATAAACATTTCCAGCACTAGAAGAAAATCAGGGCTCCTGAGGTTCCCAACTTATACTTGTGTCCCAGCACACGTGCATGACACCCCATCCAGCTCTCCAGGCAGTGGCATTTCCCAGAGCAGAGTTTCTCCTCATATTGTGACTGCTTCTCAACATCTGGTCTGCACAAGCCACCTTTCTCTTATTTAGGACATCTCAAGAGCACCTTTTCCGCTCGCTGTCCCAGCCCTTGCTACCTCACTGCGTTGAAGGGCCACATCCTACAGACTTGTGGTCACCTCGCTGCTGCCAGCCCCATGTGTTGGAGCAGTGTCTTCACCCACCTCCCTCCTGCTGTGGAGCAAGAGCTTCCTCCCACGCTTTCCGCTAGGCAGTGTTTTTCTAGCAGATAATGCAAAGAAATCAGTCTGCATAACCCACCAGCTCCAGCCAGCCAGCAGAAGTGACTCTGGGTTTTCTCTTTCTGTCACAGGAATTGTGAAAATCTGTGTTTCCCTCATGTTTTATGTCTCCTGTTTTCCTCTCCTGGCTGGAGATTGTAGCAGCATTTCCATGCCACGCAGGCTGCTTTGGTGTCTCACCGCTAGGATGTTTCTGCTGCGGGATCTGCAGGGATCCTGCCCATTCTGATGACCACATTCAGCCCCAGGCACCGGGTCATTCTTGTATTAGATTGTTGTTAAATCTTTGGATATAGTTTGCTTCTGAGTGGCAATGTCTGTGCTGATATTTTTGGATGTTAGTTATTTTAAAATTTAGGGACTGTTTTTTTTTCAGATGAACTCATCTCACTGTACAAGTAAGGGGTGATCAGAGCTATTTGTGAATTTTGGATAAACACACAAAAAATGTTTTCTTTAAAGAAAAAAACAGAGTCTGTTTAAATGTTTTCAGCTTTTTCGAAACAGAAGCACTCTTTCACTTCTTTTATAATTTTTTACATTATCTTTTGTAATTGGCGTCACTTACAGAAAGATTTTTCAAGAGCCTGCATGAAACTCCCCAAACAAGTAATTTTTTATTACATTCAGAGCTTTTTAATGTATTTTTGATATATTTTGATTTTTTTGATATAGTTTTTTCAGTTTCCTAACAGAACCCAAGTGAATCCTCGGTACTTGGATTTGCAAACCACTGTTGGTGTGAAGTGCTGTTCCCCCTCTTTGCCACAGCAGCTTTCTTAGTGTTGGCATCCATTTCATTAAGTCTTCCTTAATGTGTGGCAGAGGGACAGTCATCATGGCTGCATTGACAGGGACTGGTCCAAGGATACCTCTGTCCTTCACTAAGGTTGTTTTCAGCTACAGTTCCTGGGAAAGGAACATTACATGTTCTCCCCTAGGCTAATCCGGGGGGATTTTTGTTTTTGTTGTTTTTTGGGTTTTTTTGCTTTCTGCTGATATGCCTCTTACATCTCTATGTTATTTTAATATATATCTTCATTTATTCTCCTTTTTTTGTCTAGCTCAGTGCTAAGATTTTGCAGCTGATGTAGATGATCAAAGCTACACCGAACAGATAATAAAGACATGTAAATCAATTCTGCTGCTGGTTTACTTAATTTTTGCTTTTCAGTTTGTGGACCATTACACAGTTTCTAAAGGAAGAATATACTCCCACGTAGCAAATTCGAGCTTCCTGCAATTGGTTAATTCTTAGCTACATTTTGTGAACCCCTTTGAAATTGTGTTTCTTAAGTCTTTATAGAGATTTCTAGGTCACAGGTTGAAAGCAGTGGTTTAGTGTGCTGTGTTAGTGATGGATTTAAGCATGATATTTCAGTGAAAGGGGCACAAGGTTCCACAACTTCAGTATGCTTAAGAGCTCTTCAGCAATACCTCTTCAATATACACTGGATCAGCAGTGCTGAGGGAAGCCTTTTATCACAAAATCAAAATGCAAAATCTTGAAAGAACTGGCCAAGTAATAGCTTCTTGATACATTCAAGCCCTTTCCAAGTCGATTAGTTTAACGGATGCAAATCATTACAGCCAATGGGATTAGCATGTGCAAATTCATTCTTAAGGAAATCAGATGATTGGATGAGCTTTGACTGAAGTCACAGTATACCCTGTCTGCAATTAGTTATAACTAGTAATAGGAAAAATAGTAAAATTTTTTGTTGCAAACGAATTTATTCAGCTATTGCCTGTGTGCAAAGTTTCAATGAATTGTGGCTAGGTGGAACATTTTCCTGGCCTAAATTATTTTGTTGTTGAGATGTTTCAAACAAAGGAACAATTGGAACAGATTTCTTAAAGGACCAAGTTTCTAATTAATTGCAAATCATAAGCTAACAAATTACCAGACCATTCATCTCATACCCAGAGGGATAAGTGCTGCCAATTTGAGGAGGAGATCGTGTTTTTCAAACACAACAAAGAAGCTGAATTCCTGTTTTCAGAGCAAAACGGAACCGTGCATTTAACTGTGAAATCCAAAATTCTGTCTGTATTAGAACAGTTCTAATTTAACTATAAAATTCAATTATCTGCCTATGATACTCTCCCATTTGATTCCCCTTGCAGAGATTTCCATAATTTCCGCAATGCTATCTTTGGCCATCACCTGGAGGCATCTGTTCTAATGACTGCTGCCACTTCTTCTCTTCATTAGTTTCCTGACGACCTTAGGTTTTGGCACTGATTTACAGCATTCAAGACAGGAAAACAGCCTGAGTACCTTAACTCAGTGTCTCTTGCAGACCACTGCATTGATAGGACAAAACACATCATGGTCTCACAGGAAATAGCTGAGCCCCCACAAGATGTTGCTTATTCACCAGATGTGCTAAACCCGAGCAGTTATGAAAACAAGAAGTGGCACTGAAATAAATTGGCAGCAAAATTCCAGCTCTGAAATTTTAAAATAATTGAAAAAATTATGTTAGGTTATAAATGTTAAAGAGATACATAGAAGCATATTAAAAAAGAGAGGGGATAGACTGTTTCAATTAATTGATTTAATTTACTCTACGTTTTCTAAACACTGACAATGTGGAATAACATGTGCTGTGGATAAGTTATGCCTGGCTGTGTGTATGAATTATAGATTCTTGAAGGTGGATGATTATGGCAAGGCTTTCCCTTTTCCATCTTTACATCATGATATTCATTCCTGGACCCTCCTGTGTGCAATTGGGCATGACAGTTTCCATCCAGTAAAGTACAGAAGATAGCTGGGGAACATTGATCCCTTTCCAAGCGGTGGGAGGTGAGCAATGCAGCCACCAAGGATCTCAGGGGGTCTCAGAGGATCAAAGGAACAAAGGCAACATGAGAGGCTGTGGCAGTGCAAGGACCTGCCCTGGACCCAGATGTGACCACACTGTTCCTTCTCGCACGCTGTTTCCCTTCTTGCTCTTGCCTAGACAAGCCTTTGAGGATAAGGATTGCTTTTCTGCCTGGGTTCACCTGTGCTGACCTGCCAGTGCTTCACCCAAGTCCCTCTCTGGTCCTGGTGGCACAGACTGGTGGCTTAGCAGAACATACTGTGAATCCTGGCTGGGATGCAGCCCAATCACTCCCATTGGATTTGGGGAAAATGGAGGCAGAAGTGTACCTGGGCTTTGTCCCAGTATGGCTTTGGCACACGGACAGGCTATGTACATGGGGCCATAAAGACAGACGTACACTTAGTG
The DNA here is from genome assembly GCA_033459285.1 of Clamator glandarius. Classification (NCBI taxonomy): domain Eukaryota; kingdom Metazoa; phylum Chordata; class Aves; order Cuculiformes; family Cuculidae; genus Clamator; species Clamator glandarius. Next base: position 779,269 of record JAUNZM010000677.1, on the reverse strand, counting down.
CTCATACAGTAACTAACACTGATTTTTCTGCTGCCAAGACCTGCTTGTGGTAATGTAAGAAAATCAGTGGGCAATAATTTGTCTTATATCCTCACCAGCAGAAAAATTCTGATGGTCAGGAACATTTGGCAGGGGAGAGCAGGATTGTTTAGGCTGATCATTACTATATATAAAATTATTGCTATTAAAGCACTAACAGAGTTACTGCATTATCATATCAGCATTTACATGCTTGCATCCTCAGCTACTAAGCCTCAGAGTTGCAGGAACATCAGGCAGGGAAGGATCTCCAGAGAGAAAGGTCTCTTGGTGCCTAAACTAGCTTATTTTCTCCCTTCCTAGAAGGCATTTACCTAACCTGGATCTAAACCTCTCCGGTGAAGGGGATTAGACATCCTTCTGCTTCACTGCACCAACAGATGGAAAGCTATCTCTAGGCTTTTCCTGCATGTTTAGCTCATCTCTTCTTGTTCTTACTTTCAACGAGAACAATTTCCTACTATTTTTTTTTGCTTGAGTTTTGTGTGCATTTAGGAACCATTCTTGCCTTTCCTTAATTTTCTCTAAACGAATCAATCATCTCTAGACAAAACAAATGCAATTCTTTCTACCTCACTGGCCATATTTTCCAAATCTCTGATACTTGTTGGTCTCCTCTAGAATGTCTACAGTATATCTGTGTCTTTAATAAAATACAATGCCCCAAATTTTATAAAGCTTTTCACTAAGATCTCCACACCAAAATGCAGAGCTGAATAATTACCTTTGTCTTATGTGTGATGTTTCCATATATACAACTCAGGTATTTAGATTTTTTTGCCAGGGCACCGCACAACACAAATCCAGCCTGTCATTTGCTGCATCCCTCAGATCATCTTGTGCAATCTCACTGCTTAAAAATGTCTTCCAGCTTTATAGCTGGAAAGCTGAATTCTTCTTCCTGAAAGCAGCACTTTGTCCTAGTAGTTACTTCATCAATTTGGCTGTAGACCATCTCTCTAGATCATTTCTGTACTTCAATTCTCTGACTTTGATTCCCTTGTAGCCTCTCCAAGTTTAATGGTAACTACAGATTTCAACAACTGCATCATTAGTCAAAAGAATGTAAAAAGGTCCAGAAAAGATCCCAGAGGAAACTCACTTGAACAACTTCCTATTTGATAGGAACAATTGATAACTGTGTTTTTGGAGTGAAGTTCACCCAGTTGTGCACCCATCCTGTTGTGATTACAATTTAACTCGTAGCTAATGTGACTGTGTTGGGAGGCTGAGATAAATCACATCCACTTGCTCTTCTTTATTTACTAAGCCAACTATTCTGTTAATGATAATTAGACTAGTTTGACATGATCAGACTTCACAAACTCAAGTGAACTGCTTTTTATCAGCATACCATCTTCTAGGTATTTCAAAACTGATTGTTTAATAACTCATTCCAGATTTTTTTGGAAATCAGGCTGAGCATTTTATAGCTTCCTGGGGTGTCATTACTCCTTTTCAAAATCAGCACTATAGTCACCCTTCTCCTGTGTTCTAGGGCTCATCCTGTTTTATGTGACTCCTTTAAAATAAACGCTAGTGATTTGCAGATTACTTCATCTTATTCCTTGCATAAGTTCAGGTGAACTTTATGAGGCCCTGTTGACTTGTATGCAGTTTGCTCATCCAAGTATTCTTGGTCTTTTCCTGTTTTTGGCTGGTCACAAACAGGATTTTTTTTTAAATAAGAGCTGGATCAAAAGACATGCTAGGCTTCCCTGTATCATTTGCTATTTGCTGCCTTTTCCTGTTTAGCAATGGATCAAGACTTTCCTTTTTCTTCCTCTAATTAAACTGTATTTATAGAACTTTTCCCAGTTCCCGTTTACATCCTTTCCTAGCTGAAATGCCCTCTGTGCTGTAGCAGCTTTGCTTCTGTACCAAATTGTTTGTCTCAGTCTCTTATCCTTAGCTATGTGCTTGCATTACTCCTTTCTGTAGTGTTCACTTTTTAAAGTCCTCAGAAAGCTACTAATGCAGCTGGCATCATAGCTCTTTGTGCATGGTATTCTGCGTAGAGGTAGCTTGCTCTAATGTTCATAACATATTGATCTGCTCACTCTTCTGCTTCTGTTGAAAACTTTGCTTGTCTACCTGAGGAATTTTAGTTACCTGATTGTTTTTTCTACACAGTTTTGGGTAACTAAAATCTGCCATTGCCACCAAATCTCATTTTTGTATATCTTGTACAAAGTCTTGTGAAAACTTTTTCTATTTCCTCTTAGTGACTGGAGAGCCCATAGCAGATCTCTGTCCTAATCTTTCCTGAGGCTGGTTGTGTCACAGCATCCAAACAAAAGACTTACATTTCTTTCTGTTCCCCTGGATCCTGGGTTTTGCCTACAGTGATCAACACATCACTCTCGTATTTATATTTTTGTCTACTTTATAACTGATATTTCTGATTCTCAGGATGCAGCTAAAGACAACACATTTTTCAGTTAGCTGAAGGCTTCTGCAGCTGGACGTCTCTAATTCAGCTTAAGAGGCCACTGTCGGGTTATTTAATAGATTGAGATAACTTAACCCCAGCTGGGTATAATCTCAGCCACAGACATTCTTCCACATCTCTGGGGGGCTGTTTAGGATCAATGTGCAGTTCAGCCTCAAAGAGTTGATCATAATTTGGCCTAATGTCTTCTTGAAACTCTAACACGATTTCAAATTGTATGTAACATGGCTACTGGGTAAAACCAAACAACAATCCACTCCAACATGTAATAATAATAAGAAACAAATAATACATAAAACACCATAATACATGAACATCTGAATACCAATTATTTCATGCAGTCTCCTGATGTTCTAATGGGACATAGGCTTACCTTGATCTTGCAGAGAAACCATGATTCCCTTGCCTCCACCAGCCCACTTCTGGAAGGCCACCTCAGAGGTTGTCACCAAGCCCATGGAGAAACTAAATTCTCCCTCAACAAGGCACTAGCAGGACTTCAGAGATACTCTTCTGCTCTTCAAGTTACAGACATGCTTGTCCAAGATGGTTTCATTAGGACTTGTTCTTGCTGTTACTGAACCTTGCACCCTAATGACACAATCCATGCAGATTTAGGCCAGAGGAAATAGGGTTAAGCACATGTAGAAGCCCTTGGAGGTCTGGAGCCAAGACCACAGATCTTGTTTGGCCTGGCAAGTCGTTTGTGACCCATCCCATTGTTCTGAGCTTAATGCTTGTTCATTTCCTCTTTGCCTGTGTTTTCATATATTATTATTTTTAATTGTGCCTTTTTTATTTTAAAGAAACAGTAAAAATAAACTCCCTTGGGCCACAGAATGTGGACCAACACAGTCAGGCCATGAGACTGCACTTAGCCTCAGCACTGACTCTGACACAAACATGAATTTCAAGGTGATAGCTTTACCTGGAAGCTTCTCAATTAATAGCTTTAGTCATGGTGTGTCTTCTGCAAATGCAAATACTGCTAGCAGGAGTTCAGAAGGACTATAATTTTAGAGGGAAGAAGGGTACTTTAGAAAGGATAGATATTCAAGAGGTCTTCCTCATTGCAGAACTAACAGCTTACATCTTACAAAAACCTATAAATATTTAGTTTTTCTTTACATCATTAAACTACACTGACTCATCACAATTGAAGCTCTCGTACCAATTGAGGCTCTTCTGCCCTCTGTCACGTTTCTGTAGTGGAAGAAAAGTTTATGCTGAGAAGAAACTGGAAGATGTGGAGGAAGAAGAGAAGAGTCTTGCTTCCATAACAAAGAAAGAAAAGTAGTAACACAAAGATGATTTCCTCAGATTCCTCCTTCCTCAAGAGGGAACTTTAGAGAAGTGCAGTGGGATAAACAAAGTAGCTCTGCAAACTGAAGCTGTAGTCCAGGTATGTATCTTTTTCTTTTAAGAAGTTGAAATGCAGTCTCTTTGAAAGCAGCTGCAGTTACTTAATAGTCAGGTTGAAAATTAGCAGAATTAATAGGTATCTAAACAATGCCAGGGCACTTTGATTAAGCATTAAAGACTGGAAGGGCCAGGCAAATTACACTTCGGTCAATGCGGTTTCACTGACAGTGCATTAAACTGTGATATGATCTCCCTTGGGCTGAGGCAAAACATATTTGAAAGCTGCTGTTTTGAATTATGATGGCACACTTATTCAAAACAGGCAATGTTGATACCACAAAAATGTGATGGATGCCATTAACAGAGAGTATCACAAAGCAAACCATAAAACCAGTTGCCTTCAGAATGTAAAAAATTCAAGTCAGAGGATTTGTTAGGGAAAGTATTACAAGCATTTTTTTAAAAAAATACCGGTTTTCTAGCATTTACACATTTTGCTAAGAGCTCTTTAAATAGAAGCCTAAAAAGCTATTTATGCTTTTGTCAATAAAACTATATTCCCTTCTGTACAGAACATAATAATAGTAAAATTATGCTGCAAACAGAGACAGAAGATACTGTCAGAAGACTTTCCTTTAAGTATTTCCTGTAGCCATATTAAAAGAAGTGATGCTTGATCTTTTTAATAATGTGATACAGAGCCACCTTGATCTTTTAGCTGGCAGTCACTATTCATCACAGGTAGCTAATGACTGATGCCAGTAGCTATGTGGACAGATAAAACTTCCTTAAACAGAGACTAAAAAACATTGAAAGAGTTACAATCAAGAAGAGACGAGTATGAGGGGACATATGAAGAGAGTGGGTGGGACAGATAAATGAGGAAAGAATTAATGTTTATATTGTCTTTAGAACAAGAGCTCAGTGATTCAATGAAACTCAGCAGCAGGAGCAGAAGTAATAATGATAAGGGGAAACACTTTTTCACACAATATGGCAACTAGACATTTGAGCCCCTAGTTACAGGATGTTTTTGAGGTTAGGAGTTTATCAGGATTTATGTAGAGAGTATGAATGCGCCAAGTCATCACTGGGAATGCTGAAGACAGCCAGGAACCAGAGCAGCTTCCTGCAGAGGTGAGGGAGCATGGTTTCTCTCCCAGAGGTGGTCCATCACATACCTCCTGCTGTCATCTGTGGGACTGCTGCCCAGAGGACCCCTGTGGTGAGATGGGGGTTGGAACTAGATGATCTTTAAGGTCCCTTCCAACTCAAACAATTCTGTGATACTATGATTCTGTGATTGGTAGTTCCTCTCTCCCTCTTGGCTGAGTTTGCTGGGGTTAGTCTGGGCCTTGCTGAGTTCCCTCTGTAAAGCAGCCAGTACTGGAGGGAGCCTTTGGCAGGGTTAGGAACTGCATGGGCCATGAGGAGTGTGGTTCCTTCAGCCTGCAAAATACTTTTCTTCCCACAACAGGCAAAAATACCTCTTCTCTACACAGGCAGAAGACCTGAACACCAGTCTTTCAGCTGCAAAACTGTATGTTTCTCTGAAATGAGAAAAAAAACAGAGTTCTACTCCTTTTCTAATGATCACTGACATGGGTGCTGATGCAAACACTTTGAAGTTGCAGTCTTAACTTTCCGTGCTGAAGTACAGATGCCTGGGAGCTGCAGGGAAGCTATGCAGGAGCAAGAGACAAACTCTTGCTCCGGGGGATACCCAAGATGGACTTTGCATTCCATGAACCTGTGACCCATCTCCATGACATTGCCCTAAGTTTGCTATTGGGAAGCAATCCTTCACTCTGAAATCCCTTATCTTGAGGCGGAATGTTATATTTATGATTTTTTCCCTGTTTACTGCACATGCTGATAAGCAGCTCTGGGACCAAGGGGATGTCATAGTCTATCCCTTTTTCTTCCTAAGGACTGACTAATTAAAAATTAAACAAATCATTAGTTGAACTTTCAGTAACTGTTTTAAAAAATTCATGCAGTGTTGGAAAGGTCAATGTCCAAAGTAGTTTGGGATTCAAATCCATGCAGGTCTGATGGCTGCCCATTTTCTCCAGGGAAATGCTAAATGGGACACACGAAGGAAGGAGATATTGGTCATTAATCCAAGAGCCAGCAGCTGGCCAAGTCCAATGATCTTAGTAGAAACCAAATAGAATGTAGCTTCTTAAAGCCTGGGTTTGTTGCATGGCCTGCCAGTCTGAAGAATTGCTTGCTATTTCAAGTTTAACATTAAAACAGATGCTAAGGTCAGGGTATAGGCCAATGCTTTAGCCATGCAACTGCGAGACCTAAGGATGCCTCACAGGAGTTAACTAGACAGGAGGATTTTGACAGAATTTATGTGAAACTGATGAATAAGAATTTCATTTAGAGAAAGGTCACATGCAAAGCCAATACAGGCAGTCATCCTCGTTACCAATGTGTCTTCTCCATGTAGAAACAAAGACAGAGAAGGAAAGAGTTCTGATTTTGTCTAACGATCAGTCAGAAGGACTCCATGATAGGTTTCCAAACATAGCACAATAGCTTTCATGTAACATTTCTTTTAATCTGATGAAAACAATACTGTCATAGTATATATATTGGTAGCCTCATAATCCTCTCCTGATTCGCTACTCATTTCATTGCAATTGCTAGTCCTTGTATGGGGAAATGTAATAGGAAAAGCAAGCTAAGCACATCAGAAGAACTATGTATTGTTACTGGGATTAGATAATTTTATACAAAAATAGATGAGAGGGTGTGAAGGTATTGTCATTAATGGTCCAGCGGGTGTGTTTTTCCTGCTAAACTAGTGTCCTAGTTAATCTCATCTGTATTTTCCAGAATCACATTGAAGTCATATTAACTCATTGACTGCAGTCTAACAAAACTAACTGCTATGATAGCAGCCTGTGGATATGTCCTCTACCCATCATGAATGGAAGGTAACATTGAATGAGTTCAGTCATTTGTTTGGAGTTAAACTAATTTCAGTTGCCTTGTATCTCCTGTGGGGTCTGGAAACCTGTTTGTATGGAGGGCAACCTGTTCTCCACCAGCTTTGGTGACATCCTGAATCTCAGCGTTTTTTGTCTCCCAGTGCCAGGCATTCAGCATAATCCACTGAATGACAAGGAGGCAAATATTAAAACAGCTTCTTTCCCCAGTCACACGAATGGATGCAGCCTGGTTTTCTATGAGTTTTCTATATTTCATCCATATAATATCAATCAACATATCTATTTCACATGATCTCATGCTTGCCATGCATTGCCTGAAGTACCTCACAGACCCTCAGACCCTCATCTCTTTTCTAGTAGTTCTCTAACTCCTAGGGAGGGAAAACCAGCATGTGCTATGACCTATTTTAAGCAATGTCAGGATGACTGGCTCTCTGGGGTAGGTTTATTCCTTTCCAGCTGGCATTCAAACAGGATACACAATTACTGCTCTCACCTCACAGTCCTTCCCTCACTCAGGACACCAACTAGGTTCTCCATCCTCTACACAGATTCTGGTTTTCACTTCTTATCTTTATTATCTCTCCCACTTTATCAAATGTGAATGGAGGGGCCAGTGGGTTCAGAAATTGTAAAGGAGGAGGCAACTAGGGAGGAGGGCACTAAGTGACCTGCTTGGAATTGCTTACATCTGAAATACTTAAAACTGGAAAGTAACAGACACAAAAGGGTCAATCAGTGCCACTACTGTGTGTAAGACAATAAGAACAGGAGATGGATAAGGCTTGGATACTGATCAAATCTGTGAGAAAATTCCCAAGGCTCTACAGGAAAACTGGAATAAAAAAAAATCTTATAACTGCTTTCTTCCTTCTGATTCTTGTTGACTGTGGTCTACTGATCATCATTTGCCAAGATATCAGGTTCACAGCCTGGCTGGTGGCATTTCTGTGTGCAGATGACCAAGGCATGGGTCAGCCACCATCATGTCTCTTTCTGTTTACATACAATTCGCCTAAGTAAGAGAAGCTTGCTTCAGAAACTCTGCAAGCATGAAAAAAATGCTTATCTCAAGTGTGATGGAAAATAAACATTATCGTTTATGCCTAGAAGAACCTGTAGTATTCAAACCACGTGGGGATGACCAAGATATAAATTCTGGAGGACTTAATGTTGACCTTATTCTGCTGGTAAGAGAACTACTATATTTCTTTTTACATTTTCCAGTTCAGCACATCCCTTAAAGAATAGGCTTGTATTTTGACTTCTGAAACAATTAGAATTAACGAATGAGGGCATTGTTATTTTTATTGCCATAATTTCTAGAAGCCAAGTTCATACAAAAGCCCATTGTGACTATCTCTTTCCATTACAGTCAGGCAGAATATCGCCAAGTTCTGCTTTGAGTTACAGCCACATAAATCTAAACTACCTACATATTCCTTGCCAACAGTACTTGTGTATGCTGGAGTGACTGTTCTATAGTATTATTTTCCCAGAAAAAGCAAAGTGATAATTCATCCATGTGACTTAGGAGAGCAGGTTCCAAATAAGTTGCAAGGACAGCTAAATATGGAACATGAAGTGAGTAGGAAAAATATGAGGAAATAAGAAAATAATGGAAAGATTTCCAGTCTTGAACATAAGTATGCATTCACATGTACATGTACCAAAAAGATCTGTTTGCTATCAACTCCTTTGTCACTTACTGCCTGAATTTTGAATTCAGAGGATCTGTTGCTATGAGATGATGTATGAGGAGCAATACAGAATGAGGAGGCAGATCCAAAAGCATCCAAGACTTAGCGGCCTTGGGGGGAAGGCTTGTCAGGCAGCTGTTTGGTTTGGGAGGTGCTCTGGCACTTTGGCAGTGGAAGCCAGAGCAGGACTGAGAAAGAAAGAGGGAGAGATAGAAAGAGATAAGGCTAGTTTCTTGTCTCATTTAGGTGCTCAGGCACTGCCCCAGCGCAGGCAGAACTATTATAGCACTGGCAATGAGAACACCTTATACGTGGGAGATGATGGGGACTGAGGAGCTAGCACGCAGTATACTGGAGCCCGTGGTGCTGGGAGGATTTGCCAATGGGCTGCACTCATGGTTCTGTTCTCTCAGCGTGGCTGTGTTTACAGGACAGGTGGACAAAAGCCAGTGCTCGCTTCCCACTGCAAAGACACCGCGTGTGCTTTGGCAGGATCCTGAGGTTCCCCTGTTGACATAGCACAGGTGCTGTGGAGGCTTTCAAGGAAAAGTTGTTATTTGAAATAGAAGTAATCCCTGCAGCCCGAGGGGACTCAGAGCAGGGAAGTCTCCAGGCTCTGGCTGAGCCAAGAGAACACGTGCCAGCTTGACATTTAACACATATGAATACACGCACAACCTCTGTTTATATTAATTACAAATATTAGAGGGTTGAAAATATGTGGCTCCATATCAAAATGGACGGTAGCTAAAGCAACCACATTGGAACCGCCTGCACGAAGAAATACAAGCCAGCCAGAGAGAAAGAGTATCACAAACTAGTGGATACATTTGAGAGGAGAAGTTTCCCACGAATTTGCAAGAGTTACAGTTGGAAAAGACATGATGTTCTATTTCTTTGCCAATACTGAACTGTTCCACAGGGTGTTACAGCCTATAGCACATGTACTGCTGCTTGTAGGCTTGGTCAAAAATTTCTGTGAGGCTATGGGCCAAGCTGGGGCTGTGTTTGGTGTAGTCAGGTGCATTTCTGAAACATATGGATAGAAGTGAAAGTAGAGTTTGAGGCATGGTATCCGGTACAAATGTGGTCGTTTCTTCTCTGTCCCTTTGCGTGTTGTTTGTGAGCTTATCCTGCTTTCTTCCAGCACACTGGATATTCCTCATGGATCTCAGCTGCACTAACCCCTACTCTTCATTGGCTATTCAGGATGGTGGTATCTGAGTCACATACTGCTATCTCCATCCTGATCAGAGGCTGAAAGTTTTACAGCTGAAGTACACCAGCCCCCCCAGAGGACTATCAATAGATTCCTTTCTGAAAATCTAATCATGCCTGTTTCCGCTTGTCTTCCTAATACATGCAATCAACATGTTTGAGAAGGCCACTTGCAACATCTCCCTCCAGAAATATCTAGAAGAAAGTAACAGTGAAATAAAGAGGGGTCTGGCTTTAGATTGTGTACGTGTAATCTCACTCCCTGACTCATAATGGGAATGCAGAGGGGCTGGAAAGGGGACAAAGTAGTATATATTCATCTAATTTTTCCTACTGATTCAACAAAAAGAGGGTCTATTTTTCCCTTTCTACTGCTGAAAGAAAAATAATCCAAGGAGGTTCCTCTCCCCTGTTATCAGTTGTAGACAGAATGGGACAAGCATTGCTATATAGGGTCACACCAGAAGCTCCTGACGTAGGGAGGCTGATTGCAAAGGAGAAGCCAGCACAGACCTGTGGGTCTCTGAGATGGGCTGCTAAGAATTCAAGTGGAGAAGACACTAGTTTCTTTTGGAAATTGGATTTCAGGGAATCTAAACTAGACAAGAAAGTGTGTTACTCTGGCTTAGCTGTTAGTTCTTGGTGCCCAGCGCTGCTAAGCACCTGTATAAGCAGAGGACAGAAGAGTCATTTCTACTGCACAGAAGCTGGCACTAAAGCTATGAAAGCTGTGTATGGCCCAAGGATGAGGAAGACAGTGTAGCTGCTTGGTATAAGTTCACTGAGGGACACTTTTTCACATTTTCTCTATTTACATTACAGAGGTCTGTCTCCCACTGGAGCAATCAAAACAGCATATCAGCACAAATAGGGAACATTTGGGAGGAGATATCTCTCTCTACACCCTGATGCGTAAGGTTGCAAGTCACGCAGTCCTGGGTAATAAAACTTGCATGTATATCACATGGCATCTACTGCTGGTCTCATGCACAGGAAGGCACATCCTTTGCTCAGTGGCATTTTTCATGCAACACGGACACCCATGGAGTCCACACAACTTGAGTCACTTCCCCAGGCTGGGCTCAACTTCCCTGATTCCCCATGATTCTGGCTCCTCAGAGATACTGATAATTCCTGAGTATTCAAAAGCAGGCCCATGAAATCTCCCTGGTTTGTTTCAAGTCCTCCAGTGGTGCTTGATTTCTAAGACCTCCCAAAAAAGAAACAGCTCAGTCCAATCCACCAGAGAGAGACTCCTCAGGAAAGAGGCCAGAAAGCTGACATGCTTAGCCTGGTGTAAACCAGAACATGGCAGAGAAGCTGGAAAGCAATGCAGAAAGTCTAGCTCCTCTCCTCTTGCCCCAGGAAGACACTCAGGTGTTAAGTGTGATGTTAGAGAAGTACCTGCTCAGTAGAAGGGACCTGAAATGTTTCAACATTTCATATCGTGCCAAATACAGGCAAAGACTTCCTGAGAGCAACAAAAGATGGTTCTCAATATTGGTGGTGAGTGGGTAGCCCAGTTTCAGGACTGAGAGATGTTAAGTGACAGAGTGTTCATCTGGTAAGAATGTCTAAATCACTCATTTCTTCATCTTTCCTCCTATTTTAATAAATAACACAAGAATTTCAGACTACAATCCTTTCTGTTTTTTTTAAAAAACATAAAAGAAATTAAAACCTGAGCTGTCATTTATCTCCCCAGCATGGATGATATCAGCTGGCTGGTTCAAGCACAAAGGAGTCACTTCAGTCACACTAAGGTCACAAAATGGTTGGAATGGGAAGGAACCTCTGCAGATCTTCTAGTCCATCCTCCAAGCTAAAATAGGTTCGCCTACAGCAGGTTGCACAGGTACACATCTAGTTGAGTATTGAATATCTCCAGAGAAGGAGATTCCACAGCCTCTCTAGGCAACCTGTTCCAGTGCTCTGTCACCATCAACTGAAGAATTTTTTCCTTATGCTAAGGTGGAACTTCCCATGCCTCATTTTGTACCTGTTGCCCTTTGTCCTGTCACTGGGCATTAATAAAATAAGTCCTGCCCTTTATATATTTATAAGCACTCATAAGATCCCCTTTTAGTCTTTTTCAGGCTAAACAAACCCAGGTCTCTCAGCCTCTCCTCCTAAGAAAGATACTCCAGTCCTCTAATCATCATTATGGCTCCCAACTGGACTCTCTCCAGTAGTTCCTGGGGGGAGCCCAGTACTGGACACAATAAACCTAGAGTGGCCTCACTAGGACAGAGCAGAGAGGGAGGAGAACCTCCATTGACCTGCTAGCTGTACTCATCTTAATGCACTCTGGGATACCATTGGCCTTCTTGGCCACAAGGGCACATTACTGGATTACAATTAACTTGTTGTCCAACAGGCCTCCCAGGTCCTTCTCCACAGAGCTCCTTCCCTGCTGGTCAATTCCAGGTCTGTATTGGCACATGGAGTTATTCTCCTCTGGGTGCAGGACTCTATATTTGCATTTGTTGATCTTTATTAGGTTCCTCTCCGCCCAACTCTCCAGCCTGTCCAGGCCTTGCGGCATGGCAGCATAGTCTTCTGGTGTATCAACCGCTCTTCCCAGCTTTGTGTCACCAGCAAACTTATATTCTGTCCCGTCATCCAGGTTATTGATGAATACGATGAACAAGACTGCGCGCAGTACTGACCCATGGGGAATGTCACTAGCTACAGTCTTCCAACTAGACTCCATGCCACTGATTGTAACTCTCTGAGCTCTGCTACCCAGCCAGTTCTAAGTCCATCTCACTGTCAACTATCCACTCATCTAACCCACAATTCCTAAGCTCAACTATGGACTGTTATGGGAGGCAGTGTTAAAATCCTTGCTGAAGTCGAGGTAGACAACACCAAATGCTCCCCTCTCATCTTCCCAGCCAGTTATGTTGTCATAGAAGGCTATCAGATTGATCAAGAATGATTTTCCCTTGATGAACCCATGTTGACCACTCCAGATAATCCCCACATACTTAGAGAAGATATCCAGAATAAGTTGTTCCGTCATCTTTCCAGTGATGGAGGTGAGGCTAACTGGCCAAAAATTACACCAGGCTGTTCTGACTGTATAAAATATTGCTTGCATGGTGTATTCTACAGAGACTCTTGGACATGCAGTGATGAAAGCTCAGTATAGAATAGACCATCAGCATCATTGGGTAAAGGGCTGTGATTTATAGCTGAGGCCTGTGAAACAAAGTTCTGGAGGTGAGATGCTGGGAAACATGTAATTGGAAACATTTTTCGAAGACTTCCTTGATTACAACAAAAGCAAGAATGGCAATAATTTTATGTTGGTTTATTTTATCCCAAGGTTTGTAATTTGCACAGCTTGATTAGTGTTGTCTAAATTTCTCATACATCAGTCACATTTATATCAAGTGACTCAGGAAGGCAAGATACAGGGAGCAGCTTTTCCATGACCAGTGCATTGCAGCCTCATAAGGACGAAGTCTGGGGAAAATTCACACCAGACATCTGAAGGGGCAGGGACAGGTACTGTGAGGTACCAAAGTTGCTTCATTCCAGTGGAAATGACAAAGTTCTGAGAAAACTCGGTACTTTGAAGGTTTAGACTGATAGGTATTTCTAGATTTACTCTATAGTGTGGGAAATGCCACAGAATCCAGAATGAAGCTCTGTAATAATTTGTTTCTGCATTTTAGGCATTCCTGATTTTTGTCTTTTTTTTTGTCTTCTTCCTTTATTAATTATAGCCTCCTACCAATAGAATATGTGTTTCATTACGAAGATTTTTTTGGTAAGTGTTCCAATAGATTTATTTAGCAAATTAAAATTCAACTTTTTAATTCAATGTTACCTAAAAAGTATTTGACCAAATTTTGCTTTTCAGTACTTGAATTTGTGAATTTTCAGTATAATTTCATCCAATCTCTTACCTTCTTGTAAAAAAGGGGGTGAAAGTAATCAAATAAGAAGACAGAAGGAACGAACTTCAATTTTTTCTACTACAATCTCCACCTAGAAAAGAGGGGAAAATAAAATATATGAGAGGAGATGGAGAAATGCTTGAAAGCTGGCATTTTTCTCCCATTTTTCCTCTCTCTCCTTCCCTTATCTGTGGGAAAATGGAGAAAACCTTTGTCCCTCTACCTCCCCCTCTCAGAGATCAGAGAAGTATAAAAGCAGTGAAAATCAAAACCCGGGGCCAAAAGTCAACAGAATTATTTGGATTATTTTATTTCAAATACTTTTGGCAGAAAAATGTATTACTTGGCAGGAGAAAAATGCTTTGCTTCATTTATTGGCAAGATCTCTTCATTAGCAGTGTGTTAGGAGTTAGGTGCTGCTTGTGTAGACCAGATTATATCCGTGCTGGCTAATTAGTCCCTTCCTACTGAGCCTCTTGGGATTTTCTGATTTTAACCTAAAACAATAGGATTTTATATTAAAAGAAGGGAGAAACAGAGATTGAAGTATCTGGTGAGACTGAAGCATGTGGATTGAAGCTGGAGGCATTACTTTCAGTAGGAGTGCTTGCAGTCTGTGACTCCCCACCATCCTTCAGAAGGACTGAGATTTTCTTCCGCAAAAGGCTTCTATGTGAAGAAATTTAGGAAGTCCCCCTGTTCTGGGAGTGACCAGATGTTCTGTTTAGAGGTTCATATTGCAGATAGTTTTTTATTTTGTACTGATGACTAGAGAGATTCCTGCTGCCCTGGCTGGCCATGGGGTCCAAAGGTCTCTGCAGCTCCGCTCAAGGCTAATGCTCTTGATGCTGGGCACAGAAAAGCCCAAAATTCATGTACCAGAATCTCACAGCAATACATAATTTTTTTTTTTTTCTCCATGCTACTCACACAGTAAGGAAGATGATAACTCATAAATCTCTGAGTAACAACTCAAACTGGCTATTCTCACTTCTACAACCATAACAAGGAAGTATCCAGAGGCACTTGAAGAAAAGTCCCCCTGCACTACGTCCTCTTTGGCTGACCACTCTTGTCCAGGGGCTGCTACATGAGGCAAATGCCAATATGAAATGAAACCAGTATTCAGAGGAAAGGAAAGATCCACCTCTCTGCTGTAGTGAGCACCAAATGCAGATTTCCTGGCTCCCAGTGTGGCATGTGCCATAACCATGGGACTACGTTACCTCAGTTCCTGACTTTTATAGTATCGCATCCACATCCACTGGGAATTTCATTGAACCTCACTTTTCCAGTTCCTTCCACTGTAAAAGAGTGACAAGGATGCTTGCCAGCCCCACAAATGGCACAGGATTAAACAGGCAAAGTTTGATGAAAAGATAAGGTGTGAATGCTGACTGCTGTCAGCAATGGAAATGGGGCAGGTTAGCAGGTTAGGATACCACCTACAACTTCTGTACTTACTGCAGCAGCGGACAGGGAGCTGAGATGTTGTGTTATATCCTACTTGCTGAAGAACAAAGTAATTTTACAATACATCAGAGGTATAATGCCAGTAGTGATGGACACAACAAATATTGGAGACAATAACTTAGTGTTAGGCTTGTCACATCAAATTCCATCCTGCTTCAGCTGCTTTCCAGGAAAATAGATTTCTGGTTTTAAATATGAGGATTAGCAGCAGCAGATTTAGGGCTTAAAATAAAGTATGTATTTTAGATTTATTTAAGGGCTTTTGACTCCCAAACACTTTGCTTTAAAATATCGCTTTCTGGGCTGACATGGCTTTCATTTTTCATCACTACTTTACATTCCAGTGTTTGAATGGTTTACGCAGGGGAAACTTGAGTTTTTCAAAAGCTGAAATTCTTCTTTTTGCTGCTGTTTAAGCAATGCTTTCTTTTCTGTCTGTAGCAGGTTCTTACCAGAGAATTGTAATTCAGAACAATTCAATTTTCCATCATTTAAGAAGCAAGACACAGTAATGGCTTAATCCTGATTATACACAGCCATTTGTGAGGACTGACTTCCAGATGTTCATGTTCTTTTATTTTGGTTTTTTTTTTTAATGTTATTCATTTCTTTGGACTTGATGCTAGGAAAGAAACCTCTGAAATATCCAGGACAGGAGTACTGATCAAACTCCTGTCCAACTGAAGTCAGAAAGCCACCCTGAAGTTCTAAATATTTGCTGAATAGGTCCAACTCAGGCTACAGCAATGGAAACTTTTCTGTCCTCAAACCTGCCCTGGAGGGAATTTCTATTTGGAGAAGACTATGCTCACTCTTCACTTTTGCTTGGACTCTCTTTAGAGATTGCTAAGTATGGTGAGGTCAGAGCTCTAGAATCTGGTTTGCATCCAACCATCTTTGACCTTCTGAAGGCATTGGCTGCCCCATCAGCCAAGATTTCATGGTTAGAAGTCAATTAAGATTACTCCTTAAGTTACAAAGAACTGGGGCAAGGGGTGGGGGACTGGAGGGAGACGGGGAGGAAAACAATGGCAATGTTTGAAAGTCAGAAAATTAATTTGGTTTCAAACATTCCATGTATACCAGATTCTAGACACCGTATCTTCAGACTCAACTGTCCAAGTCATGCAATCCCCATAACAGGCTTTTCCTGTAAAACTGTGCTTCCTGGCCCAGTGAAGCAAGCTGGCTTTTGCAATGGAAGCTGCTCTACTTATTCTGTTTCCAACAAAAAGTGTCATTTTAAATTCAATTTTGGTGCTATCTTCACACACATTATTCTAATTATCCTGCTGGAAGGGTTCTTGATGTAGAGCAACTAGGATGCTCAAGCTGAGGCTCTTCTGTGTGAGTCCAAGGGATAAATTGGAGTTCAAGTAGCTGACTTGCAAGCAAGCTTGCTAATAAAATTTAACTCTTAAAGAAGACAGCTTGGTCCTGACAACTCTGATTGCCTTGGCAAAATGTTGTGGAAATACAATTACAAGATTGAACTGCTCTCAATTTGTTCCAGAGAGAGAGAGAGAAAAAAAAGAAGCAAACAAACCCAATTTTAAGAGCTTCTTGCCAAGTTATTCTTTAGCTCAGAATTATCTTTTCATCTACATCACGGTGATCCCAGATACATAAATTAACGAACTTCCTTTGCTTCAGCATGTAAAGATAACCTCTCGGCTGCAGTCATGAGCTGGCCAGAAAGACTCTAGACTAAAGTGCTGCCTGTGAGACTGTTGCACGGGCTGCTGAAGCTCTCCAAGTGCCGTATGCTGATTCTTGCATTGACAGTTTTCAGCACAATAGCTCATAAGAGCACTGTGAGAACTCACTGTTGATTATAACATAGTTACACAGTAAAAAAAAAAAAGAGTCTTTTGAATCTACTGTACATGGAGGCCTCTACCTACCAATTTCACCGACCTGGTAGCTCTTCAGAGCTGCTCAGATGGCAGGAAGGGCCAGTGCGCTTGCATTACATCAAGAGGTTGTGCAAGGGAGAACACATCTGAATTCCATCTCTGCCTGTGAAGGGCTGTATAACAACTACATCTTGTCTCTGCCAGCAGAGCTCTCCCTCACAGCTTAAGTCAAATATTAATTACAGCTTGTATGCTGCCCACAAAAAAAATCACTTGCTGCACTATGAATAAAACCCCAAATATTATTCCAGTGTCCACAAAAGTGGCTGGGCTGAGTTCCTCAACATAGCCCTGACTCCAAGCAGAGGTTGTGATTGTGGGGAGAAAAAAAAACACAGCAAAAGAAAAACAGGAGGTGCTTTAAAACAGCTGAATAAAGATGCACAACAAACCTGCCTGACCAAAGTACGTGTTGAATTAATGCAACCTGATCCCTGAGCTAGCTCTGGTGATGCATCATATTCATCACCCAGGAGAAAGGGGCCAGCAGGGAGCCGGGGGTGGGGCAGCATAGGCACTGTGCATAATTGTGGAGGTCTGCTAGTAGATGGAAAACATCTGGCTTGTGTTTGAGTTAAGAAGGGATATTTAACTCTATTACCCAGATTTGTATCTGTCCTTTACTTATTTAGATTTATTAGCATAGACTTGTGACATTAAGGTTATGCAACTTGGAGTCATCTTTGTGTGTTGGAAGCCATGGAAAATTTCTGTTAAAGCAAACACCTGCAAATCTCTCAGGGCTGTGAGCAACAGGATCTCTATGTCAGCAAGTCTGAGGACCTGCGCACATTGATGCTTGCTGTGGTGAACATCGGTGATCTGTGTGAGGTGTATGTGGGGAGTATGAATAGGGAGGTACCTCTGCATGTGGCCAGTGCTGGACATGGACAAGGTGTGAATGGACAAGGGAATGTAGCTTGGACACACTAAAACCCTCCAGCCTGAATACAAGACCAGCAGCTCACAAATCCAATAAGTGGAGGTACTTTTAGTGACTTTCTTCAACACTAAACTGCCTCTACCTTTCTGCTCTGCTCTTGTAGAGTTTTACTCCCTCGTATTGCCTACTTAATAGCACCATCCTACCTCAATATCCCCATGTCCTCTGTCTTGTCCTGCCTCACAGCCCATCTCCACCTTACCTTCCTCTTCAGTGTTCCTCCTGCCCAGTTTCATGTCTCTTTATCCAATTTCCTAATATAACATCCTCACTTCTGCATCTAAATATCCAACTCTTCTTTGGCCCTTCTCAGTGTGAGACCCGAGATTTGTGTGGGGACTTACAAATGTTCAATCTTCTTGAAAAATGGACCCAAAGCATCTCAAAACAGGTGCCTAAGTTAAGGAGGAACTTCAGAAATGGAGCTAAAGGTGATTTGCACTAGATGACCCAACCTGACAGCCTTGAGAACTGTATTCACAAATTTAGGGTACAAAACTGTACTGCATTGATCCTGACAGCAATCATGGGATTGTTTTCCCACTTCCCTGCAGCTTCTAGATTGACAGTACACACTCTTGGAGCATAGTCACTGCCAGGTTTATTAGGCAATCATTCACGCTGTAGGAATAGCAAAGAGGGAAAACAAGTAGATCATAAACCACCTCTAGGCTGAAATTATTACCCAGCATGGTCCCATGATTCTCCATGAGAAACAAACACGCAAAATACAAATGCCACTGATTTGTGAGATGGTTCCCACTCTGGTTAATCGATGATGCTTTCAAAGATTGCTAGTCAGGCAGTTCCAGGCAGGTGTAAGCCTATATTTAACAGTGTTCAACTCCAATTGTTATTTGAATGAAAATAGGACCTTTCTTTCAATTCCATTCAATGTCTCCAAGATAGTAGCTATAATTCATGATGTTTATAATTTCTGAAATTAACTTCTCTCCCACAGAGTTCAATAAATAACACTTTTCCTGAATAGCTCATTCACAGTGCAAAACCACCTTCTTCCTTATATTTTTCACTTCATAGAATGAAACCATATGAGGTGGTTAAGATTTACATGACCAACTCTTGCAGCTTTTTTATATTTATTTGTGTTACAAGATATAAATCAGTGCTGGGCCTTTCTCCAGGAAGGAGTTATATGTTATCTTCCTATGTGTGTTTCTAGGTCAAAATATGATAAGGTGTTTTCAGCTTTATTGCATGAGTTAGGTACTTTTTACGCGGTTCTGCATCAGTTTCCATGTTTCGACTGCAGAACATTACCTTATTCTGCATTTTTTCTCAATTTATCGCTGGAAGTTTGAAAATTTTCCCAACTCGGAAATAATATGTAACTGTGAATCACATAGTTTTCTTCAGAGACAGTACCATACAACTGAATAACCCATAAACACGTGTGTGATCAGAATTGGAAATTTTAATGATTTAGAGCCATGGTTTGAAGTCAAGTGAACAGAAAAATGATGGTCTTTAAATCTGTAGGAAATGTAATTGCTTTTGCAAGGAGGCTTCTGCAGGACCAGATTTTAACTTCATGCAATTCTTTCAGATATGTAGAGACATGGGGCCATATGAGATCTTTAGAAAGACTACAATAAACCCCTCTAGCTTAGTGTCTATGATAATGGTCTCAACAAATTGAAAGTCCATAATGAGTACAAGGCTAAACCTTGACAATCTGTTAGGAAATATCTGTTTTAAGTATCATACCTGAGTATCTCCATACTTTGGTGCAAGCTTGAGCTACAGACAATGCACTAAACACAGTCCAGGAAAAAGATTTTGGTGGCTTTGTGAATTCAAGCCACCAGAAAAGTAGGTGACTGTGGGATTTAGGAACCTGACATTTTAAGCAGCAGCTGGGCCACTGAATTGAAATTGTGGCTGATAAATATCCCTGAATCTGTAAAGGCCTAACCAAGAATACTCACGATCTGAGATTTAATCATAAGTATATGCACAAAAATATGGAAAAATTCCATGGATTTTTGTGACCTCTGATTTACCTCTGCATGATGATTTGTGGATTTTGTCCCTGGAGTTTATTATTTACTGAATGTGTGATAACCAAAGCACTTCAAGATCAATCTACACATACCATCAGCAGTCAGAGATTAGCATCCCGATACATGTTTGGTCCTTCCTAGAAATGGCAGCACAAATGAACATAAGACCAGACTCAGACAATGCTTGACAGTTTCTGCAGAAGACTTAGTAGCCACTAAGGTATCAAAGTTAAAGGAAACAGCAAGTGAGTTCTTATAATTCAGAACTTTTGGATCCTGAATCCCTATGCCAGCTGTGAAATAAACCAAGTTCTCCACAGAGCGATCCAGGGACCTGAATCAGCCCGTGTCTTGGCTTTGAAAACACAGGGAGAGCATGAGGTGCCACTTTAGCCCTAGGTGGCTCAGCAGGAGAGGCAGCTGGATGGATCTTGGAAGACCTCTCTTTCCAATCTGTTGTGCCTATGTAATTATTCCATTTTGTGAGAGATTTTGATAATCTGCTAAAAAAGCAGCCTGCACAACCCTTCACATCACTCACTAGGACACTGAATTAGAGCTGCGATTTAGGTTTTCTTTAGTTTTACTTTTGTAGACTGGGAGACAAAGTCCTTGATCTCTATTTTCCATCACACTTGCTCTCCTATGAGATCTTGTGAAAATAAATCTAAACTTTGGTAAGTCATGTCTACATTCATATACACCTAAGTTCACTCTATTTCCTTGTATCTATATGGACCTCCTAAGCTAAAGCCTTTTCTTCAGATGTATCTCTCCAGTGGGAATGTCACAAAAAATATTAATAGCGTACAAGGGATTTTAGCTTAGTCCAGAACTCATTCTCTGCAGCAGGACAACCACAGGGCAACTTGTGACCTCATTCATTACATGCAGAGCTCTTCAAAATGTTCATTGTGAAAAATCCTGTCATTTAAACAAGGGCTTGTTCTGGATTTCCCCAGAGGGAATTAATAACAAAATACTTATAATGTCAGTATGATATAAGATGGCACAGCAAAGCAAAAATGAGCCATATTTTGTTCAAAACTTGACATTTATAACCCAGCTTTCTTAGATTCTTTCATTCCAAAGCTGGTATTTGACCCTTCATGCTGTCATCAGCATATCAGCTTGTTTTGTGGAATAGACCTTCTCTACCGCATGAATCCCCAGAACATTTTTCTGTCAGAAATTAGTTCAATATCTGGTTTGCGCTCAAGGTCTGCATCTGAAATGAATAGAAGAAAAATGCCAGTATTGCTTGGGTTTGATCTTTCTGCTGTGAAAGAGATTTGTTATTTGATCTCTTTTTCACTCAGCAAAGATCCTTTCCTCCCCAGCAGAAATGTTTGCAGGTCTCCGTCTCAATTTCTTTCTTAGCCTTCAGTTTCACTTTTCATTAGTTTGTTCATTAACTCTGGAAGGAAACCCTTTAAAGTTCTCTCTGCACTTGAACACCTTTTATATGCCAAAGTTTTCCTTTGAATCCCTTATTCCTGCTCCTGCTCTGGGCAGCGTCATTTGCCGACTCCCTGATAACAGCCATCACTGTATATGTCATGGATCAAAAGTGATGAGAGAAGAATGCAAATAAGAAAGAAGCAAAATACTTAGAAGATTGGTTTCGCAAATGATTCAAAGCTTCGTAACTGATCAATCATAACTCCCCTCTGTCACTAACATACTTCACTACAATGTACATTTAAATGGTGTTAGATGAAGACATTAATCTAAATGAAGACTTTTGTCTTAGCTGCCCACCCGCTACCTCACCTCAAGAGCATCCTTTCCTGCCACTACCACCTCCTGCTGCTTGCACAGAAACACAAGGAGAGATTAAAACCCTCATGCCTGATGGCTTTGTTTCAACCTAATATACAAACCCCCTTATTTGAAGGCACCATCGTTAAATGATGGGCTATGCAGGCAAAGTCATGACAGGCACAATAAAACCAGAAGTATCATTAGGAGGAAAAACAGAGGTTACTGCAAAAGACTAAGTTTTATGACCAACAGGTTGAACCTGTGAGATATCTGTTCTACTGTAAGGAGAAAAGGATGAATCTGGAGATATTTATTAATATGGAGTTAAAAAATGAGCCCTAACAATATTTCAGAGACTGCACAATGTGATGTGGATTTGGTTAGGAAAGGGATTCCTGAGGCCCCATCCTGCTGTGTACTCAGCATGTCATCATCACTCCCTAGTAGATTAGCCTACTCCCAGGGATAACTGTGGTGTAAGGTAACAGCTGGTTCCATCTGATCCCAGAGTTACCTGGATCAGGTCCTCTCTCTGTTCAGAAACTGCACATTTGACACACTACCAAAAATGTGGTAATTAGTGATGTGCAAATATGTATATAAACCAGAAGGGGGTTTATGAGTTGGGGAGGTGTAAATGTGAAAATTATGTCCTAGCTATTAATGTGATTTTAACTTGTCCTTAAATGTCCCCAGACCCAGGAAGAACTTAACTAATGTATCCATTTAAGCTAACTAACGCCCCAGAAAGATATGAAATTCAATACAGTCCTTGCTTTCTGATGCAGATTTTTCTCCCTTTTGCAATGTTTCAGGTTTAGGAAATATGATCCCTATTCATAGTGATCAGACACACCTAGTTATCATTTTCATCTTGTTTTTGTGGAATTTACCAAGTCTGTATTTTACTAGATATTAAAGTATTTCATTGAAAGCAACCCATGTTTCTATGGGTCCATATTCTCCTGGTCCTTGTCCTCATCCTTGTGATCTCAAAATACTCTGGACCTGCAAAGATTTAGATGGCTGCAGTTGTTGGAGGTAGAGGGAGATATTATTCACTCTGCACAAATGGGGAGCTGAAGCATACACCAGATGAAGTGATTTAGCCAAAGGAAGGAAGTCAGTGGCTATTCTGCAAGGAATTGAATGTAGGTTTTCCTACTTCCAGTATAGTATCCTCTGCTTCAGATAATCCTTCTCATGCCAAGTGCTCCAGTACTATATCTGTCATTAGGCAGCAAGATCC
The DNA here is from genome assembly GCA_033459285.1 of Clamator glandarius. Classification (NCBI taxonomy): domain Eukaryota; kingdom Metazoa; phylum Chordata; class Aves; order Cuculiformes; family Cuculidae; genus Clamator; species Clamator glandarius. The sequence continues at coordinate 756,258 of JAUNZM010000677.1, read as the reverse complement.
TCTGTGCTAATGATGTTTTACTAACCCTGGCGTGAGGATCACACAGTGCCACTCTTCTAAATAAAAGCTTGGTCTGCCAAACCTGCAGTAGAGGAGCAAGGCAAGAGGAAAAAAACAGGTTTGGACACACTTTGATTTCAGTAAATCAGACTGATCAGGATCCAGCTCTATAAAACATGACACAACATTAGTTTGAGCAAAGGTTGTTAATGAGACCACAAGTAAATTGAGGAGGACAGAGTAGATGTACAAGACAATACACCTAGGGCTATATAGACTAAACATGCTTTTCAGATTATTCTGCAATATCCAGCAGTAATTGTTCTCCTTAATACACAAATGAACCCCTGAAATAAAAAATAAAAAGCCACTATCTGTCCAGTCAGCATCTGGGTCACAAGTGTTCTGGTCTGGGTGGATAGCTGTGAAATATTTCTTGGTGTTATTGCCAAGAAGAGTTTCTCAGCTCTCTCAATAGTATCATCAAGTGAATGAACTACTTATGAAATACTCACAGATTAGCCCCATGCTGGAAAAGTTTTTGGCTAGTTTCTGAATGAGGAAAAACTCACATACTCAGTAGTACAAAAATATTTCAAGAAAATTTATACAGAATTGTTCACTTCTACAAGCCATTCATGACAAAGCCAATAATTCTTGGCATTTTTAAAACAAAAAGTAATTTGAAAGCGGTTTTCATCTTAGAAAAGCCTGATTTAATTTGAAAATCATTAAAAGCATACTTTAAAAGAGGTTTTAATTTTTTTTCAGTTTGTCAAAACTTTCAACACTTTTAATTAAAGATCAGACCAAACCTGACTATTCATCACCACTGGGTTTGTAAAGCATCTTCAAAACCCCAAATGAAAAAGCAGCAACCTGCCATACCTTCCCACGTCGCTGTTGTTCTCTCAACTGCTGAAAAGCAGAGCTAACCTGCAACATGAGGAATATCCTAATGCCTTAGGCAAAATTTCTCTTCAGGGCTGTAATTCTGGTTCTGAATCTTTTACATGTAGGGGGAGACAGATCAGTGAGTACCACCACGTGGCCTGGAAATGCATTAGCTATATGACAACCATCTACGTAGCATTCCATTCATTTAACAAATGACACTTCTTTAGTTTGTCTTAGGAGAAAAGCTTTATAACTTATATGGTCAGAAGAAGCCCTCAAAAGCAGCTGTTTCTTGCTGTCCTGGGGGACGCAGGAGTTGTATTTTCTACCTTACATGCTTTTGCTGAGGGTTTTACACCTGTGTATTAGATAACCTACTCAGGCATTGTCATTCAAAGAAAGCCCCTACTTGAAACAAAAGATTTAAAGCCCCCAGAAGGATTGTCAGGCAGCTCAGCACACCAGTGTATTCCCCTGGCTTTCTTTCTCCTTTCCTGTTCTTTGTGTGCATTTCTCTACCTTTCTCTGGCATCCACGTGGCTATGCAGTAATGCACATCACAGCAGGCAAAGGGAGAGGCAGTGGAGCAGGAGGAGCAAGAAATGAGGGTGATCCCCAAGGATACAGGCGGCCTTATTGCTTCTGTAGCAGAGCCATGTGGGATGATCTAATACAGCTCCAACATGTGTAATATGCATTGTCTTTATTTTTAAGTATACTTTATTTAGGTCTGGTCAGCCAGAGAAGGGAAATGAGTTTTGGCAAACAATAGGAAAACACAGACATCTAAAAACAGATTATTTCCTACTCCTGAGTTGTACCGTGCCACTTCATGTTCCAGTAAAACCTGAGGATTTCCATGTGAGGGCAAACTGATAGATATAGCATTGTCACTACTTGTGACTAACCTGCCTTTCTTCTGATGCCACTGTGTTTTGATGACCCTTCAGTCTCTAGAAATTAATCCAAGTGCCACTCCCCATGTTTGGGTGTGCAGCTTCCCTGATGAGTCTGTGAGCCCAAGTTGCCTTGCACACTGAGGGCTGTAGCCCACCCGTGTTTCTCAGCCCATGAAGGAGTGGAGTTGAGCATCATGAAACATTCCAGCTGCTGCTCCTATGAGGCTGCATAACAGCTTTTCAGATCAGCAATTGTCTGACTTTTTGTCATCTTTTTATTATTAATGAAAAATTTCCGTTAGAATATTAATTAATTCATTTTTGTTTTGGTGGTCTATTTCTGCAAAGAAAAACAGAACTAGTGCTCCAATCAGCACCTCCAACATTAAGAAGATTGAGTCCTTCCTTAACTGCAAACACCATCGTAAGTTGTGCTACTGAGTTGGTCCCATGGCTTCAGTAAAAACTACATTTTGCCTTTAGAGCAAAGATGCTTGCTCAGAACCAAGTCAGCACCCAGTAAGGACAGGCTCAGCAGGGGGAGAGTGAAGGGGTGTGGGAGGAAAGGTGTGGTGTATCTTCGGTCTTACAGCTCCATATCTGGCAAGTTCACCTGGCTTGAGACAAGACTAACCCAGGTTTCTATGTCTTCCACTGTGTGAAAGGAGAACTGGTAGTGAGTACTGCGCTTGGATGTCTTCTCCCATCCACTCCAGTCAACCCCCTGAGAACTTTTATTAAGGAGACTTAAGAAATTGAGGTTTTATAATGAAACAACAAAAGAGAAGCAGCACAATTCAAGAGGGAAAATCACTTTGGATAAGTCAGGCCATGGCTTTGTAGTACAAAGAACATGAAAGGCCTGTGAAAGTGAAGCCTTGCTGCAGTAAAGCTTTCTTTAGGAAATGCTTTGGCATGGGGTTTATCTGTTTGCTGCATTGCACTGTTTTGATCTGAAAGAAATCCATTAATTGCATTAAATTTGCTTTTCTCTGTCGGTAATGAAGCTGCCTGCATGTTTCCTCTGCTTGAAAGTGGCCAAAATGAGTACATAAGCATTTGTGTTGCAAAATAGTTGTGTGCTGTTACTAATCCCACCAAAAGGCATGGGGAGATTTACAGAGAAATGTTTCTTGGCTTGTGCAGGCCTGCTTGTGCCTGCTTCTCATTTTTGAGTAAGTTTAAGGAAGGATCACTTGGCTTTTGCTCATGCCAAAGTCTACTGAAATCCAACAATTCTGTGTCCCACAGGGAGCGAGGGGCCCAGTATTCAAGCCTAGGTGGCTGACAGAAGAAAATCCAGACAGAGCACCACACCAATGAACCAGGAAGATGGCTACTGTGGAACGAGATTTCTAGGGCTCACTGGTTTATGACTATCTATCTATTTGCCAGTGAGATGACTGGATCCACTAGGTTTCTGCTCAGTAGCTCTGATACTAATTTATATATTCAGTAGGGCTGATGTTAGAGCTATCACATGTGCTTAACAGACCTGTATATGAAAGTTTCTGGAGAAGTCTGAGGTTTTTTAGTCCAAGGAAATGACAAACTTGGATCATCCATAACATGATTTTGTATCTGGGAGTCGGAATAGTTTCCTCTCGTCTGTAAAGGAAGGTACTTGTATCTCTATACCTTCTCTACAGACAGAAAACAAATTCTGAGAGGTGTCATCTGTGAACTCTGGGTTCCTCTGGACTAAGCTAAGTCTACCAAGTAAATGGTTTGGGGCACAATTTAAACATGTCCACAAATCTCTGCATATTTGATTATTTGTTACTATTACTTGTCAAGCTTCATGTCAAAAATATAAGCACAACAGTCTGAAACACTATAGGTGGAAAAGTCATTTGCCCTCATATATCAGGCAAGTTTGGGAACACTACTGCTGCAGGGAGAAATTCACCTCTAGGAAGCTTGGTGAGTGTCTCTAGTTCTGCATGCACTCAGAGTAAGAGGTGCTGCAGGACAGGACACTCTGCTTCACTGTTTTGCAGTAAGGAAGTGCAAAGTGAGGAAAGCACTGGATTTAAGTCCGGGGCAGGGACCCTTTGCACAAAGTTGAGATCAGCCTTGAGTAACTAGAAGGCTGTAGGTATGTGCTACTTGCAAAGACAATGTCAGAGGGCATCTGCCCCTTAGACTTCTGTGGCAGGGACTGAGTTAATGGACTCTGGTTGGTGCTACCACAAGGAAAAATGTACTTTTTCCCCCTCTTCCCATAGGTACTCGATGTTTTTGACCCTCACTCCCTATCAAAGCTCAGTGTTTGTTAATAGACAAGTGTTGCCTATTAAAGGCACCCTGAGTGGCTGTATAATAAGCATAAAATGCTGCAGCAGGGACCATTGCTGGTGGTTATTAGCTTGAGGAGGAACCTTACCGCCTCTCCCTCTTCTGTTCAATTGCTGTCCTTGCTGCCAACAACTCCTTATATATAACAAGAGCTTTGTGTTTGCCAAGGAGAGCCTACCCCCATGGAGAGGGGTAGAACGTGTGGAGAAGAAGTAGCAAAGACCATTATCATCATTCAAACAGCAATGGGAGACTGGCAGCCAAGTGCTCTTGGCAGTAAAGCTTTCAGCTGCCCTGGGAAGATTGAGAGTGTTCTTGTAATGATTCCCAGACATCTACTTCATAGCAATTTCTCAGACTCATCCCTCTTTGGATTGCTTCCTCCCTCTGTTTTCTGCCTTTCTGAAGGGCAGGGAGTAGCAGAGTGGGCAGAAATAGAGTTCAGGAAGGGTCACCATGCCCCAGGCACTGGCCCCCAGACTTATCTCCAGCCCTTGCACTAGGAGCTCAGGTCATCCATCCATCCTCACCTTGGTTTCTGCAGTTGTCTGCCAGGGACAGCTGCCTGTTTCCTAGTGTCCTCATGGCCTGGGCAGTGCAGGCAGGAGAGTTAGCAGAGAGGCTGCCCTGCTGTGGAGAATGCCTTGCTGATGCCTTCACCATGAGCTCCTTTTTTGTGAGGAAACCCTCACTCCCCATTTACTCTTTGCAGCAGTGACATTTTAACTCTCCAGGAGTGACACAGCAGTCCATTGCTATTCAGAGCAGGGATGTGGCTTCATCCACAGCTGCAGCCATTTTCCTTACTGGCTTTTTGTTTTTAAGGAACTGGGGCAAAGTTGAGACAACTCCTCTCGTCCTCCTGTAAATCTACAACTGGGAAACAAACACAGGCATCTCCATCCAAAAATGTGCGTCTCAGGCTCGTCTCTGGCTGAGACAAGAGTGACGTGAGATTCCCTGAGCTGCAGTGTGTTGGACAGAGGAGATGGACTCCAATTTTACTGAAGACAAAGAGAATGGGGAGGTGCAGAACCTCCAGCACACAATGGAAAGGACTCTGGAGGAAACTTTGTGGCTAAGACTCTAAGCAGCCTTTTTTTGCTGATGCATAATTGTTTAAACGCAGGTTGGCTGGAAGCTAAGATATATTAGCAATTTCTGCTTTCTTTTAGCCACCTGGAAAGTGACATTAATTCCCCTAATTCTTGTATTTTCGAGTGGGGATGCAAAGGTGGAAATTTCTGCATGATAAGGTCTCAAGTCCAGGCACGTGAACTGTAATTCTCAGTCACACAGGAATGGATTCTTGTGACATAAGTGCAATTGTTCTGGCCTTTTGCCAACATCACCAACAGCAGAATTTGACCCACTGCCACCTTGCCACTGTAGCAAGATAAGTGTCTGTTGATGCATCAGCCAGAACAAGAGCCCTAGGGACTGCCTGACTGCAGCACGGGGCAGCCTGCATGCGGCATGGGTTGAGCACTGCTTCTACCAACACATGGGGAACGGGACCTGAAGTTTCCTGGAGGGAATGCTGCCTCGTGGGTGGCTCTGTGCTTCGTTCAGGCCCTGACCTTGCAGCTAGTGCTGCCAGCTCAAGACCAGCCAGCCTTCCAGGTGGAAAGATGATTGTGGGAACCAGCCTGAGGCCATCGGTCACTTCAGTAGACAGTAGCAGCCCCTCCTTTTAGGGGTAGGGACAGGGCAGCCATGGAAAGGGTCATTGGGCACTGGCAGAAGCTGCCCAGGGAGGTGGTCGATTCACCTTCCCTGGAGGTGTTTAAGGCATGGGTGGACGAGGTGCTAAGGGGCATGGTTTAGTGTTTGATAGGAATGGTTGGACTCAAAGATCTGGTGGGTCTCTTCCAATCTGGTTATTCTATGATTCTATGATTCTATGATCAGGGGTCACAGAGAACTCTGCCTCTGTCTGATCTGACGGCCAGATGTTCTTGACTGGATGTGGCAGCAAGGAGTGACTGCCAAAATCTCTGTGGGGGAGGGAATGTCATTTGGGAAATAGTCTTTATTCCAGCTGACACATTTGGGCTGGCAGTCAAGAATGTCAGTTGTCCCTTGGGCTCTTTTTAGCAGCTACTGTGGCCAAGAGAGGTGTGAATTCAGAGATGTGTAGTCTCAATAGATCAGAGACTCAGTCAGCTCCAATTAGACCAGCCAGATGACACCAGAGATAATGTAAAATAATATATGGCCTATCAGTATATCAGCTCTGTGAGAGGGGACATGCAGCATTGGCAGACAGAACATACTGCAGGTCATTTTGATCACAAGTTTTTATGGGCCCAAAGCCATGGAAAGAAATTAGTCTTTCCTTTAGGTTCTCTGATGTTTGGAGCACATCATGCAAAAACTGAAATCCCCGTTTAGGCAGCCACATCCTGACCTTAAATTGTTCCTGGTGTCATTGCTTTGCCTACATACTGGAAAGATAGATGGCCACAGGTCTCTGCAAATATGCAGACCATCTTTGAGCCTCAGGGAGTCTTTTGCTCTAAAAAAATGCATATATATGAAGATCTTGATTTATCTAATGCAGAACTGCAACCTTGGAAAGAGATCAACGAGATTCAGGATATTTTTGTTATTTACAGATTTATCCACTCCTTTTTAATTACTGCCAAATATTTTATCTCAATGTCTGCCCAGGTTTAGAGAGTGTGACTAAGACAGCACTATAGAAGGAAGCTCGTGTAGCATGGTTCCTTGTCTTCTGACAACAGCTAGCAGGCGCCTGTGCTTTTAAGAAAGATACCTTCCAAAGTAGGAGATAATGAAATGCTCAACTCTCAAGAAGGTCTCCTTACATGTCCTAATAAAGATCAGTCTCAAACCTGAAATCAGAGGGTTTAATAATCCTTTGAAACAAATTTATCATTCATTATTTACAACTTTCAATATGCTTATTATCTAACAATATTATATAGGTGTTTTATAGCTTGATCACACATTGGCTAGAAAAATGTTTCCTCTGATCCATTTTGAATTTGTCTATTTTTATTTCTTTACTTTTATCTTCTGGATTACCCTCTTAGTTAAAAGCCTTTCAAAATGCTTTCACAGACATCTGCTCACTCCCAAGGACCTACACGACAAACCCTAGTGAAGCCCATCTTCTTCATGAAGTGCACTATGAAATTCTACAAGAGCAGGATGACACAGGACATAAGTTTTACAGTTTAAAGGGTGCCAGCTGGCAGAGAAACAAGCTGTTCTACATTTACTGCCCTGGAAATCTGGACATTTTAGTTAACCTAAAAAGAATTAAAACCAGTGACTGAAAGAACTCAGGTTAACAATAACATCCAAGGTGAGGGCAGGTGGCGGGATTTTTGTTTAAAAACATTGTACAGCTTAAATAACACCAATAGAACCTAAAACGCTAATATGAAATTAATCTAGATTTCTAATACTGTCAAAAAGCTGATATGAATCAGAACAAGAGCTAAAAAGAAAACTTTGACTCTAATGAAAACAAGTTTCTGTTTAAACTGACATGTTTTCACAACCTCTCCATCATTCTCTCTCTTCTTCTTTCCCTTTCTCCTTTCTTTGAACCGACTAGATATTTTTTTGCTAAGAGGTTTTCAGCTAGCTTAAGATACTCTCTGGAAAAGGAAGACCTTCTAGTGATGGTCAGCTTCATTCACAGACAGAAGCTGGGTAGCCTGTCCTTATATGTATCTACAGTCCCTGGCTCCTGAAATGAGGCAATATTCTCTGATTTGAGCAGAGCATGGATACAATCAGAGTATGGATGTATTACTGTGGTATGAAATAACATGGAGATAACATAGCATGTGGTCATTCAAGCAGTTCAAATTCTGCCCTGAATAGGTTTGGCAGCACTTTTGTCCCCATCAGCATGAGACTTCCCCACTCTCAAAATCCTTATATTACTTTAATTTAAACCATGTGCATCCCCTCTGACATCCAGCTGTCACCCCAAACTCTGCACCATTCCCTTGTGGGTGTTATTTCTAGTCTAGGCAAATTACTTAAGGCCTGGTCTCTGTCATACTCTTCTGGTTGAAAAGTGCCATCAAAACCCACATTATGACTCTCTTCTCCCTCTTGCCATCTCTGACAAGGTGCTTCTCTGAGACCCATTCCTAAAAACCTGTTGGCAATTCATCAAGAGTGAGGAGACAGTTCTTCTCAGTTTATCTGAGAAAAGGCTTAAAGACTACATCACCCCAAGCTAGAGATGCCTCACATGGGTGAAAGTTGGGGAAGGCCGAAAACCACCCTGTTAGGTTACATATGACTGCTCTTCTCAGTGCTCCTTTTCCCTATGGGACAGTCAGGTGGAAAGCGCTCATCTCCAAATTCACAGAGCACTGAAATCAACTCCCTGGTCCCTGTGCCAAATCAGCAGAGCAAGACTGCAGATCTGAGACTGTCCTGCAAAGACATGACAGGCAAATGGATGGCCCCAAAATGAAACTGGGCTCCTAGAAAAGGAGCTGACATCATTTTGACTTGGTCCATCTCCCTGCCTCCAGGCAACGTAAGGTATTTTTAGGTAAAGTCATTTTTGACAAATATTCCTCTAACCTCTTGATGCTCTTTGGCAAAGGAGATTCTGCAATGACCCCATACAAATCCTTTCTGGTGCCTCAGTAACCACGATCCAGACAGTTTTTCCTGATATCTAGCTTAACATCTCTCCCCTGCATGCTAAGCACATTATAAGCCCATAAGTTCCAGCTTCCAGTGGGCCCTCTCTGACACTCAAGGTGCTAATGGAGTGGCACAAAGAGGCCAGTCTAGGGACCCTAATCAGAAAGACTCATAGCCAACGCCCCTGTGAGAGGGTTTTCTCATTTTTGTTGTTTCTGGCACAGAACAGCAGGGCAGGCAGGGGCCGTGAAGTGCCCTTGAGCACTGGGGGATTTCTTACCAATACCAGTGGGAGAGGTCTGAGGATCAGGAGTCAGACACAAGCCTTTGTCTCTTACCTGCCCCAGAGGGTCAGGTTTCCTTCCACTTTACAAGTGTTTATTGTTTCAGATGAAGGATGGTAGGGGGTCACAGAGGAGGGAGAACTGTGAGATAATAAAGGATAATATTGCTTCCAAAAGTGTGTCTGGTTTTTCCACCAGTATTAACTACTCTAATAAAAGATGTTATCTTTCCCTGCAAACCTTGACTGGTCTATATCCTTTCATCACAGCTTCAACAATGTTCCTACTGCAATAAAAACATTTACAGGCAAATGAGCCTCTGGTTGTTTAGTGATGGGTTGCATCAGCAACTGAAATGAAAGCTTCCATGGGGAAATGATCTTCTGCAGCCCTTTCAGGCAACCCTATTCCCAAAAGAATCACAACTAGTCTGCCATACACTGGATTAGAAAGGTGGAAGTAACTGTTTTTTTGTTGTTGCACTTCTTGCATTGGTATAAGAAAGGAAAAAGGACCTGAAGGGCAGAGCAAAGCTGTGCTGCTGCTTCCAGCAGTAGTCCCAGCTTCTGCCAACATGGACTGTTCATGGAGCCACAGCCAAAACAAATATGTAAATAGACGAGGAATAAATCAGGTTCTGCAAAGGGTACAGTAATCCCTTAGGAAGAGGGGATTGTCAGTGGTTCACTGCTGAGCACCCTGCAGGATTGCCCTTCCCCTCATTCAGAAGTGGCAATGGGATTATTACAGCTATAGCTGATGAAGACACAATTCTTCCTAAAACTTTCTAGCAGCATAGGCTTGGACCTCAAAAGACCTTGATCAGTCTTGGCATATTAGCCATGGTGAGGATTGTATTGTGTAGGTTAAGGGGCAAACGGGAAACTCGGAACTGAGATTACAGCTATTCAAACACCTCTGGAGTCTCATCCTCTGTGCTTTCTGACTCCAGACCTCTTTCTTTTCTAGTTTATGATTTGAGAAGTGCTTGGGCTACAATTCATCCATCTATAGGGCAGATCTTGTACTCATCTCTCTTCTTAAAATAGGAAGCAATGAAGAAACATGAACAGCACAGGCTTAAGCTGAAGCACACTCTGAATGGCTCAAAAGTTCAGTTGTAACCAGCATTTCCTGAAAAATATGCTAGTGCTGCCAATGGCAGAGCTGTATGGAGTTTTGGCTTTAAAAAAATTAACTTAAAATGTTTAAAAATATTTGGCTTTTATTTTTTGAGGGAATATGCATTGATTCCCCATTCTGAAGAAAACTTAGGTCCACGGAGACTGGTGTGTTGTTGCTTTAAAGACAGAAAAGTGCCAAAAATTTAATAAATCATTGCTTTTGAGCAGAGAGAGTGCAGCATGACTGAAGGTCAGCACATTTCTGAAAAGAATGCACATTTTTCATTTTAGGATGACACATTTCTTTCTTTTAGCAGCTGTAGCAGAAAGTCAGTTGTTCACAAAGTTCCTCTTCCTCCTTCTATGCCTTCAGTTCCCAATGTTATTCCAATGGGAAGAGCAAATTTCACTCCCAGAAAAGGCAATAAATAGTTAACATGTGCTTACCATTCTGGGTGCTTGCAGACAAAGAGCCAGTCCCTCACATCAGATCTGATCAGGAAGTCAGAGACCCATATAGCAGCTCTGGAGGACAAAATCCTTTCCCACAAGACCAAGGTGAGAAGAGTTAAAGGCTTAAATGCGCCTGCTACTGCTTTGAGTTAATAATGTCCTTACATAGACCACTAGAGTCAAGATCTGTTTCCCAGCAGAGATGTTTCACCCCTTCGATATAAGGCCGTTGACCAACCTTTCCCAGTCAGGAAGCTCAAGTCATCTGTTTGCAGCTATCTAATGACAGAGAGGAAGGGCACATTTTAATTAGAACATTTGAACTCGACTTGAACTTCACAAAGATTGGTGAGGTTCAAGATGCCTGCTCAGGTGCTATTGAGTTTACAGAGCAAATGCCAAAAGGAAGTGAGAGAGAGAGGGAGAGGGATAGAAAGATCCTAATAAGGACTGTGTAGCCAGGAGTCTGACTCCATTTAAGGCACCCTGGTGGGTCATCATAGCTTTGGGTGACTTATCTCTTCCTGACACATGCTTAAAGCTGCTCACATGCTAGCTTTTATTTTTATAAGTGAATAATCCTTAAAAATGAAATAGATGTAAGTGCTTGATGGGGGCCTGCAAGGGGACTGGAAGATGGAAACTGTTTGTGAATGGGTTTGACCACAGAGCTGCTCCAAACTTCAGAATAAATGTTACTGCAAATGTTCCCCAAAGCATGTTTATAGAATCAGACTCTCACCTGGAAGGCTTTCTGGAGTCCCAGAACTTTGACAGAAGTTTTCTAAAACTCTTTGCTGATGTCGGGCTTTGGAACGAGGGAATTGATGAAGGCAGGACAGAACATAGTGACATAAATGAACTTCACATTTTGCTGATGAGACTGCTCTCACAACACTAGAGTGATTTACACCCAGTAGACAATTACACAGGTCCTCCCTGAGAGCAGCCAGAAGACCTGACGGCAATGCTCAGACTTAAAAGCTGATTTTTTAAAAAGCTCAGTGGAAGTGAATGGAACAAGTGTAGAGAAAAAAAACAGTGTCAGTGCAAGGAAACACAGGACTGGAGTTATGCAACAGCACTCATTTTTCAAAGTATAATACCATTGGGACAGAGTCATTGCCCTCCTAGTACTGCAGCTTGAACTGAAAAATCCACCTATTTTCACAGGACTGTCTGTAACAGGCTATTAAGCTATTTCATTTGGACCCAGAAGGGGAACCTGTTCCACATGCTTGACAGTGGATCAGGTTATGGTTTTTAACATAAGGAATTTATTATTTCAGAGATGCAATTAGCGAAATAAAGGGTTTCCTAATGAAGTGTCTGCTCTCTGTACCGTATTGCACAGGAGTCCTGATGCAATATGTAAAGGGGAATTTAATCAAGGCCCTCCCTTCTCCTCTATGCAACAAAAACATTCTATGGTTTCCATAGGATCTCTCACAATTTATGCTGTTTGGAGGGGGTAGGGAATCAGGACCACAGGGCTTGTTTGGAATTAATCTTAAAAAGTTCAACATGTAAGACACTTTGTGCACAGCTCTGACACGTTCCCATCAGTGTGGAAGAGGATGTCTGGACTCTCCCACTGGCAACAGAAATTAATTCAGTTTAGCCAATGGAAACCCCATGAAAACCATCAATGTTCCCCTGAAAGCCAGGAATGTGGCCCATCCCGGGTTTTTTTTGTTCTGTGAATTAAACTAGATTTAACAGTGTTTTTGTACATGTCTGAACTACTGACTGCCAAAGATGCATCATTTTACTGAACTACATCTGCTGCATGCAAGGGCTACCTCCCTCATGGTATGACTGAAAAACCTAAGGAAGCAGCTCCGTCTTCAATAGCAAAACTGGAGTAAGAGTTTCAGAGCCTTACCTGTGCTTGGTCTTTCCTAGGGACACTCAGGTAGGGCCACCTCATAAGTTGCATCATTGAAAGGATGCAGGCAAAGCATATCAACCATTACCTAGGCTGCAGGAATCTTCCACCAGGCAACAGCTGGGGAATGAAGCAGATCTGCCAGAGCCAGGAGTTTCTAAGACCTGTTTTGCCTCTGGAGGAAATATTAACAACTCAGTCCCAAAGAGCACAAAGCAGGGAAGTCTCTGCAACTGGCCTCAGAAGAGTCTTTGACCTGGATGTTCTCTGGTCTGCAGCTGCAGGACTTTTCACTGGGTGACGCAGTGTGCTCCAGTTGCACAATATGGACTTAACACTTTTAAAATGTCTCATCATTAAATAGTTGGAGTTACCCTGTGCAGGAGGCAAAATCATCGTCTCTGTGGGCAATCCTAGCTCAGGCACTATGAGTGACTAGGCTGGACAGGACTGTGTTTTGCTTTGCCTGTTAATAGATGGCAGTAGTGGTACTTCTATTCTCAGGGCTAGATCATGCCCCTCATCTTGGAGATATTATTTATAAGAACTAAACTGAAGCTGGAATCAGCTATAAATTTAGCTGTAGGAGTGCTGGATTTATAGCAGTATAAATGACCTTCAAACCTGTGCCTTTGGCATGTCTGAGAGAGTAGGATCCATGGGCAGGTCTGAAATTGTAGGAGCATCCTACTATAAGCTTTATTAGAAAGACCGCAGACTGTCTGAAGGCTACAGAGCTTATACATGGTGACAATCCCCTGCAGCTGCCTCTGTGTTCCCTCTGTTGCCTCTCTTTCCCCTTTCCTCCATCTCTGTGATTTGGATCAATGTTTAAGGTAGGACACAGCCTCCTCCCTAACTCCACAAACTCTTCAGATTATGCAGTAGTCTTTGGTCATGTACATTTTATTGGGTTTTGCTTATTAAAGAAGCACCAGAATGAAATCTGGGTGCAACTGAGTCAGTGACTAAACTGCAAGTGACTTAATAGGGCCAAGGCTGCAGCCCATAGGCTTCATCTGCAGTACTGATAATGAATACCAGACACAGACTTTGAAGTCATTTTGTGGGCTGATGATATAGAATCTCTGAAAAAGCTGTCGCTAGTAAGTAAAATCCTCAAATACCTGTGCAAGGTTGTGGTCATCAATCAATCGCCTTTTTTATATCCACGTCAGAATGGAGATATATTGAATCCATGAGCTCATCTGGTATTTGAAGTTAATTAATTACATCTCCCTATAAATTTCAGTGGATTCAAGTTTTGCAACAATATCCTGGGGAAAAGGGAATATGGCTGCATTTCTTTCTTTCCCTTTTGTTGAAAGAAACCAACAGAGTTTTAAATTAGATGTCACATATTTATTAGATATATTGTATAGTTTCCTTTTGTCCCTCCCCCTCCTATTAACTACCTCCACCAGAAGTTTAAAATTTTGTCCAAGATACAAATATTCTGAAAGCAATAAGGAAGTTATAATTAAGAAATCAAATATCTGAGAGCTGTGGGACAAATTACACTTCTGTTATGCTGGGGCAGTCCCAATAATGCAGGGGGCAGAACATGGTTGTGTATATCAAAACTAGAGTATTAGAAGTTGGCTCAGCATGAACATGTTTCTTAAAGTAATTATAGATATGCCAAAGGAAATGTCCAAGGCTAGCCAAGATAATCAACAAAGTTCCTTGAGCCAACATCTCATATTCTTTTAAGATAAACCTAAACAATATTTCTGTTTATGGTTTCCCAAGTCTCTTGATAGTGTCTATTAAAAAATAAGAAGAATTAGAGGAAAGGACTAGAAAACAACTGTTTAACAGTTGGAAGGGTAGCATTTTGAAACTGGCTTCTTCAGTACATTCTGTACCAGCATGAAATGGAGAAGTTTTGAAATAAATCACATTCACTGAGAAACCACATTCACTGAGAGTCACAAAATGGGCTTTGTGCATTGGGAGAAACCTTTTTGAATGCTTCCTATGTACAGTTGCAAAGGCCACTGAAGAGAGTGAACAGCTACTTTTTCTTTGCCACTTTGCACAGAAAGTTGAATGGAATAGATGTTTCTGTTGAATGGAACTTGACTGACTACATCTGAGCTGAATTACAGGTACTGGAAAGTGACAGAGAAGGACTTGTTCATGTCCTGTAGGAGTACACAATTCGCTTTTTCGCTGCATCTGCTTTGATCCTCTGCTGTAAATGAAGGGTATTGCATACTGGAGACAAACCAGTCTTGTAACCAGAGAACAGTGAAAGACAGACCTACCAACATGTGTGAATACACTGGTATGGGAGGCTCATAAAAGAAGGCACAAAATAGATTCCCCCTTGGTTTCTAAAAGAAAGGCATCTCACTAGAAAATCATTGGCAATGATGTGTGTGGCACGAACCCAGCTGTACCAGTGCTGCCATCTTCCAGAAGGGCCATTAAATCCCCCCCAGTTATTAAAATACTATGGCAACTACAGCAACAAAAAAATACTCGGCATAGTACCATGGGCATATTTCAGTTTGCAGTGCTTCACCCTCCCTGCTCTTTCACTCTACTGCACTCAGCAGCACTGCTCCTCTCCAGATGCATTCGTCAGGCTGCAGCTTAGGCACCAGCAGTGCTCAGGACCTTATGGGCCCTGGAAATCCAGGCTTTTGCCTGAGCAACTCAAGCCTGTTGTAAGGCTTATTTATTTTCCCTTTCCCTTTGCAGGTATACAGGTCCAGCAAGCCCATTTCAGGACAAAAAAGATACGTCTAGCAAGACATGTCCAGCAAGACATTTCAGGAGAAGGCAGTTCCTGTGGGCAGGAAGCCCTCCAATGCCAACTGCATCTTCCCTAAGGTGTTTTTCACTTCTGAAAGTGTGGAAGGAACGCATCTTGCACTTGCTGGCCAAAGGCAGCTGCACAGTGTGAAACAAGGAAACAAAACCAACACAGTTCTGCACACAGGGACTGAGAATAGAGTTTGTCCCAGGCAGGTCCATTGACTACTCCCTCACTGGCCACCACTGTGCTAAGATGCTCTCTCCCTCCCAGTACACTATGTGTTTTGGGAAAGTTAAGGCTGAGGTCCCCACTGTGATCCCAACAATCTCTCTGTGTATTAGGTTTGGCTATGCCATTGTGCGGCAAAGGCAAGGATAATTTTGTATGCATTTTTGGGAGAACTCTTTCTTTTGAATTGTGTCTGAGATAATGCGAGTGCATATACAAATGCCTTTAAGTGCTTGTACAGAGCATCTATAAATGTCTACGTTTCCTCTTGTTTCTGACTCAAAGAAATGTCTTTATTAAGCCTTGGTAGCAACCCTACTTGCTTATAAATGCAGAATTCCCATATGAGCCTTACTGCCAGCTGTGGCTTGATGCCTCTGGCTGCAGCTGCCTGCAGCAGATCCAAGGGAGAGGATCGGCTGTGGCTTCCTGATGGACAGTGTTCATACTGCCTGTAGCTCTCCCAGGGACACTGTGATCCCCTAGGAGATCTAAGAACTCAAATGATGTTTATTTTGCATCCCTCAATCCTTTATTCATAGTCCTTTCTGTCCCCACAGTGCATTCGCATTGGGGCTATGATGCAATAAAGAAGCATTACCACAGAACCTCTAAGAGCAATATCGGAAACAAATTATCCTAAAGGAATTTGGAGTCTTAGCACCAGAAGGAAAATGCTGATTCACTGAAAATCCTGTTCATTGCTAAGCAGCTACAAAACCAGGACTCTGTACACTGGCTTTAGCCAAGAGTAATATTATCATTGTTAGACTCAACACCCATCAGTCCTGTGACCCACTTCCCCTAAGTGTCTGTCGAAACTGCTAACCTGGAGGTGAACAGTTCAAATTTTCTTCTTTTTGGGCAGCTATTGCCTGCCACAGGAGGTGCATGTTCTACACAGAACCACAGCGCTGATGGAACCCAGTGGGAGTGGATTAGTCCCAAACATGACGTCAATACTATCAATCCTCTGCTTGTGTATCAAGCGTGGGTTGTTGATTCATCATGCAACATAACAAGCCTGAAGGAAGATGCTTTGAATAACGCATAGCAAAAAGTGAAAAAACAAGACCATGCATGCCTACTAGGGTGGCCAGCACCAACCCCAGCTCAGGTGCTCCTCCCTGATGAGAACCTCTCCTCACTGTTAGAGTGAAAATACTTTTCTTCTGTGTCCTGCCCATTGCAATCTCCATGTGATACTGCTACACACTAATTGGGGCCCCTAAGGCATTTCTTTTCTTTACTGAGTAGTAAAATAAACTGGCCCACAATATGCTTTTCCTCTCTCCAAATCAAATAACTCAGAAAAAAGCACTCCTCGGTCAGACCACACACACAAAAATCTTGACATTTTTGTTTTGTCTTGCAAGTTAAGTGTATATGGCCAATATAAATCCCTGGAAGCCTACCAGCAGGCACCTTGATCAGAGTGCAGCAGGTTTATAACAGGTATGGCTCAGTAAATTCTGCACCTTGTCTTTCTTGAAGAACTGCTGCAGCCTTCTATGGTAACATTAGTTCTGCTTTTTCCTCATTAAAACCTGTTTCCTCACCTTGATCATGAACTTTCTGCCTCAAAGGAGTAATAGGAATAATGAAATCCCCACTTCATTCCAAGCCAGCAGTGCAATCAGGCAGTAAGACGACAAGACTTAGTGAGTGTGCAGGATTCTACCTTGAAGAGAAATATTTTCTGGATTGTTTAGAAGAAATTAGCGCTCAGGTAAAAAAACTAACAGAAACAAGGCAAGTCTCACTGTGCTCTGGTATCCTCCTCCCATCAAAACGAAAGAGAAAACTTTCTACCTTACAATGAGCTGAAAACTAGAAAGGACCCTTGGGCGTTCTGAGTGTTTTTATGTAAGGTGTCCAAGGCACAGTGGCAGAGTAGCATGTGTGCAACTTTGGATCTAATCAAATGTGTTTAACTGAAAAATTCTCCTTGACAGAAAATACAGCCTTATCAAAAACAGAAGCTCTCTGAACATATCACATGTTAGGAAAGTTAAGTTTTCCAGATGGAAATTAAGAAGAGTCTGTATGCTGGAAAAAAACAGTTTAGTGAAAGTTTTTGACCATACACCCTTCTGGCCCCACGTCTGGAACTTGAGCTTTATCTGGATGTAGGGTTTGGGGCAGGCAGGGTTTCACATTTCCTCCTTCCCCACCCCTCACTTCTAGCCTCTTCCCTCCCTTACCACCATCTGACTAGGCTAAAGAGTATGAAGGGATGAAGATGGGAAACCCCCAGCCTATGTTGATGCACATACTGTTTCCTGGAAAAGGAGACTCAGAAGATGGGAAGGTGTCTGAAGAGAGAGCTTTGGAATATGGGGAACAGAGAGAAAGAACTAAGCAAACAACAATGTTGCAGAAAGATCAGAAGGCCCCTAGAACTACTGAAAACAAAGAGTTTCAAGCCTGGTCTGCCCCCAAAATTGAGTAAATAAATAAAGGCTGTAGACTTCTTGATTAAGTGGGCCTAGAAGCTATGTTTATTTTCCGACTGCCTTCTGATGTGAAAGCAAGTGCTCATTTCTGCAGGAAAGCCAGGAAAGTTTGAAGGATGAAGCATTTCAAGAGGCTATTTTTGCTTGAGATGTTAATGGGGTAGTGATGAGGGAAGAGAGAAACAGATTTTCATCTTGTCTCCGGTCCTCCTGTTCTGACCGCAGTGCTGCGATGTTGCAAGTGCTACCAGGCAGCAAGGCTTGGGGCTGGCCCTGGCACAGGGGCTCGAGGTGGCCACCGTGTCAGCCCACTCCCACTCCCTGCAGACCTGAGATGAAGCATGAAAGCTGACATGAGCTAGATATTCCTCCAAGAGGTTTCCAACTCAGGGAAGGGTCAGGCCCCCTTGGTAACAACATCTGTGCCAGCTTTGCTAATCCACTCTTGTTCGTGACTCGCCATCCAGAGCAAGACCTCCTGCACAGTATCAGCTGGGGCTGGTGAATGCATGAGCTCTGTCATTTACAGATTTCACTAAAAGAAACATAAATGAAACATGAAAAATTAACACCAGTCCCTGGATGGCTCAGCCATGCCGATTCTCACGAGCATCAATTAGTAAATACCTCAACTAGAACCAGCACGTTTTCAGTGCAAAATGATCCCACCTTTCACTGCAGTCTCCTCCCCAAAATAGCTCACACTGGGCCCAAGCACATGCAGTAAAGTACATGGGTTTATTTTTTTAAAACAGCACCAGACTGAACTTTTACTTTAAATAAAACAAACAATTGCTAATGATCCTTTCCCACCTTCAGTACCTTTGGCCTTTTTTCTCCCCTTTCCTTCTTGGTCCTAGACATTTTACAAACACTTGTAAATAACCATATCCAGGCCAAACAGAGAGTCATTCTTCATTCTAAACAGGACATCAGGGATGGTGAAAAAACAGTGTTTGTGGCTGGAATTCATTGTACAAAGGTGGAGGAAATATAGGACTATTTCTGTGTCTGGAAACAGATGACGAGTGTTTGTTTTTAATGCAGCATGTTAGAGAACAGATTAGATAATAAAATCCTAAACAGAAGACCTCATGCTCCACCAAATCTGAAATAAACTGGTAAGAGATGTCTCAGTGAACTCCAACTCCTTCTGGGCCTTGCCATACCCTGAGGTCAGAGTTGCAGGGATGGATCATTTCAGTCCATCACCAATCAACTATAAATGACTCTTTACTGTGGCCTGGTGGGGTCAGGAATAGCAGATCTGGTATTCTGGTCTTTTGGGAGGAATTAATATGGTATTGCTGCAGCTGTGCCTGCTCCATTGAGCCTTTCACTTGTAATAGGTGGTGCACAATCATCAACCTGCCTTCTAGGAAATATATGTAAAAATATAAGATTTTCTGAATTATCCAAAATATTTAGGAATCTTGATTACAGATGTGGCATAAGATCTTTTGTTCCAGAGAAGGTTGTCCTCATTGAAGTTGATAAGCTCTGTTTTCTCAAGTACATTACAAATTGCATTTAATCGTAATCATTAGAGCTACATTAACACAGTTTGACCCCAAAACATTTCTGGATTTTTCAGAAAAGCAAGACATACAGAAAGAATTAATGTGGCTCAACCTGAAACATTTTGCTCACCTTGAATCATTTAAAAAGCTATACTGCATCTTTCTAGGGCAGGTCATTTTATTAACAGGCAACACACAGTTTTGAAACAAAACAATGAAAAATACAGCCTATCCAGCAGTATAACTCATTGTTTTCAAAGCTATGTTTGCTTGTTAGTTTTGGATGAAAAATGAATGCAAGCTGAGTTTTACTTCTGATTCATTACTGGGTTTAGTTCCCTGGAACACTGTCTAACAACAAATATAGTAAACCTATTGTTTTTAGACTAAGAGTTAGATAAGTACTTGTTCTGTTGAGTAGGCTTAATTGAAATATTTTGAACAGAGCAGCCCTCCACCCCCACACTTTCTCTTATCAAAAATGGGTCTCTTTCAATATTATGAACATTTTCCCTTGAAACGGATCATTTCCAGTGGAATTTTCCACAGAAGGCACAAACCTAAATGCAGAAAGCCCATGACATTTTGTTCAGAGTTGATATGATGCCTGGTGTCTGCACTCCACTGTGGGAGCCTTGCAGGGACATGTCGAGCAACTCTGCCCAGAAGCCTCTTGCGTGGCCTGGCCAGCGCTGCAGGATGAGGGGTGGCAAGAGGCAGCCACAAGACCCCATGGGCCATGGCGCACCACAGACCCTTGTGGGAAAAGGATATGCCAAGAATAAGGTTGAACTTAAAACTGGAGGCAACTTTTCAGCATCTCTAAACCTATGATTTTCTTTAAAAAATAAACTCAGTGAAGTTTTATGCTTGTCCTAACTGTTTGTGTGTCCTTAGTACTGAAATTACATTTTTCCCATGGGAAGGACATTATATTTTTCTTTACCCTTTAATGCCAGCCACTCCACTGCCCCAAATTTCGTTGAAACACCATAAGCATAACCTTAAGCAATTTTCAAAACCTTTATTTGTAATAATCTTTGTTTCTTTTATAGCTTCCTTACATTTTCTATGCATCTGCCAAATTCCTACCTGCACCACAACAGTGCATAACAAATCAAAATAAGATGGTCTAGTTTGAAAAATATAAACAGAAGTTGCCACAGAAGAAAAAAAACTTAAGAGGAGAAAGTTTACACAGGAAATAATGACCAGTTCCTGATATTCACCTTCTGGAGCTTTGCAAGCTCTCTGTTCACTTTGACAGTCTTAACTTAATCTGTTGCAGCTCAGTCATATGGCCCATCTGATTCCTCAGATTTTAGTGTTTTTCCTACCAGCTTTCTCTGGGCCCTCTAAAGGAAGAAGGAAGTTCTGATTAATTAAAGATTTATGAAGAATGTTTACTTTCCTTGATGGTTTTGTTTCTTCCTGATTCCTCTTGGTAGGCTGGAAAACGAACTTCCAATTCTTGCTTGTAAGAAACTTGCCATTGCTCTTTCTTGGTAAATAAATGCTATTTCCCATGGAAACTTAAAGATACTTTCTGGAAGTTGACCATAAAACCCCTCCTCCTAGTTTATATCTTCTACTTTTCCTGGAAAGAGAGGGATGAGCTGACAGAAGCAGTAGTTTTCAATGCCTCAAAATTGTGTATGACTAGCCATGGGAAAGCAAGAGCCAGTGGTCTGGGCCAGGATCAAGGGATGAAAAAGAAGTGGGGCACATGGGTACATTGTTGATGAAATCAACCTTTTCCACAATGAACCATAGTAGACTACCTCAGTGTTATTGGTTATGATCAACCTCCACTGACATCCTTGCCTGGAGTCAAGGTTGGAAAAGGAGGGAACAGAGGTTAGGTAGGGTACTTGATTTAGCAACCTGAACTCCTGAATGGAAAGGAAGAGGGTAGGGAATAAGGATTTTCAAAGAGGAACTGAATGCTGTTATTTTTGGCCTTCTCAGAAGTTTCCACAAAGTGAACAACTTTCAGCTGAGTAAGCGTCAGGAGCTCAAATAGGGGGCCCAGATCCACATCAGACTTCTCAAAACGTTCGCTTCTCAGGTTATTAAGTTTGGTCTTTGCCCTCTTGAGGCCTGTGAAATGAATCAATGTCTCCTGCCAACCACCAAGGGATTTGCTGTCTTCATGCCTCATTGAAACATCAAAAACTAACCAGTGAGGTGAGAGTTTCTCAGTCATAGATTGCACAATGCTCCAAACACTAACGCTCTATGTACAGAAAAAATATCCTGAAGGCAGGTCTCTTCACACTGTTGTTGATAGTTTTTCTAGCCGCTATTTCTCTTTAAGATCCCAGTTTATACTTAAAGGCCAATATATATTAATGTTGTTTTGTCTGCAAAATGTTGCAGGCAGGCAGGCAGCTGCATTTGGCAGAAACTGTGTGAAAAAGCCGAAATCCTTAGCTGGTAGAGATACTGTACAGACTGAACTCTCTGAAAAATGCCAGCATCATTAAAAAAAAAATAAAGATAATTGCCATTGGTGTAACTGTAGCAATTTGGTTATAAATGAAGCCCTACATCTTCCCTTGAGTATTCTTCAAAATCTTTTCCTTTGGGAAGATGTTGCTTGGCTCTCATAGCATGAGAAGTGTGCAGGAAAAATCAAGTTATTATTGATGTCTCTTCTGAAACCTAGTGGTGATGAAGTTCAGTCAGCAGTTTATCTTTCTGAACTAAGTTGAAAACACTGCTCATGGCTATACAAACTACATAGGCTGCACAAAACTAATGTTACCTTCCAATACTCACAAAGAATTACTAGAAGACATTCTGAAGAAGTCATTAAATCAGCAAATTAGTGATAGAATTGTGATTAACGACATCTGGAAACAGACCAGAGGTTAACTGGGAATTTCCTCCTCTACATTAAGAGTGTGAGTTTAGGAGCATTTGGTTTAGTCCTTTTCATGAGCTTAGCAGAGCCAGGCAGCCTTTCAGAGAGGAGTGATGGACTATGCACAATTAAATCACTGGACTCTTTCCATTAACTTCAAAAGCTTTTGGAAAGCACTCCATAGGGATTGGTTTTCTGTGGCAATTCTGCAGTGCTCTCTAGTCAATATGTGTATAACAGATATTTTTTCCTCAGGAAACTTGTTGGCATGAACATTGGGCCCATGATAACTGCAGGAACTAAATCTAGAAGACTTTGAGAGTTGTTAGCAGCCCATAATTTCAGTCTCGTATCTCACCCTTATCACTTATTACTTCCTTCAGAACAGAGACTTGGTTTTGAACTTGGACTTGCTTCAGACCAGTTCTGTTCCCCTAATGTAGGAAACATCCTCCATCACCATCAGAATCTCAGACTAGACACTCCTGAGCCATCATGCTAACTTTCAGCCTCCTACAACATGAGTCCATGGCCCCACTAAGTTTATGCTGCTATCTGTCATCATGCTTCTGTGGCAACACAAACTGCTATGTCTACTCACTGAAGGTGCTTCCCATATGGTCCACAAGGAGTTCAGATAGAGAAGCTCCAAGTGCTTATCTGGATGGTTTCAGGTACACTCATATGTGGTGATATTTTAAATCATGACCATCTGAACTCAAATCTAGTGCCACTCTGCGAACACAGTCTGCCCTGGAAACACTTAAGCATCACAGGTTACTGTCTTAAGTAAATGGAATATAGTATTAAAGACTTCAACTTCACACTACTTTATATTTCATTACTTTCATCTATCATCTAAAAAAAATGTTGAGGAAAGCCAGGAAGTGGTTAAGCTGCTTTTTACTTACACTATTATGGCAAATCTACATTTTTCTGTTAATTTCCAGCAAAACACCTGCATATTTTTAGGTTGTTCTCCCTTCTACACTACAGTCTCTGTTGATGTCAAGCACTGGGTCAGCTTAAGTGACTCTGTATTGGTATCTCACAGTTGGAGTGGGATTCAGCAGCTTTGGAACCTGTGTGGCAGCAGTTATTTAGTAACTTATGACAGTGCCTCAGTCTATGGGCAGGACAGAAGGAGGGACTCCCAAGCACAGTCATGGCTAAAAAGTGTGTGATGGAGTCAGAGTTTTACCTGAGCAAGCCAGATTTATTTCACTAAAATATAAACTGCACTTTTTTCAGAAGTGGAGAAGTGTATGGTTTTGTTAAAATTTTTCATGTGAAAATGTTTTGTTTGATTGTTTGTTAGTTTTGTTTTGTTGTGTTGTGTTTTGGTTTGGTTTTTTTGTGAAAACAGGGCACTGGAAATTTTCATCCCATCTCTACTGCATTGCATGCAGAAGACAAGGCTGGGTGGGAAGGGACATATACCCAGCATAAGATTTGTCCAACTACAGTTTGTGTGATACATCATTGTGTTACTGCACAACGGGATAGGGAATCCATTATGGGAGACCCTGCCCAGGGTATGACCAGGGGACATATCCCTCAGAAGCCTGGCACAAGGCAGTTGGGGAAAGAAGACAATATAACTGAGCTTCCTTGAAATCATTGCAACAATACACACCATACAAGTCTAGGTTCTTTGCTTCTGGTGTGTTTCAAGGTTTCTTATAAGCAAAATCTGCAGCCTAGCTCCTGTCTCTACCTGTATGTTTTAACTGAAATAACTCTTTACCTGTATACTGCAGCATGTCCTGCCATAAAATACCAATCTTATTACAATGAGCTTTACACAGAGCCAATTGTTCTAACATCCAATTTTGAAATGTTTTAGTTGTACCCATTCCTTACAAAATACTGACCTCAGGGAGGTTGTGTAAAATGTCCCATACCCCCATGTCACATTTGCATTCTGGGGAGTAAAGGTGGACATAGATTCCAGTCCCAGAGAGGAACAGGGATTTAAGGATTATGTTTCCCATTAACATTTCTCATCTGCTCACTCTAGTTGCTCTTCACCCAGCATGCTGGTTTGCAGTTGCCTCCTGAAGTATCGAGCCCTCCCACACAGGGAACAGGCAGCACACATACTGAGCCCGGGGCTGGCAGCTTCATTAGGTGTCTGCAAATACAGTAATGCTATTAGAATATGAGACTTTCTGTGGCTGAATGCCAAAGTCTACTGGCTTACCCTTCACTGCAGTGAGGATAAGGAAAGCTAGCATTTCACTCAACCATCAAACCCATGAATTGACCTTGATAAGTAGATGAGTGGAATTTTTCAGATTTGGAGTTATAATAGTCAATGACTCCACAATCACTGGTGGTATTGGGAAGTTCACATAATCAGTCTTCACAAAGTTCCTAATTTTGCCTGGCAGACATTGTATACGGTATGTAGAATATTAATATTGCATTCAGTTCTGGACAGCTGAGTAACAGTAGTGAAAACAAATTGGAAGGAATTCAGAGAAACACAGCAAAATGATGGAGTGGCTAGAGAGACTGATTTATGTGGGGTTATAGCAAAAGAATTGTGTGTTCTGTTTTGGCCAAAAATGCATGGGAGAAAAGATGATTTGCAGAGCCATAATATAAGCACTTTTGGCTCTCTGAAATGGAGACATCACAGTAGTGGAAGAAAATTTGCACTCCTACCAGGATGTACAATTAGAATCATTAGAAGAAATTAAGTAAATAATAGTTAAGATCAAAAAAGTCATATTTCTCCGTTATCTCCCAGATCAACTGGCAAAAATAAATCCCCCAAACTGAGGACTAGTGGTGGGAAAAACATTAAAGGTTAATGAGGAGATAAGGAGAAATTAGGAGAAATAAGAAATTTGCAATATGTAATGTCTTCTGAATATCTTGTTGAGGACTCAAGAGATTCTTCATTGCAGGAAGGGAAAAGAATTTCAAGTACCAGTAGGGAGGTGCTGAAAAACCATGAGTGATTTAGAAGAAACCCACAAGCCATTTCCCAGCTGCTGACACAGAGAAGGACAGCAAAGCTTAATCAGGGCTGTGGTGCATACTCCTCAGGTGTCTTGACTCCAGGCCAAACCTTGTTTCCTACCAAGCCTGAAGGAAAGGTCCAGACTCCAGAGGACAGCCAAAATTTGAATCTTAGGCATCCAGTTCTGGCTCATGTCTAGTTTAAGGTGACACTTATACATATGTTAAAGAGAAGTAATATATGCAAGACAGAGCCTTCTACGCTCTGTCAGTCTGTCCCTCCTGCCAGTGACAGAAACTTACAGTGCAGCTGTCAAAACCTCCAACATAGGAGTAGTGCGGAAGGAATACACACTTCTCTTTGGCAAACTTACTATCTAAAAACATACGTGCAGAGGAACACCCACCAAGGGTCTGTGCTGTGTCCCAGGAGAAAGGACTCTCTTCAAGAGGACAGTAAGTTTCTTTGGAAGGGGATAAGTGGAAATCATGTACAAACAAGATATCAAACAGGGCCTCTTGCATATTACCCCAAAGGCAAAGATTTAGTTACTCTACTCTAGGAGGAGGATTTGGATACCCATGACCTCTGCACTGTCACATTTTGTGAGGAACATGCATGCTTCAAGAATCTGTACATGCCAGAAATTAGCTTCCCAGGCATGGGCTGTGACATACATCATTGCTGCTCTCTGCATACAGCTCTCCTTATGGGAAGAGCAAGGTGAAGTTATGCCATGGGAGTGTTGTCTCATCTTTTCCAGTGGTCCTTATTTCCTTTTAGATTTAGGAGATTTTTAATAAAAAGAAGGTCTTTTAAGTGCAAACCTTTCCAGAAAATAAAACTGATATTTCTATTTCACATTCTCAGGTTCTTGTGTATTAAGACATACATTGGATTCACACTTAATGCAGAATATTGCTCTTGGATGTTGCAGAGATTTTGCTCAGCCCTTCACCATCATTAGAGAGAGAAATTGTATTTTAACATCTGATATAGTGGAGCATGAACCCTGACAGATCAAGACCTCACTGTGCCAGGGTGATACTCTTTGGCACAGAAGAGAGCTCAGTATAGTAGGTAAAAGAGGACTGGGGCTTCTCACACCAGTCCCTGGGACATTGAGTGCTTTTTTTATGAAAATCTGCTTTTCCTTATACTAAAAGGTGCTGGTAATAACTCAGCGTACTCCCCTGTCCTTTCACACACCAGAGCACGTCGTTCTGGACAGTTACCTCCCAAATGCTCCTTGACATATCCCCAAAAGCATCAGTGCTGTGATCTCCTGCCACTGTAAGCACCGCAGTGACCAGCAAATGTTGCTGATGAAAGCTGTTCATGGCCCACACACATTCCTCTCCAGTGACAGTCAGGCCAGCTAAGTCAGGCAGTACCGTACCGAGGAGATTTAAAATGGATCCTGACACAATCAGGCTCTTTTCCCTCTCCCAGCACCAAGATATATATAGAGAAGAACTTTGAATTAAGAAAAAAAAAAGAGAGAAAGAGAGAAAACTACTGTATGGATATATTCCCATTTTACCTAGAGTAACTCCTCTCTGTACAACTCATACAACTCACATATCTAATAAAGTGTAGAGGTTGGGTAGTCCTTACTGGATCTAGGTGATTAACATCAACATGCAGAAATAACTATTTAAGTGCCGGTCCACCTTATCTTAGTTGGTGATGCAGTTAATATCACTTTCTCACTAGCTCATGGAGTTGAATCTGAGGAGATGACCTTGGAATTAACTAGGACAGAGCCCCACACCATGAATTCCCATGCTTTTGGGAGCACTTGTAACTAGGAACACAAAAGCCAGAGTACTTAGAGTAGTTCTTTGCAGTAGGATGCAACAAAATAGCTCATTATGTCTTGTCCAAGAGATTTTGCTAGTACCCTCAAGTTAAAGAAAAAAAAAAAAAAGATGAAAGAGAGCCTGGCATGTAATCTCTTCCTACTAGAAATAAAACAAACCAGAAGAGGAAGCTAATCTGGACGCAGACAGTCATTTAGTTAATTAAAAAGTACAGAGGAGATGTGGATCTTCATAACATTTTTACTGCCTTTCTTCAATAGTATTACCAGCCCAGTACTTTTGAAAATTCATTCCAGGGACTGTTTTCTGGAGGAAGCAGCTGTAGATTCTGCAGCAGTATTTCCCACTGCCTCACTGCAGAGCAGACTCTGGAACTGCACATGTGGAGCCAAGTAATGCTGATTACTACTCGTAGTTGACCTAAGATCAAAGCTTCAGGGATCAAAATACAATAGGAGTTTGCCTTTAACACCATCTGTGTTGGCTGGAACGTATAATCTGTCACCAGCCATATATCATCTGATATCTTGATCCAGCAGCATACAAAAGGGAAATTGCCAGATGAGTATTTTCATTGATTTTAGTAGGGCTACTTCCCTGGGTACTATCACAAGTTTGCCTCAGTATTTCTCTGGACCAAATTTAAGATCTTTAGTTCATCAGCAGAATCTGGTCATTTTGGTGAGGTGACAGCATTTAAGTGGATTTATGCTGATTTGCATTGACTAGCAGTCTAAAACTCAATTTAAATCTTTCTATGCTTAAGAATGAGATGAGGAAAGAGACTTTGCTTGAGGCTTTAGGTTTTGACTTTTAGCTGGAGTTCTAAGTCCACCTCTGTGCATGATGTGCACAGAAAACCATAGCAATGCCCTGGTTCCCAAAGAAAACCAGGTGACAGGCTGACAATCACTGCCTCTGCCCAGGGACATGTTTACTTGGGGCTGGTGGCTGCTCACTTTCATGCCACAAGTGTAACCAGATTGCCTTGTGGCAGTGGCTACTCTGCAGGATTACCTGTGTCAGGAGATGCATTTTGTGTGTTACGCTGACCAGTGTGTTAGTTGGTACATCTTGACCAAAACTGTCCTATCTTCCATGTACCTTAAAATGTAGGTTAATTATAGAAATGCTATACCTAGCAAAATCTTGTCAAGACAGATCAGAAGCATTGCCTTCTGCACAAATGGTCTGACCTAGGGGAAAGTCTGATCCAACTCAGAATGATTTCTTTCCCTCATTAATCCTTTATGAATTGCTTTAGTCACTAGAAATCACCAGCATACCTATGCTGCAATTACTCCCCAGCTTCACCTGGTCACCACAGACAGAGATTAAGGCAGTACAGAACTCTAAATCCACTGAACTGTGTAACATGTTACTTTTGGCCTCCTGTGTTAAAATATTTTAAACTCTGCAGCAAGCTTTTAAATAATCACATTTCCTCAGGGTTGCCAGAAGCAAATGTAAATACAGGAGTTCAAAAGAAGAATCCAGTTTTCACAGCTGCATTTTAGTTAAATTAAAAAAAAAAAAAAAAAGAAGAAGAAAAAGAAGAAAGACAAACTGACCTAAAAGCTTTTGAAAATACAGAGCAGGGCAGACAAAAGTAATTGTTCTAAAGCTCTTATTGATATTTTATGTACTCTATCATTTCCAGATTTGAAAAAATCTTCTTTTTTCTAAGAAAGCATTACTTTAAAGTCATATAGGACTTAGAAACATCTTGCTTAGAACTAGTACCAGGGCTTTAAGAAGCAATAAAATATACCACAGCTAGAAAAACATGCCATTTCAGCTACAGTTTATGACTAATTGATTCTTGAGCATTGCCTAATTGTGTGACACTGGTTAACCAAACAACAATGCATTTTTTCACAGGATCCGATATTAGCTCAGACCATTCTGTGACCTCCCCCTGTTGAGAGACACATCGTATTTTTGATCATAAATCTAACAGGGTAAGGGCTGGAAAAGGGATTCCTGTTTTGTTTTTGGATTTTAACTGAGGTTAAAAATTTCTAGCTGTTGTCATTTATATAGGGAGCAATATATTTTAGTGAGAGCTATGGCTCAGAGAAATGTGGATACCAAAGCTGTGCTGCTGAGCTTTGTGTTTATTTAGACACAGCAACGAGTTGGATTTGTGTGTAGAGTCATACTTGAGTCATGGTTAAATTAATCTTGGATTTCTTCACTGAACTGATTCCCCAAATTCATTTGAGGAACTAGGAAAAAACTATGAGAGAAACATTATATGAAAGAGTATTTTGACTATGAAAATCTTTAAGTGCTCAAAATAATCTCTCTGCTTCCTCCAAGTCATGGATGCTGAGCAAATCATATCATCTTAGGCAAACAAATTTCCACCAAAAAATTAGTATTTGTGGTTACAAAAACTGTACAAATTTATATGTTAAATAAATTTTGGGACAGATTAAAATTTTGCAGTAATATAGTCTAAAATACAGGTTTTTACTTCTTAAGATTGTCACTGGTCCCTAAGGTTAATTAAATTTCTTTAAAAAAAGAAAATATATTATTCTACAAGAACGTGGTTTTACATTTTTTAATGCTAAGAAGAAAAATAATCATATACACTTCAGTGTGATTTGAAAACATATTATTACTGTTTTAACTGATCAACTGAGAAACTGATATATTTTCATGAGTGAGATGCTCATAGGTATTAAAGCACCGTTTGCTTGGGAATACATGCCAAGGAACCGACCTGCTGAATTTCAAAGTAAAATTTTACACTCTGCTGCACAGCTTCTTGTTGACATTCCATTGAGAAAAAGAAATGGGAAAGTTACTTTTTGTGGCTGGACTATGATGATGAATTTGGTCTATTTTTGAGGCTATGGTCTAACAAATTAAACGTCTCATAATGCAGTTGTCAATCTTAATTTGAAATATCCCCTTTGATTTACTTAAGACTAAGCATTTGCAGTAAGCAGCTAGTTACCTGGGCACTGAAGTAGTGCTACATATATGGAGACCACTTTGGTGCAAGGAAAGGATTTTACATTTAGAAAAATATTGCTGTTACTGACTTTTACACAAGCCCTTGAGCAAAACTAGTGTTTGCACATTCATTGTTTCTTTCACTGCGCTTAACTCCTCTGATTTATTTTCGTTTGCTGATAAAGGGACTGGAGAAGTGATGGGAGTAATTGATGAGCCGTGATGCAAATTCCCTTCTCACAAGCTGGTGGGTAAATAAAGACCCATCCTCATGGCAAGCAGAAAAAAAAAGAAAAAAAATAAAAGAAAACGAAGAAAAAAAGAAGAGGCAGGGAACACCATGTTGATAAAAGACTGAGACTGTCCATGATAGCATTTAAGCGAATGAATTCTCTAAAGGGAAGAGTCCTAAACAATGAGACAAAATGAAATTCAAAAACTCCCATATTTTATATTTGGGTTCTTTGCCATATGTTCTTCTGCTTTGTTCTCTGTGTGTGTTGTGCATGTGCATGGATCCTCAGCGTTTGTGATGAAACTGGACTGTGAAGATAAAGGGTGCATTCTTGAAATGGCTTGTGGGAAACTGGCTCCCTGTCACGTTACTGAAAGCTACCTGGCCACATCCCAGGTCCCAACTTGGAAATATGACTTAAGGAGTCTTCCTGGCTTTTTTCCAATTGTTTCCCTCAGTGATAATAAAAAGAAAAAGGAAGAGTGATGTGCTGAATGTAAGGTGCATTCTCAGCCCATCAGCATTAGCTAGAGCACACACGGCACAAACTTCAGCAGAATGCAATGTAATGGTTTGATCCAACTAGGAAAGGACCATATAACTCCACTGCAAACACTTGTATAAATAGGACTTTTTCTGATGAAATTGAAACCATATTTTGACTTGCTGTTAGAAAAACAAATCTGAAGAGATAGTTATAAATTGAACAACCTTAGAGCTTTTCAAAGCCAAGAAATGAGCTGCTGGCTTGAAGAGTTAGATGGCAATGGGAAAGACGCCAACCCAGGCTGATTCTCTTAGTGCTCTGTGGCTCAGCAGCATAGTTGTGTTGTGATTTTGGTCTCCATCACAGCCATCAAGGTCTTCTTGGGACCAGCAGGTATAGAACATCCTTTTACCTCTAAAGCACAGGTTTTTCTCAAACAAAAAAGGAATCCCCAGGAACTGCCGACAATATAGAAATGACACATAGCCAAGCCTTCCAACAGTGCCAGGAAACCATGTGGCACAGTGTTAGTAGATAAGCTCACGCCCTGTAGTGTGCACATTTTATTCAAACCAGGAGCGTGCTTCAGTGGTGTCAACTATGTGCTTCTCTCCAGGGATGTTAGTTCTGCCTACAGTTTACAAATTCTGACCACAGTGCAAGAAAGGAGTGATCTCCTGGAGTAGCTGTCCCTCATCAGAACGTGGCTGCTTTTACCACATGTGTCTATGGCCAACTCCTTCTAGGTGTTGGAGCTACTTTTGTCACTGCTCTGTCCTCACTGTAGTCAGATGTTTACTTTAAGAATAACTTATTGTGAGCTGAATTCAAGAATTCCATGACAATGGGACATGTCCAGTGTTACATAACACTTAGGCAATCAAACATAATTGTGACTGTAGCACTTGGGATTTTGAATACTTGTCTGCATTTTCTGCAGGTTGTTTCCATCAAGATCCAAGATGTCTTGCCAAGTCAGGTCCTTTTGAGGATACAGCTGGCGTGGCATAAGATGTTGCTGGTCCACCTATCTATTCCTTCTATTGAGATAATACTGCAGGGAGTTATTTTCACTGCTGGTGAAAATATAACAACACCTCTCGCAAATATTTCATTGCAAAGATAATGCATGCACCAGGTCACTTTGTGCTGTAAAATATTAGGAGAATGAGGAATTGTAGATGCTTCGGCTGTAAGACCGATCAACCTCCGGGAAGCCTGACTTCAATCCTGGAATGAAGAGGACTATCTTCTCAGCTGATCCTTCCTATGTTGCTTAGGTGTAAATCCTCTCTGGTCCTGTCAAGCACTTGACATTCTGGAAAGAGGATGGTGCTTACAAATGTCCTTGAATAGTCCAGTACAGAGTGTCCAGTGGGGGCTACTGCTGGCAACAGTGATGTTCCCTTTGCACAGTTCTCCTTCAACATTTATTCACAGACAGAGCAGTTGCCAAAAGGGGATTTCCACTACTTACTTCCCAGTCTCCTATTTCTGGCCAATCCAGTTATTTATTCCTCTCCTGTGATTATCTGTGGCTGGGTTAGGAATTTGGAAAGAGATTTCCAGTGGGTGATGGGCAAAGTCATTGACAAGAAACCAACATGGCTGGGAGGCTTGACTTTTAATAATTTGAACTGACCACCAAGGAGAGGATCAGAAATCCCAGGGCAGTGCATTTCTGAAACTCCTACAGGTACCATCACATTGGACATGGTCTACCTATTCTGAGCAAGCTCACGTGAAACAAGTCCACGGCCTAGAATCGCACTGGGGACTGTCAGTCATACCAGGCAGAATACAAGTCAGCTTGGCAGCACTTTCTGACCAGCTCTCCAACCTCTGAAAAACTGCTGAGGCTTAGATAGGTACCATGGGAAAGATCACAACTAAGGCCAGTCCTTTGCTCCTTTCATGGAGACCTATATGTGTGCAGCACAACCCTATCCCATGAGAAGAGAGGCACATGTGAACACTCAAAAGCAACAGCTGTGGGTGAAAGGCAACAGGGTCATAGACCTTTGTGTATGGTCCCGCACCCTCATAAGGCTATGTGACATGCAGCATCACCCACAGTGTTGGGCTGGATGATCCCACGGTGGAAGGAAGGGACACAGGATATGTTCTGTATTATTCAGGCTATAACACACATTATCCATGTTCTCCTTCCTGGCTGCTTTGCAACACCACTGGTTCTCTCAAGATTTGGGCCCCCAGAAATCCCTGTTTTGCACAGCATCAGGGAGTGCTCTGACAATATCAGGGAACTAGGAGGAGACAGCTAATGAATAACTAGGACAGGAGTCTCAAGCTGTCATAATGCCACCATCTTCTTACTATGTAATCTATACTTGACTAAAACGTCCCTGCCTATGGCAAGGGGTTTGGAACTAGACGATTTTAAGGTCCCTTCCAACTCTGACTATTCTATGATTCTATGGTTCTATGATTCTATGATTCTATGAAGATGGACACAATAACAGATGCCAGAGCTGCTAATTGCATGCACAAGATGGCATTCTGAATAATCAAGACTGGGATGTGTTAAACTGCCAACCTCCCTCTGCAGAGCAGTGAAATGCCTTATTTCCATCTCTCTGCAAAACATGGTACAGGGCACTGCTGGAGACAGGCTTCTCTTGATGTAGACATTCATGCAGATATTTCATCGTCTGCAGGTCTGATGGTCCTGCATGGGGCCTGTTGGGTTTATGATACACTCTTGTGGACAGCCATTCATTCAGACAGCAGAAAATCAAGTTAATTATCAATAAGACATAAAGCTGGTGGCACAGATTCTTGTCTGTGCTTTACCTTCTGGAGTACCCCCAAATGGAACCGTCAAAACTGGAACTGTTGTTGGTTGAAATCTACAGTTCATGCACTCATGCTTGGTGCGGTAGTTCTCCATATTTGCCTCTCTCAGATAAAGATAAGAACAGTAACAAATCAAATGCAGTTAACTGACCACAAAATTTCAATACACTTGAACAGAAAAGGCAACTTTGGTCTTCATCCACCTTATGTCTCCATGTCAATAGTTCCGTGTGCTTCTTGATAGGAAGCCTAAAAGAGATAAACATATAATAAACAGCTGACTGGTACTATTAAAAAGGTTTTGCAAACATCTTAGTTATAGCTTTCATTCAGCGATTGCTAGCAGCATCTCTGAGAGAAGACTGCATCCATCTTTGAATGATCAGCTTTGCACAAGGCAGACTACAGTGCATAGTGACTGATTCAACAGGCTTGTAATGACACTTTGTAGAAGCTCAGTGTTCCCTACTGACCATATACATGTGCAAGTCCAATATAGATCCATATGCCTCTATGGCTAATTTGTGAGAGCTTTCAAAACACAGGATGTGGCAAGTAGCACTAAGAGGCCAATGCACTTCTTACGGCTGTCCTGCCTATCCCTGTTTTTCCCATAACAGCGCTGTACTGGACTGCATGTCACAAGCTGGAGCTGGAGCAAAGTATGTTATGGACTGAGTGGGTCAGTGCACAGTAAACTTAGGATATCATGCCCAACCACTGGCTTATCTGCAGCACTTCGAGATCATGATGGTTCAGCAGTGAAGGGACTGGCAGAGGCTGCCCAGGGAGGTGGTTGAGTCTCCTTTCCTGAAGGTGTTTAAAGGATGGGTGGATGAGGTGCTGAGGGGCATAGTTTAGTGATTGATGGGAATAGTTGGACTCAATGATCCAGTGGGTCCTTTCCAACCTAGTGATTCTGTGATTCTGTGACTGTTGCCCCTCACGTGTTTCCTTTGCTTGAGTGCTCCTGTAGGATCCTCTTGGCTATCAACCAAACAGGTTTTAAGATCTCCATGATGCTGGGAAATGTTCTTCCTTCCTATGCCTTGAGCTGACAGGGTCTAAAACTGCTGGCTTCCAAGGCACGCTGCAAAAAATCTTTGGTGAATATGTTCTGGAGCAGTTGAGCTGCAAAAGATCGAAAGGTTACAGCTCATGGCTTCCTGCTTGAGTTCTTCTTTTATTTTTTAAATAAAAACAGGTCTTGAGTTTTTTGGGATAATTTTCATGGCTGAGGAGGTATCTACAAATTATTTTCATTGCTCTGTTTATTACTTAAATAAAAATA
Organism: Clamator glandarius; assembly: GCA_033459285.1. Classification (NCBI taxonomy): domain Eukaryota; kingdom Metazoa; phylum Chordata; class Aves; order Cuculiformes; family Cuculidae; genus Clamator; species Clamator glandarius. Next base: position 721,340 of record JAUNZM010000677.1, on the reverse strand, counting down.
AAACGAATCAATCAAAATTGCCTATCCAGTCCCAAGATTTGTTTCTGAAACCTTCAGCTCTCCACGTGATCTCTTAAACCACAGCAAGCTACCAGAGTTTAAAGCTGACTTCTTCCAGTACCACAGCAACAAATCCCTCCTGCATCTAACCACAGTTATTTTGTAACACAACATGACACGAGCACATTCCTTCCTTATAATATAATGGACTTCTCCATATCTCTGATGACGTTTCATCTTCCCAGTCTGACCTAGTCTGACAAATACACTGGATCTACTTAAAAGAGCAAGTCCAGGGTAGGTAGTGCAAAGCACTGCAATTAAGTGGGAGCAGCCTGATTAAAATGTTGTCCTTAATTATGTGTGATGACAAGGAAAACCCATTTTTATAGATTCTCTTTCTGACAGGGCCCAGAGTGCCTTGCCAAAACCCTGATGCTAGACAGCAGGAAACTTGGCCCAGAACCAAAAACTCAGCAGACATTTCCTTTAGACAGCACTTGGTGCAGAAAGCAATCTGTCCTTCCCCGTGTATATTTTAGGCAGACAGGCTGAGAGTCAACATGAGCTTGAAGAAATCCGGGCACTGGTGTAGAAACTCATGTTATCTTCAGACGAGCCTAACCCCCAGGTCAGCAGGAGTCTAGAGTATGAGGTCAGAGTGGGACTAATGGTTGTAAGTAGAGACCCCATTAAACTTACAGTGTTGTTTACATCTATCTACTTCATTCATGAAACAACGATGCTGCCAAACTTTGCTTTTTTAGAGAGATGGGCAAGGCAACTTGGGAAATGATCCAAAGGCCTTTGTGGTACAAATTAGTTTTGATAGATTAGAAACAAGATGAATCTCCATGGGACAATATTAAAGCATCTTTTATCATGTGCAAAGCAGCCTTTTAACTTACCAGGAGACATCCCTGTCTCCCCATGCTAGTCCAAGCAAAAAGCTTTCAGCATTAATAACACCTGGAGAACCCCATTTATCTGACAGCATAATGAGAACAGCTTGGCAAGGGCTGTCTGACCTTCTAAAATAGTCCATTTGGGTCAAAATTACCTCCTTCCAAAGCTAGTAGGAGCTTTGAATGTTCAACACGTCACAGAATTAAGGACTTGGGGGTTTTTTGTGTTTTTTTTTAACGTAGTTCATGGTGCCTTTTGCCCACACATGTTGCTTTATCTGAAATGTCTGCAACATAGATTAAAATCATTTAATTGCTGCAAGGTCAACTGTCTCAATACCAAGGTGTTTGCTGGACTTGTTGAGGTATTTGACATGGAAATGTGAATTCAATAACCAAAAACTGGCAAAACAACTGTGCTTGCTGTTCAGGTGGTGCCCACTCCCTGCTGTCCCCAACACAAAACAGCATTCCTACAGCTGAGTCAATGGCTTGTCCTCATAGGCTAGAGAGAAACATCAGCTCCAGCCCAACCACCAGAGATTACTGCCTGTTTGAAGCCCTTTCCCATGCTCTGATTGCACCACGGTCCCCTGGGGAGGTGTTTAGACTGGGAGACGTTGCCTCTCTGTGGCAAACAGGAGGGAAGGAATTGCATCCCCTCTGAGACCAAAGGACCAACACTACATACAGATGCCTTTGACACCTGTAAGGAAAATCTCACAGCCAGTGACTCACTCTAAAGAGAAAGACCAGTAACAAGCACTTGTGGGATCTGAGAGCATACAGAGAGAAATCAGGCTACTCCAATAGTCCTATGCATGCTTCAGCAGATGAATAATTGTTTTTGAGAACTGGAGTGTAAGGATTTTCCTTACCGAGCTGACTCTTTAGAAATAATCACAATAGATGGAAACGCAGGAAGGTATAACTAAAACCAACAGGTAAATGGTGCATGAAGCTGCAGGTGAGATGGAATAGGAAATAACAAAAACTATTGTAATCTTACTATATAAAATCAATGGTATTGCCTTACTTGGATGTGGTAATGTGGACATTCGGGAGGGAAATTAACTACATAATGAGTGCTTTTCTCACCCTCAAACAGGCAAGTAATTTGGTTGTGTAACTTTTATCCTAAAAGGGTTGTCTAGAAAAACCTTCCTTTAGATTCCCCAAAGCTATTTTTCGGTCATCTGGAAGTGTTTGATTTTGTTTTCAAGCTTAAATATAACACATTTTCTACACAATGTGTGTCTTTTTGAACTTTTTTAAAATTACAACACTTAGCAAATGTTATAATGTTGTTATAAATTATAACAGCAAATATTATAATGTTTTTATAAATTATAACAACAAATGTTATAATGTTGTTATAAATTATAACAACAGCAAAGCTATAATGTGCATTCCTGGTGGTTTGTCTCTAAAAGCATCCTTCTTATGCAAAGCTTGCAGAATGGTAATGAAAATAACGAAGGAATTAGAAGAGAAATCTCTGAGAAGATACTGTTAAACATCTTTTTTTCAAGAAGAAGAAAAATACAATAAAACTGTGTGAGCTGTGAAAGTGTCAGAGAAGGGAGACAGGGCTTCCCTTGGCTAATAATGTAAAAAAAACTAAAAACAAATAGGACAATTCAGTGAAACAAATTCAAATCCAGTAAAAGGACATGTTTTCATTTATATTTATTTTTGCATAGTGTAATTTGTTGCCAGACAATGTCACTGAGGGAAAGAACTCAGAAACAGAGAGGATATTTATAGAGATAACAGTCATACTTAAATCCATAATGGATATGGATGACATACGTTTTGAAAGGAATATTCAGCCCTAAAGATGGTTTAAGGTGAACCTCAACTACTAAAGAAGTAGTAAGTGCTGGCTGTTAGTGGGGCTGCAATACTTCCTTGGATACACAAACAGGACAATAGTCACCAAGCGGCAACAAATCATAGCACTTCCATATGGACATGGCACATCTATATGTGAGTACAGCTATTTTTTTTTCACCAGTGCAAAATCTGAAAATCTTCTTTCATTCTGAGCCAGAGTGAAAAAGAAAACATTAAGTATTTTCTTCTGCGATCTACACATTCACACAAAATACCCTGGCTGGGGGGGAGGTTCTCATATATATTTATTCTTATGTCACTTTTATTAGTTTTACATCATTTCTTGAGACATAGTCATGTGGTCTTCAATGGGAATCATGTTAAAATATTTTAAACGACAGTTGCTCATCCAATTTATGAGTACTTTTTTGTTCCAAGTGCTAGGATATACTAACACTGGTAGGAGACATAATCCAGAAAGGATGGGTTGTTACAAACATTGCTGAGTAGCAGCTGCCCTTATATATTTAAGAGTAAAATAATAAATGAGAAAAATAATGTCTGTATCTATCACATCCTGTGCCATCTGTTATGTGATATATCATCTCACTTAGTGAACACACTATGCGCGTATATCCACTTTCCCATTTGCTTCATGTCTGTACATACATCCTTCTCTTCCATCCCAAAACATAATAACTGCCTCAACACTTCTACAATAGATAATGACATGCCAGTTAGAAGACTGAATGACACTGGAATGTCAGCAAATAACTAAAACCAGAGATGAGTAAATACACTATGTATTTTTCTTTTCTATATAAAATAAAAGTTAAAAATACTGGTGAGAAAAAAATCATCATCACTACAGACTATTATGGGTAAAAAAAGGTTTATTCAAATTGACATCTTGTGAGGAAAAAATCACTTCAGCAAAAAATATGCTGCTTATGACTAGAGTTGTTCAGCTCTATTCAGTAGTGGTTAAGAGTAAGGTCTATTGCAAGACTCAGTTACACGTAAAAGCTAAGCGTGATTTAATGGGAAGAATCGACTAGAGGCATTCATCTAAGAGCATAAATATAGTGCAAATCACTGAACTACAATTCAAAACCAGATAGTGGCTTTTGTTTTGGTAAGCCTGCAATCATTGCAATAGCCCATAGATGTTAATGAGATCAGTCCAGTTAATTGCAGCATATATTTATGCAGAACAGTAATTCTGAAGAACCCAGGAGACTACTGGGAGAAGTTAAGAACTGATTTTGCTTTTAGCCATGACCAACAATTTCTGGTGGTCTTGAAGAACATCTGGTCCTTACTAACGAGGAAACCCTAGATTCATCTGTTTTGCAGGAGTGAGGGAGAATGCAGCTTTTTTTCTTCCAGAAATGATATTTGGACAAGACCAGCCCTCATGAAGAAGTCAGGGAACTTCTATCACACCAGTGCTCCCTGGACTTCTCAGGTCTAATATGCTGAAAGTTAGAGAATCTCCAGCACATAGTTTCTTATAATTCTGTTGGTATTTCGCATGAATTGTGCATGTTTTTTCCATATAGATTGGATCCTTGCTTGTCTCCAGTTAAAAAACTGGTAACCAGTAAACCAATTTGTAAGGAAAGCTTTTTGCTCTCTATGCCCCCAAGCAAACCCAGGAGGCTCTCATGGAACTTCCTGGTGTTTCAGCTTCATCTCAGTTCGTTTTTCATAGCTCAGCTGTTAGGACTGATTCCTGGCCAACTGCCTGTGCTCTAGGGGCTCCCTAGTCTTGTCTCACCTGCCAGCTGTGATGCTGTCCACACCGCTCTGTCTCCAGATGTGGTCTGCCTGTTGCGGTGCAATAAAGGGGAGTGTTCCACACCTGCATCTCTACCAGTCCCCCAGAGCACCTATGTAGTGCTCCAGCTGTGAAAGTTGCTTCCCTTCAGCTTCCCTCAGCCAGCTTTGTCATATTTCCAGCATGGACACAGAGGGAAAAGTTCTTGTGGGCGACTTAGAGCAGTAAACACCAGAGCTAGGCTTGGCTGCTTTTCTCCATGCTGAATCATTGTGTCTTTTCATGCCCTAGAAATTCCATCAGTCATTAGTACTAGCATTTCTTTCTCTCTCCATGGGCATGCAGTGTGTTTAATAGTCCAATACCTTCTTCCTTCTCAGCCTAGGCTCAATATTCTCTTCCAGTGAATGCTGAAAATTCAACCAGACTTTTGATGTCCGTTCTCCCCACCTTGCTCTTTTCAAATTCCCTGTCTATTCCCAGTTTATATGTTGCCTTTCAGTCCTCCCTAAGCTTTGGATGACACTTCACCTCTTGAAGCAATTCAGGATATTAACCTCCTCCAAACTGATCAGCAATTACAATTAGGATCAGGAAAAGGGTCTTTTTGCAGTTATGATACCTCTGCCATTCCTGCTTCCACACTCTCAACAGCTAGATTAAGAACTACAAGGAAATGGAATGAAAGTCCATCAATTCGCAAGCATTTAGGCAAGAGATGCTTGAGACCTTGCAGTGTCACCCTCTGTGAGGAATGACAGACTTTCTAGTTGTCCCTACTCTGAGGCTAATAAGTTGTATTCAGCTGGAGTGTATCTTCCAGGAAAGCATCCAGTTTGGCTTTAAAGATATTAATGGAGGGAGAATTCCCCACTTCATTGATAAATTTTCTAGAGGTTCATTACTGGCTCTATCAAAACTCAGCAGGCTAGGAAGAGAGATCCAAGTCCTGTTTTTGTAACCCATGAGGTAGGAGGAAGCTATCACAGAATGTGTATTTCAGCTGTGACTGTGTGTGTTCAGTGCTACAGCTCTGTCCTCACATAGTATGTCTTAAGGCTACTTATTCTCAGCTCTTTGGCTTGGATGTTAACTCTCAGCAATCAATCATGCTCAGAGATATATGGGCATTTTTGTTTTCTATTAGATCAGATAAGTGTCACAGCTTAGCTTACACTGCGGCAGAAAAAGCTCTTCAGAAAAGAGGTTTGAAAAGCCTCATGCTGTGCTGTCCAAATTATCCCAATTATCTAATTATCCTTATCACAGCAGCTAATTAGGCTGGCTATAAAGTTAAACCCATAAACAGACCACAGGCTGTAAAAGTCTGCAGGCAGGCAGGAGAGCTGCTGCAGAGAGTCAGAAGACAAGTGGGTGTAGGAATGCTTTTATTTGAAGGTTTGGTGGAGGACAAGTGCCTGCAGTAAATAACCAGTAGCCTCTCAGTGTGCTAGGAGCACTGACAGCCTGCAAAAGCCACATGAGTGTAAGCAAGACCATTATCTATAGTTGTGCAATTTTAGTAGCTTGCAAAGACTAATGCAAGAAAATTGAAATTTATTTTTCCCCACAAGAGTCCCTTAAAAGCAGGCACAAAGAGAATCACAGCCCTCTTCCTAACAGTCTTCTCTTCCTAAAAGCAGAAGCAATGGCTGACTAAGCAGGCTATTGAACAAGCTTCTCAAGCCCCAGCCTTTGTCAGAGCAAGGACGCAAATAAATGGTCTCTGGATTAGGTTCCCTTGTGCATCAACACCTCTCTTGAAGGTCATTTCGGTTCCCACCTACTAATGCAAAGGCATTTTTTCAAGGTGTGAAGTGTGTTGGAAAGGATTTCCTGTCCTCCAAGATGAAAGCTTTTGCAGCAAGGTGAAAGTCAGTGGTATTATTTATTGCTCACTTCTGGCTCTAAGTGACAGTAGGTTTGGCTTTTGGGGAGGCCATATGTAAACATTTTGACAAAGTGCAATGTCTGTCCCTTTTAGCAGCCATTTGGGAAGGGAAAGGGAGTCTGTGACTGTGTCTGGCGCTCCCCCTTGCTTGGAAGAATTAGTTCCTTGTAAATAAAAGCCTGTGCTTTTTCCTGCTGAGGTACGTCCCTATTGTCTGCTATTTGATTTCCTGTAAATGGACTTCCACTGCTCTTGGAACGTTTAAATAGAAACCAGAAATAGTTCTGAGTAGGGCTGTGTACGCAGTTTAATGGCAACACAACTGAGTCATCCTGAGGAGCCTGAATATATATAAGTCCATGGGACCTGATGAGATGCATCCCAGAGTCCTGAGGGAATTGGCTGATGTGTTTGCCATGATATTTGAAAAGTCATGGCATCCAGGTGAATGTTCCTGGTGACTGGAAGAAAGGCGACATTGTGCCTGCTTTTAAAAAGATGACCCTGGGAACTACAGATCTCTCAGCTTCACCTCTGTGCCTGGAAAGGTCATGGAACAGATCCTCCTAGAAAGCACGCTGAAGCACATGGAGGACAAGGAGGTGATTCGAGACTGCCAGCAAGTCAAGTCCTACCTGACAGACCTGGTGGATTTCTATGATGGGGTGACTACATCAGCGGACATGGAAAAAGCAGTGGATGTGATCTTTCTGGACTTCCATTAAGCCTTTGACACAGACTCCCACAACATCTTTCTCTCTAAAATGGAGAGATATGGAGTTGATGGGTGGACTATACTAGACTGACTAGATCACCTAGACTGATTAGATCATCATAGGCAGGGACACCTCCCACTAGATAAGAAGGAACAGGTCCAGAGGAAGGCCATGAAGGTGATGAGAGGGTTGGAGGACGGGACAGGCTGTGAAGACAGGCTGAGAGAGTTGGGACTGTTCAGCCTGCTGAAGGGAAGGTTCTGGGGAGACCTTAGAGCAGCCTTCCAGTACCTGAAAGGAGCCTGCAAGAAAGCTGAGGAGGGACTTTTTACAAGGGCATGCAGTGGTAGGATGGGGTGGAATGGCTTTAAATTGGAAGGGGGAAGATTTAGATTAGACTTTAGGGAGAAATTCTTCATGATGAGGGTGGTGAGACACTGAAATAGACTGTCCAGGGAAGTTGTAGATGCCTCCTCCTGGCAAGTGTTAAAGGCCAGGTTGGATGGGGCCTTGAGCAGCCTGGAGTGGTGGCAGGTGTCCCTGCCCATGTGGGGGGGTTGGAACTAGGTGGTTTTCAAGGTCCCTCCCAACCCGATCGATTCTATGATTCTACTATCTTTTTTTTTTCCCTGATGTTACCAGAGTCTGAGAGATCTCCCTCTCAGAGACCCTGTCTGACTGGCTGTACAATCCCTCATGTACATTTTCCACACAGATAAATCAGAGCATGTAACTGAAAACAGGCAGGAACAGCACTCAGATTGATGGAGAGAAACACCTCGTGAACGAGGGGAAATGCTACTGGAGAGAAGTGCACTCCTTGCTGAATGACAGCCTCAGGACACTGCTGGGAGCTCACTCGTCTCAGGGCCCCTCATGTGTAGGATCTTATGAGGTTACTTTTGACACCAACAAAAATCCTATTTGAAATCTTTTGCATGTTCTTAGCAGATTTTATTATGTCTTTTTAGAAACTTACATGGGTATTTTTCCACATGTGCAGCTTTCCCAGCTGGCACACACATTTCAAATACAGTAGCCTTTTTGATTGTCACAGTTAGAGTCTCTGGAGTGAGTCATCTCTGCTCTCATAACCTTGAGAGCCAAATATCAAATAACAGCTCCAGAACTTGTAATAATCAGGAAAAAATGGTCTGTTTGGAAGTAATAAAATGCACATTGCAATAAGCCTCCCAGTTCATGCACCTGCTGGCACAGACACAGTCAGTAAAAGGAAGTTGTAATAATATAAAAGCTTGTAATTCAGAGGGCTGAAAACCTAACACATCACTGGAGAGAGAGGTTTGCATTGCAGAGAAATCAGCTTAAAATGCCCAGAAAGCCACAAATGCTGATTGTTTCTAGATTCTGCTCCATTTTACTAACTTAATGTGAATTAGCTGAGGTTACAAGGTTAATCTCTGCAATGTTTACCACTTTCCTAACTAAATAGAGGGGAATGCGAGCTGAACACCTTAGGTTTCAGGGCTTCAGCACCGTTTCCACGCCTCTTCGTGGGAGGTACTTGAGGCTCAAAACAGCCTGTGGGAGTACAGGTTGCTCAGCGCCCTGCAGCAGGTAGCACTCAGCGCAGGGTTAGGTTGTTCCTGGGAGATTCTGGATGCAGGAGGGTTGAAGTTTTACCTCGTAGCAACACAGATAGTTAGACTGCTGTGTTTTCCACTGAAAACACATCGCTGAAAACACTGAAATCCACATCAGCTGAATCTCTTGCAGCTGCAACAGATTAAGCACGTTTTGGTCAGGATTTTTCCTGAAAAATGTAGCACATATCAAACTTCTCTAGTTTTCTGTTTTTCACCAAAATCAAGATGGATATTTGGGAGGGTAGACAAGGTTGTCTGAATGCAGCTGAGGCAGCAATTGTGCAAAGCATAGCTCTTTTCATCCTCAGCCTCTGACAGATTCCAGTTGTGTAAACCATGACTCTTGGAGATTTGCTGTTGAGGTTTTTACTCCAGATAACTTTAGAGCAGAGAAAGAGCAAAGATGCTCTATGTTTTCTGGATACTCAGGGAAAATAAGTAGCCGTATGAGCTGTCTGTCCCTGGGCTCAGTAGGAAAGAGGGGCTCTGCCTTGATAAACTGTTCATATAGTAGCTATGGACCTGTACTACAAGCCCTACTCTAGCTTAATCATAATTGTTTCTGAAGCAGCCTACTTTGACTGAACAATTTTAATCTGGTTGTTTGTTTGTTTGTTTGTTATTTTTTAGGGTATTTTTGTTGTGTTGTTGTTTGGTTTTGGGGGATCTTTCTGAGTTGTTTTGTGGTTTTTTTGTCTTTTTTTTTTTAACATGAAGCCCTCGTTTGTCTGAGGGACTGCTTTATCCCTGCAAACATTTAATCACATTATCCCCAGTTTCCATTCCCAGGTCTGCCCCAGGCTCTACCAGCTTTGAAAACGATTTCCCTGTCCACATGCCTTGAGAGAAGTCTGATTATTAAAGTCAGCTTCTTGCTATAATGAGGCCTGAAGAACCTCCTGAACAAACAACCCCAGGAAGCAGGACTAAGGATGTCAGTGAAGCTAAGGTAGAACAACAGTTTTATAAAGTTAAATATCCACCAATATTGCCATTTTCATGGCATAAAAATATATGCCAAATTAAAGCAAAAACTAAAAATAGAAAAAAATGTAATAAGGTCCAGCTGCTTCACAAACCTGCCATTTTATTCAAGACAGCTATGACTTGTTTCTACTTTCATTTAAATTTACTTGAAAATCAGAAGAAACAAAACCATGAAATGAAATTTGATTTCAGGGAACATTTCAAATGATACACAATGAAACAAATCTAAAAAGGAATTAAAAAAAAATTATATTACATTTAAAATGTTTTGGGTTTGTCTTTAAATAATAATTAAGAAAACCAGTGTGTTTTTTGTTACAGCTCTGGGCCCGAGTCAATAATCCATGGCTATATTTACCACTCTCAATCCACTCCGTCATTCCTATAATGCTTTTAAGTGTGTTAAAACCATTTAGGTGTTTTTTTTTTTTTCTCCCTCTGAAAAAGTTTCTGAAATGCACAAGTGGATTTTAGGGCACTTAGAAACACAAGGAAGTAAAGCTTTGCTCCTGGGCCAAACTGCTTTATGCGTAGCACACATATTTAGCAAGGGACTGAGGGATGATTCAGGGTCAATACTCATGGCACAGCATTTGGATCCAACCCTTTCCTTCTAACAGCAACTGCCTGCAAAAGCCCTACCTAACAGAGAGAGCCTGGCTTGGCTGAACAATTCTCATTCCCTTTTGGGGGCTGGTTTATTTTTAAATTTCAGACTTTACTCTGTGTAACTTTGGAAATACAGTCTTCCCAGATGAGGAAATGAGGAAAACTAAAAAGAGTATCAACAATAACTTTTTAATATCACACCATAATTTGAAGGAATTGGGTGCAAATCTTACCTATGTTCATTGAAAAGACCCTGGTATTTGAATCAAATCCTTGTTCTGCATAAGTCATAGTGATTTTCCAGACTATCTGTATGAACCAGGAGATTTTACAGCATTTTTGAAAAAAATAACTGTGGAAAGAAATAACATGTCTCTGCATCAATGGCAGCACAATTCCCACCCTCTAATGTTATCTGCATTTGCAGGCTCAAAAATGTCAGATGTGATGAGAAGAGAGATAGCTGAGCGTAAACAGGAAGGGACTGCATCCAAAAATCTCCCCTCAGAACTCATAACTTTCCCAGCTATGCCTCTGTTTTAACCTGGACCATTAAGTTCTCTTCTGTCATTTGAAATTGCATCAGGAAGATGTTGGGGCACCATCACAAATGTCTCTGACTATCAATTTCTTCTCCTTATGGGGTTTCCAATTTATGCAAAAGGAGCAGGATGAGTTTTTCTGACAGCCAACTAACTCCTCTGCTCTGTCCCTAAAGAGGTGATGCAGGTTACCCTGGGCTCTTTACTGTCAAATAGGATTGTGCCTGGGCAGAGCCTGCCCTGCTCTAGCTGTACCCACCACAGTCTCACCTGTTGCATACTGAGCATTTATGACATCAGTATAAATATTTTTTTTTTATGAAGAACAGAGTTTTGCAGCCACCACCAGAGCTATGCATTAAGCCTTTGCAAGGAAATATTCACAAAACTCTAATGGTCAATTATGTCTGTGCCTGTATGAAACTCAAATTTTGGTTGACCACAAATCCGATTTGTATTTTAATGGGATCTAGGCCATTTCACACAGTCTTGACCTCTGGGTGTCAATATTGCTGAGCAGGGATATACAACATAGCTTAAGTGTGTTGCAATAAAATGTTTATTAATGTCAAAGGGAAATTACTCAAGATATGGCAGACTTTACAGTGGAAAGATATAAATGTATTGAAACAAGTTATTAATTCTTTTTTTCGTTATACATAGGGGTAAATTCTTGAAGCTAGGTTAGCTTTGATGACTGCTGCACCTACTATATTAGCAGCATAATGTCCAGAAGTACTGCCCATCCAGTGTTTCTTTAACGTAGGTCTAAGCCAGAAGCCAGGGAACTAATTTTTAGTTTACCAATTTTCAAAACTTTTGACCTCTGTATTAAAAAGTAACATACCAAGCAATATGGTTCAATACCAGTTTGGGGACTTGCTTGAGTACAATGTCTCAGTGAAGTTAGTGGGACTGCTGCATGAAGGTTAACTGCATAAACAAATGAATGTTGAAGGATGAGGCCAGGTTGCACAACCAAAACTGAGTGCCTGGTGAATCCTGTGTCTATAAAATGTTCAAAGCCTTTTTCCATCTGAGGATGTATAGAGGGAAGTTGATCTGTGCTGACTGGAGAGACAGTAATGTTTTATACTGGACAAGCTAATGAAAGTCCAGACAAGAAATAGACGTCTTGTTTCACATATGTTTTCCTTTAATTATTCCAATACAAGATTTGGCTTTTCAAGGCAATTTCTGGGGTAAAGATTAGGAGATATTGTACATAATAGGACTTATTCCTTGAATGGAATCCAATAGTCCCAAACTAATTTCCAGTCCTTAGAATAAGGTATTTCTCCTGGGATGGCAATATCTGTGGTTTAAATCTCTCACATCCTACCCAACTGTTTCCTCACTACAGTCTCAGGTTTCTTCGTCACTGAACAGTTTATACAGGCTCAGATTTAATCAGTAGCAAAACATTCATCAACATGAACTCATGCCATTTTTTTTTCTTTCTCAAAAATACCTCCATAGCTTGCTAAATATTTGTCAAGTAAACATTCCCTAGACACAGAGAGCACTGCTGCCCACTTTCTTCTCCTTTGGGTCTGTTGTAATCTTTGGGTTCTTCCCTGGTGTTATAGTCATTGGTATTTCATTCCAATATGTAGAAGATTTGATAGAAAGCCATCATGCCTCTAGGCTGTGAGTTCACAAGTTGCAGAACCAGCTCTGGACATGGAAAGCTGTTCTGTGATTAACTAACACTTTGTTTCAATATTAGGCTCTTTAGGCTATTTTATCTTGGAAACTACAATTTAAGTCTCACTTGGCAAAATATTTACTTGTGTTGTGCTTTATCAAAGAGAAAAAAATGATGATATTGTTTTCAGCTCAACCATAAATGGATCCTGCTACTTAAGCTCTCACAGTAATTTAAGAACATAATTAAAAATTACAGGAGTACTATGAGATAAGGAAATATTATTCTCCATCTCATGGTACAGGAAACCAAGGCAGAGCTTCTGCCAAGACCACACACACACAGCCAGTGCCAGTGCTGAAGCACATAGCCCCCGGCAGTTACCTTTCCTGACTGCCATTTCAGCTCATTCCAGTGTTGACTATTGTATTTGTATTGTCAAATTGCTCTAAAGTTAGATGCTTGGTCATCATAAAGTGATATTGCCGAGAAATTGCAGTGACATCCATTTCACTCACTCCCCTCTAACTCGATCATGCTCATCCTCACTTTTTTCCTCAGTATCTTATGCTTGTCTCTGGGTGAAAGCATGCAGGAGATAGCACCCCAAGCTCTTGTAGCCCCCTTGTGGCGTTCAAACATCTGGGTCTTTGAGAGAATGGGGAAGATTCAACTGTTTTATGTACAGAAAAATGTCTGTGCTGTCTGTACTGCAAGTTGTGGTTACACTCTTCAGTATATACCCAGTGTTTTCATTGAGCACTGATGCTTCTGCTCAGGAAGATTATGTTCAGTGAAAGACTTCGAGACTCTGACAAACTAAGTCTGAAAAAGCTGCATGAAGCAGCCAAGAATGTTACTGTCCATGGCTTTCTATCTTGCCTCAGCACTAAAGGTTACAGGCCCTAGACAGCAGCACAGAGCATACTTGTGCCACAGCTGCTCTAGTGGTTAGGCTGGTGCATTGGTTTAATTTCCAAACAGAGGTGGGTCTACGCTATGGCTGGAAATCAGAAGCACTGAGGCATGGACACATCGTGTTGGGCTGACTCTGACAGAGGACAGTGTTCTCCAGTAAAGGCAAATGCCAAGTCCTGCACTTGGGGCACAACAACCCTATGCAGAGCTACAGACCAGGAGAAGACTGTCTAGAAAGCTGCCTGGAGGAGAAGGACCTGAGGGTGTTGGTTGACAGCGACTGAACATGAGCCAGCAGTGGCCCAGGTGGCCAAGAAGGCCAATGGCATCTTGACTTGTATCAGAAACGGCGTGACCAGCAGGTCCAGGGAGGTTATTCTCCCTCTGTACTCAGCACTGGTGAGACTGCACCTCGAATCCTGTGTTCAGTTCTGGGCCTCTCACCACAAGAAGGATGTTGTGGCTCTGGAGCGAGTCCAGAGAAAAGCAACGAAGCTGGTGAAGGGGCTGGAGAACAAATCTTATGAGGAGCGACCGAAGAGGGGGCTGAGGGGAGACCTCATTGCTCTCTATAACTACCTGAAAGGAGGTTGTAGAGAGGAGGGTGCTGGCCTCTTCTCCCAAGTTACGTGGGACAGGACGAGAGGGAATGGCCTTAAGCTCCGCCAGGGGAGATTTAGGATGGACATTAGGAAAAAATTTTTCATGGAAAGGGTCATTGGGCACTGGCAGAGGCTGCCCAGGGAGGTGGTTGATTCACCTTCCCTGGAGGTGTTTAAAGCACAGGTGGACAAGGTATTAAGGGGCATGGTTTAGTGTTTGATAGGAGTGGTTGGACTCAATGATCCAGTGGATCTCTTCCAACCTGGTTATTCTATGATTCTATGAATGCGTTAAACATTTGCTGCTCCTTGGCTTTATAGTCCCTCAGTGCCCACATTTCCAATTCTCAATAAAGCCTGCATTCCCACAGTCTGATCTGCTTATTTGTTACCGAGGAGGATCCTAAAACTAGAGGCTGGTCTCTTCAATCCCAGAAGAGGCAAAGCATGCTTGGAGAACACTTCACACCAAGAAGTTCACACTCCAAATATTATGTTTACTGTTGTTTTAGAGAAAAAAAAAGCCATCCTCCTGCCCCTCATTTATATACCTGGAAAATAAATATAGAAATAGATGACAGCCCTGAATTTGAATTCCTCTTCAGCCTGAGAAGACTCGAACTTGCTGCACCCTTAGCCTGGAGCACACTCAGTGCACCAGACCAGTGATGGAGCAATGTGAGGAGGCAAGTAGAGAGAGGCAGGAGCCAGGCCCCTGCTTCAGAAGCTGTTATAAAGCATGTTTTGTACAGGCGTTCAGTGTAAATGACTCTAATCCGAAACATTTTGCCAGCCTCTGCAGCAATCAGTGTTTTCATCTGGACTTCTGCTGTCTTCCTTCCACTCCTGCTATGAGTTGAGTGCTGATGTTTACACCTTCCAGAGCTGCAAATCCAGCTGTGCATCAACAAAACCATCAAGGCTCTTTCTTCTTCACTCCTCATCTGCCCTTCCACTGCTGCCAGTGGCTGCTGGGAGGCAGAACTCCGGTCTCGATGCTGCCAGCTCAAAAGAGGGGGCAGAACAGTGGAAAGAGAAGAAAGACAAAACATACAGAAGCCAATAGCCTAACCAAGGGCAAGGACAAAGGTAAGGCTGGATTAACTGTAACAGCATCCTCCCATCTCCACGCTGTAGCAGTGCAGTGTTTTGGAGTGGCTCTGTGGCTTCTCCTTCATGCCATGGCTGCATTACAGCTACCAGAGCTGATGTCTCTGGTGTGTTTCACACACCTGAAGTGACTGTGCAAGAGGAAACATCCTTCAGCCATGGGTCCCCAGTGCAAAAACTGGTACCAGTCTCAGCTTGGTTGAGCTCATAGCTCTTCCTGCAGTTTGTTGATGGCAGTCCACTTCATTGCCTTGTGAGTCATAAATACGTCCCAGGAGACCAAAGCATCTCATAGCAGCTGCTTAACAAGCCCTCCTCACTGCTAACCTTGTGGCCTGCCTGCTGTGAGACAGACAGGCAGCTGTCCTGACACTCTTCGGAGTATGATAATTATTCTTTCGGACCAAAGAGCTGGGTCCAAACAAAGGTGCCAGAAACCCCACAGTATTCTCATTTGGAGGAAAATCTGCAGAGATAATTAGAAGGTCTCTACTGGAGCAAGTGTTTTCTTATTTTAGAAATTACATATAAACTTAGAGAGATGTTGAAACATAACAAGGCATAAATGATACTGAAATGGCTGCTTTGTGAAATCCTATAATGGGAAATTCCTTTACAAACCTTTTTAAAATTGGCAAACATTACTAATATTCCTCCAGGCAACACTTGGACTATTATTTAAAATGGGATATGTGGTGTCCCAGAGCGACTGTTCTCCTGAACTGCAAAGCATTCTGTAGGACCTGAGAAATATGAAGTTATTTAAGGAGGAGAGAAAGTTCTGCAGTTCTGCTTTGTGCAGTTTCTACTACTACTAAAGAGAAGTTTCAGAGGAGAGCGTGTTCTGGTCTATAACTCAGTGTAATAGATATTGTATGGAACAGAAAATACACACAAATTAGAGGCACCTGATTAAAAGCATTGTTGCTTCCTCTGTTTGCTGCCCTAAGCACACAAACATGTTGCTTATTTTCATTTGGGTATTTATACTAAATGCAACTGGACCTATTAAGGAGGTCTGAAGTGAGCTTTACCAGGGCTGGATGGTAGCACTTTGTCTCATTGCAGAGCAGCCTCAGCACTCAGAACCGCATGAATTCGCAACAAACTCAGCGCACACACAGGGACCCCTGCAGAGATGAGACTTTTTCCATCTGCCCTAACTCCTATATAGCGGTACAAAGACAAGCCATAACTCACCCATCTGTGAAAGGCTCTGGGAATTTTCTGAGTATACCTCAACTTTCTGCTTTAGCACAGAAGTACATTATGTGTGATTTTCACAGTGAAAGGCAATGTTAATGCTGTAGAGATTTCCTTGTGGGTGGCGGGGAAATGGGGCTCATTTTTAAAGATGTCATTGTAGGTTTTTTCTGGAGCTTGAAGAGACTGACAGAAATGCCTTGACCCCACTGCAAGCTTCAGAGGATCAACAGAAGGATGGGGAACAGGTCCTCTGATGGCAGAGAGAAGCCTCAGTATGGTATTGCATGAGAAACTTAGTGTAAATTGATGTGAGCTTCTCCAGAGCAGAGGTACGTGCTTAGCCCTGCTGAGGACCTGTCCCTCCGTGCAGACCATGATCCCGTACAGGGGAAGGACAAATATCCCATACAATGGGCAGGCCAAAATGATGGGAATATGGTTTGGAGATTGCTGCCTGGAGAGGCAAAGCTGGTGTGACTGAGCTGCCTGGGGGATATCCCTCCCCTCTCATGACAGCCTGACACCTCTGACTCCTCTCCGCCTGGCCAAACGCTGACAAGCTTCACACTGTTCGTCTCTTGAAGGACACTTATGTTCTTTGCTATGTGTTAGACTCACTTGCTCAAAGAACAGCAAGGTTATAAAAATCCTACATTTTTTTTTCTGCCACATTAATCTGCTCAGAGTGTGATATAGCAGTAGGAAGAAAACTTTTCTTTTGCTCCAGCAATCACTCACTGGTAGGAGATGGCCTCTTGCACTGCAAAGGGACTGTTCAAATGGCTGTTGAGGAACTTGGTGGTTGAATCCAAGAACATACAGCCAAATGGATGTGCAGGTGAGGATTTATCTTCAACGGGGATCAGGTTTAGAGTAGACAAACCCCAGAGGCGTGCTAGATACTGACACAAGGTCTCAGGAACACAGATCAGGGTAATCCAAATCTAAGGGAGAGGAGGTTCGAATATAATGATTACAAAGAGCAAATCCATATTCTGGCACAGAGAGCATCAGTGTGGAAAGGGATCTTGAGGGCAAAGGAAGGTGGATGTCTAACGGGAGCAGCAGATCACAATACCCCCAGCCAGTGCTGCAGGCTGAGTTTTTCCCTCCACATCCCAGCTGCAGATCAGGAATGATGTGAAAAACAGCAGTATCACACCAGCCCGCAAAGCAGTGCTAATGAAATCATAACCAGGCTGGCTGTATCCTGTTGGCCACCTGTCTGTGACAGCACTGTGAGCACTACAGAAACATCAGTCAGCAAAGCCTGCACAGATGAACATGTCTGGCTGTGAAAGCCAGGCTACTCCTCCTGCCTAAGCAGAGAAGGGGTAAACTGGGGTCTCAGGGGTCCTCTGCCCAGCTTCTAGGGTGTTTTGGGTAGAAAGCAAGAACCTACTGGGAGGTGGTAACAACTGTGAAGCTCATGATCCCTCTGGATAAGGCTTGAGCAACAGTGAGTGCTTCAGAATCTGATCTCCCCTCTTTCTCTGGGGTGAACCTTGGTGTCCTTTCACTAATAAAGAGCAAATGAAATTTATGAAGACAGTACAGGCTGACATTCTTCCTGTCTACTTGAAATTCCCTATCCACTGGTGAACCTGCCTTTACAGGGAAGATTTGTAAGAGAAGGATGCTACACAAATATGGAGTATTTTGCCACTTTTTACAAGCAATGCCCCAAGTATGACAGTCTTGCTGTGTCAGGCAGGGACATATCCAGGAAATATTTTGTAGCACATATTGCAGCCAAACCACAATGGTGGCGTTGAAAGACACAAAAAATTTTTCCTTTCCTCCAACTGGCCAAAACACAAAAAGGAATGAGATTTGCAAATTGCCAAATTAAGCTCAGCCAGAGTCTGTGGCTGCTGTCATTAAGAAAACCCCTGCAATAAATGTTTACAAAAGCATTTCAGAAATAATGGCTCTCTGTAGAACTGGGTTGGGAAATTTCCAGCAGAACAGGTTTCAGCAGAAAACTGCTGATTTGTTGAAACTGTGGAGTTTGTGGAATTGTATGGGCTTTGACAAACTTTCGATGAACTACAGCAGCAATTGCCAAACTAGGGGCTGGGAGCCTGGTGGAAGGTCAAGCAGAAGTGAAGCTCACATCTGTATCTGGGGTCATGAGTCTGGAAACAGCTACAGTGTGGGCAGATTTTGGCTTTAAGTTACATTGTGCCAGGGCATCCCCTCTGTGCAGAGTGACCTGAGGCACAGGGTGGCAGAAATGTCTAGCCTTTGCTTTCAGAGAATGTGTATGGCCACACATCTGGCAGATGCAACAGTCATAGAACAGGGCAAAATGTTTTTAATGAAAAGTAAAAGCAGGAAAAAAAAAATAAAAAAAAAAGAATGGGGATGGCTTTGAATGCTTGGAAGCTATTCTTACATCTTGGTCTAACTCAGACAACAGGTTTCAGAAAAATCTAAAATTAGGGAGATAAAATATTCAGACGAGAGGATTTTCTCCTACAGTGTTTTTTTTCTGATGATCCCAACTTTTTTTAAAACTTCTCAAAGCAAATTTGAAAAATGCAATAAAATGCTTTGTTTGGGGCAAAGACACTTTTTGAGTCAACCTGAAACAAACAGTATCTTAGGCTTAGCTGCTGACTCTTAAGTCTGTTTTTCCAGGTGCCTTCCCCTGCTACATTCTCCAGTATAACCACCTGGAGCTAGCACGTCTGGCCATGGGACAGGACATCTTGTCCCCTAGATCATCCCACCACTTCACTGGCACCACGCTGGGCTGCTGCCCGCTTGGAAGAGACCCAGCTTGACAATGGGCATCCGTGCTGCCCAGGGAATACAGTTTCCTTCACTCTCTGTCCTAGGGAAGCAATGGGGATGGACTGATGCTTCAGCTTGCTCGCTGACCCATGTCATTAGTGCTTCTAAGGCATCATCTGAAAACTTCTGTTCCTGATTACAAGCTTTATCTTGTACAGAGACACTGGCAGAAATCATTGAAATATGTCTTCACGCTGCCAGTCAGAGTGTTGGTTTATCCCACCATGGAGCCCAGCCTCCCAGACACTATTTGCTGGTGTCTTGTAAAGTTTTAATACAAAAACCCACCAAACTCATACCTGCAGTGGGGAATTTTATTCTTGAAGTACAAAAAATGAGTTAAAACTGAACAAGTTATTGCAGTCTCACATTCCTCTGCTTGGTAATTAGGCATTTTAGTGAGTCTGTAGCTATATTAACCCCTGGGGACCTATTCATTGACTCTTTTGCATTACTACCTGATAAAGACTACAATTGATATTAAGCAGGAGGAGGAAGGCAGGGAAGGAGGTTACCACAGCAGGTGACCCGAGGCCCTCCAGGGTCACACAAGACCCCAGATCTGCCTCTGTCAGCTTTTGCCTATTGATTGCCATTATTTTATTGTTCTTCCCACCATTGCCTTTCACAGTTAAACCGACTCTTCCCAGTAGGACACTGTAGCAAGTGTTCCAATAAATCCAGCTCACCTTACTATGTTTAATTGTCTAGCAAACCACTTGCTGAGGAAACAAATTACTCGGGAACAAGTTGCTCAGGCTGAAGCTAGGTCTCATATATTGCTAAGTCTTTCTAAATGTTTTCTTGCATACGACCAAGGGCTGACTGCAACACCCGGAGAAGATGCGACTTCCTTGCCCACATCTTCTGTCTTACATGCTATTTGCAAACACCACCCTGTGTTAAGCCAAGCCTCTACAAAATTTTTCTCTGATGCATCCATAAATAAAACTCAATTAGAGGTTATGGAATAGTGCGGATGATCTTCTTTTTCCCTTTTCAACTAAAGAAATACCAGAGGAATGTGACTGCCAATAGTATGTTACTAAGTTTTAGTAGATCTCATAGCACCTTTAAAAAACCAGCAAACCAAAAAGCTATGTTACTAATCTGTTATTCATTAACTAAAGAAAATAATAACAGTCATTATAGTAGTCTCTTGAGAACAGGTACCATCATTTCCTAAGCATATATTAATTGTTAATAGTGGTGATGTTACACTAAGCTTATTAAAGCCCCATTGTTCAATGTGCTGCAGAATCAAAGTGAAAGGCAGCTATTCTCAGGAACCTACCATACAAATCATAGAAGGTTTTGTATACTGCTTTTCTGTGCTGTCCTTTTTTAAATGGTAAGTGAATACAACTGGCCTTGCAATCCACAATTGATTTAATCAGTGGTTCCTAGCATATGTTACATTTTTTTATATGGGAGCCTGGGACACAATAGAGAGAATTAGAACTTTCTCTGCCTCTAACTTCATGTGATTTCAAGCAAGTCACTTAATAACATTAGAAAAATGGGCAACACCCTGCCCAGCTCGGAAAAGGTTTTGTGATGAGAAGTATAGCAGAGATATTGAAGTGTCAGTACAATAAGGCTGAATCACAAAGTACAAGACTTCACACTTCACCCTTCTCCCAGAGGTGTCAGTTATGGGAAAACACAGGAGTACTGAATTGCTTACTTACATGGAGAGCATTCAAATAGCTGGGTATTTGTTCTTGCTGATCACGCTCCTTGCTGATAGCAGGAGTCAATTATGCCTGCTTCCAGACATCCCATCCCCTGCTTCAGATAGCAAGATCCCTTCAGTACATTCCTTTCTCATGAACAATAAGCCACCCCTATGCACGCCTCTCCTCTGACTTTGCTTTGAAAAGCCTTGTACTCAGCTCGGGGAGGGAGCACCTAGTCCCATTTTTCCCCACATTCAGCCCCGTTCTAGCATTTAGCTTCATTCCTGCATTCAGCTTCATCCCCACAGCAGGCAAGCAAAAACTGTTCTGGTGGCAGCAAAGTGATGATGGTTGGTTTCCCACGGCTGCCTTAGGTGGTTAGGCAGGAGCACCACGGGAGGATCGACAGAGGTGCCTGTGTGCACGGGCTGGGCAGGCAGCTGCCAACAAAAAGCATGGTTAACAACCCAGTCCTGATTGTTCTTCCCTCAGGAGGGTTTTAACAAGATTTCTCTTCTTCCCTTTCTTGCTCAGTGTTGCAATGCTCATACAAACTTAATAACTTTGAGACCAACTCATCTCTCCAGTCTGCTCAGATGTTTGAAAGTCATTAGGGAGAGACTGAAAGCCAGATGGATAGGTATGCTGATCCTGTAAGCCTTGCTTCCTTAGGAAACTCAGTTAAGAAATGTAAACTGCTATTCTCTGTGGTATTCTAGTTCTGGCAGTTGAGATTTAAAAAACCCAATGTTACAAGACAGAGAGCTGGCAACTCTGCAGTAAGCAACCTATCCAAAAACCTCATCCCTGTATTCTTATTCTTATTCTTATTCTTATTCTTATTCTTATTCTTATTCTTATTCTTATTCTTATTCTTATTCTTATTCTTATTCTTATTCTTATATTTATTCTAAATCACAGGTCTTCATAGACACCTCAGCACCTGGTGCCAAACTTGTGACAGCTTAAAGCTAATCAAGCCTTGAGCACAGAGCTCACAAAAATGGCCCCCCTCATGTTGCCTACAGGCTTACCCTGTGGATTTGGAAGACAAGCCCAGCTCCTGCCCTGCAGCCCTGCACTAGCAAGCTGGTGGCCTCCTGGATCTACTGGCCAGCCCTGCCAGGTGTTGGGACACAGCGCAGGATCAACAGTCACACTGCTCAGCAGCAGACACGCCTTTCCAAAGAGCGACTGATACCACTTAAAAAAGACTACTAGTGCTCTGTATTGGCCCATTGTTCCCTGCAGAGCAGCCCCAGATGACAGTGTGTGAAGTTAGGCTGGATGGCATTTCCTTGCTCTAACCAGAGGAGAGCAGCGGCACAGAAGTGCTTGTACTGCTGCCAAGCTTTTGTGCGGGACAAAAGAGGCCTTTTGCCTGTGACCCTCAGTACTCTGGATGTCTTCTTTCTTCCAGGAGAAGCTGTTGGCAGGGTCCTTCATACACCACTTTGTCCGCCTGTTCCTCTGAAGCTTTCACAGTTCCCTCCAATGTGATTGACCACCTCCTGCATTAGGTGCTTCCTCAGCATCAGAGACCTTGCGCACAGTGCAGGCACAGCCACATTTCAGCCCCTCCTTGGATGGCAGAGACCCTTGAGGTAACGTGCTGACCACAAAATTTCTGGCCTTTTCATCAAAGTGACACCCTGAGTCCTGTATTGCAGTGTCCCCTGAGCACAGTGCTTGTGCCCCAGGTCCCTGGCAGTGCCTGGCTTGCCTCTGCCTGAGCACATTTGTGCTGGAGAGCAGAGTGCTCTCACATAGATGCTTCTAGCCGCAGCCAAAATAAAGTGACAGCAAAGCTTTACAGGCAGAGCCCAGGGTTTGGAAGGTCTTCAGCAGAAAGACTAAGCATTCTCATTCTCCTTTTATATCTAGGAAACCTATGAGGAACATACAGACCACACTGCCAATCTAGATCACAGCATTCACAGGGGAAAAGGAGGTGGTGAGGGTGACAGGTGACGATAGGAGAATGAGAGACTTTGGAGAGAAAACAGTTTCGGGAATCACTGTGATCTGTGACGTATCGATCAATGATACTAACTAAAAAACCACGTGTTCCATTTGTATAGAAAAATTCAGTGAATTAATGCAAAAAAAATTTTTGAAATATCCCAGAAAATTACTCTTTTATAGATCTGGGCTGAACAAAGATACATCTGGTAATCTCTTTAACTGTTTTGCTACTTTAAGCCTTATGTTCTCTTTATGTGTTTCCCACTACTGAGTGATTTAACTCTGAGAGCAGCAAATTGATACATTGGATAAATTATATAAGTGGATTCTTTCCCAGACTCTCTTATATTGCCTGAAACTGAAGAATGCACAACATCAAGCTACAAAACAGGATAGCAAGGTCAGGAACGTCGGTCCAAAACTATAATAAGGGTGGCTATAGTTTAGCTATGGTTTATGGTTTTAGATTACAATTGTTTGGATAGCAGAGTTGAGGAGGCTGAATAACTTGTTCTTTGGCTCTGCCAGCAAGTTCTACATCCTTCTACATGTGCAAAGAGTACTCTAATAGCACTAAGAGCTAAGATCCCACACATAAAAACTTCACAAGATACCACTTCTGTGCCACCATGGCAAAAAGTTCTTCCTGCACAGCAACGTAGTAGCACAGCTGTTGTCTAAGGCACAGGAGAAGTCCCTAATGTGAGGCCGTCGTAACAAAGCCCTGGTGCATAGCAAAACCTCTGCAGCAGCAGCTATGAACAGTGCAACAGAAACAAGTACAGTAATTCCCTGGGCTGGAGAGGTAATGTTTATATAAGATCTCTGAGGGAATCAAAGTGTGAAACAGCAGAGGCATTGACAGGCCCTTTGAAATGGCAGAAAACAGACAATTTGCAACTCCCTGTTGCCAAGCTGGGCTATTACCTCTGCATCTGCCTGTGGGGAGGCTGCTGCAGACACGGAGATTCCTCTGCCTTCCCATGAGCAAGGTGTGTGGCATTAGGGTGCTGGTATTTCTTTGCCTTGGAAGGATGCACCTCTGCTCTGGCTCCCAGGCAAGATGGACCCTAAAAACCATGGGGATGTGTTTAAGGTAAACAAGCTTTGTTGAGAGAAGTCTTGAGGTCTCCTTCAACACCAATGCTATCCACACTTGTTTACCTCTGCACATAGATGTACATGGTAGTCTTGTGGGACCTGTGTGGATCTGAGACCATCAGATCTGAAGTCCAATTCAGTGCTTGCCCTCCTGTATTTTACCCGTTTGAAATTTCATGTTCTTCCTTCTATGATGCACTCCTTGGCCTCTGAAGAGGAGGGGGAGATCTACAGCAGCCTTCCAGTGCTTGGAGAGGGCCTACAAGGAAAGATGGGGAGGGGCTCTTTATTAGGGAGTGCAGGGGTAGGACAAGGGGGAGCAGTTTTAAGCTGAAAGAAAGGAGATTAAGGTTAGATATTAGGAAGAAATGTTTTACTGTGAGGGTGATAAGACATTGGAACAGGTTGCCCGGAGAAGCAGTGGATACACTATCCCTGGAGGTGTTCAAGAGGGCAGGTTGGGTGGGGATTTCAGCAACCTGAAATAGTGAAAGATGTTTCTGCCCATGGCAGGGGTGTTGGAACTAGATTATCTTTAAGGTCCTTTCCAACCCAAACTATTCTGTGATTCTATTGTCTTGATACAATACATGGAATATTTCAAAGTGGAATATTTTGATTTAAGCTAAAGCATAGTTAAGTTTCGTCTAAGCAGTTGTGGTTTTTGAAATTTAGGCAGAATGTCCCTCTGATAGTGTCCCTCTGATTCTTTCTCTGATAGCATGTTTTCTCTAAAACAGTGCTTTTCAGAACTATTTTTTCTTTGAAAATGATAATGCCTTATGTGAAATATGATCTCTGCTTAACAGATGATTCTTCTGCTGTAATCACCTCTCTTTGGACTTCTCATCTTATCTGAAAAAGCAAGGTCAAGCAAAGAGCTGCAGTCAGCTCCAAATGAGCAAGATGGTTGCAAAGTTTCATAACTTTAAAATTAGACCTTGGAAAGTAATAGAATACGCTTAAGGTTTCTGGGAAAACTTATACATATGCATGTAAGTGGGAAATACATTCTGTAACCAGCCTTTGTCTCATTGCACATGATTGATGGAGATTACTCCCGCATGTTGCTCAGGCCTGATAAAAATTTTTCCTTTCTAAAAGTCCAAAACATGTCTTAGACAATACTATTTTCTGGCATTTTCAGTATCAATCTGATGAGCACCCTCCTCGCATGTGCTCACAGCCATCAAAGAATTCAGTGGTCAGGCTGTTACTCAGTCCTACTCTGCACCCACAGAAAGCCAAAGAGCTAAGCTGCTTTGCTACGACTGGACAGGATAGCAGTTAGCAATCTTGGTACTTTTGGGGTTGCATAAGTGATAATGAGATTGAGATCCTTCTTTTCACCTTTATAGGCAACCAACTCTTCAAGAGTCTTCCTGCAACCCTGCATGCTGGTGTCATCAAAAATTGTATTGCACCCACTTCAGCAATCCAGCAGCCAGCTAGTTAATGCAGGGAACCTCGCAACTCAGAAGCTTCGAGGAAGTGCTGAGTGTCTTGTAGGCTGTGAGGCTGCTCCCAGGGAGTGATCTATGCTCCACTGTGACCCCGGCCTTTTTCTTCCAAGCTGCTGTGCTTTCAAGTTGCCCTAAGGAGGTCGTCCATGTTAGACTTTGAAGACAGGGCCATGCTGTCCAAGTGGGATCTACTCCCTGGCAATGGTGGAGCAGCATATCAGAGGAAAACAGCAAATCGTACTGTGCAAGGCTCTGCTTTCACTGTATTTCATGGTAGATCAAGCTGTCATATACAGGCTGACAGGCTAGAGTGATTTATTGTGTTTGTTTTGTTGTTTTTTTTTTTAAAGGCTGGATTTTGTTGGGTGCATTAATTTCACTTACAAATACAGAACCCAGATGAGAGATACACAAGTATTTGCCCACTGTGGCTAGGGAACTGTTCCAAAATATCTCTAGGCAAAATATTTTGCACTGCCAGATGATCTCTTTCATTCTCTCCCTTCCCTACAGGGGAAGAGATACTTTCTGGCAGCATCTGCCTTCATTTTCTGTCATTTTTCCTTAATAGAGGCTGAGACTCACTGGAAGCACAGAGCATCTACCCTTCTAGACTTGGACTGGTAATATTACAAGCTGAATTTGGTCATGATACCCATGAGCAAAATGTTTACACTTTCTTTTCCTGCAAGGAAACCATGGGAAACTAGGCAATGAGAAGCTCTCTGGGCACTGGCAGTTTGTTACACATCTTTAAATTCCATCAGCCAACAGAAACATAGAAAAATTAAAGCAGATGGGATAAGCAGGGATCCCTCTTAATTTGTTGCACCAAAATGTATTTTGAACAAGGCAAATTTTGATCAGGACCAGCACACAGACTAGGATCGGACACTGTTTCTTCCTGAAGACTTAAAGATCCCAGGAGAAACATAATTACCAGCAGCAAGCTGCGGAGACGTGAATTTAATCCCATCTAAATCCTGGTGCACAGAAAACAATGAGAGTTTGTCACTATTAGGGCTTAAATCTTTAGTTGCAGACTTTAAAAGCCAGAAAGAAAGTTTTTGACATAACCTCTGAACTCCAAAGGGCTAAAGTTCAACTTGGATCAAAGAGGGGTCTCTAAAGAGTTCCGTGCTACACAAGAAGGGTAACATAAGGATGCTGTATACAAATTGCATTGCCACTAAGGAATGCCTGGCTTTCTATTGTTGCTTTTGTCCTCAAATAGCAGATCCAGGATCCCAAAGCAGAATGTTGTATTAAAATACTAACATAGCTTTTGCCTACTCCATCTTAGTGGCCAGTTCAGAAATTCCCTCCCATCTCAGGATAGGCAGGATTTGAAAGGGACAGAAAACAAGGTTGTGCTTGCAAGAGTGGGAAGTCCCAAAAATCTGTGACTTGTCGTAACTAACTTAGTCCCCAGAGCACTGACTGGGAGGACAAAGCCACCACTTGGGCAAATGGATATGTCAGTTTCAATTGTGCTATCAGTGGCATCAACTGCTGGCTTCTTATACACGTATAGGAAACCTCCAGCACTCAGCAGCATGAAAATAAGGAGGATATGCTAAGCTCATGTGTGAGAATCTTCTCTTTGATCCATAATGAAAGAGTGGAAATTAGATTTTGACTCTTACTGAATTACTGAAATTGTGTAAAGCTTGGGCAGTTGCTTAAAAGAAACGTAAACGTGGTCAGTGAGCTCTAGAAATCTTGATTTCTGTAATTTATCTGTTGTTAAAATATTGGTATGTTCTCAGCACCATCAAGGAACTCCAGTGGCCAAAGAAGCATCCAAGTGTGCAAGGAGTTGGGAGTTGGGACTAAAAGGCAGCTGCATTTATCCGTTCCTTGAGCTAAGTGTTGCCTTTGAACCTGGGCTATACTATTATCTTGGAATGCCACAGGCCTGTCATTCCTAAGAGGGCAAAATACAAAACCAGATCAATATAGTGATGCTTTATAGTGCAAGTTCCATCTTCTGAGTATTTTACCAGCCCGAGGTTTCTAGAAACAATGTTTTTAGATCTCACCACTGCCCTGGAAATGTGCTCCATGAATGACTTACTGAAAGAGGTTTGATACCTGCATAACAGAAAGATAAAATGTATACACTGTGGACTTCTCTGAGGATCATGATACACCATCTGCCAGGTGGTTCTCTCTGCACAAAGCCAGCTGGGGCCCACCAGCATTCACCAGCTCCATCCAGTTCAGGGCCAGCTCTGCAGGATGCTAGCTGGTATTTGCTACACTACTATACCACACTGAGGTTTTGGGAAGATTTAGTAGTGCTAGACCTAATCCAGCTGCACGTACTCTTGCCTCAGCATCACTTGCACATATTCCATGCAGTCCCTTAAATCCCTCCAGAGCTAGGTGACAGCTGACTGTCCACATATTGACAATTCATGTATGTTATGATGCGAACATGTTATTTATATACTAGTGTAAGTAAAATCAAGTGAAATAAAGTACAGTTTAATGTGTCATTATTTTAAAAATATGACTCAGAAAATCCCAAAAGACAAATAATATTGTTATTCTTTTGTTAATACATATACCCTACCCAACTCAAGATTCAGGCTACTGCAACACATGCTTAATTAAGCTTATATACCGTTCAAGAAATGTGCTAGCACTGCCAGGAGATCTTGCCCTCAGTGTATAATCACCATGTGGTACCTTTTGGCTAGTGTCTTGGCATACCAGGGAGAGTTGTAAAAAGTCAGAGTAATAGCACATAATAATAGCACTGTCCTTATGGCAGATATACTTGGTCAAAGCTACTATAAAAATGTCTTTTTTAAAATCAAGCAAGTATTGTTTAGTCTTTAAAAGATCCTGCACTGGAGGTGATTAATGGCAGCCAGTATGGCTTCAACAGGGGCAAATCTTGTATTACCAACTTAGTGGCTTTCTATGATGGCATAACCGCAGCAGTCAACATGGGTAAACTGACAGATGTGACCTATCTAGGCTTCTGTAAAGCCTTTAACATGGTCCCCCACAACACCTTCCTTCTCTCTAAATTGGAGAGATATGGATTTGATGGGTGGACGGTACAGTGGATAAGAAATGGGTTTGTTGGCCATATTCAAAGAGTAGCAGTCAATGGTTTGAAGTCCAGATGGAGATCCATAACAAGTGGTGTCCCTCAGGGGTCCATACTGGGACCGGAGCTCTTTAATATCTTCATCAATGATATTGACAGTGAGATGGAGTGCACCCTCAGCAAGTTTGCAGATGACACCAGGCTGAGTGGTGTAGTTGCCACACTGGAAGGACGGGATGTCATCCAGAGGGACCTGAACAGGCTGGAAAAGTGGGCCCATGAGAACCTCATGAGGTTCAACAAGGCCAAGTGCAAAGTCCTGCATCTGGGTTGAGGCAATCTCCATTTTCAGTACACGATGGGGGATGATGTGATTAAGAGCTGCCCTGCAGAGAGGGACTTGGGGGTGCTGGTCTATGAAAAGCTCAACATGAGCCGGCAACATGCACTCACAGCCCAGAAGGCCAACCATATCCTGGCAGGGAGGCTGGAAGTAGATGATCTTTAAGGTCCCTTCCAACCTTAAGTATTCCATGATTCTATGAAACTCAGATGCAGGTTAGACAAACTTCTCTCATTGATAGAGTTGATCTCTCCAGAAAACATGGAGAGCCTGAAGTAGTGCATCTGAATTGCTTTTTAAAAAAAAATTAAAGGCCACACAAACAATCTGAGAGGAATCTTCAGCTCCTCCTGTGCTGCATTTTCACCACACTTTTCATTTACTGCTGAATGAAAATGAAGCTAAGCTCTGAGCACTCATTTGCTGTGTTTAGTTTCCCCTACTATGTTTTGGCATACATGACAGTGTATAGGGTGAATGGGTATGATTTTACAACAGACTTTTTGCATTGTTTTCACAGTCTCCTGGTGCTTTGCAGACCATAGGCAAAGAAACACTAAACTAGATGATGTTCTGAGGTCCCTTTACGTCTTAATTTTTATGAACCCATCCATCGGTCACAAGTGCTCAAATGTTTCATTTATTAATTCAGAGTGCAGACTTTTGGCTGGGGTCAATGCCCCAGGAGCTGCAGGAACACCTGGCAGCTAATAGGGTCAAAACTTGCTCCCTCCATAACAACATCACCCACATTTGCAATGTACGATAGCAGCCTCACTGTGTGACAGCCCTGTCCTACACCACCCATACTGTAGCTGGATCCACTGGAGATGGGTACTCTGCTTTGGACAGACTTGAAGGACAAAGGTGCTGTCAGGTGGAGTAAGAGGCAGGAGACAGCTGTTTTCGTACAGTTTTCACTACAGTAACATCATGCTCATGGCCAGGGCTGCTAACCAAGTGTGAATCCAGAAGGAAACCCCTACTTTTGGCATTTGGCCTCTGCTTTTCAAGAAACTTGCTACAAGCTTTGGATATATACTTAACTTTCTACTTGCCCATGAAGCCTTCTACCACCTTCCTTGCTTCATCGTTGCTAGCAGAGAGGCCATAGAGCAAAATGGCAATGGAGCCTCAATTCCCTACTTGCCCTGAAGTGGGTTCAACAGTCAGATATGATACAGAAGAACTTGGTCCTTCCCCTCTTGTGTTTTGCATGTTTCTCAAGGACCTTGCTGAGAGTGATGGAGACAGGTTTCTAGTGTTTGCACCCAGTTCTAGGAAGCTTTAAAAAGATCTGTTATATAGAAAAGAGCCCCATTCTCTCTTAATCATACATGATTTATCCTCCCCGGCTTGGCATAAGTTATAATCTTTTTGATAATTTGTTAATTAAGTATCACTTAGGGCATGGGTCTCTGATATCTGAAGCATTAAAAGCAAACTATTCCCTATAAACTCTTGAAATGGGCAGCTTTCTATTGCTTGAGCTGATGAAGTAATTGAGTAGGAGTTATATTAAATCCAGACACATTCAGTATTTAAATGCCAATTAGGTCCTACTGAGAAGGGAGGGATTTGCTAGAGATCTGGCTTATGTCATGGTCTTCCTTTTTTCCTTTTTTGACAAGATGAAGGTGGAATGACCTCAAATAATGGCATTGCCCTGCTGTTACTTTTGCTACAGTTGGCACATCATATTTTTTTGGTTATTGATGGTTCATAGCTTTCATGTGTTGCAATCAAGGAGTTTTAAGGCTTTTCCCACCATCAGTATTGAATAGAGCTTCCAGCTATCCCTTGCTATTTAATTCCAGATGGATTGAATCTTTAGTACCGCCTGCAGGCACATTACTAGCTAATGAGTTGTGCTAGTCTGAGATCATCGCTACAAACATTATTTCCTTAGTAAATATTTTTCATTCAGACCTGAGAAATGGCAGAGGTACATGCAGTCAAGATTTATAATGTGGCAAGACCCTTGAAAGCTGAGTTGCAAATAACAATGGTTACATTTGTATTTTCTGTTTACAGTTTTCTTCCTGCAAATATGTTGAGGCTTAAGTCAAACAATCAGCTCTGCCACAATGCTGGCAAAATTCCCATGCTTGCTGCACAGAGATGCACGTCCCAGGGACTTCATAACTTCTGCTACAGTATCGCAGCCCTTCACACTCACAAATGCACTACTCCTAGCCACCACCCTGGCAGAGAAGTGAAATTGTTTCTCTTTCACAGATGCAGATGCTGATGTACAAGAAAGTGCCAGAAATACTTAGAGCCTAAAAATGCATCCAAATGCTTAGTGAGATTTTTCAGAAGCTCCTACATTCAGCTCAAGGCTGGATGGGGCTGGGGGGTCGAAATGGGGGGCTGGGCTGTGCAGCTCTTGGTTTCTTCCTCATCATTAGATCCGCAGCCTTAGCACAGTGCTGGAAACCAGTCACAAAGTGGGAGGAGCAGACAGCCCTTCCAATCATCCTTCCGAGTAAACCTGCACTCGCTTTTGATGCTACTGAGGCGTTCTTGTAGATCCTTCTCCAGCTCCTTTGAAAAGCTGAACTAAAGGTCCCAGCCTTCAGTGGCCTTTAAATACCTTATGAAACAATTGATGTCTTGCTCAGAGATCCCATGACAGGGTCCCCCACATCTCAGCTGGCTGACTGTACTTCTGCTGGCAACCTCCTACTGGCTTCAAGCCAAAGAAAGAGCCTCCAGTTCAAAGTATGTTTTTGTTATTGTGCAATGCTATCTGTATTTTGAGTAAAATCCTGATTCTTTTACTCAAGTTATCTCAGTGGAGCAAGTCACTAGGCTAGAATCCAATCTCTGTTAACTCAGAACACTTCATCAGTGCTAAGGGTTATTCCAGTTTTAATCTGAAAACACATTATGTGTTTGTATGCTATTACACTAGGTTTACACAACTTTTCTGAGACCAGAACCAGCCCCAAAAGACAAATCCAGAACAGTGGCAGGATATAGTCAAAAAAGAGCTGAAAAACATTAAAGCAAATAATTATGAAGACTGATTTAATAAACAAACAATAAGAAATGTGCCTCATACAAAACTTCTTATGAATCACAGATACAATTGAATGCAGACATGGGAAAATGACAGTTTTCATATAATTATAGCACATATAGAAAGAATCAGATGATCTCAGGAACTAGAATAAGAGAAATGGGACAAAAATTCTTCACATAAATTTGTACAATAAGGATTAGGTTTAAGAATTGCACTTACGGCAGACAGTCCATCACTGAGAACTAACA
Source organism: Clamator glandarius (assembly GCA_033459285.1). Classification (NCBI taxonomy): domain Eukaryota; kingdom Metazoa; phylum Chordata; class Aves; order Cuculiformes; family Cuculidae; genus Clamator; species Clamator glandarius. The sequence continues at coordinate 689,293 of JAUNZM010000677.1, read as the reverse complement.
TCTGCAACTCTAGGTACAGGATAAGTCAGAGTCAGAATTACAGTACTGACTGAGGAAAATAGACTTTTCCTGAGGCTATATGAAGAGAGATATTTCCCTGTGAAGAGGGAAATATTCATGCCAGAAAGTAGTGGTCCAGTAAGACCTACTCTGCACACGTCTGGTCAGCCACACCCAGTACAAACAGGAGCAACAGGGATGCTCAAGAAATTGGAGAATTTGTCCTGTGCAAAAGAACTAAAGCAGCCTCCCTGGTGTGCACAGCTCATGAAAACAGAGGTGAAGAGACAGTGTGGTGACACCTTTCAAAACTACTGTGTGACAATGGGCAGAAATTGCATAGAAGGAAGAGACAAAAAGCAATACTGTTACAAGAGATAATAAGCACAATTATATTATTACTAGAAATGAGAAGCAGTAGTATTCAGGATCAAACAATTTAAATATAGCAATATCGGAAACCAAATCTACTTTTAGACTGATTTTTATGTTTTCAAGCAAATACCGGGGTTACAGTGGACATGCCTGTGATAGCAGAAAAGAGGGTTGGATGAGTAATCTGACCACACCAGCACCATGCTCCTACTGCATTCTCACATCAACCCTTTGAAACACCAAATGTTGCTTCTACTAGAGGTTTTGTCACATCAAAACCATCAGCACTTCCCTATCCATAGAAAATTAACATTTTCAAGGGTTCAGATTACATCTCTGGGGTCTTACCATCCCACAAAAATGTTAATTCTTGTGACTTTTACTTCCTCTTAGTTCCTTTCCTCCTTTAATTTTTGTCTCAAGATGAAAGGACAAGCTGAAATATCCACATTTCCCATAGGATAGAGATTCAGTGTTTTCATGTGTCTCTCATTAATGTTTCTGCACACTAGCACAGCTCTGAATACTCCTAATAGTCTCTGGCAGGAATCATAACAAGTGACTCAGAGCTGGCTGTGAACTTGTCCAGGATGGGGACAGATGATCCTTCTGCTCCCTTTTTATCTAACCTTGCGGAGTACAAGGCAGACTCTATGTGTTCCTTACTCCACCAGTGGTGTCACATGAGGCAGTAAGGTAGGATTAGGTAAATTTACAAGTGCAGCTCTTTGAGACATTCAGCTTTTCTCCACCCATGCTAGAGAGTGGCTGAAAGTCACCCGGGAAGTGATGCCTGGAAAACCCTCCCAAACTTTTATGAGAACAAGTGCTCACTTTCATGTCAGGCCCTACACTAAGACCAGGAAGGACCAGCCTGGAAACTTATGTGTTGGTACCTGTCAGGAAGGCTGGAAACCATCACTTTGACAAAAATATCTTTTCTTGGCTTCTTTTACTCCCCTATCCTCCAGAGGCAACAGTAGAGATGAATGCCCCCTAAGTCCTTAGATAAATGCCAAATCCTTTTCATCACTTCTCGTCTATCCACTAGATGCCAGCACCTTGCCTACTGCAAAAGAAATGTCCCCTGGAATGGGTCTGCATTCCAATGTTACAGGGCTACTGGGACTATTGAGGGATTATGATGGGATTAGTCTACCTCTAGCTGTTTTATTACATGTCATATGATTGCCAGGGAAACCCTGAGGAACAGAATAATACTGGCCCACAGTTTTGAATTTCACCTGGATCTGAGTCAATTGCTATAATATGTAAACTAAATAGGCACTGGATTAAAACCATTAAATCTAAGCCTGGGATATTCTGTGACAAACTATACTTCCCTAATCCAGCAGAAAGCCTGTTTATTCAGCAATTTCAGTAATAGAGAATAGTTACTATGCTTAAAATTAGTGGAGATATTTCCCAAGCTCCCACTTCCATCCACAGGATCCTTCTGGCAAGGTCTTGCAGCAGTGACTGTGGAGAGACCGTGAGTGCTCTGTGTGTGTGTGTGTGTGTGTGTATGCATACCAGTCCTGGAACAATGCTCAGAATAACACGGTCTGTTTGACAAAGGGTCTTTGCACAGTCACAGTCCTCAGCTGCAGTTTCTTCTTGATAGATTTGGTAATGATTTGGGAAGAGGCAAGAAGAGAGGTGACACAGTTTTCTGACAATGCAGGGATTATCACAGACTGAGAAGAGTTGCAGTTGGACCCCAGGTTACCAAGCAGTGGGGAGATGAACAAAGTGAGTTTTATTTGCAAATTTAAAGTAATGTTCATGGAAAAGAAACATCTCTAATCCCTCCCACAAAATAACAGGCTTTAATCTAGGTAGTGACACTCCTAGAAAAGAAATCTTGTGACTGGAAGGCATGACTAGCCTTCAAGTGGAGTTCTGTATTACATTCAGCAAATATGAATAGACTGGCTGCTGAAAGGGCAGTTGCCCCCTTGCTATGTGCTTCCTCCCTCTCCCTTGCACTCCCTTGATGTTTGTATCCCTCCTCAGTGAACAAACTTCCTCAGGAGAAGCCCAGCTACAGTACCATTTGTACCAAAGTTATTCAGGAGGAACAACTATTTGTACTGTAGGTTTTATAAATGATGCAGTTGAAATGCAACTTGTTTTACAGAAATATGCTGAAGGAGCTGTCCTCTCTGTGCAGCTGAGGGCTGCTGTGGGTACATACCCAGTATGGTTTGTACATAATGCGGATGCTTAAGCCCCCAGAGCAACACCCCTCCCTTGCACTCCTGTCTTCACCAGGCTCCTGATCTTGCGATTTCTATTGCAGACCAGACCCTGGCACTACATGCCCGACTGCAGTTCCTGCCTTTGGTTCCCACAGCACGGCTCCTCTGTAGGTCTGCTTTACATCAATGAGGGGATTTGGCTTGTAGTGGGCACAGTAGTCCAGGACACAGGAGACAGTGATTTGCATACCCAGGGTAGGGCAGGAGGGCTTAGCAGCCTTGGGAGTGTCTCTGCAGTGGGATTGCAGCCTGACAGTGCCTCCTAGCTCCTCTGCAATCAGATTTGGCCAATGGAAGGAATTAAATCCTGTAAATAACCTTTGATCTCAAACTGGTATATCTCTAGCAGGAATATACACTAACATCCCATCCCACTTCCCTGTTTCCTGGGACCTGTCCTCCCTTCCACATTAACTTGGGCCCTTTCTGCACACCCCAACCTTCCCCTACTCCATGGCCCTGCCCACCCTGTTCTGAATCTCTGTGACCTGCCAGGCTTTATGACTTTTTCATCCCACTAGTACTGCCCTGTCATACACCTGGGTAAGTGCCGCCCACTGCAGAGCATGTAATAGAGCTGCCAGCCCATAAAGTACAGTTCATTATGCAGAGAGCAGAGGTCTGAAGTTAATCAGTCTGTATAAAGTGTGGTGTGCCACAGGATCACTGCTCCCCTGCGTGGAGAATGCCACCACTCTCTTCACCAGATGACTCTACTGCCTGGGGTGTTTTGGTCTTGAGAAAACTCAAACCAGACCCTACAAAGGCTGTTGTGCTGGCCAGGAAGCCTCTGTCATCCTGCAAACTACTGCCACACTTGCAGTGAAGGTGGAAAAGCAGGTAGGGTGGAAATAGTTTTGGCATCTTTCCCAACTCCAGTGAATCACTGAGCCAACTGGCAGTAATAATATTAATTATTCAGTTTTATTAAATATTTTGTCCATGATCATGTATAAAAGTAAAATTCTGTATTTCACATAAGTAATTTTATTTTGCTCTCCTAGTGCAGAAAGGAACTTTGACAAATCATCTGATCTTTTCTCCTGCCCAGGGCAAGACAAGCTTAATCTAAAACCTTCCTGACAGGTGTCACATTAGTTTTCACATCCCATTCCCTTTCTCAGAGTCTGTCCTTCCAAGGCTTTGACCTTTGTGATGCCATGCAAAAAAGTAACTATGATTTCTGCCAACATTTCAACAGTCTTCGCATACAGTCAGAGCAGCACCTTACATGACATCAAATGTAATTTCTGGCAGCCCCCAGTAAGTGTATCCACCTGATTTGAGAACTGAAAAAGCTGTATCCTCGGCAGCTACTGCGAAACCACTGAAACCAACCTGATCTAAGGAAAGACAAGAATTTGGATAGGCTCAATCAAACTGCATTTAGATGAATACACTTAGGGAAGAACAGTGCTACCAGAATTCTTGCAGCTGCAGACAGTTGTGTGCCCTGAGACAGGTGTGCACCCCACAGACAGCTGAGAACCTTGAGGCAACTGTGCACCTTCAGATAGTTGTGCCCCAGGCAGACCTGAGTGCCATGTAGCCAGCTCTGTGCCGTGCGAACGCAGGGACAGCCGGCAGACAACAGCTGTGTGACATGCGGACAGCTGGGTGCCATACAGCCAGCCAGGCTCCCTTTAGGCAGCTGTGCACACTGCAGGCAGCTAGGCCACAGAAAACCCTTCTGCTCACCACCACCTTGCAGTGTGCCAAAGCACAGGCATATTCCAGCAAAGCTGCTTGGTGGAGTCCTCTCCACCTCCTTTTAGTCAGAATGAGCTGGGTCAGCAAGGACCAGTTATCAAATACCATATTAGAGTAATAGCATAAGGTCATTTTGATGGAAATAGTTCAAGGAGCACTATCAGCAACTGTTTGGGCTGCAGATTAGGGAGGATGGTGACATCTGGCAGAGATGTACCCATGAAACAATGCTTCTGCACTGATTGAATGAGGACATTTCTGACCAATATTCTCTGGCGTGCAAGGGACTTCCTCTCTGCACATTGGATAGTTTTAGTAGCACCCAAGGGCTTAAATAGCCTTTAAAAAACTCATCAACAGTCCCCATTGAAGACTGCATCCATCCTCACAAGTGCTGCATGACTCATAGCTTTGAACTGTGCATGCTTGCTCGCAGTTGCTCTTCTATCCTCCTCCTACTGAGTTCTAGGGCTTGGGAAAGGAGAGCAGGGGGAAAGTGATAATCTTGATCTTGCTTTCAGTCAAATCTTATTCTCCACCTGGCTGCAAGGAAATTCTTGTACCTGTTATCAGGCAGTAGCACTGCTGCTGCTAGAGTTCTGCCATAGGCTAGCATCTGTAACTGTACTCAAGATGACACTTCAAGCCAAATTTTCTGTGGGATCTTGGTTCAGCGTTTAGGTTAGTCTGATAAGCTGTCACAGCCCAGACAAAGGAACAGACCTAACCCTTTACTAGCTAGCGTAATGGCTCAGGCAATGCTTATTCAGACCTGGTTTTCTTCCAGTCTTTCAGGATCTTCTTAGCCCCACCCCCCAAAGAGCCTGAAAATATGCTGTTTGCAGATGCAATCACTAATCCATCAGAAGAGTCTCTTGCTGAATATGCACAAGGAAATGGCTTGCACAGAACAGCTAGAGATTCACATTAGCCAAATGTGCACTGGGCTCATGGCCCTAAGCTAGCCAAAGCTGGAGACTATGTTTTTAAAAAAGACTTTAAAGGAAGAAGATTTGCCATCACTGTAAAATAATGAGCAGATATCTTCTCCTTTGAGTCAAGAACTAGGATTTATTTACCCCCTGTAGAAAGATGTTGAGAGAGACAGCCAGCAATAATGTCAAGGAGCCATAAATATCCCTACTTAGTGATCTAAGCAAAAAAAGAGGCTTGCATAAATAGGGGATGCTTTAACTGGAAATACATGCATGTCTCAGATGGCCAGTAATATCTTAGGTATGCTGGATTCTTGCCACACACACTCTGAAAGGGAGGCAACGCCAGCAGTGCTTCTGCAGAGCAGGAGAATGAGATTTGCATATGCATTGACTGGTTGTCGTACAACTTTTGCAGGCACACTTATGGCCACAAACAAACCATTCAGTCATTTTTCAGTACCAGAATGCAACTGGAGTGCACTGATCCACACATCACTCCTCTCATTCTCCAAGGAGATAACGAAGAGGATAGTTTATAATCTAGAAACAGACAGTTGTTTCCAAAAGCGAAGCAATGAGGAGCCAGCCACACACTTCCAACTGAAAGAGGAAAAATCCCCACACATTTAAATTTTCATTTGTAATTCTTTTCTAGGGAGAAAAAAAAAAGTCTCTGGCATGCTTAAAATATTGATGTTTAGTTTGAAATCCCTCTTTGTCACAACAACTTCATCTGAATTCAGTCAGTCGCCTTCCAGTACAAAACCCACCTGAGCTCACATAAAGTGTGGTAGTGTCCTGTTACCACTCAGTTATGATTTATTTGCACCTTTTAATAGTCTTTCCTTGTGACGCCTATATAGCACAGCACTTTCTCAAGATACTCTTTTCTTGAGGCTCACAGATGCAGAAGCAGCCATACAACCTGAATGTGACACTGTCACAACTACGACATCACCAAAGGTGCCCCCACCATACTCCAGCCAGCTGTAGATGGTTTGCCAAATAGTCCTGCAACTGCTGCTGCTCCTTAAAGCCCAGAGTCCTAAAAGTATCTGATTCCACAAGGAACTCAGCTTGAAATATTTTTTCAGAGGAATTTTATACAGTCCTTGCATTGCAAAGGAAATGTTTAGAAACGTGAAGTTAAAAGATATCAGAAGGGAAGGTGCTGACAGACATATACACCACTGTTTACACTGGTATTTATCATAGAATGTTTTACCATTGATGAAGATACTAAACAGCATTGGTCCCGGTACAGACCCCTGAGGGACACCACTTGTCATGGATCTCCATCTGGACTTCAAGCCATTGACCACTACTATTTGAATATGACCGACCAACCAACTAGTTTCTTGTATACCATACCTGTTTCTTATCCACTGTACCATCCACCCATCAAATCCATATCTCTCCAATTTAGAGAGAAGGATGCTGTGGAGGGTAGGGAGGCTCTGCAAAGGGACCTGAACAGGCTGGACTGCTGGGCTGAGACCAACGGCATGAGGTTTAACAAGGCCAAATGCCGGGTCCTGCACTTGGGGCACAACAACCCTAAGCAGAGGTACAAACTAGGAGAAGCCTGGCTAGAAAGCTGCCTGGAGGAGAGGGACCTGGGGGTGCTGGTTGACAGCAACTGAACATGAGCCAGCAGTGTGCCCAGGTGGCCAAGAAGGCCAGTGGCATCTTGGCTTGGATCAGAAACGGCGTGACCAGCAGGTCCAAGGAGGTTATTCTCCCTCTGTACTCGGCACTGGTGAGACCGCACCTCGAATCCTGTGTTCAGTTCTGGGCCCCTCACCACAAGAAGGATGCTGAGGCTCTGGAGCGAGTCCAGAGAAGAGCAACAAAGCTGGTGAAGGGGCTGGAGAACAAATCTTATGAGGAGCGACTGGGAGAGCTGGGGGTGTTTAGCCTGGAGAAGAGGAGGCTGAGGGGAGACCTTATTACTTTCTACAACCTACCTGAAGGGAGGTTGTGGAGAGGAGGGTGCTGGCCTCTTCTCGCAAGTGACAGGGGACAGGACGAGAGGGAATGGCCTCAAGCTCTGTCAGGGGAGATTTAGGCTTGAGATTAGGAAAAAAATTCTTCACGGAGAGGGTGGTTAGGCATTGGAACAGTCTGCCCAGGGAGGTGATTGAGTCGCCATCCCTGGAGGTTTTTAAGGTGAGGGTGGATGAGGTACTTAGGGGCATGATTTAGGGATTGGTGGTAATGGTTGGACTCGACGATCCAGTGGGTCTCTTCCAACCTGGTTATTCTGTGATTCTGTGATTCTGTGACGGTGTCAAAAACTTTACAGAAGTCAAAACAGATCACATCCATCTGTTTACCCATGTCAACTGCTACAGTTACCCCATTGTAGAAAGCCACTAATTTGGTCATACAGGATTTGCCCCTAGTGAAGTCGTGCTGCCTGCCCTTAATCACCTCCGTGTCCTCCATGTACTTTAGCATAGCTTCTAGGAGGATCTGTTCCATGATCTTCCCAGGCACAGAGGTGAGGCTGACGGGTCAGTAGCTGTCAGGGCTGTCTTTTGTCTTTTCTGCTCTTTTTAAAAACGGGCACAACATTACCCTTCTTCCAGTCACCAGGGACTTCTCCTGACTGCCAAGACTTTTCAAATATCATGGAGAGTGGCTTGGCAATCACATCTACCAATTCCCTCAGGACTCCAGGATGCATCTTATCAGGTCCCATAGACTTATATATGTTCAGGTTCCTCAGGTGGTCACGAACATGATCTTCCTCTGCAGTGGGAGGGGGTTTAAGCCTCTGGTCACCATCTTGCTGTCCCATGACCCAGTAGGGGTGAGCAGAGCAGTTATCAGTGAAGAGAGAGGCAAAATAGTTGTTAAGTACCTCAGCCTTCTCCTCATCTGTTGATACATGATCACCATTTCCAACCATCAGTGGGAGTTCGTTCTCTTTGACCTTCCTCTTTTGATTGATGTACCTGTAGAGGCCCCTCTTGTTAGTCTTTACTTCCCTTGCCAAATTTAGCTCCAGCCACACCTTATCTTTACTGACTTCATCCCTACACAATATATAAGACGTTGTGAGATACTGAAGGTCTGTCATAATTTCTGAATGCTTTCAGACAGCAGAACAGCATGCACCAGAGATCACTGTGCAGTACTTAGGGATGGAAAACAGCTAGAAGTCTTTCCTCTGCAAGCTTGAACTGCAAAAGTCTGGTTTTTGATTTCTGTCCTCTGCATTGCTTACAAATACTGATGAAAGGTATTGGCCCACACAGCCAGACTCCTTGTCATTCCTAGGACTTCTCTGTAGAGACATTAATAGAGGCAGGGAACAGGCTATTATTAATAATAATACACTTCATCAACTTTCCCCACTTTCCTTTATTATCTAGCTACCTGTAACTACAGATATCTCTTACATTACCTGCAAAATGCTACATTGGGAAAAACACGGAGTCAAACTGACAGAAGTGAGGAAGTATCAAATCTTGTCTGATGGGTGGCCTATCATTAGGATACAAGCTTTCATTGCCAATTACTTCAGTCACTGCTTCTCTTTCTATTTGCCCCTCGCCCACATCCATTTCTATTTTGATTGTACCCTTCTGAATCTCTGTGAGGTCTCACCTGCATGAGGTGAGCTGGTCAGTCTGTCATGCTCTGCCCTGCTCAGGTAAGCATGGTGGGGAGAGGAACACTCCACATGCAGCAGCCCACAATGCTCCCTGTAGCCCGCAGAGACTGTTACCCACTCTGTGCTTCATTGCCACTTGAAATTGGTCTCTCTGCCTGTATTTTTCACTTTTCAGTTATTCAGGTCCCTGGCCTGGGAGGAGGTGAGGAAAATGAGACAGGTGGAGACACACAACATCTTCCAAATCTCCAGAAGGTAGAAAATGTCAGCCTAGTTTAGATATCCAGCTATGGGAAGGCGATCGCTGATGTGCTGCTGCAGACTCAAGCAAGTCTCCCTGTGGGGGAAGGCTGATGTTCCTTTTCTCTTCTGCCTTTCCTGCTCTGCAGCTCCCTACAAGATTTACTCTCTCCCATGATCCTATTTCCAGGTGCCTGGCTCCCCTCCTATTGCTGCTAAACACCCAGGACTCCACCTGCACTTTTGGATGCTGCAAGACGGCATGTCTCACAGGTCCTGTTTCCCTCTTGTAAAAGTAGCTGGAAGCCTCTACAAATGGGCTTGCAAAGCAGTCTCACAGTCCAAAGACATCTCAGTGTCTGGGCTGGTTTTAGTCCCTCACTCGAATTCTTGCTAAGTCACTGACATGCCCTTGGGAAACACTATCTTCAGATGCATTGTAAAATGCATCTGAATTTGCTGTTAGCAGCTTTGTAGTGCACATGATGCATTATTTCACAAATGCAAATCTGTCTGCTTTTTCAATAGACCCTTCTCACTGTTATACTTCTGCAAATCTGGAGTAGCTCTTCTAATGTCACTTAACTAACTCTGTTTATACAGTGGGATCAAAATTTATTCCACAAGGTTTTGCACTAGATCCAGTTACAAATGGTGGAAATGCTGAATGTAAGAAAAAGTCCATTAAACACAAGAAGAATTTTACAAACAGAGGCTTTTTTTAATGGGACATAAGTGAAGTTCTAGATTATTTATTAGGAATACTTTTAGTTGCAGCCGAAGTTTTACTGCACTGGCAGTAAAGGGATTCAAACGCAACATACAAAAGGACTGTGAGCCCAAGGAAAAAAAGAATGCAACCAATTAACAATAAATTAGACTGCTTAATGTGAGAAAGCTTAATAATGTTGGAATCCTTCCCTGTACACCTTTAAAAATCACACAGGATGACAAATCTCTGCCTACTTGCTGTGTGTATATGGACAAGAGGGAAGGAAGGGAAAACACACATGGGAACAGCAGGGATACCTGACACACTTGGAAAACAAGGTTATACAGAGGGGAAGCCTAATTCAAGAAAGAGATATCAGCAGAGAACTTAAAAAATAAGGGTTATTTTTTCATGCCTCACCATAGACCTGTTGGTCAGCTTTATGCTGCCCAGATAACATAGAAGTCACTTTCTGAACTCAAAAGTCAGAACCTAAAAAAATCTCTCAGTATTCCTCCCACCATCAGCATCGCTTCATCTTTTCAGTACCTCCCCACTCCATACTGACAAGCAAGTTTTTCTTGCCAGCTAAATGTTTCCATGCTGGCTTCCCCTGCAGAGATTAACAGAAATATAAACCTAATATTGCAGAAATAAGGCCAAACAGGACCATGATTCGTGTCCTGGTTTGATACAGACAGTCCTTCATAGACTTGGCATTCCCACCATTCCCTCTGGGATGAGCTGGCCTTTAGCCAAATGCAGTTTAGTGAAGTCCTCTGCACTTTTTGGGGCTCCTGTGAAACCAACTCTTAGCTACTCACTGTGGAGGTCTGCTTTGTCCCTTTCTCTTCCATCTAAAATTTGGGAGCCTGTTTCCCCCAGCTTGAAGGAAGGTAAAAGGTAGGTAAAAGGTGGGCTGCTGTGAATGACACCCCTATCCCCCAAATCCTACACTCTCCAACTAGCAACCAGGAGAAGTGAGCTGGCAGAAAATCAGCCAAGTGCTCATCTGACCCTTAGTTGTGTCAAAATCAAAGATGCGTGGGGAGTGTTTAGGTGGAGAGATCAACACATTAGGAAGTCGAAAACGTTTCTCCGCAAGGATCTGCTGCTGGAAGTTCTATTCCACCTCCCAGATCAGGGATAAGCATCAGACTCATGAGAAGATGTTAAAATATGTAGTTTTGGAAAATGTAACATTTAGTTTTCCCAAAATAAAGCCAGAGATATCCAAAGACTTGTCACAAATCCAGGGGATTTTTTTTTTAAGAAAATCATATTTAAATGCTTTTAATTAAACACAGAGAAGAAAGTCTCTTAAAGCTTTCTTATTTACTACCTTTTTTTTTTTTCTGTATGTATAATGAGTCTGGAAAGGAAATATTTTGTTTTCCTGCTAAATACCAAGAATCCCATTTTAATGGTATTTTTCAATTCAGCCAGATAATATGTAGCTGTTAGTGTGGCCTTTTTAATCTACTAAAGCCATCTAGCTATCTGACATGATGGATGGAAAGCAGAAATATTGTATTTACTTTCCCATTGAAGGGTAAGGGCCAGATTTTCCTCTTATCCCAGCATTATCCAGTCTGCTCCTTGTTATTTTCCTCTTGTTGCACTTGAGAGTGGAATTTGGCCCTTAGGGCTAACTAATGCTGAAGGCAAATAATTTGCCTTGCTAATGAACCAGTGAGCTTCCCTTCTTCACAGCTACACAAACAGTAATCACTTCATTACACTTTCAGATAGCTGGATTTTTCTAGAGAAAGAAAATATAATTTAGCAGTGTGATAATAATCATGCCCTGGAATAGTTCAGTACTTTTCATAAAATTACCTATATCTGAAACACTTTTGATCAGATTATTGCATTACTGGGTGCTGTGTAGATTAGAGGTCTTGCCTAAGATCAGTGTTAAGTCATTAAATTTTCTAACAAAGCCAGCTTTGTATTCTGATACATGTAACTTAAAAAGGCTGCTTTTGGGGATCATTCATCAAAGCAAATTCAGCTGAAAGATTTGGTTTGGAAACCTCATTTTTCTATTTTCTTGCCATATATATATATGCTGCTTTTCCACCCAAAGAAATACACACATGCAAACAAGAAAAATGTACGAATTTCAAATCTCCCTATATGATAGATCTTTATTTTGTTGGGCAAGATGTATCCCAGTACACTCAGCTAAATCCAAGTTAGAGCTATTCTCAAATACATTTTTAAGACATAGCATTTGGCAGTAAAGATCACTTTTAGAAACACAAGGCAGTCTTTCTGAAATTCATTGAAGTGTAAGACTGCTTACCACAAGTGGTATTAAAATTTGAATAATATTTATGGCTAAATATTACTGAAAGCTCCATGCTCCAAATCCATTTTGGGAAGCATCTTATCTTAAGTGTCTATTCATTATGAATTTCTGAGCCCTTGAAATCTTTCACACTGGCTTTGCCAGAGCTGACTGCTTTCCAGTGCTCTGTGAAATAAATCCATCATTCATTAAGTGAGTTTTCAGAGGCTGTTTCATATTCTTTAGTGAAAGAATTCTTAACTGAGAGAAGATAGTTCCTTCAATATTGAAAAAAATTAGAGGCTGATTGTAACATTTTGTTTAGGTGAGAAACTCCAAAAGTACTGAACCTTTCTTAATTTAATGATAACAATTCAGAGGAAGGTTCACTTTTCTTTTTGAAAACAGCTTTCCTGAGAACCTTCTTTTAAAACACATAAAAGTATTTTAAGTTTTTTAAAAACCAAAATCAAAATGAAATGATCAGAATCCTTTCACACATAATCCTTCAGCAATTCCCAGTTTGTTTTTATTTGTTTCATTTTAGAATAAAAATGTTTTTGCCATCTCATGCTGAATTTCCCATAAGACACAAAAGCCAGATCCTAACTCATTCACAGAGTTAGATCGAACAGTATATGGTTTCTAATGAATGAAATCCAGCTTTTGGAACTGATTCACCAAGAATACTCAAGTGACACAGTGTAATACTAGAAGTTACTTCCTTAAGCTCTTTTTTTTTCTCTGCAAGCACTAGGTATTTTCCTCAAAGAAAACTTCTTTTAATGGAATGCATGTTTGCCTAATCTTATATGTGTTTAAATAGGCAAAAACATCTCATTTTCTTACTAACGAAAGACTGGCTTTCTGTCACTCAATCTGTTTTTTTCCTAGAGCAATTAATAAAACACCATAGATTATTCACAAAAAAAGCCTCTCATTTGACTGCTTGCCCTGACTAGAGAGTAAGATCCATCCCTTCAGCCAGGGAGGAGAAAAAAGATATCCAGAGATGAGCATAGTGCTTTGCAAGACTTCACTGCTGCTTCTGGATCCTGTGCCAGCAGCACTGAAGACCCTTCCCACTGCAAACCTGCAGCCTCCCCAGGGCACAGCTGGAGGGAGGTTTGGGTGCCCTACAGCATCTGTGGCTCTGTATATGGATTCTGTGTGGCAGTGAACCTCCAGGTACATCCCCACTTCTGAAGGTTGTCTGAAGAGAACACACTAACCAACACGAAGTGTTCAAGCCCTCCCTGCCCTGAGCACTTAGCAGTACTCAAGGTGTCAACTCTTATTTCTGACAGTAGGGGGAAAAAACAGTGCTTTTTTCAGTTAACTTTTTTTCCCCGGTAATTTTCCATTTGCAAAGACCAAGTAACACTCCTTTCCTTGAACACAGCTCATAGTTCCAGTCTCCTTCCAAGGAGCCCTGTTGCATAGGTAGCCTTGCCTTGTTGGCTGTTCTCCAGGACACAATCCAAAGCTTACATATTGAGATACGTCCTTGTTCTGTTCACTCTCAGCTTCCCTTATTCATTCTATGCTCACATACAGAATCACACAAAATAACCAGGTTGGAAGAGACCCACTGGATCGTCGAGTCCAACCATTACCACCAATCCCTAAATCATGCCCCTAAGTACCTCATCCACCCTAACCTTAAACACCTCCAGGGACGGCGACTCAATCACCTCCCTGGGCAGACCGTTCCAATGCCTAACCACCCTCTCCATGAAGAATTTTTTCCTAATCTCAAACCTAAATCTGCCCTGACAGAGCTTGAGGCCATTCCCTCTCGTCCTGTCCCCTGTCACTTGGGAGAAGAGGCCAGCACCCTCCTCTCCACAACCTCCCTTCAGGTAGGTTGTAGAAAGTAATAAGGTCTCCCCTCAGCCTCCTCTTCTCCAGGCTAAACACCCCCAGCTCTCCCAGTCGCTCCTCATAAGATTTGTTCTCCAGCCCCTTCACCAGCTTTGTTGCTCTTCTCTGGACTCGCTCCAGAGCCTCAGCATCCTTCTTGTGGTGAGGGGCCCAGAACTGAACACAGGATTCAAGGAGCGGTCTCACCAGTGCCGAGTACAGAGGGAGAATAACCTCCTTGGACCTGCTGGTCACGCCGTTCCTGATCCAAGCCAAGATGCCATTGGTCTTTTTGGCCACCTGGGCCACTGCTGGCTCATGTTCAGTCGCTGTCAACCAGCACCCCCAGGTCCTTCTCCTCCTGGCAGCTTTCCAGCCAGGCTTCTCCTAGTCTGTAGCTCTGCTTAGGGTTGTTGTGCCCCAAGTGCAGGACCCGGCATTTGGCCTTGTTAAACCTCATGCCGTTGGTCTCAGCCCAGCAGTCCAGCCTGTTCAGATCCCTTTGCAGCCTCCCGACCCTCCAGCAGATCCACACTTCCACCCAGCTTAGTGTCGTCTGCAAACTTGCTACATTATGGCCAGAAGGACTTAACCACTTTAGTCTAAGCTATGTACTTAAAACAGCACAGCAACACTGAGTAGGCATACGGAATAATTTCCACTTGATATTTACAGTGTTTGCTTATGCCCATATAAGAAACATGCTAATCTCTGCTATAGAGACAGGATTTCCGTTTCCAGAGCGTATCAGTATATTCCTTCAGTACAGCTTTTACTGCCCAATGTGCCCTGCTAACAGAGCCTCTAGTGAAGTTACCAGCATATGGAAGTTACACAAATGGTCACTCTTTTGTTCAGGTGGTATCGCCAAGCTAAACCTGGGCAGTGAATGTGCCTCCACTGCATAGCGAATGCCTGCAGGGCTCAGCCCACGGATCAGAGTGATGTCTTCACTCCATATATGTGTGGGTTTAGTCCTTGTCCTCAATGCTGACTACTCATCTAGTAGCATCATACTGTACATGCTGGCCTCCATCCAGCAAAGTACTTAACCACATGCCTAGCTTTAAGCAGACAAGTGACTATTGCTTGCATTACAATTTCAGTACATGCCTTAGTGTTTTGCTGAATTAAAATAACAGGCAATACTTCGGATACTTTCATATCTGCTCTCACCTCTACCCAGTGTAGCCCTTGCTTCAGATGTTGACATATGTTCATCTGTTTGCAACACCTGAAGCCTAAAAGAAGACCATGAAAGGGCTGTATTTTCCTAATGGACTCATGAATTGTCTGGTTATTTATTCCCTGGAAACATTCTCTCAGACATGAAAACAGAAAGGTCATGTGGATATGAATTTTTCAAGCTAGGTCTGTAGCCCTTCTAGTATTTATGCCTCCTGACTGGTCGTTCTCTAAAGATAGGCTGCATTTTCCAGGCTGAAATGATAAAACAATTCTCTGTAAAGAAATTATTCTGTCTAATGACCTTCTTGCAGCCACCGTACCTAGAGCAATAGATATATCCTGGCCATCATCAACAGAAGGATGCTAGTGACCTTCATTTTATGGTGTGGTTGAGAACAGGACAGAATTATAATTGCAATTCCATGTTCTTGACAGCTTCCAGATTTCACATTGCAAAATAATTTTATCCATGATTTGTTTTATCTTCATGTCATCCTTGGGAAAGCAGATCTATTTGGCTCTGTGCTTGGGTTAGTATCATTCTTCTCCAAGCAGACCCACCCACACAGAGTTTGCTATAGATTGCACCCTCATGAGTAGAGCTTGGCTGAGGGGATCTAAAAAGCTAAGTCCTCTGGACATCAGGAGGGGCCTGATGTAAGACAGTAACAAAATCTTATTTCCCAACTACCTCCAGGCATATTCTGCCCCTGCCAAGAGGCAACTCAAGACTCTCCCTGGGGATGCAAGAGCAATTAAACATTCATTCACTCCCTGAGAGCTTTTCCCAACAAAGACTGGCCAAGGCAATCGAGCATGCCAGCCACGCTCCTTCCTAGAAGGGCAGTGAAAAGAATAATATGTTGACCATGGTTGACTGAGAGCCAAGTCCAAGATGAATCCCACTAAGGGATGGAAAATGTTAGACCTATGCAAGTCCTAGCATGAGATCTCACAGCCTAAGTCCAGCTGGTCTTAGCCCCCATGGTGTCACTATCAGCAGTGCAAATATTATTGGACTCCTGAGCATTAGGATTTTGCTTTCCTGCCTTTTCCCAAGCAGCCCAATATCTCTGTTCCCCAGCTGGCTGAGGGATTCTCCATCAACTCTGTTTGTCCTGTAATCCTCTTCTACCTGGATGTGGTGAAGGGTCTTCTACAAAGTACTTTCAGTGCTTAGGCCCTTCACTTGCTGACAAAGCCAGGAAAGCCAAAGAAGAAAATAATTGCACTTTGCTACCTGTCAACATGAAAGCATTCACTAGGCCATCAGCTCCTTTCTCTCTAGCATTTAATACCATTAATACAGGCACCTCTTTCAGTGCTGTTTCTCAGACCGTGTTTCTTACTGTACCACAGTCCCAGTCTTTCACACATGAAGTGTTACAAACACTTTTGGATTTATTTTAGAAGCAGATGTTTATCAGGTGGCTTCTTGAAAGGAAAGGCTGTTTCTACACATACCAACTGCCTAAGTATCTGTACACATATGCAACAATATATGCATATGTAGTACACTATAAATAAATTACAAATATTTTCAGATACGCCTAAACTTATTACAGCTCTAAGCATGTAGCAGTTCTGCAGCCTTGATGTTTGAATGCAGTACCTGCAGGCACAGTTGGGACCAGCTAGATGATGAACTGATAGTAGGGCAGAAACTACATACTGCTTTAAAGCCCAGAAGGCACAAACCTAGCCAGGACCATGAAAAAAAAAGCCAAAACGAAACAGATCTATTTCTCCACTTCAGGAGCCACTGGAGTGTAAATATACAGCAACCATTATACAGTGAAATGCAGGTCATGGACATGTGAATGGGATCTCCTGAGAAAATTCCAGCTTCCCAAGGAAAGAAAGAAAGGTTTGTCTAATCCTCGTGACCTCTTGAATGAAAGCACTTCTGCCTCAACTCAGGAAATGTCATTCTGGTTCTATCCCAGGACAATATGAGCAAAAGCATCATAGAGCTGTCTCTACAGAACTTTGTAGTGCATTGTGTGTGACTGCAGATAGATAGATATAGATATTGATATAAGCTGATGTATATGGTTGTCTATGTGTGTCTCTATATATGTCTGTATGTATGTAAATGAAGAGCTAAATATCACAGCAGATCTGTATGGAGTAAAGCTTTCTTGTCTAGGAATCATTTGAATCTTATCCATTGCCTAAATGAAAACAGAAGTGGTTTTTTCTCAGAATCCAGATAGGCAAAGTATTCTGTCCTTAGGGGGAAAAAAAACCCTTGAAATTTAAGGGAATTCAAAGGATGACTGAGAGAAGACAGAGAGCATGCAAAACATAATATTAGGATTGAGGGACAACAGCTGGGAGCCAGCAAGGAGATTTGCACAAACTTGCAGGGCTGCTGCCCTTTGCCAAGAGATGGAGAGAACTTCAGAGCAGCCACGCTGGTGATGGAGATGGCTGTGAAAAGCGTGGGTTAATTTCTGATATTCATTCCCCTTGTTTATCATCAGCACAAAAATTAAATGAGGTGCAACAGCAAGGTATTGTAAAAATACAAGTGCTGAGGCTTCTAATTATTCTCCCAAGCAGGCATCTCTATTAGCATATGTCTCTTTGTGGAGTGCGTATCCATGCTGCTTGTGTGTGGGGACGGCGTAATCCCAATATAACTGGCTAGTGACGAGGAATGATGCAGGAATTATTAGAAAACATCTGCTCCCTTGTCATATCCTGCACTATCTGCATTCCATCTGCTTTGGCTGGACATAACTTCTACTATAAATGTCTTGTGAATTGGTCCCTTTGTGAGTCACTTTGGTTTTAGTAGTATATGACAAGTGATGGAGGGAAAATAGATAAATCTGTTGTGGTGATTGCGTTCTGTATTACTAGAACTTCTTGAACCCTTTGGAAGGAAAACTTTTCTTTGTTGCATTACCTTACTGAATGAAATAATTTTGTCTGCTTGGGGAATTAAGATTTATTTATCTCAAATAATGTAAAAGGTCGCCCTTCACTAGGCCTATAAACTGGATGATTCTTTTGGCAGCAGATGCTGCCGAGCTATTAATGTCACTGGTAACATGAGAAAATAAATAAATAGAAAATCCTCAAAAAAGCTAGAAGAACTGTAGGCATGAATGTAAATTAATGTGTGTGAAGATGTAATCTCTTCCCTCGCATTCCAGGATTCATACTCCAGAGTTCTCTGTGTCCAAGAGTAACAAACTGATGCAAAATAGCCAGGTCTGCTGTCCAAGCCTCAACAAATGCCTGATACAACTAAGACAGCCTCAGCAGTTCCCTGGAATTCCTGCCTTGGGGTCTGCAAATCCATGGGCTTTAATTTGTGCCTGCAAGAGCCCGAGGCTCCCCAAACTCAGCCTCTAAGTCAGGAGCACAAGAAACAGGGATGATGCTTACAGCACAACAAGGCAAGTGAAGGTAGAGTCAGGGGAGCAAGCAGGAGGCAAAGAGGGAAGGTTAAGCTGCTGGATAGGCAGTCCCAGGTCCTGAGGTGAGCTGGGTAGTCATGCCTGCAGAGGTCTGGCTCTAAGAAAGATGTGCAGAAAGCCCACCAAAGATAAGGGGGTGAGCAGGAAGGCTGAAGCATGGCTTGTTTTCCCAGCACAGCAGCACATCTGCTGTGAGATTTTTAGCAGCAAGGTTTGTATCAAAACTAATCCCATTAGTCCTCTTCCTTTCCCTATCCTCTCTAAAACCACGTGTTTGAAGAGGCTAGACGCTGCACTCATCAAGTACTTTCCTGCCTCCCTTTCTGCCGGGCAGCTGGGCATTAGCACAGCTGCACAGACTTGCAGATTTCAGATTTTTATTCTGAATTATATTCTGAACAATATATCAGACAACTTTTCTGAAATAAATTGCTAGGCAAATACTCCATTCCTTCCTGTCAGCCAAGGAAAAGATAAATCTTCTTCAGAAGATTTGCCTGCCTGCCTTCCAAGTTTTCCCCTGGGGATTCTGGGCTGAGTTAGGAGAGGTATCTCAGCCCAAGGTGAGTTCCAAAGAGCAGTCCAGAAAAGCTATATGATTTCTTGAGTGGTGACTGTTACTTTAGTTTACATAAATGTCTTCACCTTAAGATTTTCTGTTTGTAACCAAGACCAAAAACATAAGGAAAGTGAAATACATACCTTTTATTAGCTAGGTGGAAAGGTGAAACTAATGGAAATATTCCATTCTAAGCCTCATCTTAAATCCAAACTAAAAATGTTCCATTTGATAAATGTTAAGCATTTCCAAATGAAACATTTCAAAATAAAATTTAAGTCTTTTGGAAACGTGAACATTTTCTTTTGGAAAAGTTGCCACATTTTCAAAATTTCCCATGCATCTTTTTTTAATTGGATGCTTATCCTTAGCTGAAGAACACTTCTGAAATAATTTTGTTCCTTCTGTAAACTTAAAGTTTCCTGAATTTACCAGGCTGATCAAAAAACCCATAACACTACAGCATCCATTTAGAAGCATCTAACACCTCCAGTCATTTCTTCATTTCTCTCGTAAGTATCACCACCTCACATGCACACTTCACAGCACTATTGGGAAGTGAAATTTAAGAGATCTAATTCAGTGGTTTACAAGAAGTGATTATCCCAGCCTATCTATGCTCTTCAGAAGTCATGCTTCCTCAGCTCCCTGTCTCCTCAGCTGGGCTGGAAGTCAGGCTGGCTCTGGCCAGCACTTTTAAACATCAGCCCTCAGGCACAAGAAGCAGCCTCATGCTGCCTGTGCTCTCACACACAAGAAAAATTTTCTGAATCAGCTTTGCTTCTCTCTGTGTTATTGGGAAACAGGAATGTTTGTGATTATGTCTGGCAAAAACTAGTGCTGGGGGAATACTAAGGAGTAGGCAGTCTGGGTTTGCTGTAGATAAGCATGAAGAGTTGTGCTGATTAACCAATGTTTATCCAAGTTATTCCAACTTCTACAGTGAGTAGAATGAAGCTGCGAATCTCTCAAGCCCCAAATTCCTCCTCAGGCTAAGATGGTTCTGAAATGCTGCAAAAGGAACCCAGTCTTGGCTAACCCCAAAAATCTGTATAGAAATATTCTCTGTCTTTCTACAAAACTCCAACTCTGCAGTTCATAGAAACATGGATGCTGGTTAGAGGACTCTGGTGTGCTAACACTATCCTTGTTTGTGTGAATAAATAAAACAGCAATAGGTATTGAGAAAAACTAGGGAAGGCAGAAAACTGAGCATTTTGAACCTTAGCTGACTCTTATGAGTAAATTCAGAAGGGAAGAACATAGGGCCTGCCAAACTGCCTCAGACATGTGAGCCAATATCCCTACTCCGGCTATATTCAGAACCAGGTGTTCCTAAGGAAGAGAGGAACTGCCCACTGGGGAAGTTACTTACTAATTTACTTTATTAGCAGTGGTCTGCCAATACATTTTATAACTTTCCCCAAAGCCTTGTTTTTGAAACTGTATTAATGTTATTGTGGCTATTCCCATGGCTTTTAGGAACATCCTATTTTAAACTGAACTCCTCTAATCTCCAGGCATCAAAAGCCTTATCTTTATTTGCAATGTGTGGAAAAACCATACTTCTAGTTACATTCAAATGTCATGACTCAACTTCACAGAGTATCCATGCACATTCATGATATTCCTGTGTTAGAGACACAGCAACAGAAGCTCTGTGATGATCTGGCTTCTATACAGCCCTGATAGTCCTGTCTACCTCCATAATATCCCTGGGTTTTTTATCTCCACTGTAAAAAGAGTCCCACTATTTTCAATATCTTTTTGCCTGACATGTTATCCTAGACTGTAATCTCCCTTCCTGCCTCTAATTACACTTCTGAGTCCAGAGTTTCCTCTTAGGGTAGGGTCCTCACTGATAATTGCAATAGCATTATGCTATTGACTGGATTATTACGTATCCTATCAACAGTGCTGAAAGGAGCAATCCAACAAGCTGTACAAATCAAGCAGCCCTTTCTTGGCACTGTGTTGGTTCTGTCTGCCTAGTAGCTTTTCTTTCACCATAAGAATCAGACTTTGGCGTAAAGCTTTCTGATGTAACTATGTGAGATAGGAGTGTGAAGCCCACGTAGCAAAACCCCTGGCACAGATAAAAATATAAACTATAAGTGTGCTTTTGCCTTTGATAGACTTGCTCCATTCAGAAAAGGTTTTAGGAGCATGGAGGAGACCCCATAGACTGGGTCTCCATGAGGGGCACACTTTTTTGTAGCAAGGGTAACTTGATTTAAGACTAGTTCTGTATTCCCTCAACAGCTTTGGTCAGGAATATGGGGTTTGTACCTATGGACAAGATGTGCAACCTTCAATGTAAATGAGATTATATCAAAATAAAGATGCTTCACTGTGGCACAACATACCCCTAATTGTCTACTGGAAAGAACAATCCAGCTCAAAGGTGCATTTCTACAAGGAAAAATAATGTCTAGAAATTGCATGAGATATGTATGACTTTCAGAATCTCTTCCATGTAGACAGATCTTGTGCTAATAAAGATTTGGTTTATTTCTGTGTTTGGGAAGAGAATGATGGACAGGGGGACTAGTTGTGTGACATATGCTCTTAAATCTAGATTTTGACTTCGGACAAAAGTGAATGTGACTTTCCTACTCCCCTGAATCCTCCCTCCCCTATAATTCTTTCTTTTTTTTATTTTACTGCTCGAGGGGTTCTTTTAGAAAATTGAAATATAAAAGTTGAAACTTTCTACTTACAACACTTATTAAAAATCCCACTAATTTTTATTTTCCCTTTCCGTGAATCTTCTTCCAAAAAGGTGAGAGAGGAAAGAAAACTGCAACATTTTTTCACAAAACCAACTGATATTTTTCTGAAACATAGTTGACTTTTTCCTCCATACCCCATGGAATATTTCAACTACAACAGATGAGGCAGAGATGGAGAATCTTGGAAATATTTTCTAATCATTCAGCAAAGGAATGAGCAGATTCACAGATTGCCACAACCCTACATCGCCTTTGCACGAGTTATCCCTGACCCGGATCTCATCAAGTACAGGGAGCAGAAGAGGGGAACACAGACCCTGCCAAAGCTGAGTGGTCTCACCTGCAAATCACTGCATAACATAACCCTTGCCTTCTGGGGTGACCTACCAGAAATACATTAATAAAAATAAATTACAGAGGAAGAAGGAATAGTCTTAAATCCAAGCAGACTTTTACACTAACAAAAAGTAGTACTTCTAGACTGGGAACTGGTGTGCTGAAATCAAACAAAAAAGATCAGGCTAGAGACTGGAGTAAGTATTTGCATTCTAGTCCTCAATGTAAATCAGTAGTCGCATTCATAGCTTTTGCTGTGTATGGTGAAACCCTTCTGAAGGCTGTTTCCAGCTGCACATGCCAAGGGCAGGAGTTCTGCTGCAGTCAACAACTGACTCCTTTCAGGTAGCATCGGGAGCCAGGGTCCCTGCACAGGCAGCCACAGCTTGGGGGTGGGAGGTACAGATTCAACATACCAGACTAGAGAAGGGGATTGCAGAAAACACGTCTCTTACCCATTCACTCCGTTACCTTTGTCTAGCTCTGCTGGCTGGAGGAGAATGCTGCCCTTGGGCACCACGGGGCTGTAGCTGCTTTAAAGTTCCAGTTAAAGGTAACAGTGTCACCACCTGCTTGATTTCCCAAGAGTGTAAAGTGATATGCAACCAGCACAGATTATTTTCATCCGCTGGGGCTGCAGGGAGCAGGAGGCCTTTATGTTTTATTTACAAGCCTGTGTGCTGTGGGGAACCAAGTGGCTGGAGTTGTTCTCCATGAATAGAGATGTTGTGTTGAGTTATACCTTGCTCCCGTTCTCATAAAGACTAGTTGGGTTTTGGTTTTGGTTTTTTTTTTTTGCCAAACAGTTCTTCCAATCAGAAAATGTGGTTTCAAGTGAAAGCAGTATTTGCAGAGAGACAAAAAGGACCCAGCCATCGTGACAGATGTTTTTCAGTATTCCAGGGAGATGAAATGAAGCAAAATGAAAACTTGCCTCCACTTGAGCTTTGGAGCAAAATAAAGTTATTTTGTTTCAAAACATCCTTTCAAAATGGAAAAAAACTGATCTCCTAAGTTTTGCTGTTGGGCTTTTTTTTTAAATCTTTGTTGAGAATGCCTCAAAAAAAAATGCTGTTTCCAAACTCCTAATTCAATTCTCCTGAAATTCTTTGCCTTTAAAATGGTTTAGTAATTTGGTCTTCTGGTTTGTTCAAACAGGAAACAAATTGTAAAGTAATTACATTTCCTGCAACAGAACTAGGTCTTCCTCTTGGCCGCCACTAGCAGAAGGGTGTGCAGGTGGGTGGCCCAGGCTGAGGCAGTGGCTCTAAGAAGACCTTCCACCTCAAGCTCTGCTGAGGTGCTCCTCTTCCCTCTTCTGGTCGCCAGCCCCTAGCCCTCAGACAGAGAAGCCTGGACATACACTGTGTGTTTTATTTAGAGGGTTCAAGACAGCCCAATTCCAAAGTGCTCAGGTGCTTAGCTCTGGCTCCTTTTTCACAATAGGAAGCAGACTAAACAAGCCCATTTTCAGTCCTGAGCTTAATTTCAGTCTTGTTTGGAGTTGAGGGTTTGGTTTAAACCTGAATCTAATTTGTAACCTCTGCTTGCTTCATCAGAAATGCCTGCACGTCCTTGCAGCCCCAAAGCAATCCACTCCTTTCTGGTGCCAGCTAGGAAATAAAACTCAGACCCAGACCTTGTCAGGGCTTCAGAGATGATTAATGGGCTTGTGATGTGAAACATGAAAAAGAGAAGGATCTGGGATCACAGAGGCTGACAGGCAGAGCAGAATGAACTCCTGAAAGATATGAGAAGGTCCCTTGGTAACAGGAAGAGCTCTGTCACCTTCATTGCAGATCAAGAAAAACTATTGGTGATGGAGAGGGGAGAAGCTGATAGCCACTGTGGGGAAGCAGTGGAACCTGCTGCAAAGGAAAGGAGACATGACGGTACTTCCTTGCAAGGGAGACCAAACCCACTCCAGTGGGATGAGGAACCTCTTCCCTCTCGAAAGCTGCAGTTGGGAGGTGAGGGGGAGAGCACTCTGTGAGCTGAGGGGGATTCATGCAGTGGCACAAAGTAACTGCCAGGTTTGCTTCTGCTCTCTTGCAAACATGGAATGAAATCTGATTGCCATAGCACAGCTTAGCAGAGCAGAGCCCCCCGTTATCTCTTGTTGGGCACTGTGAAGTGGTGATACTAATGTCTGGTTACACTGTCGTCTATGATGCTGATGATAAGCACTGACAGTGACACTGGTGGTACCCTTTCTGCCACGAGGCTAAGCACCATTCTGAATTGCCTATGCACGTTCTGGTACAAAACCTTGCTTGATAATCTTTGCCCTTGGGCTATGCACAGCCTCTGTTGAAGGCAGGACAATAGTATGGGAAGGGACTGTGAGGGAAAGCAGAGCAGTCAGACTCCCGGGTGCCATCCACTGGCATCTGCATCTCCATCTGTATCTCCATCTCCATCTCCATCTCGATCACTTACCTGCCTTGGGGAAGAGTGTAGCCTCCTCTGCCCCTTTAATACAAAGGCTTGAAAAGATGGAGTGAAGGCAAGAAGGACAAAGCAACCTGGAAAGGGCTGTTATTTGTTGCTACTTGAGCTGGTTCACTAGACAGTTGGCTAGAGTGGTTTGGATGTTTATCCTGTGCTGTGTGAGAACCTGTGGTGGCAGATGGGAGGATGCAGTCCTCTGTACATTTCATCTGTGTGCAGCCTCTCTCATCCAAATCAATGCTACCACTGATAAACCCCAAACCCTTGGAGCCTCCTAGCTTCCACAGCCCATCTCACATGTGACACTGGATTATCCAGATGAGGTGTACCCTTAAACAGAGAATACCTCCTATGTGTTTGCAGCCTGATATATACATTTCTTTTATTCAAAACCCTTACCCATTAAGCACCAGTTTGAAAGCAATTGCCAATAGCAGCTCCCAGCATATTATTTTGCTCGAACTACAATATGTATCAGCCAACCACCAGAGCTGGCCACTGAAGAAACTGGATTGTTTTCACCTGCTCCTTCTACAACCAGAATAAAATGAGAAAACAATTGCTCTGAAAGAAGCAGGCAGGGAAAGCAGATGCAAAGTTGGTAGTGCTAACTCCTCTGTCAAATTAATTGGCAGCTTCTTGCAACTCAGTGCAGCCCAGTTTTGAAAGCCTATATAGAAATCCAATTATGTGTTAGCTGTGGAATTTTTATTGATAAATAACTTACCAGAGCTATGCAAACTGAGGAGAAAGGAGGGTGATGGAGGGGTGTTATTCCTACAGAAAGGAGGGGAGAAAGCTTAAAGCCATGATTCATTTTTAGGCTTTCAAAACTACTCCCAGGTGAATTTCACTAGTAAACGCTGCCCTGGCAACAAGCCAGCAGGAATAAAAGCAGACTTGAGAAATAGAACAATATGTACAGATGCAAGCTTTAAGCAAAGTTTTCAGAGAGAACCTGCTTCCCTGAGCAGTGAATTACTCATTTAACAGGTCCCTGGACGCAGGTTTTCTTGACAGAGGGCAGTGCTAGGCAAAGCTAGTATAGCCTGGCATCTAGCAGCTGAGCACCCTATGCCTCATCCTTTGTTTCGTACACTTTCAAAAGTCAGTCCAGTTTCCAAACAATATAGCTGAGATCTGAATCTCATTTTAGTTCTGAATTTTACAGTTTAGTTTCAGTGAAGATGTTGAGGTCAGTAGGAATTGTGAATGCTCTGGGAACATGGAGATCATAGACTCATCTCTGGGCCAGCAACAAAAATCTCTGTGTGGGGAAGGAAAAAAAATACCTTGTAAAGACAAAGACAAGGTTTTCAGCATAGAAAGTATTCAGGCTGCCTAGGAAGAGGAAAACAAGGCCATCAAAAGAAATCAGCAACTGGAAGGGACAAGTAAGTTTAACCCCCTTAATTTTATAGTAAATAAAGGGTAATAGAAGATGCATGGTTGATATTTTCCTTTTTGAAAACTGGCATTTTTAAAAGTAAACCCTTTGGCCAAAATGAATCATCAGGAAATTTTGTTTCTAGAAAAATGGCATTGGACTGCCTTTCCCTTTCATCTTCGCTTTTCAGTATTTCTTTTCTTCTACTTGTTTATTTTGACTCATGCTCCATTTCACAATGGAGGAAAAAAGGTGAGTTATGTGTAGCCTAGATAATCTGGCTTCTGCCCACCAATGCCATAAGGGAAGCTGCGGACTAGCTGGAGGCTATGACCACTCTGAGTTCACTTCAGAGGCAATGTCATGTAAAAACCCCATACACAGGTGCCCTGAGAATATTTATTCCCATTCCTTTTTATATCATCCTTAAGAGACATCATTCAGACAGAAAAGATAGGGTGTATTTTTGTAGGATGGAATAGACCTTTTAGAGATCAATTTGCATGAAAGATCTAGCAGACTGGATGATCACTAGGAGTTGATCCAAGTTAGGGGATTTTGCAAATGAATGCCGGAATTTTTTTAAACACATCTAGAATTTTTATCCACTCTTCTTTCTGATCTGACTGGTGGGAGCTGAAGAATGACCTCCTTTGGAGTACTTTTTAATGTCTTCTTTTATATCTGGCACACAGACAGAAATTAAGTAGTGCATGAAATAAAGTTTTCTGAAGTTCAAAGTCTGGATTTAGTCTGAATCACAATTGGGTCATGCCCCAGGCTATTTGCATCCAAGATTTAACCTTGAGTTCATTTGGTGTTGGGGCAAGGTCTGGGCCAGTTCTGAGCACTGTATTTGAATTTAGTCTAATGACATTCTCCCAGCCTCACTGGCCTCGTTAATTCTGAATGTGACATTGTGTCATCCGTGAGCTGACATAAAACAGGGAAAATCTTTTAAACGGGCAGTAAACACAAAGAAAAGAGGGCTTGGATTTCATGTGCTGATAGGAAACTGAGGATCACTGAATCTGAACCCCTCTCGGGTCACTTCTAAGCCACCTTTTTCTTTCCTTTCACTCCTTGACATAGTGTGTGGTAAGAAGGAGGATATGTGGGTCTGGGCAGAGGTCTGCTGCTGCCTGCAGAGCCTCAGGCAAGCCTTGCCAGGGAAAACCTCTCTCTTGGACCACCTCACCGCTGAGGGGAGATGTGCAGTCACCCAGCCAGAGGTGTCCTGCTGCAGTGCAGGCCAAGGAGCCACCAAGGCCACGGAAGCTCGTGAGAGCCCGTACCACTGCAGCCCTGGAGTACTGATAGCAGGAAACCCTAAAGAGTTTCTGTGGCTGGGGCTCATGTTCTGATAAAGTACTTGTATGGATATTGGTTTTGCTTTTAGGGATTTTTCCCCTTCTCCCAAGAAAGTAATTATCCAAATACTATTAAAAATACCATTTGCTCTGCTACTTCCTCTCCACAGTTTCTTCCTAGTGAAGAAGGGGACACTGAGGACTAACAAAGTAGGGAAACATCCTATCTCGTCTCCCTGCTATTTTCCCTTTTCCATCTCCTTTTTCAAATACAACTAACTTTCAAGAGAAAAATTTATTGAGATGGATGTTACCCATCAACAGGAGAAACAAAAGCAAAAATTAAAAAATGGGTTTTGAGCATTTAAAAGACATCTACGGATTTTTGGTGTCGTACTTAGTTGGATCTCTACTGAAGTGTCTTGTATTTGAACTGCTCATATGGGCTTTGGCATTCTCACATTAAGACATTTATCTTCCTCATATCTTTGTGAGGTGAGGACATGCTGCCTTCCTTGTTTTACCCAGGAGGTAAAGAGAAAGCCCGCAGAAAGATCCTGGGATGCATCCTAGTGTGTACAAGTAGCTGTGGAGTGAGTGACCGCTGGACATTTGTTGGCACTGGCAGGCAATGCAGTCAGAACTTGCTGTATAAATTCAGCAGGCAGAGTGCAGCTGCTGGCAGGAGGATGGACACGTTCTCCCCAGATTGCAGTAAGCAAGATGCCATCTGTCAAGCCAGGAGAATCACAGCTTACTGTTATGGTATCTCACCAGCATCTATTCCCTGCCTGTCTGGGAGTACTATTCACACGGTTATACGTCTGTTGGAGTTCTTCGAATTGCACAGCCTATGGGACACCTCACAGTGAAGGGAGGCACAGGGCTTTATATTTCTCTGCTCCTTGAGTGCATGTGTTTAGACTTCTGTAGCAATAAGCATCCTCCTTTTCAGAGAGGAACTGCATTTCTCAGCATGGGGGAGAGCAGAACACCTAACACAGCTCACACATCATCTCTGGTCCTGACGGTGAGTTGAAGGCATTCATATGAGGACATTGGCTCCTCAGGTTTGTAATGATTCCTGACAGCCCAGCAGTGAAATGTTTTTCAGAGTGAAAGCACAGATGTGAGATGATGAGGATCTTATTTCCCACATAACCCCAGTCATGCAAATGTGAGGACTGAATACACAGGGTGATAAAGAGCAGATTACCCAAATAGGAGGCTTGAAAGAGGTTTTTTCTGTAAGGAAAGCAAGTCTAATAAAAGTGATAGACGTAACAGAATGAAGGTGGCTATACATTAGCCACAGGCAAAGTGGCCTTTAGCTCTCTCCCTGTAAAGTATCCCGTGGTCTTCCTGGATTAACCACCTCTTCAGAGGAATGTATGCAGGCCTATGAGAAGGTATTGGGGCTGTTCCAGTTTACAGCAGTGAAGGACCTGGCTATTAACATGCAAGTAAAAGTACCTTCTGTGAATGACCAGCCCTGAAGACAAACTTCATGCTAGTGTGCACAGTTGAACATGCCAAATGTACATGTCCAAATTAGAGCAGGGATACTAAAAAGACTTGAGACTTAGAAACAACCATTGATGGAAACCAAAGAGGTTGGTGGTGAAGGGATGCACTCATCAAAGGAGGAACAAGCAGTCCAGTTGTTCAGCCTTGTTAAACAGTAAGTGGTGAGATCAGGAAGAGGCTGTTGACTGAGAATATGGATGGAGAGGAAGTGGAAAGAGACTGAGCTTTTTGTAGCTGACTTAGGAAACGTAGGGAAGGAATAAGATAATTGATTTGTACTGTGATGAAATACTTAATTGAACAGTAAAAAAAATACCTTTAAAAGTATTATCAGCAAGGAACTACTTGTTTTGTCTCAAATTATCTTACTGATTCAACTACCTTT
Organism: Clamator glandarius; assembly: GCA_033459285.1. NCBI lineage: Eukaryota > Metazoa > Chordata > Aves > Cuculiformes > Cuculidae > Clamator > Clamator glandarius. The sequence goes on along the minus strand of JAUNZM010000677.1, from coordinate 659,973 downwards.
TAGATAACAAGGATAAAGAAATAATTAAAGCATTTTAATGTTAAAATGACAAAGCAAAGTGTTTAAGTACTTTTGAAACTGCCAGAGTTTTTCATCTGAAACTGTTGACTGGGTCCAGCCAAGCGCGTGGCTAATTTCAGTTCCCCTGTGCTTTGGTAGTATTCATCAAAAAAAAAAGAAAGCTATTACCCTGAAGCACTGAGAGACAGATGTGGATTGGCTGTTGCCAACATGTAGTCATCCCAGAGGAGAAGAAATCATAGGCAGTGGCTGGTGGTGACACAGCAGAGCCTTGGCTATTACACATCATGTCCCAGCCTACTTGGTAGCATCTATAGTAGAGCAGGTTTGTAAGAATATGTTGTATGATATAACTATCTCTACAGCTCTTTCTCTCGTCCTTTCTCTGCAGGGAAGTCTATAGTCCAGAATGGAATACAAATGTCAGGGAGATGAAGGACTTTCAGAGCAACCACAGTGATTCAGTAATGGAGTGCATGGATAATACACAACTGTCAATTCCAAGCAAAACTATTCACTTCACTTTTCTCTAAGGGAAGATTCTGCCAAGAAAATCAATCTCTTTCTTCAAAAGCCTTAGATCTTCACAGAACTCCATTTTCCAGTGAGAAAAATACTTCTTTAGTTGCAGGAGATCTCTACCATATCTCTGTCTGGGCATTTGCAGTCTACGGTCCCACTGGAAGGGATAATATACATCTCATGTGTCCTTCCTAAGGACTGAACACTCCAATTTCTCTGTAGCATCATTTCTTGATTAATATTATGTGTAGCACTTGGTAAGTTTTAATTTCCACACCAAATTCAATAGCAGATTTAATAAAATTCACTGTACTTTCTAGCTGGAGCATCCAGGATGTGATTTTTGTTGGTCTGTTAGGCTGCTGGCTGTCTTACACACATCTTTTAGACACAGGTAAAATAGATTATATGTATGAGCATATATATGCAAATATATGTATAGGCACATTTATGTACATATCAGCAAGTATACAACTCCTATACACATGTTTTATTTAGGAAAAATATTCAGTATAATTATGCATTCCTGTTTCTTTACGACTGAGTGCGCAGTAGGTGTTGAAGTATGCAGTGGCCTTGCTTAAATTTATACATATACATGCAAACTTCAGAGCAATAAACTCTAACCCACTTCTTGATTTGGTTTGTTTCCTTAACCTTTACAGCATGCCAGCTGGCTGAACCAAGAACAAACTTAGCTGAAGCTACAGGGTGACATGAAAATAAAAGAGTCAAATGAAAAGGCAGGTAAATTCAGTTCATGTGCTATCTGCAACCTGCTCAACTCCTAGCTCTCCCACTTCTTTCTCATCATCTCCCACTTATGATGTAGCAGCTGCTAAATGACACCCCTCCCTCTGTATTTGCTGTATCTTTCGGAGTCTCACTGCTGTGTGGGCTGTGGCTATGCAAAGCAGGAGATGGGAGTTTTGAGTGGCTCCACATCCCAGGTCCGGAGCTTAGGCGGAGGTGTCTGTTGCAAGAAAGTAAGGCACCTGAGCTTCACCATGTCCTGCTAGCTAGCTGAACTGATGGCCACTCACAGATTTGCACCACCTCCCAGCATCAGGGAATGGCCCAGGAGGAGCTGATGGGTAAGCCTGCAGTGGGAGATGCCACTCGGATCATAGCTGCAAACTGCTCACACTGAAGCAGAGTGGCTTGGACTTTGTCAAAAGAGTCTTTAGTGATTTATCTCTGTAGAGCTGTGGAGGATCAGGAGAAACCTTTCTAGAAGGCCCTGGCTTCTCCTACTCAGTTCTGGGACAGCTTCAAGGAGAGGCTATTTCTGAGGGAAATACAGGCTTCTGCTGTCCTGTGGCAGTGGGGAACACGGGTCACTTAAGGAGACACCCAACACTTAATTTCTATAGTAATTTTCCTAAATGGTTTCCTTAAACAATTCTTTAAAGTGATTTGCTTGTGCAAGTTTAAACAGTGCATTAGAAATTCTAATCACCTCTTTTCTAGATACTCCTGAAAGCAAAGCAAATAAGGGTGATGAGGCAATGCAAAGAGACATTTAGCACTTGATGCACCATTTTCATAGAATCATAGAATCAGCAGGTTGGAAAAGACCCACTTGATCATCAAGTCCAACCATTCCTCTCAAACACTAAACCATGCCCCTCAGCACCCCATCCACCCATCCTTTAAACACCTCCAGGGAAGGTAACTCAACCACCTCCCTGGGCAGCCTGTTCCAGTGCCCAATGACCCTTTCCGTGAAATTTTTTTCCCAAATGTCCAGCCTGAACCTCCCCAAATCTTTTGCTGAAGATGCAGCCCTTAAGAGAAGAGGAATGACAGCTAACTGCTCTAGTACATCCCAGATGGCTTCTGCTATCCACCTAAATAAATTTGTTTTGTTAGTCATCACAGTGTATTGACAGGGACTTTATCTCCGCTTTCTCTGCATTTTACTGCGCATGTCCCATAGTTTGCTCTCCATAGAAGGATATTTACCAATTCTGAGCAACAGACTGCAGGATAAAAGTTCCCAAAAATCTAATTTAATCCTTCTGAAGGCAAATGTTCAGCGAGTTAGGACTCATGGGTCCTAAGAAACTAGTAAAATAAACAAATGAGAAGTCCAAGGGGAGGATATTTGACCAAGTTCTGATATCAGTTATACAGTATAAAACCAAAGTAAGTACATAGACTTTGTTCTTCTTATTATTGGCATACCTGAAAACATTTAGACCCCTTTTAAAAAAGATTTTCTTCTAGATATACAAAATGGCCTGCAGTCATTTGGACCTCATTCTTGCTTTTACAGAGCCTGATGTGTATGATGAGCAAAAGCATGCAGTTCTGCGAGAGACAAACCTTCTGTATTAAAAAAATCGAGCACTAGATCCATTTCTTTACCAGGTATGGTGCTCTCAGAGCAGTTTCTCAGCCATATCTGATTCAGGAGACAGTTCAGACAAAAGAATATATTCTTCTCAATTTGGAATAAAACTGCATTAAAAACGTTTTTTTACCTTTGATGTGGTGAAATTTTGTGACAGACACAGGAAAAAAATCCCGCCTACGAGTACTAGCATGCCCATCTTGCACAGTCTGTCCTTCTGTGATGGTCTGGATTTTGACTTTACAGACCAAGAAGCTCTAGAGGTGACGGATGCGCTGTGCAACATCTGAACATGGGCTTCATCTCAGACCTACAGAAAACATCTCTGTTATTTTTTGCCTGCAGATGTTCTTCCTTATTTCTAATGCAGACAAGACTTAGAATATGAGATTCTGCCTTTTCCTTCTGATTAACATCTTTCCACTCTTTCAGTTCACTCATCACTGAGAGGCCAAATATTATGTTGGCAGGAAAATGTTGTGCCTTTCTCCTACTCCCCTGACTCTCCTACCTCTTTTTCTGATGAGATTGAGGCCATGTTCCACACCCAGCACAGCTGCTGAAATTAAAAGAAAAAAAAAAAAAAAAAGAGAAAGAAACAAGCTGTAATACAAAACAGGCAGCGTGACCGAAAATAACACAGTTATAGATTCATATCTTCAGCCTAAAAGAAATGTACATATTATGGAAGACTCGTCTAGGTTTACTGTTGCACATACTGCTTTCCACTGTTTTCAGGCACTGATGTTGCCACAGCATCATTGTTGGACACCCTTATACCTTCACTTTCTAACCACTAAGGCTCCTTGCTGCCAGGGACAGATCCCAGGAGCACCACAGGGACTCACCCTCATTGTTTCAGTAAGGCTGAATAGAAACATCGGTCTTTTGTTTCTCTTAAGTTCCTCTCTTGGAAAATACAGTCTTGAGAGCCTGCTAGAACTAGTGAAAAAAAAAAGAAATATCTTTTTCCTGAGAACTGTTGCTGTTTTGCCACTTGTTTCCATTATGAATTGGCTTGGGGAAAGTCAGAATATCATAATTTCTTGCAGGAAGAGTGTTTCCACAAGAACTATTTTATATGGGAATATATTTAATTTTAAAAAGAAAAACATCCACTTTTGATGTTGGTCTGCTGTGTTATACTATTAGATCATATTTGAAATAATGAAGTCAAAACAATCCATTTTACCTCATCAGAACTACAGTTTTCGATGTTGCGAAAATGAAACAACTGAGCAGTATTGACAGAGAATGAAAAAGTCACCTCAGATCATTTGGACTTTCCCAGTAAAATTTAACCAGCATGGCCATGTTCCCACTGAATGTTTAGGTTCCGAGAAAATCAGTCTGACAAAAATATTTTATCCAGATCTGTTTGCTAGAGAGCAGGCAAGAATAATCCTCCCTCTCTTCTGTCTGCTACCTGCCCTCACAAGGGGTAAAGGGGCTGCTGCTTGGGCTGAGCCAGTGCAGACCACCAGAATAAGGAGCAAGATGATTCCTGAGAAAAACAGAGTTAAAAATAATGCTGTCTGGACTTTGGGTTGTTTATCTGATAAAGGTTATCTAAGAATGATTTTCCAGTGAAGCTGAATAAGCTGAAAAGTGGAAAATAAAATAATGAAAAGCAGCTAAGTGACACCTTGCCAGAAAATGTAGAGGTCATTGTGAATCTTCTGCCAAAGTATTTATGCAATTAAAAATAGCTTTCCTAAAATTAAAGTTTTTCAGGGGAAGTTAGCGGAAATTTCTGTACCACTTCCTGGGAGGAAAAATCATAATGGAAAAAATTGAAATTACAACAATCCTGCTCAGTGTTTTTTCAAGCTCCCATATTCTTCACAGTCTCACTATCTTTTATGAACTAGGTGCTGTGAAGAAGCACCTATGGCTAACACAAGCCATAGATGGACCACAACAGCAATGCAGAACAGGAGTTGCAGTCCAGCCTAGAAAATCTAGGATGAGGTGGACTACTGAAACTACAACTCCTGTGAATCCGTATGACATGTAGATAGATCCAGCTTCCTGTTAATTTGAGCAGAGCGGGTGGTTTTGTCTATTCCATTAGAAAACATGATATTCAGAATTTCTTGGTACTGCTTTGGAATAAAAACAAATGTCAGAATATTGGGAATCTCTCCCCCTTTCTCGTGGGCCTAATTTTCAAGCAGCTCTGAGTGCTGTCAGAGGGGTGTCAATGTACAACATGTGAGCCACACACTTGCAGCCTGATGCCCTGCTCTGTATGCCTCGCTCGGGCAGTCCTTGTCATGGAATGATGATCCCTCTGTGGGTTTCAAAGAGAGACAGAAATGGAGTGGAAACATTGTGCCGCTTGCTTCTCAGCTCTGTGAGTATTTTCTGAAGAGTGTCCAGATTGTTCATTGCAATTAACTACCCTTTATTCATTGATGTTAAGGGAAACTGGACATTAGGGATATTCCCATCAAGAGCCTTGTGTGGCTTTTATGTCTTCTCTTCTAAGGCAGAGAGATTGCTGAAGGCCAGATGCACTGCTGTAAATCAGGAGCATTTCACCAGTCCCACAGTGCAGAGGGAGCAGAATCAGGCCCTCCCACCCAAGACACATGATTGTTGGGGATGTAGCTGGAGACTTCCACTTGTTTGCAATTAAGTGCTGGCACTGGGAGAGCCCTGAAGTCACCATGGTTTCTGGGCAAAAATAAAGCTTTTGGTTTTGCACAAACAAAAGCCAGAATGGGCCAAACCAACACCGAGTGTGTGAGCACTGGGAAGCGTGATGAAAGGCAATAAAGAATGTCCAAAGTCAGCAACAAAAAATACAACAGTAAGAAAGAGAAATCTTAAAGTAGTTAAAAGTGAGGGAGGAGAGAAGGGAAGGGGAGGAAGAAGGGAGGAGGAGCCAGGATGGCTGGGTGCGCAAGCAGTGAGTGCTGCGAAGACTCACATGGGAGCAAGACACGTGGGAACTGTGCAGAGCCAGCTGTGCAGCTCAGACCTACTTATCTCCTGCTTGCAGAGCATCCCTCTCTGGGCCGTATCTCTTGTAAATGAATGACTAGGAAGCTTTGCTTCTCCTTATCACTTCTCCATTTTTTTTGTACACTATTCCTCCCCTCCCAGGAACCGAAATAGCTTCTGTTAACCAATTCTTGCATATAGTGAAAGAGGTGAAAGTGAAATTAGATGATTGGTTCTTCTTTACTTGCTTGACAAGCCGACCTGTATCTGGTGTGATGCTTCTCCAACACCAAATGAAGAGATAGCGATGTGCATTCCTTGCAACAGGTGTGTCCGATTAAGAGCCCAGCAGAGCAGATCTTCAACCATGAAATCTATCAGGTAGGGACTGTCTTTATCATTCTGTGTTTGTGCAGCTCCTACACAGTGGGACCTTGTCCCAGTTATTATAATAGACAGTGAGAAAACTGGAGTGGGAGTTGGGGTACCAAAGCAAGGGAGTATAGGCTTGTACAATAGATATATACTGGACAGGCCCCTGGAATCTCCCTCCTCTCTTGGTGAGACTTGATGTCTGTTCTAGGGATCCCAAAGGGCAGGGAGGGGTACCAGTCCCTTGGTAACAAAGCTGGGGTAGATTGAGAAGTATTGGGATAACCAGGCTGAAGAAAGCACTAGAAGGTAATTATGAGGACCTTAATTTTTAATAGGAACACTTAGCATGCTGGTAATAATCTGACTGCTTTTGTGGCTGTAGATCTAGCACACACAGTTTGATTCATGTTTGCATTCATGATATTTATACTGATAAAGAAGAAAATTCCTTTCTTTTTCCTCCTTTTCCAAGTATTTTGTGCAGAACTATTTTACTAGTTCTCTGCCCTGTGAGAAGGCTCTAATTTAGAAATCGTGGGCCAGGCTATGCAATGGAGCCTGACATTTGCTCACATAAGTAGTCTTCCCTTTGAATAAGAATTGTAAACTGTATTCCGAAGTATGCTAAATGTCTCTCTAGTGCTTAGAGGCAAATGGATAGCATGTGCTAGGTATTAAATGTATATTGGGTTTATATATTGCTGTGGTATTGTGTATGGAAGGACTTGGCGATCTGGCAATTTGAAAAACATCCAGAGAGTCTTTTCTTCAGATTTGCTGTTTTTACAGGCAACGTACAAACATGTTTCACCACAGCCAAAATCTTCTGCCAAGCACTGCAATAAATCACATGGCGTGCTAGCCAGCTGGAAGTGATTGCATATCTTTGGGGTGAAGAATCACACACATTTTTGAGGTTTCAGTCAGCTATAGCAGCATTTCAAACCTCCATTCTACTACTGCTTGGTTGTGTTCTTCTAATTCTTGACAGACTGTGCTAAACTTCACCCTCCGTTCAAGCCATGGTGGTCTGTCTTTGGTTTGCCAAAAGTCCAAAGCATCCTTTTGGTTCAGCCACCTCAGTGCATCAGGGTCCCGCTCTCTGCTTGCTGGCAGTGGAAAGGAAGCAATAATGGCTCACCCTTTTTCTTCAGCAGCTACACTGAGGAACAGCTGGTTGTAGAGGGAGGTGCTGGAAGGCATGTGAGCTGAGGACAAACTGCTGTGTCAAAGGATGGTGTGGTGGCAAGCAGGGGAAGACAGATCAGACTTCACACTCAAGATGAGCCCAAGAGCAGAACAGCTCAGCAGGAGCAGTCAGGTGGCTCCTCTCCTAAAGGGTCCTGGATCCTATTCTGATGCAGTGGCTACAAAGGACAGAAAGGAAATGTCCTACCACCTTTTTCAGAGATTGGAAATGGACCTCTGGCCCTGGCGTGAGCACACTGACGAGGAAAAGGAAGCAGGAAGGTGCCAATGACTGGCAGAGAGTGACAGATGGCTCTAAATCACCAGAATGTGCCACTTGAGCTGTGTCAACTGGTGTTGGAAAAGAAGGCCTCAAAAAGCCGGAGGACAGAATGAAGTAAGGGTCAGGGCAAAAAGGGACAAGAGGAGAAACCTAGAGGGTTCCTTCAAGAAAAGATCAACAGCAGGAGCACTCCTGCCAGCATGGACTTAGGTAAGCACACCCCCATCCCAGAGTCAGCGGGGTGCATGCACCAGGAACAGGGCTACAGCCTTCTCTCACTGCTGTGCCTTTTCCTTTCCAGCTGGGGGCAACCTTTGTGACCAAAAATAGAAGATTTTTACCCCAAATCTGTCTCCTGTATAACAGCAGGACCCGTCCTCAGCCTTGGTCCAAGTAAAACTGGGATGGCTGATGATGTACTGACGTTATTAATCACAGACAGGCTGAGGAATTTTTCCTTGGAGATGAGGCTTTCTGCATATGGATTTCTGAGGCCAGAGGGATGGTTAGCTCATCTCTCCTGATTCTATCAGTAAGAGAAGCAAGAGACCTTCATCCCACATCCCTTGAGAGCCCAGTGAGCTGTATGTGGCTAACACCACAACAGCATTCAGCTCTTCTCTGAAGACGTAGGAAGGATTTCGGCTTCCCTGCCTCCATGGGGAATGTGTTCCAAAGGCTAATCAGTTCCACACTTAGAAATCTGTTTTCAGTTTGGATTTTTCGGGCTTCAGCTTCTAGACCTTGAGGTTTTTTGTTTTGTTTTATTTTCTCTCATTTTGCCTTTTCTAGTCCCCAAACTACATATTTATTTTGTTTGAGGAGCTCTTGGGATGACTTGAGAGCAAGTAGCTTTATAAAACATGAGGATGCTCACCAGAAGCTAGGATTTACCCTCATCATGTCGCATCACAGGAGCTTCTAAATAAGATTGTCAGGGGCAACATCCCCAGCTGGTCCCAAGAAGCAGGGGCATTTCCCATGCTGTCTTCTGACCTATACCACACCAGGGCCTAATTAATCCAACCCATAATCAGTGTCAGGATGGCTGAGGCCATGAATGCAGCTGTTTTCCTTCAGCCTCCTAATGTTGGGAAGATGCCTATGAAGAAAGCCAGATGTGGTAATAAGGTGGGTTCATTCGTCCTAGGCAGTTCGTGGATACGTTGTGATGCTTTGCTGAGGAAGAATCAGAACTTTCACATTCAAGAGAAAAGACCTAGTGAAAGGCACAGCAAAGTGCTCCACAGAACGTGAGGCCTTTCCTTAGTATTGATGTGTAATTTTGTAGCTAATTACTCCCAGTATGTTTCCCAGTGGCCTGGGAATCTCTCACTCATCATCTGCACTCACAATTAGGTGCTCAGTTTTTCATAATCTCTTACTAAATCATTGCTGGATTTACAAAGGGATCATCAGTTATCTGACTTTCCTTTTTCCATTTTTTGCATGTCTTTTGCCTTGTGTCAATTTGGTGAAGAAATATTTATTCAACAATAAACTCAGTAAGGCTCAAGCACTGTTTCACTGTTCTGAGATATTACATTTTCCCTCACCTTTGCTCCACCCAGAGTTGTAAATGGTGCTGGGGTTCAACTGTGTTGTTGCAGTGGATGAACAGAGAAGGACTGGCATGTTAGAGCAGGGCAGCTCTGGGGGGAGCAGGATGACCTGAGGATACACTTTCCCCCCGCCATGGTGACTCAGAGATGGAGCAAGACACTGACAAAAGTCAGTTTTAAACTCAGGGGTCTGAAACTCAGAAAATTCTCTACAGCATCATCCAAGTTAGGATTATACCTCCAGAATCTCAGATCAGTCCTACGAGCCTCTAAAAACATTCACCACCTCCAAACTGCAAATTGAGTGTGTCCTGGGAAAACTAGCCCGAAGAACGGTGTTGATCACAACATCTGCTCTTTGGTCAAATGTATCCGCTGACATACTTCAGGTTCTTCAGAGAAAGGCTCATGCCTTCCCCAGCACAGGTCATGGTAGCATTTCTGTTGCTGGAGTAAAAACAGCTCACAGTCACCAGTTTCACTGAAGCCAGTCTGCTGCAGGAGGCAAATTGGGGGGGAAAAAAGGTTAAAAAAAAAGTTCGAGCTTCTGATTAGGGAGCAAATGGTTAAGCCTTTCCTTTTGAAAACAGCACATTTAAATCTGCTAGGTGTGGGCAATTTGCCTCAGGTTCCTGCATAGAGTCTGAACCCATGGGGCTACATTGGAGCATCCTTGAAACTAAATAATCAAACTACATCTGAACATGTTTTTCTGATGCAAAGCTTTAGTTGTTTGTATGTAAGGAAAAAAAAATATAAGTAATAATTTCATTTAGATAGACATTTTTATTAAGAAAATTTGAAGTGCATACATATTTATGTGAGAACTTACAACAATATAAAAGTGGGGTTTTTTTAAATATTCTATGAAAGGAGTAATTTCAAAAGCTGCCTAACAGGAACAACTACAAAACAGTTTTCACATTATTTGGGAAGATATTTCTTTTTATTTAATAAAAATATAAAGTACAGTATTTACCACATTCTGACAACACTGATTTCTTAAGGAGTGGAAGATGGGAGGTACATGCAGCCCTTTCATCATGATACATGTTTTCTTCTCTGTGGCCACCAGAGTTTTATGTTTACAGACAAGGTTTGTCTTGATGGGATGTTGATGAGGAAAAACAAAAATCAGATCTTAGGTGATGAGTTCTCAGAAACCCCTGGTTACTATAAATCACATCACTCAAAACAAGTTGCCAGAGAAAAGAAGGACCCTTTGGATGCTAACAAAGCTAAAACAGCAACGAAAACATCTATAGGAACTGCATTTTCAATGAAAAGTGTATATTTAACTTTGAATATAGCCTTCATTGCAAAATGAATAGTCGTGTTTATTAAAACACCTTAGTTAAAAACATATCAGAAAGTCATCCTTCATTCTTCCTTAGGCAGAATTCAGATAAGATATTAATACATACAAGTATAAGCTAGTATAAATAAAAAATTGGCACAGCAATAAATACCCTCTATTCTTTAAAAAAAAAATCCAACCTTATGATTCAACAGCTGCACTTCAAAAATACCACATGTGATAATTTCACATTTATGGAAGCTGCTCATGCAACACCAGGTCAGTGTTACCTCTTTTCCCTCCTCCTCTTTATGCGTGGTCCCTACATTGCTCCCATCTCTTCTCCCCATGCTTCCTTTCCCCAATTTGGTCTTTGGTCAACAGTTAAAGGCAGAAAGGAAAATACAGCACTCACCCCAAGTGGGTTTCTGCTGGTGATATTTCTCAGCCTGCTAAGACCATGGTGCGCAGAGAGGGAACAGCATGTGGTGCACAGGATAGCCCAGGGAGCTTGGGGCAGCTGAGTGATTGGTTTCTCTAGTGCAAAGGGCATGGCTGCTTTTCCTAACACATCATGAAAATAATGTCAGGGAAAGAGCAAAGCTTCCTGCTCAGGGCTGGATTTTGATCTGAAGCAAGAGAAAGCTTTTATCAGGTTCTCACTGAAGTCTTTGTTTACTGCTGGCCAGGTCCGTGCCACTCTTGCATTCACACTGGGTTCAAACTTGTCCAGGCAATTGTCACCAGTGCAGCAGCGTCAGGGCCCAGGTCACAGTGTAAGACCCAAGAAATGCCAGAGGCAAACAACCCCCAAGCATCCAGACAACCACCACCTGCTGGTGCTGACCCCAGATGCACTCGCTGTTAAAAAGGACTGCGAGGCAGCACTGGCAAGGCTGTGCAGTCACATCTACCCACCCCATCTTTGCACTGGAAAGACAAAGTTGCCCTTAAAAAAAAAATCTTCATGGCCTCTATCATCATTAGCAAGGTATGCTGTTGAATCAGAATCAGGGGATTATTTGATTCTCCATTACCTTCAATGGGAAATGTGTGAAGAATGCACCTTCTTGAGTGGGAAGGACAAATTCTGCATCTGTCAGAACCAAAACTCTTCCACACTTTCCTTGAAGTCATTTTTTGGCTTTAACACTCACATGTCCACCACTGAGAAACCACTAGCAATTGCAGGTGCATGTGTGGAAACAGCAGATGGACCCTAAGATATAAAGTACAGTCCAGGGAAGATACAAAACCCCCTAATTTTCTCACGAGAATTCTTTCAGTCTCTACTCTTTACCCTTACAACAGAGAATCTGATTCTACACACATTAGATCAACACTCCAATTCTCACCAAATACAGTGGTACCAGACCTTTCAAAACAGAAACACAATGTACTTAAAGCACCAGGTTGTTAATGATAGCAACAGAAAGAATGTTAAAATCACACACACAGAGTTTTAGGCACAGCAGTTGTTTTCTGCTTTAAAGCAGATGAGGTGATGTGGTCCCAGCTGAAGCACTCTCTGTAATAGCACTGTTTCACAGAGAGGAAAATACTTAAAAAATATTGACCTGAATCTATATAGAAATAAGGTAGTCCCTGGCTAGCCAAAGTGCCTCTTTGGCACTAGGATCGCCAGTCACAAAAAGGAGTGCTTAGTGAAACACCCCTCTCTGTGTTCCCAACACAAGCTGCAGGGAAGAGGGAAGATTCTTTTTGAAGTAACTCACTAAATAAAATAAATCTTACAATACACACAAAGATACATAAAAACACAAGCATTGTTCTGCACAAACGTGCTCCTCCTCTGGATTCTGGTACACAGAATAACATGATTATCGCAGTACTGCAGGTGTCTCTCTATACACTATATAGCAAATATATTGCGTATACAGGTAGGAATTGGGAGAAAGAAATTTCTGTCTGAGAGAGGAGGTCGGTACAAGAAATGGTACGTGTCCCTACTTGTACCTTGCAAAGGAAATTCCAAAGGCTGTTGTGTTCACCAGAAAACAGGGCCATGAGTGCTGGTGAAGTGAGTGCTGGCCTTCATTTCCATGCCCAAGAAACACCAGACCTTCCACAAACCGGGCAGACCCTTTCTTGCCACAGTCATCTGTTTTCTCCAAATATATGGCCAGAAATCCTCTTCTAGGTATCTCCAGAGCAATCAAAGATGTTAATGCCCTCAGGTACGTTAGCTGAAACTATATTGTTGCTGGTGAAGGGTCATGTGAACGCATCTCTGCCTACTTCAGTGCAATTTAGCCAAGTGAGCTGAAGCCACCTCCTGTGGACAGGTGGGAAGAGGCACCTGGTGTGTGGCAGCATATCTGACTCCTCCAGCAACTTGCAACATGATCATGAGGTTAGACCTTTAATAACACATTCCTTTTTGTGCTAAAATTTGTCATCAGAAACACAGGAACATAGGAAATGCCAGATAAAATAAGATCAGTATTGTGGTTCCTAACATGCACATCTACTACAAACCAATTGCTAGCACCTTGCAATATCAGGTGTGCATTTACCCAGCTGCTCGTAGCTGCCACCAAGGTCTCTGATCATCAGAGAAGGGCTTTAGCCCTGTAGCCCTGAGTTTAATCCATTACACTGAATACCTATAAATGCCACCTGTGGTAGTGTCCTCTTTCATCAATGTCTGATTCTTTTTAACCTTCCTATGTTCTTGGCCTTGATGACTTCCGGAGGCAACAAGTTCCTCCACTACTTACACAACATCATTGCACTGTACAGTTCATGTCCTTCTAGGTTTAAAACTCCAGGAGACTTGCATGAACCAAATGAAAGTTAAATAAAGCAGGACCTCTACATAGCAAAGGAAATAAAATATTACATAATAAAATAGAGTTAGTTTAAATTCACTGCCCTCAGTGCTAGGTAACAAAGAAACCTGTATAAAAACATGTTTTTCTCAAATTGTTACATCTGACTATATAAGAATAGCACTGTGAAAGCAAGCCGATTTGTGGAAAAAAAAATGAAAACAAACCCACAAAAAAACCCCCCAAACAAACAAAGAAAAACCTTTGGAAATGCATGAAGCGTTTCTTTTGTGCAGCATGGTAACAGTGAAATGTATTCATTCCCTAATACTGGTTATCTGCTTTCTGCATCCTAAAGTAAGAAATCCTGTAGACGGCTTACAATGCTTGCCTCTTACATCTTGAACCTCCTGTTGATGAAGAACAAAGTGAAACACTATTAAGGTTTATTTCAGTTGCAAAAGTTTTGACATCAGGCCTAGTCAAATAGCAAATCTATGTCTGGACTAACCCAAAGGCATTTCTTTTGCAGCCCCTCCAACCAGTATTTGCCACACATTTTTGGGGAAGTTCTCCACAAGGAGCTACTGGGACCCAGAAGGGCAAAACCAGCAATGGGAGTTATTTTGGGCAGGTTGTGTTCATCACAGTTAGTAAGGTGTTCAGAGCTAACACAGGAGGAAGGCTGGCTAGGGAGATTATTCTGGACCTCAAAGCCAGAGCAGAGAATTCTTGGTGGGCAAAGAGACTTGACCAAAAAAAAAAAAAATTCCAGCAGAGAAAAGAGGGATTAATCATTTGTGAGCAGCCCCAGTAGTGGAGCAAGTAGCACTGGGAATGCCTCCTCTACCTGCCTCTATCCCACAGCTATGCTGGAGATCAAGGACTGCAGCTCCACAGGGTGCCAGGTCTGTGTGAGGATGGAGTAACACAGGAGAGACCATGCTCTTCTCTTGTCGGTGTTCAGCTCCCACCACAGGGTGGCTGATGGGCAGAGGCTCCCAAATGTGCTGCCCAGCCAAGAGCCATCCCCACGGCCTCCCTGTTCTGGGACCTCACCTGCTGCGAGCGGCTTGGTAGCACGTCACATCCTATGGTGACAAGCTGCCCAGTGAAGGAGAGGTGACAGAAAGGATAAGCAGCCATATGCTGCACAATAAACATGTGAGAAGTGTAGAGGCAGGGAGATCAGGGCAGGAGGCAGACAAATCAAGTCTCTTGTGCTCAGTGTGAGCATGGTACCCAGGGGCAGTGGTGGGTTAGGCATCACAGCAAAGTGCATGAGTATTGTGCACAGGGTTCACACAAAACAAGGAGCCAGTCTGTGCTTGTAGCCTCCAGGTTTTGTGTGAAGCAACCTCTACTCCTGCTCCAGGCCGAATGGCCTTTTGCAAACTAGATGAGAACACTAAGGCTGAGTTACAAGTGTCAGAGGGTAAACACCAGGTATTCAAAACTCTGATGCCCCAGCACATCTTTCTAGCCTCCAGGATCAGGACAAACATCCCTTTCAATGCCTGCTCGACAATTAAGACTGTGTGACCACAGCCAGAGGCAGCTGTGGCTACTCTCAGCAAAGGTAGCCTTGAAAAAATCATCCAGGCATAAAAAGCATGACTAAGCCATGAACAAAATTTTCCTCTTTGAAGATATCTTTTCCAACATCCCACACCAGTAACGCTACTTCTTTTGGTGCAGAGAGGCAGGACACAGCACCCTAGTGGGAAAAGCATCAGCATGTGTAACACTGTTCTCTGGAACTTGTGTAGCATCTCCCACAGAAGACATGTCAGCTAGCCACCAACACACCAAATCATGTCATAACTACCAGTATTCATCATTAAAAACCACCAGTGACAAATTCACAGCTGAAATTTAGAGTTTAACTCTGTCAGTTTGGTATTGGAGGAATATGCTCAGCTAAAAGAAAGAGGGCTTCCAAACCTTTAACCTTTCATCTTTTCTTCAGGGTTATTTTGGCCTCTTTGGTGTTCATTTTCCTTTTTTCAAAATGGAAATTTTTTTCCACTCCTGCTTTGGCTGAACTTTCCCCTTGTTTAAAGAACTTTATCTATGCAATACTCCTTTGCAGACAGGGTACAGATGTTATCCTCCACAAATATGGGGGGAAATGGAGATCTGGGGAGGCTAATATATTTGCCCAAGGACATAGAGGATGGTCAGTGGAAGAGCAGGGACTTGAACCTGAAATATCCCAGCTCAGAAACTAATGCCTCCTACCATTCTTTCTCCCTGGAGACTTTAGTGGTGTTGCACGGGAAGGGCAGCGTGGGCCCCGTTTCTTCTGTTGCTTTTTTTTATGAGTGCGATGACGTGGTCTAAATTAAAAGAAAAATACAAAAAGACTGCCATAAATTATCCATATACAAAGGTCTTATTCACATTTACCCGATGGACCCTTTACATCTTGCTGGCAGGATGCAAATGATGATAACATCCCCTTTCTTATACCCTCTGCCTCACAGGAATACTAGGCAAATATAAATGCCCCGATGACAGGACATTGGCAGATTTTGAGGCAAGAACAACTCTTTTCCTCAAAACACCAAAGCCTCTCTAAACACCTGCCAGAACTTGTCAGTCACAAGCCTCACCATCCCCATGGTACCCCCTGAGGTACAATGAGAGCAGGCAGAGGCTGGATTTCTGGCTTCCCACACACCATTCTCACTGGCATCAACCAGAAGCGGTGGCTACTCTATGGGATTTGTGGGCATTTGGTGCCTTAAAACAAGGCTGTAAATAGAGCTGCCTACATTGTCCCCCACTGTGTGAGGTGTGGAGCATTCACTCAGTACAAGCATGGTGGAATACCCAGAGGCAGTTGTTCTATTATCTTGTACTTCAGCCCTTATTTACAAATGCGGTTAGAAATTAGAAAGTGCTGCCACACTGGTGTTTACAAACACTGTGTAGGAAGATAGCAGCAGAACTTGGCTGCCCTCACAGCAGCCCTTAGAAGTTGAGAGTTTCCTTTCCTTTCTCCCAGCAGACTTGAGGGAAAGGTTTTTCCTATTTGAGCTTGTTGTCTTCTCCAGGTCTATCAGCTTTCTTGCCTGTGTCAGCAGTAGCCACTGAGCTTAATGGACACCAGCATCTTGAATTGAGGGAAGTTCTGAAGTGGGATTATATTAACGTTGACTGTGGACAAGCCGATCTCTGTTCATTTTGGACTCTGTTAATCCTGCAAGGGCAGGATTTTTCATATCCTTGAGTGAAGTGAGAATGGAAAGGCAGTCAATGAACTGTACATGATGACTGAGATTGCCTGGAAGTGATAAAGTATGTTAGCTGTTTCAAGAAAGAACTGATTTGCCCCTTGCATATGGAATGAATGGATGTTGAATGAAGTTGGCCACAGCAGCTGCACAATGATTTTTAAAGCCAGTTAAGGAATTTGGATACCTGACAGCCTGAATGTATTTTACTGATGTCTCTTAAATGTGTGTATTACATGGAGATGTGATGAATAAAAAGCAATAATAAAGGCTAAGTAGAATTATTGAGAAAAATAATTCCCTACTTAAAATCACCTCTGGTTTCACAAACAACTGCATTGGACTGGTACATCCTATGAACTTTTGCTTGCCCTTAGCTTGCCCTTGTAACATAGAAGATACTCTTGTATTGAAGCGATGCTGTAGGTTAAGGAGTCTTGATAGTTCAGATTTTACTTAAGCAATTACAAGAGCCCTTTCT
The DNA here is from genome assembly GCA_033459285.1 of Clamator glandarius. NCBI lineage: Eukaryota > Metazoa > Chordata > Aves > Cuculiformes > Cuculidae > Clamator > Clamator glandarius. Next base: position 642,908 of record JAUNZM010000677.1, on the reverse strand, counting down.
ACAAAATGTATTGATTTTATTCCAGAAAAATAAATTCCCATGTACAATTGGGTTTTCATAACATGAAACAATTAGCCATTTTATTGCTAGTGCATATAGAGTAATGTCACATTTCATACAGTTTCAGTACAAGTGAAAAAATATAATATATGGCTGATTGAAATTGATAGCTACATTAACATTTATAGATCTATATATATTTATTTTACAAGCTGTTAGTAGTTTAGAGGGATATCGGTGTTTTAAACTACCAACATTCATATGGCTCCAATTCAAATATATGAATTGTTTGATGCGCTATAAATATATTCCAAAGTACATTTCATTGAAGAAGTCAAAGCTGTGCACTAAAATATATCAAAAACATGCCTTGTGAAAATGCTATAGACAGAGTCCTGACTGTCTGTGGAGTATGAAAATGCCACTGGTGCTAGCATTACTAGTTGGAAAATGAAAACAATGCCATGATTACAGGATTAGGTGATAGAGATATATATGCTTTCTGTCGTCTTATCTCATAGAGCTGGGACCAAATTATCTTCTGCTACTCAATGTAAATCCACCAAATTAACAGAATTGCTTCTGGATTAGCATTAGGTAAAGAAAACCCAGAATCTGGCTGAAAATCAGGAACAAGCTCACTAGTTTTTCTAGAGCTGGACCCAGATCTTCACTAGTGGAAGTGAGCACAGAAAATGTTCCAGCTGAGTTGTTTCCTCAAGTCAGGCAGGCAGGATCTGAGCACATAATCACATTTGCCTGGCACTACAAATTTTTTAAGTGCTTCCTAAGTTTCAGGTGTTACAAACAGCAACAAGAGCTTCACTGGGGATGACAGCAAATAGAAACTTAGGCAGGGGCTTGAGGATTTTCCAAAGTTGGAAAACAAAGTAGCTCAAGCCCCTAGGATAATCGGCACAGGCCAGATCCTGCTCTTAGGTTTAGGCGTGCCTAAATCCAAAGCTGTCCTGGCATCATTAACCTGGATTACCTCTGCAGAGAATGTGCCCAAAGGACAAGAGGTTGAGCGATGGCAGCAAAGAAGGCACTGAGCATTGGATGAGATGGGAAGAGCTGTCAGGGCTGGAATCACAGTCAGTTTATTATCTTGCTTCCCACCCTTCCCCTCTTTTCTTGACCCCAGAGTGGTCCTAAAAGGGCCACATGAAGGAATCTCTCTACTTCTGGCAGTGTTTTTCCCCTTGTTTACAGTAAAAGCATAGGGGAAGACTCCGTTTAACTCTACTCTTTGTTTGGCAGGTGCAGTTCAAACAGTGGAGAGCATTCAGGTACCTGTACCATTTCACATCTGCCCTGAGGCTGTACCTTTCCCCACATTTCTCCAAAAATGGGTTGCTTTTGCAAATGACTGGATTCCAGGCCTGCCTTTACCCTACAGATGGGGGGGGGGGGGACGGACGGACAAGCTTCAGCATGGTTACAGCAGTTACTGAGGGGTAGGAATGTGGTGGCAAAGTTGAGAAGGATTCTGAGTGCACAGGTCGGCTTGCCTGCCAAAATGCCCCTACTGGATCAACCGCAGCCCACTGCTTTGGGCAAAGGAGGGAATTCTTTGTACCATTACTCATCTCATCTTCAGTCCCAGGGGGTAGAATCCTGCCCTGCAACTCAGCACAGAAATGTTCTCTGTGCTGCTCTTGCTTATCATAAAATTGAACTGAGATAGGCTGGGCTCACTTTAGAGTAGCCATGATCATCCACTTTCAAGGGGAATAATCATAGTTCTAAAAAGTCTGAGTTTGCCAAGCATGGCTGGTTTTCCTCTGGCCTTGTGGGAAAGCCTTATTCATGGTAGTGTACCTTGCCTCGGCTGATATTAATAGCACTTCACATTGGCCAGCAGAGAAACAATTTTTAGCACCAAGACCCCCTAGGTCTCAGCTGCCTGTGCAAACAGACTCCATTATAACATGGAGAAGGGGCTCCAAAGAAACTGGAACAATATAGATTCTAAAGTAATTGTAGTTTGACTTAGGGAAGAAGGGGCATAAAGGAAGTATTTTCCTTGGGAGAATGGCTTTTTTTAAAAGAAGATGAGTTGAGGACCCCAGAACAGATTCATTAGAATAGATTTTGCCTTAAATCCTGGCAAAACTCTTAATTTAACATATAGTATATACTGGAAGCTGTTGTTTTAATACAGACTAGGTCAACTCCAAACCCATCTTCAAAACAGTATCTGATTCCACGAGTACTTCATCCACATGGTAAAAGCCAGCCCTTAATATTCTACCCTTTAATAACTCAGGGTGTTAGCTGTTAAGTCCATTTGTCTCTTGCCTTACTTGTTTAAAGCTTTCTCCAGATATTCCTGGATCCACTTTAACTTGGGATCAATGCACACTTGCTTGCTGTTGCTCTTGAGCCTTGCACTGTTAAAGAAGAAAAGTCAGAGTGAGTCTAGTGTGCAATGTTCCTCAGCCCACATCAACCACCCACCCCTGGATGCATTATTTTTCTTGGTTGTCAGTGTCGCTCTCAGTTAAACTGTGAAGAGAATGGGTTACCCCTGCCATCCTCAAGGAACCTGTTATAAACATCCCTGGTTTCAAAGCACTGGTACTATCTGTCTCCTTGCTAATCACGCAAAGTGTGTGTGTGGTGTGTCGCAATTCCCCCGTAGCCATATCCTCTGATGCCAATTCTTGTGGTCTGTACTGGAATGAATGTGAGGTGGGACAGATACAGAACTTGAATCTAAGTTTTCAGATTCATACTTGGGCTGTTGCAAGTTCAGTGCCAACAAGAGCTGAATTTTATTTGGAAATACTGACATGGTAAATATAGGACATTTTTGTAAGAAATTAATTACAAACAGCTTTCAGATTCAATATAAAATTGAATTTCACCTGTTTTGAGGGCAGACATCAAACCATACCTCTTGGACGTTTTGAAAGGGTCTGGCTATTCATTAGCTATTTGTTTTATACAAGGATGAACTAACAGGTTGCAGGCAGGAAGACAACTGGAAGCACCATGGTGCCAGAGGCAAGCTTTCCTTCATACATTCACTCAGCTCTGGAAACAAAAGCAGAAACCTCCTGAGGGATTTCTCAGGGATGTTCAAGTTGCACTTTCCACACCAGACTGTTCAATTAATTTTAATTCCCTGTGAATTTGGCATTTGGGCTACCTATATCTTTCATACAGGAGCAGTACAAATAGCTTTTCATCCACATCAGCTGGTGTCCCCCTTCAGGGATCTCAAGGCCTCTTGATAGTGTGATGATCTCCCACATTTCATGAAGCACCCTGCCTCTGCACCAGCTGCTCAGAAATTTCCCTTTGAACAGCCTGCCTGCCAGGCAAAAGTGCCAAAACCAGCAGTTTCACAGAAATGCCCACAGGAATAAGTGCAGGACATGTTTAAGCATTTTGCTGGATAGAAGCCAAAATGTTCCCTGCTTTATAAAATGAAATCTGCAGAATATAAAACTATGGCATAAGAAATAATAGGTCAAAAAGGTTCCTCGGTCCAAAGTTATGCAACAACACAGTTACAACATAAACACATAGAAGATCCAGCCTTGCAAGCCCTGCGCCAATAAAGAGATGAATGGGCCTAATTCATATTTCCCTTACAGCAGTGCCAAGCTGGAGTATTTCCAGTGAAATGATACCAACAGAGAGTAAGAATGGATTTGCTGATGTCAGCAATGCCTAGGAACTCCTGACCTGGCCTCGCATGGTATAGAAGCAAAAGCACATGTTACCAGCCTCCACATGCAATGCAATTCCTCTCACCTAATATTAAGACATGGATTTTTTTCAGACATTTATTTCTGAGCCCACTAGCCCCTGCTCCATGTACAGTCACAGCAGAGACCTAGGCAATTGTATGGATTGTTAATCTGAATAGTTTTAGGTGTCTGCTTTAGGATGCTACCTACTCATTGCAGGATAGAGGAGATTTCTGGATTTGGACAGATGACTACCAATAGAATCAAAGACAAAAGCCTGCCCCTAGGCTTTTTATTCAGGTACAAATCCCCTCAACCATAAAGGGGAATGTACTTGTGCAAAAAAGTACAAAAGCTTTCCTTGAAACTATAAGATTTAACTGAGATTCTCTATTTGTGAAAAAGTTAGCTTTTAATTTACTTACACTTTCACTGTATAATGCATATCCACTACATTCAGAGAGTGCTTTAAACCATCAAGATGAGAAAATTGTATGTTAGCTTTGATTTCATTGCATCTTCTCTTTCAATAAAGACATAGTTCAAACTCATAATGTTTTGTAAGTATTTGAAAATAAGTACTTTACTTTTTAAAGTAACAGGAAGATGGTGAACTACAATTCTGTGTGGTCTGTGTGCCACTAAATCACCTTGCAAACACATTTGGGTGAGGGATGGACAAGAACATGAGTTATTCATGTTTCTGCATTTCATGTTCTTGTTTATCTCTAATGACTATGATCCCATATTAATCAAGAGTCTGATGTATACTCTAACCTCTCTTAAATGCCTGTCATTTTCTTGAAACCGCTCCACAAAACACCAAATCCTCTACAAAGCCTTAGCACTAGGACCTTTATGACATTCATAGACAGTCCCAGAGCACAATTCAATACATTATTGCATTTTGAATGCTTGCCTTCAGAATTGTTTATAGGTAGAGATCAGGTTTAGTCACAGATGGTTTTGCCATTTTTGTGACAGGAAATTATTTCTCAGCTGTGTCTTACATTTTTCTCACCATACCCCACCAAATCCTAAGGCAGAAGCACACGTGAGAAAATGGGTATGATCTACCAGAGTGATTAAAAAAAGAAAAAAAAAATCATATAAATAAAAATTGATTTATGAATGGAAACATGCTTTTCAATGTATCTGCACATTCTCGAGAGATCTCATGAAACCACATCAGTTTTCTGAGTGAAAAAAATGTTCTGGATGACAAAGAAAGGATTTCTACAGTATTTAAGTTGCAACTGTTAGAGCTTGACATGGATCCAGGACAGGACTAGTGACAGAGGCACTGCACAGAAACCCATTGTAGTCACTGAGACCATCTTACAGATGTCAACAGAAGTCGATAGTAGTAAGGCTCCCTTGCACAGAAAAGATGAATGTTGTTTTTTATCTGAATATTTTGAATTTTGGGAGAAGAGGGAGGGAGGGTCACTAATGAACAAATGAAGCAAAAAGACTTTCCTAAACACACACACACACCCACACACACCTACAATCCCATTTTCCCTGAAAATTAGTGTTTCTTTTTCTGAAAAAAATGAAGAGGTTATTTTCCATCGGGAATCCATTATTTCTGTCCTGGTGTGAGCTGTGATTTGCTGGTCAGTCACTGCCTAGTAAGTTTGTCCCTAGATCAAGCCAGCGTATTTTTAGGATCTGTACCTCCCATGAAATCCAGGAATTCCTTTTGCTTGCTTAGCTCCTCTGTGGAGAAGTGGAGCATTAGAAGACTCAGATCACTGTAAAGTCTTTTCCCCAAGATGTAAAGTTCCACATCCAAGGCAGTGGACAGTCTGTCTGAAATTCCTGCTCACATACCCATGAGGGAACAGGATGTGGGATCACATAGTCACAGGGAGATCACAGAGGTAGCACACATCTAGGAAACATCTAGCTTTTTTGTGGGGTGAAGCAGGGTCCAGCTGCATCTGACACACGGGGTGAAGAGATGAATTGGAAATCATGGCATGAGACAGACCAAATTGCAGCCAACAAAGCAGAAGCCAGCTCTGTGACTCTTCTTCTTGACACCTGAAATTTGCACCCAGCTGAAAAGATTAAGAGACTTACACAATCTGAAGTGAGCAGTTGGGTGTGGAGAGGATTTTGAGGTGCTTAATATTGGCTCTTGCCACGTTGCTCTCGTAGAATCGACAGGGGCATCGATAAGTCAGGCTGACAGGTTTCTCTGTGGGACACAGGGAAAGAAAGGACACGTTACTCCCTCTTGCTCCCAGTCAGCAGCCCAGATACACGTACCAGGGCTGACAGAAACACCTCCAAATATGCAGGTGAAAAAAGCAGTAGAAAAGCTGTAACTTTGGGAAAGCATTTGCCCACAGCTCACAGCACAATCCTTCTATCCCCGTACCCAGCCTTTCAATAATGGTGCATGGGATTTTGGAAGACAAAAGAAGAGGGAGAGAAAATGGAGATAAGTAAAGAAGAAGAGATTAGAATAAGGAGCCGCTCCATTGTGCAGGGATGCTCCTGGTAATTAGACAAGATAAAGGCCAAAAGAGGGGACGCTTGTCCTCAGTGTTGTTCTTGTCAAATGATTTTGACCCGAGGGCAAATTAGAAGGTAGCCAGAAGAAAGCGATGGATTCCGAGGAGTTTAGATCAAAACGGCTCGGCTCAGGTGCAGGCTTTTCACGGGGGACTTACCGGCTACAGAAAAGCCCTGAGTCTTTCAGGCTTTCCCAGGGCCCAGCAATTGACCTTTCCCCACTACAGGCAACCTTTTCTCCCAGCGAGATACTCGCACTAGGAGACGCGGCTCGGAGAGAACAGAAGTTTCGCAGGAGAGATTTGGAGTCTTTTGAACTCCATGCCTGAGTCAAAGTAACCGCTATAGAGAAGACAGTGTGCTCTCCGTATCAGGGACCACCAGACTGGATAAGAGTTTTGTCACTCGCGTTACTAGGGATACAATTAAGTTTAGCCCCCTAGGCTAAAAATTAGCCCTGTATATGCATGCAGAACTGAGAAAAGCAGCCTGGTGCTCACCACAGCCTCTGATGCAGTCCTGCTACCTGATGTCTCTGTGGGATAACTTAATTACTGGGAACAGAGTGCATATAAATAAGGCACTCACTCTGTGTAAGCTTCAAAGCTCCATGCACACTACAATACAAACACAGAAGCCTTGCCTGAAAATCTAGAAGTAGCTGCCTAAGATTTCAAACAATTTCCCAGCGGAGCAGTTTTCAGCCTCTGGGAGGAATTAAATTCCTACACCTAACCCATAAGGTCTAGTTCATACTGTAGATGGGCAGATCTATATCTGATAGGGCTTTAGATCCCACTAGGCAACCTGCCACTGTTTATTTAACCACACAGCTTTTAGCCACATAGGAGCATTTGCAGCATCCAAACTCAGTTCCCTTAAAGGCAGACGGAGACCTAAAGGGTAGGGAAAGGATTGGAATCCCTAAACTCATGTCTGGGAAGGTGAGAAAAGAGACAGTTCTTCAAAGTGCGGCTGATCTGCATATATTGCACATTTACTAATGCCTGTCTCTAGCACACATAGCCACACCAAAAATGATGAATCTACCTTGTTCTCAGAAAGGAAGACACTTTTTTTCTAAGAGATGAGCCAGAATGAGATCCCGCGGGCAGATGGGCAAACAGAGAGCAATTCATCAGTGGAAGCAGAGTTCCTCCAGGTTCACACCAGGATCTGGACTACAAGTTAACAAAATTGGAGGTCTTTTTCTATCAGTTTTATGGCAGCCCAAACAGTGATATCATCTGTGAGTTAATAAATGGGAGGAGAAACACCCATCTGCAGCAGAAGGAGGAAGGAGGGCTGCAGGGTGAACCTCACAAAAATGCACCAGACTGACTAGTGCTAACATGGAAGGGAGAAAGAAAGGTGCTAGTATTTGCCACATTAAATATGCACCTGATAACCACACATCAGTGAGTTTATGTTGGAACTGGAGGCTGAAACTGAATGCAATCACACAACAATACTCAGTGCAGTTGCTGTGAGAAGTATCTCTGCAAGCCTGTACCAACCAAGTTTAAACAAGCTTTACCCTGAACAACGTGAAAATTTGAACTGTTCAGATCTATGATTTAAGAATGCAATTCTGTCTTCTCTGGGACTGAGAGAGGGATTTTTAATCCCATTCCACATTAAATCAGGAGCAGCGAAAGTTTAACCACGACTAACAAGTCTGTGAGTCCCAAAGTTGTTTCCTGCACAGGAAAGAACATTTAGCACAGCAAGAAAGAGGGGAAGTCCCAGCATCTGGCATTCTTCTGTCACCCTAATAACAACTCTCCTCCTTGCACAAGAATCCTTTCAGTTTATCTGTGCCCCTTTCTCGGTGATCAGCAACAGGCACTGAGCACCAGGGAGCAGCACTGTAGACACCAACCAGGTCGGCTCTCAGCATCACTAACAGGGAACTGGTATCTCCTACCACTGCTCCTCCAGCACTACAGTTCCGAGAGCTTGGCTGTGGCTCACTGCTCCCAGCAAGGCTGAGAATTAATGCATGTGGCACTCCTAACACATGAACCCTTATCATCCTAAAGTAGAAATGGGAAAGGGCCATTTAGGGGCCAGAATTTGGTAAAGGAACATTTCTGGTCTTACACTGAGGCCAACAAACATCTTCCTTATCTCATTGCAAAACACCAAACAAATTGTTCCATGCACTGTAGAGCTGTTTAAGCCAATTATTATACAGATTTGTACTGCAGGAGTTAATGCTCTGTGGGTTCTCAATTGTCTAATAAACACTGAGAACAAACCGAAGCCATTCTCTCAGTAGAACAACAGAGTATAGTCTGTTAATCACGCTGTTACATGAATATACAGCAGTTTTCATAGTACATAAAGCTTTTCAGACCTTTACCTGTCTGGCACATTTGGTTAAAATGGGTGAGTATAGTCAAAAGTTACCAAAGAGTCAGACGCTATTCAGACACCTCAGTGTTATTCCTTCAGCCTTATTTCCTGAGACAAAAAGAAAAAGAGAACATCTCTTTTGGTCTCAGCTAGAAGGGTCTGAATGGTTCTTGGTTTGGGGTGGTTTGATTTTTTTAAATAATAAATAAGTTTACTGTTTTCTAACTCAAAGCTAAGTTTTGCTGGCTCTGAACATGCACTTAGTCTAAGGACAAAGCACTTGTAAAAGCCTCCTTCACAGAGTAGCCACTTGACAACATCAGAAGACACCTACTTCACCCATAGGGTTGCCTTGCCTCACCCACCCTGGAATGGGACAGTAAGGGAACAAGCAATTTGCCAGTTATGCTGAAAAGTTACCGTCTGTAACTTGCTGTGCAAGCTCTGGGCACTTGAGCAGAGGTGGAAGCAATATCCATGGGCATAAAACATTTGATCGAAGAATGATTGTGCTGTTCATCCAAGGGTGTGTTTGTCAGTATCAGGAGAGGGCAGACAACTTTATAAGACTGGAAAATCTACATTTCCCTGGGAAGCGAGGCTGTAATAGGCAGATAGACCTTTACCAGGGTGGCTAGGAAGAATGTGGAGCTCATCTGCTCTTCAGGACAAGGCAGCCCTTACACCCCAAACCTATGTCAGGGCTGAGACTACTGTATGTTATGCAAAGGTGGCAAAAAACTGCTTATCCCGACAAAAAACACACTTATCCCGACATAAAGATACCCGGAGCCGTTTGCTGCCAGCTGAGGAGATGATGCCGCACAGGGAGCAAAGCGAGAGGCAGCCGGGCAGCTCTGACAGCCTCCCAGCCTTGTGCTAAAGCGCTCCAGAGGGGCAAGGCGAGGAGAGGGGCAGTCCCCGGCCCCCGCTCCTCCCGTACGGGTGGCAGAGCCGGGGTGAAACTCGCCCGCAGCGACCCGGGGAGCCCGCTCTGGGACGCAGGGACCTCGCTCTGGGTGCCGGGGAGCCCGCTCTGGGTGCCGGGGAGCTCGCTCTGGGTGCCGGGGAGCCCGCTCTGGGTGCCGGGGAGCCCGCTCTGGGTGCCGGGGAGCTCGCTCTGGGTGCCGGGGAGCCCGCTCTGGGTGCCGGGGAGCTCGCTCTGGGTGCCGGGCAGCGCTGCGGGGTCCGGGCTGGCTCTGGGTTCGGCTTCGCTACCTGCGCGCTCGCTTCCAGCCCGGCTGCCCGGCCGAGTCTGCCGGTCGGAGTCCGTCTGGAGCCCTGTGCTGGCTTTTTGGATGCTTCGCCGGGACAGGGTTGCTGCTGGAACGGTACCGCTGAAAAGCACCTCGGCGAAGTTATCGGGAGCGATCACCTCTCTCCAGTTAAACAAAGAGGACACCGGAGGGCATCACCTGCCGCTCTCGGTGGGGAACACCCAAGTTTCGGTCGCCAGAATGGGAGAGCAGGACTGGAGCGGAGGTTTGAAAGGGCGAGGTCTCGATGAGGGGACAAAAGGTGGCAGAGGGAGGTGCCCAGCGGCTGCGGGCAGGACCCTCGCTCCGCCACTGGAGGGCTGTGCAGCTGCCCCGGAGCCCCGGCGGGGCTGCGGGGGGACACGGGGGGACACGGCGGGCCGTGAGCAGCCGCGGTGTCGCTGCCTCGGCCACAAACGCCGCCGTGGCAGCTCTCGCTGGCCGCCTGCCCCTCGAGCTCGCCCGGCCCCCGGAGCGCACCTCTCCGCTCCTCCCGAAACCTCCCCGAACACCGCAGGGCGAGGGGGACGGTGAATTCCTGCCGAGTGGCCGCTTTGGCTCAGCTCTGTTCTGATGGAGGGAAGATAGATCATGACAGAGGACAGAGAAGGAACCGAACAACCGCCTGTTTCTCATTTCTTGTAACTTTCGGAGTTGTTTTTTTAAAGGGGAAACCGAGATGCATATTTTGGAACCAAACCACCTCCCAGCAGACCGAGCGCTGCTGAAAGTCTTTGCCCAGACGATTTCAATCTGGGATAAGCTCGGCAAAGACGATCGCTTTGACCGGCCTTCTTTCGAAAAAAAAGCGAGCGAGGGAGGGACGGAGGGAGAGCCTGCCCGCTTCCAGCTCCCAGCGGAGCCCGCGGAGCTCCGCGGGGTGCAGGGATTTCCACGGGACCGCAACCCCGTCCCGGGCTCCCCGGCAGGAGCGGGGCGAGCGGCGAGCGGGCTGCTCACTTACCCTCCGAGAGGGAGACGAGGGCCAGGGCGAAGGCGAGCAGAGCCAGGGCTCGGAGGTCCATGCTGGGGCGGCTGCGGGGCGCGGGGCTGGCGCTGAACTGCTCGTCCCGGCGGCTGCGGAGCTCTGCCCCAGTCCCCTCCTCCCCTCCCTCTATAGAGGGGCCGGGACCGCCGGGCTGGGGGAGGGGAGCCAGGGGGAGTAGCTAGCCTATGATTTATTGGCCGTGGCATGTTATTACATCCTTCCTCTGTTAAAAATGCTTGGAAAGGAACCAAAAGAGCGAGGGCTCCTCTCTTCGCTCCGTCAGCCCGTCAGAGCGTTCGCCCCAGCATCCCCGCCCCCCGAGCCCCCAGTGGGACGGCAGCTCCCCCCGGGATCGCTCGGAGCAGCGATCGCCGGCACCCCAACCAGCTCGGGGAGAAAGTTTCCACACCTAACTGTGCCTGCCCCGGTCCCTTCTAGGCGCTCTGGCCCCGCTGCTCTTGAACCAGAGCTGCCAGAGCTGGGGCAGCTGTCTCGGCATCCCCATCTCGAGGAGAAAAATCGCCCTTCGCTCCCATGGGGGCGAATTTAGATTTACACTGGTGCCTTGGGCATCGGATCCAGCTTTTCATACAAAGCGCCTTCCCAGAAATTTATTTGAAGGGGAAAAGAAGAGATGGAGCTATATTCAGTTCTTGCTTCTGAAAGCTTGGCTCAAAATACCCCGTATCAGCTGAACCCAGCCGTACATTTGCTGCTGCATTTCTCCTTCTTTGTGTTGCAGATGCCGCTGGGCTCCCTGGCACCTCGGCTGAAAGCCCCTAGAGCGCTCCTGAGCCCCGGGGTCTCAGGGGTACCGCTTACTCGGAGCTATTACAGCATTGTCAAGTGTAATTGACTTAAGCATGTTCTCGCTGTCTGCAGCCCGAGCCCACGGGGCCCTGTTTGTTGCCATTCAATACTTTAAATAAACATCGAGGCTTTGATTGAATTTGCCCCCCTCAGCTGCATTTAAAACAGGCGCCTTCGGCTGGGACAGAGAGGGGGGGAAAGAGGAAAGCTGGAGGTGTTTAAAGGACAGGTCCACGATGCCACCAAAGGCAGCAGTATAGTCGGTTTATACCCGGCGTAACTTCAAACTCCCTGAGCCACAGCTCCTGAGGCTGAAAACAGGGCTGCTTTAGTCAGGGGAGCTTGGCCAGGGGAAAAGCTTGCACTAACACTGGGCTGTGAACCGCCTGGCACACACAACCAGCTCTCTAAATCTAGTTATTTGTATTTCTTTATGCCTGCTTACCAATGAGTGTTGAATTTGTTTAGGCTGATGTTGCTCTCCCCTTTCTTTTAGGTAAGCTAGTAGAGTAGTGCTAGTAGGACCCTGATGCACTGAAAAGAGGCAATAACCAGTGCTGTGAGCTGGCTACAACTACCATGATATCCTGCAGGGATAGAAGGGAATCCTGATCCCACTGCAAACACTGTTAGGAAAGCTGCTGTCCCACCACTGCTGTGGTTGACACATGCGGACGTCCACGCTGCCCTTCATATTAAGACAGTAGTAGTGTATCTTTGCTGTTACTACAAGCACAGAGAAAAACAGTCCCAGGATCTAATCTCAGAGACTGGGTGGATGCAGAATGAGATCAGCGGTAAATCTGAGTAGCAGTCTTCCTCTCAGCATCCTCAGACATGCATACATGAAAGGGAAAAGGGGTTGGATTCTAGGAAACACCTGGACAGACCTTTAGAGCTGACTCGAAGAGATGCCAGGGCTTTCCCCACACCTCTGGATGACTGTGTGCAGCCAGCTCCCAGCAGGGCTCGCTCCCTCTTCCTTACGGCAGGAGGACGCCTCTGCTGTCCGCCCCTTCTGCGTGGGTGTCTCAGCCTCCCGAGCAGAAGGGAGCAGCGGTCCCCAGGACACCGCACCTGGCAGCATCCCTCTCTCTGCCCCGCCGATCCCCGCCTCCGCCGCATCCCGGAGCTGCCTCCCCCGGCGGGGCCGGCCGGGAGCGCGGAGCCCCTGGGGTGCGGAGCGCCGGGGCCCGTCTGGCTTCGCACCGCGGTGGGTTCGGGTCAGAACGACCCCAAACCCGCAAAGCCCGGGCGAGCTGAGAGGGGCTAAGGGGCGAGCGGGGGAGCGGGGACCCGACAGACAGACAGACAGACAGACAGACAGACAGACAGACAGACAGACAGACAGACAGACATCCCTGCCTTCGCCACTTCAAGGGCTTGTTCCTGCTACTGGGATGCAGAAGAGGTGTTCATACAGTAACCCAGCTCATCTGAACAACGAGCAATTTCTATAAACTCCGAAATGTTCCACCAAGACCAAATTGCTGCCTATGGTGCAACAATTCTGAGCTTAACATCTAAACAGCAACAAAGCAAATCAGAACAAGGAAAACGACCCTCAACAGAGGTCTTACAGTTTGCCCCCCCTCACCCTCCCTAGAATTATGAGCCCAGGGAAACCTGAGCGAATTGTGCATTTAAAAGGGAAGTCAAATGGCTTGTCTAGTGTTAAATTCCTTGAAAAGTTCATTTCAACTTAACGTTAACTCCCACAGAATTGACTAGTGTTTATCCGAATGCTCCAAAAGTTCAGTCTGCACCTTTTGATGAGCCGGGTGGTTGAGTCCCAGCTCCCCTCAATCCAGCTGCAGCCAAAACTCCTTGAGAGCCAGTAAATTTAATCTTTTATCTGAATGCTAACAAAGAAAGGAGGAATTCAGAAACCTTAGATCGACACACTGTTGATTTCTACACAGCTTGAGACAGTCTTTTTTAATAATACAATATTCCAGATTTTTAGTGTGTTTGTATCAAATTACATTTCCTTTTAAACGAGGAGATGGCAACATTTCTGTTGCTCATAATTTTAGACTGGCATAACCTAGCAATGAAATCACTATTATCTGAAGTTGTTTTAAATCCCCACAGATTATGACTAAAGTAAGCCATTTCTGGCCAGCAAAAAATACTCATTATTATTAAGAAACTTTTTTATGGGTTAAGAATTAAAGTAAAAGTCCTCGGGTTCTTAAAAACAGTACCTCTGTTTTTATCTTGTTCTCACTAATTCTATTTATCTGTGATCTTCCTTAATATTTCCAGATTTATCTCTAACTAAGCACATTATTTTTTTTGATAACTGTAGTGTTCACACAGAGTCTATGTTTAAGCAGAATTAAGATCCACAGCGCATCTCAGCAATCTGGCGTAAAATACATTACAAACCAATGCTAGGCAATTCAGTAATACAGAGCTCAGGATAACTACATTTAGAACTCTATATGAAATAGGCTGTGACTCTGCACAATTAAGATACCAAATCTGCTTATTTCCACATAATATGATGCTGTGATGCGAAGGAAATGAAAAAAGATAAAATGCTAAAATCAACATTAACTATTTTGTGGTATCCTTAAAGCGCAAAGTTAAGAGCATTTGAGGATTTTGAGTGCTCGATATTTTTACATAATTATATTCTTTTGTAACTTAACTCTGAAATTATTTGATTTAATGTGCTCTCAAAAAGAAAACACAAAGCATTCATATAAAGTTCTTCTTTCTTCAGTTACTGACTATATGCCCCTAGATTTACCTCCATGTTACTGTCATTCTTATTTTGCTTAAGAGTTCTTCTTTTAATTGTAGTCTTATTCTTGCAACATTCCTACATGTTTTGGTTTGGTTTTTTTTTCAAGACTATTGATCAGGTGAAAGCTTGAAGCTTTTCCAGTCTTGTTCACCCAGGCAGTAGCTAGAAGAGGACAACCCTAGAGCAGTGTGAATATCTTTCTTGACTCTTGTCTTTGACCTTGTTTCAAGTGCTAGGACTATTTTCCTTCCCTATTGGTACGTCAGGGTTCCAAGCTCCTCCTTTACGTGTGTAGCAAACAGGACTTTTGGTATTAAGTATTTGTAACAAATCAGTATCAACTAAGAGAAGTAACTTGTTGGATTTGCCTGCAGAAGGAAAAAAATAATCTCCTCAAGCCAGGTTGCAGATGGAATTGCAAGAAGTCTGTTCTTATTGCAGTAAAATAGCCTCGATCATTCATGTACACAGAGATATCCATAATGTGTGTTGGCCCTGAAAGATTCCTTGGAGGGCCGAGGGAGAGATCAAATAGAGGTCAAGTGAGTAACTGTTTATAGATGGTTAACTAGAGTGACAGAGAACTGTGGTAGCTGCTTTTCTAACTGTTTAAAGGTTTAAGCTTGCTGCCCTGGGAGTTTTTCATGAGATTTCAATGGATGTGAAATTGGCCCTTGAGGGCAGAATCCATCTCTCCTCTTATCCCAGCAGAGCACATCCCAAGTTGTTCTAACCTTTCATGAAGAAACTCAAAACGTTATAAATTTTGCTTGGGTTTAAGTTTTGTTATGAACATAGCTCTTGGCCTCACTGCGAGGAGTTTCCTGAAAGCTTGGGGTAAAGCAGAGCCAAGTTTGGCGTGTTCTACCTTTCCCCCTGAGCACCAAGCTGACGCCGTGGAGAGGATTTTATTCCAAGAGTGTTCTAAACTGTGTGGCTTTGCTTGGGTTTCGCTTGGAGTGTTCAGGTTCATTGAGTTTGCAGGCCGCTTCAAGGAATCTGGACCTCAACAATAAAGGCTCACTATTCCCAGCAAGAACAGGTACCTTGGAGGCTTAGCCAGGGCCAAGATCAGCTCTGCCTTTGTACTCTCTCCACGGGAAAATGATGCAAAGAAGAACAGAGCACCAGAACTGAAGAGACTTGTGTCTGCTGGGAAAAGACCTAGCCTGACAGCCAGATCAAAATGGTCAGGAGTCCATACAGCACCCGTCTAATTTCTTTCAGGCTTTCCTTTGACAAATGAGTCGCATGTCTCTTGAGATTTTTTTTTATTGTTTGCTTTTAATTTAAAATAGCTATGAATGAAACACCATAACCCTAATATCTATGTACTTTGGGGGTTTTCAGGCTCTGAAACAAATGTTCCAGCTGTCTTCTCCCTCAGCAAAGTCTATGGGCCTCATGGTTTTGACTATTTAGCAACTTGGGTGGTGCAATAAGAACAGATCTATAGAGCAAAGTAGTCATTCCATCCCATTTCGGGTGTTTTTCTTAGTCTAGCTGAATTCTTGTCCCAAGGACTGAATTCTTATTTAGCCAGTGGAGTATATACTCTTCCGGAGTTCATTTTATGACTTTTTTTCATCCCAAAGTCATCTAATTCACATATTCATAGAATCACAGAATAGTTTGGGTTGGAAGGGATCTTAAAGATCATCCAGTTCCAAACCTCTGCCATGGGCAGGGACACCTCCCACTAGACCAGGCTGCCCAAGGCCCCATCCAACCTGGCCTTGAACGCCTCCAGAGATGGAGCAGCCACAGCATCCCTGGGCAACTTCATAGAATCACAGAATAACCAGGCTGGAAGAGACGCACTGGATCATTGAGTCCAACCATTGCTATCAAACACTAAACCATGCCCCTCAGCACCTCATCCACCTGTGCCTTAAACACCTCCAGGGAAGGTGAATCAACCACCTCTCTGAGCAGCCTGTTCCAGTGCCCAATGACCCTTTCCGTGAAAAATTTTTTCCTAATGTCCAGCCTAAATCTCCCCTGGCAGAGCTTGAGGCCATTCCCTCTCGTCCTGTCCCCTGTCACTTGGGAGAAGAGGCCAGCACCCTCCTCTCTACAACCTCCTTTCAGGTAGTATATTCAGGTAGTATATTCCAGTGTCTCACTGTTCTCATGGTGAAGAAATTCTTCCTTAAGTCTAGTCTAAATCTGCCCCTCTCCAGTTTATAGCCATTCCCCCTAGTTCTATTACTACAGACATTTATAAACAGCCCCTCCCCGTCTTTCTTGCAGCCCTTTCAGGTACTGGAAGGTCGCTGTAAGGTCTCCTCAGAGCCTTCTCTTCTCCAGGCTGAACGAGCCCAGCTCTCTCAGCCTGTCCTCCCATCAGAGGTGCTCCAGCCCTCTGATCATCTTTGTAGCCCTCCTCTGGACCCGTTCCAACAGCTCCATGTCCTTCTCATGCTGAGGATGTTCAGAGACAGCTCTGTGATGCGAAGCAAATAGGGCTTCAAGGAGCAGGCACCCCCCGCCCCAATCAGAGCCTTATGGCGGGGGCAGCCCGGGGGCCCCAAAGCCGGGGGCGCAGCCGGGGCCGCTCCAGCAGCCCGTTTCGTGTGTCGGGGTGCCCTCTGGTGGCTGCAGACGGGGTGCTGCCAACCAAGCGCCACGAGAAGACTTTACCCAAACTTTCTTTGAATTTCGCTTTTGTAATTTTTCGTAATTATTCTTTTTAAATTTTTTTCAGCCTCTCTTTTTGTGACTATTCAGGACGTATCTGAAAATTGGATTATTTTCAATGTGCTTTTATCGCAGAATCATGGAATCATAGAATAGTTAGGATTGGAAGGGACCTTAAAGATCATCTAGTTCCAACCTCCCTGCCATGGGCAGGGCCATCCTACTAGATCAGGCTACCCAAGGCCCCATCCAACCTGGCCTTAAAAACCTCCACAACGTCCCTCGGTAACCTGTTCCAGTGTCTCACCACTCTCATGGTGAAGAAATTCTTCCAAATGCCTAATCTAAATCTGCCTCTCTCCAGTTTATACCTGTTCCCCCTTGTCCTATAACCACAAGCCTTTATGAATAGTCCCGTCCCCCTCCAAGCTTTCTTGTAGGCTCCTTTCAGGTACTGGAAGGTCACTATAAGACCACTTTGCAGCCTTCTCTTCTCCAGGCTAAACAACCCCAACTCTCTCCGCCTGTCAAATTTATAACCTTTATCATTTAAGAAGTCCATTATTTCAGTGTTTCTCTGATGATGTCTTAATGTCAATTAAAACCATTCACACAGTCATTTTAGAAAAAAGTAACCACAGAGTTACATGGCATAAAAGCCCAGAGTAATAGGTAAGACAAAAACGAACACACACACTCTGAACAATCAGGTTGAAGTGTGTGTAGGTAAGGATAGAACGCTGTGTGCCTGCAGCAGGTTTTGGTGCCTGGGCAGCATGTACACTGAATACACAGAGGGGCTGAGGAGGCAGATAATATAAACTAAATCTAGTTTGTATTTACAGATTTGTTCTCTGGGCTACAGGCAGCTGTATTAATCTCACATTGAAGCGAGATCCAGCAAACTGCTTGTTTATAGTGATGGAAACATTTCATTTGCTGGAACTGTTCTGACATTCATCATCTAAAGTTTCCAGATGGTAAAAAAGTTTACTTTGCAATAAACAATCATTAACATCACTTAACATACATGTCACTCACATAACAAGGACATGTGTCTTCCGGGACTGGACATCACTGGGATCTCATTGGGATGCAGAAGATTGGGTCAAGCCAAATCCTATCATTTGCTTACTTGCTAGAGTTTTGTTTTGCTCAGAGCCTTACTGGATCTTATAACCAATAGCTGATTGTGTAAACCAAAGTTTCCAAAGCCAGCTCCTAAAACTTCGCTTACTTTGAGGGAAATACTAGGCCAGGAATGAGTCCCTGAAATACACACCCTTGACCTGCTGCTCCCCCAACACATTAGCAGAAAGATCATCTTCTCATTTCTTCTCTTTTAAGTAGGTCTAGTCTTGTGGCTATAGCTACTCTTCTTAACTTCTGCTGAAGAATTTGGGCCTGGATATGTTTCAGGAGATTATCACCACACATACTGAAACACAGAGGGAATAAGACCAGCTGGTACTCCCACAGTATCTTTCAACCTAAGGGATCCCCAGTTGCTTATAAAACTTCAGCCATCCACAAAAAGCATCAAAGAGTCGCTTGGTTACAAGACCCGGAGAAGTACAGTAAAGACACTCAGCCCTTTTTTTCTCACAGTGCTGGGCTGTTTCTGGTTGAAGATTTATTGCCACCATGTTCAATCTGTGCTTAAAATTTTTTGCAGATTTAGCTTCTATTTCTTCTCTCAGGAGGCGTTTCTGTAGTCCGACACAACTCACCATCAGAAAGCTTTTTTTCCCCCTAACGTCTCTATTTTTAACTCCTCCCTTCTGGAGTGTAAAAATTCTACTTATATTCATTTACTACTTTACAATATTGCTCTCTGGACATGGTTTCTGTTTCTTCTTTTTCACACAACCAAATGATAAATGCCCTTGTTATTTCATTGTTATATCATGAGTCCCCAAAATGTTGGTCTTGTATCTCGGTTCATAAACAGGGAGTGACATTTGCTGATGTACAGGTGGGTTTATATTTTTTAGCATTTGTGATCTTGTTAGATCAACAAAGGCAGTTTGGCATGCTATTTTCAACCTAGCAAAGAGCACACATGTGCATAACTCATCCAGACTGAATTTCATGTCAAGAAGTTCAGCCATGATTTTAACTGACTAGACTGGAACAGGGTTGTTCGAACAGTTTTGACATTTGACACATTTGACAAAAGCATATAAGAAGGGCTTGTAATCTCAGTTTTAGTAGCTGCACAAAATTACTGACCTCAGATAAATCAGTATATTCATAACTAAATCAGGTATATTCATAAATATATGTCTGCAGGAACTGATTCCTCAAGAATTGCTTCGTTAAGTAAAAAATACTGTGATCTAAACGAGGTAATTTAGAAGAAAATTTGTTAGACAGTTTTGTATTTCTCCTCATTTACAGTGATTGTTCACATTTTCAGGGAAGAGACCTAGCTCAAAATGCTTGTATGTATGTAAACCCCTGCACCTTCCCTTTCATGAGAAATGTGAGCTCCGTCATGTTTTGTGACATATACGTTAAGCTAAGGTCTAAGAACATCAGCTTCCCACGAGGGAATAAACTAGGTGTTTAAATTTCACAGTTACCTCCTTCACATATGCATACAATCAATTCCCCAGCATGTATGGCACAGTTGACTTACAGCTTTTTTTGGTGTGTGTTAATTTAGTATGCACACGAAGCTCTGACAACATATTTCAGGCTAAGGGCCGGATCCCTGCCCCGCTCCCACTCCATAGTGCAAACACAGCACAGAGGTGTCAACATCTGTTAGAGCTTTGCAGCTGGGATTTCCCCACCTGTGATGAAGTGTCCAATACAAGTCCACCTTGTGTCTTAGACCTCATCCTGCCCTGGTGCAGCTCACTCAGTGGTGTTCGGTCACTGTTGGATCCAAGCTCAGTCACATTCTTGAGAGGAGGAGGACATCACCAAGAGAACACAACCAGCTAACAGGCACTGCAACAGTTACAGATGGAAAGAACCCAGAGGAAGATGCATGAGAGCAGTGCAGAGACCTCATTATTTCAGATCAAAGGTCTATGTAATCCAAAATCCTCTCTTCAGCCATGGTCAAGAGCAGATGCTCAGGGGTGGAGGGCAAGCATGGCTGAGACTTCCTGCAGCATGCCCCCTTGGCATGTGGCCAAGTGTCTGGGCTCAGCTCCAACAGCAATGTGCAGCTCCTAATTCCCCATCCCACTCCTGATTACCAAGAGCTTTTTCCAGTTCCTGAAATATCTGAAATCCTGCAGACAGAATTTATGGAAGAGTAAATGGCTGCTCTGAAGATAAAGTCAAGAATACTTGGAAAAAAGAGTAACACTGAACCTGAAATACTGTTCCCATCTAAGGACATAAATGTTTCTTGCAGTCCCCTGTCCCAGAACAATACTGTAGGAAACACTCCCTGCTTCTGTAACTGGGAATGAGGTGAAGGAATGCACCTAGACCAAGGCATTCTGCAGTATACGATGCTGTGTCATAAATGATACAGAAGATTTTCTCTGCCTTTACAGCCTCGTTAGTTCCGCAGGGGCTGTAGTTTTCCCTTTTACATTTCTTGAAGGTGATACATGAGCTCTCAAACAAATTTGATGAATAAACAAAAGCCTTTCAGATCTCCCAAAGAGGGTAGCTTTTTTCCACCCAAGCAAACACCCTGACCAGGTGGACTGCAGCTGGGATGCAGGAGCAAGAGTAAGTTGTTTAAGGGTCATAAAAGCCCTTAGGCCTAGCTTTTATTAGTGGAAGAAAAATCCAGGTGGCAGATGTTCCTCTGCACTCCTCTTAACATGTGCCAGTGATAGCGAACCTGCCTGAGAGCTGTCTACACTACAGGTGAAGAAGGAATCAGCTGGGTTGGCTGTATAAAATATATCTCCATGTAGACATTTCTATGGAGTTCTTATAGGGATGTCTTAACACCTCGTAGACCTTAAGAAAGATGGGTCAGTTCCCTGAATGTATGTATCTGGTCATTGTAGGTCTGCCTGACCTCCATCTGTCACCTCAGAAATACATGGACCTATAAGCTTCTTATTACCTGGCAAGCATGCTCCATACCAATGCTGTTTCAAACAGTAGTAGGAGACTATATATATGCCCATAAATTCCATTCAGAGGATATCACCCTGGTTTTTATTCCTGTTTTAAGGATGAAGGAACAAAGGTGGAATGTTATTCTGGACAATAGCTGCAAGAGTGTTCTCTTGTTCTGGGTGAAGCCGTATCTGGGAGGCCATCCCTTGCTTGTTGAAAGTGCTAAGTGCTGCCAGCTTCAGCTGATCTCACTGCCTGGTGTGATGTTCTGGCCTTTGCAAAACAGCTGCTGAAGGAGCACTATGGCACTGAGAGCTATTTATGGAATCTGGGATTACACAGAAAGTGTGTATTAAAGACAAGGCTAAGCCCAGGCTCTCAGGCAGTGCAGTTTATTGCTGTAGCTGCAGCAGTCCACAGCTACAATGGATTCTTGTGAAAGCTGAGAGACTTGAAGACATTGCCAGAGGTGATTAATATTTTGTGTCTCCCATTTACCTACTCCACAGTATGGAACAGACCCCAAGCCCCTCATGGGATCCAGCGCAAACATCCATAAAGAATGTGCCTGCTTTTGCACACTTTACACAGCACGTCTGTGCTGCCTTTAACCGCACTTTGAAGTACCACTTGACTGCTCTGTATCTTCAGCTCTGCCTGAGTCCAACTTGATTTCAGTTACATGCTTGGGGCAAGTGGGAGGGCATGTTGCAATGGTGTATATAGCTTGCAGCCAACGATTCAGGGAAAGTATCTTGAGTATCTGTGAGGAAGTGTAGAGTTTCTTGCAAGTATTATACATATGCAAAGCAGCAGCAACATTAACAAATACAGACGAAGAGCATGGCATAACATCTTCTACCTTGGCTGACACAATGACAGTTGTACTGGAGCATTGATTGAGAAAATAAGGAATGATTTGGCTGATCTATACTGCCCCTGCTTTGCCGCCTGGAGACTTAGGAGGAAATTACTGGGAAAAGATCAGCAGTAAAAAGCAACAAGCACAGTTTAAGGCATGGAGAGTTCAAGGCTATCAGATCCTTGGTGGCCTGGGACTGCTGCCTCTAGAAGGGTCAATACAGAAAGGATTAACTCACTGGCAAAGGGCCCAGTGAGCTTGGGGCTTCCTTCCAAAACCTCCCAGCCTGAAGGGCTTTGTTCAGCCCTAGCTCCAGATACTAGAAAAAATGAGGAACAGGAATTTCCCAAACATTTACTCTACCAGGGCTGTGAAGCTGGAAGAGACAAGGAGAGGGAAAACAGCCCAGAGCCCCAAGGCAGGAACTGCTGTGAAGCAGGGATACAGACAAGAGCCGAACAAGAGATGAACAAGAGCTGTCTGGTGCTTGTAATGGAACCTAACTCAGAGATGTCAGCTTCCTTAATTTCCACTGCCTGCAAGCCCAGAGGTTGCTAAAAGCATTGTCAGCAGCTAGTCTTCCCATCCAGTCTCTCTGATTTCTTATTTTTGCTACCCTTTATTCCCTTTCCCACCCATTAGTCTGCCTCACACATTTATATGCTGTTGATTTCTGTATATTATTTTTTTATTATTTTTGCTCCTCCAGCTCTCAAATTCTCCCTACCTTTTCTCTCCTGTTTTTAATTTATTGTCTTGCACTGCCTCTGTTCTGCCTTTCCTTTTTTCCTATAATCTACCCTTTCCAGGTCCTCCACTGCACTGGAAGCATAGGTCCTTCAAGGCCTGTTAGAGATGTGCAAGCACTGACAATGCCCCATGGCATATAGAGCCTAAACCCTTACAAGCTGCTGCCCAGGACATTCCATGAGGTCCTTCCTGAAAAACAGCCTTGCATTCACAGAGTCACAGAATGGCCTGAGTTGGAAGTGACCCACAAGGATCATGGAATCCGACTTCTATCCCTACATAGGACAACCCTCAAATTTACATCATGTGTCTGAATGCATTGTCCAAATGCTTCTTGAATATTGTCAGGCTTAACGCCATGACTACTTCCCTGGAAAGCGTGTTGCAGTGCTCAACCACCCTCTGAGTGAAGAACTTTTCCTGATATCCAATCTAAACCTCCCATGCCACATCTTCCTGCCATTCCCTCAGATCCTATCATTGGTCTCCAGAGAGAAGAGATCAGAGCCTGCTCCTTCTTCTTCCCTCCTGAGGAAGCAGTAAACTGTGATGAGGTCTCCCTTCAGTTTCCACTCCTCCAGGCTGAACAGATTGAGTGACTTCAGCCACTCCTCATATGACTTCCTCTCTAAACCCTTCAACAAATCTGTGGCCCTTCTCTGGATACTCTCCAGTAGCTTCATATTGGTTTTATACTGTGGTGCCCAAAACTGCACACAATACTCGAGGTGGGGCTGCACCATTGCAGAGTGGAGCAGGACAATCACCTCCTTTGACTGGCTAGCAGTGCTGTGCTTGATGCACCCCAGGACGTGGTTGGCCCCCTTGGCTACCAAAGCACACCATTGGCTCATGTTCAACTTGCCATCAACCAGAACCCCCAGCTCCCTTTCCACAGGGCTGCTTTCCAGCCTCTCACTCCTAAGTTTGTATGTATATCCAGTGTTGCCATGTCCTAGGTGCAAAACCCAGCAATTGCTCTTCAGGAAGAAAGGATCAGAAATATCTTGCATTCATGTCCTCTGCTCTGTGGGAGAGTCTCTGTCCCATTAGACAGTTCTTTCAGCATCCCTGTGTGACCTTCTAGCTCCTCTCTCACATCCTCTTAGAAAACATACAAAAGCTATAAAGTTATGGAGGTTAAAAAGTACATCAAGGTTTGTGGGGTTGTAAGTTATTAGGCTACACAGTACAGGGAATGATCTTCTGGGCTGAGTCCAGACCCTGTTATCACACAAATAACCCTCTGATTCTGCACCTTTTTCATCCAGTCCACTAGCAGACTCTTCCAAAGCCTGTCTGCTTGAATAGTTAAGGACTTTCTCCTAATTGCTGCCTCAATTTCTTCTTTATCCATTTATATCCAATTTGTTCTTGTATGGTACAGCTTTTAGGCATAATGAATCTCTTCTCCCACACTTACAGACAAAATTTTTAGCTAGTCTTTTGGGTACTTTTTCAGATCTAGCAATGCAATTTTTTTGTGCTTGTACATCCAGTGTAGTTACCACAGAAGTCACAAGCAGGACTATCAGCTACAGCACCATCATGCAATCTTCAGTGTCATCCTTCATCTACTTGCACTTGAATGGGGTTATCTAGCTGGTGCCATCTCACTCTGGAAGGTTACACTTCATTTAGATGTATTAAGTAAATTCTCAGCTCCACTAATACTCCATCTTCTAACAGCAGGGCTAAAAGTGCACAGGATGGTTTATATTGGTTTCAGGCTCGATCATTATATATGGGTTTGTCTGAGTGGAAGTGTAGAATTGAAGCAGCTGGCAGAATTCAGGAAAACTATAGGATTCCCTTCAGATCAAAGACAGGCACTTTCTTCTTAGTTCACACAAACAATGTTAAGGAACTCTGTTGTGTGCTTCAATAAAACAAAAAAAGCTATGGCTTCCTCCACCATCTCTTCTCTTTTTTCACTAGATCTAATTGAAAATTTCCCATCAAAGCTTATTCAGTGGACATTTGAGCTCTTGTTGAGGAGAAAAAAAGGTCTTAGGGCCCTTGGAAACATTCAATTTTTTCACTGAGTAAACAAACCAAATTATTTTTAGATAAGAAAAGCAGAGTCAGGGGAGAAGAGCAGGAGAATATTTGGTCTCAGTGGAAAGGCAATATGTTTTTTGTCAAAAGGGAGATTTTTCAACAAGCTGTACAAGCTCATCAAATGTTCCTTAATTTCAAATTCTGAAAATCCCTAATGTCAACCCAAAATAGTGTTGAAAAATAAAAATTGGTGTCTGCTTGCCCATCTGTTGACTCCATAGCTCTTAGCCATGACCAGCTTCTGAGTGGTGACCTGTGTCTGAGGTTGAGATACATGCTTTCACCTGTGTTCCGGAGTTAAAATTTTGTTTCAAGGAATCCCAACTTGATCCCACTTCTTGACATTGTATGGGTTTTTTTTAAATTACTGGATGGGAATTTGCCCATTACCTATCAGAGAAGGCCTAGGCAATATTAGAAGAAAGCTCCCTTCTCTTCAAAAAGCCCCCAGTCCCAGGAGAAATCTTCTCATAGATGGTCAACAGCAGAATATTGCACTCGGAAGCTGAAAGCCTATGTGGCGCGTAATTCTACTTCTTCTTCAAGCATCTGGAAATTATCTGGTGCCTGGATAATCTGTTTTCAGAAACAAAGGGTCTTTGGCTCTTATAAAGGAGACAGAATTTGTGCTGGAGGAGAAGAAAGTGTGATGTGCGTCTGAGTAGATATAGTAGCAAGAAGATGCTTGAACATGCCTAAGCAATCCTGGCATCCAGCAGCCAACAGTACTCATGGCTGGACTCCCAGATACCGGAGATACAGACACATCCATGTTGCAGGCTGGAGGAGCACAGTTAAATCAAAAGTTGAGTATTTTTATAAAAGCCACCCAGAGGATATGAAGGCCACCAAATCCCATTGACTTGAATAAGAACTGTAGTTCAGCTTTCTACTCTGGATTCAGTTTGGTATGGGCTATGAAGAGAAGAATAACCCAGAGAACAAAGCCAGGTGAAGTCTGTATGGAAATGTAATGCAGGTCTGGTGCCAGGGCTTTGAGGCAGATGAGGTTCTTGGAGGAATTCCATTTTGATGTCAGGCCGCTCTCCTTTCCAAGAGCTGGTGATGAATTTTGCACTGCTGAGTTATGCTGTCCTATGTGACTGTAGATGTTTATTTTGAAATCTTGCTGTGGTGGACGGAATTTACGAGCCAGCAATATTTCTACTTTATGGCACTTCCTTCATCCACATTCCTTCGTCTGGTCATTTGCACGGGCTGGGCCCATGAGGAGAGGTCAGGAGGGCACCCAAGTGGTATCCAGAGGCTCAGAATGGAAGCATGTTTTCTCACGCAAAAATAAATAAGGGAAAATTGTTTCCACTGCAGAAGAGAAACAAAGGCTGCGATCACAGCAGAAACCAACCAAGGAACAGCAGGCTGCCAAGGCAATGGACAGCTTTTAAGGAGAGGCACACATTGTGTCTAATGTGCCCATTCCAGTGACACTCCCTTTGGCTTTGGTTCATTTTAAGTTTGGTTGCTTTAAACAGTCAGCAGCTGAAATGCAAAATAAAGATGCAGTTATATCTAAATCTGAATGAATAACCAAGGAACTACCTGAGGTTCAGGGACATCTCCCCTGAGCTGCATATGAATGTAAAACAACGACTTCCATTGGATCACAGCTGAGGATTTTACATTTGAAGGGGCAACAGTAAAAAAAGAATTCTCCAAATGGATTCATTGAATCAGAGAATGGTTAGGGTCAAAAGGGACCTCTGGAGATAATCTAGTCTAACTGCCTTGTTCAAGCAGGTTCACCTAGAACAGGTAGCATGGGAATATGTCTAGATGGATTTTAAATATCTCCAGAGAAGGAGATTTCACAGCCTCCTTAGGCAACCTTTTCCAGTCCTCTCAGTTATGTCAAGGTGGAACTTCCTGTGTTCAGTTTGTGCCCATCGCCCCTTGTCCTGGGCACTGCTGAGAAGAGTCTGGCCCTATCATCTTGACACCTGTCCTTTAGGTATTTACAAGCACAGATAAGATCCCCACTCGGTCTTTTCTTCTCCAGGCTAAATAGACCCAGGTGTGTCAGCCTCTCTGCATAAGAGAGATGCTCCAGTCCCCTAAGCATCTTCATGGCCCACCACTGGACTTTCTCCAGTAGTTTCTTGTCTTTATTGACCTTGGGAGCCCAGAACTGGATGCAATACTCCTGGAGTGGCCTCACTAGGGCAGAGCAGAGGGGGATGAGAACCTCCCTTGACCTGCTAGCCACACACTTTTTATTTCACCTCAGGATAGCATTGGCCTTCTTGGACACAAGGGCACATTGCTGGCTCATGGTTAAGATGTCCACTGAGACCTCCAGATCTTTTCCAGCAGAGCTGCTTCCTAGCAGGTCTATCCCAAACCTGTACTGGTGCATGAAGTTTTCCTCCTTAGGTGCAGAACTGCACTCACCTTTGTTGAACTTCATTAACTTCCTCTCCTCCCAACTCTCCATCCCATCCAGGCCTCACTGCATGGCAGCACAGCTTTGTGGTGGATCAGCCACTCCTCCCAGTTTTGTGTCAGCAGCAAACTTGCTAAAGGTACACTCTGTCCTGTTGTCAGGGTCATTGATGAATATATTGAACAAGGCTGGGCCCAGTATTGACCCCTGGGGAACACTGCTGCCCATAGGCCTCCAGACTGACTTTATGCCACTGGTTACAACCCTCTGAGATTTGCCATCCAGCTGGTTCTCAATCCATCTCACTGTCCAGTTATCTAACCCACACTTTCTAATTTTACCTGTGAGGGTATTATGGGAGACAGGATCAAAAACCTTGCTGAAGTCAAGGTAGGCAGCATCCCAGCTGTGAATAACACTCATCCAAGAGCTTCCTAAAACCTGAATCTTGTCTAATTTTCTTGTTTAAAAGTCTGCAGTAATATCCTAAGGAGAACTGTAAGCATATAAACCACCAGGCAATCCAAACAGAAGATCAATCAACCACCAAAGCCTAAGAAATCTACACAATAAGCACAGTCTTACTAACATATTAGGGCACCCAAAAGAGCAATGATACTAGCCTCTCACAGTTAAGATAGTTCTGATTAGGCTCTGTTTTCCAGCTGGGTCAGCAAATTGCCACACAGTAGTGTAAACCTAGGGGAAGCTGTCGCCATGCCTCCTGTCCAGCAGAAAAGGCTGAGCTCTGTTGCTGTTATTTGACTTTGTATACCTACACTGTATCTCTGACCTTCAGCACATAGGACTTCCCTCCTCCACATGCATGCAGACCACTATCTGCAGTGGAGGGTCTCAGCCACTTAGTACTTAGCACATTTGTTACAACTCCAGTTGCTCTTGCTTCTGCCTTCCCACCCCAAGGTAGTTGTATTTCTGCTCTAGATTAAGCAAACAATTCCCACCCAGGCAGTTCGCTACGTGCCCTACAATGACAGACAGTACCATAGATAGGCACAAAGTGTTGATTTATCTCAGGTTAATGGCTACAGCACGTGGTTTAAATAAGATCCTGGTCCATGACAGTGATGTAAAGGAAAACCTCGCCTAATGGTAGTGAAGGGAGTACATCTCCCTTCCCTAATCATACACAGGCTTCCAGCTAGGGAGAGGCAGAACTGTCTATTTGTCCTTCATTATATAAACCATAAACACACACTTGGGTAAGTAGAGCTTGTCCATTTTAATCATCTATCAAGAATTCCAGATTCCTTCTCTGCAATCTAAAGACTTCTTTACAATCACATTCTTTCCTAAAACATATATACAAACTGACTTCTGTTTTCGTCCTATTCTCATCTTCTCTTAGCTGAACTGAAAAGATCGTGTTCCCAAGGAAGCTAGTTTTGAGGGTCCATATAGTTGTTCTCATCTGAATAAGTAATAAATCTCTCACTTGCAGAGATTTTAATATGCAGTCGGCTTGATTCTGTGGTGCTACTCTACCAACAGCCCATGTGAATGCTCCCCGATAGCTCCACTGCAAAGCCAGTCATATTAATTTATGCAATCTCTAAACAGCAGCTTAGTATCACACTGAAAAACATTAAGAGTGCTCATCTAAATCTGTTTTACAGCTGAATCGTTGTGAAATAATTTCTTCTATAGATAGAGGTTCAATAGCAAATGGATAGACAACAAATCTTAATCAGATGGGACAATTCTAAAGGCACAAAGCAAAATTAAGTGCCCATTTCTCAGTAGCTCTCATGAGGAGTTGGACGCCTTATTTGTGGCTTTGAAGAGAGAATCCAAATAATGGTAATTTGGATCTTGCCTGAAATACCCTTGCTAAGTTTTTTTTGGCAAAGCCAATTCTACCAGAAAGATTCGGAGAAAGCTTTTAAAATTCTATTTACCATCAGATGTTACTCAGACACAACATTTGTAATTTCATCAGAGCAGGACTGTTGACATGAACAGGAGTGTTGGCAGGGACTTCCATGGGACCAGGGTTGAGTCTAGTTTTCACATTTCCTAGGCATTATTTGCTAAACATTATTTTACATAAAGAAGCATTTGTTTGGAATCCAGATGTTCAAGTAACCTCCTGTCACATTTTGTCTGCATCCCAGCTCTCCCATCTGTGATCTAAAGTGTTACAAGAAAAAAAGTGGAAGGATTTATTTTGATCACACTTCCATCTGTTTTATACTCCACTGACTCCCCTCTTCATTTGTACCAGTGTTTGAGAACAGGGCTAAAGTGTAGTGGGTGCATTTCTGCACTGCTCGTATCAGTGTAAATCCAGAAGACAGAGCATTCAGTTTGACCTGAGGCAATTATTTGCAGAGTTATTTGGAATAAACAGTTGTCATCCAGGAAATCAGCAAACCCTGTGCGGGCACTTGTTCAGGAACAAGAACATCTGCTATGAAACACTTCAGTTGTTACCAGTGCTTAGCAGATGGGCACTTCTGAGGCTAATGATTGTGAAATATGAACTTTACGATGCTTCTGAGCAACTCACAGTAAAGTTACTGCAGCGAGTCCAGTGCTGACAGCCCACTGAGTGTTCTGAAGGCAGCCCTGACCTTGAAGCCCTGGGGCTATTGCATTGGTGCCAGCCTTGGTTACAGAATAGGAAACAGGGATGCTTCTCTCAATGGCTATGGGTATAAGCAAACTAACAAGACAACCAGATTCAGACCAGAACGGTCCCCAGTCATTGATGGCAAATGCTCCTTATGAGTGTCAAAATAGCTGTGTGTACTGGGCAGGGATCTTACCCCCACCCTGGTTCCAGGCCTTGCCTGCACCAGAATTCTCTGTGGTTGATGCAGACAGGGAATGTCTGAAGGCAGAGAACTATTCTTACTAGTTTAAAACATGCCAGATACTAGTGTCAGGTAAGTCTGTGTGGACACCTAAGATGAATCTAGACTTTGCACCATAGATCAGGTATTCATCTAACACTGCTGAGTGGGTGAAAACATTTCTGGATGCAGTTAAAGACTCTTGGTTCCAGCATTTATTCCTGTAAGTACTTTATGTTGCAGAATCCCAGCTGGAGGCAGTGGGATCACCAGCATAGGAAACAGGGAGGATTGAATTCCAAATGGGTAAAAGGTATCAAAAAAAAAACATATAGGGGAAAGCAAAAAGAAACAAACAAAAAAAAACACTGTCCAAAAATTCAGAATGACAAAACCCTTCTGCTTCCATCCTCACTCTGGCTCAGCAGGAATAGGCAGCAGATTTGAGGCACTTTAGGGTGTTCTTATTATCCCTTTATCCTGCAAGGAACAATTCTCAGAGTACTTTGTCAGAAAGAAATCATTAACACACAGAAAAAGAGTTAACAAATACTGAAATAATCCTTGCTACAAATGAGATGGACCAAATTTGTCTCCCAGCTGCACCACTGGAAACCCACCAAGGGAAGCTTTTTGGACACAAAGATTCTCCAGAGCCTGGCCCACAAACTATGTCACAAAGATGACAGGAAGTCATCTGCAATGTAATGTCAACATTTTTTAACAGGAGACCTGAAAATTTCCATGCCTGTTCCAGAACAGAATCCCCTGATGTTCTGCTATCCTGTTCCTCCCCAGGCCTGGCTGCTGAACCAATCTTAACACAGCCAGCAGCCCAAGGTGATATCACATGTTAAGTATGAAGTTTGGGATTGAGATGCTTTGTACTTTCTCATTTCGCTTGCCAACACTATCCCTCAGCTCTAGTTGGGGCCTCTTATTTGCCTGAGAACTAAATTTAACCAAATTAGCAGTAAAGATGCTTTGCAAGCTCATCTGACACTAAGAGAGAAGAATTGGTGGACAGATTATTGGCCTGAGGAATAATCTCTTTTCAGACTTTCTGTAATAGTGTGGCTATTAAACTAAGAGATAATTAATAATACACTATTTAGTTTGGTTTTGAAGGGTGGAGGAAAGGCTGAGAATATATGGATGAAGAGACTGAGGGGAAGAAGCTGGAACATTTATGTGCTCCTGGCAGCACGCAGGAGACAAACCCCAGCTGTGCATGTAGCACACTTTGATGTATTTGTAAGCATTGAGATAGCACAGTCATTTCCAAATGTATTTACTCATGGTGGTAGTCCAACCAGATGGTGTGTATGTGCTCCAGGTTGGGATAGATTCCTGATCAGCAAAAGATGATGATACTGGAACTGGGGCTGTAAAGCCTGTCTGGTTGTCTGTGATAGGTAGTGTCTCCTAGTGAAAATGTGAGAATTTGCTTTTATGACATCAAAAGCTGGTATGGATTTGAGGGATGTAATGCTGTTTTGTGTTTCTTGCACTAAGAGAGGGGAAGTATGAGAGCTGAGATTCTTTGACCTCAATTAAGCACAAAACAGCAATCTTCAGATTTCTCTTTTTGGTCTCTTTTTTACTCTTCCTGGAAAGATAATCCGTCACCTCTCAACTAGAACTGTGTACCAAAGGGATGAGTTGTATAATAATAGCAAAAGGGAGACAGTTCAACCTTCCTTCCTCCCATCAAGTGAAGAACTAACTCTGGGAAAGCACCTCACAAATCCTTCCAAATCTTCCAAAACCTTTCAAGTCTGCAATACTGGACTTATAAATGCTGTACGAAAGAGGGCTGTGCAGGGTCTGGGTTCTCAACACTGTTACTTCATCATGATCTGTTTAGCTCGCACCACTTCTCTGCTGCACAATAGTGCACATGAGCCAAAGCAGGCCTAGCCATGACCCGCAACTGTCTCTAGTAAGGAAGGAGAACCTTTGGTCTAACTGGAGACCCATGAAGGCATCCATGAAGTTACCACTCCATAAAGGTACTTAGTTCATGGCACAGCTCATTATTTGTCTGGCTAATTGATTATCTTTGTGGACTCTCTAACACAACATTTAATGTTGTGCCAAGGCACAGAAGCAACTTGAAAATCATTTGATATTGCTCAGGCATGGGACAGGTAAAAGTGCTGGTTCTCACCTGATTGATGCAACAATCTCTACCACATTCACACTCTCCACATCTTCCATCACACTCTGAACTGTCCTGATGCAACTGCAAGCTATGTATGTATCCAATGGAGTAATTCTTATTCATGTAGGTGATTCAAGAAGAAAATGCTGGCTACATCTCCTTACAGCACTTAAAAGACTGTATTCGGTCAGGATAAGACAGGACCCCATCCTCTTGGTGCTCAGTAGCAGCCTGAGTCATTGTACCCAAAACGTGTTGGCCACTTCAGATTCACTCAGCAAACTTGCACCCAGCCTGCAGAAAGCGCCAAAGAGATTTGGTGATTATCTGCTAAAGCCCTAAAGGCCACTTTGCTCCCCATCAGTTTTGGTGCTCTCTTTATATCCTAGTATTCTTCTCAAATATGGCAACCAGTGTCACTGCAGGATGGACAGGGAACGCCCTGCAGTGAGAATGGATGCTGCCTTCTTTAAAAAGCCATTCTACAAAAGGCTTCACCAGAAAAGAAGTCTTGCCTCTGGCTCAAGATTCTCTGGGCCTGGACAAGTCATCTCAGCAGACAGAGTGTGCCCTGAAATAGAAATAGTGAAAACAGTGGCAGTGCTTTCATCTAGCAGGCAGGACTGATGCTGCTGGAGCAGCAGGCTCTTCCCTTGCAGCATGAGAACACGGCATGTCTCATGGGAAACTGCAGACCTGTAACCCTGACGTGAGAGTGCCCGGCCTTATGAATGGGTTGTGACGGGCTGATACCTCTCCAGAGCTTCTCTCCTGACTGCTGCCATTTCATACTTCATTATTCACATTTATTCTGAGCTATATATTTTGGCTGGGTGGGAGAAGTAGTTTCTTTACAATTTTTTCTTTCTAGTAATCGGTGTTCCTATTCCTCTTGTTGGCCAAATACAAAGACTGATGTACAAGACAGTGCAAGACGGAATTTTAATGCTTTTCTTATCACCTATCTACAGCCCCCTGATAGATATACAAAACACTGATTATAAACCTAGGGCAAAAGAAGTATCATTTCAATGAGAAAACCTGTCTCTGACTGGCATTTTTTTTGGATGCTTCTCTTAGTTTATTGTTTCTTCTTACTCTTTACTTCTTTGAGCCACTCAGGTAATGAATGGCATCAAGTTATGAATGATACAATTCTTGCTTTTAACTTTACAGATAATCCAGGTCAAACTCAGAGGGGATACAAAGGAGTCAAAGTGGAAGTAATAACAAAGAGTTCAGAGCTACCTTCTCCCATGTCACTTGCTGTCAGGAGTCTGGAGGAGGTGTGACACGTATAAATATGAACTCCCTCTATGACCTTCCTTTACCAATACATCTTCGTAAAACTTCTCAATAGACAAAGCAAGACAGTACTCTCATATAAAGCCTTTGCAACAGTTATACTCCTGCCATAAACTGTTGATTAAATTATTCAGAGTGGAATAATTGTTTGACTTGTTCCCTTCAGTCACATAAAGACAGAATATTCTGATGATAAGGCATCATCCTACAGGAAAAATTAGTGAGACAGCCCACTCCTCATGACAATTAGTGTGGCTCTAGCATTGCTGATTTTGCACCGTTTGCATTACATTCACCCCAGAGATTTCCAGAATGGGCCTGGATACTACTACACAAAGGTTAGGCAGTTTCTAACCATATAGGACTTTCAGAATTAAATCAATTTCTGTAGCTCTTTCTCATGCTACTGAGTGGAATCCCCACCACTGAAAGTCAGTCAACTATTGTGGTGTTGGGTTTTTTTTAACGGGCTTCATAGATTTGTGACCAGTAATGCTGTTTATAGCTGTGCTGGTAAGAGAGGGTTAAACAAATTTTATGTTCAGAACACCTAAGAGGGTCAAGGGGTCATTTGCTTCACATGTAACCATTTGACCAGGTGCAACTGTGGAATTTTCCCTTCCTCAAAAGCCTCAAGGTATAGATAATTTCCCAGAGGTGCATAATTAGACTTAATGGCCCAATATTCTTTGGATATGGCATAACTTTAAAATATTGAGCACACAGAGGCTGGAGAAGAGTGCAGAAATTTGTTTGTCAAATGTCATCCTCAACCATAGCCTCACTTTTACATGAATCATCATTTAGGATTAGAGAGGAAATAGAAAGGGAAGCACCATCTGAATCTCATTGAAGTGTGCAAGTTCAGTACTGATTTCCATGAGTTATTTCTGTACTATCCTTTTAAACTAACTGCTGTTTCCCATAGCACTTCTGTGATCTGATGCCCATGATTATATGATAAAAGTGCACCAGCTTTCAGTGTCCTTGAACCTCATATAGGATTTTATATAGTTTTTTGAGTCTTTATTATGGATACAGTACATCAGAAAGGTTTTTTGATTTTAAAACATTTCTCTGTTCTGTTGCTGTGTAGGTAATGATATATGCACCTTGCTACAGTCAAAGGGAAAAATACCTGTTTTCTTCAAGAGGACCAGGACTGTACACCAGATAAGAATTTCAAGACTGTGCAAGCAGAGAGCATCAGCTGAGATGCTGAAAGAGTTTGCTATACACTGTAAGGTCTAATGCACTTTTCCACAAATGCTACAATTCTGGGTCCTGCTTCCTACTCAGGTAGGATGGGCAGTCAACATTTCCTAAACTCTGCTGAAAACAAATTGAATCAAAGCTCCAATGTAAGTTAACTGTTGGTGAATGAAAGACACCCTATTTAGCCTAAGAGTTAACCAGTCACAATTTAGTTGTCTAAAAATGAGGCACCCAGTAGAAGCATGCTTTCCTAAGCTGCCTGTGCCTGCATAGTGGCAGCTGATGCTAGAAACTGATTTATTTCACTTCACTTAGGTTGTATCTTGGCCCTATCATTCTCTCACTACGGTCAACTGAGAATTAAAACAACCAGATTGAGTATGGGCTTTACTGTTTCAGGCCTGGTCAGATAAACATTACCTGTGCTTTACTACCTCTGAAAATGTTGCCACTATTCCATATTAGAATGTCATGGATTTTTCAGAACTGGCAGCGTTATATCTGAAGATACTGACCTTTGGATTCATGCTGAAATTAGGGTGGACTTAGGGTTTGGCATACATTCATATTCTATGCTTGGTTTTGTATGTTTTTCATTAGCTCTGGTTTAACTAAACACCTGAGAAACCCCTCACAAAAAGAAGGTCTTCATTAAAATTTCAACACCCTTGCTGCTTCAGTTTAGATCTGGAAGAGCTCCCACTATGCATATAATTGTTTTTCCACAGTAAAACATTTTTTACTAAAAGACAAATGATACAGGGCTTAAAATTCTAGCACCAAAATACAGAACAGTTAATAACTTCTCTACGCATTTGTATGGGCCTCTGATTCCATCCTCTGGAGTCTCATCATGTTCTTCAGGGGTGGGCTAGTAAAGTGTCTTCTTGGCTGCCTCATTGGCCAAGTTCACCCACATACATCTCATGTTCCACATAGTATGTTCCTATAGGTCTGTGTAACATAACCAGATTCTCCCCTGCAAATACGCAATGAGGGCATGATACCATTTTCTCTCTGATACTAGATCACATGCTGAGGCAACTGACTAGCCTCCAAACTGATGGAGAAGAGTCATCAGACATGCAGTTTGTGTAGGCAGAGATGATTAATCAATATATACACAGATTAGGCTGTGACTGTATCACTTAAAAACTGAAAAAATGCAGGGGCATAAAATGACTACCCTACCAGCATCACCAGCTGAAATGGTCCATAAGTGCAGGATTTTGCTTTTTATTAGCAAAAAAACAAGCGCCTTTAACACACCAGTTCACTAAGGGGTGTTTCTGTCCCATACACAAATATGAATTAGCCGGGCTGAGGGAGCCCTGTGTATTCATCCTCCTTCATAGAATCATAGAATAACCAGGTTGGAAGAGACCCATCAGATCATCAAGTCCAACCATTCCTATAAAACACTAATGCAGCTGGACACGGAAGAGTTTTTATAAGAAAATTCTGCCTCTCTAAATGCATATGCCAATATCAGCTATAGGCAGTGGAATTACATTTCAGACCAAAACTTTAGCAAAATTCAAGGATCTGTAGTTTGAAGTCTATCACTAATCAGTATCAGGCTGAGTTTTAAAGTTTAAACACTGACCTTTGAATACTTTCCTGCTGATGCCCTGCCCTTGCTTGCTAGGAAAAACCTGGTGCAGCCCATACAATATGGTCTAATTATAACAGCTTCTCTCATTTTATGTCATATGAGCTACACTACAGCACCCTCAGCTCTTCACAGAAATCCAGCCTCTTTCTAGCTCGGAACAGACACACATACAGCCAGGCTAAGCCCCAAAATTCATTGCTCCTGCAACAGAGACATCCCAGATGAATCTGATGATGTTAGAAATGAATGCTAGGCACTGATAATAACTCAGATGTCCTAGGTCAACCCTGTCTTTACAACGTCTACAGTCTTTTCTCCTAACGAAATGAACTAATGAGAGTTCAGTGGAATAAGATAAGAAAACTTTTCTTGGGGGAAGAAAGGATATAGTGTTACATAATGCTGGTTGCAGCCAGGTTACAGGATGGTGGGATCCATACTGATATTTTCTAGCATCTGCTAATGATGTAGGATTAACTCTGAGCAAGATCTTCCCTCCTGTGCTAACCTCTACCTTGAAGATCATAGTGGTGTGACTGAGACAATAAAGCTCTCAGTGGTGGGAGCATTTCCAGGGCACCTGCTGCCTCTCAGGATCTGCCATGGAGTTTCAGGATAGGTATGAGTGGTACATTCTGGTGTATAAATCTTGTCTATAACGTTGAGTAGTTTCCAAGCTACATGTTAATCCAAAAGAAATGTTCATCTAGGCTGCCTTACCTTTGACCTTGCCTGTAGGATAGTTCTCTCCAGCTCCTGGTGTAGGCTGGGACTAGGAAGGCACAATGGTAGTTTAACACCACTGTCCCACAACCCTTTCTTGGGATGGGAGTCATATGATCTGCCCTTGGGAGGCACAACACATAACCGCACCCTGTCAGCCCAAACCTAGATGTAGGTCTGTAAAGGCATATTTGTTTCTTTGCATGCAGCCCATTTAAAACTGTGGGAGCAAGGGACAACTTATGGCCACAGGCAGATCAGTACTCCTGACCAATGTTTTCCTCAGAAGGATGGACATGGACTTCAACAAAAGCAATCAAGAAGTGGAGGAAGCAGTACACATTAATTAGTAAAGCCACTCATCTTGCAATCCTAAAGGATGGCTTTAGCGGAGCTGCAATGTTTTTGTGTAGTAGTGTTCTGTTGGGGTTGGAGCTACATGACAATGTGATCTAAGGAAGGTGTAGACACACTGCAGTTATTTGCAGACATTGAAAGTCAGTGTGCAAGCACCGTGGAGTACAGATGGATTCATTGAGGTGCCAGAAAGACAGATAAAAATGGATAGAGAAAGGAAATTACCAAAACAGCATGGCTCTCAGGAGGAATTTGCTGATATTACTCAGAGGAATAATCTCCTCCCTGCTTAAAATACATAAAACTAGACTGGAATAAATACTAAAATACACAGTAGGAAAAGCAAATGGGACTCATCTTCCAAGAGGAGAGTGAAAAAGACCCAAGGAAGACTTTGCTACTTATCATCTTCAGGTTTTCTTGAAATTCAGGCTCAATTTATGCAAAGTTTAACGAAATAACATTTTTCTACTACTGTGTATTCTACCAGAAATTCAATTCAGAATAAAGTGAAGTTATTTCTAGATACTTGTAAGATTTTGTTACATAAACAAAAAGAAGTGGGACATCCTGTTTGGATGTCTTTGTCTTGAGATTATCCAAAGGCTCTTTCTTGACAGAGATTCCCCAGATTATTATCATCATCACTGTTGTTTCCTGTAATAAAAAAATTCCTCAAAAGTTAGTTTGAATAAATACTGAATCTGTGCTTTTCCAGCCAGGGAGCCCTTCATCAATATCACTGGAGGCTGTTTACCACTGTTTTATGTTGGCCTGTCACGGACAGATTGACTGAATGCCCAACTGTGTCTGCCTGCCAAAGATCAATGGCTTCCTCTAGAAAGAAGTAGCCTGAGGGGAAGAGGAGTGCCTGGACCAAACAGCTTCCTGGTCTCCCATGAAGTTTATGGGTCTGATACTCTTCTTGCTTATCTCAGGGCAACACCAGGGTTCATCCCCATACAGAAAGAATAGAGATATGCAAGATAGCAATGCTATCAGTGGAGAGGTCATTGATAGCTTAAAAATCACAGAGATCTATCTTTTTTAGGTTTCCTCAGTTTTTTAATCAGAAGAACATAAGGTTAAACATGACAAAGACGACAACAATCTGACAGGCATCCTTATGCAGCAATTTATGGGTGAACTTTACAAAATTAGATATCATTTGGTCTGGATCAACAGCTGAAATACAATGAAGTTAACTTTCATGCCACCATATCGAAGAGAGATACTAACAACCTGTAGCAGTACTTCTTGGGACTCTCTAAGACAGGCAAGAGTCTGAAGCACATGAAATATAAAGACAGACTGAAGGAAATAACCTGGGGAAGAGAAGGTTAGGGAGGGAAGGAACATCAGTATCTTCTACTTCCTGAAGGATCTTGCAGTGAAGATGGAACCAGTCTCTTTAGAGGTACGCAGTGAAAGGACAAGACAAAATGGAAACAGATTGCAACAAGGATAATTCCAACCTGATGTATAGAAAACATCCATCACTGGAAGAGCAGTTAAGTATTGGAATAAGCTGACAAGAAATGATATGGATTATTCATCCCTGAAGATTTTTCAGAACTTCCTTGGATGAGACCCTGAGCAACCTGATCTTATGTTGAAGTTGGGACTTCTTTTAGCAGCAAGACAAGATGAGCCCTAGAGGTGCCTTCTGATCTCAAGCTGTCTGTGATTCTATAGTTGCATTTATACTGCTTGAACCTACTGACTCAGGTTGAAAATGCTATTGAAAGCCATTGTATTTTGCTAGCACAGCTTCCGTGTCGAATTGGAAGAGCTGGGTTTGATTTGGATCCTAGAAACTGGCAAGGTTTCTACATGCATTGATTTGCCCATAGCCATGTTCAATATGTGATACAAGGTCAAGTACATCTATTGTAGCATTTTACTCTTTACTGAGTTCAGAATACATGAAGCAGCAGCAAATTATGAACCAAACTGTCAAAAACCTTGGAGGAGATCCAAAAACATTCCAATTCACTTCATATTTTAGGTTAAGGTTCAGATCGGATCTTGTTAGCAATTAATTTAAAATTGGAGTACTAGCCTTCTCTTTGGCTTCTCCTCCCACACTGGCTTTAATCCCTGTGCTCTTCATTGAATCCAATGAGCTTGTTACTGATAAACACAAGGATAAGTGGAAGGAGCATTTATAGGCCTCTCTAAGACCAACAAAGAGAGTCCCGGCTGCTTTTTTGTGCTGCTCCACCCTACCGATTCATCCCTGAACTAACAGCCTTATTGCTCCTACTGCGGACAGCTGTATTACTCTTTTCTTCCTCCAGAAAAAGAAGGCAGGAGATGCAAAGGAAGAAACAGTGGGAGAGTGGTTCACTTACTCTTAGACTCCTTCCTAGCTCAAAGCCTGTCCTACATATTCATCTGTCATTAATTATGAAGTCACAGAAACTAGAAAGAAAAAAAAATGTCTAAGAAATGTTTGTCTTCCACAACAATAGGTTAGATTGTTCCCCCCCACACCCCCCCCCCTCCCCGACCTCTTCTTTTATGCCTGATGACTTCTCCACTCCTTTATTCAGGGAAATCCTTTATATTCTCACTGGTAAGCCTAATATATGCTTGTGTAATAAGGAAACTAACTCGGATATAAGACTAGATACACTTCAGGACAGAAAGGAGCATTTGCCTTGAACACCGTAGTAAAATGGATGCATTGCTTTTAACTAAAACTGAACCCCTAATCATATTTCTGCAAGACAGGTGCCAGTTCCAGATTCTTAGAGATACCAGAGCAGTAAACTCCTTTTTAGACTACATGAACTGCCCTATTTTAGCTTAAGACAGGATATTTCTTCCTTTTCTGAGTTGTGCCAGGCACCTGGAAAACGTTAGAGTGACTTGCCTGAGGTATCACAAAGTGATTCCTGTTCTGCACTGCTCTTGTGCTGTTGGAGCTTTCAAGGCAAAGGAGATCACCAAAAAGCACAAGGTCAAACACTTAGCTGGGTAAAACTGCTGAAATGAGTTTAGACCATTATCTCTAAACACTGTTTACACATAACCTCTGTGGAGCTTTATCTTTGAATGGCCCTGCCAGGCAATAAGCCAGGTGTTTAGGCAGCCCAATTCAGAACCATTTGGACTGAATTCAAAGAAGCAATGCTGGATGACACCAGATGAGGATGCAGCCTCACAATATTTGACATCTTCCCCTCCATGAAGGAAAAGGATTTCTTGGCAGATATCCTACACTCAATATTTAAAAAATGAAAATAGCCTTTATTGCTTTTTAATTGGGATGAAGGAGGGAGTATGTTTTCTTTGGATCTTACTTCAAAGCAGTTGATCAGTGTTACTGAAAATAAAGAGCCTTGTTTAGGCCTCTTCTGATCTTACCCACTAAGCAAAATAAACTCAGATGGAAGCATCCCCCTCCACTTGTGCTCTCAGTGGAGGTCATATCCTTTACAGGTTTATTTGAAAAATAAGAAGCTCCATACTTCA
Organism: Clamator glandarius; assembly: GCA_033459285.1. Taxonomy (NCBI): domain Eukaryota; kingdom Metazoa; phylum Chordata; class Aves; order Cuculiformes; family Cuculidae; genus Clamator; species Clamator glandarius. The sequence continues at coordinate 602,084 of JAUNZM010000677.1, read as the reverse complement.
GTTCATAGTGAGCAGTTGCCCAATCTTAGGAGATATAGATATCAGCACTCCTCTCCAACCAGTGCTTCCCCCCAAGCCTAAACAAAGACAATAGTCAAGAATCCTTGTCTTTGAGCAGTTTTTTTCCTACACCTTTATGCGCTACAGAAACCACCTTGAAAGGGCACTAGCCAAGTACAGACATCATATATGAAGGCTAGTGCCTTTCTAGCACACAATCAAATTATTGTGCCCCAAATATGGCCAGAAATCACCAGAAGGTATGTGTAAATTAGTAGTTTCATAATGAGCGAAGAGTTTAGAGAATACCACTGTCACCTCCTGTTTCAATATAGCTGAGTATAGGTTTCTTAGTCAGTGTGTACTTCATTTTACCAGACACCAAGGACCAAGTGCACCAGACTACTAAATAACTACACGTAACACACACCAAGACTCTGTGTGTACAGCCATTTAGACTTTTTTTAAAATGGTAGAATTTCAAAACATGGGAGCTGCATTTCATGTGTTTCACACACCCATTTTCTCCTGGGCACATTCCTAGGTTGGGTTAAATCTCTGGTGATGCATGATCTTCTCCCCCATGTTCTCCTCTCTGGCCATGAGGGTGAAGCAAGAAGCAATAACCACCATACACTGAGTTGAATAAGGCTTATGACACTGACCCATGCAACATTTTCATAAACAATGTGGGAAACATAATACAAGTTAAATTTCTCAAGACTCAATGACAAAATAATAAAAGAAAAAAATAATTTAGAGAACCGTTATCAATTGGTTAGACTCATCCTAGAAAGATGTATTGAAAGGGATTACTCAGGAGTCTGTTCTGGCTCTGACACTACTCATCATTTTTGTTAATGACTTTGGCAAAAGAATAGGGGTTACCCTTGTAAAGTCTGAACATGATACCAAAGTAGTGAGATGGAACAGTGGGGAATAAAGGCTGAATGTTGTATTTAAGTTAAAAAAAAAAAAAACAAAAAACAAAAACCAAGAACTTGAGCAGTTGAAACGATTAAAAGAAAGAAAATTTTGTGACTGCCTGACTTGCAAGCCTGTACTGACAGAGGCCAAAACATATGCTTAGGCAGAAATAACCAACTGTACAAAAATCAAGAGATGGCAAATCACCAAGAAAACAACAGGTCTGCAGAAAATGTTCTGGTGATTGCTGTGGATGAAAAAAAAGCTGAGTGTCAGCCAACACTCCCACCCTGCTGTGAGAAAAGCCAACTTGAAACAAACAGAAGTGCCCTATGAAAGACTTCACAAGGAAATCTTCCAGTCTGTTTAGTAACAGCAAGGTCTTAACTGGAACATGGACTGCAGTTTTAGGCACTGAATTGAAGAGACAGATCAGTTTGGGAGATTTCTCCAGGAACACAGATAATGATCAGAGGAGTGAGAAAAACCAACCAGCCCTTATCTGAGGAAAATAATTTTAAAACTAGAATTTAATCTTTGCAAGTGAAGTCTGAAGGCAACAAACCTTAAAAATAAAAGGAAAACAAGAAAACAAAAAACTTTCCAAAGGCCATAATTTAAAAAAAATACTAGAATATATGGTAGTTTGATGATCTCATTGTTGCAGATTTCTAGAAACATTGATAAATATGCATGAGGAACAGAATAGGTGCTATTAGTCTTGCCACAGGGCACTGGGAAAGGCTAGATGACCCATTACATGAAGGTATCGTCCATTACATATACAAACTTTTAATTCTATGCATGCTGAGCACAGCACCTAGACCACAGAGTTGCACAGGGACATGAAGCAAATAACTCCCAGTGCTATTGCTGAAATACTTCACTTTTCAGGTATCCTGGGGTTTGATGAATATAATTGGAGATTTGTGCAGGAAGCAGTCCATTTCCCTTCCACTAATATGTCCCCCTCACATATCCCCTCCAAGTTTCCTTGTGTGCAAGTCCCACATTCTACATAGAAATGTATTTTTGAAGCAAACTTTCAAACCACCTGTGTATTTGGTACAGCATACTAGAGATGTGATGTGGATTTCTACCCTTTACAGCTTAGCTAGAAAGTGGAGGGAGGGGAAAATTCTAGCTTTCATGCTGGAGAATGTATATATTTATGAAAGATGATTACTTATTTAACAGCAATACCAGAGGTCCAGGTATTTGGAGCAACCCAGGAAGGAACTGGGCAACAGAAGAGGGAGAAAACAGTATGCAAGTTTTCATCTTCAGCATCCTCTTTCCTCTCCCAAACATAAGTTTGGGACCAGGACTCATTCCCTAAGAACTCCCTGAGGGTCAGGGCAGTGAAATGCACAGCTTCTCTAGGCGTCTTAGGGACTCTCACTCTGAACTTACCTAGAAAATGAAATCACATCTGCTCTGATTTCTGGCACCTCTGTGGTCCTTTCATTATTGCCCTGTTGCTTTCCAGTCAAACAGGCTTAGCCTAGTGGTTCCATTGGCACTTGGCAGTGAATCATCACAAGACTTTGCTGATTTAGCTATCTTTTTCATCTATAGTCCAATCCACAAACAGCCTCAGCATTTGGAATCTGATACTCAAGTGGCAAAGGTGCTAGTGACAACCACTCCTCTCTCTGCCCCTTGGCTCCTTTTGCTCAGGAGTTCACCTTGACAATTTGACAATTCACAACCCTCTTCCCTGCCCCTGCTCAGATGGCACGCAGGAATGGGTGCTGTGCAAGGACTCTTGTAACCCCCAGGCAAATTTCCAAGTGGTCTTAACCTTAAGTGAGGGAGAAAGATGAAACAAAAATTCCACAAAAGGAAAAAAGCTACAGTTTCATCCTGTCCTCCTTTTCTTCCCCCTCTCTGTACTGGCCCTTCAAACCCTGCTCTATTTACGGTGAGAGATAGCAACTAAAATCAGTGCCATCTAATGGGTCAGGAGCATAGCAGGGGCACCACAGCAGCGAGATGCACACACCAGCTCTATATCCTAAAAGGGAAGAGTGGTAACCATGAAAACTCCTCAGACCCTGGAGGCTCAATGCTGCACTGGCTTCTCCACAAAAGCCAACAACTTTTGTAGGCAGCCTCATAGTGAAAACCCAAAAGATAAAGGAACAAAACCTCAGAGGTGTTTAAATTCAGCACATCTGAAGAATGTAATGGGCACCAAGTACCTGACATCCAAATTGGTAAACATATGCAAGGTGTCTAAGAGCGCTGCAAGGAATAAATGTGGTCGAGAAGTTAAAGCCTGAGGTCTTCTGTTCACAACAAAAGGATAGCTAAGGTAGCCGCACTGCAAGTGGTCCATTTATGCCTTCACCCAGACCCCCAAGGAGCCAATAAACTTAAGCCTCCCCTTCCATTTAACTTTCTGTTAAGATTCCTGTCTCTTTCTGTCTTACCTTCCCAAAACATGCATACACACTTGTAATAAAAATAACTCTCCTTTGCAACAAGATTGACTCCACCATACTTGCTGTCATAGGTCCTAAGGTGATAATGAACCTGGGGTGTATCTGAGGTGGGCTGAAGCTACAGCCATTTGTTGCTTAAGCCATTACATGAAGTGTTAATTCTGGTTACTAGTGGAGCCCACATGGTGTGGATAGCAGCTCCCAGCCTAGTGCAAAAGTACAACCTCTTGACTCAGAGATCAAATTGGCAATCAGGTGTGGAGCAGAAGGGAAATTGGCTGGTGAAGGGAGGGAGGGCAGCATGCTGGTGTGAAAGGAGCCTTTGCTTTTCTTGCCTGGTCCTAGCAATTTGGCTTTGGCCATGCAGCCTTGCTGGCCCCAGAAGGTTTCTCTTTACCCTGTCTAGGCTTGAAGATGCTAGTCTTTTTAGGAAAAAAAAAAAAAAAAAAAAAGAAAAAAAAATCAGTGCCATGTTCAACTGTCTCAAGGTTAAAAAAAAAAAAAAAAAAAAAAAAAAGGCAAGCCACCCAAACAAACTTGAGGTTTATAAACAGTGCAAACCCAGGGTTATTCCTGCACTAATGGGGTTTGTCTGGTGTTACTGAGATTGGAGCTGGGGCCACTGGCTACAGGGAACACAATGGAATTTGAAGCCTAATTAATAAATGAAATCCCTCCACCTGCCTTTAACCAGCACACATGTTTCCAATTGGGCTTACAGCCACAAATGGCTAAAATTGTGCTAAACAACTCTATTCAACAGCACGTGGATGAAAAACTGCCTCCCGCTGTATAAGCCAGATCCAGATGCTCAAGGGAGCACAAGAATCAAAACAAGACTGCGTTCAGGGACATGGGTGAGGGGGAATGGGAAGCAAAATTTTACTCAGAGAAGACCTTAATACTCAGCAGCCCAGTTAGCTGTAAATAGCAGTCATTACCAAGCTTCTGGTAAGATGTTGGTGCCTGTGCAGGTGAGCACCTCAGCATGAAGGAAACAAGGGAACAGACTTCACTACCAGCCCTTATCTATTTATCTATCATCTGCAATTAGGACTCTCGTACGATCTATTATGTGAAACCTATGAACTCCAAAGCAGCCCAGCTGTCTTTTTGCCTCTGTACATAGCTAGGCATTTCCAAGGAAAACATCCAGTAAACTAACAACTCAGCCAAGTCAGTAATATTTTGCTCCTCAAAAAGAAAAGGTGTCTCTACTTTTTAGAAAGATAATCCACCAGCCATCTACCTTTACACTAGAGTTCTGGTATACTAAACACCACTGTTGACTGCCCCAAGTCTAGCTCTTTAAACAGACTTGGTAACAGATTGTAACAGGCCAGCTGATACCCACTGTGAACCTGAACCAAAAGATTCACAGGATTCACTGTTGGGCTGGAGTATCTCCAGTTCTGTAGTTGAAATGAAAATGTAAGTAGCTAATTACAAGCACTTTTCATCCTAAACCAGAACCTTTTAAGCTCTCCAATAGCTATTAACAAGCTACTACTTGCATTTTTTCTTATTTAGGAATGGTGTCATCACTCAAGACCCATATAAAAAAATACAAGAATTCAGATAAAAGTTTTGGGTCTTGCTGTGTAAAAAGTACCATCCTCCTGGATCATTTGCACCCAGGCTGGCCCTGAAGTGCCTCAAGGGACTTGCCATTTCCCAGAAACAAGAGAATCAGTGATGCCCAATGACACTACCCCAGTTTGGGGCATACCAGTCAAATCAGGCTTGCTGCCAAGAAGTGCCTTAGAGTTTTTTAACAAGTAACATATGAACCAGGAACTTTTCAGCTAGCCCTGGCTCTCTGCTTTCTACCAGTGACAGAGACAGTCATGAGCCTGAAGCCCAGTGTTTGCAGGCTTTCCAAATACTGGAGGAGCCTTTTCCATTTCAGACACAGCCAGCTCTGAAGCTTGCTTGCAGCCTGCACAGGCTAGTAGGAGGACAGTGGTGCTACACTGCATGGGTGCAGAGTGCACATACAGAAGCCCTTATGTGCCATATGTTCAGATTCAGTCCAAGAAGTGACCAAGTATCTCAGCTATGGGATACATACACTATGTGCAGATGTCCATAGCACCAGGCTGATGGAGGTCTTTATTTCACTCTCCGTCATCCAGAGTCATTTGTACAAGAGCTCAGTGCTGCCAAGCATTATCTTACAGAGAGAAAAGAAACAGTCTAGTAGGCATGTAGCCTTTGCCTGGAACAGCTATTTGGTGTTAGTGTCCCTTAGGTGGCTGCTGAGGACCCCTCAGGTTGCAGAGAGGCTCTGGTTTGCAAGGCTTAGCGTTACTATCACATTTCTTTTCACAGAACAGTATCTGGGATTAAAGAGGACAAAAATGGGGTTGGGGTCTTTGCTGCATAGGCCTCCTTAGATGAACACTGCTGTGTGACCAAGCCAGGTCTGCTAGGGACCTTCTCTTCCCAATAGACCATCCTAGCAGGGTAATGCCAGTCCTGTGCTGAAGCTGCGATTTAAGATCTGTTATACATATTTCATATGAAAGCTATTGTCAAAAATCAATTTAAGAGAAGTGGTAGTTTCTGAGACCCAATGATGGACAGATGGAATTAGATTACTGTAGATACACACACATTCCGCTCTGCCTCAGACTCTCTGAATGCACCGGTCTGAACAACTCTAATCAAAATCCTAGTACAGGGAAGCTGGGGGATGGAGGAGGGCTGGGTTTTGCCTGGCCAAGTGCTTGAAAATAACGCTATGTGATCTGCCAATTCTGCTGGGGGCAAGTTTGGGATGCAGCCCAGCTTCTCAATAACCTTGTGCTGTGCCAAGGAATCTCATACATGCTGTGTTGCTAAATCAACCGGTATGGGTCTTGCTGGCTCTTCAGTCTCTGCCATCACCTCAAACTAGTGTCAGGAATGCTGATACTGCACCTACCAAAGCTACTTCCAAAACGGATTAGCAACACCAGCTTTCTCCCCACAAAGGCTTTCTGCGGGAAAAGGGAAATGCTCTATCACAGCAAGAAAGCAGGGACATTAGTGATATATCTGCCTTTTAAGTGCTGGAGCTGGTTATTAGCATCTCCTTGGAAATTTAGGTGGAGAGTAGGACTTTCCTCTGCCATGGAAAAGGAACCATCAGGGAAAACAGGTCTCTCCTGCATTTTTTCCTGGGAGAAGTAAGGTTTCCACAGGAGAAACATCAGTCAAGTCCTTATAAAGATGTAAGTTAAGTCACAATACTGCCTAGGTCCTCAAATCCCTCTTTCCTGCAGATGACCAGTATTCAAACAATTCAGAATCTGATGATACCTGTTCTTCGATGTGGAATGCAGCTGACAGGGCTGCCTGAGAGCACAGGCAGATGGGATGGCAATGGGCTGATAGTACAGGATCAGCTAGGTATGGGAATTTGTGCATGCAGGCTTGGAGTTACAGGTCCCCATTCTCTCTTGGGGATAACATGGGAATATACCTCCCTCCTAGCAGAAAGAAGCTGGCTTGAAAATACAGGTTTCTGGAGAGGAAGAGAGTGACAGAGATCTCCAAGAAGGCTGAGACAGAGACAAGAGGTCTAGGATTTAGAAGTGTTTTGGATTAAAGAGAACTTGAAATAGGATGCTTGAGAGTAGAATAAGCTGAAGAAAGAACTGGCTTGAAGAGAAGGACAGAACAAGGAGGGAGGACATGGGAAATGTGGAAGGAGGAATTCAGTACAGGGTAGCACACTAGCATCAAACAAAGAGGCAAGTAGTGCTTGTGGGGAGTGGGTATGGAAGAACATAAGTGGAGTAGAGCAGCATTGCTGGCAATATGACAACAATGCCTTGATGCTCAAATACAGAAGCCTTTCTGGAAAAGAAAGGGACAAACTGACACCACGAAACACACACCTACACACACACCAGTGGAAAGCTATCCACTGGCAGAAACATACCTATGGATAAGCCATAAAGAAGGATGCTTTGCTAGATGACTTTTAATGCCATAATTAATGACTGTTCTTAAGTGATATGAACTATTGTGAGAAGTCTAGGGTCTCCTGGCCAAGCATATCGCATCAGCTCTACAGGCACAGAACGGACTTTTTCAGAATCCGAGACTGTTCAGTTACTGGCTTCTGAACTGGAGTTCACTTAAAAACAAAACAAAAACACAACACAAGCACACCCCTTCCCCCCCTTAAAACACTCAAAACCAAATAAAAATCCTAAAGAAACCCTAGTGGGTTTATTTGTTTTAAAAAGTGACAGACTAGCTGTATTATTTTCCTTATAACAAGAAACAAATATATGCTTTTCAAGTCTCATGCTATAAGCATTAGCTTACATCATCTATGCAGCCTACAGTGTGCATGGTGGAAGATCATAAATAGTTTATCAACTCTTGTTTTTTGAAAGCTGTCAAGATGGATGCGTTAGCCCAAAGTACTCAGTCTAAACAGACCTGACTTTTGCTTCTAATACAAATCATGTTAAGATCAAGTCCATGTTTGGCTAGAAGCAGAAACAAGTGACACTTGGAAATGGAGAAAGGGGTGGCTTTGAAAATTTTAGACTGGGATTTTCAAAGTTACAGTGAGGATTTAGATGCACCATCCCATTAATTTTAATGACTATCTAAATTCCCTAGTAGGCTTTGAATAACCTCAAAGTTAAATTCTTGTTATTTTTTGATATTTCCTTTACTTGACCCAGGTTTGCCCCTTCACAGAGAAAAGGAGGAGGTGAAAAAGTGTTCTGTGCTTTGTGCTCAGAAACAAGCTCAGCAGAGACTTCTCTGCCTAAGTTTGCTGCAGTCATTGTCATGGGCTGCCTTCTCTCTGAAACACTCATCTCAAGCCCCCTGAATGCTATTTGTTTGCCATGTTGCTGACAGAGATTGCACAGATCACTTGAGAGAAGACAATAAATCATAACTATATGACAAGCTGCTTCTGGCAGCAAGTCCCTCTTGTCCTGTTTCTGGAACCTTTTGGACCTTGTTTTATGCATTTTTGTGGTCTGAAATATTCTATAAATCTCTTTGAACCTTTCAGAGCCAACCTTTGTATCCGAGTCACACAGTTCTGCATTACCTATTGGACTGGGAAGGTCCAGAGCTGAACACTCACTTTTAGCTTGGCTATAGTTACAGTAACATTTCACTAGCTGGCTCCTCATTAATTTTTTTATGGTGAAAAAAAATACTTGAGCAACTACAGAAGATGCACAAAGAGCAGACACAAAGCTTCAAGCTCAGCACCTTTCCATCCACAAAAACATCCCCCCAGTATTAAAAAAAATTATTTTAAAAAAATTATTCCTCAAAGAAATGTAAACAAAACATGAGAGCACTGCGAAGCAATGACACTCAAATAGAAAAATCATACTCAATACCCTAAAACCAAAATGAAAGCTACCGCAAGTTCTACCTGATAACATTTCTCAAATGCTTCTTAACACTTGCATATACACTTCAGAACCAACAATAAGTTAATTTCAGTAGACTGTTTACTCAATAATTGAAACAGGTGAAACACATGGTTAATATACTGTTTATTCACATTCTATAAGGTATATTTAATGTCAGAGCCATTTGAAAAAGTCTTATTCAATTCCATAATATTGAACAGTATATTAGTTACATTTCATAATTTTTTCTTCTGTATTAATGATATAAGGAAATGCATAAACATAAAAATGGATATAAAAAGACCTACAAGTTTAAAAATCCAAGGCAACCACAGAACAACTGTCAAGGGTGGCTGGCTGGGTGTCATTAGGGCTTCCAGGCCCTAATGAACCAAAGCTGACTATTTGCAAAATGCTTTCAGTTGAGCATAGGAAAACCCTTAGAGACAAGGAAAAGGATTTTGTTCCTGAGTAAATACAGCTAGATACCAATTCACATCAGCTTCTGTCTCCCTCCTTATGAAGGGTTTAATTTAGAAATCATTGTAAAATAAAATAATACCTTTATTTAAATTGTTAAAGCTGCAGGAAAGTGGTACTTCTCATTTCAATAAAGACTACCATGCAACTGGTTTTCCCTGGAAATGAACTGTTTTTCCAGCCAGATACTTTATCAGGGTGAACGCTGCCCTGGCTGCACAGACATCTGATATACTGGCAGGTAAAATAATTCTCTAGAAGACAGTGCTACCTACACAGCCAGAAGACCTCTACATGTGTGGATTAACTCAGTAGCAACTCCACTGCACATATGTTCAACTCATTAGCTCAACAGAAGAAATTAAATTCCTAAATTTTGTTTAGATCAATAAAATACAAAGTGTATGCTTACTATATATATATATATTCATAATTCTGCAATACACTTCCAAAAAAATTACTTCTGAAAGCAGACACTGAAATGTAAAAAAACAACCCACAATTCTAAGGCCCAGAGAGGTTTTAGCTACAGTATTTTCCAAGACAATGCTTTTCCTCACCCCAATGCAACAAATAATCCAGAGTTGTCACTCCTGCATCTGAGGTCTGTCTACCTCAGAAGTCTTAAATATATGAAAAATCACTATGGCAAGGGAATTAAAGTAATGATGCCACTTTAGCTAAGAGTTTTAAGGTTATAAATTAACTAGCACTGACTTCTATTAATTGATATTTTAGGACTTGCTAAGAACATTGCCTTTAGTCTAGAAGTGGCACTAGGGTAACTTGAGCTTCCAAAGGAGCAAACTTCCAAACAGCTGTTTGAGGGCACAGTTGAGGCCATGGTGAACGCGCACGTGTCCCTTGTAACAGAAGGCATCAACAGCTTGGTTATTAAAACACCTCAAGGAACAGTGAATGCTTCTGAGAGGGAAGGGAGCGGCTCAAATCAGGCAAGAGACACCACCACAATGAGACAAATCACCTTTAGAATCTTAACCCAAAGCTTGCTGTGCAGTTTCCAAAGTGAAGGGCTCTGCACTTTGCGCTGACACAGTTCTGGAGAAACCCGTCTTCCCTGCTACGATGACATCCTTCTCTTAAAGTAGCATTGGGTCTCAGCTCTGTCTGACTGTGCTCTGGCAGCTGATAGGATAGGGAAATTTTAAGCATTGTTCTATTGTAGCAGTCCTTCACAGTACATGTTCTAGATGTTAACCCGAAATGAAAACAGCTGAGAAAACTCCCTTTTCATACGACAGAAGTGTAAAGCTTTTGCTGCTAATTACTTTTTCTTATATGGAATGAAGTTGGCTGAAAACCCCCCTGAACTTGAGTCAGGAAGCCGCAGCTTTCATTACTGGAGGAGTCATTTACAGGAAGAAACGAGCTCAAACAGCTCATACACTCCCCAGAGGCAGCCTGGGCTTATGTCACCCGAAGAAGAGGGAAGTAGGGCCAATGAAAACCACTGTGGCCATTAACACCTTCTCTTGTTTTTAAAAGCTCTGTCTTCTGAAAGATAGGTCCACAGATGTTCAAATCCTAGTCAAGGCTTTCCGCCAGTCCCTGTTGAGCATGGCAAGAGAAGTAATGGGATCACATTTTAATCTCACAGTACCTCCTCTCTGGCTGGCAAAAGGGAATAAAAGTTCTTTCCATGGTCACAATCCCAAGTACCAACAGTAGCTTGCAGCTGCACAAGGGTCATTCATCCTTGCGTCCAGTTCTCAATGTCAGCCTCTTCCTGCAGTTCGGCCCCTGTACTAGTTCTTTGTCCCGCACCCTTTCCACAGCTGTAAGCCAGGGAAATTCAGGTCCTGCATTTCTCAGGCTCCAGGACACACCATCCCAGGGATACTTCAGCATTTAGTGAGCTGCCTTCTCCTTTGACAGGTGTATCCCCAGAAAGGTCAGTTTTGACTAGAGTAAAAGTATCCTACATATGCTTCTGATTAGCACCCACTCCATTGTCCCAATACATTCCCTGTATTGCTTTATGCTGTGTTACACAGGGTCAGCTTCTAGATCTACATACAACATAACATAATCATCAATGACAGGGCACAAAGCCCCAGAGCAACACTGAAAGGGAGGCCCATGCTGCTCAGATCAGGTATCCGCAAACAGCTGTTAGGTTGTCTCTGGTTTTGACTTTATCTTGCCAATTTGTTTATTCTTCCTCTAAGAACCAGCACAGCCAGAATGGCCACAAGGCATTTCCAAGAAATGTGTCCACGTTGCTGTCTCCCTGATGCTCAGTGCCTGCTGGTGTGTCCTGAAAATGCTCTGGGATATGCCAGCCACTGAAAAACCAAAATAATTGTTGTTACCCACAAGCCACAATGGATGAGATCCTATGGGTCAGCGCCAGTGCTAATGGTTGTGCTGAGAGTGTCTGTGGGCTTGTTTCCTGCAGATGTGCATGGAGTTAAGGCTCAAACACTCCTTGCAGCAGAAGGAAGTGGGCAAAGTCCTCAATCTTCAGATAAGACTGGGACACCTCATCTCCTACAGAAGCCATGTTCAGTGTCCAAAGGCCTTCAAAGGTGTTGGGACACAACCTTTTCTGCCACACTGAGTGCCCTTCAGCCCTGCTGTCTGCCTTGGCAACAACAAACAAACTGGCCTTAGCGGGTTGGCTTTTCCCTCCTCATTTAGCACCATGTTGTCTGACGTCTGCTGAGAGAGGCCATCTCACACACAAGGGTCAAACTTTACCTAAACCTTCACTAGCTGAGTTTATACTGGGGAAAGGCTATTGTGAAACTGCTCCCTAACTTCAGGCATGTTAGCCCCAAGTGAACCAGCACAGCTTATGTTCTGCCTTAGGGTGCACCAGCTACATGTTGCCCAAAAGGAACCATGAATTAAATGACCTGTAACACAGATGTGCTCACCTTCTCAATTTCTATACCACAGATGGGAAATCTAAGGCACCACACAATTCTGGGACTAGCCCTAGGTCTTTCAGAAAGAAGAGATGCACCCACCCTTGCAGATTCCTGCCCTGTCCTGTACATTGTCAGTGCTGCCTCCACTAACTTCACACACAAAAGCCAGAAACCACAGATCATCTGTGGAAATGGAAGCACTAAAAAATGAAGTGAACCCATCTGAAAGCAGGAAGGGGACCAAGGCCAGCTTGAAAAGCAAGTTCAAAAGAGTCACCGGGGGGAGGATTAACACAAGAGATTGAAGCAGGTGATCTAACTCCAACTGGGCTACAGGGCTAGCCAATCTCACTATCCATCAAGTGATACCTCTGCAGTGGGGAAGACTTTCCTTTCTTTTCTGGGCTGTGGTACTCAGCTGCCCCTGCATTTTGCAGGTGCACTCAGCTGAGACTTGTCCCAGAGGCTTGCATTCAGAGTGCATAAAAGCTTATGCCTCCCTCTGTGCCCATGTGTCACAACAGTGTCAACCCATGTCACCGATCAGAAGTAAACTACAACCAGGCTATTGCACAGCCTTTTAGCATGGTTCTGGCCTGCAATCTGCTGAAAGGAGGCTTAAAAACATGTCTGAATGAGGGACCTATAAAGGAAAGCAAGGGTTGAATACACGCTTTATAACTTAGCATTTGAAATATTTCATCTGTAAAGCAGGGTTCTTGAAAAGAGTGCATTTAACTTTCTCAACACTGACATTTCTCTAAACTTCTCCAGCCTAAAATGCTTCTTCTAGCCCTACCCAAGCACGACCAGAATCATAATTTGGTTTGTAGCCTTTTCCCTTCATAGTATAACATCAGACTGTAACATAGGGGCATTGGACCTCCTGTAACAAACCAGCTGGTGACTGTTTTTATTTGCCAGGCCCACTCCCTCCCTTTTTTTTTTTCTCCCCATTTTTTTTAGATAATTCAGTCACCAAGTTAGAACAGGTGGTTCAGAGAATTTCTTAACAGTCAAAAAAAAATACTACTAAAAATGATGAAATGCCCTTGGCTGTGTCCTGTCAAACTAAATCCAAGCTTCAATCAGTTTTCAACAAGTCTCTGAGAACACATTCAATTAATACGAAATCAAACAGAAAGGGACATTTTCCTGGAGCCAATCAATCAGTTTTGCTGAGGGTAAATCACACCCAGCTCTAACCCACAGCCATGCTCTCCAGCCAGCACAGCTAACATGGGATCACACAACTGAACGCACACATGTAAATGCATTATCTCCCACTAGGCCATTCAGTAATGGTGTTTATATAAAATTCTGGTTACACAACAGCTGCCTTCAAGAAAGAAAAGGCTGAATGTAAATAGTCTAAAGGCAACTTTAGTCTGGGACTTACACTTGAAGAATCTATTCTTTGTTCATAAAGAAAAAAGGTGACTGATGTGCTAAACTAGAACACAGCAAATTTAACTTGTTAAATAGTTAGAGGGGAAGATGGGCTTCTTCTGGGGTATAACACAACCCTCTACAATGAGAAACATATTATACATCTCTTTGCCAACCTGAATTTTACCTAAACTTAGGCACCATCACTTGCAGAATATGAGGCATAGATCCAGTTTCTTTCTGAGTAAGGATGTAACTTACATGCAGATACATGAGCAAGAGGAGAGGAGATAAATATACCACATAATAGAAGGCAGAGGAGGCACATGGAGCAGGGGATGGTGCTGGACAGTCAGGGCTGAGGGAAGGAGACACTAACACAAGAAATGAAATTACAAGCTAGCTCTTACATTGCAAGGGTCAGCATGCTTGTAAGATGAATGCATCCAAGCCAATGCCTACCCCCCTGTGCATGCTCCACAAACACCTTCTTCCCACTTGACTCCATCCCCCAAAACACACAGATGAAGAAGGACAATTTGGATGAAAATAAGCACAGCACATGGTAAGGCAGAGGGCCTCAGCCCCTCACAACCCAAGAACACCAGCATCCTGCTTCCTGCCATCCTCATACAATCCACAACAGCCACTGCGCAAACCCAAAGCCACCTGCGGAAGGGCGTACTTTATGAAGTGAAGGAAGCCTTCACAAGTCCCCAAGCTGAGTAGAGAAAGCCAGTCCCAGCAGGAAAGGTTACCACATTCCAGGACCTCCAAATGCAAGTGAGCAGACCAGAAGGGCATGTGCATGCGCTTGGGACTGCAGGTCTGGAAAACCTCTCCCCACAGAGGTCCCCATGCTGAGGGCAGGGGAAGGTATCCTACCCCTTCCCACCACGTGTGTGGGCCAGAACAAGGCAAGGAGACAGACACCTTTAACCACCCAGCCGCCCTAACAGCCAGCCATGTGCGGAAGGGCAATTAAATTCCTCATTAGCTGTAATTAGCAGGCACCTGACACCCCTTAACAGAAGCTCAGCAGCAGAGGGGCCTCTGCCTGACAGGCCAGTGGGAAGCCAGTTTTTGTGGCCTTTTTTATCAGCCTCTGTTTCTCCCAGCTCCCCACAACTGTGCTGGAGCCTCACCAGGGGCAGCACCTGTGAGCATGAGTCTGATCCACAGCCCTCTGGAGTCAGCCAGGAAGCCCTCCAGATTTCAGCAGTCTATGGGTCAGACCTTCCCCGAATAGGCTGGAAATAGCCCCAAAGAGATACGCCATGGACAGAGCTGCAGCCACAAGCTCAAGCAGCTCTTGAAGCCAGGGCTGCATGCCACTAACTGATCCATGAGAAGCTCCTGTTAATCATCCCACCCCTCCTGCTTCGTGCTTCTGCCCTCTACAAATGTGCAACTCAAGTTCTACAAAAGTCTCCTTCCCTGAGTGAGGTCTCTTGCCAAACCTCTTACTCAGATGAAATCTTCAAGCAGGAGGAACATCACCTCATACGCCCAAGGCAGATAAAGGGTTAACCTGCGCACGAAGACCTGCCAACACTCTTCCCTGTAGTCAGACACGTTATCCATTGCACTGCTGGTCCTCAGTGAATCAAATGAGTCAGACAATATCATCTTTCCAACTTCATAGCCAAAAGGAAGGGGGTCCCTAAGTCGGCTACTGACCTTTTGGTACAGCCTGGTTCCTTTAGCACACGTGGGTGGCAAACTGCTTTGTCTTCACAGAGCTGTTAATGTGTGTGGTCTAAAGGACTTTGATTATTTTCAAGGCAAAATAATCCTGGTTATGGGGGAAACCAAGAAGCAGGGAACAATCAAAGAGAAGAGAGGAAAAATCTTGCAAATACATACTCCTGTTCTTGCTTCACTTTGAATTGGTTTGAAATTGGGCTTTGCTGACTGGGTGCAAGACTATGGGCTGATGCTGTTCATCAGTTAGTATTGTACTATTTATCCCTGTGATTTCCATGCTCTTACCAGGCAGGAGAACATGTAAGCAGGAGCAGGTGACAGGGCGGACAGGCATGCTGGGTGGCTGCACCAGAAGTGTTTGGACAATGTTTGTTGAACAGTCAGTAAGACACGTGTTCACTCTGCTATTTTTTTTGCTTGGCAAAGGCTTTGGATCATGTTGAAAGCTTGTCCTATCAGCTGCCAACATGTTTGTTGTATGTCCACATCCTTTGATTAGTACTTAAGCACCTTGCCTTCAGCTTGCTGCACATGAACAGCCTACAAGCCTTAATGCATTTATCTTCACAGATAAATGTGAAGGAAGGGAATAGCCCCCAACTCCCTTGAACAGAGCAGATCTTTTGATGCAGGTCTCTTAAATCCTAGGCTAGCCATTAAATCCCTCTGACATATAGTGGTCTCCAGCTTGTTCTTTAGGTCATTCATTATTTACAGTATGTGCCTGGCTGTATGGTATTTCACTACCTCTGGAGGAGGATGGCAAATGCAAAGATTCAGGGATCTCTGTGTCCTCCGTAGCCTCAGAGACACTCCGGTGCTTCAGACCCTTTGGAGCTAATCCCATGCTTTTTTAACACATTTGTAGAGTTCTTCTTTGTAAGAGGAGCAATTTTCATTTTGTTACCATCTTATTCAGCCTGCAAGGTAAACGTAAAGGAAAGCTTACAGAAAGCAAAATACCATAAAAAAAAAAAGTTACATTATTTCTAGGTCAAATTTAATCTCCAGTTGTGGTTCTTGCTGTGACTCCTGGAGAGTAAAAAGCCCTTCACAAGCAAGTCAGCACTTCTTGTGAAGGTACCTACCAGTCTGAGCAAAGCTCTAAGTAGTCTGAGCAAAGCTCTAAGTAGTCTGAGTGCTCCGATTCCCATATTGCAAAGCTATCATAAACTCTCAAATTGTTTTTTGGAGTGTGTGTGCATGGCTTTCCACTGCATCCTCTCTAATTTTTTAGTTTCTTTAAAAGTAAGGCCTGTTTCAAAATGTCCCCAACAAAGTTTTGGAAGGGGAGGCAGTATCTTTTATTAGCCTAAATGACATAGCTGGGTAAACTAGACAAGTCTACAATTACTGAAGACTTTTGCCTAATGAAAGACACTACATTTCTTTGGCGTCCTTGCCTGGCTTATAGCCTTAAACCACCTCACATTCAGCAATTCTTACACCACAAAGAAAGCATAGAAATCTTAGAAAGGCTGGACATTTTATCTGTACTGCCACAGAACAGCATGATTATGAGGACTGCTCTGCCTGGGCTGGTTTGTTGTTGCAGGATAGCTCACCAGGACTAGGCAGCTTCTATTTCTTTAACATAAATCACCACTAAAACCATTTGTTTGGGTTCAAAACCAACAATGGCATACTTGAATTGCAATAAATTAATTACATAGGGCAGCAGAAAGAATCACCAAAAAGTACATTAAGTCAAGGAGGATTTAGTAAATGTTTTGATAAGGTGTTGTAACAGCACAAGGTAGTTACTTTTAAGCTAAATCTCTAATCTCTGTCTTGTTACAGATATTGGGTGAGCACCCTCTGCCTCTTCCTAATTTGTCTTCTTGGCATTCTTTGAAAGTTAGGATTGGGGTAAAACATCTTTCCATCTTCAGGCAGCTTTTAAGAACAGCTGCCCAGGATGTACAGTGGTTACCTGAGCTGAGACCCTGCAGTTCTCTTTCCCAGCAGTACCTGGGGAAAAACCTAATGCCAAACTATTGCATGTATGGAGAAAAAAAAAACATATCAGGAAAGCATCACTCCTAAAGAGAATGAGACAGACTGTAAATCTATCTAGCTCAGCCTCCCCTACAGCTGGGAAGGTCCCTCGCTTCAGATTCCCTCCATCCGTCTTTTGAGCAGCAGCCTGTCACCAGAGAAAGCTGTTGACAGATGGCCCCGATTCACATAGCCGTGCAGGAAACCTAGACAGCCCACTGTCACTGTGCAGAATTCATCTCATAGACAGGCACCTTTGCCTACTAGTGTCTACAGTTTAGTACACTGAAGTCTCACCACCATTGTAGACACATTTTATTAATCTAGGTTAAAAAAAATAGCAGAAATAGTACCAGGCACTCTCTGCCTTGTTCAGTATTGCTACTGGCAGCTGCTTGTGCCAGAGGGATGGGAATGGTTTGTTCTTTTCCTCAAAAAAACAGACTTCAGAGAAGGTCATAAAGTCATAATCAGAGTAGATCTGCCCTGTGGTCCTTCTCGCCCAGCAGCTCGTTCCCAAGAGCAGTATGGACTTGGCAAAGCAGCTGTAGAATAATCTCTCAGTATATCCCAGTCAGTAATAAGTATTTCTCTACCTGCTCCCATAACCATCTCAGCAAACTTGTATGGATACAGACCTGCCCACTGCAGGTACCCTGACAGCAGTGTAAGGGAACACATACTGACATTTCTGTTCTGAACAGCAAGGGAGGTAAGTTCTAGCAGTACAAAAGGCATCACACTCTCACCACTAAAGCTGAGGTGATGTAACTATTCTGGCTTAAACACAAAATTACATCTTTGCAGCGTTATACTGACCAAAATTTATGAGGAGACCAGGATATAGAATGTGGTCAAATAAACTAATAGTACAATTAGTAAAAAAATTATACTCTGCATTAAGTATTTACATGCTGCCCTAACCCCCACATTCTTAGACCTATTAAGGAAAGAATGTTACTTTACAGTTAAAGAAAGATACTAGGAGATACAAAAAGCTATTTCAGACATTAAATGAAAGCATTCCTGAATGGTGAAAACCATTGTGCACAGAAAGGGCACAGAGAAGGAGCCTTTGAGAAACCTGAATAAGAAAATAAATCTCCCTTTATTTGCCTTGGAGAGACTTTTTTATGTCAACTCAACATTTCTTTGAAACCTTTACCATCAAGTTGCATAGTGGAAAAGGGAAATAGGTGTTTATTTATCAATAGAGAATCACAGGCCAGTCTCTGCTCAGGACAGGATCTGTCCTCTTTACAGCTGCTCTGATGGCAAATACATCTCCTAATCCCAGATAACAGTATTTCCCACAATAAGGAGCCCCAGCATCAGCATGGAAACCCCATCTGGATCTGGGGCACCCAGAGGGACAAAATGAAAATATTTACAGCAACAGTCAAATCGGCTTGAAATTGCATTTGTCGTATTCTTTTCTTTATTAACATAGGAATATCTACTTTTTTTTCCTATTCCTCACCCCAGGATATTGGGGAAAATTACCTTGTTTCCTAAATCAGTGAATGGCAAAAAGAGCATTTGGTGTTGAAACTGAGCTTGTAATGCAAAGGTTTTCTTATGAATATTTTCAGTGCCTTCCTGTAAATTTCTTGGTAATTTCATAATGTAAGAGTCACCCAACAAAAAAGCACTGAAAAATAGATTAACTCCTCAACTATCAGGGTGCTACAGTCTATGGCAAGTTCAGCATTTTCCTTTCTCACCCCCTAGCCCCAACCCCTGCCACAGTTTTCATACATGAAGCAAGCAGAAAAGCAAACTCCCTTCACAGTGGACTCTTCTCTGGGGTCTGAAGCCATGAGTGCATGAATCATGGGTGGGAGGTCTGGGCTACCAACGCCTGGTAGTGGGACATGGCTGGAACCTCACACAGGCTATTCTCAGATAACAAGTGATCTCTGGCATGAGCTGGATTTAGGCTGGTTCCTATTATAAAAAGAAAAAATCTGAGCCACTTGGTTACTGTGTTTGGATTTTCTTCAAATGTGTCCTTGCTGGCAGTGGATATGTTTCAACATGTACTCATTAACTAGCCTCCCTCCTCCTAAGGACTCAAACTTCTGAATGCATAATTTTCCTTTTACCCAGAAAATGTGATTTCCTATTGTCATGAGTGCCAGGATTTATTTTTAATGCTTTATCTCTCCCCAGTTAAGAGCTGTATATAGTAGATGAGGAAACTCAACCAGGTGAGTTTCCAAACCATCGAAAATGTCTTCTAGCACCCAGGAAGTTCTGGACTTTGCTCCTGGGGGTTACACTTGGAGCAGGTGTAGTGAGGGACCTGGAGAAATAAAAGGGCACAGCTGCAGCCTGTGGCCCAAAGCAGAGACTGCAAGCCGTTGCACTATTTGTACATCATGGGAGAGCAAATCCTGTCACCCCAATAGGTGCCAGCCCTCTTGAGACCTGGTCTTAGGTGACTTCAGATAGAAACCTCTGTGCTGAAGCAGCTTTCTCTGCCAGAAAAGTCCTGACCCATTTTCCCCACCATCACGAGCCTTAATGTCTTCAGCCAGCCTCTTGTTTTCAGAGACTGGTTTCAGGAAATCAAGATACTCAGCTTACAAACTCAAACATTTTTGTGCAGGTGATCTCTAAAATGAAAACTAAATACATCTCCCCTAAAATGACCTATTAATATTGATCCAGGCTCCAAGCAAATAAATGTATGTACTTCTACAATCTGGATGGCTAAATATTTCCAATTAAGAGCATTACGAACAATGCACAGCATGTTTGCTTTGGAGGGAGGCTAAGGATTTAAAGCTCCTGTTAGAAACATTAGCTGCTGTCACTAATATGACTTGATGACTTAAGCATTTATTTTTTCTGGGATTTTTTTTCTCCCATTCCCTCCAATTTTTCAATTAAAACTTAATTGCCTGCCGCTCACTCACTGCAGAAGTAATAGAGAGATTATAAGCTATCATAAAACCTTCTCTGATCTCATATTTCTCTCTGGCAACACAGAGAGGTCACTTCTAGTACCGGCCTACAGACTAAGCCACAATTTTATTGCGGTATTGTGGCCTAAACACTTGCTTTAGGAATGTGCATTGGGTGCTGGCTGGTGCTTCCATGTCCCACCTTTCTTCAGTTTTGCCTGACTGTCTTCTAGTGAGCTACACTAGTATCCAGCTCTTGAGGGACATACTTCTTGTACCTTCCTCTGACTTGGGTATGTTTTTCTGGTTTTAGGGCTTATTTCCATATGTTGAATCAAACAAGGGTCATCATTGTGTATGTGAGACTAGCGAAGAACAACAGAACTGCGTCCCAGCTGAGTAGCTGTCGAGTGGAGAGAAATTTCTGCAGAGATCATTACCTTGCTATTGAAAACAGGCTGAGAATGGACAGCACACCACCTTACCTGCTACAAGACAATAGCAGCCTAGTGCTATTGCATTCAATTCCTTAAATAAGCCTGTAGTTCCAAAATGAGCAAGGACTTGTTTAAGCTTGTAACCAGAGTAGTGGCTGGAGGGAAGCTATAAAGGGAGTTTGTATATATGTGCAATGATAGCAGCAAGAGAAGAGATTAGATAAACAGAAGATCATTTACAGCATCATGTGCCTCACAAAACCCTTCTGGCAGGAGATGTATTACATCCACTCCAAAACAATTAGCTGGCCTGACAAGCAGAGAATATTCACTGGGGGTAGGTAGCAAGGATGATTTGTCATTGAGATCCCTAGGCTATCAGAAGAGCAAAGGCCAGGGTTTTCCTGGACTCTTTTATGGACAGCTGTTTATTTTTAAGAATTAATTTATTCTTCCTGGTGTGTTTGGTGCAGTTGCCACACTAAAAGAGCTGGTGTGTCACACCCTTACGGGAAGAGCCAGGGAGAAAAATTGATGTGTTTTCTGTGGTTTTCTGAGTAGGGTGGAGCTCAGCAGCTTGGATCTACCTTGTGCAGGCAGAGCAACAGAGCCAGGGAACATAATCACAAACCTCTGAGCAGACACATGGGGCATAAGCTGCCATCCTCAACTAGGCTTTCACTCCCCTTGCTCCCAAAACAGACATAAATGCTCCTGAAAAATCACTTTATGCTGCTATAAATGCAGAGAATCATTCACCTGCAAGTATCTTTTCTCCTAAGATGCTGAACGTGGAACTGGCTCAAGGCTTTTCAATAAGAAGGAGAAAATTCCCCTTTCATCTGCAATTTCGAGGTGGCCAAATTTCACAGATGCAGCAGAGGTGGTCTTGAGGTAGAAGTGTAAGGAAGGAGTGGGGCTTTGAGGCCCCAGGAAATGTTTTGAGAGTAGCGCTTTGCTCCTTCAGCTCTCACCTATTTCGTTCAACTCTAAACGCAGCCCTGCTGAACTTTTGCTATTCTCACATGTTGGAATGGCCACGTACCTAGGAAAACTCCACCCAACAATCAACCGTTCAAACTATTTGGCAAAGTAACACAGTGAAGTACAGAGCTTGGTGAGTCTGTAGTGTCCTGGAGAAGATTGCAGACCTGCTGGCAGAGCTGTGGAGGCCTGGTGCCTATCACCCATGTGATGGTCCTTCCCACGGTTAGCTGCTGGCTGGGTAGAAGGAGTAGGTGAGGCACCATTTACCTGAACTACAGGTGCTCTGTATCTTTGTGAAAAATATTACTTGTCATCCCTTTTTACAGATAATAGACTGTTTTCATCCGGATCCTTTTGGAATTCCCAAGGATTGCCTTAATAGCTGGATGAAAAATGTTTGTAACCACTTTTCATATCTGACTGCTTCTCCTTATTTGAGCCTGGTCTCTTAGAGCTCATGGCATTGTGCCCATTTCTGATTGGGAGGCTGAAAGACTTTAAAAGGGGAAAAGTAAATAGCAGATAATAATAATAATATAACCTTTCTGCCAGGTGGTGTTAGCAGAAGGAACAGGCAGAGTCAAACAGTGTCTAGAATTTCCATTTAATATAACGAAAATGAATGGTTCTAGCCTCCAACTAATACCTTGCCCTCTAGACTTTTAGGAATGCAGATTGTAAATCCCTGATCACCCTTAATGCCTGTTATTTTCTGAGCCCAGAAATTATGTTACTCATCAACTGACTGAACTAAAACCCTTCTGAAAATTTCAGGCTTCTTAGTAAAAATCCCCCTAGTTCTCATCTGCCAGAGTCCAGTGCAACTTCCTTCAAACAGTCATAAGGCACCTTAGCTACTGTGTTTCCTATGGAGCTATGTCTTTCTTCCCTTGTAGGACACTCCAGCCACTACTACCATCTAGCAGAGACCATCTTATTAAAGGAGTAACTATAATTAAAAAAAGATCACATGCCACGTGCTTCCTTAAAACAGAGTTGTGACTTGTCCATGGTCATGATGCTGGACAATAAGGTAACCAACTACTGCAGCTGCCAGTCCCACCAGTCTCATTTAGGCTTCTCACTGTGCTCTGGAAGAGCCTGGCTAATAGATAGATGATAGAGAAAGCAAAATGTTGGCCACGAAAGGATGTGAAGATCTTGCTGCTTGGCTGGAGGACTGTGTTCCTGCACAAATCCATCTACTCAGCATCCTGGCAGAGGGACTTATGAGAGGTGTTTTCTCATATAAAAGAAATCCAACAGAGACTGCAGTGCTTGATGATGACCTCTTAAAGCCCAGTGGCATCCAGCAGTGGTACTGCAGTGTTTGACACACTACTATGATGGAGCAGAGCATGAGCACCCATCCTTGAGACGGCATTGCTACACACAAGAGTTTTATTTGGGAACCAGAAAGCTTCACTGTGGTTTGGGAAAGGATTTTCTTTCACTGTCCTCATTCCAGAGCTACTGGCAATCTTTTAGATAGACTGGATCCATGCCACAGCGTGCCTTGAAGATTTAGTCTGAAACTTATATTTGATTCTCATGAGGAAAGTTACCCAAATATGGCCTGTGTCTGCAGTGCAGCAGTTTTGAGTTTCTTTATCCAAAGTGCCTTCTCATCCCGACAAAAATGGAAAGGTAGCCCCGTCTACGTGTTAAATATCATGGGAAAAATTCTAAACTTTAGCTGCTTCCCTAATCTCCCACTGGGCAATATTTTTCAACAATTAATGAAATGACAAAAAAATCACTAACGGGCATAAAATCATACATGGAGTTTCAGATGGAAGGCTTTTCTTCTTCCCATGGTCCAAACTCACATTCAACATTTGTGATACTGAAAAAATATTACCCATGACACATCAATAGAAGAATGTGCAAAGAAACTGTCAGGAGAGACTGGGCTTTCCACCGTGGATGCCCACCTCCTGACTGTGAGCTTAATAGATCAAATCTGTTTCCAAAAGCAAAAGGCCACTTAATTGATTGCAAAGTTTTCAGATGCTTACTAAATTAAAGCACATCATTTATTTTAATATGAGACAGAGCAGACAAAGGTCCTGTTCTGCTAGATCAGCAGAGGAGCCAAAGCAGAAGCTGTCTCCTCACCAGATCAGGCTGTCACTGTCTTCTCTAATGGCCTAACCAGAGCTGACCTGCTTATCACATGCTGGGCTGTGTGCCTGGGTGAAAGATTCAGAAACCACTACAGGCAATCATAGAATCATGGAACGGTTTGAGTTAGAAGGGACCTTAAAGATCATCCAGTTCCAACCCCCCTGCCATGGGCATGGGCATCTTCTGCTAGACCAAGCTGCCCAGGGTGCCATCCAACCTGGCCTTGAACACCTCCAGGGATGGGGCAGCCACAGCTCCCCTGGGCAACCTGTGCCAGTACCGTATCACCCTCATTGAGAAGAATTTCTTCCTTATGTCTAGTCTAAATCTTCCCCTCTCCAATTTATAGCCATTAATCTAATATTTCTTTTGCCTCCATTGCCTCTGCAAAGCTATTGATGAGGTTCCTGTGTCCCCGCCACCCCCCTACCTGTGCCCATGAAGAGCATAACAATATTTGAGATATCTGTTTGAAATAAAATATCTGCCTTGGGCACTTGTTCATGTTTCTCAGTGTGGGGATCCTGTGGTTTGTAATGGGCATCTGCTGCTTCAGCTCAATGATGCCTCACCGAGGCTTATTGTATCAGAGTCAGTTATGAAACTGATTTGACTATTGTACTGTCTGAACACTTTTATAGCAGTAGTCTCAGAGGTGTGTTTGCTGAATTTTATGCATGTCTGTTTATTCCATTTAACAAAATTCACTGAAAACACTCATAAAAAGATCTTTGCCATTTTATGCCTTTGCAGCAGGACTGGCAAGTTAGAGACCAAAGATAATCAACTAAGGTATTTAAAAGAACATTAAAGGCTCGGTTTCTGAATTAAAGCCTGTGACCCTCATTTCCTCCACATTACAGTTGCCAGCAGACAGACATGGTTGTTGTGCTTCTCTCCCATCGACTGCAGAGGAGGAACTTTGCAGCATTTGGTACCTACTGACATTTTCAGGGGGGCTTCATGCCCAGGCAAACAGCGTTGCTGGTGAGACAGAAGGCAATGCAAGCCTTCTTCTTGTATATTGCTTCAGCTGTATTTGTGAGGCTACGAGTGATCAAAACCTACCGGATGAAATGAGATTTTAAAAGATGAATACTAGTTTGCTGCCGTAGGCAGAGTTCCTAAAAAGAGTTTTAGGCATCCAAGTCCTATTTTCTATAGATTATCCAGAACTTAAAAATAGTAGCTTCTGGGAAGTAACAAAAAAATCTACTTCTGGAGCAGCAAAAGTTTGGGTAAGGAGTTCAGACCATTGGGAAAAACCCCTTTCCCTTGGAGGAAAAGGAAAACCCAGACACCTCACTGATTTCAGAACAGAGGCTAAGTAGTCCACATTTCTTTGGAGGCTCATTCAGGCCTTTAATTTATACAGCCACACTTAACCATACATGGCAGATGTGCCTCCTTGGTAAACTCTTCTCCTTCTTGACCTTTCAAGTGCAGGATCTCACCTACCTTGACAACTCTGAGTGATGTTCATAGAAGAACTACCCTTGAAATGCCAAACAGATGTGAAAATGCATCTGAGAAGGAATGTATGGGTGGTACCCATCTGTCATCACCCCTTTCACCATCTCATCTCCCCTTTTATCTGGTGCCCACCCCTGCCAAACTACAGGCAGGGGAGCAAGGTGAAAAGCGAGACAAAGTCCTGCTTAACCTAACCTCTGTTTTTACACTGTGAGCACTCTACTGGTCTTTACCTGGCTGTGTGAAATTCAGCTTTGCTTCACTGAATGTTTACTTTAAGGTGGAATTGTAGTGCTTAGGTGTTTTGGGCAGGCTCCTATTGGAAATCTGGTCTACCTTAAAATAGAGCATAAAGATATGAAATCACAGAAGTCATTTGTACTTACACAGAAAAAACACAGTCCCCACTGCCACCCACATGTGTAGCCAGTCAAAGAGGCTACCTTTATGCTTAGCTGACACTTTTTTTTCATTTTCTTTTTCCCAAACTGCTCTGAAAAAAAGATCAACACTTTTAAACAAGCAGGGTTTTTTTGTTAGTGGAAAATGCTTTTTTTTTTCCTTTTTCCCCTCAAACTGATGATTTTCCTGAGAGATTTTTTTATAATGAAAAGGTTTTTCTGGCAAAATGTACACAGCCCATGTTATCATGATTATCAGAACTTTGATTGATGGAAATATAAATGCAGGTAAAAAATATTAAGCAGTATATGACTAGTTTCTAGTTAAAAAAACCCAACACATTCCCTCCAAAAAAGTACAAGAAATCTGCAGAAGATCCCTAAGGATTTTCTAAATATACACAGATACAGTCAAAATACTCAGAAGAAGTTAAAAATAAGATCACTCTAAAACCAACAGAGTGACACCATCTCCAGCTTCTTTTAAGAGGCTTTTTTTCTTTCCTTAAACCTTTTTTTCCTACATGGCAAATTCCACTTTATATGGGTAATTGAATAGCTACATTAACCAAGACTCTCCTACAATCTTCTAAAATTATAGGCATTTTCCTGCAAATGCTTTGAAAGTTTCTGATTTCCAGTGCTTTCAAAACAAAGACCAATTGTCTCTATCCTGTTCTTCAATGCCACATGGGACACAAAGCATACACTTGTTGGCCATATGAAAAAGAGAGGACATGATTTGCTTCTTGACTGTGTCAGAATAGCTCTGCTGCCTGTGGTAAAATCACTCCTAAATTTCTACCACCAAAAAGAAAGACTTAAACTCTTTTTATCACAGTGTGATTTGATCT
This sequence comes from Clamator glandarius, assembly GCA_033459285.1. Taxonomy (NCBI): domain Eukaryota; kingdom Metazoa; phylum Chordata; class Aves; order Cuculiformes; family Cuculidae; genus Clamator; species Clamator glandarius. The sequence goes on along the minus strand of JAUNZM010000677.1, from coordinate 575,670 downwards.
TATGTAGAAGTCCACAGAGTCACTATGGGGATTTGAATCGCTTCGGTGTCATCTTCCCAGAGGATCTGCTACCAGTGGATCTGTTAACAAGGAATTGTGCCCACCCTGCTCCGAGGCTGGGTCCTGAAGATGTGGCTATGAAAGTGCACAGCTTTCTACTCAGAGACGAGCTGTACATAGATGTGAAAATGGTGAGAAGATCCCTCAAAGCAGCTGAGGGACTGACTGGGTGCTATGTAGGTGGCAAGTTTCCATCACCCATCACAACACTGTAATCACTGCCAGTACAGGGGAGGTCCCAAGAGCAGCAGACACGTTGCACCAGAGCTGATGGAACATTGCATGGTTGTGAGTCCAGCCAAGCTTTCAGATGTCAGATCCTTAGAGATCCAGCAGGGATTTGGGGAACAGGGCTAGGTAACAAGTGAGATTCTTCAGGGCAGTGATTCTCCAAGGATTCTCCCTTTGCCTTGGACAAAGAGCTGGCACCTTCCATCACTTCCTACAGACAGGAATGAATAGCAGGAGGGCAGTACTGATGTCTGAGGCCCCAGTACCTCCAGTGAGACACTTATGGGAAGATGGTGATTCCTAGCTCCTGTTACCTGTCAAAGCCTGAATGCTTTTGGAGCCAGGATCCCCATCACACACGTAGACAGGACACTACCAAAGAATCCTTTGAAAAAACAGTGCTTGCCCCCATGCGCTGGGATTCTGTCCACTCTGATCACCTCTCTCTAAGCAGGAGAAACACAGCGTGGCTGCCCAGGAAAGCTTCATTTCTGCTTCCTTGTCACTACAAACCATAATTACAAGTCAGTAGCAAAGACTGTTGATAAAAATAAACAAAGCAAATCATTACTTAATAAGAATGGACTGGATATGGTCTCAGTGTAGGGGAATTTTTGAAAGAAGCTTTACTTTAGGTAATAATATGTGATGTATTTCTTTTTCAAGAGAAAGAGGCTTTTGGCATTCTTTGGCTCTTAATTTGCCTGAAACCTGAGCTGGGTTGATACGGATCTTTTCATTATTGTCCTCTGCTGACCTGGACAAAGCATTGTGAGAAGGCTTCAAATCAATCATTCCATCGCTTTGACTGAGTGCTCACCTGTTCAAAGGTTTGGTTTTGGTTGGTTTATTTTTTTGAAAAACTTGCAAGCAAGCAGAAAGATAGAATATTTTCTACCGTCAGTAAGTCCTTTCAAGCAGCTGTTGTAAGACTGGGAGAAACACTTGTTCTGCTCACTGATCCCAAAGCCCAGAGTCAAATTCCCAGAGACAATAATAATTTAAACCAGAACAAAACAAATGAAAAAAAAAGAAACAAAACCAAAAAAAAAAACCCCAAAATCATGACTTGGTTGATTGCATTGGAATGAATTTGACCAACAGATGGCAGCTATGAAAAGTAAGACAGATCATTTTCCCAGCCATGTAAACTGAATGAAAGCACTATAACACATCTGCCCCGTAAAAATGTTATTAGTCCTGCTCTTGAGACAAGTCATATAAAAAAGCCATTTTCAAGTCAATTGAGTTTGGCCTCAATGCAGTAGAAAATGCTCTGCATGGATATTCATCACCATACTACAGTGTTCCCTGATCAGCCTGTGACTTTGCAGCTTCCAGGGCACACAGGTTTTATTTCCACTATAGACAATCTTTTGGTATTCAAAGAGTCAGGATACAAATGGAGGGGAAGGTGTAAATGCAGGAATGTGCAAGGATTGTTCTGCCAGAGGACATGCAGAGGGCTGGAAAGATCCCAGGAATAATAAAAGCACCAACACACAAATGTCAAAGCCTCAGGAGGAGATATAAAATGGCCTACCAGACTGCTTTGTTAGAGGCCAGCACTCAGCCTGGGGACTGAGGAGAGGAGCATCCCTGTCCTACAGCACAGGCACCTGACCACCAAGTGTGCATTTGGACATGGGCACACAAACCTGTCCTCTGAATAGACTTAAACAAATACAACAAACACTTCCAAGTACCTGGGCAGAATTAAATGTGACCAGAAGCTAGAGTGGCCAAACAACTGCAGTAGACATGTAAGCCTTTCTGATGAAAGCCTCCATTCAGGTGATAAATTTTAACTGAAAAAATTCTAAATCTGTACAAGATTTTAAAAAAAATATTGAACAACTTCTATGTAAAGTAGTAATTTTTTTATCAAAGATAGTTTAATTTTGAACTGAGAAACTGTTCTTTGTTGATAGCAATATTTCTGAGCATAGGTAGTGGAAGAGGAAAAGGCAAGTAAGAAAACCTTCCTATACTTTGTCATTTTTAAGTGGGCAGTCCTTCTGGTCTGCTGCCTTCCAAAGGGATGCTTCAGCCAAGAAAGATACGAGGAGCAAAGAAGAGGTAGAACTTGTGTAGCAGGAAGAGAAGCTCTATTCTGATCTGCATTAGATCATAGAATCATAGAATAACCAGGTTGGAAGAGACCCACCGGGTCATCAAGTCCAACCATTACTCTCAAACACTAAACCATGCCTTTTAGCACCTCATCCACCCGTGCCTTAAACACCTCCAGGGAAGGTGAATCAACCACTTCCATGGGTACCCTGTTCCAGTGCCCAATGTAAGGATCAAACATGAGGCAAAAAAGAAAAATCTGCTTTTGGTGCCCTCAGGTTTTCTTGTGAGCTCAGATACTGGCACATTCAGACACCGAGGAACCCACTCAAACTCTGAATGCCGCAATATCCTTTCTTCAAATGCGAACAACATGCAAATTTGCTCCACTCAGACATCTTCATAGGGTAGCCCCTGTGAGAACATAGGAAGCAAAGAAAGACCATGGAAATGAAAACAGTGCTTTTCAGAAGAGCATAAACCCAGAAACCAGAAAACACAGGGAATTATTATTTAATTGGAGATTTGAAAATTAAGCAGGTTTTGTAATGGCACAGAAGGCAAGAAAAATGATGTAGGTTAAAAGATTCTTTTGGTCTGGAAGGCTCAGTGTCTGGAGGCACAGACCACACAGGTGGGTTGCCCTAAAGGGCTCTTTGAATGCACATTTTCCTTTGTACTCATGATTTCAACACCAGGTACTGATCAGACTAAGGTGTTGAATAAAGGCATCTAGAAACAAACATGGTATAAAACTGTGATAGCCATAAGGTGCACAGGTGAGTTAGAGGATAGGACAGAGAATCGGCTCTTACCTGCTGCTCATCAGTTCATGCAAATGTTGAGCTGTCTGGTTCCTTTGAGATTGGTTCCTTCCCATAGAGGAAGAAAAAACAAATTTATTTTTGGGGATAATTAGTTGGCTTGCCAGTTTGGGAATGTTTGAAGACCCCAAACATTTTTTTGGGTTTGTAGCCCACCTACATCATTAGACACTTCAACATCTTAAGAAATCTTATACTATTCTCTGAGACTTAATAATGATCCACATCAGAGTAATACAATTAAACAAATGAGTCAATGTATCTTGATTTCCCCTATTACTGCAACAGCAGACTGAAGTGGGGCCAGCCCATGGGCACTCATGAAGAACACACATTACAGTCAGCCTGTCTGAGCCTGGCAAAGGATTCCCAGGAGGAACGGAGAGGTGCTGGAGTGCAGAAGGGGGATTAACTACCAGCTGTAGTAAGCAGTACACATTTACTGCCCACCAGGAGAGAGGATTTGCAGATGCTCAGCTGCACTCAGCCTGCTGGCCCTGAGCCAGCTCAGCTAGCTGGTAAAGCACTTTGTTCGCTTTATGTGTAGGGGCAGCGTGCTGGAATTTGCAGGAATGGCACATGTCTTCACACACAGTCCCAGTTTCAGACAAAGCTTGCAGACACTCACTCAATACGAGTGATGACTCTGAAGAAGTTTCCCCGAATCAGTTTTGCTGTGATTTGTTTTCCCCACCTGTGAGCATGCTGCAGCATTCACACTGTGAGGTGCTGGGAGGGGAAGCACAGTGAGTTTTAGTGGCTGCCTTTAAAACAGCTAATGATGATGAGGTGAGCCAGGAACTCGGTGGGGTCAGGTTGTGTTGCCATGCACACTGTCTCTAGTGGAATTGAGGCAGAAACTGTAAATGTCAGGAATTTGCCAAATGTATCATCGTCTGTCAGCAAAGCCTGCCAGTGTCATGGCTGTTATTGAGAGAGGTGGTCAGGTGTGAGACTGCTCACTGAATCAAAATGATTTATCCTGGATTAGATGGACATCCTCAGCCAGCCAAGGAAGAAACAATCAGCTTGGAAGGAGGTGCGCAATTTGTAGGGACACAACAAGAGCACCATGGCTACGCTGCTGTCTGCAGATAATGCTCTGCAAAGAACTTTGCCATTGCCTGGCAAGTGCAGCACATGTTGTGCCCTGACACCTTTCACATCATTTGAAGCTCTGTTTGCACAGCATCACCTCTCCAGGCACCAAAGCATCTGGAACCAGGACTGCTGACTACATGGATTTTGCAGCTCATATGAAATTGTACTGAAATGTCACAATTTCTGTCAGGAAGGGATTCTTTTTCTCTTCCTTATTTTTTTCATTTTTTTTTTTTTTCCCCCAAACAGCTTCATTTAGTGAGTCTGAATTTATTAAAGCTCCAGCAGCAGCCAAACCAGAGAAACGTAGTTCAACACACATTCCTGAATGCCTACCTCCCAAGGTGGTTTGGACGTGACTAATGAAAGTGAAACCTCACATGTAAGGTTTCCTGATGTCAGTGCACCTCTGAGCTGAGCTTACTTTTGTCTTTTCCTTTCCTTACCAACACTCTCACACATACATTTTGCAGACTTGATCAGGAGACAAGAATGAGCCATGTTCCATATCCCATCACCTTGCAGCACCATGGCAGTTCCTGGCACAAGCACTAATACAGAAGCTCACACTTAAAATACATCTGTCTCTTAAGCCCATCCTCTGCTGGAGCAGCAGGCAGTCAGGGTATTATCAGTATTTCTCAGCTCCTCCTTTGGCCTGTAACCAGTCAGACCCCCAGTAGACAGTAGCTCTGTCCAGCCACTATCCAACCTCTGGGCTTTCAAATGCAGGGAGATCACCTTCCCCCTCAAAGTGCAAGGAGCAAGTTCCTTTTCTTCGTAAAACTGCCAGACTTTCTCAGATGCTTTTAGTGGTTACGAGAGCCATTCCCTGTAACAGAGTACACAGTTCTTTCTGTCTGCAGGATCCATAGGTTTTTAAGTCCATAGGGAAATGTTAGAGTCAAACAATCAGGTATCTAGCATCACACCTGCAGAAGACCATCATTCCCTGTGGTGAGGTAAGCCCATCCTTCTGCTGAGGAAAGCCATATTTTAGAGAGACACCTGGTCTTAATTTAAAGACTACATGTGATAAAGAACGCTGTTCAGCCTCTAGTAAATTATTTCAGTAGTTAATTCTCTTCACTGTAAAAAATATCTGCACCTTATTTCCACACTGAATTGGTCTGGCTTCACTGTCCAGTTCCCTGGATCTTCTTGGACCACATCTCCAAGGAAGCATTCTAGCATCCAGCTTTCTCCTTTGGTGGCTCATGTAAAGTAGGATCTGGTCACCTCTAGAATTTTGCTTCAAGTACATCTGCAAGTTTTTTTTTTTATAAAAGGCTTAACCCCTACACAGCAACATGTGCTGAGGCAACCAGAAAAAAAAAGTAGATGCATAAGTCAGACCAGTTTCTGGCAGTAGCCAGCCACAGATATTTAAATAAAAATGTAAAACCCAAGGGAGGTAGAGTGACCCTTTGCAGATCTCCCCAGCTCAGGAGCTGAGAGGGACCAAGTTGAAAGTCATAGTGAGTTTCATCAGCTCAGGCATAGGGTCAACCATTTTCTCTTCACATGGTTTCCAGTCTGCTTGGGCATAGGCAGATTTAACTCATGCCTACCTGTACAGGACTTCCCAGGCTCATCCTTGGATAAGCATAACAGATGAACCCTTGGGGCAGGTTTTCCAAGTACTGCCTCACCCACTTTTATTATCATAAAATTTGATTGAAGATCTGTGACTTCTCAGGAAGAGTCCCAAGTTACTTTCTCCTAAGGTTTCCCTACACAGAGCATGACCAGGACGATGGCTTGGTACCTATCCAGTCACACTTGTACTAAATTAAACACAGGGAAAAGGCTTTTGGCTGCCTCCTGCACCCATGGCTCAGCATTTCTGGCTCAGTTTACACCACTGCTACAAAAGCCCTAAACTGACAGTATCTGGTTTACATTTATGGCAGTTTATACAATTCCTTTGGCTAGGTTTTTGTGAAATTTCCAGTGACATACATAGCCAAATGCGAATAATCAAAGTAGATTATTGTGCTTTTTCCTGACAAACTTCACATGCTTCTCTTCTGTGTTTAATATTACTATGATGGCACATAGGCACACCAGCCTCGGGCCAGGACAATTTCTGTACTTGATGCTGTACAGATTCAGAAAGAAAAAGCTACTACCTCTCAAGGTTATAACAGCAAACACAAGTCCTCTAGGACATTCCCACCTCCTAGAATTAAGTGTTGGTTCCTCCTACGCATGAAGGTACAGGGCACAGAGATCCCCAGCAAGTTTCAGATATACTGACTGACTGACAAAGTCATCATCTTATGAGTTTGGCAAAATTTGAAATGCATAATTTGCTACCAAGGGAGCAGGTAGCAACCTCTGCTGCTGCCTGTCAGCTCATGTGTTGTGCAGCGAGTGATGGGGGAAGAGGGGCTGGTTGACCTCAACAACAGCCTAGTCTGACAGCTCTCCCCCCTCTTCCAGATCAAATTTGGGCAGGACATAAGGGTTTTTGTTGCTGGCTAGGAAATCTGCTAAGCACCTCCCAGCTAAAGTCATGAAAGGAAATTTTGGGCACCAACCCACATCTCATGTAACCCAGTAAGTTGCTGGCAGAGTGCCTGCATGGTGGGACATGGGCTGCAAGTACTAGTAGCCCGATGCCAACACTCAACCACTTCATTATAGCCAGAGGGCGCATATTTGCTTAGCATACTCCACCACCACCATCAAGCATGTTGCTATAGCATAATGGTATGTGGGAAACAAATCTATTCTTGCTGTGATATTGCTGGATTTAACTCCACTTACTCGTGCCCATCTGCTCGCAACAAAACAAGCAGCACAGAAGACAATCAGCCATGACACAAACTCCTTGGAGTGCTGATAGGAAGTTCTAAGCTTTCATGAGCATTTTTGTGGTCTGAATTTCATTTGCAGGAATATTTGCAGAGAGTAGCTAAGTGTGGGGAATAGTATCAGCATAATTTCCCATCTTTTATCACACTCATATTTCAGTATTTCCATCCTTCGATTTGTCAGTCTGATAAGTAGTCAATGAAGAAGTGTGGAACATTTTCCCACTTGCAAAATGCAGTCTGGCAATTTGACCGTATTATGTCGGTACCATTACTACAGCACCTTTCACTTGCAACACTGGAATTTCTTAGTATCTCCTGTGGTAAACCACCAACAGGCAGTGCTTCCTCATTATCAGCCCCTGGCAATGACAGTGCAAGCTGTGCCTGCGTGAGAACACAGAGCTAAAGCCATGCTCACCATTTTCTGTTAGGTGCAAACCCAGAGTTCAGCTCCTTTAATTTCAGCTTTCATCTCAACTTTCATAACTGCTGTTTGCCAAGGTTTAGCAGACAGTCACCAAGGCAAGACTGGCTCAACCTGGCTCACAGTTAGATTGAGCCACACTTGCCCACTGCCTTCCCACGCAAAACCGCAAAATGAATAAGTACCCTTCTGATTTATAAAAAGGAGAGTAAAAAGAGTAAAAAGTTTACAAACTAGTCTTATCACTTCTCTTTCTGACATCTGGACAACTACTGCTTTACAAACTCAGTAGTCTCTTAACACAGCAATTAATTACAACGTATGTTGGGTGAACACAAGTTAGCTTAAAAAGGTATAGAGGCAGAGCTGGTTGTTGGAAAAACTGCAGTGGTCAGGAGTTTTTTTTCTTCTTTAAGCTGTTGCTCTACCATAAACCCCGGAATCCCAGCATGCTCACAACGCAGGCTAAAATCCTACCGTATGCAAAAAGGAAAATACCAGCACAGAAAAATTGGACAGACCATCCACTGAGCTCTGGGATGCCCAGGGGAGCAGCCCTTAGCTACATGTGCTCACTTTCATTTGGACATACAAGGAGACTCTAGAAAAAGAAACTAAACATAAAGCAAGATCTTCACAAAACAGTAAGCTGCCAATTATCAAACCCCTCTGCTGTAGCATTAACCCTGCCCTGTCTCCAGCCTACATCGTTGGACATTCCACAGTCCAGGCTCTGGCAGTATGCTGCAGAGATTGCAGCTGCTTTTTAGTGCCTGGGTATCACCTGGGTGACAGGTTTCTTAGGAGCTCTCACAGCTGTGCTACTGCCCTCTGTACCTTCAGTCAGCAGTTATTTTGGTGCTCCAGTGCATCAAAAGTCACCTCTGTACCACCTTCCTACATACGTCTGCAAGCTGCGCCACAATTTCAAGTCTGTGCGTGGTCATGGTGATTTCCAAAGAGTCACTGAAGGGCTCAGATGTTGCACTTATGCTTTCCTTCTCTAGGCCTTAATGTTCTTTAACATTTTCACCAGATTTCTCCTCTGGATGGACAGACATTACAACCTTAGCTTAGCAGACTAGGCAGGCATCTCTGTCTTACATCTGCAAGCTATGGGATTTTTGTCCCTGCAGCCTTCCAAAGGCAGGGAGCATCATTATTGGGGTGCCAGAAGTAGCTGCAGCTGCTCTGTGTAAGGCCACACACACGGTCAGCCCAGCAGGATGTCCCAGGTGTCTGATCTACCCACCGTTCCACACGCTGCCAGCACCAGCATTCAAGAAAACCTCTGGACTACTGTTTCCCCTCCCACCTTCTGACTGTCCAAGGCAAACAACAGCATGTGGAGGTCTCCCTCTTTTTTTCAAAATATGAGTGTGCTACAGCTGGTCAGCAGATTAGTTTTTAATGAAAACTGGTTGCAGTATAATCATTTGTCAAAAAGTCAATTTTCAGAAGCAACAGCTAATCTTTCTTTTGAAAACACTCATTCCCTCTCAAATATATGAGTTTTTTCCTTGCTTTTCTTTTGTTGTTATTTTTGCTTAAAAACCATTTAAGGTTTTTATTGCAAAACACACACAAACTCAAATATCATGCAACACTAGGAATTTTGGAAGTGTCACAGCACTTTCTAATGAAAAAGTATTTTTCTGTAGAGACTGTCAATAAAAAAAAAAGAACATTGAAATAACATTAATAGAAAAGAACACGCAAAACCAATATTCTCAGTGTCTTGAGTCTGGCCAGCATGTAGACAAAGGAATCCCAAATTCACGACACAAGTGAACCATTTGCAGCGCAGTAAGCTACTCTTCTCGGTGAGCATCTGCACAATCCAGTCTACAACAAGACCATGACTCCATAGGACCAAACACAGCAAGGTCATCATCCCAGCTTGGTTCTGTACTAATACCCACAAAATGATGAACTGCACTGGATAATGAGCTACACTGGTCTCTCTACCAGTTTGTGAGGAAAAATCTGTAAGTTTATTAGGGTCCCTTCAGCCCTCATCATGAGAGGACATTGATCTTTTCCAGGTCCCATGCTTCAATCGTCACAATCTTGATGCAAACTGCAGCTTCCTGCTGCTACAGTTTTTATTTAACTAGTCTATTTAAAGACAATGCCTTAAATCGGTATTTCCTCTGGATCTGGAGAAGAAATGTTCTTTGAAATGGATTGATATATCTTGCTGTGCCAACTGCTTAGAGATAAACACAGCTATCAGAGCCACCCCATGCTCCCAAGGGATTTGCAAGTTTAGTTCATGCCTCTCTTCTCCACTTCCCTGCTCCCTAACGCTTGTGGTGTGTGTGGAGCTCATAGCTTTGTTGCCCACTGCAGCTGCACTGAAACCCCATAGCAGCAGGAAGCACAGATGTTTCCCAAGATCTAGGTGAAGACTTCTAATGAGTAGCTACCGCTGCAATCTTTCCCCACACTGTGACTGATGGTCACACTCTGGCTGCCACCGTTAGGAAGCCACTGCTCCTCACTGCAAGGGAAGAGCATGAGGAGGTGCCTCATAGCAGCCTGCACCAGACAGGCATCTGGAGATAGGTCAGCTACCAGGATGAGCATTAATTAACGCTGCACTGGCTTGAAAAATAATTGCACCAGGATGTATGTGTCTCAGTTGCCTTTCCTCCTCATATGCCACCTCCTCACAGCCTGTGGCTGAGGCCCTCGTGGGGAAGGGAGGTCCCAGCACAGCATCCTCAGCAAGAAGGGCTCCCAAAGTTCCCAAGGGAGGCCAGCTCTGTAGTCTTCAAAGGGAAAACAAATCTCCCTGGAGCCCCTCATGTGCTACCAAGGGGCTAGAGGTTGAAGAGCAAGGGAAGGGGTACAAAGCAGCCTCCTGTGAGGGCAGTCCACTTCTCGCTCAGTTTTCTCTTCCCTGTTGACCTCTGTTTGCATTATGGGGACACTATCAGCCAACTGAGCCTCTCTCCCATCGCAGGCATCTCCACAAGCCCCGACTTCCCACCAGGGCCATTACCCACCCCATCTTTCCAGCAGAATAGCTGGAATTCCTCAGCAGGAGGGGCTTAAACCAGGCATGAATATGCAACCCTACAAATAAACAAACTTCTCCCCACCGTTGTTTGACCCTTTTAATAATTCAATCAGCACAGGAAACTTCTGGTGAAGGGAACAGGCAATATTTCTGAGGGGGGAAGCAGCGTGTTGGTAACAATTTTAGCAGGGAAAGCACCCCGGGGAAGGCCACAGGAGGGAAAGAGGCTGTGCATGTCCATTCCTTGTACCTGCTATTTTCTCTCTGCTAAGCTCTGACAAAGGTAAAATACCACTGAAGGCCAGGTCCAGCTGCCCCATCTCTCAATTTGAGTTACCATTCTGGTCTTTTGCTGATCACATCTAAGGGCACAAACTACCTGATTCTAGGAGACAGAGGAATAAAAAGGAGAAAAAAAATACCATTGCAAATTGCAGTTTTAGGTCAGATAACTTGGTTTTCTCCCCAGGCTCCTGGTCTAGTTATCATAAGATGCCTAACCAAAAGCATTTTCTACTCTCTTTATTATAAATTCAGTGGTCAGATATTTCTCTGCTTTCCCTTCATTGCTTTAGTTGGCTCTGAAATCTCTGAACTGCAGCTATGGCCAAAATACTTCTCCTTTCCTCTCATGGAGCAATCCATCATACCACAAAGCCATGTAGTCCAAAGAGATATAGCATTACCTTTTGTCAGCTGAGATGAGGTACGAAGTAAAATCTTTACCATTGATTCCTCAGAGCGGGATGCAGTGCCTTCTCCCCAGCTCATACAGCCCGGAGCTCAAGTCTGAGGGCAAACCCTTCTGCTCCTCCATCTCATTGATTTCAGCAGAGGAAGGGTTTCCTCACTCTCCATACATGACTCCTTGCCCTAGGCACTGACAGCACTTGAGTCACTGGCTCCAAAGGCAACCAGGTCTTTTTGGAAGGAAACACCTTGGGAAGATCCTTAAGCTGGGTGTCTCTCTTGCTCACAAGCAAGAAACACGTGGCCTTTGAAAGTGCATTCGACATTCAGGGAGTAAAGAGTACCTTTGGTCTAGAGAACTGCCATGTTTCATACACTGGGTACATTTCTGTTCGCTCTAATTGCTTGCTGCCACCCTGACAGAGATGGAATCAGGGACTGTGTCCTTGGTGGAGGGAAGCAGGCCCATGTAGCCCTGCAGAGAGCTCCTCCAGCAATGGATGTGCAGGACTAGGACATCTGTGTCCAAGTAGGGGTCCAAGACCCATGGAGCGCAGCAAGGGGCTGGGCTCAGCCTTTGCAGCAGACAAGCAAAGGCACATCTGTTACACATTTCTTGTGCTAACAAGGATTCCCTGCATGAAGTCTTTTAACTTCCGATTCCTGTTCTTGAAGATGAGGCTAATGATAGTCCTAGGATCTCCTATACAGAGAAGAGGAAACTTCATTAATGCTTGCAAAATCCTTCAGAAAACAATCTGAGGATGAGAAAGGGTGATTTCCCTGATAAGCTGTGTATTAACCTACAGCCTGCAGAGTTATATTTGCAGCCAGAGGAAAGTCGCTGCTCTGTAAACTTCTATTTTGCCCACCCGGACTGCAGTGGGATCAGTTTAGGACTGAAACAAGCTTTGGGGAGTCATTGAACTCTGACCTAAGCTAGAATAATAGGATGTGTTTATGTCTGACAATGGGAGAGCTTTGCAGAAACCTCCAGTGACCTCCATATGCAACACTGTTTTTATGGTCCTCCTAAGAAGGGAATTTCAAGGGATCGTGTATGCCTTAAGTGTAAATTATGACATGCATTAAGGACCACCCGCATCAAATGGATGGTTGCCCCAGCCCAGGATTTTCATGGTGAATTGAGAATAAATTCCATAGCCCCACTCGTTTTCACTTCCATGGAATAATATATTTTCAGGTCAGCAGAGCTGTCTTTCTCACACAATAGTCCCTTTCTCCACTTCCCCCATACCTGTCAATTGCTCTCTGCCTCTGCTGTAATTTATGTTTTACTTCCAAACTGTATGACTAAACTCTGGAAATGTGTGAGGGTACAAAAGCTAGGAAAAGCCAGTTCCTAGCCATGGCTAGTGCAGCGTTACTGCTGCACAAATCCAGGCCATTGGCCTTCTTGGCCACTTAGGCACGCTGCTGACCTATATTCAGCTGGCTGTCAACCAACACCCCCAGGTCCTTCTCTGCCTACACGTCCAGAGGTAACAAAATGGAGAGAAATTAAGGATTTGGAATTGTCAGGAATGGACTGAGAACTAGCTCTAGAAAGGACTGGAATAAATAAATGACACAATCCCATCACAATTTAGAAACACCTCAAGATGCAACTTCTCCCTCAGCTTCCCCAGAACACACAGACTTTGGACATTACTGTTATCAATCTGGCTGATCTGGCTACTCTGATGAAGAAATATCAGGGACATCAATGGACATCTAATACTACTTGATTGTGCACCTGGTCCCACCAGCCAACTGAACCACCTGTAAGGATTTTGCTCTTACTGACTTTTTCAAAACAGTGCAGACTGCTAAGTATATCTATTACATAATTCTGAAACAGGCTGAAATGTATCTTAAAAACAAGCTAGTAAATTTCATCTTCACCTCTTTGTTTTTTGTTGGTTCTGCTGTTTTCCTTCACTACTTTGCTCCTACCCTCCATCAAGTTCACTTTTCCAACCTCTTTTTTCCCTTGTGTATAATTCACTTAACATCAGATACACCATTTTCTGCTATACGTGTTTTCAAGTATAAACATGTCTGGTCGGTTGGTTGTATTTACTGCCAATTCATTTATAATCTGACCCTAGAATAAGCCCTTTGATTTTTTTTTCCAAGTTAAAATGGTTTGGTTTTTATATAGCAAATATTCTGTGTTGACTGCTTTTTGAACCTCCAGACATGTCGATTATTAGCATCAGACCCTAACAACGGGAATATTCCGCTCATTAAATCATTGCTGAGAAAAGCGTTTAGGTTTTATCATTAAGAGAAAAAAAGAAATGTTTTTCATGTCATGAATGGTTTTCAGGAGATATGTGCTACCATTTAAAGCCAAAACTAATAGGGTGCTCAGAAATCACTGTTTCATGTTTCCAGCTTCAAAACCAGAGGAATGCAGTCCTGGAAAGGGCTTGCTGGATCATCAAGTCCAATTTTCACAGCACCACACAGCACAATCGTGTTTAGTTTCTTCATAAACATTGGCAGCAAATGCTTATAGTCACATAGGCTCCCAAGCTTCAAGGTACCAGCCTATAGTCAGAGATGTGCAGATGCTCCATACAACTGAATGGTGTAATCACTAATTTAAGTGTCTAAATATATCTCCAAAGTCTGAAAATAATAGCATAGCAGGTACTAAACACCAGACCTATCTCAGATCTAGGGATGTCTCATCCACAAAACTAAACTGTCGTTTATATTCTCCCTCCTCTCATGACTTCAAAGGTGCCACATTTGGACTTCTTGGCCAGACAATGAATCCAGCAGGGTTCCTTCTGCAACAAAACTTCCAGGGACAGCTAATCTCTCTTTCAAAGAGGTAGGATCCCTCCACTTGTGCCCTGAAAACTGCAATAGAAACTCAGCAGCAGCCTTTTGTAGTCAGCGAAATTGATATTTAAGAACAATCTTAAATGCACATTGGCTGCTTGGGCTGAGGATCAGACAATAAACCTCTGCACACGGAGTGAAGTCACACCCCTCCATACATACAACAAACCAAGAAGGAGAATTAAAGACAATATTGATATTTGTGAATACTCTGACTTCAGCTCAGCAAAATTAATACATTCATTTGCCATGCCTGGCCCTACCAGCAAGCCTGTAAAGACTTTGCCGTCAGTGACTTCATCATAACAATACAGAGCACTCAGTATAACTGTTACTACAACATCAGCCTTCAGGCATCAAGCTCAGAGAGGGGAAAAAAAGGTTGATACCATCAACCATCCTATTTTTGAGAATGTGTCTTTTAATACTAGGATGGTAAATAGGTGAAGAAAGAAGCCAATGCTGCAACCTAAATGCAGTGCTGGTTTTGCATCCTGTTGCTGTTCAGAGGAGCGAGTTTACTTCCAAGTTATTAATAGCAGCATAGTTTAATAATATTAATAAAAAAAAGACATCTGGATGAAATCAGATGAGGGGAGCAGAACCACATGTGCACAGGGAACCTAGGCATGTCCCAGACTCACTCACATATTTTGGTATAAAAAAAGCCAGAGTATTTCATTGAGAGGGAGGAGGAAGCCAGCCAGAAAGCAGCTGAAACCTGGAGCTCTGCTACTTTTAAACTAAACATCAGTACATTTCTGCTTATCTCCTTACCCCTGCAAAGACAGCTTTTGCTGAATATCCAAATGTTAATGGAACAAGCCCATAGGGAAGGAAGCCAAGCCAAGTATCCCTGTCCAGAACTAGCTTTTCTCCTTGATTGCTCCCTTTTTTCATTTGTCCAATGTTTCCCAGCCTGTCTCTTTCTCCTTATTATGCACAGAGATCATCCTGACATTCTCCTAATTCATCTTGACTTGTACAACAGGCTTCTCCAGCCCTAGATGCCTCCAAAATGCATGTGTTTTGCAGTGATTAGGCACTGCAGATAACAATTGCTTCTCACATACAAATCGCAGTATGGATGTTCCTTGGCAGGGAAAGGGAGCTGTGTGCATTTCTCTCCCCTTAAAGGAGGAGGATGAGCCAAGAGGGAATGGTTAAGTCACTGGGGCATCACGAGCTTTCTCTGCTGTATATGGTCCAAGACATTCTTGGACACAAGAGTGACAAAGGTAGCACTATCCTGCACTGTGTTCCCTCTGCTTGTCAATCAGGCCCAGCAGATGACCAAATGCCACTGCAGCTTGAGAAGGCAATACCAGACAAATACATCACACAATACCACTTGAGGGAGGCACCTTGTTTGCACTTGCACAGAGAGAGTACTGAGGGCAGCTATGCCCAGCAAGGTGGCCAGGAAAGGTGTTACCAGCTTTGCCCTCTTTGGCAGCAGGGAACTGTCTGGAAAGCTGTTTCACTTTCCATTCAACAGAGCTTCATTCTAACAGGTGCCCTTCTTTCAGATATTAGGGGACAAAAGTGGGTGTGTGCAGCTTCTCCTATGAGTGGGTGATTCCTGCTAGGACAAGCAGTGGGCTGGGTCACTTGTCACACAGCCTGGCTGAGGCAACTGTACTCTCCTAAGGCTGACAAATGTGAATGAATACAGCGGATGAGTTGGAGCTCTTGCCATTTCTGTGGAAGGCTGCCACAGTATGAAAAATTCAAGACCCACTGGACCAGAAAGAAAGAACTGACGCTATGAAGATGAGGACCCTCTGGCAGAAGCCCATCTGAGACTGCTTAAAATTTTTTAATATAAATGATTACTGCCACATCTATTATTTGATATCTAGACACCAAATTAAAGTGTATTCCAAGGCTTCAGAATTGCCCTGCTAATGTTAGCATCAGCTTTATCCATGGCATGCCACAAACAAACCTGTGGGAACTAAAATAGAACATCACTTTCAGCTTCCCCCCTCCCTCAGCTCTCACTGGAAGTACAAAGGAATTCTCTCCAGCATCCATAGGCTGGAGAAAAAAATGGACAGTGATACAAGGAAGCGAAATTGCCTGAGAATGGGGGATAAGAAAAGGCTTCATGGCAGGAATGACCTTGGGAGCAAGGAAATACTTACGTTCCATCCAACCTTGCTCCTGCAACCTCTTAGGGCAGTGCTATGCAGAGCAGAGCTGCTCGGCGAGGATCTCATCCATCCAGCCCATGTCACTGTGGCTTTTAAAATATTTATACAAATAATTAACTAAAAACCCCTTATCACTATAGAGATCCCCTGACATTACTTGGCTTATTCTGGGGTGAAAAAGAGAAAACAAGTCAGTGTTTCTGGGGAAAGGCTAGGTGGGACCATCAAGTGAACAACAGCAGGCAGGAAGGGGTGCAATTAGCTTTGCTCCCCAAGAACTTCCCACACAGCCATGTGCCACTCTGTGGGTAGGATGGCTGATTTTCTGGGGAAATGCTGAAATCCCATCAGCTCAGTAGAAAATCTTTGACTACTCTAATGAGTTAAAAGCCCCTGTCACAAGCTGAAAACCCTGTCTGCCAGGTGCTACAGAGACATAACAGTGGGCTGTGTTCCTTCTACTGCAGAGGGAAGTAAGAGTATTTGGTTGGACACTGGCAGCATGTAAGGACAAATCAGGAAAGTAAATTAAGACCTACCAAAGTGTAAGCACTCGGATCTACCCCAGAGGTGACACAAGAGGCTTCCTTTTGTTTTGCTAGAGCAGAGGAGCAAGCAAGTCCTTCCTACCAGAAAGCATGTTTGTCAACCCAAAAACTGAAGAGGGAAATCAGAGGGGAAAGCAACACACAGGCCCTCTGACAGTACACTGCTCCTAGATTTACAGGGTAACCTCTGCCTCTAGTAAACCAGAGCTTCCTCCATCCTCTTAAATATCACAGCTTACATATCCCTTCACAGCTAGTTGCCTAGCCTGAGGGCTAGAAATTACTGCCATGCCTCCCCAGCAGGCTGCAGTTTTACTGCTGTGCAAGCAGAGATCTAGGAAAACCGCCTCTGCCTCACAGCAGCCGGGGGTGTACTGTGGCTCTACACTGCCCTGGTAAGCACTGTGACTGACCAGCACCATCACCCTCAGCTGCCGTTCACCCCCAGCTACAGCATCACAGAAAGCTGGGAAACCAGAACTTGGTGCCAGCAAGCTGGGCTTCACCAGGCTTTGCAGACCCTAATACAGTTTCAGGTCAAAGAGTAATGGGTCCACAGGCAGTAAATCCATTGAGGACCATTCTGTTCCTTACACTACACTGGTGTCCTGGTCAGAGAGCATTCTCCAGCAACTCCTATGTCTAGATAAAATCTAAGTGGGAGGGTGAAGCTTTCAGAAAAGACGTTCTCTCTTAGAAGTACTGGAGAGCTGACAGTGTTTCCCGTATGATCTAATCCAGCAGCTGATCACCATATCATGGGAATGCTGCAAACTGCCTCCAGGGCAGACATGCGAGTGAAAATAAAGATTTATGATGCAGCAGTCAAGAAGTGATTACAGTTTGTCTCAATAGTTACCTGGGGACTAAACGCAGATGAAATGATGAGACTATTAAAGCTGATTTACTGAAAATATTCAAGTAGTCCTCTGACAGATGGACAGACGGATGGTGCTAGAATTGCTGGTCAGAGCAGTATCCATCAGCACACTGACAGGGAAATTTGCTGCAGGAATGAAGTCTGCCACACATGATGCTTGCAGAGCCTGCTGGAGCACCTTTGCTTGTAATGAGTGATTTGTAATGATGAGAACAAGGAAATCCCTTTTCCTTCACTTGACAACAGTATCTTCCCACTTGCCCAGTATTTTTGTGAGCTCCATTATCCTCTGCTAAATAAATGCACAGCCTAGGAGGAAACATTATTAGTATGGAACAAAACAAGAGTAAGAAGAACTGATACTGGGAGGCTACACACGAAGGAATTGGTGACATATGGGAAGGAGAATTCCAGGAACGGGGACTTTTCCTACAGCAGATAGTCCCTATGAAATCTGAGTGATCAAGAGAAACAAAAACTGCCCAGCTGCTGATCTAGATGGAGTTCTTAGCAAAGATAACAGTCACTAAGTATTTTCTCTTATGGCTGAGGGAACTCCTTCGCTGTAACTTCTCAAATAAATAATAAGTCTTTTCCTTAAATAGAAATAATACAGAAAACTGATCTCATTTTGGGCCTGAAAAGTCAATACATGTCTACTATGAATGGGAATAGAAAAGGAAGAACAACTCCTTCAGGAAATAGTATTGAGATGTGTACACTCATACATTTTTACAAGAGACTTCTTGCGTACAACTGAAACAAAAACCCAATGTTTTTAATAATTCAGGCATAAAAGGACAACACAACCAGAAGCTACTTAAAATGGGCACATACAAGTGGGTGGAGAAAAAACATATATTGAAAGAGGCTGCCACTTCTTGGGAAGTCAGGATTAAAATAAAAACCAGCCTTGATAGTTGGAGAGGGGTGGTCCTAACCAACATGAAATTTGCTAAATTCAAGTACAAAGTACTACCATCATAAGGACAAATGAAATGTGGAAACATGGCACAGAATAATAAGCTATGTACTGACTGGACAGGAATGGCACAGCATAAAATGATCAAGTCAAGCTCAATGAGCTGAAACTGTGATGCCATTGCAAACAAGACAAATTTCTTTCTAAGCTGTATTATCACAAGTGTTGTGCATATATAACACGAGACCAATGATTTCACTCTTCTGGAATACTGTATTGATTTTGGGGCGACACAATTAAAGAGAGATGTAGAAAACTGGAAAAAGTCCAAAGGACAGTAGTAAGAATGATGAAGGTATAGGAAATACAGCCCAGGAAGAGCAGATGAAGGAAGTTAGTTTTGTTTAGTCTACAAAAGAGAAGACTAAGGAGAGACATAATAGCAATCTTCTTACATTTAAAAGGTCAGGAAGATGATGATTGATTGCTCTCTGTGTTCACTAAGAGTAAAAGAAGAAGGATCAGTTTTACTCAAGGCAAGGTAGATTTAAGGGGAGCATTAGGAAAGCTTTCTGACTATCAGCAGAGTTAAACATTGCAGCAGGTTACCTAGGGAGTTCTTTTTAAGAAGTCAGGCAAACAACCATAAGCATTGTCTAGAAATGATCCTCCTGCCTAAGTGCACTGATGAAGGTGATTTTTGCAGGCCCATTCCAGAACTACAAAACTAATGAATTCATGATTTTTCATATTAACATTAACCCCAGTAAAAACTCAACACCTCTGGCTTCTTCAGTTTTAGAGAGGCTAAATGATGTTAACAAGGGATATAAGTCCATCCTTGAATTACCCGCACCGTCCATTGTTGCTGAGTGCAAATCAAAAATTTTCACGGAAAGGGTCAATGGGCACTGGCAGAGGCTGCCCAGGGAGGTGGATGAGTCACCATCCCTGGAGGTGTTTAAGGGGCAGGTGGACGAGGTGCTGAGGGGAATGGTTTAGTGTTTGATAGGAATGGTTGGACTTGATCCAGTGGGTCTTTTCCAACCTGGTGATTCTATGATACTATGTGTTTAGCAGATGCAAACTGATAAGCACATAACATACATGCAAATGAGCTTGAATGCACACTTTCCTCTATGCCCATAAGATACCACAGTTTGGCCCTGAATGACAAGCTTCTCAGAGCTGTTGGACTCCCAATGCCACACGCAGAGTAAAAGGTTATTTGCAACTCTTTGTTATTGTGAGTTGTATACACAGTTCTGCAGCTCGCTTTTTAGTTCAATAATGATCTTTGATAGAATTTCTTTCCAGAAAAACATTGCCCTTCTGGATTCAGTCCTGCTCTGGAAGGAGCTGACAAGAATTTGAGTGTCTTCAAATGTCTGGACACGCCAGCCCTGGTGCATTCAGGCCCACTAGCCATCACTAGATATCCAGCTTTCTTGCCCAGCCTGAAGATAACTCTGAAGAACCCTACGAAGTTTGTTAGTCTCCATTGCACTCCTGGAATTTGCCTTCATATGTTTATTCTGTCACTGTAAAAATG
This sequence comes from Clamator glandarius, assembly GCA_033459285.1. Classification (NCBI taxonomy): domain Eukaryota; kingdom Metazoa; phylum Chordata; class Aves; order Cuculiformes; family Cuculidae; genus Clamator; species Clamator glandarius. The sequence goes on along the minus strand of JAUNZM010000677.1, from coordinate 555,506 downwards.
CTGTATCCCTTTGGGGAAGTACAGCAAATAGCAAATAAAATAAAAGTAACCAATAATAAGGGAGACTGAAAACACAGGTGGATTTATAGAGTTTGCAAAACACATTCTGAGCATACTAGAACAAGCAAAGAGCCAGATTGGAGGGGAAAAATAATTTGTGGAAAGCAAAGATCTGCTCTAGGAAAGCAGGAGCTGGAAGCAGTAGTGCTGGCAAAGGCTTAGGAATGGCAGCAAGCAGCAACTTATGTCTGAAACTGGAGACAGCAGGAGTTAAAAGGTGCTATAAACCAGGGGAAATAAAGCACATCTATTGTTATAGAAAAATCACAACCTTTTTATTCCACACCAGGTGACAATCAGGTAGCTTTGTCCCCTTTCTTAAGGAATTCCTTCTTGCATAGCCCAACAACAAGCCATTTGGATATTTGTCTTCAGCATTCATGTAGCGGAAGATACCGATTTCTCCCTCTATCCTGGCAGGCTCAATACCACTGCTAAACTCATCCTCACTCCCAACATCCTCGGGGCAGAAATATCAAGCACATTTACTGTTTCTCTCAAAATCCCATGGGGCTCAAACCCTTGCAAGAAGTAACAGAGTGAGGCACAGCACCTCTCTGCTGCAGCTGGGGTGGGAGAGGTGCCCTTGAATGCAAACACAGTCTCTAGCCCAAGTCCGTGGGGACCAATTCCTGATTTCATTCAACAGCTTCATGCATGAAGAAAACCTGTCTGATTCTTGCCTTTGCTTCACTGTTGCCCTAATTGTTCCAGCAGCCTTTTCCAATCCCCCCGCCAAAGGCCTTTCAATCCTAGTGCTCCTTGGGTTCTGTTCAGTATTCAGACTTGGCACATTGCAAACACCATAATCAAGCAGGGAATTGGGAAGCTGTCTTGAAAGAAACAAGAAAACATTCCTTCTGGTCCATAACAGTCCTTCATTGCAAATGCACATACATCAAGTGAGATCAAAATGCTGCAGAGCATATCACTGAAAGAAGAGAGAGCAAGATGACTGAAGGCAGCCAACTTCATTTGCAATTGCACCCAGACCAAGAAATATCAACATCACTATCAGCAAATTGAAAACAGATCAGGGGCTGCACATAGACTTGAATTGTAATAGGAGCCCAATGCTGCTCGCAGAGAACATGGGTCTGGGAGAGTTCAGAGAGGGAGTTTGTCATGATGATAGATGATGTCCCCAGATATTTATCCTGTGGTATTAAGCTGCTCAACAAATGCACAGAGAGCCTGATAGCCAACATTGATAAAACTCCTCTCAGTGCTCCAGCAATAATACATCACCTTTCAGCCATCACAGCCGCACGGCCTCCATCACCAGCAGAAGCGTCTTGTGTGTTCAGTAGGGAAAAGCAGCTCGACAAGAGATCCACAGCGATGTTCTGTTTCCAGGCTACTTCCATGCTGCAGGCAGATGGTGACTGGTGATTGTTGTGGTTGAAGGATGTGGGTCAAAGTCAGCACTGCTTTACCAAAGAAGTTCAGTGGAGGTTATCAAGAACAAGTGCTTCAAAGCCACAAGTATCTAAATAACTGCCTCAAAATCTTGGGCTAGACAATGCCTGGAGGCTGAACATTTTTGAGCAAAGCATGAGATTTTTCTGTCTGCCACAGAGGATCTAATGACAGTGAAATCAGCAGGGACCTATCCAGCCTCCTCACCAGAGATGTTAACAAATTCCCTCCACAGACCATACACATCTCCATACATCCTCCTTCTCTACACACAGTTGTCCCTCTCCTTCACCCCAAGCAATTATTATTCAGGGTGCTGATCTTGACAACCACTTATGTAAGTAAAATACATCTGAGAGAATATTTTTTGGCAGAAAATACTGTTTTCTGTATTTTTTAATAATTGTTGACATAATGTTATAAATATACATTTTCCTACTTATCCTAAAGTTCAAAATTCTGGGAAAACACACCAAAACTCCAACTTCTTCCCCCATTAGGAAAATGTTCCTTCCATGATACACCCAGACCTGTTTCTGGCAGGTACCAGCTCCACAGCACATGGAATGAGATGAAGCAAAATGATGGCTCAGTGGAACTCAACTCAGAATCCGTTCCCATGAGAGGATAAATGCAGCTCTGGTGGGGTTACAACAGGCAGAATACAAGATGTCCAGGTCTCTATGGTACTACAGACATCCCACATTTTAACGCCCATCTGCCCCGCTATATTCCCAGACCTCTGGTGCAAGGACAGACCCCAGTCCTTCCCAGCCTAAACCTCAATGCAGACCATGCAATCTCTTTTCATTCACAGTCAAGGCTTGCCAAGCTGACAAATCAGCCACTTCGTTACCAGGTCCACACATTCTCATCCTAAAGGAAAGCAGAAGCCATAGGTTAAAATTCAAACAAAACAAATATATGCATTATATTCATGTTCGGGGCTGCTTCAGAAAACAGTGCCTAAGCTAAGGCAGCACCTGCCCTGCTGTCAGCTGACTACAGGACTGGTCTGCAAATGGTATGGCCACCCACAGGGACCTTGGGGCTCTCCCCAGCCCCCCAGCAGCTCATCCCTGCTGCCCTTGGGGACCTCACACAGCAAACATGGCACAGCTTCTACACTGTCGCTGTGCTAGCACAATCCCCTATTTGAAGGTGGGGCTTGAAAAAGGGCTCCCATGGGCTTGCCATGACAGAAGATGCCTTAATCCCTGCAGCAACAGCACTGTTTGGGCCTTCAGAATTTGTCACATTGAAGGCTGAACATCTGCACATCTTCTCCACAGCCTGCAGCATCATTGAACTTTGAGGTAGGATTACTACATGTGGTAGGGTACTTAGTGCAAGTTAAGTGATATGTCCAATAGCAGACAAAGAACACAATCAGAGAAAATCCCAGAAATCATAAACTGACAGTAGATGTCTCCATCTAAGGAAGCTGTGCACCTGACTCTTTTGGGCAGCTCTGGAAACCCAGGTTTCATCTGCAAGAAGGGCAATTGGTTAGGGGAGGGAGAAAAGGTTTATGTCATCCAGGCATCTCCAAATGTTAGGAGTTCTGGATTCAGTTCCTGACAGTTTGTTTTTCCTTCCCCTGTATGTACTCAAGCACTCTTTAATGTAGCTTGAGTGACGATTCCTGTCTCAGAGGTGCTTGGTGAGCAGCCAGCAGCAACCTAGTAATAAAACACCTTCCCATAGCTGATAAGAGAACATAAGGGAATTGTGTTGTGAAGCACCCGCCCTGGAGAAGGAATGCAAGTAGTCTGTGATGGATCAATCCCAGCTTCTTCACTCCTCCTCCCTCCCCCAAAATGACCTGAGCAATGAAACAGCAAACTCTTCCTTGCTAGTCTTACTCATTTGACAGCTGTTTTTTGTAATTTTGGCTAGAACAGCACATAGTCACGACCTACACTTACAACATTGCTTACTTACCATCTTTCCTTAGCCTGATGGGAAACAAATTGCCATTGGGAATGTCACTCTACCTGGTGTCTGGGAGGCTCGCTAAGAAATCAGTTCACACCAAAACCCAGGTTATTTTCCCTGCTGTGGTTTTGGTGGCTAGATTCAGTCTCTGTCCAAAGGCAAAATCCACATGGCCACCACACACCGCTGCCTGAGGCACCTTTGGCCCTGGGCGGCACAAAGACCACTGAGGGCATCAGGGCAGAGCATCCCTGGCTCCACACCAGCTGATGGGTGGTTGAAGAGTACTGGAGACCATTTACAGCCAGGGACACTCAAAGTCAGGCTTTGTAGTTTGTAAAACAAAATGCTTCAACAGCAGGCTTAGCACTTCTAATTTGTAAAACACCATGAACAGCAGCTCTGGGGAGGAGTTTATTTCTAACTTCTATGAGACAAAGCAGCCCTGACACTGCAACACAGTCTTTCCTGAGCTGCTGAATTTTTCAGCTAGCCATGCACTAGGGAACTGGTTCAAAGTCAAAGACAAACAGAGACTACTGATTCCTCTCCTGAGCATTTTTCTGTGCAGGCTGCAACTTAACACAGGCAGGGCCCTTCTCTGATAGAACTCTGCAGAGAACTATGGCCTTGGGCAAGTATCTCCAACCGTGGTAGCTACATAAACAACCAAGTCATTTCTTACAATCTGGTCAAACACCTGGTTATGAAGCCCCAATGACTGGCTGTGTGTGCTACTTTATAGTAGGATATAGGAGGGCAGAGCCTATATGTGGCACCACTGTGCATTTCCCAAAGTAATTATGTTCTCCCAAACAACTGCCTGTGGGAAGTGATCCCAAATCTAATGGGGCAGATGCTGGACCCCAGTGCAAAAAACGTATAGTGAAAAAACTCTGAAGTTATTTTTGCTGAACACACATTTAGGCACCTAGTTTCTGGTCATGAGCATACTGGTGTTCCAGTAATGCAAGAGTTTGAGGGATGAAAAACTCAGGTTGATCTTTTAGAAGAATCTGGGGAAAATACGCTGCCACAGCTTACTGTCATAGCTCAGCTGCTGTACTTCCTTGTCAGCAAGCAAAACTGCTTTTTAGGGATTGAAGAAGGAACACTAACTTATACCCCTGGAATATCTGACAGTTTGTGCAAGATAGACATTGGTAAGAAGAGAACCACTCCTCCCACCACTTTTTAAAATATTTACATCTTTTACTTTTTTTCCTCTTCCTTTCTAAACTTACTATTGAAATCACACAGATTATGTAGAAATTTGGACATGAAAACAACATTTTCCAGACCTAACTCCAAAACATTTGTATCAGTGTTCGTATCACATATGCCCATCTTTTAGAGTCTAGAGCAAGTAGTAGACTCCAACAAGGGTTCATCCCACAACTGGTGAGATCAGCTCAAAAAACACTGCCTCCAGATCCAGCATCCTCTGATGCAAAGCCAAGTCTGATACTTCTAGGAACACAATTAGGCCACAGTGACATTTTCAGCCAAGCAGAGATGAAGTAACAGACTTGGTCTGGTCCTATTTGGCTTCAGAAACTGACTGTAAAAATCCAAGAACATGGAATGCTCACAGGCCTGATAATAATTTGGGATATTTTAATTTGTGAAACAAGTTCCATGTTTCACTCGTGACTAGCCATGGAATAACAAGCAGACTGATCTAGTTTTGCTACTACTTGGATTGTCAGTTTGATTTCTCAGATGTTATAAGTTACATAGTGTTTTACAAAGACATTCAACAAAGTAGAAAGCCAGAGATCTCCATGAGCTAATGATAGTTTCCTAAGAATTTTAGTCTTGTGCTAGTTGCAAGCTTTTCCTGAAGCTGCAGCATGTTTCTCTTTTTATAGGGAGTGAGTTTATAATGCCTAATGAGGTCAGCTCCCTGAAGCTTTGCCTCTTGCTTGAAATGTTAACAAGGTCTTACCCCTCTGTTCAGGCAAAATTTTCACAAAACACATTGGAACACAATTACCTCTGAGAACTACATCTTTCTGCTAAATTTGGATTAAATTTGTTGCCACAGGAAAAACACTGGATAGGAGAGTTCAAAAGAAACTCATATATGTGCAAATGGATTAATTTCATAACTTTTGTTTCCCTAGGAAACTGGAGTTTAAAAAAAACACACAGACAGAAAAAAGTGAAAGTTACTGAAAATAAGGATGAGACTTGAAATAAATCACAGCCAACACCAGGAAACAACACATCATCCAGTGAATAAAGGTAGTACATTTTCTACATCTCAGCTGAGTCTGATGGGATGTTCTACTCTTTACAGAACAGATTCAGTTTTACTTCATTGCTTGATGTTATTTTTATAGTTAACCTGGATGGCCCTGGAAAGAAAAAGAGTTTAAATTACAAAGAAAAAAAGAATAATGTTTCACAGACTCAGTTAGCCTTGTGAACACATAAAACAGCTTGCAAGGTTCATAAAACCTCAAAAGCCAGAAAAATCTCCACCCCACTCCTTACTTCAGCTCCAGTCTCACTTCACACATTGTAGGATGTTATGAGCTCCCTCTTCTAACAGACTAACTTTTACACTAAGAGCTGATTACACTGCCTTCACTGCTTCTTGACATGCGCATGCTGGATTGGAGCCTGCACTTGAGCAGAATCCCCCATGTAATAAGCCTGATCCTCCTGCTTGTTTGCTGATTGTGAATTAGCATTGGTGGGGTTGCTTGACTTTGCTCTGATGCCAAGTAGTTGTTTGAACAACAGAATGCAAGTCCCTGATGCATCATTCTCTGTTTTTCTTTTCCATTCAGCTGAATAAAGAGAAATTCTATTCAGCTCCTGGACAAGGGTCTTGCATCCTCTCTGCTGCACCGTATCTGGGTACCAAGTGATTTGGGGGGAATAGGAAAGATTTATATTTTAATGCAAGCAGCCAGCTGGAAGCAGCTTCCACTTCCTAAGGGTCACATTTTACAGCTCAGTAAAGCCCTGAAAAAAAGAATATTTTTAGAGGAAAATAATTCACACTAAAATACACCCTATGAGAGTACTCCCAGAGCCCTGAATTCCTGGTATATCTCATGATCCAGGTCCGTATGCTCCATGGTCTGCGTAGCAAGTAGTTGTCAGTTGAGGCTGCTGCCAATCTCCAAGCAGGCAGTTTCAAGCCTTTCATAGGAAACATAGTGAAGATACTGCAGTGAAAATGCCCTGTCTCCTGCCTGACGTCATATAAAGGCAGATGAGGCCTAGAGGCCACACAGAGCAGAGGGTCAGAACACAGTAAACACATGAAGTCTCAATTGCATTTTCAGGAGCCCATGCTCACAGCCCATTAAATCCACTCCTAAAAGGGCTTCACTTAAGGCTGTCTAAGTTTTGCTTTACTCTTCATGTAAACCTGCATGGTGTCAGCAAAGGGACATACCAAACGGAGTCCAAGCAGAGGACCCATCTGCGCATGGTGCTTTGTGCCAGCTTAGCAGCACACGAAGGCATCAGCAGATGATCTGCTTGGGTCATCCTGACAAGCACAATGACTACTAGGTCAAGAGCAGCTTCCCCATGATGTTTTGCAGTGTAAAAAAAGGCAGGATGTATTTCCATCCTTACTCTTTGCAAAAGCAATGCTAGACATAGACTACCAAATTTGGTCCTGTATATGGCAAAGGATGAAAACTCTCTCAAGGGCCTTGTCCACGTCATCAGTTGTTGCTGGAGCTGAGGACCAGGGCAACAGTCACTTTTAAACAATGTGCATGGGCATGTAAGTTGCAGACACATTAGAAACAGAACCTCGGAGCCCAGCTCTCTTTATGAGGGCAATTTGGACTGACAGGGGAATTCAAACGCTCCTGCCTCAGCCCACTGCACTGTTTGACAGCCCTGCCAGGCTGCAGGGACTGCAACGGAAACCTGTAAGGTAATGCTGTGGGGACGCAGACAGAAAAGAGGCTGATTCACCTGTGAGAAAGTCCAGCCCAGACTGAGAATATGTAAGGAAAAACAGCTAAAAAGGATAACAAAATACTTCATAGTTAATACCAGTACAAACAAGCCAGTGATCTGCCACCCTTGAACACTGGCAGAACTGCAAACTTCTAAGCACCTAAAAAAATAAAAATCAACCCCATATCATTTTTAAATTAAGACAAATATGTACATTGGTCTGAAGCAGTCACTAGCAAAAAAAAAAAACCAAAAAGCTTCAGCTGGAGCAGAAAAGTTTGGCAAAGATATTAGCAACTGAAAAAAAATCTCTTGCAGCAGAAGCTGAGGCAATGTAACTGGGTCTGCAACCCACAGCATGGCACAGCTTTCTGCTGGCTTTCCCAAGGACAAGCACTGCTTGCCTGAGGCAGCAACCAGGAGAGCCTGCCCTGTGACTACCATGCACAGAGGGGGTTCTCACTAAGGGCAGCAGAAGCCGAGGGTGCAGAGCTTTCTTACACACCAAAAGGCTACCAAGACTTTTTTGAAAGAAATCGTTACATATGTGCTATACATCTATTGTTTAGAACATGATGTAAGTACCAAATAAATCAAATAGTTTGCAGTAAACACTTGATAATCAGTCTTGATGAACAGAAGCATAGTTTTAATTGGAGCTTAATTGCTATGTTAGTCATTTACTGAACATATGTCTTGCATAAATGGTGGCATTTCCTTTTCCCACAAAGCACATTCAGTATTTCTCAAAAGACAAACAAACACTTCTGAAATCTCCTGAAGAAGATCCAGAATCCCTCATGCACAGCAGCTCCCATTGTGCCTGCAAAAAACCCTGAGCTGTTTGAAACACAGTATGAATCACAATCAGTGCCAGCAGTCACAAGCATTCCTCCTAACAGAGAATTTTAACTCACCGAAACAAATTAGTTACTTATGGAAAAGGAACCCCCCACAACTGGCAACCACCACATCCAAACAGGCAGACAGACTCTTTCTGTAAACCAATATGGATAAGTGGCTGCAATTTTCCTAAGCTGCCTTTAAAACATGGGCTTTGTTTTCAATTGAGCCAGAAATGACCTTGTGTGACTTTGGTTCTAGTCTCTCCTCCTCAGTCTGCAAATTATTATTCTGTAATAGCCAGAAGGACCTCACTCGTATTACCAGTGTGCTGTAGGTGATGTGCTATTTCTTCGAAAGAACAAAGCTTCCGGAGTCCAGAGCTAGAGTCTGAGAGTACTCAGTGGGTTACGTTCATTACATAGCAAGAACAACTGAGAAAAAATAAACACTTCTCAAGTCTATGACTAACTGAAGCTGTAAATTTCAAACACTTATTACAGTCATAGCTTAGTATAACAACATGGGATGTGTTACATATCAGAGGGTAACCTTTAAGGAAGGACTTATGCTCTGGGGAAGGTTTTAAAACAGAACAGGATGAAGTTTATGTGCTTTTTTTTTGTATGGTTCTTATAATTAACCAAGCTGTCACAGAAAATCATCCTGGATCCAATCCAGCCTTCTAACACTTGTCCCATCATCCTCCCCACTACAAGTATCCATGCCATATTAACTAAATAATTAGAAAGGGTGAACAATTTTTCAACATGTATTTTTCCATCCCCTTTGTTTACATAATTCTTCTAGGCAGATTGTGGGGATTTATCCCTCTTTTCATTTAGTAGAGCCAAACATAACTTTCCCAAGGGACCAGAGCACAAGGTGATTGCCAAACTGTTCTTATCACATCTACCCAGTCTAAGCAATTTACTGCTTAGGTTTTGTGCCTGGTCATTTGAGGCACATGGCAAGATTTCTGACCACTGACTGTGTGACCTTAGTTGGCTTAAATACATTATTCAAATTAAATGGCAAAACAAAATCTATTTCTCAGCTAAAGGCTCAAATATCTCTCTCCATCAACAAATTAAGTTTTCCCATGCACGAGAACCGGCAAAACAGCAAAAAGGGGAAAACTGCACAACAGGACCAGATGGTAATTTAGCTTCTGATTCAACAAAGGTCTTGCAAACAGGTTTCAGCTTTATAACCACTTCTCCATACAGTCATAAATGGCAGCCACAAGGGGCCCTGGAGTTATATTTTTGTCCAAGATATTTGGGTGTTCAGATTTGGACCTCAGCTTGTTCCATTATGAAAATCTAAATAAAGAACACTTGTACATTGGAGGGAGGCTGAGGACAATCCTTAATCTGAGAAAGCTGAGCTCTGCGTATTGGGGATGGGCCATTGTTCACTGAAGGTCACAGTTCATTGTGTCCAAAATGCTCTCAGACATTATCTTTATTACAAGAGCAGATAGAATAAAATTGTGCATCAAGAGAAACACATTGCACACTTTCTTCTCCATTTTCTTCTCTCTCCATTAATTTTCTCAGATTTAATCAGTGAGAAAATCTCTCTGGGTGAGGAAACATGGACACAAACATGTTCAGCCATGCAAGTGTCTAGAAAATGCCTACTCTGTATAAGAACGTGTTAACATTGGAAAGACACAGCCAGTAACTGCTCCATTTACAGCAAGAGAACAATCTAAATCAATTGTCTGTCTAAAGTCTGTCTAAATCTTTTCTGTCTTAATATACATAATCTTAAAAGAGATCTAATGGAGTGCAAGATGTTTGTAACTTTATATGGGTCAAGAGTATGCCCGAGTTCTATGAATAATATCTTACAGTAACAGACTGAGTTATAAAATAGCCACTATTCAGCTGCTTAATTTGATGCAAAAGACAACTCCGACTCCAGCTCTAGTTGTAGTGAGTAATTGTGGAACCACAAGACTGGAAAGGATCACCTTGTTCATGAGTCAGGCTGTTGCCTTTCTGTACACTGAGAGGGCTATTTACTTTGATTATACAGAGTAGTTTGAAAGAGTAGCTAGCATCTATGCTTTCATTTTTAGTTTTGCTTTTGATTCACATTTGCAGTTGTAGATGCTTAGTCTGTTCTCCAGGTATTTATATAGAAGTGACCGAGACATGCCAAATTTACCAGCAGCTTCTCATTAGTGGCTCTTCCTTGATTATGACATCTGGTGAGCTTGACGACAACAACAGAAGAAAAATGTGAGGTTCAGTCATTTGGAAATTACTTAAGTGGAGGCCATTTTGCACAGTATAATGTGGAAATGTTAGGAATGATTGAGGCCAGATTTATAGCTCAAGGAATCTTACATCTGTATTTCATTTGTGAGCAACCAATACAAAAAAACACCTTTAAAAAAATCTTAATAATTTCCCAACTGACCAAGAGCTCTGAATATTATGTCAGCAGCATAATCTAGACCACAAAATGTTGTTCTTGTTGAAAGGCATTTTCAGAGTATTGTTATATGGCTAGTCCAACAGAGTGTATTAGTCAAGGTTGTCAGTCTCCCACTTTTGTCTCTACAGAATGATCTTTGGCTGCTGGCCAGTTCCAGAGATTCCTGTAGAAGTCTTGGAGAGGATGAGGAGACCATTCACAAACTTTTAGCTATGAAGAAATGACACAAAAATTTGGAGCCAGCCTATGCCTGCCCTTGTTCAATAACTAATGGTCATTCTGCAGACTGGCCTGTTGAAGTAGTTTCTCCCACTAAACTGTCCACAGCTCAGCATGACAGAGAAGCAGGCAGACACAGAGGAAGACCAGAGAATTTTGTGGCTAGGCTGTTACCATATTAAGTACCTTCCAGAGTTCTGTAAAATTCTTTTGTTTTCCAAGTGCTGGATAGCTGGTGAACATGGCTGATGAGTTTATTGTACACAGTGAGCACAAACTGAGATTAATCTGTACTTACTGCTACCCAAATATTCTCCTTACATAGCACAGAGCAGCAAGCTCAGTCAAAACTTAATTGTGTTACGTATAACACACTTGATTAACACTGCCACATACAATCAACAATGATTCAAGGAGCTCAAGTTGGCAAGATAAGTGAAACCATCTTCTCGAGACAGCCAGCATACAACAACGTGTATTGTTTTTCAGTGAAAGTTAAGCTCCTAATTAAAGTACCTAATCACTTTGTTGAGTGCTTCGCCACAAGACACAAAGATGCACTTAAATTTCTCCCATGTCCTTAGGACAAAAATAATAGTTTTCCCGAGGATGCAGCTCTCCTGCTTGCAGACCATCTAAGGCAAGGTGACAAGACAAAAGTCTTATTCAAGCTACACTAGATAAGCATGTGGAATACAGACATTTCTAAAGCAGTTGAGGAATCATTGCCAGCAACAAAAGGAGGGGTTTATGATTTTTTGCATTTGAAGTTCATGGTTGAGTCATAAACCAAGATGCTCTGATTAACTTCAAAATTTGTATTTGCCAGTAGTACAGTCTTTGAGAAATCTTTGTTACCTGTCTGCCAGACCCTCCTACAGGCTGGTGGGGAAACTTGATAAGTTTTGCTGGAAAATTTCTGTCAGGATTTCCTAATGGGTTACTGTACTCCCAGGAATATCCCCCTCCTTATCAACAAGGTCCAAGACTGCATTTGCAAGAAGCAATCAGAAAAGAGCAGAGATTACAGCAGTATCCCCTTCTCACTCTCCTTTTGCTTTCCTGTAGGCAGGAAGGTGGAGTATATTTATTCCAGTTACCAAAGTTCAACAGACCAGGAAAGGAGAGTTCTTCATACAGATGCCTATTGCTTTTAAAGTAAATGGGTTGCTATCTGGTAAAGATCAAAACACCTGCAGTAAAGTATGAAAGACCTTATGGATCTACCCATGAACCAGAGTTCCTCTTTGGTCTGAAGCACTTATGATCTCCTTTGAGCACCATGGTCATAAAGGATTCACTTCCCCTGTGCACTGGTTGATGGGAGCTCTGGCTAGGGACAGCACAATTTGCTCTGGAGAGCTCCTGAGCACAAAGGAGTCTGTCCTGCCTTTTTCACAGAAAGGATCATTGGGCACTGGCAGAGGCTGCCCAGGGAGTTGGTTGAGTCACCATCCCTAGAGGTATTTCAAAGACACGTAGACAAGGTGCTCAGGGACATGGTTTAGTGGCAGATAGGAATGGTTGGACTCAATGATCCAAGAGGTCTTTTCCAACCTGGCCATTCTATGATTGCCAGCTACTTCTTCCACATTACAGAGAGTTGGACCTGCAGCTGTTTATTGTGGGGAAAATGGCGAGGAGAGAGACATGCCCTATATCAGTGCTTTAAGTGCTCTGTCACCCATGTGCACTTTAATGTCTTCCACATTAATGAGATCCTGAACTCACGTATCAATAAGCAGCCCAGGACTTTGTGGCCAGTTCTTACTCACTGACCATAAGCTAGTGAGTGCTGTTGCGAGGATGCCTCTATCTGTTGCTTGAGCACATCATGGTTTACCTCCACCCTTCTTTTCTGAGCTTACTGCTGTATGCCAGGGCACCAGAAGGGGAGAATGAGACCTACAGACCCCCTCAAAACAAGATTTGAAAATGTAACATCCTATGCCTTGGCTGATGTGAAAAGGGATATTACCTCACACAATATGAAAAATATTAAACGCACATCTTAAAATGCACATTAATATGTGGACCTATGACTTGACAGTCCTGAGGTCTCGGAATGTTTGACATTGTTTTCTTATGTTTTATCCAAATAAAACAAGCAGAAAACAATATTCCATTGCAAATAACACAAAATGTCTTCCTCTTCATTGCAACAAGACTAAAATGATCTCCCCTGTCCTGAAGCATATGAAGGGAAACAAATGCACAGTCTGTAAAAACAAGCTTCCTGTAACTTAAAGATTTTGTGAGCTAACAATGTCTGTAAGGCATTTTGAAGGTAAGTTACATTTATTACAACACCGTTTGAATCACAAGTTGTGATTGCACATGTTGAGTGCCATAGGGCTGAACAGTGAACAGAATATCTAACCAGGAGCATCGTCTTACTAGACTGACACTGTTCACAGAGATTAATGCCTCCTTGTTTTCTTCATGAATCTTTCTGGGACTGGCTCCAAGGCTAGCGAGAAGTTCTCATGTTCATACCTGTGACAGACTGCCTGACCAGCCAACACTTGTACGCAGAGCTGATCCTGCAGGGAGCTGTCAAACAGCACCAATATTCTTGAGTTGCAGCCTCAAAGATCTAACTGGACTGATTCACACTATTTTGATCTCCAAATGATATATTAATTATTCAGGACTGCTTGTGTTGGCAATCACTTCCTGATTACACCATGATCCAGTTAACAACGCAGACCTAGTCAAAATTAAAATTTAAGGCAGACCCCTGGAGTCAATATCTGATCTCATATGCTCAAAATTAGAAATAAGTTCTTTGCTTTAACAGTGGTGATTAGTGATGGAGGAAACAACAGCCTGCAGTAAAGGCAAAGGCCCAGAAAGACACTTGTTGGCAAACAACAGCAATTATTGGCAAACATAAAAAACAATGATGTCAGGATACACAAAGTAATTATCTGTAAATGAAACTGCAATACAAACACTGTACAGCTATGAATAAAAGGCTTTGTTTGTGAAACTGCCCTTTTCTTGCCTGTATACATGTGAACAATTTGAAATATAAATCAAAGATACAATCCAAGAGTCCTCAACACTGATGCTAATAGTTTTTCAGGGTCTGGACTGGACAATACCTTTCAAATAAAGGATATTTCCATAACAGATGCTGTTTGTTTTCTTATACTTCCTCATTGGCAAAGACACTGACTGACCAATTTATTTTTCACTAGTTTCGAATTTTCTGGCTGCCCTTTCTGATTGTAAAATTCAGTGGAAAAAAACATTTATTTGTTTAGAAAGACTCTCTTGGGAAGACTTATAAAAGCTATTCTTCAAAAATCTGAAGCATAGGCCAAATTCAAGAAGAAATTGCCTTGGTGTTGCCAAGTCTTGTGATTTTTATCCTAACTCTTCAACGCACAGGACTTTTTGTTGAGAGTAATTGTTAAGAAAAGGAAATAGGAATCTTGGGTTTTGTTTTAAGCCTTGCTGCTTCATAAAGCAAAACATACAAAAGCATCTGAGTAGCTCCTACACCTCCTTGCCTGTGACAGTGACACAGAAGCAGCCAAGCAAAAAGGACATTCCAGAGGGGAAAGATTAGATGGGTTTGCACCAGTTCAAACTGAGCCCATAGTGCTGCTACAGACACAGCTGTAGGCACTGAACACCAGCATGGTTTGCAGAGAACCAAGTTTTGTTCCATGTTTCCAGCCACTTAGGTGGCTGAAAAATTAGGTGGCTAGAAAATTTGAGCCAAATTTGCTCAAAATTCAGAAGGAAAATAAAAGGAAGGCAACAACTGTGGCATTTTTTGTTTGGTTGTTTTTTGGATTTTTGTGCTGGTGTTTTTGGTTGTTTGTTTTTGTTTTTTTTTTTAAGATAATGATTTTTAAGAGAAAACTGAGCTCCATATCGCTTACTCATATTTGCAAAAGTACAGGACTCATTTCTCTTTGAAAAATGCACATAGTAGCCAGGAGAAAATGGGTTTAATCAATCATCTTCCTTATGAATTTACAGCCTACAACAGACACTAGCTTTGCAAGTAAGTAGGTTTATTTTCATTAAAGCAGAGTTGAATGAAAATCTGTCAATGAGATACTTGCAACACTTCTGACAATGGAAAAATCTGCCTAGTCCCAACAAGTGAAAGATTTTTGTGTGTGTGTAGGTGTTGTTTCCCTGTTCCTATGGTCTTCAGCATTACCTGGTGTCCCTGAAGGAAACCAGCCTGTGGGTATTGCCCTAAACAGCCTTTGGCAGAGGGGATTATTTCTTCCTGTCAGTGGAAGGTACTTGCTATCATCTTACAAATCTAACTCTTTTTACCACCTGAAGTCCTGTTTTGAGACCTCTCCCTCCAAGTGAATGATTTCTGCCAGAAGTTTATCCTGTGTGGTCTCCTGTCAAATTCCTTTGTAGTGGAAGCTTGTGGCTAATCAGACAAGACATTCAAATCACTCACACTTGGGAAAGCCATACTTGCTTTTTTGGGAAATCACAGCTTACAAATATCTTGTCTTAGAAAGTTCACATTTTATTTGCCTGCCCCCACAGGGAACTCCTGGGCAAAGCGACACACAAGTTTGCAAGTGATTCTGCAGGTTTTTGTTACAGGTTTTTTCATAACTACTGAAACCTCTGAACTCCTTTCTCTTCTCTGCAGAGACCGGAAAAATGAATAAAAGTTAATCCTCTATACAAGAAAGCCTTACCTGGACTTATCAAACCATATGCAGAAGACTTCAATATGAGCCTGTTGTGGAAGCCGAGCACTGCCTTCCCAAGCAACTTTGACAATGCCAAATATAAATGATCCCCAGCTGGGAAGGGAGGAGGAACCAACCCCTGTTTGTTTCACTTGATGAGTATATACAGACCACACTATTCATAGACAGGAGGGTGGATAAGATACTGCTGGGATCTGGAGAGCCCCCACATGGTAATCTTGCCCTCAGCTGTAAGCATGCTGTATTTCACACAGCAAGCCCAGACAGCAGCAGCAGCGACTGCCTGATTCTCTAATTAGTAAATCAGTAGCCCAAAGTTCTCCTGCTGAGCCGAGAAGCCAGTTGTTAATAGCCAGACTTTGGTCATTTCCAGATGGCATGACATGAGCTGGAGGAAGCTGATTACCAAGTAAATGCAAATAGTTTATCATGGAAACTATTTACATCAATGGATGAAACAGCAGTTTACCACCAGGCTCTGCAAGTTCACATCCATCATTCTGGGCTTGCCATTTCTTAAGAAGTTACTTACTCTTGATCACTTTGTCCTTGTGTTCACCCAGCTGGCTTTACTCATTGCAGCTCAGCTGAAGAAGATGCCTGGAGCCATCAGTGTGCAAAGAACATCAATTTTATCTCTCACCTCTCCATGCTCCTCCTCATTCATCACACAAAATTTATACACCAATGCCCACTTGAGCTATAGTGAATAAGAAACCCCAAAACAACCATTATGACAGCAGATAAAAATCTCCAGTGTAGCCAGTGTTAAAATACATCTCATGGATTGTTACTTCACATGCACCAACACACAGGAAGGGCAGGACTCATTCAATAGCTTCTCAGTTTTCTTCCACCTCTACTGCTCAGCATGGACTCCTAAGCCCCACTGTCTGTGCAATGCTATTACTTTCACCTCCCTTGCTTTATCCTGCTCTATGTTGCTCACTCACAGCACACCACAGATAGTAAATTTAGGAAGTTCCTGTAAGTTTAGGGAAGCATTATCCCCAATTTACAGAAAGGCACAGAGCTAAAGGCCAAAAGTGGCAATGCTGAGAAATCAAGGCCCTGGTTCTTCTGCTTGGTTTTAACCAGCCACTTGAAGTGGGGCCATAATTGCTCCTTCACACTTCCCCCAAATTAACACTCAAAGGAGACATCTACCTATGTCTGTCAGTCCTATGGCATATTGAAATGCATGCACGTGTTTTGGGACACAATTAGCATAAAGTCTCTACATTGTGTTCCTAACATTTACCCAGCATTAGCCATTTAGCCATGCTGATCTTGTAACACCAACTTCCTAACTGCTCTACAGTACTGGACATCTCTGCCAGACCAACCCAAGCCACCACACGATGCTCCTTTTGTACACTCAAACACACAAGGCGATGACAGTAACTAACCAGCCTCTTGTGCAGCCAATTACCCAACTTTTCAGGCAAGTCCCCAAGACTCCACACTTCGCTTCATCTCCCTAAGGTAATTTTATCATGATGGATAACCCACCGTGAGCACTGGAAAATTCCTCCTAGGACAGGTAACTTTCCTAGAGGTACACACTGTTCCTGCAGTTCTCATAGGCAAATATAAAGGAGAAGGGAGGAATCTGCGAGAGAAGGAAGGGTCAGAGCAGGTACAACTGCATGAATGTGACCAAAAGAAGGTGAACAGAGACTGACAGGAAGAAATGGCTCCTAGACCAAGAAGGAGTCCAGGAAAGTGACAGATTCCCCATCACTTACAACCATTAAAGACAGTTTGGACAGAGTTCAGGAAGGAATAATTGTCCTTAGTTTTCATATGCATCACATGCCAAATAACTATTATTTCAGCACTATACTGTAGAACTGGCTTGCTGCTACAACATTTGTTTTCTGTATCGTTATTTGCAGATATCATTTCAGCTAGTTTTTACTTATCTTACTCTTGTTACATAGTTTCCTCCTCACACCTGACTTCCAAAATCAGCCAGGCCCCTTCTAAGCCCTACTAACAGGGTCTGCAGCCAGTGCTACAAAACCCTTCTGAATCCCCCTTCCCAGGCACAACATTAAGGCACAGAGCGCAATTGCAAGTAAGCGTCCATATTAGTATCAGTATATTCCTTGGCACAAAGTTCACTGAGTCTTTTAGCGTAAATTGCATTTTCTTTCAATCAGGAAAGCATCAAAAGTACAGGAAACAGAAGTAAACATGTTAAACCAAGCAGCACATTTATGTCCTCATGCTTCTGGTATTCTAATTACCCAAATCAGGAACCTAGCCAAACATATAACAGTCTTCTGTCCTTCAGGATGCCTTTGCAAGGAAAAGGGCAGTGGAGATGATGGGATCTGGTGCTTTCCCTATGACAAGGCTGAAACACAGCCAGGGCAAAGATCCCAGTCCTGAAGCCAGTGTTAGGGAGTATTGGCACAACCCATGCACGCTGCTTTATAGACCTGCGCTAATGTCACACAAGCTTCAAAGACTATATGATTTCCACAGACACAGCTTCCTCTTGCTGCAAGATCTCAAAGAAGCTTATTCTTTGGGGTTTTGCTTTTACTTCATGGGAATGTTTTTGATGCTCAGATAAAGCGAGGAGTCAACACCCCTGAAACTAGCCACTACTCTCAAACCCAGGTGTGCACCTCCTTCAATAGTAGCTCTAGCCATGCTGTCCTGGAGGAGCCGCCACCACCAGCACAGATGAGAGGCAATTCTTCCTTAGAGCCTGCTCTGTATCACTTGAGAACAGATTGTTCCAATATGTTGTGTTGGTTTTATGAGGCAGACTAGTGCCCATTGGGACATAAGGTGTAATTATACTGCAATTTCAATTAAGAGTCAAAATGCAGTCCAATAAGGTAAAAAGGTCAGTGCTATATCTAGCGGTGCAGCTGGATGTTGGTTTTGCACTTGGCTACAAAATGAAGGGAAATCCTAACTGAGGCCAAAAATATCTCTGTCTTCATCCATGATTTGCTGCCAAGCATCAATCCCAGAGCAAATTCTGAAGGGATATTTGCCTGGATTTACAGTTTAAACAGTGTATTGTACATTCCTTCGTTTTAGCAGGTTCAGGCTGCAACTTCCACTCTTTCCAGAAAGCTTTTTCTTTTTTTCTCCCTCCCAAACTTTGATACAAAATAACTAGCTGAAAAGAGACTCCTTCATAGTGACAGTTTCTCAGCTGCTGAGTTTTAGATTACAGAAAAAAAAAGAAAATTAGCACACCGTTTTGATATACTAATAGTTTAAACAAGGATTTAAAGAGCAAACACTGAAAACAGACTTGCCTGTTTATCAACAGTGGGAAATTATCTCAGAGCACCTCCTAGGGGACGAAGTCTGAGAAAACATCTGGAAGGGAATTAGATGAAGTACTAACTAGGACAACAAATTGTAAGCATAACATTCAAAAGAGAATGTCAAGGCAGCATCATTTGGTTGAACACTTAAATTCCCTAGAAAATTCAATATGCTCACAGGTGTTGGACAGTGCTTAATATCAAAAGTCAAAAGCTGAGCTAAAGTGATGTGGAAGAGTATGCAGAACCAGAAGATGAATAGGAGACCAGCTGAAAAATTAGAAGGAAAACAGAAAACAAATATATTCAGATAGTGACTGGGACTGTATGTGAGTTAACGTCAGCACTGCAATTGATTATTGGGGCTTATACAAGTGGCTTAGGCCATTTACAAAGCATTAAAAGTTTATGAGAATTCAAGGAAATATTAGAAAACAGGAGAACTCTTTTTTCTTCAAATAGATCTTGCCCTGGAAGCAAATTCTTCCAAAACTTTGGGACAGCTGCAATTTCACAGATATGCAGACAAATGACAATGGATTACAAATTTAACAAAATCCATAGTCTGGCTTCTTGCATGGGGTCTGAAATATCTCCATATGTCCATGAATATTGTTAACCACAAGGACTGGAGACAGCAACAAGCTCTCCATTCCAGCCTCCTCTGAAAATGCCTCTGCTACAAGTTGGAATACTATCTATCCCATTAAGGTTTTTGGCAGCTGCAAATGGGAATCTGGTTTTAAAACTGGACCAACTACAAGATCAGATGCATGTTTATGTCAGCCAACCATGACTTGTCATCCAATTCTAAGTGTAAATAGCTTTATAACCACGTAGGAGGGCATCCAAGGGAGCAGCATCCCTGTGTACCTTACTCCAGAAACAGAGGATGCAGTCTGTGGAAGGAAAGGCTTAGTTAGTCATGAGAACAGTGAATTTAACATGTGACTAGAATAGCAGGGTCTTTCCAAATAAGGCATATTTCACAAAAATAACTGGTACTCATCTGATATGCACTAAAAAAATATTCCCTTGGGCCAGGTGAAAAAAAACCACAAACAGAAAAATTTGGCTAGCTATGTCAATGAGATCTGGACAGAGATAAAAATGGATAGGGAAGGTGACATGAAAAGCAGAATGCAAGTCTCTGAAATTATCACCTGTAGATATTGTGGAAAATATAAACTATAACAAGAGAAATGGCATGCTATTACCAAAGTCATGATATCTGAGAAATTACAATGGACATAGAGCCACACTAACCATCCACGTCCCCATTGGACCTGACAGAAAATTATGGGTAAAATCAAACTAATCCGCTCCTTCTGAAATGACCAGCATTTCCACCCTATTTAACAATACTGACCAAAAATCAAACAGCTCAAAGCTGCCTCTTGTCTAGTGCTAACTTCCTCCCAAGAAAACTTTGACAAAATAGACAGTGTCTCTGTAGTAGATTTTAGGTTTCTTATTTGTCTAGGCTTTCCAGAAAATTTGCAAAGAAGTTTTAATCTCTGAGCAGAAATTAACTGATTTGATATTGCTCACTCTAGGTGTCTGAATTGCCATTGGCTTCACCAGGACAGACTTGTACTGTGAAAAAAAGAAATCACCAGGAGACTTGTCTAATGGTTTTTGAATACACTAATAGTCTGTCTCTCAAATATACACATGTGTAATTGATATGACAAATGCAGCAGCAGATCCCTCATTTTGTTGATAGAGGTTTTAGAGACATTAAGTCCATGACAAATCACATCGTAGTAGAGAAAGGTATCTTGCAAACTGCTCATGAGTTCACTTCTGCTGAAAACACCTTTTATTAGCACTGGAAATATACCAAAATTATGTTTTGTAAGGCAAAGGCAAGTGCTATTTTCTGGAGCCTCACACCAACACGGAGCTGTAACCCTGTCACAGTGTCAGAACAGAAATCTCTAGCAGCAATGCAGGAAAAATACACTCTCCAGCTCTCAGTTATAGCACCTGAGACAGAAATGTGGACAGAATAAAAATGAAATAATTGGAAGTGTTCATGAGTGCCCGCAGCTGCACAAAATGTGGAGGAGAAAGCTGCCTTGTTTCGAAGTTCCTGTACAAAAAGGCTCATCACTTGAGCTCTGCTTTGGTGATTCCCAAGCCAAAAGGAAGTGAAGCTGATCCTTTGGGATCCAGAGCAAAAATGATGGGAACTGCAACTTAACATACCAGCAGCTTAAAGAAATTAAAGGACCAGCCCAGGAAAATATTGGCTGGCAGTTCTCATTTGTCTGCATCTGGCAGTGCAAGGAGCCAATTGGTTTAGATAACTTGCCATTTCCAGTTTGATGTGACATGGAAAACAAAACTTCTCCTTGTCCTGACTGCTACTTGAACCTAGCATTTATGTCCCAAAAGAAGAGGCTTCATTAAAGATGCTGGTTACTTCACACTGTAAGACACAAACAAAACAACACCCAGAGCTGTAGCTAATTAACCGTTTATCTCTTAAGCTCTCTGCCATTTTTCTGCAATTGCACCACAAAAACATCACACTTATTCCTGCACCTGGTTTTCCATCCTTCCCAGTGATCCCTGTGCCTTTGGCTGAGATCCTGAATTCTCATCTCCTCCCAGCTAGCCCCTTGCATTCAGCTTCCCTGCAGCCTGACAGCCAGATGTGGAGCTCAGCCTCAGGGCCACTTCACTTTCCTTTTCACTCAGATTGCAGAGCTGCATCAGCAACTGACAGCTATTTTGTTATATCTTCTTTAATCATTTGACTTGCATACACATGATCAACAGAAAAGCACTCAAAGATGCTGGAAAGAGCAGACAGCAAAGTCTCTAGTTTGCCCTGTGGATGCAACGGAGGAGCCAGGACTCAATTTCTCATCAGGAATTCCTCCAGATCACACTGGACACAAGGAAGCTAAGCTGCTGTACACAAACCATAAACTATCTGTCAACACCCAGAACTGATCAGCCCAAAATTATAAATATCTCAGACCCACAACGTTGTTCTGCTGAATCTCCAAAGCTCTGCCAACATTTCTTGGACCATCCATCTTCAGCTGTCAATATATGGAGACCCACATTCTCCACATATTGATATTTCAGAGGCAGAGGATGGGAGTGAAAATGTTACCCACTTCCTTGCAGAGGAACCCACAAGGTGTCAGGGCAAGCAGCAGCTTACCATCATTTCCATCACAGGTAACATTACCATCACATGTAACAAACCCATTGGGAGGGAGAGTTGTTGCTCTCATCAGCTTCATAGAGTGCCTTATTTAGACGTGTGCAGGATAGCACACTAGGTAGGCTGGTACCTGCAGGACACCAGCAACCTGAGAACACAATGTGGAAAATAATCTAACACCTGCAGCAAGGAATACAAGATAATGAATGCATAATATGCAAATTAAATCAAATCCTTGTAACTCCTGCCTGAAACACTTAGGAAAAAAGGAAAAGTATAGCAAGCATGGGAGTATTTTCTTGCTTCTGTGCAGACACAGGTTAGTTAAGTACAGCCCTGGTCATACCAGTTGTATGCAGTTTTACAGGCTCAGCTCAGAATCTGTTTACACAGAACTAGGAGTGCATGTGATGGATTTGGGTTGTAGCTTTCATTTGTACAGCCCTCATCTAGATTTCAGATATTAATCATTACATAAAAATAAATTAGATGAAAGATAGCAGAGCAGAAGCCTCAAGAGCAGAACAGTGTGGTTACACACTGCGGTGGATAGCAAAGTTTTCAAATTCTTTTGAAATACTGGAGTGCTGCAGGAATAACATGATGGATTTAGACTCAAGATACTGAAGAAATATCCAAGAAAACAAAGCCTTTGATTTACACTCAAGTAAATCTTCCTCTGGATTAATCTGCCCAGCTCTGAGATAACATGTAGATTTTTTTACACAACCTAACATAAACAAATCCTCCATGCGCAGTGAATGGTGAGGCAGTGAAACGGAAAGCAGTTTGGGAGCATGTACTTTCCAAGGAATGGAAAAACACTTTGTCATTCGCTCTGGATTTGGCTTTCAGAAGTGCTGCCAGGGCACTGAGTGCTTGATACAATCAGTCTGCTACCAAGAGCTTCATTTAAGTACAGAGAGCTGCCTGTATCTCTGGGTGATTCCCAAAACAACAGGGGTCTGGGTAACATCACCTCACCCACTTCTGTTCTCCCACAGCTAAACATGACAGAGCGATTGTGGCAGGGCCTCAGCCTGATGAAGCTCATGGGGACTCATGCAACTTCATAAAATGGCATTACCAGTCCCCAGTAATGGATACAAGGCTATGAAGGCACACTGGCAAGTTTTCGGCAATAAATTAAATGAGTCTTCACAACAAGTCATCATGAACCTGTCTTTTCATCTCCTGCCATCCGCAGCAGATTGATGTTTCACTGCTTTTAGAAGGCCAGGAGATAGTGCTGCACCATGGGCCAAGGTGGGGTGCCTTCTTGTTTAGCTTGCACAGACCTTACAGAAAAAAACTCATCCTGATTTCTGTTCCCTAATTTTATGAACTGTAAGCCTAACCTCAGCAGTGATGCACTCCATGGCAGTCCTGTCTAGACTCAGCTCTTCTTTGCCCTTGCATTCCAGTCTCTACCCCAGGCTTCTCAGGAGGTGACTACCCATCCAGCCTCTTTGGCCAGCGGGCTTTGCTGAAGGAAAGAGGCAGCTCCCTTGGGCTGGTTTTGAGCACAGCCTCAGCCACAGAGCCCGTTGCTTGCAGGCTGTGAGCACACAGGTGCTGAGCTGTGCTGGGGCTAAGATCTCAGCTCCACAACTGTCTCCTTCAAAATCCCTGCTGTGTCTGTTAGTTTGTTTTAGGAGCAGCTGAGCACTCGGATTCCCCTTTCCCTGGAACTCCAAATAGAGCAAACTCAGCTAGCACACACAGCTGCTCCTTCCTTTAGAAAAAAACCCGTGGTTTGCATCTGGTTAGGCCACTCCTTAAAAGCTGGGTGAGAAAACACACTTGGATAACAGACAATTAACACAACAGAAGACACTTGGAAATGGAACCAGATACTTTGCATGCATGCTAAGTGGACTCCCTGCAGCCAGGGTCTTCTGGGTTCCTACCCCACACATTTTCTGCATGGGAAGAAAACTTATCTACTCTCTTCTTGGAACTTCTTAGCACATCTTGGGGAACACCACTTCCTAAAGATACAGACCTATTTGGAGGATAGCCAAGTAAAGCTTGAAATAGCAATATGTGTTCTTCAAACAGTTTCTGCTCAGAAGTGCATCCAGCAGATTCCTAACACCAACAAGCCCTAGCCAAGTGACTGTGTGTGCATTGCACTGTAACAACAGTTATGAAGATCACAGCTGATGTGTGACAGTATAAGAGGTTTTGGGCACTTAGTCTGATACACTCCAACACCTTTTCTCACATGGCTACACTGAACCACCCCAGGGCAGTTTGAAGCAGTAGTTCTTATATCTTATGCGGAAACTGAGGCACAGACCTGCACTGACAGCCCCAGGGCCACCACACCAGCTCAGAAAACAGAATTGAAAAGGCAGCCCAGATCTGTCAACGCTCAAGACTCTGACTTCACCAACAAACCACTTGACCACGAGCAAAATCACTAGGACAGCAAGAAACACAAATCTTGCAACTCCCAAGTTCATTCAAAATAAGGTAGGTCTCAGCAGAAATGAGGTGTAACACTGCTAGAAAGCACCACAGACAGAGATATGGACTGATGTTCAGGGCAGTTTCCCACACCTGAAGCAGGGTCTGAAGACCTCCATTTTACACTTCTGTCCAGCAAAAGCAGAAGAGACAGTCAGGAGGCTACAGACATCAGCACATTTTTCAGAAATCTAAAGGAATCGAGTGAAATAACTCATGCCAGTTACTTTAAAATTCCCCTAACCTTCTCCTACCACACTGGGGACAGAATGATGAGGAGGCAGCGGAAGAAGCAGACACCATCTCCAACACAACAGCTCCCTTTACAACTGGTTGATTGACTACTTGATAGGGAGAGCCTGGAATTGGAGAGTTCTCAGACATGTATGACGTTAATTTAACATGTATGAATTTACATCTGTCCCAGAGGGCCACATTTCCTGTACTACAAGACCCACAAGAAAGGGAAATTAGTTTTTTCCTTCATCAGTGTCTGGCTCTGTTCCAGAGGCTTTGGTTTTTTGTCCCCGCAAGAGCTTCCCTGGAGAGGCTATTTCCTTGAGGTCTACTTTCTCCTTATGCCCAGCAGGGATTACAGGGGGGGCCCAGCCCCGTCTCCAGGAGGTCTCCAAGCCTGAGCCTGGCCGGGATGCCCACAGAGACCAGACTGTCTGCACCAGGCAGTGTCTAGCTGCAGACAGCCTCAAAGAAAAGGCAATTGCCCAGCAGTTGATCTGCAGCTGCCTACTTTACTGCCTCCTGAGAAGGACACCAGGACAGGAGCTGGCCCTGCATCCTTATGAGACAATGAACACAGAGACCCTGGAGCTGCCACCTGGACCAAGAGTCCCTGTGAGGCTGACTCCTTATTTGCACATCACATCCCAGAGCTGCAGCACTAGCTCCCTACTAGCATGCAGATGCAGGTAATCACACTCTTTCCATCTCAGATACTGTGGCTGACATCTACACCCCAAAACATGATACTGAACCAAAAGACTTAAGGAGGAGGAGCTGGAGTCATCTTTCATCCTACTCTCCTCCATCATTTCAGACTGAAAGCTTTAGTGAGCAGCAAAATAAGTCTCTAAGAAAAATCTAGTGACTGCATGTGACTTTACCCATGCAGCACATTGTCAATATGTTAACTCATTTCAAGATAAAGTTTTAATAGATTCTGACCTCCAGTATCAGAAAGACTTCCCTGGGCCACATGGCCTGGTACCCTGCTCCTTTGCTCTCACATGAACTTTGCAACAGTCAATGACAGACAAGAGCACACATCAGTTTCTTAAAATTGTTAATTCTGTCTGTAGACACTTCTGGTGCCCTTAGCCTTCCAGCTATTTGCCATCCATAGAGAAGTCATTTGGGAATACAGCCATAACCACCCTTTATTGGGAGAAACATAACAAACCTATGAAGATCAACCTTCAGCCTGAAAGTTGATATCATTGCGAGTGTCACAGTCAAGGTTATATTGGCTACTGAGTTTCTTGACTATCACACAGGTGGGCCCAGTAGCTAGACAAGGTTTGTTTTGCTGCCCACTTCAGCATATATCACAACGTGCACGCTTGAAAGGAAGGAGATGCTGGGAGCATAGTTGTGCAGAGTTCAGAATGCTGACAGGTGAAATTCAGGCTGCATTAAAAACACAAGTATACATTCCTATGTGAATCTAAGCTCACTACTACATATATTTTAACTTTAACTTATTTATAAATAACAGAAAACTGATAAGTAGAACAGTAGATAATGCCTTCAAGGGGTCTCATACACAGTAAAGCCTAATACACTTTGAGACTATTTTGTATTCTTCAATACCCATATAGCAAAATTTGCCAATGATTTCAACAGAAACAGGTTCATTTAAATTGCCTTGAAGTTTTGTGGAGATTAACACAACAATTCTGGAATGGCAGTGTGGAGAACAGCAAAAGCAGAGATGATCCACAATGCCTGGGGGAGTCGGAAACACCTTCAGTCCCATGTTAGCAGTGTCCACCCTTTTGTAGTCTATGTGAGACATTTTTAACAAAATGTAATGCAATTCATAGATGAGAAGTTTGCTAAAGTTAAGTGTGAGGTATGGCATGCAGGACTTGGGAAGGCTGTGAAAGCAATACATAGTGGTTTCCCAACTCACTGAACAGAAGAGCTGGGATGGTGGCAGTCCTGCAAAAAAGGCACAAACGGTGTCCCCGCATGACAGAGAAGACACAAGAGAATCAAGGGGTTCCAGAAGACATCATGGGGAGAAAATTTCAATGTGAAAAAGGAAAGATTTTACATGCAAGTCAGATGAATCTTTTTGCCAGGAACTTCAAATGGTATGAAAGCTTTGTGACCCTGTGCTGGCCTAAGGAGAAGCAACCAGCATCATCCTACTCCTAATAGAACAACTCATCCCAAACAGCCCAGCCTGAGGATATAAGCAAGCAGCAGCTCAAACCCGAGGCAGTTCAGATAGCAAAATAACCCTACGTGGTGCTACAGACTAGGAGAAGTCTGTCTAGAAAGCTGCCAGGAGGAGAGGGACCTGGGGGTGTTGGTTGACAGTGACTGAACATGAGCCAGCAGTGTGCCCAGGTGGCCAAGAAGGCCAATGGCATCTAGGCTTGTATCAGAAACGGCGTGACCAGCAGGTCCAGAGAGGTTATTCTCCCTCTGTACTCAGCACTGGTGAGACCGCTCCTTGAATCCTGTGTTCAGTTCTGGGCCCCTCACCACAAGAAGGATGTTGAGGCTCTGGAGCGAGTCCAGAGAAGAGCAACAAAGCTGGTGAAGGGGCTGGAGAACAGGCCTTGTGAGGAGCAGCTGAGAGAGCTGGGGGTGTTTAGCCTGGAGAAGAGGAGGCTGAGGGGAGATGTCATTGCTCTCTATAACTGCCTGAAAGAAGGTTGTAGAGAGGGGGGAGCTAGCCTCTTCTCCCAAGTGACAGGAGAGAGGATAAGAGGGAATGGCCTCAAGTTCTGCCAGGGGAGGTTCAGGCTGGACATTTGAAAAAACTTTTCACAGAAAGGGTCATTGGGCACTGGAACAGTCTGCCCAGGGAGGTGGTTGATTCACCTTCCCTGGAGGTGTTTAAGGCACGGGTGGACGAGGTGCTGAGGCGCATGGTTTAGTGTTTGATAGGAGTGGTTGGACTCGATGATCCGGTGGGTCTCTTCCAACCTGGTTATTCTATGATTCTATGATTTCCGCAGGTCTTACTCCAGGGCTTAGGGAAGGGTAAGGAACACCAGCAGGACTCAGTCATTAGCTGCAAGCAGAGCCTGAGGCAGAGCAGCCAGAGGGAGAGGACTCGGTGGGCTGAAGCTGTGTAGGAGAATGACAGCCTGCAGGAGACGTTGCTGTTCCTGTGCAGAAAAAGGCTGAACTACACTCTGCTCCTGGGATCCAAAGGACAAAGCTAAAGGTTGCTCATCTGGCAGGAGCAATACTTCAGCAAAGCTCAGGGCTTTAGTAGAGAGACTGCTGTAGGATAGGTCACGTATGGAATAAACTTCTTAACTGGTACAACCACTGCTGAGAAAGAAACTGAGCAGAACAGCATCTCTGCAAACTTAATTCAACTTCACAGAATTTAGAAAATCACTACACAACACAGCTGATGAATAAACAGCAAACAGTATCAAATTTTATCAAATAAAGTATTTACACCACCATTCCTGAAGTATAGGTTTCCTTCCAAGCAGTAACAAGGAAAACAGGAAGCCATTTCTTGAGCCATCCATCTACACTCACCCACTACCCAACAGCTGTAGAGCTTCATTTTTGCTTAATACCTCTCCAGATTTATTGGATGCCCTGCCAGAAAGCTCTGATTGTTCCGTGTTGCACTATTTAGCCATGGGTGAGGAATGAGGGAGGGATCCATATTTTTATGACTATCAACTCCTGTTAACTTGATGGGATGAGTCACAAGGCTCTCCCTGAGAAGAGGGCAAGCATCCCTTGAAATGGGTGCTCATGGAGAGGCATAGAGGTCAAACTAACAGTGGAGCCTGAACACTGGTAGGAGTTTTAATTATGAATTATGAATCTAGCTACTACAGGTTGCTATTTTGGGAGCTGCTAAATTAATAGGCAAGTAAAACAGGAGGATCTTCTGAAAAGATAGGGAATTTCCGCCTGCTAAGTGATGTGAAATTTTTAAGTTCTGGATCTGAAACAGCAGTGATTTGTGGTGCCTGATTTGTCAAGGTCACAGATCATCAGGGCAAAAATCTTGTCTCAACTTCAGTCCCTCCTCCTGCTAAAGGGGAAGCCAGTACTCCAGAAAAATATCTCTTACCAGCACAGATAAGATTGCTTTAAAAAGTGTATCATCTTCCTTCAGTTCACTTTACATAGTCTGGAGAGTAAAATTGTGTGGCTTCTGACTAAAGAGGGATAATACCATGTTCTCTTGTAAGAAAATGTTTCCTTGTTAAAGCTGAGAGTTTTGCAAACAGACATTAATCTGAAGCCAGGTCGAGTAACTTCAATTAAAAGTGGAAACATCAGATTAAGAGAGCTTGGATTCATTAAAAGATAATTTCAGTCTCTCTTAAGACCTTGCTTTTCTGCCTGACTTTCTGAAAAGGGTTAAAATTGGCTTTGAATTTTGTGCCAGGGTTGAAAAAAAATTTAGCATAGGCTATAGAAGAGTCACAATCTTGCAGCCCCCAGCAGAGGAAATATCATACGTGTTAACTGAAAATGTTGCTACAGCTATCCCATAAAGATGTTAAGCCACTGAACCAGTGACAGTAAGTGAATTTTGTATCTGCTGACATCCCTGAGAGGCAAGCTAAGCCCCAACTCCTTTCCGGGTGCAGGAGACAACAGTGTGGAAGTGAAAACCCCATTCCCAGGAGAGCAGAGCAGTTGTGGGGTGCTGGGTGCTTGCAGCAGGCACGCACCTGCTGAGAGGGAGGGTTTCAATACATTTCATAACCAGAGCACTGCCATATCACAGCCTGGACACTCAGCAACTACCTTCCTAGAAAACACTGCTACTTACACTAACCAGACGTAGAGCCCGCCTGAACCTCAGAACCCAGCTCATTTCTCCCACTTTTTGCCCAAAAAGCACAAAACAGGACAGGGAGTCCTACACCAACAACAAGTTGGGGTTTTTTCTTGAAGGTGGGGAAAGTACTTTTTCATTCTCTTCATAATTAAAGCCCTTCTCAGAGGGCATGAGGGCAATTTACCTCCTCAAGGGGAGGGGATTGCTGGCATTCAGCTAATGGAAACAGGCTGCTGGCTAATGGGTGGTCAGCAAGCCCTGTTTGTTTGTGGCGGGAGCTGTCCCAGCCATTGCAGGTAAAGCAGCAAGGTGGCCTTGCTGCCCCGAGTAACTACACCCACAAACTGCCTCAATCAGCAGCTACACAAAACCTACTGAGGACACCGCTGCTGAGCAAGGAGTTTGCACCATTTACACCATAAGCTTGGGTGAGCAGCATCATCTTCCCCAAGGACCCCAACACCATCAGCAGCCTCAAACAGGTGCAAAGAGGCAGGAGGAAGGTGGTCCAGGGCACATGGCTGCCCAAGAGGGTGAGTTCACAGCAGGGACAACTGTGAGAGCGCTCCCGAGCTCTGGCTCGCTGTCACGCTAACACAGCACTGATTCTGCTCCTACTTTTCAGCAGGCACAGAGGACCCCACGCCTCAGTGCAAAGTGAAGTACAACACAGCCAGCAGTACTCAGGGGATGCCCAAGCCAGAAAAATACAACACTTGGTCAGAAACTTCTGCCCAAACCCACAGATTCATACCTGGAGGTCTGATGTGGCAGATGTACTCAAGCTTACACCTCAGCTCTCCAGCTGAGGGCAGGACAGCCTACTCCTCTCCCTACAAATCACACCAGCTGTGACAGGGTTGCAGGGTTTGCAGAGGAAACTTCCTCTTTCCTGATCTAGTGCTTGGTGTCTATGCTGGGGGACAGGGAAATGGCATACAGAGTTACTCCAGGGACTCATCTAACCTCATCTCACCCCAGGAGTTCTGTCTCCTTTGCTACTGCTTCTCCTTGCTCTCAGCCTCTTCCCAGAGGCTTCTTCCTACCCAGCCCCAGCTAGTGGTGATATCACAAGCATCCTTGTTTTAAACCTGTACACCTGAAACCTTTTTAGACAACATAGTAAAAGAGGTGATGGATCCTGCTGTGCTTGTTTGCTTTACGGCCTTTTGGAGGCAACACCAAGTAAAATGAATCCCCAGAATAAATTCTACTAGACAGAAACATTGGCATAAATAACCCGTTTCACAGCTTGCGAGTACTTGAGTATTTCTACATCTCTTCAGCCACAAACATGTGTTTTGTGTTGCTTCACATAAATCTCTCTTGTATTTATCTGCATAAACCCTTCCATAAATTGCTCACTGGGCCCTGAAATGCAGTAAGCAGGCTCTTTGATGTATGTTTCAGTCACCAGGTAGATCAATCACTGCTGTGCACACCTTGTCCGTACCTATGCAGGGAGAAGTTACCAGTCCCCTTTGACAGAAAAGAGGGCAAAAAGTCAAACAGTTTTGATGGATGGATAAATGTCTGTGGGCTGAACCTCATGCACCGACCTTGTTTATACTGAGAGTTACTAGCAGTCCCTCCTCCCACTAGCTGATAAAATACCACTCCTCCATCAATCTTTACGAAATATACCCCAAACCTAGAGACAACATATGAACATTTGATCTCTTTGTGAGCTCCTTTTACTCTACCTCATTTCCTCCTGTGGTGGTAACTTCTCTGCTGTAAAGGAATAAGAAAAACATCAGCCTTATTCTCCAGTGTTAAGGTGGCATATCAGTCTTGTTATAGACTCACCTTGCACAGATATGGATCTCACTTTTCATCATCACAGCACAACTTATTCTGAGTCATGTGAATGAATCACGTTACACTTGAGCTGAGTAGCTTTTTCTGATTGAGAGCTCCCATCAGATTTCAGTAGGGGTGTACAGACTCATTGACAGACAGGCAAGATTCACCATCCCCAGGTGAGCTGTGCTGCTGATATTCTGTGCGATACTGTCTGAATCAAGGCATCACTCTGCCTCAGTTTCTCCATTCAGAATTAATATTAATCAGTGCAATTGGAACACTAAGAGCATTTAATTTTTGTTGACACAGCGCTCCTCTTGGCCGTGTTGTCGGGTCTAAATGATAGCAATCAGCTGGCATATATGGTACATTACAGAATGTCACACTTTTCCAGGGAAGGCAACACCTTGTGAATGCCCTCTCACCCCTGTACGTGGGTTCTGCACTGCTACTATGTGTTTCTGTCTGGGTGACAGCTCATATTAGCAATGTTTTTGTAGGTGGGAGGAGGGGAAAGATAGAGAAGTTGGAAGAGGGGTGATGGAGCCTTAGACAGCTTGGCCAGCAGTTCAAACACCTCCTAGTGTGACAGCTCAGAGCCTATATAACCCAGTAGCCACTGAGGAAGGAATTGGCTGGCCTTGGAAGCAGGTTACAATCCTTATTCAGAGATCACAACAGCAACTGAACTGCTGATTCTGAGACAAAAACTGTGATTAATTTTGTTAATTCTTCAGCTACTTAGAAATAGACTGAGGCTGCTCTGGAGTATCTCATGAGTAATTTTTCTGTCTCTGCATTACTCCTGCATAGTTATCTTTGGTACCCCCTGGGCTCTGAGCTTTCTTTTGACCTGTGGTATGGGCCTGAACTTCTTTTACTACAGCCCATTGTTAGAAATAAAATGTTATTATTAAAGGTGAAGATGTCTCAGCCCTTCTAACCATTCACACTTTGGTGGCAGCAAAGAAACTTTACAGGTAACTGAGCAGCAGTGAGATTTGAGGCATTCATTTCCTCCAGGTGTAGCTTTGAATTTAGTCTCAGCTCTCCTTGTCCCCTCTCTTTGTTCCACTGCAGCATTCCTGGTTTAGCTTTACTGTTATCCCCCAAATATCATTATTTTAAATCATGTAATTAGAAGTAGTGCTTAGATGATCTTTAAGGTCCTTCCAAATCAAACGATTCTATGATTCTATGAAATAGGAGAAGGGAGATTTATGTTGACATGCTAGGAGGTCCTCTTCTGAGTGAGGGGAGTTAGTCTGGGGTCATGGGGAGGATTCTTGATGGTTCCACAGAGAAAGCAGGAGTCACCATCAAGTTCAAGGCACAGTTTACTTGGACCCTTGGTCCCCACGCACCAGAGGATGGTATAGGTGTTCTAGAGGTCTGCGAGATCCTCACAAGTGTATCAAGTATGTTCCCACATTCAGTTGCTCTGTAAGATTGCCTTTATCATCAAGCCCTGACCCCTTTCCCTAGCAGCACCCCCACACCATCCCACATCACAGTGTGATGAACTCTATTAACACCAGACATATGGATTAGAGCTCAGCCCCAGCTACTGCCAGTCACAAGGCACAGCCTGTGCAAACGCCAGACCTGGCCCCACAAGAAATGTAGTGCTTCTCCATCCATGCCAACAGTGAGAAAGTCCCAAAGAGAGGTTGAAAGCACAATGGCTCTTCACCAACCCCTCCAGCTCACTCTCTCTGTTGTCTCAGCCTGTGGCACTGGGGCTGTGCTGTTCAGGCTTCTTGGACTGGCTGACCTGATGGAGGACAATGGGGGCAGTATACTGCTGAGCCTTGACCCCATCCCTGGCACGGTGGGAAATTCCCAGAGGAGTGGGCAAGTGTGCAACAGCATGTCAGACACCTTTTGATCATAGAGCATAAAGTAAAAGAAACCAGTTACTGATTCATGTTCACTGCCACTCCGGGGACCCCCAGCCCTCTTCAGATCTGCGTGGTGTCTATCACACTCTTCTGGTTCAGATAGTACAACTTTATGGTGGCTTTCCATCCCTACCTTGCAGCCGGCAGGCATTAGATTTCACAGGGAGCAGCAGGGCTGGCAGCGCAGCAGTGAGATCCTGCTGTCCCCTGCCGGGCATCCCCAGCATGACTTGCAGTGCTGCCCTAGATTTGAAGGCTCCAGAGGACATGATTTTGTGGTTGCAGCAAAGGAAGAGGGGGCACACATAAAGTTTTCTCTCCAGCTGTAATGCTTATGTGGCTTCAGGCACCCTAGTGCCATGGTTTTTTTCCTGCCCTGGGAGAGGAAGGTGGTCTGCCAAGCTCACCTTGAGATGCTCTCAGTTCATTCACACTGGCTTGAAAAGCTGTGCACCACTGGTGACACAAGGCAGAGCAAAACTCCCACTGGCCATAAGGCTATGTTTGTACCTAGTGAAATAATAGCTGTAGTTCATTGGTGCTTTCAGTCATCTGGATCCATGTACCATCAGCTGCCTGTTGTGAAAATCCATCTCCTCTCCATGACAGGTGACCTGGTGGAAGGATGGCACAGCGGGGCCGCAAATGGCACCACCGCAAAGGCTCTGGGCAGCTGCCTGCTGGCTCGTCCCTTGGCAGCCACGGGAAAACATTGGTGTCAGTCTGTCTCAGATGGACATGTTGGTGAAAAGAGATCCCACTCTGCTGCTAAAACTCAGTAAGGGGACCAAGGCTGCCAAGCAAGGCTGTTTGACATGATGGTTATAAGTGAGGGCTTAGAGGAAGGACAGGCGGAAATAGCAGAAATAAATTTCTAGAGTATTGTGTATGGCAGTTGGGAACAGGTTTTGTATGATGATCGGTGAGTAAGAATAGCTGAGTAAGTCAAGCATGTTCCCATAGGTTTCTGCCAGAGCATGGCTTGTGGTGCCCTACACCTCGTGACGGGAATCTCCACTCACCACAGCCCTCTTGCAACATCATCATTTCACAGAGGCAAGACACATGTTACGTGATGCTCCCCTGCAGCCTTCCAAGAGCAGCCACTCAGTACAGATGCTGCACTGTCGCCTTGGTCACAGAAATATGTCCATAGTGGCCATGCCACAGCAAAATGTCTTGCACAAATTGTGAGGTGGGAGAAACGAAGATGAGGACTAATATCACTATGAAATCCTAATACTGAAACAAAATCCTCTCAAATCAAACCATATATCACCAGAAGCAGCCTGTAAATGTGAATCCTGGCTGGCGACTAGAGTGCCAATGGCAAGGCTCTGTACAAGGGAAGTGGCTTAATGTGCAGTGGCTTTCCACTGCTGCTGTTGTGTCCAAGAACATGCTGTGCTGATGCATAGGTTTTGCAGTGTTGGTTACAGGCTATTAAACCCCCTCTAAAGTCATAAATTCTCAGTCCTCTTCCAAATGTATGAACTCATTCCTAAAAACCTCATCAATCCACACCCAAATGGCTCACAGTTTCCTTGAAGGTATCATCACCCTCCCCTTGAACAGAGGCAGGAAAATTCAGGTTCACGTGTGGCTGCTTTGTAGGAGCACTAGCAAAAAAAATTCCTAAATGAAAGGAGGGATCTGCTAAAGGTGTATTGGTACAGAGCAAATCTGAGGATACTTGTCGTGCTCATTCCATGCTCTCCTTCTGGGCAGTGGAGTGAGAGAAGCATTAGTGCACCAGTGAATAGGAGTGGAGAAGGCCTTAATTTACCCTAAGCTAAGGATCTTCCCAGGCTGGGGACAAGGACCCTCAGGAAGCTTAGTGTAGGTTCGCTTAGAGAATAGAGGCTGAGCAATAGGTAAGGGAACATGGGAGGGATAGAGGAGGTTTAAACTGTTAACATATTAATCTGCCTTTCCCAAATGGCTTCTGTTCCTCCATGACCACCAACACCCATAAACTTAAGTTTATTTTAAGCCCCAGGGCTTGTTGCTCTCCATAAAGGAAACATTGCTGTCAAGGGCACTTAGACAAAGTCATTTAGTTTCTGGGTGAGAGCTCAGTGCATTTTAATAAGACCTCTGGAGTAGCAGCCCAGTGCACTGCTCTGCCTGTGTTGGAACGGGGATCCCTGTCACGAGAGGAGGTAACAGTTTGCTGCACTGGGATGTGCTGGTGCTGTTGAAGTGTGGGTGCTAACACTTCTCAGAATTGCACTGTGGTGTTTGCTGCATTTCTTGAAGCCTAAGCTCATGGCTCTAAGTGATTCTGAAAGACTCTTATGTCTTCCTTTCATCTATTTGCTTTTTGAGTAGTTTTCTATCCTTCACGTTTGTAGAGAAACACCTGAAATTCAATCCATCAATGCTAAAAAAAAACGAGACAGTAAGGAAAAAAGACACCCACAGTCTGCATGACCTCAGGTCTCTTAAGGAATTTTAGAGATTTCTGGAAGTGGAGGGTTCCCCTGGACTCTGAATCTATGCACTGTGGCAGGACACAGGGATCACCCAAGTGGTGCCCTGCTGCAGCAGGTAGGGCAGCAAGGTGTCCGGCTGGATTTTCTCCTGTCCTTCCTGTGACCTTTCCTGTTCAGTGCCTCTGTTTCCCTATTTTTGAGTCTCTCAAAAAGGTATTTTTGACACACCACTGAGTCATCTGTGATGGAAAATCTATAGCTCCTCCAAACACCCATAGTGGCGTGAGAGAATAAGAGGAAACCACCCAAACACAGAGCTAGTGCTGAAAGGCAAAGATACATTTTGGGTCTGCGACATTCAGCGCTGCTCCTTGGGATGCTCTGGGAGACCTACTCAGGCAAAAAGTACTAATGTGGAAAATGTGCTCTGCCCCTAAACCTTTCAGTATTGCCTGATATAAAATCCCTGCTATCCATTACCTTGTGAATGTTCAGAAAAAACACCATATGGCATTATTTACAGGAATTAAGGACTTAGATGAGCTCAGGCATTTGATTAACCTGTGATAATAAGAGCCTGAAAAATAGACCAAGATACTGTAGAAGAAAAGGTGTTATTATGCCCTTGGACCAAGTTGTCTTTACCCCCAGGATGCTCCTACAACACATACTAGCCAGGTTCAGCTTTGTGGATTCAGGCATGTGAGAAGGGATCACAGAAGACAGGCTTGGGTAGTTGTTGCTTCCCTGCAGGGCTGCCTGTGCGTGAGCTGTGCATTATTCACCCAGCCTCTTGCATGCATCACTGCTGGCTTCACAACAAGTGCAGCAAGGGGCAGAGGCTGCAGTGACTCACCCAACACTGGCCACAACACAAGGTGAGCTCACTGACCCATGAACCTGTGGCCCCGCAGGCACCAGACATCTGCAATGCCTGTCAGGACTATGCTGTTGCTCCCACACTGCTCCTGCCAGGATTGCAATTACCAGGTGCTGCTGCCGACACCACCTCTTTCCCAGGCAGGAGCACATGGAATTGGTGACCCCCAGTGAGATGCACCATGTTCATGCACAGAGGCATGAGAGTCCATAGCAGAGTCCATAGCAGGCAAATGCTATCCTATATTGGCCTTCAGACATGCCTAGGTCTGCCTACTTCCAGAGGTGCTATGTCCTGAACAGACTAGCCAAGAATCCCTAAGATGTCTAACAAATCCAATCCAAAGAGGTCAGGGTACGTACACACCTGTGCCCCTGTGTCAGGACACTTGTGTAACAGTGGTGATACTCAAATAGCTCTGGTGCCATTGAACAGCTGGTGACTATAACACAGATATACGTTTAACTGAGGTTACCAAAAGAGAAATATACATCTCCTTTGATATGGCCAGCCTGGGTCCATAGGACCCTTGGGAATAGGTGTCCTTGTTCCTGTGGTTGTTCATCCACCCAGACACTGCCCGAGCCATACTAGTCATAGCCCGGCAAAACCTAATGGGGAGCAGCAGCCATGGTGGGGGGCTCAGCTGCAAAGGGCTGGGGTGCCCTGAGAGCATTGCAGCTTGCCAAAATCATACCACCTTCTCACCAAGAGCAAACATCGCTGTCCTCAC
This sequence comes from Clamator glandarius, assembly GCA_033459285.1. Taxonomy (NCBI): domain Eukaryota; kingdom Metazoa; phylum Chordata; class Aves; order Cuculiformes; family Cuculidae; genus Clamator; species Clamator glandarius. The sequence continues at coordinate 518,204 of JAUNZM010000677.1, read as the reverse complement.
AAATGGTTAACCTACCGGGAGCTGCACAGCACTAATGACTTCACATGCATTTAATCAGCTTGGGTTTCCAGAGCCTCCTTCTCCAGAGCAGGAAAGGCCGTGCACCCCGGGTGCAAATGCTTCTAAAGCTGCACACCCCCTTTACCAATCATTAATCACCACTGGGCTGGCGACGCAAGCAAGCAGCAAGCAAGCAGGAAAAGGCCAACTCTCCAGAGCTGCCATCGGAGCAGCGGAAAGCAGTGCTGACTGGTTGGTTCCCTGTGGTGGCAGCTCACTCTCCGACTACCCTCTCCAGGGACTCCTGAATGCAGTGCCCTCTCCTTCAGGAAGGTGACTTGGTCCTGGGCGTGGAAGGCTCTGACTGAGGCTAGGAGCTGCTGGACTACGCATGAAGTAGGTCTGAAAAGGAGCAATATTCATCTCTTCACCATGCGGCGCAAGGTGCTTTGGAGTGCCCTGGAGTACACTTGTCGATTGCTGGGCATCTCCACAGCAGCAGGTAAGAGCAAGCTCTCTTTTTCTTAGGCCCTAAAAGGCACTGAGTGGGTGTAAGGGCCCCTGAGGTGTCTCCCTGCCTCTGGCCGGGTGCAGCCACTGCTCCATTCTGTGATGGGGACAGGGAAACTTGCTCACTCTTGCTTTGGGACCCAGGGAGGGAGACTGCTGGATGCCTGGCCAGGCTCTTTCTAAATGCTGTGGGAGGCACAGTGAGACATTATAAAGGAAGAGCGAGCACGCAGTACAGCAGAGGACAAGCTAAAATACAAATGGAAAAGAAAACTAAATTAAATTCTTGTAAAACAGACATGGGCACAGGCAAGTTGTGAATGAGGCGGAAAAAGCAAAACACTCATGGCTGTGCAAAACTGCCAGACTGTTCTGTGGGATGTGAGAGTGAAGGAAGAGTTCCTTGTGCTGTGCACAGTGAGGTGTTCTGTGCCAGACAGGATGGAGAAGTCCCAGCCATGGTTGCACAGTTACTGCTAAAGTTCCTCTCTAGCAACCCGTCAGGGAGCAGGCTCAGGAAGCAGTTCACATTATAGCTGCAGAACAAACATCATAAATACACTCACCTGGCCAGCTGCATCTTCTCACTCACTGCCAAAGACTGCTTGGGACCAGCATCCTCTGGGTTTGGTGACACACCCAAGCACTTGGTTTCTGCTGAAATGTAGGCGTTTCGAGCCAGCTGTCTCAGGCACAGTATCTCACCCAGAAGGACTGATCTGTGGTGAATAAACCTCTTAAACAAGGCATCTCTAGATGGGACTTATGGAAACAGCTAATACAGGGGGCTGAGTGGTTCACTCTGGTACTGCCATTGACTCACTTTTAGGGGACAGGACAAGCAGTGCTCTCTGCCTCTGTTTCCCCATCAAGATTAAAGTACCTGATTTGGCTGACGAATGGAGGTATGAACCAGAGGTTCTGGGTGAAAGGTGACTTGAGGTGGTACCTGTCGTTCCTGTGTCAGACCCCAAGGTATTTCACATTTCGGACATTGCAGTGTAGGTTGCAGCAAGCTCTCCTACATTTACAACTGTAGACAGCCCTGAGAGACCCTTTGCTCAATTCAGGGGCAAAGCAGAAAGCACACAGGGCAGCTGAAGAGAGCAAGGTCCCCAAAGACACCTGGAGCCTAGTTGAGACACTGGAGACTGCTCTGGAATGTGCTTTTAAGGACTGATAACAGGCAGAGATTTGAGTCTCTGAGTTTATACAAACTCCCAGTAGATAAGCACACATCATGATGAGACTGCAACAGATAGGAGCTGGGACATGGCTTTAACCAGCAAATGCAAATCTCTTCCTTTTTCCATTCCTTATCCTCCTGGAGCCCATGGGAGTCCCACGCTGGTCATATTATCTCTTAAAGCTACAGGGAAATCCACAGAGACCTTCCTGGAAGAAAACATCAGCTTGTTACCATGGGAAAACTAAAGCTCAAACAGCAAAATTGAAAGTAGCTTATAAATGTCTTAGTGGAATATAATCTCTCCCTCCTGCTTGTTTTTTTCATCCTTTTACATCATCTGTACCTCTTTCTGTAGTTCTTGAAATGAGCAGTGTAGTCATCTCTCTACTGAGCATCGCAGAGCATAGACAGCTGCACTCTATGCTTTTCTACAGCTCTGATGCACTCCCAGTATCATCTAACTTTCCCAAAAGACCAGTGAAGGAATGGGAGGTGCCTGTGTTTTATTCCTCTGTGTGTCTCAATGGAGTAAGAAAACAGCTCAATGCAGTGTTCAGTGTCTGATGAGGTGTATGAGGTTTTTGCATGAAATGGAAACCATGCAGAAGAGAATCCTATGGGGTTCATTTGGGGAAAAAAAAAAAAGAAAAAGAAAGAAAGGAAGAGGAGAGTGCATCAGCCTCACTAATTGATTCTGAGAAGGTCTGGCCAGCTCCATAAGCTTCCGGCAAGCATAGAAGGTTACTCACGTAATATAAACCTCCCCTTCCCCCAAGATCTTGGAGTTTAATGGCTGTCTGCAATGGTCAGGCTACAGAGTTTCTGTGTGTGAGAAATCAGACAGCCTTGCTGTTGGCAGAACCTCATGGCGAGTAATTTAAGAGTGATCAAACAGCCCCACAATTCGCCGCAGTTTGGTGCATGTCTGTAGTTAACAAATTTTAGGCCTTGTGATTTCTGCATCTAGGGAGAGAGCCCTTACTTATTTCTTAATTCTCATGGTTTAATTCCTAATCATGTGCCTTTAGCCATGTGGTTTGGATAAGATCCAAATCAAGGAAGCAACTAATACAAACAAAAACCTCAGAAAGAGCCCTTTGCTTCTTGCAGATTCTTCATCCATACAGCTTTGTAGATAAAGCAGAAGCTGTGCAACATCAGGAAACATCCTCATCCAGAGCAGAAACTCAAGCGTAACAGCCAAGCTGTTGAATTCTGCATTTAACTGCAGGGAATGAATGGATGAATGAATTCCACATTTGTAGGGAAGATTTTAAAGAAGGCTTCTCAGTCATGTGATAGCAAAGAACAATACTTTACATATAGGGATTACACAGCTCACACAGCTTCATAGCCCTCTGATGAGACTAATTTCCCTGTGCCCCTGCTCAGGGATGGAGAAACAGCCTCCACAGAGGATAATGGCACATGGGCCCCATGCATTCCCCTGGCTGACAGGAGCCAGCAACTGCAGGTGACACAGGGAGACTACAGAGGGTCTTTGTGCCACCCAGGCAGGAGAGCTGTGTGCTCAGGCATGACCTTTAGCATTGACCCACGTTGTGGTCTTGGTGGACAGTGGCCTACATCCCCATTTGGGTGCCTGGCACCGTTCTCAAGCTGGGGCAAACCATAGGCTGAGAGAGCTCTCTCTCGGCTGAGAGAGCTGGGGTTGTTTAGCCTGGAGAAGAGGAGGCTGAGGGGAGACCTCACTGCTCTCTATAACTACCTGAAAGGAGGTTGTAGAGAGGAGGGAGCTGGCCTCTTCTCTCAAGTGACAGGGGACAGGACAAGAGGGAATGGCCTCAAGTTCTGCCAGGGGAGATTCAGGCTGGACATTAGGAAAAAATTTTTCACAGAAAGGGTCACTGGGCACTGGAACAGTCTGCCCAGGGAGGTGGTTGATTCACCTTCCCTGGAGGTGTTTAAGGCACGGGTGGACGAGATGCTAAGGGGTATGGTTTAGTGTTTGAAAGGAATGGTTGGACTTGATGATCCGGTGGGTCTCTTCCAACCTGGTTATTCTATGATTCGATAGTTCAGAAAAATTAAGCAAATCAGCACCTCAAGTGCATTGAGGAGGATCAGCTGTAAACTTCATTAGCACCAGTGAGTGGGCATAGGCTGCTCAGTGATATGCGGAGACATCAAGTGCAGACACAAGTGCAGTGACTACCTAGAGCGATGCCTTAGCCATGAGACACGAGCTCTGCTCAGTCTCATACCACTGGCACTTGTGCATGGTGACCAGCTCGTCGCAGATGAACCAAGCTGCTGCAGCTGAAGTAAGGCACTTCAGTTTTGCAGTATTTTGGAAATTGTCCTGAGGGGAATTACAGGATGCTGAAGGAAATTTTCCATCCACTGAAGCTATTGGCCCCCAACAGCCAGTCCAAGGAAGATTTTAGCTTTGCTAATACTCTTAATCCCCCTTAAACTGACTCCTCAGTGTGCTGTGCTGGTTGGTGAACTGAGGGGACGTTCATTCCCTGTTTTTAATCGCCTTGCTCCCATTATATGTTTTTCTGTTTGGATAGCAAAGGATCTTAATGCCATGGCTACAACCATTTGTGAAGGCAGCTGGCATGGCTCCCCTGTCCTGCTGCTGCCCTGCAGTTGTATGTTGGGTGCAGCAGGCCTGGGCAAGCAGGGAGGACAGAGAAGTGAGGCTGGCAGGCACTGGAGTGTCCTGGGCAGAGAGGTCCCCAGACCAGGAGGGGCAGGGTTGGATGGAAAAGTGGGACGGAAGTTCCTGTGGCAGCAATGATGAAGTGGTGTGGCAGGGTGTGGAAGGGACACAGGACACGGCTGCTCACCCCCTTCAGCTTTCCAAGGCCAGATGGTATCCCCAGAGCACCTCTCCCCAGCCCACGCAGTGGCGAGGCTGCCATGACAGGGATGCAGCTGGACAGGGTTTCTGGGCTGTATGTCAAAGCCAACGTTCAGCTTGGATCCCCCTGGGCTGGTATGTCAGCATGAATCACTGGTGTTGGCAGTCCTAATGTGCTGTACAGCTTGGGAGGAGCAGCCTCATCAGCCCCTGGGGAAACCAGGGCATCGATGTTGGGAGTTGGTGGGTCATCAAAGAGTTGGGAACCAATCCTGCAGTCAGCATCTTTCCTTCCTTCTCTTTCTAGTGCTGATCGGTGTGGGAGTAGAAACTCTGCAGCAAGGACAATTCAAAAGCCTGGCATTCTATCTGATGTGAGTATTTTTGCCCTTGGAGTTGAAGCTGGTGGAGATGACATATTTGACCCATCATATATAGCACCAGACTAGACTGCAACAGTAGCAGGGAGCAGTTTCGGAAGCTTTGGGGAATTTAAATCTCCACATCTAGGTTTCAAAAGCGTTGGAGAAGGTAGTGTTACTGCATTGCCCCTGCTACTGCAGACTCAGGCAGGCCAGAGGTGACACTAGCTGCAAGCTGACTCCCTGGTGGCAGAAGGGCTTTGAGGTCTCCTCCACAGACCAGCCAGGTAAAGGGTGTTAAGACCCCAGCACACAGAGACTGCTGTGAACTTAATCATAAATCCTGGCCCTCTATTCCCTTTCTGCCACCTTGAGAGCATATGCAAGCCTGGACTTGCCCCCCTGACAGCTCCACTTTTCAGTTTTTCAGGGGTTGCAGTTACTGTCTGTGAAGGTTTCTTCTTTATCAGTTTGTTCCTGGAGATGTGCTTCACGTGAGTAGACCCTGTCCAGTCTTTTCCAGCCTTGGTGAGACCTCTCTAAGGCAACTTGCCCCTTACAGGCAACATCAGACCTAACAAAGCTGCAAACACCAAACCAAAGGTCCCACCCCTACTGTCATGGGAAGTGCACTCAGGCAGGGGGGAGGTAAATGTGGCCATATCCACATGTTTTGTTTTAATACAAGTTTGTGTCATAATTTGATGAGCATCTGCATGAAAGACCATGGTCTGCAAGATCTGCATAACACACAGTATGAAGACCTACAAGGGACCAGGGTTGAGGGAAGAGCCAGATTCCCAGGATGAGCTGCAGCCCTCTCCCAGAAACAGCACTGAAGTTTAAGTTAAAATGTGGACCATTCTCATGTACTTCTCAGCACTTCTGCTGTCTTTTTGCATAAACTCAAAAGTCCTGATAACTTAGAGGTAACACCTTAATCCTGCTAATAGGCACTCAGCTAGTGTAGAAGTGGGCAAACACATCAAGGAGAGATGGGCTGAGATACTGACCTCTGGCAGATGTAGCCCCTGGCTTCTTCAACCTGTTGAAGAGGCTCAGGCTTTGTTTACCTTCCCTGACCAACACATCTGTTTCCTGGAGAACCAGAGTGAGGATATGAATTTCTAGATGGGTGACAGTTAGGTCAAAATCTTCCTGCTGTGTGCTTGGTACCTCATCTCACAAGCACCTCTGTTTCTCTTCCCAGATACAACCCTGACTCCCTGACACAGGCCTGCTGGAAGCGAGCTAGGTGCCCAGGGAGCTTCCAGAAATTCCTGGGGTACACACTGCTTTCAGTGGCCTGCTTCCTTCATCCAGTCCTAGTCTGGCATGTCACCATCCCTGGTAAGAACCCCAAGCTGAGAAGGGTAGTAGTGCAGATGGAAGAGAAGCATGGTCTATTGGGGGCCAGAAAGGATGGGGATGTGTGAGGTGCTGGCCTGGTTGCAGATAGTGCTGAGCTAGCTAGACCAAGTGTTGCTTGGTGGTGAGCTCTTCACCTTAAGCCAGCCCTGAGCCAACATAACCTTCTCCCCAGGGTCCATGCTGGTGCTCACCGCCCTGGCTTACTTCCTGCTGAGCAAGAGGAGGAAGAGCCCAGGACACAAAGAGACGCATCCCCAGGCAGGCCAGTATGTGGACCCTTCAGCCACCGTGGCAGCCCCAACTGTCGCTGGTGACACTGAGCAGACCTACACATTCCATGGGGCCCAGAGGGATCAACACCACTCGCTACTGGGCCACATGAAGAGCATTCTGAAGGGCAGCAAGGACAGGAGCCTGACCCTGGCAGCTCCTGCCCAGCCAGCAGCCTTGCCAGCCTCACGCAAGCAAGTGCACTTCCAGGAGAAGGTCGTGCAGATCATCCCTTCTGTCACTGAGAGCTTGGAAGATATGGAAAGTGAGGCTGAAGAGACCATGTCAGACACGACACCCATCCTCACCCCACCCGATGCCCCTGTTATCCTTGCTCCCCTCAGCACCACAGGCCTCTTTTGAGCCTCTCAGCAGGAACAATGACAGTTGCCACTAGTGCCCCTCCCTGCTGCCCCAGCAGACAAGGAGCCCTGAGGGGTGACCCTCCTTGCCCTTCCTGCCTCCAGGGTGACAACTGTGTCACTCCCTTTTCAAGGGTCTGCCTGCACGACACGTCCCACTCCTTGTGACAGTGGTGGTCCCCAGCCCCCGCAGTGCTGTGCCCAGGGGACAGGTTCAGCCAGGGTAGTGCCAGGACAGTTAAGTTTCTGCTCCCATGGCTTCATGGCACTGCACGTCACAGTGGTTTCCCCTGCTTAACATCACAGCCATGGTGTGTGCATCCCATGGGGCAGCAGCAGGCAGGAGGAGGGAAGACCACCATGAGCCCTGAGCAGCCCCAGCTGCAGGCAGTTTCTTCCCCTCTGCCCTTGCTGCACATGGAAGCACTCAGGGCTTGGGACACATCCAGCACAGGGCACAGCAGCCTGAAGGTTCCCTCATAGCACCTGCACAAGCTGCAGCAGGCTTAGGGCATCCAAAACATCATTCCAGAGGTGAGCTGAGATCAAGCACACCTCTGGGGCTAGTACCTGCTGAGTCCCCTCCCCTGTGACACACTCAGCCCAAAAGAGTCATCACCTCTCAGCTTGGGGACACCCACACATGAGCAGGGAGGACCCTGGGGCTTCCTGGTGTCCCCTGCCTGGACAGACCTCTTGAGTTAGGAGAGCTTTGGGATAATGTAGCATCTCAGGTCATGAGGTTCAACATTGTGTTTGCACAGTAGACTCTGTGTAACTCCCAAAGTATGTTAATCATGGGCCCCAGAGGGCAAAGGCAATAATAAAGTAATGACGCTATCCCACTAGTCCCCTCCATGCCAGCTTTTCCCCAAGCCCTTCACCTCTGGCTTGATCCAACCATATTTTCTGCCCTTTGAGGACCATTCACCTAAAATCAGGCATTTGTCTCCATTTGTTTCATCCCCTTGTCTCTTTGCTACCTGAGGACTATGACTTTATGTTCCAGATGGCAAATGCCACCTGCACCTACAGATGCCACCAAGACCCTCTCATCAGCATTAGGCAACTCTTTTGGCTGCACTTGGGGAAGAGCTCAGGTAGCTGGGTTTTCTCAGATGCATGACATGAGGCCACACTTACTGCTGCTGAAATGAAAAGCTGTAACTGCTTTAAGCCCAAATATGCAACACTGGGGTGTGGTGGCAGTAAGGAGAGAAGATACCAAAGACCTGCTAAGACTATTTATAAGGCAGAAGCTAGTGGGGCTGGCTGTTTTTCTTAGAAATACATTATTTCATTGTTTTTAAAATCTTGTCTCTTTGAGTCACAATCACCATTTTCATTTAGGAAAACAATGTAGTTTGTAGTGAAATGTGAAAATGTGAAGTGTAAGAGTTCAAAAACCAGAGTGCAACTGAGATAAGAACCCAGTCCCACTTTTTAATAAACTCTTTTTAAGTGATTTGGGAGATGGATGAGGAAGAAGGTGGAAGATATTGACTCACAATATTTGACTGCCTGTGCTTGATAATAAAACTGTCCACAAGAGCAGCTTATGAATGGTTGCCCATGCTTATTATTCCTACAACCAGACACAAACAAAAAGTTTTGTTGCATCACCAACATTTAAAATGATATCTGGTATCAGTCTGCTTTAAACACAATACATGGATTAAAGACCTCCTTCTCTGGCTGCACAAATTAACCATACTCCCTATAAATGTGTGCTGGGAAAGAGTCACGTACACATCTGCCTGTAGGGAGGTTCTGTGCCTGCAAAAATATCTTCAGAAAATTGTGCCCATTAATAGCCTAATGCTGCACGACTTATAGCAGGAAGCCCAGGATTCAGCCACAGCTTTACCCTCAAGCTCGTGTACTTACCACATTCAGAAATAAAAATAAAGTTATTTTCTTCTAAAGTTAGTAGCCAAACAGTATATCTGCATCAACAAAGTTCCCAACCCAGCTATGCCAATAGGGTACCCAGCCTTGACAACTCTAGCCCAAAATGCTGTGCTTGAAGCTGGCTCCCTGACTCAATCACACATCTGCTTTGCAATTAGACCTGCTCTCATTAGCAAGCTCAGCATTTAGCATAATCCAAGGCTCTTCTTTGAACATTGCATAACTAATTATACAAACAGAGATAAGGTTTATAGAAAATGTACTGCTCCCAATAGATCAAGTGATCTGCTGATGAGAGAAAGACCAAATTTCAGTAGGTTCCTCTGTAGCACTGAACAAAGTTTGGACAGCCGGGGCGGGGAATAGCTGCTCTACAACAAATTTAATCCTTCAGCCCCATAGTTCATACCAGTGGGGCAGCAAGTCCAGCTGTCAAGGGGAGAATCAGTACAGTGAGAGCATCTGTGGCACTCGGGGGGGGGTTGCAAATTCCATTGTCCTGTTAAATGCATAAAATGAGTTTATAAATCATTAGAGTCTGCAGAATTAGATATTTCAGGGTTTATGCTCATCTTTTGAAAGTCTATTGTACATTTCCCTTAGGAAGCAAGACTGTGGAAGCTGCAGGTGAGGTGGGTCAGGATCCTCTTTCCACAACCCACAACCCTGGCTGCTTTTCTTGCCTGCTCCTTTGTGTTGGCCTGGCTCGAGAGATGAAGGCTGAAAAAAAAATCCTTCCCATCTTTTCTGTGGAATTAAAATGCCTGTTCAGTTAAGGTCCATGGCTGGCTCACCTTGGAATCTACCAAGAGCCTGCACCAGTGCTAGAGGAGTGCTGAGTCCACAGAGAAGTGGACAGGACATTCCTCCAGAGGCAGCCAAGCTGTGCCCCAGACAGCACAAGATGGGTGCGCTTCCACCACTGAGGCTGATCTGCTCAGTGTGTCCCTGTTAAGGTGCCTGTACATCCCTCAGTCTGCCACTCACACACCTACCCCTGGTGCTATCTGCCAGCTCTATCAGCTGACAGAGTTCATCAGCCCAGAAGAAAAATAATTGGGAAAAAGAAAGCAGGTGACTATCTTCTGGGTTAATGAGCCAAATAAATTCACAGAGTAAGGGCTAGGCACAAAATGAGGAGGACAGGGGATAAAAGCATCCCCTTCACAAGCAGCAGGATGTCAGAGCAGCTCAACTATTTAAAGAAATGCAGGCTCAGGTTTTCTTTAGAATCCCAGGGGGGAATTTTAAACAGAGAGGAAACTGGAAAATGGAGGGGGTGTCAGATGACTGCAGAGGGCCCAGAGATTACTTGCTCAAGTGTGCACTTCTTTGTTGGCCCCTTTCCCTACATCTAGATGTGAGGGGCATTCCAGGGGCCACTGGAAGCACCAGAGATGCTGTACAGAGCTGGTGGGGGGACTGTATCTCAAAACTGCTCATACATGCAGAGTAATTACAGGTGGGAAAAAAAAAGTCCAAGAAATTGACACTATTAACTGTGTAGGACAGTGATATCTGAATTGCAGCTGCCTGAACTTTGGGAAGTCCACACTGCACTGCATGAACACTGCTATGTATTTTTTGCCTATGTTACAGTTAATTCGTTATACAACTAATCAGCTGAGCTAGAGCTGAATGTATAAAGCTCTAAACTCCTATGGATTCACATACAGAAAAGAAGTGAGATGAATTATCCAAAAGAAATCATGTATCAGGTGAAATTCTGTGTGCTAAACATGTCAGAAATCGTTTCCTTCAAAGTTTCCTCCAAAGGTACATAAGGAATGCCTGTTTTGCATGTATATGTGTGTTGGAAACGCTCTACAACATCACTTGACAGCCACCATCATAACTCAGTGAACAAGTATGTTGCAAACAATTACTCTAGCTTTAACTCTTACATAAATGCAAAATTAGATTTCAGTGCAGGCTTTAGTTACAATTCCTCTCTGACTCCAGTGCACGCTAGCACATGTAGCTGTTGTACAGCCCCGAAGGCAAATAGGCTACCTGCCCCACCACAGGGCTCCTGCCTCACACCAGACACTTAGATGACAGTCACCCTCCAAACTCTTCAGCTCTCCCCAAGGACTCTGGGCCTCAGTTTCTCTGAGTGCTGCTCCTTATTTGAGAAATGGATATGAATGTTTTAGCCATTCAACAGCAGCATTTGGAAAATAAGGTGTATTTGGAGAGAAAAGTATTCCATTTCTGCAGTGTCAGAAATGTACAGCTCAGCTTGTACCTGCATGTGCAACCCTCGCAGCAGCAAATACCAATATTGACATCAGTGACATGGGCGGCTCCAAATTCAATTTTGAGTCATATCCACATGCAGGAGAGGACCTGTCTCCAATCATTTACAAATGCTGCATGCTTACACACGAGCTACTCTACCACTCCTCAGCCCTGTCACCTTCTCCTGTCTCATTCAAGCGATTCTCTCATGCTTTGGGCCAGAAATGCTGGTTCTGTTTTGGCTGGACTCCTGCATTTTGTGTTGTGCAGGAAGTTACAGGAACTAGAAACCAGTCCCAAAACTGTCTGGGATTCCTCAGAGCTGTCAGCTCCCTTCTGTGAATGGCATGGTGCAGGCAAAAGCAGCAATCTGTCTTCCAGCCTCTACATATTATCTTGCATATCACTAGTGAAATGACTACACTTAGGTTATATTCTAGTGAGTGATTAAGGTACCTTTAGGAAACTAATTCTAGGCAGCTGTTTTACTCAGCACATGACATTATTGAACCTTGTTTTGAGACTCTATGCAAAATACCAAGTCTTTGAATCACACGCCAAATAGGAAATCCATACCTCAGACAGGAAAAAAAAAAAAAGAAAGGAGAGTAATGCTTCCTGGTAGCTCTGCCTAACTCCAGCCTGTGCCTAAAGGGAACTTCATACATCACAGGAGGAACTTGTGAACAGCATCTTAACACTAACCCCATCCCACACTCTTCCTTCTGCTCAGCCTCTCCAACCTTTCCCACCCTATAGCTGTCTGGCTTCATCCAGAAAAGATATTTAGAAAGAAATATCATATCAATCCATGATTGCACAGTTCTTCTTTGCCCTAAATCTCCTGCTGCTTCCCTCTGCAAAACTCTCCCATAAAAGGGGCTGGGTTTGCTACTCATCCAGGTGCCCAACCTTGTTTATCACCCCTGGCTCCCTGTTGGTGCCCTGCTCCCTGGCTGGTGCAGGCCACTGTGCCTGTGCTTGCTCTCCCTGGCGTGCCACACTTGCAGCTGCTATTTTGGGTGAGGCTTTCAAAACTGCAAAGGGAGGTAACACCTACAAAATTGTGCCCAGAAGGAAAGAAGTCAACAGCCACAGGAGACGAGCCCAGCAAAAGGAATTTACACAGAAGCCCTAATTAACTTGTTAAATTTTTCTGTTGTTTGGAGCAAACCTCACCATCCAACTCTTGATGCCTACTACTACTTTTCTTGAGTGTGGCTACTTTCTCAGCCACAGTCAAGGAAAAATTTCTGCAGGAATCTGGTATGGTGACATTACTTCTGAATTTGATATAGTAGTACCACATTTCTCCATCTTCAGGTCAGAAATCTTTGTCCAGTTATCTCTTTCACTTTTGTGGCTATTGAAGAGACAGTCCCCAGCACTGGACCAAGCCCAATCAGATGAAGGGGCTACATCCCATTTTGTGTCCTCATTTCATGAGCTCAGGAAGACTGAAGCAGCCAATGAAGGTGCAGGTGTGTTACAACACTCAGACCTTCTGCATAGTCCAAGATCTGGTGAGCAAAGTCAGATGGGCCAGGCAACCTGAAGCTCTTCCTTGGGCATACACATTTGTAAAAGCATGGCAAGGAAGCTTGATCTGGGAGGTCCTTGAGGAGAAGGGTTTGGGAAGGGAACTACCTTCCCACCAAAAACTCAGGTCCAGGCATGAAAGTGAATTCCTCTCCAAGTAATCATTATTATTAGTATTATTCCCTCCCAACATCTGCAAGCTCAGAAGAAATCATTATCTGTATAAATGGAAGTCAAAGCATCTTCTCTACCAATAGACATGTTTTGTGCTTCACATTGGGACTGCATGTGGTCATAGTGTAAAAATATGACAATCTTACTGTCAACATCTCTCATGTGGAAGTACCATGAGAAAGATTAAGGAGGAAATGGCAAACAAATTCCTGCTAATTGGTTTGGAAATGGAGAAGGCTCTGCTGTTGCCATTCTTCTTCTGGCTCTTATCCAGTTGTAAACTATGGCATTTATGATATAATTATTTTATCAATCCCATACTAACTTGTTTTATGATTTCTTCACTTCCAACTGTTAGTCATAGCCACAAACATTCCCTCATTCAAGCTGATTCCTTCTAAGTCAAAACTCCAAATGAAAGCACAAAATAGTCCCTCTGCTAATCTGTTTATCAGATAGCTATAAATACAAATAACCTTTAATTTTCAAAACCTGATATTACTCATAAGATTTTTGTTACTGTATATCTTTATTTTCCACTTGCATAGCGCTTTCAACCATGGAAAAGCTGGCATAAAATGGCAGATTATTTTTTTGTTTTATGTCCTGCAGTTGCAATTAAGAGTGCCCTGAACCCATTAATTACAGCACTGCTCTTTCCTGAAATGGCACCATATGTATGAGTTTCTCCATCAGTAGTGAACCAGTGTTTTCAGAAAAGATGTTGTGACAGAGCACATGATACAAACTGCTAGACAAGATCAATATTGCCATGGAAATGTTATTGCAGCTACTGTTCTGGGTTTGCCATGAAACAGCATCCTGAATACCACTCTGGAAAGACTGCCTCCTTTCTTGTTATTTCCTTAGAGCTGTAGATGACAACACAGAAATACTCAGAGTTCAACTCCAGATGCTCACTCACCCTAGAATTTTCTGTGGTATCCACTAGAGCTTTCATGTAACTAATGAGAAATTACATGATAACTCATATTTCTGAAAACTGTCAGTTGTTTTGGCAGTCTCAATGTATTTAATGCTGTAGTTTCTAAGATGGAAGATATTTTTATTATTAGGATTTTTTCCTTGTTCTATCCTTTTAGGAAAATATCTGACATCTTTCAATAGTTTTCTAATGAAGCTAAGTAGATGTGTGTATGGCTAAATATCTCCAGAGGATACCTGCTTAGAAAACGTTGCACTGAAGCCAAGTAGAATTTCTGTTTTACTACACTGTGGTTTATATTTCATTTGATCTAGCTAATCAAGTTTAAAATCTGATTTATTCAAAATAGTCATGAGAAACTTTAACAGACCTCCAAGTTCACATGCCTATACATTTACTCTGCCTCAGATGAATCACTCACAAATGGATGTGTATGGAATGCAGGAAAGAAGTTGTCTCATAGCAAACATCTCAGAAATCGTATCTTCCATACCTGGCTGACATTCAGTAGAAGACCTGACACAAAAGGTTGTATTATCATCTGTTCTATAAGAAATAATATACTGAGTTTCAGAAGAGGAATAGAGTAGATGGAATAGACTAGACTAGACTGGAATGGAAAAGAATAAAATACCTACAGATAATACAAATGTCATTCCAATGTAGGCATAACTTCAAATTGCTACTACTAGAAAAGGGGAATTGCTGAAGGCTATTCATTGATAGACCTAGGCTGAAGACCAAAGAAAGGCAGTCATTCTGTTTCAAAATTATGATTATTTCTTATGTACATTTTCCTCAAATCTATTTGTACCATTTGTAAAATTAAAAAGGCTATACCAACTGCTGTACATTCTGGAGAAAGAGACCAATGGTATAACATTGAAATGTTACTTCTTCAGATCAGAAATCTGATTTACTAGAAGAAATTCCATGACAAGAAGCCCTGGGATTTCATCTAGGGTCTTGGTATGCCTGAGCACTTTATGAGGTATACATGTGCATGGTGGACATAAGAGAAATAATGAGGCAAGAAAATACATATGATGATTATGAAGGCACAATAGAAAAAGATGTGTGGGAAAGCTGAGAAACGGGAGGAATTTATGAAAGGCTGAAAAGCTGCAAAAGGGCATGTAAGAAAGAAAGCATGACAAGATACTGAAACGAAAAACAAACATGTGGGACAGGAGATCATGCAAGAAAATAGTGTGAGTAGAACACACTGACAGGACTTTGAAGAAGGCTGAAGTACAAAAGGGTAGACGAGGGACAGGAGGCTGGCTAAGTTAGGAGCTGACTCTACCTCCTGAAGAAGAGAGAGCAAATGAAGATTTCTTTCTTGCATCCTGAGGTGAGGTATGGCAAAATATGGCTGATTTTGGAACTAAACTTTTCACATATATTAGGAGTGGTTCCTTCCTCTTAAAAAAAAACCAGGAGGCAGACTGAAAAAAGTAAACATATAGTAAACATAAACAAATATGTCTTTACTTGATAATTAATTACCCTGAATACATTTCCCTTCAGCTTTTTAATTCAGGGATTGTTTGAAAACATTGTGCAATACAATGCTTCTTGCAGCATAGCTGTGTGGTTTAATGGGAGGAATAATGGGATGATGTGTACCACCTCACAGAACAGATAGAGAAGACAGGACTGGGAGACATGGAGCACCAGGGTGTGTATGGGAATGGCATGTTCTTATAGCACCACAATTGCAGCTAACCACCTTTTCTTCAGCTCATACAGGAGATACCACATCTCTACATCCTACAATTGTGTTTAGCAAACCAAGTTTATCCTAAATGACCTTCCCTATCTATTACTAATAAACAAGACAAACGTGCATTGCATAGTAACAGGCTGTTACTTCATTCTGCATTACTCTGGTAAATCCACATTGCTTTGATGGGAAATATCAGGATGATTGTCTCTAATTAGGCACAGTTATACTATTTCTAACTATACTTTCTCAGACAGAAATGCACGAGTGCATGCTGGGGAGTGGGTTCATAATGCATTTGATGTTTAAAAGGCAGCACACTCTCTGGGATTACCACGCTAACAAAGCAAACCTCTGCAGTACTTGCTTTTCAGTTACACACACTCATTCAGTATGTGTTGCACAGATCTGTGCAAGCACAATGGCCTGTTGCTCATAAGGAAGAACATCATAAGTAGAAAAGACTGAGCATAAAGTAGTCTCACCACCAGAGCTAATACCAAAATCAAATATATCAGTAATGGGGGGGGAAAAAAAACAAAACAAAACACAAAATCCTCTCTAACCTTCACAACATAAAAGAACTGGATAAAAAAACTATGAAATTACTTATCAAGTATTCTGAAGCCCAAGGATAATATCAAAACATATATGCTCACACTAATAATTACCATGCTTGCAGTAGCTCTGAAAAGCCATAATTTAAATTATAATGGTGTAAAAAAATCAAAAATTTACTGAGATTTTATTGAAAAGTTGGTTTGCCTTTTACTCTGAGATGAGTAGTCATCTAGGGGAAAAAAACAGCCATTGTGAGTAGAGGGTTGCGTGTGTACAACCTGCATGCACAGACACCCTGTATTTATGATTTCACCTACTAGCAGATGACAGCTAATGTACCACATAGAGAAGCTAGTTTGCCATAAGCAATTATCTAGCTCTGGCCTTGATTCTAATTTCTAATAAATAAACTCCAAGGCTGTAATTCTCTGCAGTGCCAAATGAAAATTACAGGCTACTGGTCACTCAGAACTGACCTGACCCTGATGCTGCTTCCTATCCCTGGCGCCAGTGGCAGCAAACAGTGTGGGGAAGGCATCGCACGTGGGTAAGTCATTGTGTATGGAGAAGGCATCATATGAGGGATCTGCTGAGCAGTGGTGCAGAAGGGAACTTGGTTCCACAGATCATCCCAGCGGCCCTCCTCAATGTTCTGTGCTAGTTCATAAGATGTGACAAGGACATGACATGGTGACAAATTATACTTTTGTACAATATGGAAAACCTCCAGGGTGCTGAACATGCCAGGTGAGAATTCACACTATGCAAAATGGTAATGCATCTTTAGTATACTCGCTCCCTGGAGACAGGGAGCTCCCATCCATTTTTAGGTGAGTCTTATGAGGTTTTCTCTGAACACATCTAATTTCAGTTCCTTGCTTGTTGAAACTGAGCCACACACAGCTGTGCAGAAAGCAACCGCAATAACTTCAGGGTGCTTCTTAAGCTGGTGCCTTCTCTGGAAAACAAATGCTATCTTATGAAATTAAAAAAGCAGGTATCCAGTATATGCACCACATAAAAGTTTTACAGTGCATATTGCCCAGGGTGAGTCTGTAACATCAGAGGGTCTATAATATCAGAATAACTCATTTATGCAAAGTATTTATACTTGTCTTTATAATTTGAAATTCATAATAGTCTAAAAATAAATTAATTTTGGAGTAGAACAATTGCTTTCAGGACATGAAGACAAGAGCAATCCAGAAACAATATAGAGCCACATACTGTGGTTTTATTCAGATGGCTAAAGGAGGATGGTTTATCTGCCTTTCTAAGGAAACAATTCTCAGGAGATTATTCTGTCTGTGTGCCTGTGTACATTTTCCCCAGTAAATTTTGAGCCCTGTGGCCAGTTTTTACTGACAAGAGCATAGTTCTCTGCAAAATAATTAAGGCTCCGTGTGTTTCAGGAAAAAAAAAAAAACCAAAAAAAACCCAAAACGTGACCAAGTAGAAGAGAAAGACTACATATGTCCTGACCAGTAAAGATTGCAGCATGATTAGGAGATTAATTCATGAAGAAGTGCAAGGGAACTATCCCAATCATTGGAAACATTGAACAGGAGCTTGAAATCAGCTATAAGGTACAAACTGATAGGAACACAGTGGTGCTGCATCTAGGGATCAGGAATTAACCATGATTTACATGCACCTATCTGAATATTCACTGAGATTAACAGGAATGCAGCCTAAACTGAAATATTCCTTAGACACTGCTCAGACAATATAGTCCACGCACAAAATCACCATATCTGGATGTGCCGACTCAACAATGGGAAAGAAATAAAAACCCTAGAGGTCAAAATGACTTGAGGAGAATTACACCACACTGATGAATGGTTCGCTGTTCTACTCACTAGACCCAGACATCAGTTATTTCAAGATGCCAGGGTGACCCGAGCAAGACTGTGAATACAAGTGCAGAGTGATTTGACTGAGCAGTGCTGCATTGCTGCTGGGGAATGCAGCAGAGGTGCTAACCTGGCTTTGCCAGTTGGGGAGCAGGCCATGTTGCAAGAGATTATGGACTCCAGAAGGGATGCTCCCAGAGCCAGGTTGAGCTGTATGCTGCTCTGTAGGGATGCTGCGGGCTCAGAGTGGAATCTGCCTGAGGATAACTGCACACAACTTGTTGAGCAGTTGAAGATGTGACCAGTTTTCCTGTCAGCTTTCAAAGGAAAATGCAAATTACTGTCTTTTCAGATCTGTTCTCCTCTTTCAGTGGAGCTCCCTGCTGCAGATTGATAGTCTTGCTAGCAAAGTGCATGGTGCCATAAGACAGCCCTGCTGAGAGACATGTGCTCCCAAAAAGACCTTGGGAATTCACCACCTTTCAGAAGTTCATTGCTACCTGCCCCAGAGGAATGAAACTGCCAGGAGACCACTCTGCAAAGGGATATTTCTGCCTCAAGGCACTTGACAAAATACTTCTAAAGCAAAGAGAACGTCCTGACCACAAAAAAAGACATGGATTTCCTTTGTGATGGTAAGAATGATGCCCTTGTCTGACATTACTTGGCTCAGAGAAAGAATATTCCCTTGTTTCAGAGAAACTTTAAATGTTTAGTGCAACCATGAAGTGAATCAGATCTTGAAAAGTTTAATCCGTCCTATTTTGGTGCAGTGCTGTGAAACTATGTGTTGCATTAACATTTCAGAAGTAAACTTCCTTCACATAGCAAGAGAATGAAATACTGTTGACCTAAGTAAAATAGAATGTGTAGGCTCTTCATTTGGTTTTGAAAAATATAGCTTTGCAGTCAGCAGACAAATTTTGTCTTTATAAGGGAAAGCTTTTATTAAAAAAACAGACTATATTTGATATGCGGCCTTGCAATTAAAATTGCATTTCTATAGCTAAAGTTAAAACATTTTTATTGTGTTCCATTTTCTTTGCAAAAGAGCAAAACAGTAATCTAAGCCCTAAATGCAATTCAATATTTTTTAATTACTTTTATTTAATATTTTGTTATTTTATGGTGGGGTATTTAATGTGGAAAAATTAATTTTGATGCCTAGAGCAGACCAGTAATTTGTATTTGTAACTGTATCTTTGCTTTTTAAAGCAAAAGGGTGGGATCTATGAGTTAGCTGTACCTTCACTGTTTCAAAACATATTCCTAGTTGTAAAAAGGTAAAAGGATTAAAAAAAGTGCTTTAAAATTGGAAAAATGGATCTACAATTATCCAAGTTCTTGATCTAACAAAAGTTGGTGGGAAGTTGGTTTATATGCATGAAAACAAAAAAATCAACAAGCCAGCGCTGAGATAATTAGTAATGGAATTAATAATTAAAGATAATTTTTCAGTAGAAAGCAGGCAAGGAGAAAGGTGTCCACAGGGAGAGCTGGCATTCCCAACTACCAGCCAGCTTGGGGCCCAGCCGTAACCTCAGCTTGCTGCTCACAGCAGGCTGCAGCCAACTTAGCCCCAACCCAGTTATGGGTATGCAAAAATTCCAGTTTAAATAGAGGACAGAGGTTTCATGATGCCACCTTTAACCCCCCAACAGCCTCCCTCTGTCTCAGAGCAAATCCATTACTTCTTTTTTTGCTCTAGGAAAAGCACAAGCCACTTTGCTCACAGACCCTCTGACCCGTTTTTAAAACCAGCTGGGTAGCTCCTGTTGATGCTAACACAAAACTGACCTCAGCAAATCATCTGACACAACCCCAGCCTCATTACATGATTATTAGTGCTTAGTGGCACACTCTCTCCAGGACTGACTGGTGCTCACTGACTGTAACTCCTGCGCAGTGCTCATCTTGGTTCCAGTTCCTCTACCAGAAGATTTTATTCCCCAAGATTTTCATTTAGCAAGAAGTGCAAGATAAATAAACTGCACTGAATTCAGCTTTCCACATTTGGATGCAGATATGTGAATTCCTTTTTTTTCTAATTAATATTGAACATATTGGGGTGAGGCAGTATTGCTGTATACATCACTACAAAAATAGCAGTAGCATAAAAAGAATTACCTGTGTGTTATGGGACAAAACAATTTGAACCATTATGCAAAGCTCATGAATTGCAACACAGACTTCATCTTCATCCACCCTCAGAGGTGAAGAAATCCTGGCTTGCATACATTTCACAAACTTCAGTATCAAACAAGAACAAATGTGGAAATTATTACTGTTTGTAGAAGTTATGTTTCTTTTCGATAACTCAACAGAACGGCTGGTGCTGAGCTTTTTGTTTGCAAGCCATCCCTTCTATGGGTAACTGAGTGTTGGGCAGGAGGGCAGCAGTTCCTGGCACATTCCCAGACAAAGTGTCAGCAATGTGAAGAAGAGAGACAGGCATGCAGCCTTCTCTGTACCTCCTGAACCCTTCCTTTGGACACTTCTTACTTTAGCTTTGTCATGCGAAAGATTCATAATTACTTAAGTGCCAGCTCAGAGCTAACTCATTCATTGCTTAAGAATACTGTGCCACTCAGCCTACTTCCTGGAAATCCTCCAGGAAAGCCCGTGTCACTTACCTTAATAATGAGTGCCAGGAATATTTTTGCAGGGCTGACAGCTGAGGAGAATCTCTCACCCAAGCGGCACCTGTTCTCACCAACGCTTTGTGCTTTTGCACACGTGTCTCTCTCAGTGTGAGCTCCAATGGAAGGATTACTTTCACTGTTTGGAGTTGTAGGCATCATTGCTGGACACTGGGATTCTGCCTTCACCTTCCAGACATGCCTGTGCTGGGAGCCAACAGTGCTCCAGCCAGGGCAATAGCATGGGGTGGGGTGGTAGAGGGCAGGTGTTGCACCCATGCTGCCAGAAACCAGGTATTGTCCCAGGGATGCCATGGAGAACACACTTTTTGACCCTGTTCTTAGTTCTCAGTGTTCTGCTCACTATAAAGGAAAAATCTGCTTACATTACTATGGCACAAAATGCTTTTAAAGCCATTTGAGTGCATGGAGGGCTTCCTTCTGTTTTTGCTGCTTTGTGTTTCCTTGTAGACTTCTGGCTGGCAACTTGCACAAAACCAAGTCTGTCTCTCAGTAAAGCCTTCCTGTAAAGATCCTCCTTAGCATACTCAAAATAGCCAAATGTTCCTGATAACTACATACGCTAGCTGGATGAAAAAGCCAAAAGGATATATTTGATCCATGCAGAACTGCTATATTCAGCTGCTGGCAAATAGCTTCCATTCTTAAGTCACTTTCAGAGCCAGGCGTAATTTCTGAAGCAAGAAAGAATGGGGAGAGCAAAGAGTTTGCAGAAAGAACATACTTGTTTCTATCCTGAAAACTTAACAATCTATTCAAATCTACCTGATTTTTGCTGCTGGTCCATATTGGCCCACTCCCAGCATACCTGAGACCACTAAGACAAGTGGCTGTTATGGTAATATTTCCTAAGCCCATAGAGATTGTGGAAAAGCATACTAGCTTCATAACTTTACATTTAGGGAGTATCCATTTTATTCTATGCCCACTTTAGAGGTGAAATATGAATAAAGGAAAGGTTTCTCCTGAAACCATTCCAGTAGCAATGTACAATTATGGAATGGCAACATGAGCATTAAAATGATTAAAAATATGTGTAATATCATCTATAGAAGCAGCAGAGAGTCAGAGTTCCTTACACATAGTATAAGATGCTGGAATTGGCAGGTTGTTTCTAAAACAGAAAATTGAAGCAGGTTTATTTACAATTTCACTAGGTATGATAAGTTCTATGTACAAATATTTGTTTTTGAAATTCCTGATCCTGCTTAGCTACTCTACAGAGACTGGTATTCTCTTTAAAAATCCAGCAAGCTGTTATGGTAAAAAGACCCTTATTATGGCTCTGGTGGTGAAGGAGAGTAAAAGCACAAAGTTTGAGAATAAAAGGAGTCAATTCTCTCTGGTGCTACCCTACGGAAAGACTGAAGAGATAGCAGAAGGAATGAGGAGGGGGAAGGAAACAGATCCTTACTGTCAAGGTGCTGCATAACTGGGGGAAAAAACAGTGCATGACAATTGTTTCACTGACCCAGCACTGCTTCCAAATACCCAGGAACTGAGTTTCCCTTCTTCTGCCACCTTAATGACACAGCCAAACATATGATTTCTGGCACATGGCTGGTAATGCTTTAACCTGTCTCCAACCAAAGACTTATGAAGGCTTTCTGGGAGCTACAAAAGATGGTATCAAACCTCAGCTTGAGCAGTTACTGTGTATATCCCTTGTCATATTGTTTTGTTTGTAACTCAGATAGGTAGAAGGATGCCTCATACTTGAAAGACTCCTTTTAGCTGAAGAGGAGTAGCATGACTCACCTAGCCTGAATTTACATAACTCTGGAATAACTGGAGAGGCATGAAAAAAGGCTAAGTTTGGAAATAAATAACAATGGCTTTAAACCAAAAGAAAGGAGGTCGAAAATAAGTAAAATTAAGTTTTTTAAATGTCCATTCCTCTAACTATAAAAGGAGGCAAGTATTTTCAAGATACACATTATATCAGAATGTACTGTAAGAAAGTTAGAATTTCAGTTGTTCTGTGATAAGAAAAAATAAGCTGTTCATATTATATTGGGGGAAGTTACAAGGTCTTGTTGACTACGAAAACCATAAATGCAGTAAATTTGTTTGCTAATTCAATCTAGTTTGGAACTCTGTCACTGGACAAGAAGTTTAGACATGGTCTCCAGGAGTTTGTATGACAGAGAGAGTCTGTTAATTCAAACATTCTGCATTTTCTTCGAGCTAGGAGTATGCAGATCTTCACAGACTGTGGAATTGCTAATTGTGTAGCTAAGGAGTCTGGTTTTCTCTTTGATTGTTTTGTTCCACATTTCCTGAGCAAAACTGAACATGCCTGCACTCAGTCTCTACCTGGCATTATATTTAACAAAGTTTTCCTTTCTCCACTTTTATCCTACAGAGTGGATAAATTTTGCCATTAAGCAGCTTGTATAAGTTATGCTAGGCAACTATAAATAAGTACTTTATTTAGGCTCCTGAGTTCTTAATTAAATGATAACTATTTTAATTTATTTTCAATTATCTTTGCTTTTTCAGTTAACTATCCAATGCCTTAGTTCTCTGCACTTTGAAAACTTCACTGTGACAATGACTGATTTAGTTAGGAGTTTCCAGTAACTCTAGTGCTTGCCAGAGTTTGCCAAAAATGTTTCCTAATTAAACTACAGAACACATGCATGACATGGTAATGAATGTGACTTGCTTCTTAGAACAAGTGAAATCCATTTCACCCAAAGCTTTGCTGCTTTCCTTGGGTTCACTGATACTTTTGCCCTGATTAAGGGCAACATCCTCACCCGAACCTCAGCAGAGAATACCGACTGCTGCCAAACACCCCGAGGTAGGTGTTCAAAGTCAGCTTTGTTCCTTTTAATTAACAAGTAGGGAGTATGAAACTAGCTCCATTCAGTACTGGGCAGCACTTTCCTCATCAGAAAAGTATAGAACACATCTGGATTACAAGCACAGAGCAGATGAATATATTCTTTTATCTAGAGAGAAGATACTGCAGTTTGTAGCTGTGACCTATTTGTTTCAGGGAATTACTTACTCAAAAGAACTCAGAAGAATGAAGAGAGCTGTGGATCTCGAAGCATTTGTGAATTTTGTAAGTTGCTTGGTAAAGTGATCTGGGGTTGGAAGGAATGGATTTCTCACAGCAGAGGGGTTTCTAGGTGTTACAAATAACAAGGTAGATAAGCTATCTTGATTTTACCCATCCTCTCTAATCATTCAATATTCTACTGCGTTCTCTTATCTTCTCTTCTGTCTACATCTGTAACAGCACATCTTATGTTTGATAGAAATCAAGGCAAACACCTTTCCTTAGTAAATCTCCAAAGTTAATTTTCTTTTAAATACTAATTACCAGTTTGCTATCTGACATAATGGCCATCTGGAACAACAGCATTGTGTCAGCAAAGAAGACTAACTAGTGGCTTATGTTCTCTCCTTTTTTTCAATGGCATAGGTCAGAAATGACCAGTTTTTCAGAAGGCCAGCTCTCATCAAGTAAGCTTGCTTAGATCTTTAGACACTTGTTAAAATCTTGTGTTTTCCGTGACAAATTACATTGAGTAAATCTCTGAGTACAAGTTATAAAAACAATCTTCTTTTGTAACAAAACAAATTGACTGTTAAAGGTCAAAATAATATTTATTTCCGATCTTAAGACTGGCTGTGCTAGTGATTTTCTTTGTGACTATGCAAGTGGCTGATCATGTTTTTTCTATAATATAGTCGAGCTTTCAGTGGTATTCATTGCATATACGCCATTCACAAAAGGGAAGTTGTGAAGCTCTCTGGATTTCTCCAAAGGTGGTCTAAACATACTGGTCTCACTTTGCGTTGAAGTAGATCAGGAGCATACACCCAGGCAGCTCCCCATCTCAGCTATAGGAATCCTAAGATTCTACTATGAGCTTACAGTGATTCTTAAATGCACCAGAATGCAAGGTCTTGAGATTGCATGGCAGTAGTATAATACAGTTTTTTTTATACTGGATTTTAACTGAATAGTCAAATCCTGGCTATCACAGGAATGACGGAAATTTCTTGTAGTTTTAGAGTTACCATATCCAATCTGATACTACTTTATTCAGATGCTTAACATACGTGGACTAAATCCCCAGTTGTATCTACTCTAATATTTCTTCATTGCAAATATCTTATGCACATACTATATGAAATTGACTTCTGCAAGCAAATGCATTTGTACCTTCTCTTCTATAATGAGGTCATTACTACCACAGCAAGGAGTATGAACTAGCAGAAGATGGTTATATCATTACTGTTAACAAAATCCCTTATGGTATATAGAATGAGAGAAACCCAGGTACAGCTCTTTTGTATGAGACAAAATTAGCCTAGATAGGGCACATTCTGGAAAGAGATACCTTCTATTTGGAAAACAACCACCAAAGCTTGTAGAACTGAGTGAAATTTAGCTAAGCATTCTGCCTGCCCTAAGTAGCCTGGAATTTATGTTAAGCACACCTATTTACAGTAAAAAAAATATATAATATGAAGCATATACATTCATAACAAGAGTTGATGAGTAAAAGAAAAAAAATAGGGTAAAGGCTGTAATCTGCCCAATCAGCCTGTTTTGAGAAAGCTGTTCCAGCTTCTAATTTGGCTTGGTTTTGCTTACACCTGGTTAATATCACTGACTGATTCGTATTTTGGGTAAAGGAAACCTCTGCAAACAATCCCACACTTTCATTCTTTATATCAATGTTGAGAATCTCAAGATCGTGTGGTTGAGCTATACAAACAATGACCAGAGGATGCCAAGCTAGTTTTCGCTGTTGCTGGGCAGATCTTTCCATAAATTTTTCCTGAAGCTTAGAAGTTCTCTCTTTACAGAAAGGGATGTTACGTTCTTATGATTAGTTGCTTCCGTTTAAGTTGGTGACGGAACAAATCTCTGTGCTGAATACAGGACAGTACTCTCCATTAACTACCAGAAAATGAAGACGTTTTATAAATTGTGGTTTTGTTTCTGACTTGCTTTTCAGCTTTGAAACCTGGTGTGTTTCGCTAACAGGGATTATTGCAAGATGCTAGTGACTGGAACACAAACCTGCCTAACAACAGCTTGGGCTTCGTGCTAGCTGATGCTGGCTTTGATGTTTGGATGGGAAAAACTAGAAAGAATTGCTGGTCCAGAAAACATCAAAATTATTCAATCAATCAAGATTAATTCTGTGCTTTCAGGTGGATGAAGCCATTGAAGGGCATCTCTATTGCATATCCTTACATATTTATCTAACCTGGCTAAATCAGGGGTTTACATATACTACCTTTTAAAAAGCATTCTTTACATTAACTTTTGCTGAGGTGCTCCTATATACACATGTGAGCTTTTATATTGATGGACATTATTTTAATTACTGCCAGAAAAGATTCTTCAGACTTGTGGTATAATAGCAGAGCAACTTAGAGGAACCTGTACAGATTACCTCCAAGCCATTCCTCAATTCTGGACGCAGTCTACACAAGTCTGTATAACACAGTAACACAAAAGTCACAGAAGGAGAAAATTAAAATAATTTTTGCACTTATTTCAATGAACTTTTAAAAATGGACCTTTTCTTTAATGTGAAATCATATAAAATGATTCCATGGAAGGAGGTCTGTTACTGTATCACCTGTTCCTTCTGTGTAAGCAGTTAGAATTCTACCTGGGACTTCCCAAAGTTATAGTCCATCTGTTGATGTCAAGGGAGAAAATACCCCAGAAAATCTTGAGTAACATCTCACATATTCAGTGTCAGAAAAATGCAGAATGTAAGGTATCTGAATGATTCACTAAATGGTTCATGC
Organism: Clamator glandarius; assembly: GCA_033459285.1. Classification (NCBI taxonomy): domain Eukaryota; kingdom Metazoa; phylum Chordata; class Aves; order Cuculiformes; family Cuculidae; genus Clamator; species Clamator glandarius. The sequence continues at coordinate 491,906 of JAUNZM010000677.1, read as the reverse complement.
TGTTTCTTTGCTGACAAGTCTATAATAATAATGTGAATTCAATTCAAAGTCTGATTTTTAATTTATGCGTGCCTCTCTTTCAACCTCCTGCCTGAAGTTTTGATGAGACAGCAAAATTCAGTCTTCCAGCAGCAATTAATTTCATTGTGGAGAAAACAGGACATGAAAAGTTGTACCATACTGGCTATTCAAAAATTACTATCATTGGGAAGTTACACACAGAAGACCAATGTTTCACAAAAACAAGAGTAAGTTGTGATTTGAGATGCTGAGATACTGACTGTACCTGGGGGTTTAATTAACTCTTTGCAGGTGTGAAAAACACAGGATAAGCCGTTTTCAGCAAGTAGATAATTTTAATTTATAATATAGAAAATAATTCATAATGAGCCAAATGCATTGCTTCTGTCTCATCACTTAGAATAATACTGGAAATTCTTGTGGTCCGTGAAAATAATTTCTTTCCAAGATGCAAGGGCGTGCCCAATAGCAGCTGATCAGTTGAGCAAAATAAACAAAATAGGAAGATGACAGTACAGAAAGAGGAGCTGGCCAGTTTGGACAGAAAATATAAAACTGGATTGACTGAAAGAAAAACAACAGCTCCTCTCAACAATGTGTGAAATGCATGAATGTACATCAGAAGCATGTTTAAATGAGTTTGAAAGAAACCTGCAAAGGCAAAATATAGAAGGAAATTTCTCTCTGAAGAGACAACTAAAACTAAAAGCTGGTAACACCTAGAGGAGAGGGATTTCACAGAAATGTAGACTGAACTGTAGCCTCTGAACAACTAACAAGATTGCTTGCTTGTAGGTTTGAAATTGCAGAACAGCATTTATAAATACTGAAAACACTCTAATGTACAAATAATTACTTTCTTGTCTCCTCCTTTGGGTTTTTTAATTCAGCTGTCATTGCATTTTCAACAAAGCCAGAGATAGCTCAAAAAATCAAACTATTTTCTTCACAGGCCCCTGTCACTGCTATTAAGTATGCTAGAAGCCCTCAACTAGGGCACAATTTCCTGGTTCATACGATGACTGATGGTTTCACTGGAGATCATCAGTATGCTGGCACACCATGGAAGAAGAAATAAACCTGCTTGCTTCATGTTTTCAGGATCTCTTCGCAACAGAGAAAGGAACACACCTATTCCGCCTTGTCCTCCTCCTCCAAGATTTGGACCATCAGGGTTGGGCTCAGAGGCACCGGATACCTAGGAGGGACCTAAGAGAGAGTTAGCAGACACTGGGAGTGAAGAAATACTTGGGCAACTCATGCTATCACAGAATCAACAGGTTGGAGAAGACCCACAAGATCATCAAGTCCAACCATTCCTGTCAACCACTACGTCCAGCTGCAAGCCAAACCACCTGGGCATCAAAGTTCTCTCCAGCATTTTCACCTCAGAGCTTATTCTCTGAGAAACGATCACTCAGCAATACAGTTAAGAAACCCCTGCAGGACTAGGGTGTGGTTTTATTTCAAATACTTGTGCACTCCTCAGGCAGTTGCAGTTCCTTTTGCTGTTCTGTCTAACAGCAATCCTCTCTCACATAACATCTGTTACAGACTCCTGAAGCAAACACCTAGTTTGGGGGTCTAACTGCTGACTTTCTTTTATATTCTTTCCACCTGTTAAATTCTTTTAGATTTTCAACCATCCTGGAAAATATTCTGGTTGAGAGTTGTTCTTTCAATGCTGCTGCTAACCTGACATATCACCACTCTAATTTCTGTTTGGTTTATCGATGCCTGACACTGTTGTAGCAGATATTTTTTATGTGCATCTGAATAGAAGGAAGGAAGAGAATACTCACTGAATATTTCCTTTCAGAATTGAATCAATGTGTATACCACACAAACTCCTGCTGGTGCTTCTGTGCAGAACATAGTTCGCTGGAGTCAGGTATTAGGAAACTCCTGGAAGACCAAATAGGTACATCCCGCTGACTGAGTGATATAGAGCAGGTATAGCTGATATCCTCCTGTGAAGTCATTGCTAATTTATTGGAAACACATGTAACTTGTGGTTTACAATAGAAATCTCAGTTCAAAACACTATTTTTCATTGACCCTTCTTTTGCCCTGTGTGATACTGGTACATCTGAAGCCAACAACGAGGTGCTGTACTCATGTAAAAGCATATGTGCTGTATGTATATATCACTATTTTTATTGTATCTAGTGCCCTTTATAAATGATGCCTACAATTCTCTACAGACCTTGCTTTAAGAAACTAGTTGTTTCCAATATGGAGTCAAGAAATGAGCAAGACACAGGCTGCTCTGTAAAATATCAAATTTTAGTAGTAAAAGCCCTTGCTTTCAAAGCTCTCCTTGTCTGAATAGCAATAGAACTATAAGTACAAACCCCCTTTACCTACTAGACTCGCTACTTACAATACGCTTCAGCAGTAGGGCTGATAAAAATTGTGTTTCTGGTTTTGGGCTCAGAGTTTCAAGATCTGTAGTCTGGTCTCAGTCACAGAAGCTGCTGCATGCACAACAGGTTTTCTGGCAGCACTACAGACTGGAGCAAAGCCAGAAGCAGTTGTGAGCCAAGTGAGCTTGTAAGATCATTAATGTACATTTCAACACAGCAAATGTGGATATATTTGAGTGACATCTGCACAGGTATTTACTAAAAATCAAACAATGTTTTGGCTGTGAATTTACATAAAAAATTCAATTAGATTAAGTTGCTTCTGTAACCATGGCCTAGACTTGTAAAGAGAAAGAGTTACAAAAGCACAATTTGGAGGGGAGCTCTGCAAATTGACTCAGGTTCAATTCAGCATCTAGCCACAGATTGGCAAGTACAAACATGCAAGATTAATACTCTTAAGCCTTCATTGTCACTGCTGTTACTGCTATTAAAGAAGTTAACAGACACCATACTTTCAATATTGATGGTGTCTCTCCCAACAGTAACAACCCATGCTGCAGGCAAAGCCAAGGAACACAAAGCAAGAACTAGAAATGGTGACTTCTGTATTCAAAGCAGAGAGGGAATAGAAAACATACAAAAGAGCCACTCACAGAGCTAAGGGATTGCAACATGACTGTCAGAAGAGGACACAGCAACAACAGCTAAGGCAACTTGCTAGATGCAGTTATTAGTAGCAATTTTACAAACTAGAACAAACTGCCTGAAAAAGCATCCCCGAGTCTTTCTGCAGAGGCAGTGAATTTATCAGTTCTGACAAAAACATTTGACTCCTTTTCATTGATTAAGACTCTTAATTAATTTACTCCTGGCTCTTTCATAGTTCTTAGAAGAACTTTGGTTGAGGTTTTAGACTGAAGTCAGAGTCTCTAGATTGGAGTCAGAAGCTTAGCAGGGAAAGAACGCTTAAACTTCCTTAATAATGACTAGGTAACTACCATTCTCTTGTTCATCCTCTTAGGAGGCTCATTCAGGGAAGTTCCAAGCTTATGACTGAATCACTTCAAAAAAGAATATGGAAAAATATGAACAGGTATATTTTGATGAAACAGTATTACCACTCGTGTACAAGAAAGACACACAGGGGAAGAGACAAGTCTATAGTGAGAGGCACAGTTTCAGAATACAAGAAGATCGATTTAGCCACCAACATCTTTATTACTACTTCTCAGTTTGGAAGACAGAAGAGAAAACATGCAAGCACTAATGGCAATAATAGAAGAAAGAGAGAGAGAAAGAGAGAGAGAGAACACACACACAAACCTTTTCAATTAAGTGATCAATAGGAATTAGAACAAAGGGCAGGAAGGATACAAAATGAAGTTTGAAAAAAAGAAGAGTACATCTAGCAAATCAGACCAAAGAGGAATCTTGGCTGCTAATGACTGACACAGTTGCCAGTGCATGGGAGATCAGGGGAACAATATTAGGAAGAGGGCAACTAGCTACTTCTAGATTCTGGCAGGTAGGGACAAAAGGACTTTGTCCTTAAGCAGTTCCTGAGGAATCTCTCTGCCATCCAAGACTCCAATCCCATCCTTGATCCTCCTATATTTTAGGTCTCTACAACAACCTATAATTAAGTCTTAATGTTTTAAGGACGGGTTGTATGAGATGCAACTTCCTTCAGTTTGCCTTGAATTCGCTTGCCCTTGGAAAGTCATTTCATGCCTTCTAGGTTTTGTGTTATGAGAGTAATCGAATAATTACTTCCTGTGCTCTTTCTTCTTACTATTCAAGACTGTATAAGCCTGTCTCCTGTACATGCTCTGACCTATTTTTTTCCCAAATTCAGAAGTCCTAAGCTAATTCCTCTTTCCTCCTACAGAAATCACTTCATGCTCCTATTCACCCTTGTCACATACTGCATTTTCTAAGTAGATCATTTATGTCCTCTGAGCCTGACCAGTACTCCAAAAGGACTAAGATGGTGGGTGGGTGCATCCAGAGGCTTCTGTCATATGAATTCCTAGCTGAAAGGACAAAGGCCCAACCGTAACTCTTTTGTCAACTCAGGAGGCATTTTTCCTTTGGCTGTACCATCAGCTGGGTCACCCCTTGACATCACCAAAAACGCAAGCAAGGGCACTTCCTTCCTGTTCAGTTTAGGTACTTCTGCCTTGAACAGTGACAAAAGAAAGTTCCAAATGCATATATAAAGTTTGCTGTGCTTTCCTGGTCATTTATTCTTATACTGCTTCATGTTTTCCAGGTTACTCCTCCCCTCTACATTGTAGAAGGCATGACTGTACCAAGTGCAGTATGAATTGGGGGACAAGACTTGCTTGCAGATCCCAAGGATGTGGCCATGTTACTGTCTGAAACAACAAGACTCATCTGTCACAAAAGTATTCCTGAAGGGCACACCCGGATTTCATCTAGGGATTGGATGCAGCTTTGCACATATACAATGGAATTACTGATCTGATGCAGAAGTATCCTTAATTCACAATCAATCACCATACTGACTCATTCATAAACACTTACTCTTACTGGGTACAAACAAAACCTTCTTTTGCATCAGCTGGTTTCTGCTGGAGTCAGAAAAAGGGTTCCTCCTGACCCTATTTTTACACCATGTGTCACTGCAATGCATTTTGTGTCTTGATACACTTCAATTTTCTGCAAACTCGTGGGTCAGTAATTACTTTTCAATTGATACAGCCTAGATTCTGCAATAACTGTACTTTACTAACAAAAGACTGGAGTTTCTTGTAACCTGCTCTCTGTTTTAGACCCTAGCAGTAATGAAAGCACTAACTTTCTCTGGATATGGTCTCTCAATATGGCCAATAAGTTTTCCATTCTTCATATTATTTCTCAGTTTGCTGGGCTAGCATTTCTTGAAAGGCATTGTGTAAGCTAAGACTTATGCTAGAAATTATGGTATTGATTATTTTTATTATTAGATGAGACAATAACCAGGAAGTAAAAACTGAGTTCACACAAAAAAACTCACTCCAGTAAAAAAAGATGATTTGTCTTCATTTGAAACAGAGATGCTCACCTTTTTTCATGAGGAAGAACAAGGGAACGAAGAGAGGGTAGGCCCAGCAGAAAACAGTCTCGTGTTCAAGCATGTACATGGAAGACTGGAAACTTGGGTTCAAGGCCCCCTCTGTGAGACACAGAAATCTTAGCAGACTCAGTCTCTGCTGACAATGCTTTCAGGATCTGGGTACATGAACTTACCAGGGTGAGACAAAGGAGCTGATTTAATCTTGGCAATGACAGTAGTTCAGTGGAACACCTCAGTTCAAAGTTACAGTCTGAACCCAGCAGGAACCTCACATCTCCTGCTAATTCACATGAAACCTACAGGCTACCACAGAGCTGAGTGGTTCTAAATTTATCATGGCTATAAGGTTTAAGCCTCTCTGAGGTTTAAACACTAAAATGAAAAGTACCCAAACACGTCTAAAAAGAATCCATTATTTCCATTCCATGCATATTTAAAGCACTTTGCACATTAGTGGGAAGGTCTGCTTTGAAAACAATGCTGAAGAAACTGTCATCCTATTTAATTTAGGGGAGGAATTCTGGCTCTACCAATCTTGTCTCAAATAGGTAGTTATTGCTCAAAGACATTCACTTGAAGAGTAGCCTCCATGGTCATTAAGTTAGAACATTATATAACTTCACAATGATATGTCATTAGCTTCCCTACGGAAAGAAACACAGTGCATTTAGGGGGTTCCTTTCAGTGTGACACCCCAATTCTCCATTTGAAACAAATGTTAACATAAGCCAAGTCTGGGATGCTAAGCAGGACAGGTACAGCTCTTAGATCAAGACAGTTCGCTGGTTACACTACATCAGCAAAGGGTCTCACTCTGTTCACTAGTCGAACAAATTAACCATGGCTGGTGCCATGTCTAATTCCTGGAGACAAACACCTTCCAGACAGTCAACCTTTCAACTAACTCAATACTTGTTAGGAAAACACATGAGGACTTGAGACCTACTTATGACTTTTCAATACTAATAATTGCGATGGGAAATGCAATAGCAGTATATCTGAAAGAATACCCCCTAAATTCACCTAAGAAAGAGATTGCAGTTGTGCAGCTATCTTGCAACCTGGGAGACCATAGACAAGGCAGGGTGTTGAATTTTCTGGAAAATCAGTAAAAAAAGGGCTGGGCAAGCAGCATTGTAAAGGTTATGGAGACTATCAATTCCAACTTGGAGGGACTAGATTTCATGTTGAAGAAGCCCTGCTGAGTGATTAATTTATCATTTGATGAGTTATTGTCACTTAGAAACAACAGAGCAGCTGAATTATAATGCTCTTAACTGAGAAATTACTATTTTACCTTTTTCATAATCCCAAAAAATGTTCTCTACTGTTGCACGTAAAGCAAAATGGTTACTGTGGCTTTGCTGACATCCTGTTCTTATTTCACTCCTTTCCTTCCCTGACCACTCAGAGGCATAATATTACTTGCAACTATTCCCAAGAACACATACCTTTCATCTGGTGTTCTACTAAATGTCCATCAGTCCTTGAAGTCCTTCTCCTGAAGACACTTACAAGTTAAGTGGGTGGAAAAGCTGGTACTCATGTAGGAGGATTCTACATTGTTTGTTGCCCAGCTGCCTAAGGACACAGAACACATCCTCTTGCCCATAGTCATTGAGCCAATTTCAGTGAGGACTGAGCCCCAAGGCTGATTACAATGAATTCAGTAGTTAGGCAAAGATCTCCAAAGATACTATATTTTCAAAGTTGATGAAAATGTCTTGGGAGAAACAAGGACCCTTGCTTGTTCTCTCATGGGGAGAAAGGTTATATAATGTGTTCAAACCTTCTTTGCATCAGAGGGTCCCTACAGGAGCTATGAGAGATTAATGTATTATAGAGTACGATGGGTTTGATGAGTTGTGCTGCTCACTGAAAAACAGACTTAGGAGTCCATGTGTAATCTTAAACATAGCATAAACCAAATGAAAAACAATAGCAGAGGCAGTGTTCTTGAGAGAATATGCTGAGAGAAGCTGGCCACTTCCTCCTCTTCATCCTAAAAGATGACAATAAGAGCAGCCCCTCAGCTGGGCAACAGTATAGGTTAAGGTCTGCCAAAGCTTCAGGGAACTGGAATACCCAGGTCACAGCTAAACATGCTAACCACTGATTTGAAGGTACTTCTTAAACTCTCCTGCTCCATGGTGCACTTGAGGTTTGTGAATTTAACGAGAAGATCTTTTTCACCACAAAGATTTCCCCACTTCTGAAACACTGCCAAATCAGCACTTAAACACGCTCTGCAATACATGCTGCCAACTCATGACACTCACGGCTGCTGCCCTGAAGCGCTTGTTGTGTTTCAACTTCCTTTTATCGGCGCAGGTTTCTCCCAGTGAATCAGTTCGCTAGTGAAGACAGACCGGGAACAGCAGCAGAAGACACAAGCAAGGCAGTCAAAGCAGAGGTAAATTGTTTGTATGTATGTGCTTATGGTCTTTTTCATTGTTGCCTGTCTCCATAAAGATGTTCAGTCTTGGGTTTGTGCAGTTGTTTGTAAGAATAGAAAGCTTTATGCCACTCAGATCTTTAAGCCTATTGCTATGCACAAAAGTGCACGTTTGCTCAAATTAGAAGATGCTGGAGTTTGATCTGCACAAAATGAAGAAAAAGAGCAGCTCTTTGATTTTCCTTTACTTGTTTTCTTCAGTCTTGAAATAAGGGAATGAAAGTCCCTGTATTGCAACAGTGTGACTAAATCGGGCCACCTGCTCTTGCAATTTCATAAACGTGTAAATTTTGTTAATGAGTAGGGCAGAAGATTCCTGCACACATTGAGTCACAGTTGCTTCTCTGGTTGGTGTGTATATGCCTTACAGCTTATATGAAATATATTTTAGACTGCTTAAAGCATAAGGATAGATGGATGAGCTTCTGAAGGGCTTGTATCTTAGTTTCACCATATCTTAAAAATGCCTAAAAAACTTTCAAGGGCATTCCTCTCTGTCTTTTTTCCTTCTAAGTATGCTCTTTAACGGCAGTTTGTCATGCCAAGTATTTCCTTTTGACTTTATCTCACTAGATAAAAATGGCTCCTAGCTATGAAATGTTTATTCATGAAGCTTAAGGGAGCAGTGGTCTGCTAAGATTGATATTACTTAGCTCACTGTATATGATTTAAAAGGTGAATGCCTGGAAGTCTGTGAGCCATGCCATCTAAGCCAGGTGATCAGAGTGCATTGAGAAAAGTTTGCCTTAACAAGAGGAATAATTTAACCTCTGCATTGTCTCAACTAATTTTAGTAGTGATTTGAAAACAAGCTGAGATATTAGCAGAAATTTTCTTTCCAAATAAGACTCCCTGGGCAAGAAGACGGCGGCATACTTTGCTCCCATTGGAACAGAGTGAAACATCAGAAAGTAAAAACAGTGTTGTGCTGACTGAGTATCCAGTTGTGAGGCTTCCTGTTTTGATAACTAAAATTAAGAAGTATTTGATATACAAAGGGAATTGAACGGAGTGTGCCTTGATGCCAAGTATAAAATTTCGAGTTTCTTCAAACCCTACTTCATTCCAACTATTTGATGACTCTGGAAGCTTGACTTCTTTATTTGTTCAGTCAAATTTAAAGATTAAATTGAAGATCAGAAAAAGTTGAAACTCCTTCTCCTGCAAGGAGGTTTAGAGAGTACAACATTCTCTTGGTTACCCCTCCCTCACCCCCACAAATCCTGCTCATCTTCCCCAACACTTGCCAGGGAATACATTAATTTTTTCTTGATATGTAGCTTTGTAGCTCCATTTCCAAGTCCAAATAAACTTTACAGAGCAGCATGCCTTGTCATAACAGATGTCTCATGCTAGAAGTAGACTTGAGAAGCATGCGGCTGCATGAGAACTGCCACTCTTCATTAAAAGATGGATTCACAGAATCACAGAATAACCAGGTTGGAAGAGACCCACTGGATCGTCGAGTCCAACCATTCCCAGCAATCCCTAAATCATGCTCCTAAGTACCTCATCCACCCTAACCTTAAACACCTCCAGGGACGGCGACTCAACCACCTCCCTGGGCAGACTGTTCTAATGCCTAACCACCCTCTCTGTGAAGAATTTTTTCCTAATCTCAAGCCTAAATCTCCCCTGGTGGAGCTTGAGGCCATTCCCTCTCGTCCTGTCCCCTGTCCCTTGGGAGAAGAGGTCAGCACTCTCCTCTCCACAACCTCCCTTCAGGTAGTTGTAGAGAGTAATAAGGTCTCCCCTCAGCCTCCTCTTCTCCAGACTAAACACCCCCAGCTCTCCCAGTCGCTCCTCATAAGATTTGTTCTCCAGCCCCTTCACCAGCTTTGTTGCTCTTCTCTGGACTCGCTCCAGAGCCACAACATCCCTCTTCTGGTGAGGGGCCCAGAACTGAACACAGTACTCGAGGTGCGGTCTCACCAGTGCCGAGTACAGAGGGAGAATAACCTCCCTGGACATGGTGGTCTCGCCGTTTCTGATACAGGCCAAGATGCCATTGGCCTTCTTGGCCACCTGGGCCACTGCTGGCTCATGTTCAGTCGGTTGTCAACCAGCACCCCCAGGTCCTTCTCCTCCTGGCAGCTTTCCAGCCAGGCTTCTCCTAGTCTGTACCTCTGCTTAGGGTTGTTGTGCCCCAAGTGTAGGACCCGGCATTTGGCCGTGTTAAACCTCATGCCGTTGGTCTCAGCCCAGCAGTCCAGCCTGTTCAGATCCCTTTGCAGCCTCCCGACCCTCCAGCAGATCGACACTTCCACCCAGCTTGGTGTCATCTGCAAACTTGCTAAGGGAGGACTCAATGCCTTCATCCAGGTCGTTGATAAAGACATTAAACAGGACTGGACCCAGGACTGAGCCCTGGGGAACCCCACTTGTAACTGGCCTCCAGCTGGATTTAACTCCATTTCCCACCACCCTCTGGGCCCGGTCATTCAACCAGTTTTTCACCCAGGAGAGTGTGCACCCGTCCAGGCCAGAGGCCGACAGTTTCCGAAGCAGAATGCTGTGAGAAACTGTATCAAAGGCTTTACTAAAGTCCAGGAAGACCACATCCACAGCCTTTCCTTCGTCCAAGAGTTTAGTTACTTGGTCATAAAAGGTGATCAGATTACTCTGGCAAGACCTGCCTTTCATGAACCCGTGTTGACTGGGCCTGATCACCCCGTTCTCTTGCAAGTGCTTTTTGATAGCACTCAAGATCACCCGCTAAATGACTTTCCCCGGTACCAAGGTCAGACTGACAGGCCTGTAGTTTCCCGGATCCTCCCTGCGCCCCTTCTTATAGATGGCCATGACATCAGCAGCCTCCAGTCCAGCGGAACCTCCCCAGTCATCCAGGACTGCTGGAAGATGATGGAAAGGGGTTTGGCCAGCACATCCACCAGTTCCCTCAAAACTCTCGGGTGGACTCTGTGTCTAGTGGACCTAGCAATGACTAGTTTCAGCCATGCATGCTGTTGCTGCTGTGAAGCTACACAGACACTAACTAGTTGGCTAGGTCAGTATTGCTGACTGCTCAGCCAGTTGCAGAACATAAAACAGTTGCCTTCAGCCTGCCTTCTCCCCAGCAAGGCACTAACCTTGCTGAGTAGTCCTCCCCCAGCAAACAGTCCTCAGGAGATCCATTACCGTATAGGCTTGTATGTTGGTGCTAAACTTGGCAGGTATTTACCAGTGACATCAAAACTTAATTACAGGATGGACAGAAAGGTGAACTAACAAAAACACACTTCAGTTACAGAAGCATGCCCTCTTCTTCTGAGGAAACCAAGCCTATGCGACCAGTAATGTCCCCAATCACTATTGGTGAGGCACTCTTACAAGATGCCTTGATGGGCTGAAGTCTTACATGTATCCTTTTGTCCCACTGATTCTATTGTTGAACACTCAAGTAGCCTGCCAGATCTTCGTGGTCTTTATCCAACGCAGAATCACTGCGACTTTTCTCTTTACAACTCTTGTTCTTTCCTCACACAAGAAGGCACAGCATTACGATTTGTACAAGGGCAGTTTGTACAAGTACAAAGGCTTTTCCAGGATGTGCAAGCACAGTTCTGAGCTTCATGGATGAATCCTTTTCATATAGCGCTTCATACTGGAAAGAAAAATCCTGTCCTACCTACTTGCAGCTCTCTTGTAGGCAAGGAGTACTGAACATGTCAACACTTATCTTGCCCTCCAAACAGTTTTAACTCATCGTCTCAAACACAGTAGCTTTCTGGGACACAGAACCTGGTCTTCCCTTTCCTAGGAAGCCTTTGAGTCAAAATTTGCATTTCGAAAAAAAAGTCTAGAAAGCTCAGAGAGAATAGTATTCCTGCACTTGTTGAATGGGCTCTGTAAAATAGAGACTAAAACCTGGAAACATATCTACTATAGGCAGAATCAGCATAAACCAGTGCTAGATGGATTGCACTCTGCAATTTCTATTCAGGAAAAATAACCTGGACAAGATTTGCGATATGGACAGCCATTTCTAAGAGATAAAGGAGGCAGGCTCTTGACAAAGTGAAAGCGGTATCAAGATCCACTGTTCACTGCTTTGAAACCAAATAATTCCATGGTTTCTCAATTTTGAGAGACAGAAACTTTGGGCTCAGAAGTAGCAATAAGAAATATGCAATTACCAGGTGGTAATAGAGCAGGGTTTGGAAGAAGTGGGAAGCAAGGAGGCTGGTGAAAAAGCTTGATTGGATGGTAAATAGAGACTAGATGACTCAGTTTCAGCCTGAAAGTCAAGATTGACTGGGAACTGAGTCACAGAGCTTCTGGAGAGGTCACCTTGTTCCCTTCACATTCTCAGAAGAACTAATTTCAAACAGAACTTGAACCTGATCTGGGAAACATTGCCCCATGGTGAAAGGACAAGCTGGCACAGTTCTGGTGCAAGCATGTTCCCCTAAGCCCGTTATATCTCCTTACAGAGTCTCTGAATCACTCCTGGCCTCTGCCCAACCTTTCACCAGCCTCACTGCAGATCTCTCAGCCCAGCACACCACTGACCAATACCAAGAATGGCATTTAATCACGAAGGAGGAGGGGGCAAGTGGAAAGAGAGCCTACCTCAAACCTATCTCACCTCATTTCTGGGGAGGCAGGAAACAGTGTTTTCTTATCCTTTCACCTCTCCTGTTGGCAGAGAAATGGAAGCAAATAAAGGCAGACAAGCTGGGTAATGGTCATTTCAGGTAGTTATTCTTCATTGTCAAACTTTTGCTAGACCTGTGCCAAGAAATGGCCCTGTCTACCAACCACAGCTTATCGAATGCAGAGTGCTCAGGCATGTTCTTGTATGGTATACCCAAATTTGTTCCTCTCCTGTTCCACAACCCCCTGTGTTACACAGCATGAGCTGTAAACAGACTCTCCTCACACAGGTACTTATTCTGGCAGCCCTTGGGCAACCTTCAGTATCCTGTGCAGTTGGGTGTTCCTGTAGATTTCTACACCGCTCTCCTCCTAACATGAATACCCTGCGTGTGCTCTTTCCCACAGCCCCAAGATGTGGTGCCTCTTCATGCTGCTCTGCTCCCAAGGAATTGCCTTTTTAGCAGGATTCACAACACCTTCCACTCTGAATTTCGACAAAGGCCAGAACAAGAAGACTCGCAACCCCGAATGTTTTATGAATGTTGTAAGTTAGGTCATTTTCTCTCTCTTTCTTTCTAAATTATCTCTACCAGCACCATCACTGCCTCATCATTAACAGCTCCTGTTAGGAAGCTAAAAGAAGGGCCCTTTCTATATTTTCCATTTTCCCAAACTGCCTTTTCCAAATGCACTGTATTAGTGTCACTGCTGTAACGAGGTTGGCTCCAAATGTGCCAAGGGAAGATGTGACTCTTGCCTCTTGCACGAGGACAGACACATAACACTGAAACAGAGAGCACTGGCTGCTACTTTTGTCTGAAAGGCCAGGCAACTTCTCTGAACTTCCTGAGGGGCACAGGAGATCCAGGCTACTGAATTTTGATCCCAGAAACAGGACTCAAATCTGGACTGTGGCCAGAACACAGACTATACGTCATACAAAACTAAGCAATAGACTTCTGCTGCCTGCAATTAGGGTGAATCCCTACAGATATATGATGAGCATGAGGCTGTGGCATGCCTCATGACACTTGTTTGCAGTCACTTTTCTCAACACAACCTAGTATTTTGGGCTTCCACACGAAGAAGGGAGACTGTAATCCTGGCAAGAGGGCAAAAATCCTGCTAGCACTATGATAGGAAGCAACAGCCTAGAAGAAATCTTGATGCTCCTATAAAAACAGTCCAAGCTGCCAGAGAAGCAGTGGAGGCAGTTTGGTTTCCATTATAGTGCCAAGAGAAGCAAAGACCTCCCCTTCTGTACCAGCCTGTGCGCTCAATGTAGTGGCAAGGGGCTACTTGTTCTTCAAACAGCAGATTCTCACAACACAAAGTAATCCAAGACCCCTTACTCTGAATGACTGAAGATTTCCTCACAGTACATGCAAAATTAAGGGGGGATGGTCTCAGGAGTTGCTTTTTGGTAAGAGCTCCACCCTTGTTTGCCTTCCAAGCGTGGCTTGCCTAATCACACTTTGGCAAGAAAGGATTAATTATGGACCAAAACCCACACCTTCTGGCACTGTCTTATATAGATACTGCTGTGCATTTACGCTTCAGAAAAGTGTGATCTGTATCAGCCTTATAAAATATGACAAACTATCTCCCAAATGGTGAGTCACCTAGTATAGTTCTGCTTTGTCCCATAATATGGGGTCAAACACCTGATAACTACCACCTAAGCAGGTCTGAAGAAGACCTTGATGCATCTTTTTACCAAACTTGTAATACTTATTCTGAACCATGGTCCCTGTGGCCAGAGGCCGTGAGCTACCATCACAGAACAGCATGCATCCACACTGCTCAGTGCGCTTACCCTCTGAAGCGGGTCTTATGTAGTAACAAACTCTCTTTTGGCTTCCCACAGAGTGAAATTATCAGATATCATGGATACCCCAGTGAAGAATATCAAGTTACCACAGAGGATGGATATATTCTTGGTGTTTTCAGAATTCCTGCCGGGAGGAACAATCAAAATACAGGTGTGACAGAGTTATGGGACATAAGGAAGATCTGAGAGCCAACTCTTACATAAATCCCCCATCTTTCCCTTTTGCACATACAATAGCCTTTTCTTCAACTTTCCACCTCAGCAATTTTGTCATATCCTAGGTTGTTTTCCCTAATGTGAGCTGGGGGTGGTTTTGCATTAACACTTTAAGTAAAATACATTTAAAATCGAAGCCTGCCAACAGAGTCTGTCGTGTTAGATATATGAACATTAATCCCCAGACTTCTGAAGGACTGAGATACTTTTCAGGAAGCTGATAAGAAATCAGGTCATCAATGAAAAGCAAATGCATTTCATCTTTTTCTTCACATTTTCTGAAATGAACAATAATATCTGCCTGGAATTTGAGGTACCCTAGATACCACTGTTTTTGTTACACTCCTTTGTAGAAAAATAGAATAACTTATTTTGGATGTCTCCTCCTATCTGGATCTTCTCTTTTAGAGATCATCTGGACCAGCCTCATTCTCAAAGTAAGGTTAATCGAAGTTTGATCAGTGGCCTCTTAGCCTAAGGGTAGATGCACTTCTTTGGATACATGATTCTTTGTCTTCCGCACACTGTTATGCCTTCAGCAGTTTTCATTTGTGGGTACAGAGGTGCAATGTAGGGATCCATAAGTTGACTTTCCAGTGTGAGAGAAGGTGGGGACAGGCCTCCTCATTAAATTCTTTACTTGTAGGTTCCTGATTGCATGGAACAAATCCTTCGGGTTCCTCAGAATAATAACTACGCATAGCTCTCCTGGGAACTTCTTGAAGAAGGAAACACTTAAAACCTCTCACAAACTAAATTCTACACCCCTATCTTAAATAAACATGAACTACTCCAATATTAGAATACTTTCATCTTTTCCAGGGAAAAAGCCTGCAGTCTTCCTACAGCATGCTTTTCTAGGAGATGCTACCCACTGGATTTCTAACCTGCCCAACAACAGCTTGGGCTTCCTCCTTGCAGATGCTGGATATGATGTCTGGATGGGAAACAGCCGAGGGAACACTTGGTCTTTAAAACACAAGACCCTTAACCCCAGCCAGAAAGCATTCTGGCAGTTCAGGTATTGTAGAGGGAGAATTACTCAAGACAAAAACTCCAAGGGGACTAAATAGGTTCAGCCTGATTTTCTTTACCTAAACCTGCATCAGAACATGGTCTACACCAACCTAGGAGAGTAAAGAATGATATGAAAAACGGTGCTTACTGCTACTCGTAGTTGGGAGCATTAGTTGGGGAAGATATTTCAGAGACTAGGAAATAAAATGGGGTGCTGAGAAAAAGGGAGACAGAACTGTGAGTTGGAGAACAAGAACCTCAGCTGAAATAGGCTGAGCAGCTTTATCTAAAAAGCTCTGATTTCTCACAGTTGAATTCAGCCAAGAGCAAAATGTATTTTGTAACCCATATTAGTGAAAGCACTGATTAAATTCAGTTCACCAAGGGCTGCAGCTGCCAGAAAAAACTGACACCTTCTTTACAGAGAGTCCAAGGCACCAGGCAGGCTGGTGGTGCAGCTGTGTCCTTCTACCCCCTCCCCCGGCTCAAGAAACAATGCAGACAGAGCACGCAGCTTCATCTTTCAAGGGGACATGCTTGGTACAATGAACAAAAGTGAGATTCAGAAACCCCCACTGTGATATCCAAGTTGTCTGCTAGCTTTTTGTGTTTCTCCCCTCTAGCTTTGATGAGATGGGTAAATACGATATTCCAGCAGAGCTGTACTTCATCATGAATAAAACTGGACAGGACAATGTATACTATGTTGGTCACTCTGAAGGCACAACAGCAGGTAATAACAGGACAATCACAGCTCACAACTGTTCATGTTCCTATCTGATCAGTAGGTAGGTCTCCTCACTAATTCAGTTGGTTTTCTTCTTTGTGGAGAGCTAGCAAACTTAGAAGCACTTTCTCATCTGAGATTTGGAAAATATGCAAAATTTTTCTAAAACCACTTTTGATTATCCCTTATAACCAAAGAAAACTGATAGTAGATAGTGGTTATATACTGGGTTCTTCATATGCTAGGTTCTTAAATTTTCAGCAAGAGGAATTTTCATGAAGTTCATCTCTTCATAGAATCAGAATAACCAGATTGGAAGAGACCCACCGGATCATCGAGTCCTACCATTCCTATAAAAGTCAAACCATTCCTATCTTTTGTATGAAGACATACAATTATTTTCCTTGTGAACAGCAAGGAAAACAAAAAAAAGATTAAACAGCACATATAATATATAACTTCAAATAACTGAAGATTAACAACCTCAGAACTACCAAGTCACGTGACTTAATGGCAATCTTACAATTTAAAGTATAGTTCATGAGTGGCTACAACTGGCCATGACCATTTAAAAACAAATTCCCAGAAACTGGAAATTAGGAAAGAAAAACAGTAATAACTTGGTTTTTTCTGAATGCCTGCCTCTAGAATGAACTCACGTCATGGCTTTTCTTTTATCATAACCTGAAGGTTCCTGATGTTTATGGTTTATGTGTGAGACTCATGAATGGACATTCTTTAAAAATGAGCAACTGCCAGTTCATTGATGTAAACAATCCAGAAAAAAAAAAGAGAATGAAATGAGGGGAAATATTTTCACAGCTCCAGAAGTTTTCCTTCTTTTCCTCTCATACGAGTAATTAAAGACCCTCATGGTAGTGAAACAACTAACCATGTAGGCTTTCTTCAGCTACTCTTGATTCAAACAACCTGTTGAAAACACTTGAAACTACCAGTACTCGGTTAATTATTCTACAGTTTCATGGAAGCATAAGCATACCTAGAACTTCAGAGACTATAATCTTAAAAATTAATTTTTATGAGAGTTTTTGAATTTTACAGGGAATTGATTCTATCACAAAAAACTCACTGACATGCTGCCTTCGGAAACCATTCTGATACAGGCAATGTCCAGATGTAGTCTAAACCTCAGAATGAACTTTGCTTCACAAATAAAATTCATGTTGTGACTTAGCTTTAACATTTGCCTTAGGTAAATCATGCAGCACAGACAAACATGGACAGCAGATAGTAGGCTGCAAATCTAGTCTCACCTCTTGTTTGCTATGTAGTGCTTCTTCAGACTGGGAGAAGCCTGGCTGGAATGCTGCTAGGAGGAGAAGGACCGGGAGTGTTGGTCGACAGCTGACTGAACATGAGCCAGCAGTGTGCCCAGGTGGCCAAGAAGGCCAGTGGCATCCTGGCTTGGATCAGAAACGGTGTGACCAGCAGGTCCAGGGAGGTTCTTCTCCCCCTGTACTCTGAACTGATGAGACCTCGAATCCTGTGTTCAGTTCTATGCCCCTCACCACAAGAGGGATGTTGTGGCTCTGGAGTGAGTCCAGAGAAGAGCAACGAAGCTGGTGAAAGGGCTGGAGAACAGGCCTTATGAGGAGCGGCTGAGAGAGCTGGGGGTGTTTAGTCTGGAGAAGAGGAGGCTGAGAGGAGACCTTATTGCTCTCTGCAAATACCTGAAGGAAGGTTGTGGAGTGGAGGGAGCTGGCCTCTTCTCCCAAGGGACAGGGGACAGGACAAGAGGGAATGGCCCCAAGCTCTGCCAGGGGGAGGTTCAGGCTCTACATAAGGAAAAAATTCTTCACGGAAAGGGTCGTTAGGCACTGGAACAGGCTGCCTAAGGAGGTGGCTGATTCGCCTTCCCTGGAGGTGTTTAAGGTTAGGGTGGATGAGGTACTGAGGGGCATGGTTTAGAGATTGGTGGGAATGGTTGGACTTGATGATCCGGTGGGTCTCTTCCAACTTGGTGATTCTATGATTTTTTTTTTTTTTTCCCCGTGGAAGGTGTCTTCAGTAACTCTGTTTGGCTCTTCTGTGTTTGCAGGCTTCATAGCATTTTCTACATACCCTGAGCTGGCTAAACGGGTAAAAATGTTCTCTGCTTTGAGCCCTGTAGTCACAGGCTCATTTGCTACAAGCCCTCTGGTTACGTTAGCACGTGCTCCTGAACCACTGCTCAAGGTGTGTTGTTTTCCTTTTAAGAGGGTCAATGCCTGACTTACCTTTACAGGGCTCACTCAGCCTGAGATGAAGTGTTCCTAAACAGGTGGCATTCTGATACTGATCTCCAGCTGAATTGAATGATCTTCCCAAACTCTGCGGGAAAAATTCTGGTGATACAGAGCTGTAGCAGCAGGTCCCAGTGAAGTAGGAAACTTGAGAAACTGTCTTGTCATAGGACTCTTGCTGTTAAAAAATATTTTGCTAATATTATCTTCATGTCAAAGGAACTCAGACAGAGCTGCAATAACAGCCACAACAATCTCTGAGACTTCAGAAATGAGTGAGCACTGATATCACTACACTAAAAGTGGGAGGACAGCTTCCTCTAGGATTGATGCCAGTAACATGAAGAAGGAAGGATATATAGTGCACTGTGGGGAAGGTATTTTAAGGGAGGGCAAGCTGTTTCAGCAGTGTTTGAATACTGAGTTAGGAGGCTAAGCTGTTAGCAACAGTTTCCTACATAAAATGCTCCCGTAACAAGAAAAAGAGTATTATGCATTTGCCTTCCTTCAGTTACTATTTGGCTGCAAAGGAGCCCTGCACCAAATCCCACTTCTGAGAGGACCTGTGACAGAATTCTGTACAAGCCTGGATAAGTTTTGTGGCCATGTACTCTGTTACATAGCTGGAGGCAGCACAAAAAATCTGAACACAGTAAGTATATGCAAGAACATCTACTCAAAAGTAAGATTATTTTGAAAGTTATATTTCTGCACTTGATCCCTATCTAGTAGCTGTCACACCTGTAAATGTATGTAAACCACAACATAGTTCTTAGCAGGCTGAAGGAATGTCAAGACATTATGTGGTGTGAACTGTGCCAAACAGGACAAAGGCTAATGATGGATGGGGCCAAAGGCTAAGCACATTCCAGTCCCAGGAAGAAAGGACCAAATTCAGTCTGGAGCTATAGTGCTTTGGGGGCTAAGCTGACCACAATTTGGTCATACACAGATACCTTTTAAAAAGAACCAATGGATGATGGAGTCAGATGACTTCTACAGTTCCCCATTTCCTCCTTTAACATGCAGACACCAGCGTCCTCTAAACACTCAAATAATTAAAAGACAGAGAAAAGCTCCTTTTCTCTTCCCACTTTTTGGACCATTTGCACTAGAACTCAGTTCCAAAGCACTACTGTAATGGGCATTTTCTCATTTTTCTTGTCCTTATAACTAGGTCCAAAAGCTCAATCCACAACATGTAGAACAACCAAAAGTCCTTGTACTGTGCTTGAGGAGCACAACAGACCTATAGTGGGATTCACAAAGACTAGTGCATCAGTCAGAGGCAATAGGAGAGACAGGAGAGTTGTCCCTATGTCTGCTAATGTATGGACACTGTACTGTTTTAAATCCCCCTTACAGCAACCAAAGTATGCAGAAACTGGCCTGTATATTGTTTATCACCACAATATCTGTAAAGACTGGGGGCCATTTGTCACCATCTATAACCACTTGTAAAAACACATAGAGGAAAATAGTAAGAATCAAAGGTTCAATGCAAAAAGCAATTATTGGCATGGCAGTCCTTTTGAATTGCAGAGCTAAACCATTAAGGAACTGTCCTGACCCGGGTTAAGTCACTAACGTGGTTCTTGGGGCAAAATAACAAGTTTGAGGAGTAATCTGGGTTGATGGAATTGGAACATCTCTTTAACGGAATTATAAAAATGCAAACAGAAGAAAAAGCAATCCAGCTTTTAAGTAAGCCAACTTCTTCAGCACTAGGAGTAAAGCAAAAAGAAAAACAAATTTTCAATAGACTTACACATGCATGGGGGTTTGGTGTGAGGTGAGGAAGGTACTTTGAAAGGACTGGAAAGTTTTTCTCTGCTGTTGTTGAAACACAGGACCCCACACTAGTACTAGCTTCATGGAACAGACTTACTTTCATAGAGAAAGCAAGCAGATGTATACTGTTAGCCAGCTACTCCTAAGCCTGCTTCTTAGTTTTCTGTTTGATATTTGAAGAATGTCCTATTAAAATGGGATTTTAACATAACAGCAGTGTTGCTCAGGTCCTTCACAGCTTTATTCTGTCACAGCAGAATATCTATATCTTTATATATATATATGTCTTTATAATACTTTTGCTTTCTCTCCAGAGTAGAACAGATATATATGCAGCGCATTCCCCTGCTGGAACATCAGTACAGAACATTATTCACTGGCACCAGGTATAAATGCACACTGATGCATAAACAAAGTCTTACTACTGCCTTTTATGGAACTGACAACATACAGGGAAGCCCACAGCTGTTGGATCTGGGAAACAGCCCATTACATCTTCCCATATGCTGCTGTGAGCACCTGTCACAGAGGGAGCACTGTTTTCCATTGCTCACTAGACCATCCCCTGAATTGCCCCTTTGTAATCAGGCCTCTCTGCACATTGGGTTCTAATGACTTCCAGTCTTCATCTTTATTTATGAAGAATTTGCCTTGAGACCTGCAGAAATGAAGGAGAGCACAGTCTAGGCGTTGGGCAGTCAATAGCAGGATAAGGGAAACTTGAACAGCCAGGGGATGAGCCAGACAAAGAAGTAATGGAGGTAAAAGCTTTTCTCCCAAAGGGATCACTTCCCAAAGCCAGTTAACCACACAAAGGCTTCTGCTGGCACAACAGCAAAGTGGCGAACTGCCTTATACTGCTACAGTACATGGCAAGAAACATTGCTTTACGGGGATGTTCCAAACAGCCAGGTTTATCCAAAACCCTTTTAGTCACTCTTGCTGCTGTCCAGATAATGAATTCCAGTTCTCTAAAGGTTGGGTTTGACCTATGCACTGGCAGATCTGAGCTTGTCTGCTCACGGTCTGAATCAGAACAGAGCAAGACAGCTCCAGCTAAGAAACATCGCTGCATTTGTCCAAGTGCAGCTACTGAGCCAGGATACATCTGCATACATCCTATAGGCAGACACCCTCCCACCTCCATTTCTGCAGGCACTTACTATGGTCTAGAATATAAGTGTGCTCTTGAGAAGACTCCTAACAAAAATTCCCAACAGACAATCCCACAGGATACACCTACCCAAAGCCAGGAAATACAGAGCAGCCATTGACCGGCAGTGGCTTTACAGCCTATTTTGCCAGCCTCTAATAAAGCTGAGTGGCTACTAAGTAAACACAGATATACCAGGACAGAAGGAAATAGCAAAGGCAATACAGGAAGCAAATTTCGAGCCCGTTCTCAGTTACTTGTATCCTTGAAGTTAAGCTTTTCTAAACTTAGAGACACTGACTTTCTCTCACGCCTTATTGCATAAAACCACTCACAAACTAAATGGCTTGTCAGGTTTGTGCAAAAAAATAAAATAAAAATAAAATTATCAAAAAAAACCTACCAACCAAACAAAACCCCCAAACAAACACATACTTAACTCTTCGCTAATCAGTCCTGCAGGGCATATATAGTGTCTTTTAGACAATAAATAGAGGAAGAGAGCTAATGTCTTGTACCTGGTGTCCCAGCTCAAAACTTTGTCAGAGCACAGCTCATGTATAGCCATACTCTTGTGAGAGGTACAAAGCCTTTAGCAATGTTGCCACTATTGTGAGCAGACCAGACAAGCATGACACACAAAAACAAGACATGCAAGGAGACACCTTATATTACACTAGACTGTTAAAGCCCTGACATATTATAGACATTCCGATCCTCCTTCCATGTGGCAGCTCTGAGCCCAACTCTGCATCATGAACAGGGACTCCAACTTTAGTTAACTAAGGTAGTCAAGCAAAATTTTAATAACAAAACATGCCAAGACTGGCAGCTGAGGATCAGGAGGAAAAGATAGCAAGAGAAAAGATGATGAAGCCATTCACCTTGTGATCCGTAGTCAGTATTCCTGGAAGCCTACAATAAGAGGATAGGGTGGGAGTAACACTCAGTCCACTGCCTGAGCCTTAGCTTCAATCGCAGGCAACAAAACACTTCCTGCACTCTGTGTCTTGATCTCTCAACACTTAACATTTTATCTGTTCTTTTAACAGGTAATACATGCAAATCAATTTCAAGCTTATGACTACGGCTCTAAGGAAAACATGAAGAAATACAACCAGGTAAGGCAATGCACATCCCTGCATTGGGAACTCATCTTAGGTCCTGACAAAACTAAGAATAGAAAAATTCAGATATTGGCACCTGTGAGTGCTAAAGAGGAGAAGAGTGGTCTTGGCTAACGTTTCACCTATATCTAATACTCATAAGCATAGAAGCCTAGTCACAGACAAGGTATAGGCAGTTCCTTGCAGACAGCTAAAAGTTCCTTTTGCCTCCCCTACTGATACAAGGCTATGTCCAATGACACATGACACGCCAATTTGCCTGCTGTTCCCAAAAGGCTGAGCCACACCCAAGTGCTAGGACTGGATGAGTACAGAGCTCTTCACTTCCCTAAAAATATTCAAGGTCTGCCTTTCAGTAAGGAGAGGAAATGGATCTCACAGCTACGGTGACTTTTCCAATTCACTGACAATCATTTCAGTTTTAACTAGCACAGTCCTGTGCTGTACAAGGGCAGGATGCTTTTCACAGACAGAAAGGCTCCAGATATATAATCACTCACTTAGACACATATATGCTGTCTCAAAAATTTTCTAGGATGAAATTATAAATGGCTAAAGTATTTCTTGCCACATAAGTCCCAAGCATAACAACTAAGACCAAAAGTTGTACTCCATACCCCAACAAAACTTCAAGTTATCTTCCCACTCTTAATATACACGTGAGTAAACCCCACAGTCCTTGCCTGATAAACAGGCCTGCTTTTTCTACCTCCCCACTTCTGGAGGGCACAAGTAGCTGTCAAAATGCAGGACAACTCTTAGCCATGTGTTGCGGAAAGACATAGGAGTAAAACGGGTCATTCCTTTTCACAGAAGACGGGGAATGGCATTAGGGAAACACATATAGTAAAAGGATAGGTGGCCTCCGTTCTTACTGCTTTACTATAGTGAACACAGAAGGGAAAGAGAGGTGCTTGCTGATACAAGAGCATTCACTCAGGTGAGTTTACTCTGTTCCTTTCTTATAGACTACACCTCCTGCGTACGAGATAGAGAAGATAAGCATACCGACTGCTGCTTGGAGTGGTGGAGAGGACAAATTTGCAGATCCAAAAGACATGGCAAAGCTACTTCCTCGGATTACTAATCTCATTTACCATGAACATTTTCCTTCTTGGGGACATCTTGATTTCATCTGGGGCCTTGATGCAACTGAGAAAATGTATCTGAAAATCATTGAACTAATAACAAAATACCTTTGAAGCCAGATGTAGAGTGTTGGTTCATGCAGTAAAAGCCTCTGAAATTTCTAGTTGGCAATAGGGGTAATACCTAGCGAAGAGGTAAACGCACAGACACACATAGAGGATACCAGTATGGGTATTTATCTGCACTTGTTTGTTTCTCGCTTTCCTCATAGCATGAGGCTTTCCATGGTATTACTGTGACTGAGAAGTTTGAGGTTTATAGAAATGAAAGCTGAAAACATTCATATATTTGAGTACACACTGCAAGGATCACTTAATTTGGACAGCTTTCATTTCTACAAGACTGATTTTCCTAAGCCTCAACTCTGCTGTTCTCATATACATCTCATGTACCCCACAAAGGCTTTCCCAGGCCCAATTTGTGTCTGCTGAGGAAGACACAAAAGTGGGATTTGCTCATTTCTCTACTGAAGTACAACTGACTTTTGTTTAAAGTAAATCATTTATCCACTTAACAGAGAACTTGGCTTTTTTTTTTTTCTTTTCCCTCCTCATATTTATCTACAGTGCAAAAGATCTACAGACACAATAAATAGAGCAGGCAGTAGATGACTCCCAAACAGCAAGGAATCCAACCTCAGAAAAACTGACAGAAGTATTTCCTTCCCTCCGTGGCTACACATGACCCAAAGCTTTGTTCACACACACTAACCCCCTCCAACTTCAAAGACCATGCCTGGCAGCAGAGGAATGAGGAAATGTAGAACAGTTAGGCAAGCTGCTCACCAAGTAATACAGCTTTTTCCCCATGAATTACCCTCGACACTGGCAATGAAGTTGTTGCAAGCACTCTGAGCTACCAACTTTGACTCTCCTGTAACTCTGTACCTTGGCCATTCTTTGTTCAAGCAGTTTCTGCAGCATGAGAAAGCCATCAGCTGTTTTCCCTTTCCAGCCATTAGCCCAAAGAGATAGGATCTTCCTTATCCATGCAAAAGACTCAGGTCTACTCACTTGTAAGATGATCTGATAGGTAAGAGTGTCTGTCCCCAGGTTACACCCAAAGTGTTTATTATCACAAGATCAGACAGGTTATCTTTGCTTCCCTGAGTGTTTCTGGGTGGGGCCTCAAGCTTTTATTGCCCAACCAAGACCCTTTGCAGCTGCGGTCAGCATCCAATAGAATAGTTACACTGAAAAATGCATCTGTGTTTTGCAACACAGTAAAAATATACTAACTTGTCCATGCAACCATTCTAGCAGCCAATTGCAGTGCAGATCATGGCATCTCTCTTGTGAACTTATGACAGCTTAGAGGAAATGGCAAAAATTAACGAAAATAAAGATCCATTAGACCAAGAAAGCAAGATAAAGCAGTGTTTGAAAGGAGATTCCCTGTTATTGTTGCGTTATTAAATCACAAAGCACCAGGCCACATTAATAAATTGGTTACCACTGTAGGCTTTCTTCTGCCTTTATCTATGCAAAAGAAAGTTCATAAATTATTATTTATGATGATGATGGTATCTACATTCTACACTGCATGCACCACTCTGCCAAGTGTGCTACCCTGTCCAGTTCCCTTGGAATAATACATCTAATACATCTTTTTTCCATCAACAACATTTCCTTTATTGATTATTATTTTTCTTTACCATATTTTTAATGCTGGAAAGGCAGTTAAAAGACTTGTTTCTCTTCTGCAAACATATTTTCATTACTATGTCTTAATGCATTGAAGTAACCTGGGAATTGGCATTTTTCATGGTCTCCACAACTCATTCAATCTCTTTTTGCTGTTTCTGATATTGAGAAAAGAAGAAGAAAAAAAAATATATAACCCTTCCCTTGTGGCTCCATAGGGAGAATAAAGGGGTGTGAAACTTGTGGCAGGGATGGAAGGAGGTCTCTTGGCTTAGGACTTCCTATTTTCCCCGTCACTTACATTGTAGGAAGAGAAATTCAAAGAGGAAGGTGCAGGCTTTGTATTAGTTGCTATGGCATATTGTTTAGTTGTCAAGTGTATACCCTACAGAACAAGTAATATACTCTAAAGGATATTTTATTTTTGTATTGGCTGCCAACTACCATGTGCAATGTTTAGGCTTCCAGAAATATTATAGCTAGCTTTCAAAATCCACAGTCTGCACAATTCAAGTAATAAAATTGGAGAAGTGGTAAGAGCAATATTTTGAACACTACTGTAATCATTCATGGCTTAGTAAAATAAAATGAACCCCTTTCAGTCCATGTAGCTTTGGAGGCACTGAAGTCTCACACAAAATAGTTGAGATCTACAGCAAAGAACGAGTGGATTTGGACCATGTCTTTATCAAGTAATAGCCTTCCACTCTGTAGGATTCCTGCTGCTGTGCAAGATAGATTGCCAGATGAGGTCATTTTCTGCATGTTCAAGAGTCCTCCACAACTAGGAATTTTTCGTCAGCATGTTTTCAATGTTGTGGAACTGCAATCTTCTTGCTATATCTAGGGGAGTCTCCCCAGCCTGAAAGAAACAGATGAAATATATCGCAATATAGTAGATCTGAGCCAGGAACAAAGAGCTTTCCTGAATTTGCCACCCAGATGCAGTGCTTTCCAGCATAAGTGTCACTGTCATATCCTTACTCTAAAGCAAGGTTTTCAGAATGTGCTGGGTCTAATACTACTCTCGCTGAAGCTAGGGCAGAGTCCTCTTCCAGTAGTGAAAACCATTCCACTGTTTCCTGGATCTTATGTCCAAAGTCAGTGCAGCGCTATACTAAGAGCTGATTTCAAGAGCAACGTGCGCAATCTATTGCTCACCTCAACTCAGCAATGCAGACACTCGCAGGTCAATATATATTTGGACAACCTTTGAGCTTTTCTGATGGCAGAAGCAGCCTGACTTAACCCCTCTCAGAAGACTGGAGTCCAGAGGCACAAAAATCAACCAGGAAGTCTCTTACCACTCCCCTGCAGCCTGCATCTTAGGAAAAACTGTAGAGCAGCTCTGAGTTAAGAGAAAGGTACCATAAAAATAGCTAAGAGATGTGCCAATCCTTTGGACATGCATGCAGGCAATGTTTACTAGTAGAAATCTAGCGGTGATTTGGATTTTAAACTTGCTCTTGTCAGCAAAGGCAACAGAGCCAACATTGCTTTGTACTACTCAGCAATCAAGTCTACTGCCAGGAAGCTGTGCACTCATTTTTTTAAACTGCTATACTCTAGCTAAGGCCTACAAAATACCACTTTGCCATCATGATAAAGAAATACAGTCATCCACTCCACTTCCTTACCTGATTCTTTATGGAAGCATCTGCATGAGCTTCAAGCAGTAGAGGAATGACTGCCTGGTTTCTCATTTCACAAGCATAATGAAGCGCTGTGCTACCAGACTGAAGGGAAAAAGTAGATGAATTTTAGTTCTATGACCTCTTCAGCAGACCTTAGGCAAGTATCACTACCTGTAGCCTTATCAGTTTCCCCTAACAGATGGATGCAAAAGACACATCATTTCCTGTCACAATACGCTACACAGTAAAACAAACACATTCTTATAAGACTAATAGGAACAGAAAAGTCATTCCTTTCCCAGGATGCAGGTGCTTAAAAAAGGTCTGTTGCGTTTATCAGGAAGCAGTAATCCTTTAGCAGTTTCAGAAGATGCTGTGATCTTGATCTCAATAACTGTCTTAAGCAACACTCTGCTCACACTTCAGTGTTTTTCAGTTTGCTGCTGCTAAAAGTGAGGATTTTCCTTTTCTGTCTTAGAGGAGAGGAGCTCTTTACCACACCCAGGGAGGACAGCAGATACAGAACTCTACAAATGGCAGATGAGCATACTCTGAAGATCACGAGAAGACACAGGGTCTATCACTGTGGCATAACCTTTGCCAATAAATCTGTTCCAGTTCAAGAATTCATAAATTAGTGGTAAGCTTACACCCTTATATCACCAGAATCTTTATAAGAGCAGGTATTTAATATGCAAGTATCTCAACCCAGCTTACCTATGTTGTCTTAAAAGGGTGTAGGTCAGAAAGGGAGAATTAGTTGATCAGCAGAAAATTATTTCTCTGTACATTACAAAACTACTGCCTAAGTGTTAAGAGGAAACACTGAATACTCCTGCTATGTCACAATCAGTTCAGTCCCTGATCCTGCTCCGAAAGCAGGAATATATTGCTAGATAATTCAGAAGTCTGTTTTTAGTAATACGCCATGCATACAAACCAAATTTGCATTTATATAAACCCACTTACAAAGTCTGTAGTGTTCACATCCACTCCAGCCCTAAGCAACATCTTGATCAGGTTTTCATTCTGTTTAGTCTTTGAGACCTGTTTGGTGCAAGGGAAAGAGTAACACAGTAAGACAGTTCATATCTTAATACTAAGTAGATTTTGTCTAAATACTTGGGGTATTTTTTAAAAAATAACAACTGCCTGGCTTCAGCAGGTGCTAGATTGACACAGTGATACCATTCTGTTCCTTTACTAGTTATAGTCACAGCAAAATCCCTGCTTCTTTTGTTGCTCTCCATCAGTTCTTGTTTTCAAAACAGCAGTCCATATTCAATACAGGTTCCTGGCCTGAAAACCTGCCATGAGAAGGATGATAAAAGGAAAGAGACAGGTACAGGGTTTTTCTTGCTTTCATTCAGACTCACCATGAGAAGGTATCCAATAAGCATAACTGGCATGAGGATTATGATGAGCACATAGTCAAGGAAGGTAAAGCGTTTTCTCACAGCATAATGCAGACACGTGCGGTCTTTCTAAACACAAAATAACTCTGATTAGTACTAGATTCAGTGATCTGATAGTACTTGTTTAATATTGAAAAAAGTAGACCATTTAATAATTCACAAACTTTCTTTCAGCTTATCAGTTAGAAATATTCCTCTGATCTTCAAGCAGAAACAGGTTGTGGGATCCAAAGGATTCCATATGGATGTCTGCAATGGACATGGCTGTAGAGGAAAAGAGGGCAGAACTCACTAGGAAATGGAGGTGGCATGCCGTATAACAAACTGGGAACATGAGAACAGAGAGAAAGTCAGATTTGTGATACCACCTTATGCGCAATGGCAAGTTAGGAAGATAAATAAGGAGACAAATAGAAACATGAAGGCTTATGAAATTATAATTTGGGGGTTATACTTATGTCCTGGTTGGGAACAAACCTTGGGTTTAGTAGTATGACCGGTGTCCACACACACACATACTCTCCAAGAATCTGAAAGAACAGACACAGCAAAGGAGGATTTGGTGTCCACTTACCTTATTCCTGAGGTTGACATCAGCATTTCTTTTTAGAAGATAGCTAACTATCCTGTTGTTTCCCTGTTTACATGCACAAATTAAGGGGGTGTTTCCACTGATGCGGTCCTGGATGTTCAGGTAGTTACTGTTGTGTTCCAAAAGACGCTGAACTTGATTGAAATCATTATTATAAGCTGCCTGACAAATGGGCTGAAGAGAGAAGATGAAATTCATCAGCACATGTTTCACTAAGACATCCATTCTTCCTATTCTGACCTAATATTTGTGCAACCTAAGACAAAGCCAAGCTTTTGTGACAGAGGTTGTAGTTCTAGGTGACTTCCAGAAGATGGTGGTAAGAAATACTCCTGCAGCTGCCACACAGCCTCTCTGAGCCCGAGAAGCCACAGCCCTTGCACAGCGGAATGAACTTTGTTTCATTTAGACTATATGTTTCTAATCCAAGAAATAAATCCTGTCCATTCACAACCATTAAAGAAAACTGCATCTGATCTCACAGGAATTGGTCACTGTACTGAGCAGCAAGCACACACCTCTCTAGGTTTACAGCAAGCTTTCCATTTATATGAGCACTGCCGAACAAGAGGTACCATTTCTGACTCGCTTTTCGTGTGAAAGCTGAGCTGGGGGAAAAAAGCCCACAAAACCAACCCAACAAAAACCCCACACCAGACTCCACTAAAACCTAAAACTTCCACAATGTCTCTTTTCTAGGGCTTCAAGTTAAACTTCTAACCTAAAACACATATGCCCGCAGCTCAGATCCTGCTTAGCTTTTGAGATCAGGTTTTTTTTTTAAAGTCTTTTCTAAGTATTTCTATGCACCCTTGACCCAACCTACAATTCCTCCCCTGTCCAGCAGAGAGAACTCAAACTACGGGGAGGCTGAGAATGCACAGTGAGTTTCTAAAGGCCTAATACAGGCAGAAAAAAAGAGTGAGAAGTCTGGCAGGTGCGTAGCATTTTAAGTTGTCCAGGGGAAAACAGAGTAAGTTTCTTCTGTGTTAAATACTGAAGTTTTATTCACCATTTTCAAAGACAGGCATTTTATTATCTGCAATTTTCCCTTTCCATCATCCTTTTATTGCATCCTATATACACCACATGAATAAGATTTGGCCCTGAACTCTGCAGTTAGCTTTTTTTTTTTTCCTCACATTAACAAGATTAATCTTATTTACATTTTGACTTCAGACAAACTCTAATCTACAATACCAGTTTACCTCAAGCACCACTGCCATTTAGTCTGAACTGCATGAGAAATTATTTTCCTTTTTAAAGAAAGTATATACATGCTTACCAGACCTTGCACCACTTCTTGCTTTGTTTTCATTATATCAGAAAAAATCTATAAAGAATACATGCAACATTGAATATTTGCATCATCTGTCTACATTCTTTAAAAAACCCTACATGCACCATTTGCTGTTTACACTTCTTCAGGCCTTTTTTAGTGTTTTTGAGAAGTCACTCTTTTAAATATCTCTTGGTGTAAGTGACCTACACACTGGTGTCATGTAATTGATCAGTTTGCTCTAGAACCTCGCTCCCTGTCCTGTCAGTGTCTCATACAGTATCTTTATGCCCAGGAAAGAGAAGATCAAGTGGATTCTGCCTAGACCTTGGATTTCCCTATCCTTATCTATCAGCATTGCTTTGCTTATTTAAAGATGCAGACTTGCTGTCTGGTTGAACAACTGCTCAGATCCCAACCATTTACCAGACAACTTTACTCTTTTCTAGCCTGCAGTTCACTTCATCAAATGACATCTTGCAAATAATATGCTGTGGTGCTTTTCTTTCTGTACTGCCTCAAAGACGTTTACTTGCCAAGCCATTAAGGCAAGGCATTTCTGACTGATACTCTCATTGACCCATGGGATCTTTTTCTAAACCTCACACTACTGTTGAACCCAGTCCTAGACGCATGAATAACGATGGAGCATTTACCACTCCCTAAAAGACTACATTAATTGGGATTGAAGTCATGCACAGAGACTGGCACACAAGAGACACATGTGGTGTTTTACTTTCCAAAAAATAGCTGTTCTCAGGAAGCATCCAAGGCACAGAATCCATTTCAACAGATTATACATGGATAATTGATGTACTTAAAGTATTTTTTTAATTATTATTATTACACTGCAGTAGGTGTTCTTTGTAGAATTTATTCTTTCAAGCACTAAGTTCCATTAATATTAAAAAAAAAAAAACACAGCATTTTTTTTCCTGGTTTTATGGGATTTTCTGATTTTCTTGAGGCCCACTCTGTTGGTTTGCATTCTAGAAAATACCTCTTTCTGTCAAAAAAAGGTTAAAAGTCCCATAGGTCGGAATTGCAATATGCCTCTCAAATTGACAAAAATTACTTCATGACTAGAGGAGCAAATAGAATCACTAGGTTGGTAAGGACCTTGGAGATCATCAGCTCCAACCGTACCTGTCTATTACTTAAATCATGTCCCCAACCACTTCATCTACCCACCTTTTAAATACCTCCAGGGATGGGGACTCAACCACTTCCCTAGGCAGCCTGTTCCAATGATTTAAAGCCCTTTCTGTGAAGAAATTTTTCCTAATGTCCAATATAAACTTCCCCAATGCAGCTTGAGGCCATTCCCTCTTCTCCTGTCACTTGGGAGAAGAGACCAACACCTGCCTCTCTTCAACCTCCTTTTAGGTAGTTGTAAAGAGCAATAAGTCTCCTCTCAGCCTCCTCTTCTCCAGGCTAAACAATCCTGGTTCCCTCAGCCACTCATTGTAAGATTTGTTCTCCAGCCGTTTCACCAGTTTTGTCACTCTTCTCTAGACGCACTCCAGGACCTCAGAATATTTAAGTAAGGGAACAACATACCCCCAAAAAATGAGTTCATTATTTTATCTATTCTATTTAAGCTTATTTTTATTTTATCAATAACAATAGTACTTCAGAAAAAAAATGTGTTAGGAAAGAATAAAGAACAGAAAAACTTCTAATAGGTGGCAATCAGTCACCTGTGTAAGACAGGCATCAGAAACAGCAGACAGTGGCAAATGATTTATTAGACAGCCTTTCTGACAGAAAGAGAAAAGAGCCATTACAGAAGGCACTTAACAGGGGTAGTGGATACAATTCTTGTCATCTAGGTCCAATAATGAGATCAGATTATGGCAGGAACATAAAACCTCTACACAGCTGAAGAACATGAAGAGCCTGAAGGAAGACTGATTTGCTTAGCTTGGCCAGGAAGAAAAGAGACAGAGCTATAAAAGCTCCAAAACAATTAAAGGGTAAGAAGAAGAGCCAATTAATTTCAAGGAACAAGGTAAAAAAATGATATATCTGGCCAAGAATCTTAGGATGAAAATTAGAAAGAGACTTCTAGCAACTTGCAGAGTAAAGCTCTGACACAGGCTTCCAGTAGCAGCAGAATGAACACAAAGCCTGATGGGTTCCAGGCTGGAGCTTGAGAAGTATGCAAGATTTCTGTGGTTGCAAAGCCTCTGCCACAAAACACACCTCCACCTTTCACTTTTTTGGGTTGCCACTCTGGCAGCTCTATCTAAATTAGGACTAACTGTGTTTAAGACTGTTTTATACAATTCTGCAAACTTTGCTCAGAAAAAAATTAGTAGAGTTTCTTATATACACATAGTTAGTCAGCACCTGTCTGGAATATCAGCAGTAAGGCCAGATATAGAATTAGGATAATGTTGTGCACAAGCTGTAGATTCCACTCCAAAGCCAAGAAAACACGTTTCCTTTATGTCTACATAAAAGCATGAAGGCTAAAAGTCTGCAAAGTATTTTCTACAGAAAGACACCTCAGTAATGCTGTACCTTAAAAAACAGCTTCCAATTCATGCTGTGGTTATTATATTATTGTTATCCAGCCATCATACATAAACCTATGAGATATACACTCAGCATAACTGGGCTTCTCATGCAAAATGGAAGCAGTATCAGAAGAAACCAAAGTTTACATCTCAACTCATGCTCATCTGTGGAAAGGAGCAGGACTATGAGTGCATAAGTCTTACAACAGTGCAAGACTGTCAGGAAAAATCCTGCAGGTTCCCTCATTAGAGATACACTGGCATCTGGAGCATAGTCTATGGTATCTCAGGCATGTGTGAGAAACAAAGGACAGCACTCCCACAACAACAAAAAAAAAAAAAAACGAAGAAAGCATCAGTGGGAGCTGAGCTTACAACCTAGGGAAGTGTTGGCAGTCCAAGACACAGAGTGGCTACTCTAGTCTAGACCACATTATTTATAAACCCCAGTGACTTGATTCTCACAGAGAACTCAGCCCTAGCCCACCTCTGCAATGTGGCAGAGCAGACCCAGCACAGGCACATCTACATTACACCCAATAAAATCATAAGGTTTAAGTCTGAAGGGAGAGAGTAGGACTAAGAATTCCAGCTCAACTAAAAAGGAAGCAATAGCTTCATTGAACTGTCTGGCAGCGAAGCCCTTCACCTCTACTCTCTCTCACACTTCTGCAGCACTACCCAGCATTCAGATAAGATGCACACAATGAACCTGACAGCATGATGCCACACAAGACATACAATGAAAGGGAGGAAAAGCAGAGAACTGCAACACCAAACTCTTTCTACCCTGAACCTGTGATGCCTTTTCTCCACTGCAGAATCACAGGAACTAGTGCGCATGGCTCTGCCCAACTGAAGAAAACAAAGGCAGATAATGGGAACTGGCAATTAGAGTTTGAGGATTAGATATGCCAATGATCTGGTGTTGTTCATCCAAGCCAGCTGTTCAAAGGAAAACCAAATATGCAGTTTTAAGGCAAAACCTCTATAGTTAAATTAGAATCTGTCTTTCTCCAACAATTCTTCTAGAGTCCTTCAGAAGAAGATTTCATTATTTAGTATCTGAGGTTTCAGGAAAGGTGAGCAGTCACAGAACAGGCAATGGTTTACATGGCTGAGATCACTCAGTACAGATCATCAGATAAGGGGTGCAAGAAAAGTAAGAAAAAATTTTGCCGTCAGGAAGAAAGGCAATACCCCTACAAAACTGGTGGAGTTTTCTTTATTGTTTCTTTTTTTTTTTAATCAATTGTGGGCCATGTGATTGAAATTATGATCTGGAAGTTTACTCAGATACAAATGAATTGACAAATCTGAATTTGCCTACTTGTTTTCAGAGCTTCTTGTGTCTCCCTCTGCTTAGCTTTGCTGAGGTAGTGATAAACCACACATTATTAAGGTTAAAGGCATGACACTAAGAACAAAGCATTGAGCCAACAGAGAGGAGGCTAATGTAAAGCCTGTCTTGCAACTGTGAGAGCAATTTCAGACTATAATTGCCTCCTCCTTTGACAATTGCAAGGGATTGCCTAAGTCACATCAATGCTTTGCATTTGTTTAGACAAAAAGGAGTCACTTCATAACATCCAGATATTCTGAACCAATACACAGTATCTTCCTGTGCACTAAAATTCATCCAAAATTACGATACAAACCAAATAAGAGCCTACATCATGTTTCTAATGCTGAGGAATGCACTAGCATTCAATTCACACTCCTCAGAAAATAAAACTTATGCTTTCTCATTTGCACTTGTGTAGGTTTCTATCCTATATCAATGAAGCACATTTTAACCAGAACGCTATATCACAAAATTTTTAAAGGAAGAAAACTAATGCATATGAAAATACTAAGTAATAAGGATGGAAGATATGGACAACTAAATCACATTGGTTTCTTGTACAATACTATCTTAGAGTAGTAGACCAGAGCAAGGCAACAAATCCTTTCAGAACAAGGTGAGATTTATTCAGCCCATCACTGTACGAATGCACCAATTCAAGCTCCCTGTAGATATTTGATTTCATTGAACAACCTTTAGAAAATGAAAGGGTAGCTTTCAGCATAGAAATATTACCTTTTACAGAAGCAGCTCTGTAATGCTACCTGCAGAAAAAGGAAGAGTAGTGCAATACATTGCATTCATAATCAAAAAAGGACTGAAATCCTCATTTGTTCCCAAGTGTACAAGTGGAAAGTTTATAAAATAATTAATAAGTTTAGGTAGCATTTATGCTAAAATCCCAGGGTATGCTAAATGGACCGTGGTCTGGGAACAAACCCATAGAGATAAGAGCTAAAAAAAAATAATTAAAAAAAAAAAATCACATTCCTAAAACAATCGGGGGTGGGGAGGAATGTTTCCTTAGGCATTAGCTTTATTATCTATATTCAACTTAAGCCTAAGAGTTGTTTGCAATTCTTAATTATCCATGCACCATACCAAGAATCATTCTGATTTCAACATAGAACAACAAAAATGTTGCACAAACTACTTTCTCTGTGAAGTCACAATAATTACAGTGGTTACTGCATTTTCTTTATTACTAGAAACAGTACATTCATCAATTCATTATAACCAAAGTAAAGCAATCCCAAAGGAAAAGGACTTCCAGATCTGTATAAGCCTGCATGTGGAAAGCTGCAAAGGAAACAAACCAAACCCAGTGAACATCTATATCTTCAACAGCTTTGGCTACTGAACAGAAAGTGGTCACATACCTCTGAATAGAGTATCCCCATGCCTGTTCTTCACTGTTTGAGTTTGTTGTTGTTCACCAGTCGATCAAGCTAACTACACTTGAAATGCTCTTGAGCTTGTTTGAATCTGGTTAATATTTAAATTAAAAGTATCACTCTTTCTTAAGCTACATTTCCTTTAAGCCATTTCTACTCAGTAGCAGGAAACTATTGTCTTCAGAAACCCAACCCAGGGAGGTAAAAATAAGGACATGAGCTCACAGGAGACTGACAGAACAAGTTACAACAGAGAAACATTTTCTTTTGTAATTTTTGCAATGAAAGCCTCCAGTTACCTAAAAAGGAAAGTCGCAAAACAGGTTGAAGAGGGGAAGAGAGAGAGAGGAAGAAAATTTCACAAGCGAAGAAGGGGGGAGGCGAGGGGAGTGGCAGGGAAGCATGAAACCTAAAACTTAAAACTAGTAACTATGAATGGTAGCTAGTCTGCCACTCAAGCTACTTCTGACTAAAACATATCCCAAGCCCTCTGCAAGAACACCCCAGATGCCTCCTGGGAAAAGGGAAGCAACTAGATCCCACGCTTTCAATGAGAGTTCCCAGTATAATTAGCTTCAGTCACATTGAATAAGCTAGTCACTTTCATCACCTCTTGCTCAGTCATCTCTTCTTGGTGCAGCGTAAACAACAAATACGGTTCATGTTTAACTTGCTAATTTGATACATTAATTGCAGTAGAGCTTCCTTGGGAAGAGAACTATCATTTATGTCACCACCCTCTTTGAGCGTTCATAGCTCTGAAGACAAGATGTTGATAGTATTTCTGTACTGCACTCAGTCTTTCTGAGCAAGACATGAATATTTCAAGTGTTTATAGACACCTTAAAATCTCTTTTGCCTTTAGAGTTTAGATCCATGTTTCCAATATTTCAACCATATTTTTAAACAATTTTTAAGACATATGCATGCAACTGTCTGTCTTAAGTCCAAGCCCTCTGGAGGGCTTGAGAACATTTGTTACTGTGTAGTTTCCACATTTACTCTCCAATGAGCTGTAGTACCATACAAAATCACTTATACTGTCCCCATCCTCATCTGGTTATAGTATAGCACCACTGACTGTTGTGTTAGTTTGCTGTTATCAGTTTTAACCCTTCAACGGCTGTTTACCTGAAAAAAATTAAGTTGGCTTGTAACAGAAACACATACTACACCTACCTGTGACAAACCTCACTAGGATCCTCCCAACAGATTTCAGCATGTGGTGATTGTTCTGCTGGCCTAAAGACACAGAGGAGTGAGTAACACCTCAACAGTAAAAAGGGTTTCCTTGCCAGTATTTCTTCATACCCAGATCCTATGGAATGGACATCCTCCTACATCAACTGGCCAGGTTGTTGGAATTTATAAACCAAAACTTGTTGAAAGAAACCTCAAATTGCTCAGCTGTTACATATTACAACTTACTTAATCTTCGCCTAACACAAATATATAAATGTTTAGTAACATGGAAAACACTGTAAAAAAAATACCAACAAAAACTGCTCCTCCACAAATCCCAATAATAGCTTCGGGCAACACCTCTCCCAAGATAGTGTAAATTACCATTTAAACAGAGATCACATCTCAGCATCTCAGGCCCTCTTGAAAATCACTTAAGTGACTAGTTTATTCAGAGCTTCAGCTGGAGAACAGAAAAGCAGCCCAACCACTATAACGTCTGAGACTCAAGCAAATTTATGTAGTTACAGGCTCACTTCTGCTTCATACATTGCTTTGATGGTTTTTACCATGCTTATAAATAAGGATCTAAATCCTGAAAATATTAATCTTTTTTTGTGGAATAAGTCTTTCTTTTTCCAAAAGGTGCTGAGACCCAATGCACAGGCAAACTGCTACCTACTCAGTCTGCGCAGGAAATGTGATTCTTACTTCTTGAAAAAAATTTAACAGCACTACAAAAGTTTTCTGTGAGCCAGAAGTGAACTAGGAGTTTGTCAGAAGGGCCTTGACTAGAGAAAGTAAGGCAACTCATATTCTAAATTAAATATCAGTAAAACTTCAGAACGGTACATTCAATAAAAGACATGGGAGATAATTTGTGTCCTTAATTTCCGAACACTGTAGATTATATTGCTCCAAATGGCACAAGTTACACTACTATCAGGAAAGAAATCTGTGGCCTACTGGAACTGTTTGTACAAAACAGTCCCTAGAAATATGTATTCCCAAGAAATGAAGTCCTGGAATGGCCAGTGTCTGGACAAGAGGAACCCTTACCCCTTACATTTCCTCTTGGAAGACTGTTAGCTACCTGGACAATGTCATTGTTGCATTGCAAGGGTTCCTTGCACCTTTGCTTCAGACAATATTAACTCAACAGCCCCACTGAACACAAAGGAGCTCTTCCATGGCACAGACTGGAGCCTGTATTTTATGACAATTCAAGCCAAACTCAGTGAGCCACTAATGTCACATGAAAGATGTGGGACTTGCCTGCCCTCCCCTTTGCCCCTTGATGCCCATATGTTCATTACTGTATTACTTCTGTTACAGCCCACCCTGTGGCTAAGCTCCAGCAGCATAAGATCCTGTTCCCCGTAATGAATTCACAGGCAGTACTGCAGGATGTGGAACACAAGCGTCCTGTGAAAGTCAGTGGGGCTGTGCATCTGCACAAATCTGCTGACGCGTATGTATTTTCACAATAAGTGTTATCATAAGTGGTAATTCTTAATTTAAAATTGGCCAAGTGGCACAGTGACTGGGTGATGCTTCAGCAGATTGAAGCATTTGATAAACAGCTAGCTTCTTTCCCATACATGTCTACTCAAATAACATCTAAATATCTGGCAAATTCAGGGAGAAAACTGAAGAGAACCACAGAAGTGCTTAGGAAGAGAAATAAGATTCCATACCAAAAGGAGGAGCGTACAGAGTCTATTTCCTTGAATGAACACTACTTTTGTACTTTACAGAGTTTGCAAAGGAGACAGGAACACACACATTCACCTTTATTCCTCCTCCTTCAAGCATCCCTGATGTGTTTAGAGGCAAAGGATACCTCGGGGATACCTAACAGAGAGTCAGCAGGCACTGGGTGTTAAAACACATCTGGACACCTCATGCTATGTCCAGCTGAATGCTAGACCACCTGGGCATCAAAGTTTTGCTTCAGTATTTTCAAAACAAAATGCTTCCTGTCTCAGCTGGCATGGGTCTCTAAGTACAGACAGCACATCCTGGGAATCCTCAAGGTTTTGTGTTTCCTATGCTCTTTTTATATACATTACTGTCTCTTTTCACTATTTAGGTGGGTTTACCAATCTTTTGCTCATCTCTTGATTCCTACCAACATTATGAGAAACTGTATCGTATACCCCATATGCCAGCACAAGTTAAAACTAAGCAAAATTTTGCATATCATTCATGGCTGACAATTCTATAAAACAAAGAATGTAGAATGATATTAGCTGGGAATACAGCAGAGAAGAGTCTTCTGTATCTCTCATAAAACAGAGGTATCAGACTTGCTAAGCTGTAATGAAATCACTATCTTGGCTTTTCCACAGACTGCACTCTATTTCATAAAACAGAATTGTTTCTGTGGTGACTCTCAAGTTCTGTTTACTACCATAGACTCACTTCATTCACTACCTTTGCCTACACAAGACAGCAGATGATTAGCAACCACATTTCAGAGAGTTTGCTGCACCAGTCTGTCTCGGTATTTCAATTTGAGAGGTACAGCATTAAAGAGTGTGGGAACTTTTTACAGAGAAGAAGGCCTGGATGCTGCGGGACTGATTGATACTGAGCAATTCTAACAAGGCCTTGAAACAGAGAACTGAAAGATAAACAAAGGCCAGCTGAAAGGAATACAAGAGCTAGTTCAGCGGGAACGAGTACCAGCTGAAAGAAAAACAATTAAAGACAACTATCAACATAGTTAATTTTAGTGTAACTTGGTTTCTTAGCATGTGCAGTAGTTTAGCCAATAATATGTTAATAATAGCTTTATGGACAGCTACCTTTAACCAGTAATACACTGTAGGTAGCCTCATGGGCACCCAGTTATGTAACCAAAAAGGGTTTATAAAGAAACAGCTAAGCTCAATAAAATGAACACTCGCTGATCATATTGATCTCTGCGTTTGATTCCGTGATGCCCCCATCAACGAAAGAGCATACACAAACTACATCACACAAACACAGTTCAACTGTTTTCACTGCCATTTGCAACCTCCAGCCACTATGACTATGTTATAGCATATATCTGATCGTCTCCAAAAGACAGAAGTATGGGTTATGTTAACACAGACCACTAGAGAAAAAGTTAGTGATATGTTATCACATTCATCTTCCTCTCATATTCTTTGCTAGCTTCACATTCCTGGAGAGAAGCAGCCTCTAGACACCTTCATCACTCATCTTTAAACTGTAAATGCACGTTAATAAGCTCTCCTTGCACTTGCCACAGGGTGAAATTATCATTATATCATGGATACACCAGTGAAGAATATCAAATTAATCACAGATGATTGATAGATTCTGGGCATTTTCAGAATTCCCACCGGGAGGAACAGTCAAAATACAGGTGTGACAGGACATAAAGAAAAAAAAAAGAACCAACTCTTACATTAGTTCCCTGACTTTCCCCTTTGAACATGCAATGGCACACTTCACAACTTTGCACCTCAGCAAGACTATCGAGTCAGGAATATGGCCTGGCTTCAGTGCATAGGTTAAAAAACTCCTGTAAAAGCAGACTCCACATACCAGTTTTAACCACACATTATTTGCTACTACAGCATATGAAAATCGTCTTCTTTTTTTTTTTTCAGGGAAAAAAGCCCGTAGTCTTGCTACATCATGGTACTTCAGGAGATTCTACTCACTAGATTTCTAACCCAAGAACAGCCTAGGCTTCAGATTCACAGATGCCAGCTATGACACCTGGATGGGAAACAGCTGTGGAGACATTTGGTGTTTAAAACAGATGACCATTAATACCAGACAGAAAGTGTACTGGCAGTTTAGAAACTCCATGGAGAAACAATTACCAAAGAAAGGAACTATTAAGGGGATTAGCAAGATTGACCCATTAATATTGGGATGCAGAACCTTCTCCTAGATTTGCTATGATAAAATCCCCTTCTCAAAGATGTTTTCATGTAATCTGACTACAAGTGGGATATGCAATATCTACAGAGACTAGATCAACTCTTTTCTCCAGATGCACTTCTGGGGGGGGTCTCACCAAGGGCTTAGGTACATGAACCTGACAGGCCCTTCTAGAATCAGCACATACAGAAACAAAAGCGGACATACACAGGTCAGTTTTGCCCATACACAGTGCCCATTTTTCAGGAAAAACCCTTCTGAAACCAGGCGGTATCTATAACCTTGAAGGCACTCACTAGACACCACATCCCCAGGGGAGACAGGAGGGGAGATTGCTCGGCTCAGCATGGAAATCTGACCGGTCACAAACGACAATAACTGACATAGGAGATTCACTAGGCTGCAGAAAGCAACGCTTAATCTTCAGAGAATCATAGAATCACTAGGTTGGAAAGGACCCACTGGATCATTGAGTCCAATCATTCCCATCAATCGCTAAACCATGTCCCTGAGCACCTCATCCACTGGTCTTTTAAATACCTCCAGGGAAATCACAGAATCACAGAATAACCAAGTTGGAAGAGACCCACTGGATCGTCGAGTCCAACCATTCCCACCAATCCCTAAATCATGCTCCTAAGCACCTTGTCTACCCTAACCTTAAACACCTCCAGACTCAACCACCTCCCTGGGCAGACCGTTCCAATGCCTAACCACCCTCTCCGTGAAGAATTTTTTCCTAATCTCAAGCCTAAATCTCCCCTGGCGGAGCTTGAGGCCATTCCCTCTCATCCTGTCCCCTGTCACTTGGGAGAAGAGGCCAGCTCCCTCCTCTCCACATCCTCCTTTCAGGTAGTTATAGAGAGCAATGAGGTCTCCTCTCAGCCTCCTCTTCTCCAGGCTAAACACCCCCAGCTCTCTCAGCCACTTCTCATAAGGCCTGTTCTCCAGCCCCTTCACCAGCTTTGTTGCTCTTCTCTGGACTCGCTCCAGAGCCACAACATCCTTCGTGTGGTGAGGGGCCCACAACTACACACAGGATCCGAGGTGCGGTCTCACCAGTGCTGAGTACAGACGGAAAAGAACCTCCCTGGACCTGCTAGACACACTCAGCACTGTTACAGCTCCGTAAAAACAAAAAAACACGAAAAACAATTATCTTTTTTTCAACAACCATAAAGTAGCCCCACCGAAATGGAGCCTAAAAAAATTAGTTATAACTCATACTTGTTCCTCTCCACGGAAATCTTTAGTAAAAGGCGAAAGATTTATACGATTTGAAGAGAAACCAGAGTATACCCAACCAGCCTCCTCGGCAGAGCCCCACGAACGCCCTTCGCCCCATAGGTCACGGCGACCCCGCAGCCGCCCGCTCCTGCCCCCGCAGCCCTATCCCAAGCCCGGTCCGGTCTGCCCGAGCCCGCGGGAGCCGAGCGGCCCCGAGCCGGCCCCGGGGCTGGACGCGGCCTGCGGGGCAGCGGGCGCGGTGCACCCTGGGTATGCAAAGCGGCGGGGGCGGGGCGGGGGCTCGGCCCGGGGGCGGCGGGGCCTGCGCCCCGTAGATCCGAGGTCCGTTAACGGGCGGCTCCCCTCTAGCTCCGGTGAGGTGGGGGAATACGGTGCCGCAGCAGAGCTGCACTTCGTCATGAATAAAAGCGAACGGCAGAGCGCGTGCTGCGTGGGGCGCTCTGAAGGCGCGGCTGCAGGCCCAGCCTGGGCGCGGAGCAGTAGCTGTTGATGATTTATAGATGAGGTCCGCGGGGAGATGCTGGGGTTGTGCCATGGTGTGCCACAGCCATTTTACAAAAGTAAACTGGAAAACAAAGGAGGAAAGGGGGAAAGTGGCATGTGACCGCATTCTTACGCAAATATTTTCCTTTCTTCCCATATTTGCAGCATCTTTTCACAGAACAAATAATTCACACCAAGACATAACTTTCTTTGTCTTTAGATACCTATGGTTTAGGCAACCAGTTCTCACCAAATCCATCAGTGGAGAAATTTAGGCACATTCAGAAAACAGGATGGGATACACCCTTTATTGTCCTTCCTTCCTGCCTGCCTTCCTCCCTCCATCCCTCCCTCCCTGCCTACCTGCAAGTAAAAATTCTGCTATTAACCTTCAGATAATTATTGTATTACCACATGCCAGCATAAACATAGAGTCTGCAAGCTGAAAACCTCATTATTTTGAGACTGGTCTTGGGTAATGTTTCACCTATATCTAATACTCCTAAGCGTATAAGTCTATTCACAGACAAGGTATAGGCAGTTCCTTGCAGACAGCTAAAAGAAGTTCCTCTTGCCTCCCCTACTGATGCAGGGTTGTGTCCAATGACATGTCAATTCACCTGCCGTTCCCAAAAGGCTAAGAGCCACACTCAAGTGCTAGGACTGGATGAGTACGGAGCACTTCCCAAAAAAATCCTCAAGGTCCGCTTTTCAGTTAAACACTAGACAAGAAAGGAAAAAATTAAAAAAAAAAAAAAAACCCCAAAAAAACCCCCCAAAAAATCCAAACCCCAACAACTGTAGAAGTGCATCCCTTGGTTAAAAGAAAAAAGAAAAACAGAAGGGGTGATTCAGTACAGCACAGTGGAAACTACTGCTGTGGTAAACTGATGTATCCTGCATGGAAAAAAGGAATCAGACAAAACTTTATCCCTAGGAGTTTAGGTTACTGCCTATTCAACTTTCAGAAATACTGCACTCCTCCTGCAACAGTGATAACTGGCTGACAATTTTTTGAGATTTGATCAGATCAGTTGACTTGCAGTGAGCTAGGGCAGTTTATCTTATGGGTGGCACATTATTTTACACTGTGACCTAGAGAGAGTGTCGAGTGAAGTCTGGAACAATACAACAAAAAGTCTTTCACTTTATGCATTGTAAAAGCATGAAGAGGACGCTACACAAGCCAAAACCGGGACACGGGAACAACTTTGCAGTGCTTGCTTCATAAACACAGACACCGCTCCTTCCATATCCTCACCTCTGAAGGGCACAAGCAGCTGTCAAAATGCAGGACAACTCTTAGTCATGTGTTACAGAAAGACATAGGAACACGATAGATCATTGTTTTTCATAGCAGGCAGGGAATGTGTTTAGGGAAGAGACTGAGGATGGCATTCATCCTTACT
The DNA here is from genome assembly GCA_033459285.1 of Clamator glandarius. NCBI lineage: Eukaryota > Metazoa > Chordata > Aves > Cuculiformes > Cuculidae > Clamator > Clamator glandarius. Next base: position 448,080 of record JAUNZM010000677.1, on the reverse strand, counting down.
GTAGTGAGTGCAGAAGGGAAAGAGGGGCTTGCACACAATCCCTTCTCCAGCTTCTTATAAAATAGCATTCACTTAAACCTCCTTCCTTTCTTACAGACTACTTCTCCTGCATACAAGATTGGGAAGATAAGCATACCAACTGCTGTTTGGAGCAGTGGACATAACAAATTTGCAGATCCAAGACATGGCAAAGCTACTCCCTCAGATTACAAATCTTATTTATCATGAGCATTTTCCTTCTTAGGGACATCTTGATTTCATCTGAGGCCTTGATGCAACTGAAAAAATATATCTGAAAGTCATCGAAGCTTCACATAAGGAATTCATTCACACAGTTAAAAACCTCACATTTTCAATTTAGCAGTAGAATATGGGTAAAGGCATCCATATAGCAGTTTATAAACCACTGTTAATTGGTTTGGGGTATTTTTTAAGTTGTTTTGCATAGTTTTATGTTACTTTGGTGACTGCAGTCTTTCTGGGGAAGCTGAGGAACATGGGAATGAATACTAAAATACAAATGTATTAGAAGGAACACTTCAGCAATCACTTATTTTGGAAGATTTTAGCTTTTACAGGGCTGATTTTGATACAAATATGATTTTGTTTTCTCTCCCCTTGTAGATCAATACCACACATATTTCACCTAAAACAGAGATGTTATCCCATGAAAACCCCAAAATGGGAGATATTAATTTCTCTCTTGACGTACTACTGATCTTTGTTTAAATTAAATCATCTATCCTCTTAACAGAATGTTTCACCTGTTTTCTTCTCCTCACGTTACCAACAGCACCAAGGCAGACCTAAAAGACTTTCAGTTCTAAGACTACCCTGGCATCTAAGTAGACAGTACTTTAATGGCCATGGAATCCAACATCAGAAAACCTGAGTCAGAGATGGTTTGTTCACCCCCTGACTACAACGTGCACAAGTGTCTTCACACTCATAACCTGGCAACTGGGGAATGAAGAGATGCAGACATAGCAGCAGTCTGCACACAAAGGCAACAGAATCACAAAATTGTTTAGGTTGGAAAAGACTTTTAAGGTCCCCAAGTCCAACCATAAACCAAACACCATGAAGTCAACCACTAAACCATGTCCTTGAACACCACATCTACATCTCTTTTAAGTACCTCCAGAGATGTTGACTCAACCACTTCCCTCGGCAGCCTGTTTCAATTCTTGACAACCCTTTTGGTGAAGTAAATATTTCCTAATATCCAGGTTAAACCTCCCCTGACACAATTTGAGGCCACTTCCTCTCAACCTATCCCTTGTTACTTGGGAAAGAGACCAACACCCACCTTATGACAACCTCATTTGAGGCGGTTGTAGAAAGCGATAACATCTCCCCTCAGCCTCCTTTTCTCCAGACCAAACAGCCTCAGTTCCCTCAGCCATTCTGGACATGTTCCAGCAACTCAATGTCTTTTTCGTAGTGACAGGAGGCCCAAAACTGAACACAGGATTCCAGGTGCAGCCTCACCAGTGCTGCATGCAGGGGGACAATCACTTCCCTACTCGTGCTGGCCACTCTATTTCTGATACAAGCCAGTATGCCATTGGCCTTCTAGGCCACCTGGGCACACTGCTGGCTCATATTCAGCCAACTATCAAACAACACCCCCAAATCCTTTTCCACCGGGAAGCTTTCAAGTCATTTGTCCCCAAGAAATATTCCTGGCACTGTCAGTAAGGAAGTTGTTTTAAGTTCTTCTAGCTTCTCAGTTCACCATGTTAGTGCGTCCCACTTGCTTACCTACAAGATTAATCCAGGAGGTGAAAGGTGGCAGTTGTAACAGAGCTCATGATAATCTGGGAGAGCTATGAATATAGAAGCAAAAAATGATTGTCTCGTGCAATACAGAAAACGCATGCTAAGGAGATGACACAGCTTCTCTAGCAGCCAGTGGTATCACTGTGAACTGAGTTCACAGCTTCTGGAGAGGTTTGCAGTCCAAGACACAGAGCCTGCAAAGTGGTGATCCTCATTTACATCACAATGTAGCAGGGCAGACCTGGCACAGGCATGTAAGACATTACACCCAATAAAAACACATGGTCTAGGTCTGAAGGGAGGGGGAGCAGGACTAAGAATTCCAGCTCAGGTAAAGAGGAAGCAATAGCTTCATTGAACTGTCTGGCAGCAAAGCCCTTCACCTCTGCTCCCACTCACATTTCTGCAGCAGTACCCAACATTCAGACAAGATGCACACAACGAACTTGACAGCACAATGCTGCACAAAACTTCCAATGGAAAGGAGGGAAATCAAAGAATTGCAGTACCGAACTCCTTCTACTGTGACCAGTGGTGCCTTTTCCCTGCTGCAGAATCATGACTAACCATGAACTAACTCAGATTCCCCATGAATCAGAGCACATGGTTCTAGCAAATTGAAGAAGGTAATGAGCAGACATGGGGGACTGTCCTTTCAGGGGAGGTGAGTTAAGAGGGTTCCTCAAAACCTGGTTGTGTGGACACAGGTCTGAGATAAAGCTCATTCCACTTGGAAGTAGCCACCAAGGAGCACTCCAGGACATCAAGTTCAAACCTCTAGAGGGCTTTCCTGTGCGGTACAAGAAGAACCAGTCACAGCTGCACATTGCAAAAGGTTACAGGGAAGCATTCAGGTCAGTGACCGACACTGATTGGGAAAGAATACAACATCGCAGTGTCTTGCATACTGAACACCTGAATTACCCTAATGTTCAACCTAACATCACCTCCGACCTAAATGGGTTTACAAAGGATTGCCAGATTCTCTAATATAAGACAACAATTTCCAAAAGCTCGTCGGATAGGTTCTCCACTTGCCTGAGTTTTCTGTAACCAAATGTTATCTTCTTATTGCCATATGAGGACAGGCTGAGGGAATTGAGGTTGTTCAGCCTGGAGAAGAGAAGGCTCCAAGGAGACCATATAGCGACCTTCCAGTACCTGAAGGGGCTACAAGCAAGCTGGGGAGGGACTTTTTACAAAGGGATGTAATGACAGAACTCGGGACAATGGCTATAAACTAGAGAGGGGCAGATTTAGACTAGACATAAGGAGGAATTTCTTCACTATGAAAGTGGTGAGGCACTGGCACAGGTTGCCCAGGGAAGCTGTGGCTGCCCCATCCCTGGAGGTGTTCAAGGCCAGGTTGGGGCCCTGGACAGCCTGACAGAGTGGGATGTGTCCCTGCCCTTGGCAGGAGGGATGGAACTAGTTGATCTTTAAGCCCAGATTAAATGCCCCCAGAGCCTTCTCTTCTCCAGGCTGAACAACCCCAATTCTCTCAGCCTGGCCTCATAGCAGAGATGCTCCAGCCCTCGGATCATCTTTGTAGCCTCCTCTGGACCCGTTCCAACAGCTCCGCATCCCTCCTACGCTGGGGACTCCAGAAGCGGACACGATCCTGCAGCGTGGGGTCTCAGGAGGGCGGAACAGAGGGGCTGAACCCCCCTCTCGACCTGCTGGCCGCGCTTCTTCTCCCTCCCTGCCCTCCCTCCCTGCCCGCAGCGCCGGGTCAGCGCAGGTGAGCGCGTTGCCCACCGCCCCGCAGGTGCGGCTGGACCCGCGGCAGGACCGGCCCCGGCCACGTGGGGCGCGCGCTGGGGACACGCGGCGGCCGCTCGCCCCGCACCCGTTGGGCTGCGGCAGCCCCGGGCCCCGCGGCGCAGCGCTCGCCCCGCCGCCGCGCAGGCTCCTCCCCTCGCCCGGCACCGCAAGCCGGGCCGCGGCGGCGCCGAGCGGCTCCTCCCGCCGGCACCTGCCGGAGGGCGGCTGCGGGGCCGCTCCCGCACGGATGCCGGACCCGGTAAGCGGCCGTTCGGTTTCGCCGTTGAGGGGAGCGCTCCCTCCGTCCCCTGCGGGCGGGGAGAGCCGCGCCGGCAGCGCCGCCGGGCGCCGCTGTCCCGGGAGGCCGGCCGGGAATCGTCCCGGCGGGGAAGGCGCTGGGACGCCGGGGAGAGCGGGAGCGGCTCCCGGCGCCGGGATGCGGCGCCGCTTCCCCGGGACGGGACGGGACGGGACGGGACGAGCGCGGGGCGAGCGGCTGGAGCGGCACCGCCTGCCCGGCAGGGATCGAACTGAGGCTGGTGCTCTGGTTCTACGAGATTTCCGAACGCATGTGGGACATCAGCATCGGGATGGGAAGTGAGAGTGTAAGAACGAAAAAAAAAAATAGAGAAGGAATTGTGCTCGTTGGTGCTGGTGTGCCGCAGTCTGACCCCTGTAGGATGCAGGGGGTCCCACCAAAGTGCACCCGGGAACATGGTTCATTTCTCCTACGTGCGGCTGCGCTGGCCTGTTTGAAAGGGTAGCAAAAAGTCTCTTCTGGGGGAATTCCTTTTGGCTTGGAAATTTCTTTTTTTAATATGCACGTGGCTCTGAAGGCTCGTCTGAGAATCATGGGCAGAAAAACTGACGCCTGTTACCGAGAATGAGAAGTAATGATGTTACGAGGGCTTGGATGGACTGTAACTCCCAGGGACTTCATTCCTCAGGTGAAAAGTGGCTTTGAGAAAGTTCAGTCTTCTCAGAAGTGAGTTTTCTTGTCATTGAAGGCTAAAGCAGTCGAGTGTCCAAAGCTGAAGTTAGCATGTATTTGATAAACTGCCTGAGACCATTGGGCCCTAAAAAATGAGATACAGACCCATAACTTCATTGAATATTCCTGGAGAATGGAGTCCAGGTTTATTGTTGTGGATGTTGCTGAGGCAATGTATTGCATTATTCTATAGCAGCTGCGTTTTCTGATGTGCTAGGAACATTTCTGCCTGATGTATCGCTCATCTAGTTGCTAAAGGTATGAATAACTAAACCAAATATCAGTGTTGACAAATCAGTGTTTCGTAGATTGCAGGAGGATGAAATAAGGATTGCTCCTAAGTGCCATATAATTCTGTAGCAACAAATTTAGTGCTTGCTTTTTTTTTTTAGTATTTTAAATAGCTGCAAGTGCAGGGGCGAGTGTTTTGTAGTGTTATGTTTAAAATAAGATTTAGTGTTTTGGTCAATCCTGCAGTCATGTAGCTGATATTGCTATGGGATTACTGTGAAGACGTTTCTCGTGCGGTTTTCTTTATGTGCATGAAGTGTGCTCAAGGTCAGGCCTTACAGCATTTCCTGGAAGTTGATCACCAAGCTGAGGAAAAGCTCAAGGTGAGGGGTGGCATGAAATCTTCAACTGCTAAGGGAGTGACAAGGTGACTTATGCTTGAAGAAATTGAGTAAGTGCTGTATAAAAATAAATATTTGATGTTTGTTTGCTTGACTTGTATGCGTAGTGGATTTTTTTTCTAGTTTATCTGACTCCTGAGATTTTTATTTCTGCATCAAAGGTTACATTTCCAGTTTGTGTTCTGCAACTTAGTTTGCTACCTTGTAACAAAAGTCTTTGTCTATCATTTTAATAAATATTTTGCATTTAGATTGCCATGCCAGAAAACATATTTTCTGGTCATAGTTTCCATTATAAATAGAAGTATCAGTTCCTGAAAGTAAATGATCTTGTACAGCTCCTGAAGGATTCTCGTGTAGTGGCTTAGTTCTATTGGTGCATAAGCATCCCTCTTACACAAATCCAGCATTTCAAATCTTACATGGACGATGATGCCTCATGGAAATACTTTGAGTCGGGCACTTGCTCAGATACAACCCGTTGCCTACCACTTCCTAGTGGCAGCTCTAGATGACTCACAGTTCAGCATGCAACATATGGAATTGCATTAAGGAAGCTGTGAGCTCACTACATAAGTAATGAAGAAATTATCTTCCTCTTGTGGCATCTCTGAAGCACTGTTAAAAGGCCATCAGAGATGTCTAGCTTTCTCCATTAATATGGAAAGGAGTTTGGATAAGCTGCAAAGATAATTGGAGTTTTCCTGAAACGAAAAGCAAATAATTTGGAGATAGACTCAAAGGTAGTCTGTGCATAGCTTCACTGAATAGACTGATGGCCTGCAAGTATATACAATGTTAGTCACAAATCATTGTGCTCAGCTTTTATATTCTGGATAATTCAGTTGACTTTGAAGCAGCTTTGAGAGCTGATTATGTTGCAGACAGTGCTGCTATAAAACATGTGTCTACCACTGTCGCTCTTAGCCAATTTACAAAAGAGAAATTAAATATTGTAACTATCCAATTAGAAAAAAATGGTCAAAGGCACACACAGAATTCTTCTCATAGAGCCAGACATTCCTGTTTTGTTTTTTTTTTCCCATCTGCTCATAGAATGAGACATCCTGAATCATCTAGGATAAGAGAGGAGGTCAAAGCCTTCATTATAAAATCAACTAACTGTATTATCTTAATATAAGCACTGTACTGAGGAGACATGCTAGATTAACTGTTAGTTATTTGTACTGGTTGACCGCACTCTATCCGGTAGGTAATATCACTATGAGGTTTTTACCTGTATTTTGCTTACTTCACCGTAAGCATACAAAATAGTCAAAATCCATGGAACTAATGGCCCAGATTGTTTTCTCTAGATTTGAGGCCACAAGACCAGATTCATTCTTTATAGGCAATTCAACAGACTTCAGATTAACTGTGAGTTTCTATGTCAGAAACATCAATTAAATTTCATTCTCTTTCATGTCATCAGCATTATGAACCATAAGAAGTAAGACAGAATAAGAATTTTTCATCAAATAGAAAGACAAAATTATTGTTGCAACCAGTTACTCACCTGATTAGCAAGTGTCCTTGTTAGAGGTTATTGAGTCTGAAAGTGCTATAAAATTAAGTAGCAAATATTGCCAGAAAAATCATTACTTTTTATAGGAAGAACAGGAAGATTCTTAGCCCTTCTATCCTAGTGGGACTTTGCCTCTGAGAGAAATAGGGCCACAGGCAGAAAAATCTGTGAAACCTGAGGATTTGCAAAGAATTGCGATTTCTTTGTTTCTTGGAAGTCTATGAAGCGTAGCAGACCTCTGTGCCAATTTTAGCCTCTCATTTGTTTCCCTTAGCAACATAACTTCTTGTCTTCATGGTGGAACTCAATTTTATCAGTGATGTTATGTATTACAGGTATCTCTTTCTAGTATATAATCGGAATCGTCAAAGAACAGATTATGTAACAGCAGCTATTTCTTTTATTTCTGCCTCTTTTTGGCTTACTGTGCCCTGCTATGCTCATTTTCATGTGGGGGAAGGAGGGGATTGTTATGGATTTCCTAAAGGAAGGAGATGGCACTGTTTTTCTACACTACATCTAGAACATCCTTTTAGTGGGTCACTGGAAAGATGCTGTTCTGTGTTGCATAAGTATATTCCAGTGACTGTTTAAGAAAGCCATTGCTGGCAATGGGAGACATACCAACATTGGTGATACTTTATCCATTATGTTACAAATGCTTTTCTGCTGAAACTGAATGATGTTACCAAAGAAGGGGAGGGTGAGGGGGGGATTGTGTTTTGTTCTAACACCAGTAACCCCAAGAGAAGGAACCATCAGGAGTTCAGAAATGCATGTTTTAATGTTCAGTTTTTTCCGACTTGTTTTTCAGGACATTCTCTTAAGAGTGACTGATATCTTTGCAGACAGAGCATATGCATACGTCTGGTAATGAGCCATCACCTAGGTGTACAGCTCAAATGCGTAGGGTTATGGGTTGGTAGCACAAACATACTAGCCTTTGACCTCTAAACAATCTGCATAGAAATGAATGAGAAAATAGGTGAAGGTAAGGGATCTCCCCCGTGCTCTGAAGCAATGGGAAAAGCCTGTAGGTTCTATGCTTGCGTTCTCTGTAGGGAGTCAGTCAGGTTCTTACGTGTGTTGTGTTGGATATTATTTGTATATTGTAGTGTTTTACCAGAACAGACCCAGCAGCGATGGAATTCTATAGATGTAGTTTCTTAATGCAGTAGTGTTTGTAACTGTTCCAAAATGGAAACTATCCCTAGAAAACAGCCAGTGATACTTAAGTAGCTACATTAACTCACTGCAGTCATCCAAGTATTTACAGAACGATTTTAAGTCTTCAAATAATAGCTGTAATTTTTTTTTTTTTTGAAAACAGACCACTGTGTCACTCACATTTTCTTTAGATGAAAATAGAGCTCAATATTGTGATGCAAGATACAGAACTGAGTGGTGTAGCCACACAAGCAAGACTCGAGCTTGGCAGATCTGTGCACAAGGTATCTCCTCTGCACATGATCTCTCCCTGTTAATACCCAAGGAGGTGCTGCCTGTGTGCCACCACCACAGTCTGCAGAGATACCTCTAGGCAGCGTGCTGGGAGGTGGATGGGACTCCTCCTTCACAGCAGATGAAAAAGAGAATATAACCTTGACCCACTTCTAGGAGAGGTGATTGTGTAGCTCAGCAGCTGCCTCTGGGAGCCAGTGCAGCATGGGAGGATGTCTTGGCCATGCTGTTCAAGTGGATCCGTGAAGCTGAGTGCCTGTTTAAATTATGAACCGTTACCGTGACAGGATTTTCTAGAGCAAGATTGGTAGCTCGTACTATGAAGAGCAATTTCTTTAGTGAAAGGTGTGGGGTTCTCAGCAACTGGCTTCTTGCAGTGCTTCTTTCAATCGAACCATTCTATTGGTTTTGATTTTTTTTTCCTGTCCACAGGAGAATGATCTTGCAGTGTTATTTAATGCTTTGTTGTTTTTTTTTCCAGAAGAGGCTGCTTACTATACTAGCTGAATCACTTGCTGTAATGGTGAATGGTTGTTTCAAAAAACATGTTGACAGATGAACATGCTGTTTCTTTTTGGAGAGAGCCAACAGAAGGCAGTTTGCTATTTAGGATGGTTTTTAGCATATTTTATATCAAATCCAAGTGTGTGTATAAATGATTGTGCTGTGCCAATACACATTTCAGAAAAAGCTGAATGAGTTAGGTGCCTGCATTTCTAACCCCTTTTTAACCAAATTAACTGGAACATCCACTTCAAAGTACAAAACTACAGGTATCTGCACCATGGGTGACTTATTAGTATGAAGCAGTCCTTTAACTTCAGCTGGTAATGACTGGATATGCTGTATTTCAAATTTGTTGAGACAATTTACTTCCATTATGGCGATTAAAAGTGGGTTTTTTGCACTTGCCAGTTTGGCTATTTTAGTGAGTACTTACCCCTTTATGGTTTGAGGTGCATCTTTATTCTAGAATTCTATGATCATCACAATTCACAGTCTAGTGAAACAGTATTTCTGTTTTAACTTCTTATTGCTGTATTAATGTAAGCTTTTTTTATCATGGGATGAATTCAGAACCAGTACTCTCAACAATAGTTTGTAAAAAGTGGGACTCTGCCACATTTTAGCTCTTATATTAGCAAATATTTCCAGATATACTGTAAGACTGTGAACTCAAGTGAATGATTTTGATGGGAACCACATCTGGGCATTACAGACATCAAAATATCTAACAAAATGATGAGTATTTCTGAAATAACCCACTATTAAAAATATACAAAGAATAAACCATTGCTAATGTCCCAAGTCCCTTTTATTTTTAACAGAACCTAAGATTTGCAAGAGAAAAATGCTTTGGAAAATTTTACCAGTGATCTCTTCAATGCAGCTTTTTATTAAGACCAATAGTCAAAATATTGAAAAAATGTTCCTGACAGCAGTGAAGGCAGTGGGTTAGGACTAGTTCCCTTGGAATTTAAAAATATGTTATGAAGAGGAAAATAATGTTTCAAAGTAACCAATGTCACAAAGTGGAAACTAATTATTAATACTTACCAAAGTTAGGCAGTTACTTGTTTATAAATTTAAAAAGCTCATTCAACATTTTAAAACCTCTTCTGAAGAACAAGGAAAAGCAGTCTCAAGATGATAATACGGAGTTGAAATTCAGTCCTCATGCTCTGTAGTAAACTAGTTACTGGGAGGAACTGGTACTCTGAGCTCCTCTTTCAGGCTTTCTCTTCTCTCTAAGTTTTAAGCAGTGTGACTGCAGTGTGACCACCAGTCCTGGTGTGCAGCCTTTGGTTATGTGGTCCTGTTTGGCTTTGTAACAGTCGTCTCACATAATCAGGTTATATTGGTGCAGGACGTATCATAGTAAATAGACATTTCAGAGCCTGTCATAGGAGTGCATACAAGCTCTTTCTGCCCAGACTGTGAGCTGGCATCACGCAAGGCACTGCAAATACAAACTGTGTAACTTAAATAGTTCATACTGCACAAGCTGATAGGCTTACTGTGCAGCCCTGTGGACCACCTTTCAGTATCACAGAGCACAGTTATGTAGCCTGCAATCCTAGCTGGGTCATGCCTTGCTGGCTCTTGTTTGTCCACACCATCCATCCTGGCTATTGTTTGAAACATGCCAGGGCAGCATACTGCGAGGGCATTGGAGGATTTGTGATTTATGGGGATATTATACCTCTCTGAAAAGCACAGAAGCTTGTGTATGCATTCGCTAGACCTTTTCATACCACCTCTGTCTTATTAACCTACTCCTGAGGTACTTGGTATGTCTTGATATGTTTATTCTATCTCTATATAGTACTATTTGCATAAACTTTTAAGTTAAAATTGCTCTCTCTACTTTTTCACTTCCCTGTTGCTTGGTACTGTGCTTTTTAGTCTGAACAGAAAGAGTGACTTTCAATGCCATTTAAAGCACTGAACTTCTCACTTTTATTTTCTGCAGTTGAGGGCCTATGACTTAATAAAGATGGATTTTGCAAAGGATTAGTATGTAGTATGATAAGCTGGATTGTATAGGAAAATAAGTATTTTTTGAGGAGATAATGAGATTTGACATGGAGTGCTGTTACCAATAAAATCAAGAAAGTTTCTTAACTGTTGAATTAATGTTAAATTCCTGTATAATGAAAATGACTCACAGAAAATTCATCATTAGAAAAAGCTTGATTTGCATGTCAGATGTCCACACAGCTCTTCTTAATCAACTGTTGTCTAAACCCATCTAAGTTAGTTGGAATGTCTGAAATTGTAAAGCAGAAAAATGCCTGTTTAATTTTAGAATTTAGAGCACTTCACACTATTAAGCTAAGACAGCTCCAAGCTAGCATTGCTGCTTATTCCCTGTGGTTGGGGTTGGAGTGTAGTTCACTGTATTAGCATAACTGTTCTGTATATGTGAACATGATTAGTTTCAGTTACACATAGGTTTAATATTTTAGTTTCTCTTTGCTCTTGTAGAGGAAAAAAAAATCACAGAATCACAGAATAACCAGGTTGGAAGAGACCCACTGGATCGTTGAGTCCAACCATTCCCACCAATCCCTAAATCATGCTCCTAAGTACCTCATCCACCCTCACCTTAAACACCTTGAGGGACGGCGACTCAACCACCTCCCTGGGCAGACCGTTCCAATGCCTAACCACCCTCTCCGTGAAGAACTTTTTCCTAATCTCAAGCCTAAATCTCCCCTGGCGGAGCTTGAGGCCATTCCCTCTCGTCCTGTCCCCTGTCACTTGGGAGAAGAGGCCAGCAGCCTCCTCTCCACAACCTCCCTTCAGGTAGTTGTAGAGAGTAATAAGGTCTCCCCTCAGCCTCCTCTTCTCCAGGCTAAACAACCCCAGCTCTCCCAGTCGCTCCTCATAAGATTTGTTCTCTAGCCCCTTCACCAGCTTCGTTGCACTTCTCTGGACTCGCTCCAGAGCCACAACATCCTTCTTGTGGTGTGGTTGTCAACCAACACCCCCAGGTCCTTCTCCTCCTGGCAGCTTTCCAGCCAGGCTTCTCCTAGTTTGTACATCTGCTTAGGGTTGTTGTGCCCCAAGTGCAGGACCCGGCATTTGGCCTTGTTAAACCTCATGCCGTTGGTCTCAGCCCAGCAGTCCAGCCTGTTCAGATCCCTTTGCAGCCTCCCGACCCTCCAGCAGATCCACACTTCCACCCAGCTTGGTGTCATCTGCAAACTTGCTAAGGGAGCACTCAATGCCTTCATCCAGGTCGTTGATAAAGACATTAAACAGGACTGGACCCAGGACTGAGCCCTGGGGAACCCCGCTTGTAACTGGCTTCCAACTGGATTTAACTCCATTTACCACCACCCTCTGGGCCCGGTCATTCAACAAATTTTTCACCCAGGAGAGTGTGCGCCCGTCCAGGCCAGAGGCCGACAGTTTCCGAAGCAGAATGCTATGAGAAACTGTATCAAAGGCTTTACTAAAGTCCAGGAAGACCACATCCATAGCCTTTCCCTCGTCCAAGAGTTTAGTTACTCGGTCATAGAAGGTGATCAGATTACTCTGGCAAGACCTGCCTTTCATGAACCCGTGTTGACTGGGTCTGATCACCCGGTTCTCTTGCAAGTGCTTCTTGATAGCACTCAAGATCACCTGCTCCATGACTTTCCCCGGTACCGACGTCAGACTGACAGGCCTGTAGTTCCCTGGATCCTCCCTGCGCTCCTTCTTATAGATGGGCACGACATCAGCAGCCTCCAGTCCAGCGGAACCTCCCCAGTCATCCAGGACTGTTGGAAGATGATGGAAAGGGGTTTGGCCAGCACATCCACCAGTTCCCTCAAAACTCTTGGGTGGACTCCATCCAGCCCCATAGACTTGTGGGCATCTAGCTGGGCAAGCAAGTCTCTAACCGCCTCCTCTTGGACCTTGGGAATCTCATACTTCTCTTCCAACCCTTGGGGTTGTGCACAGAGGGAACAATTTTCCTTGCTGTTAAAGACTGAGGCAAAGTAGGCATTGAGCACTTCAGCCTTGTCTTCGTCCCCTGTTACTGTTGTTCCCTCTGCATCTACTAAGGACTGGAGATACTCCCTAGCCCTCCTTTTGCTGTTGATGTATTTGTAGAAAGACTTTTTGTTGTCTTTCACAGTCTGGGCCAATCGCATTTCTAGTTGGGCCTTAGCCCTCCTGACTTTTTCCCTGCACATTCTCACTTCCTCCCTATAGTTCACCCGGGATGCCTGCCCCTTCCTCCAGAGGTCGTAGACCCTCCTCTTCCTATTGATGTCTCTTAGGGCCTCCCTACTCAACCATGCTGGTTTCTTACCCCGCCGGCTACTTTTCCGGAACTTGGGGACGGCTTTCTCCTGAGCTGTTAGGAGTTCCTTCTTGAAGAGCGCCCAGCCCTCATGGACACCTCTGCCTTCAAGGAGTGCCTCCCACAGGACTTTTCCGACCAGCCTTCTGAACAGCCCAAAGTCTGCTTTCTGAAAGTTGAGGGCGACTGTTCTGCTAACCTCCTTCTTCATTTTACCCCGCACTGAGAACTCTATCATCTCATGATCGCTTTGCCCCAAGCGTCCTCCAACCTTCACATCCCCCACCAGTCCTTCTCTGTTCACAAACAGCAGGTCCAGGAGGGCACCATCCCTTGTCGGTTCGCTCACCAGCTGTGTGAGGAAGTTGTCTTCCAGACACTCCAGGAACCTCCGGGACTGCTTCCTTTCTGCTGTATTATACTCCCAGCCTATATCTGGGAAATTGAAGTCTCCCACAAGGACTAGAGGTAGCGATTTTGAGACTACACTCAGTTGTTTGTAGAAGAGCTCATCAGCTGCTTCTTCTTGGCTGGGTGGTCTATAGCAGACTCCCATCACAATACCTTCCGGCCCATGGGCTCCTCTGATTTTCACCCACAGGCACTCAGTCCCATCCTGACCGTAGTCCAGTTCGAGGGTATCAAAGCCCTCTCTAACATAGAGGGCTACCCCACCTCTTCTTCTGCCCTTCCTGTCCTTCCTGAAGAGTTTATACCCCCCATGGGTACGCTCCAGTCGTACGAGTCATCCCACCACGGCTCCGCAATGGCAATGACATCGTAGTCTCCTTGCCCTACCACAGCTTCCAGCTCCTCCTTCTTATTTCCCATGCTGCGTGCATTGGTGTAAATGCACTTCAGCTGGGCAGGCGTAGCTACAGCCTTTGCAATAGGGCTCCTCCCCAACTGAGCGGTCCTTGACTTAACTAAGGCCACAGTGCCAGTTTGCTGCCTACCATCCTCAGCTGCACTCACCCCCTCTTCCTTAGTGGTGATATACTGGCTGGCATCGCCCTTTCTCACATGAGTGTGTCTCCATAAGACAGAGTCACTCAGTTCTCAGTAGGTAGTCTACATGGTTTTAGGATACATTTTCAAAGCCAGCTCATACGAATCTAGGACAGTACTGCTTCAGAAAGGGCTTCATGTTTCTGCCACCTCCCATGCATTCTGAGCTTGAGAAGGAAGGAAGGAATTTTAAATGTCTATTTGATTTTAATTTGGATGAGCTACAACTTGCCTTGAAGTCACTGGTGTCAACAAAGTGGAGGTAGAGAGAAGCGTGGTGAGGGTGGGAGGAGCCCTTTGGCAGCATCATGGTCTTCAAGCAGCTGAAGGTGATTGTGCAGCTGGGCTACGAGGAACATTATGCACAGAGGCATTCCAGAGAGCTGAGAGTCATGCCTATGGCAGTGCCCTTAGTAAAGCTTAACTTTCTGCATTTTAATTATTTATAATTCTGGTCAGTGTGCCATCCACGTGTTAAGTAGAATACATTGGAGTGCAGTCATAAGGCAGCCTGTGTTCTTTTTAGGATTTATATTTAATTATTATTACAGTGCCACCTGTAATAGCTAATATATTTGAGTCTTATGTAACAGTTCTCTAAAAGTGGTACAAATTCACCCTAGTATTTCTTCTTTATTTACAGTGCCTGGGTTTTAACGTATTCTTGAAAGCAAATTTTAAAAGTCAGTTTCCTCTTTTATATGCAGTGCTGCTTCTGCTAAGTCCTAGCACTGTTGCTTGACTTGTGCTCTCTGCAGAACTGCTTCAACCTTGCAAACATCCGGCACAATTTTGAGGAAGTGTGTTTCTGCTGTTACCAGATGTCTCTGTTTTAAAATACCTAGTATTACACTTTTTTTTAATTGATTACTATTATTAATACTTATTTAGGTTAAAAATATCACTGACATAACTTATGTTTATAATGTTAACATTCTTAGAGGCAACTAAGATGAGAAACGTTTGCAAGTAAAGGGTTCCATGATGTCTCCCTGTGCCAGTTCCAAAGGTACTTTGGCTGGAGATATACTGTAGGCTTTAACAAAGACCTCTTTGGGAATACTGGCCCCTCAAAAAACCAATCCAAAACATTGATTAGTTGCTTTTGTGTTTTCCACTTGCTGTACTAACATTTTCCCACTTGTCTACCAGCTAGACTGAAAGGTCTGCAAGATATGGTAGCAGTTGAAAGAAGCATGTGATCCATATCCCATGTCCTCTGTAGGGAAGCATCTGAAGAGCATTCTCTTAAAAGTTCATTTCCTCACTAGGTCTATGAGAATGTCTATAAAGGGAGAAAGTCTTGAAAAGCAGTTTTGTTGCTCAAAAGCTGCTAACTGAAATGGGGAATTGAATAGAAATACACCTTTTAAGCCATATTTTTTTTTCAATAAATTGAGTGACTGGAATATTTGCAGTTTATTGTAGGTGGATGCATCCTTTAGACCAAACCCAGCCTTCCATTCCACTATTGTAAACCTCTCAGTTGCTTCTAGAAGAAATTAAAAAAATATTATCCAGAAGTGATGGATAATTGAGTGACTAAGTGATTTTAAAATACATATTTTTAGTACTTTTAATTGTTATTCCTGAACAACACAGAGCATATGGATGCAGAGTCTCCCATTGAAGATTTTATTTCTACTTAGAATCTGAGCTGCATAGGCAGAAGACTAACGTGAACTCTGCACTGCCAAGCTTTTAGCCCTCTCCTTCCACAGCCTGCCACACCTACAGTAGTCCAGCTGAAGGCAGTGTGTTTCTTAGTGTAGGCTAAAGCAAAAATATTTCATTACTATGGTCCCATGGGACCTTTCTGCAGTTTGTGAATAGGCAATAAATAGGCTCTCCTGCCAAGCTAATCATTAACACCAGTGCTCCATGTATATAAAATTAAATTGTTTAGACAACTGTCTTCGTTAGTACTGCAACCACAGTTAATGTTGATGTCTTGACTGTATAAGCATTGCTAATTTTTTTATCACAAAAATCCGCCAAGGGAGATTTAGGCTGGACATTAGGAAAAAAAATTTCACAGAAAGGATCATTGGGCACTGGCAGAGGCTGCCCAGGGAGGTGGTTGATTCACCTTCCCTGGAGGTGTTTAAGGCACGGGTGGACGAGGTGCTGAGGGGCATGGGTTAGTGTGTGATAGGAATGGTTGGTCTCAATGATCCGGTGGATCTCTTCCAACCTGGTTATTCTGTGATTGATAAAGACATTGAACAGGGCTGGACCCAGCACTGAGCCCTGGGGAACCCCACTTGTAACTGGCCTCTAGCTGGATTTAACACCATTTCCCACCACTAGCTGGGCCCGGCCATCCAACCAGTTTTCCACCCAGAAAAGCAAATCTTGAAAAGCAAAATGGGGCATAAAGTCAAGCAAGAATATATTAATTGAGATTAGGAGGTCAAACATAGAAGCAGAATAAGATTGATTTAAGAGGATAGGAGGAGTATACCAGTAAAAGCTTTTACAATAAAACAGGAAGATTCTGATTATTTTCAAGAAACAGTATGACGTAAGTGAATTTAATGTCTCCTGTAGTGCTTTCGCTAATGGTTAAAATTAAAGACTGATCTAATAGATACTGTTAGGTTTTGGAAGAAATGAGGAAAACTCAAAACCAGAAATCAATACTTGAAAAATGCAGCCAGCTGAAGACAAATCAGGGTCATTTTTCTCTAACCCAGAGTCCTCTGGCTGATATTCTGAGAAAGTGTCTTTGCTGAACCCATTCTTTTTGCTTTTACAAAATATAAAGCCTATTTATTGCAAAAATATGACTTTGACATTCAGTATCAAATCTATATAGATTGAGTGCACAGAAGTGAAAAAAACACATTAGGAGCTTCATTTTCATATTGCCAATATCATTTAAATAATTAATTTCCCTTTCAAGGTTTTTTGTTTGTTTATTTTCTTTTCTTTGTTTCTTGGGAGCTCTGCAAGGAGCAATTACTGCCAGTTGACTCATAGAAGTTCATTGTATTTTGAGTGCAGTTGAAGTCAGCAGGCTGTGCAGGTGGATCATGTGGTACTTAAAGTATTTTCCCTGCTTTATATTACTGATATCAGTTTGTATGCTAAGTTTTGGTTTTAATTACAGGCTTAGGAGGAAAAAAGATGCCAGATTCAGACTGTTTATACATATGCTTGTTAAAACATATGCTTAAAGAAGCACAGATTCTGTAATAAGTCTTTGAACTTCTGAGTTTTTCACTTAATGCTTTAAAGCTGGAGTCTGTTTTAAGTTGCTGTAAAAATATCTAAGTATTGTGATATGAAAGTAATGAGTGAGTGCAGGCATGCAATTTTTTGTGACATTTGAATGTCTTTCTAATGTGAATGATTTGTCTTATTGCTTGCAGCACACAACCACAATCAATGTATCTATGTTCTTGTTTCTCTTGGGCTTATGAAACCTGAGACAGCTGGCTGCACATACTGAGTGCTGGATTGATACTGCCCTTTGCAATTAGATGGAAGCTTTGGAGGAAAAGAGCAACCTCCTCGGTTTGCAGACAGAGAACATGGAGCAACCATTCACTGTCAGCTCTTTGGTATGTATTACAAAGGAAAGCCTTTTGATGGCTGAGTCTTTCAAATAGGAAACAATTCAGGAGAGCTGTTTAGCAATGTTGACTGTCAGCTACAAGGGTCTTTCTCTGCATTCTGCCAGTTCCTCCCATGGTCTGCCTGATGGTTTTGTTAGAATTTATTTTATTTCTGTATATGTAGTTTATGCGGTTTTAGCTTGTTTCGGGTTTTTTTCACAAGTGAAATGAATGTTTTGGATAGAAAGAGTAAAATTTTTCATCAAAGTAAGATGAAACAACTCATAGTAGCCAATTACTTAGCTGCTTAGCAGGAAGGTAAAAATTATAATAAACGGCTATGCTGCTTCCTCAGTGGAGTTAGAACTAACTTCTTAAGCTTGTTTGAAACTGGAAGTGAACTTCTGAAGTGAACTGTTAACTGACCATGGAAATTTATTGCTCGTTAGCTGAACTGTACCCAGCAGTCTATTGTGTAATTAGGGTCTGAGTATTCAGGCCATCCATCAAATTATTTCAATAACCTAAGGCAGAGCCTTATAGAATTTCATATGTAGGGGATTCTAAAGAGGACACAGTTTGATAATTTCTTAGTGTTGCCTTTGATAACTTCTACAAGGTTTTACGTTCTATTATCTTAAGTCTTTTTTCTTTTTCTGGAATTTTTTTGTAGTTTGAAGATTTGGGGAAAGATAGAAGGTCGCTTCTTATTTGTAATCATAGTCCCAATTTATTTGCAATTGAGAAACACTTTGGAATGTTTCGACTGTGGCTAACAGTGGGGGAAACCAATGCCTCTTTTGAGAAAGCTGAAGATTTCCCTTGAGTTTCTGGATGAGATCATTTACTGAAAGTGAAACGTAGTATCTGGTTCTCTTTGCTAATCTCTGTTCTTTTTCAGAAAAAGCTAGTAGCTATTCCTGACCATACAGATGTCTCTGTGACCCCAGAAGAGAGAGTACGTGCCTTAAGCAAACTTGGCAGCAATATCACAATCAATGAAGATATCACTCCACGTCGTTACTTTAGATCTGGAGTAGAGATGGAGAGAATGGCATCAGTGTATATGGAGGAAGGAAACCTGGAGAATGCTTTTGTTTTTTATAATAAGTTCATAACGTAAGAAACCATTTGTAGTCATTACAGCTTATAATTCTCAGTAAACTGAAATGAAGAGTTGCAGTGAAAATGGGGCACCCCTTTAGATTAGGAGAAAAATGTTAGTGTTTCCTTGCAGAATAGCTTTGTTCTCTTGAGATCTTTACTCTAACCACAGGCTTTGAATAATCTCATCTCAACTGTTAGTATTGTAGTCCTGTCCATCTTTTAACTGTCAAGCATGAACTAACTTTATGCACAGAGGCTTAAGTTTACTGTACCAGCCTATATGGTGAGCATTTTCCCCAAAATGTTATTATGTATCTATCAGCATGTTGGTTAAATACAGTGCATGGCTTAAAAAGCAGTGTTTAGGTAAGGTTTCTGAGACTTTACTAGTTAAGCCATGTGAGTATGTGCAGATCTTTAAGATGGCAGTATTGCACAGCACTTAACAAACATGAAAAAAATGGCTTTTTACCTCTCTACTTTCCCTCCCTAAAAGGATTAAGTATAATTTATTCCTTCTTAAAGGAGTAAAGCAAAATCCACAATGTATGTTCATTGTATGATTATTCTTCCCAACAAAAAAAAAAAATCCAGACACCTTTCACTACAACTCTCAAAATACCAGCTGAAATATGTCTTAATGGCAGATTTAAATTTTTTAACTAGTTACTTTTGCTGTAGGATTCGTTGGTTTGTTTTATTACTTCTGAAAAGGGTTTTTTATATGCATATTTTAACTTTTTCGTAGTAGAAAACCTCATTTTGTCCCCTTATTTTCCTCATACTCATACATAAACCTTTCTCTTTCTTATTCCACTTAAATATATTTGTCTCTACCGCAAAAGACACTAGAGGTGAACATTGCACAAAGTTCTGAAAGAGTGATAACAGCCATGTATTCCAAACTTTGCAGCCAAGTGTTGCCATAATTTAGATGTCTGTGTAGGTTAATAATACTCCAGTTAGCTCTGTAGCTTGGTCTGGTAAAAATAAGTGCATTTACAGTACTCAGTGCTGCATTCTGGACTTCCCATTTGCTTCCCATTTAAGATTCAGCGTTTCAGCTGAGGACAGATAAAGACAGCAGAAACAGGATTTATTAACACTGGCTGGGATGGAGAGTGCTTTTGAGAGCTATTTTTCAGTTCTGGCTGCTAGTTGCTTTTTTTTTTGGTTGGCTTTTTTTTTCTAACCCAAACCACTACTAATGAAAACCAAAATATATACAGATGTAGAAAATAGTCTTCTGTCATTACTGGATGAGTCCCATACAAATCTATGTAATAATTTAAGTGTTAGTTTAAACCAATGTGTAGAAACCTGCTCCAAGTCATCTGGAATTCAGTGTTTTAGTGGTTATACGAACTGATTCTTCTGCCAGCATAAAGGCTATTGTGGATATTCCTCTGGCTACTGAGGTGAACACGTACATGTTTAATTTTCTAGGCTGTTTGTAGAAAAGCTGCCCAGTCACCGAGACTATCACCAATGTGCAGTGCCAGAAAAACAAGATATTATTAAGGTAGGGTTATTGTTTCTTGGCCTTTAATAAATGTTTTTCCCTGGATCTCTCCATTCTTTCCTAGGATTCCTTTTCCCAGTATACACAGAGCCCACAGCAGCTTCCACAACTTGAGTTCCTGATAGCTTTCTCCACTAATCATTCATGTTTTATTTTGGTTTAATCACTTGATCATTACTGGAAATTAAATTTTTTTTTAAAGGTGAGCGGTCTCCAAATTAGTTGTTAGCTTCTTGAAGAGACAGGTATTTCTGTTTTTGAAAGTTTACATATTAAAAATACATTGATTTTAGAGTTTGATTCTGATCCCGGTTATGTGAGTTGCCAGTGGTCCAAACTGACTGCTGCAGATGGAGGGAGAGAGAGGTGTGTGTAGCTTTATCTGTGCAGTATTTGCTTACCCTACTAAGCAACATTTTTGTTTTCTTTATTACTTGTTATGTATTTATTTAGTTTTTACCAGATTTTTTTCTCCACTTGTGTACAAAATAATTTTTTTCTTGTTTTTTTTTTTCTCCTACTAAAAGAGAAATTTCAAATACAGCCTGAGCTGAAAACATTTGGAATTCCCCAGTGAGATTTGTTCAAATAAACATAAGTGCCTTTTGCTTCATGCTGCCATGTTTGCATGCTTTCTTTATTGTTGAAACTGAATTACGTTATATTCAAAGCCACAATGCCTTCAAGCCAAATTTTTGACTGTGTCCCACAATCTAGGACAATATTGAGTACACGGTCTCTTTGCCTTTCTTGCCTATAGCCTCTGAATTATTTTGTGGTAGCCTCTGCATCAGTAGAAAACCTTGGGCATTGTTTCTATTTTACTAAACAAAATTGTTTTGTGTGCAGGGGCTGTCACAGGCAGCTACATTTGTAGCTATCTCTGCAAATAAACATTCTTTTCCCACTGGGAAACTGGCATATTCAGTCTTATTTCTATCCAGGGAGTCCCAGAGAAAATGTGATAATCCTACCTGAAACATTTGAAGTTAGCTTTTTTTATAAATTACACCTATAACAAAAATGTTCATATACCCATTAAACAAAACAGAGATAACAGATTGCTAGGAAATGGACTAGTCTTTCCTTGAGATATATAATCATGTCACTCCTTTCATTGACACAAATTAATATAGCTTTATTGAAGTCAATGCACTATAGAAGTTTTATAAGCAGATGATTTAGTGTGTATTTCTCATTTTTTTTCTTTGTTTCCTGGAACAAGTAATTTTTTTCTATTTTGTGTTTTTTTAAATCTGCATTACAGCTGAGTTTGTTTTCCACGTGGTTCTTTTTTAAGGTGAAAAGTAAACTTGTCTGTCTTTCTCCCCCATCCTACCCCAAAGAAATTGAAGGAGGTTGCATTTCCACGGACAGATGAATTGAAGAGGGATCTTTTAAAAAAATATAACTTAGAATATCAAGAATACATGCAAAACGAAGTAAGTTTTATATCATTATTAAATTAGTTTGAATATTTTTCTGTCATAAACTTCTTAAAAATGAAGCAGTAAAATGCCAGTTATAAAATAACCTAATAATTTCACAGGCTGCTTAGAATGACTCTTCACTTTTCAGAATCTACTTGGTTGCTCATTTGAAAATGACTAGTGCAAGTGTGTGCTTAGAAATAAATGTGCTGTGATATTTACTTAATAAGTGTGTACAAATATCAAACTAGGTCTTTCATACACTCCGATCCTGTTTTATAAAAAGGATACTGTTGATACACTTACAAGAATATGTGGGAAAGGTCCCTGTGCTCTGAATGTGCTCAAGTTTGTATATACTTGCATCTTGTGTACTGTTGTCACTCAAAACAGAATCTGTAGTTTTAAAAACTTGGCTTGAAAAGAACATCTGAGGAAAAACATCTCTTTCCTTCCTTTAAAATTGACCTAGGAAATTCTGAAAAAAAAACCAACCCTGATACCAGAACAAACACCAAAACCCAAAACACCCCCCAGCTGATATTCCTGTCACCAGTTGCTCTGAGGCTTTATTTCCTGCTGTATTTTATTCACAAAGCTTATGATTCGACTTTATGCTTTTTCATTTGCTCCTGGAGATGTAGGAAGGACTGTTAAAGCTGATGCTTCCCTTGCAGCTTGTGGATCAGCAGGTGGCATGAGGACAAGGGGACATAGACTAGGGTGGAGAAGGCTGGGGAGGCTCAGCGCTAAAGCTACATTAAGCAATCCAGGAAAAGGCGAGGAAAGCGAGTAGCAGGAGGAAGTCAACCAACCTGTCCAAACAGCAGCAGCAAGCACCAAAACCAGATAACAGCATAGATTATGAAATCTATCCAGAAAACCCATTTGTTCATGGATCTGCAATTCCATTGAAAACTGCAAGGACTTAGACTCACATCTCATCATTTTATCATCACTATTCTAAAAAAAATAAATAAATTTAATTACTTTATTATAATGAGTGAATGAGGCAAGGCCTATTGCTACTGAAGTAAAATAGAGCACCACAGGTATACAGATTGGAAGTTTTGTGTTAGGAACTCCTGTAATTCTTTCCATGTTATACTACTTTTGGGCATATATAGTTTTATTTGCCAGTTCAGCAAATGTCTTCTGTAAGGCTTAATTTTAAATGACAAGATTGAATGGTCTCTTAATCAATTAGATTCCTTCTTCTCCCTCATTTTTGTGGCCTTTTTAGTGTTCTGAGAATGTCACTATTTTGCATGTGTTTCAGAACAAATCTAAAATTGAACTTCTGAAGAAGCTAGAGCATCAAAAGCTAATAGAGGAAGAGAAGAAACGAATTGCACATATGCGGCAACAGCAGCTTGAATCTGAACAATTTCAATTCTTTGAGGATCAACTTAAGAAGCAAGAACTAGCTCGAGATCAGAAAATCAAAGAGAGCATGGTTATGAATGAACAGATAGATGGAAGTATGCTATCTTGTATTTCTGTACCAGAGAACAGTTCTCTATCTACTGCATCACTTGAGAAAAAAGAGAGGAGTGCCACATCTGCACTGGAACATTCACCTTCAGTAAACAGGACCTTAAAGCCAGCAGCTGCTTTAAGTGCTGTTCAGAGTAAGGACAGATATTTTGTTTTCTTCCCTTTTTATTTTATCTCTTTCTTTGCTGCCTATAGCAGTCCACATGTTGCATATACATATGTGTTTATTCACCCTGGGAATATTTATATTGAAACAAACATGAACATATTGATGTACACAAAATACTTCCACATAGTTTTTTTCATTTTAAGAGAGGAGATGAGTTGTACAGTTTCATATTTTCCAGTTGAGTACCAATAGTTTCATCTAGAGATTGAACCTTAGTGTTCATGTGAAATGAGGTCTGAATTTTGCCATGGACTTGAAGAGAACAAAAGCAGAACCTGCAGCAGTTCACCCTGGAAAGCTCTGGCCTGAGAAGTGATATCAGCTCACTGTTGCATCAGGGGCAGGCCAGTGAGTGTATCTTTTGGGCTGGTGAGCTCAGTTTAGGGTGAAGCTTGGGCTATAGATTTATTCTCATTAGAAATCTGTGATGTGGTAAGTACAATAATTTCACTTTTAATAATTCCCTGTAACTGTGTATGTTTCCTTACTTTAGGGAACTTCACTGTATACGTTGCAAATGCCTTTTTATCTTTCTCTCTTTTTTGGTTGTTTTTTGGTTTGGTTGGTTGGTTTTGGTTTGTTTTTTTTTGTTAGCTCACCTGGCCGAAGCACTCAGAGGTGTCATTTTGCCCAGGGATCTCTGTCACAAATTTCTGCTGCTAGCGGAGTCAAATACAGTAAGAGGAATAGAGACATGTGGAATTCTCTGTGGAAAACTGGTACAGTTTAACACTCACTTTTGTATGGGGAATATGGGGCGGAATATGGGAATAATGCTTTATTTTCCTATAAATATATCAATTTTGGAGCAAAAGCAGTTCTAAATTATTAGCCTTTAATGCAATTAACTTCATATTATAACCTGAGTGGTCACTTCAGCTTGCTTAGGGAAACATTTGATTAAAATTACACTGCTGTCATTATAAAATATAGCAAGTTTTTCAGTATGCTAGACAATGCAAGCTTTTTCGAGTGCTTTCTCTGGCATTCATCTAAGGTAAGTGAGGTTTAGTTACCGGACAATCAAACATAAAGACTGTTAGAATCTGCTAGAGTCATCAAATTCATAATGGCACAACAAAAAAGAAGAAGAAAATCCCCCTATCAAGCTGTGGAATGTCTGATTTTCAGACTTTGACCTAGATAATGCTTAACGTGCTTTCAGAGTGGGAAAAGATGAAATGACTAATGCTGGCATAGACTTGGACATAATTTTTAAAATTCTTTGTACTGGAATTGTATAAAGAGAAAGAATAGCAAGAGTAGTGATGTTCCACAATTCACTGAAAATAATTATAGTACTTTCAAATATTTTAAAATTATTTTAGTATTTCTAAATGACAACCTTTTCACACTGGCCGCTGTGAACATTTCAGTCTAGCAATGTCATGTTATTACTGGTACTTCCCTATAAGTTTTCATGATAAAAAGCTAAGGTGGATTTTCAGGTGTAGTAAGTCAGCATAGCTGCACTGGAATCAGTGAAGCTATGCTGATTTGTTTTAGCTGTTAAGCTAGCGTCTTTCAGATTGTGATTTATCATTTATTCATTTGTTACACTCTAAGTCAATGTTTGTTTTACAGACACATAATGAATTTACTATTACCCATGTAATAGTGCCAAAGCAATCTGCAGGACCAGACTACTGTGATATGGAAAATGTGGAAGAATTGTTTGGTATTCAGGATCAGTATGATCTCCTCACTTTGGGTTGGATCCACGTGCGTATGACTTACTGATTCTGGCTTTTATGTATCAGCTCTGCATACTATGTGAAAGAAACCCTGGAAATAACAAATTAAAGAAATAACTGGAATAATACAAATTAATTTCCTCCCTTAATTCTAGTTTCTAGTTGTAGTGATGTAAATGAGTACTAATGTTCCCTACAGACGAGTGTCTCTTAATGAAATTGAGGCATCCTGTTGACTCAATGGACCAGTGTGACTATTGTCTATGTCAATTTAAGGATATTTATTACTTTTGAATGCCATTAATTTTTCTACAATATTCAAAATTGGGGTGGGAGGGCATTGTATTGTTTGTATTAATTTTACTCTTAGGGATTTTGGACAATCAAGTCATTTCCCTTTCTCATGTGTTTCTTTGTTCCACCTTTTTCCCTCATGAGCAGAAAATTGCTTGGACATTTGGTTATGAAAATGCTTCTGAAAACCTTATATTCATAAGCTACCCTAACAGTATGGAGTCTGGGTTAATTGGAACATGAGAAATCAACCTGAGGAAGTACAAATGCTTTCACTTGTTACAAGTTATTATTCCTTCTTAAATGTGTGTCAACCTTGATTTATTAGAAATATTTCATGATACTCAGTTATTCCTTTCTTTTTGTAGACACATCCAACACAAACTGCATTCTTATCCAGTGTTGATCTTCATACTCATTGTTCTTATCAGCTGATGTTGCCAGAGGCTATTGCAATTGTTTGTTCACCAAAGCATAATGAGTGAGTTCTGACTTTTCCAAGTAATACTTAGATATTTTCCTCTGCTCCTTATCTTAAAATTTAATCAAATGCAAACAGCACATGTCAGCTGGTATGAAGGGCAGGAATATTGTAATGTGAATTTGTTTTCTCTAAGTTGTTTAGGTTTGCATTCCAGTCAGCTGAAATGTACAGTACTGTTTCTGGCTTCTCTTTCCTCCTCCCTCTTGGCCCCAGGCTTTAAATTTCATTTATTTTTATACTCAACTGTTCTTCTGGAGACCACATTGCCAGTGCCCCACCACAGACCTGTCTTCGCTTTGTTTGATGAAGAAAGTGGAGGGGTTACTAACGGTGAATTTCTTCAGGTTGATATTAAAAAATGCAGTTTGAGGACTAGAGGGATAAAGATCACTTTTTTTTTGTAAGGTTCTATTTTTGTACTTCATAAAATACAAACAATAAGTATATAGAAAAAAATTGGAACTGAACAACAATTACTGTGAAGGTTTGTGATGGAACAAGTTGTCTAGGAAGGACAAGTCTATATCCTTGGAGATATTCAAAGCCTGACTGGATGTGGTGCCGGGCAACCTGTTCAAGGTGATTCTGTTGTAGCAAAGGGGTTGGACTGCACAATCTTCAGAAGTTCCTTCCAAATTAAATTTTGTGATTCTGCCTTGGCGTGCTTAGAGTTTCAAGGCTGCAGGGCTAACCCTGTTGTATAGACTGCATTTTTTCAACCTTTCTTTCTGGTCTTCTGCCCCTGTAGATGACTTCTGTGAAACCCTTGCTTGCCTGACTTCCTATAGAAGCCATTCAGGTAGCAGAGCAGTAAATACAAATTGAATGGCAAGTGCACAAGCTCTAGGCTTTATAACCCAGAGCACAACGTCTGCATACCTTTTCAAATATCTAGTCTTGCAAACTTCTTTTATATTTTATGCTGATACACTGTAACCAACTCTAACCTGTTACTCCTCTCTGTAACATGTATAAATCAGGTGCTTTCCTGTATTTATGAGGTGTTTATGTCCTTTACAGAAGGGTGGGTCTTCTAACTTCTTATTCAGTACTCAGTATTTGATCATACATATGCAGCAGTGCCTTTTCTAGTGCTTTGTTTTATTTGATTACCTAAATGACTGGGGAGGATGTGTACCCTTACTGGGCATTTACACACCTAGCTTAAAGGCTGTTCTCTCTTAAGCTGTCCCTCTAGAGTTCAGTGAGTGAAATGCAATCCAGGACACCCAAGTTTCTGTTTTGTACCTGTTCCTAGGTGAACTAGCCTTGGCCTTTAGCAGACTAACCTGCCTAATGGGAATAGCACCATTTTTATGTACTGCGTTTCCTCCCTCCTCCCCTTTCCCTCATCACCTCTTTCTTTACAGGAATACAGCTCCCCCTGATTTTAAATATTTTTAAGAATACAACCCAGCCTTAGCTCCTGTGCATCAAAGGTCACTGAGTACCATCCTATTGTCCCTCTGTTAAGCTAACTATTTTCTGTGTGAAACCTTGGACTTGTATTATGGGTGCAGTGTGTAATGGTAATTTCATCGTTTACTTTCCAGCACTGGCATCTTCAGACTTACTAATGCTGGCATGCTAGAAGTTTCTGCTTGTAAAAAGAAGGGATTCCATCCACATACAAAGGACCCTAGGTTATTTTATGTAAGTATGTAATCCAACATGGGTTTGACTATTCAAATTCTTGCCTATCATTCTACTGCAAGCAGAAAATTTGTCCTTCAGATTAGTTTTTTTTTATTATTTTTCTCACATTTAAATAATACATTACCCTTTCTTCACTGAACAAGGTAGATATGAGGATTCTGCTTAAGCATTCATTATCAGCCATGAGATACACACTACACATAGCCGTTCAGATAGTGGATAACCGCAGACAATTACCATCAGTCACCACTTTTACCTGCATTCAGAAGAAGCAAAAGCCACAGTTTCAAATGGGTGTTATTCCTGAGTTCTTTGCTTTTTAAACAGATTCATATTGCAGAAATTCAGTTCATTTTCCCAACTGTGATGTCCCAACAGAACAACTCAGCTGCTAAAAAATGCAACTAGATTAAGCCTTATTTTCTTCATGGCCCAGAATTTTCTCTCTGCTTGTCATAAACGTTTCTCAGTAACTTCCATACATTTTGATATTTTAATAGCATAGTATGTTATATATATGGCTGAACAGGATAATCATGGAGAATTATGAGAGATACCACTGTTGTCTAGAAGACAATAATCTTTACCTTTTAGAATTAAGATTTCTTGGTTTTAAATGGGTCTCACTTCAAATACAGAGCATCTCTCATAGCTCAAAATAAAATGATTTGATGCAGAGAAGTAGTGCTGAAAGACATTGGGAATTACTTCTTTGTAGTATGACTCCTCAGTAGGAGAGGTTGGGGTTATTTTGTTTTGGTTTGTTCTATTGTTTTGTTGTTGACTGTAGGGATACTCTGAAAAAAAGTTAAGACTTCTGTTCCAGGTGGGCTTTTTTCAGTAGTTCTTCACAGATGTAGTTCATTACTGGCCATTTTAGCTCATTGATAAACATTACCAAGAGTGCTAGGCCTGCATATCAAACACAAATATCCTTTCAAGTATAACCCCCAAAACACATTGATTTTCCAACAAAAACTGTAAGATCACAACCTCATTTCCTGAGGAAAAAGATCAGGAGTAATGCAGGAAGCTTCATGAAACTGGACAAGAACAATCCTAACCTGCATTTGACTGGTTACTGGTAAAGGCTTTTCTCCACAGACCCAAAACGTGCTGTTACTCAGTTATGAATGTGTCTAAAGACATAATCAAGTCCTAAATGTTTAAAAAAATCTATCATGTAGGCAGACAAATATGAAGCTGTTGCAGGCAGAGATAAGAGTTTGTGCTTTCCTTGCTGCTGTTCCCCGTGCACCTGTTCTAATGCAGCACACAATACCCTCCCTCTCCATTTTGGGTATCCCATGCTGCACTACTTAATGGATAGCACTTAACTATGATCTGTTTTACAGGATAAACACTAAACAATATCTTCCTTATAAATCTTACTTTGTGGTGTTGTCCTAGCTTTATTCAGCAGTCTGTACCTGTAGAGATTAGGTTTGCTTGTAGATAGACACAGTGATAAGTACAATTAAAAATGGATAGGTAGGTGTAGTATAAAGCAGGCTCAGAAAATTAAAAGAAAACAATACCCCTCATATACTGTTTTACTGAAACTGATTTCTGTGAGTAATGGGTTGACTTCTTCTGCAGCCATGTACCCATGTGGTTGGGAGAGACGTAAAGATAATTGTACTGGACCTGAGGTGATACAGATCGACGGTACTGATGTTACTACACAAATGGCCAAAACAGAAAATTTACTTTTTCATACATTTTCAGAAATGGCTTTTATATTTATACATTTTAGATTGAATGGTTTGATATTTATTGCTCTAGCCTGTTTTGGAGTTATTTTGTTTCTGTCAAGATGGAGTTCAATGGCATTATCCCTTAATCTGTAAACAAATCTCACCTATAAACCACAACAATAAAATGAACTTCAAACAACGGTAACTGTGTTAAAATAAATAACGTTTCTTCTCTCGCTTGTTGGCATTAACTGCTTTCTGAGAAAGAGAGATTTTTAACAGTTGTTTGCTTTGTGTGACTAATGCCTGTTAACACTTTTTCACTTTTTCAGTGAATTTACATTATTAGTAGAGTCAAATCCATTTGGGTGACTTTTTTTCATCCTTTTCCCCATTCCATCCTTGCATAGCTCAAGTTTTGACTAAGTTACTAAGCCAGAAACACTTAAGAAAATACAAGTCATTTACCAGAGAGCTGACCTACATCATATCTTGGCACAGCAGAGATGCATCAGAGACCCCTGGAGAAAATGTGTCTTCTCCAGCAACCCTCTAGTTGGAATAGTTATTTGAAATAAAGTTCTTATCCTGAAAGGGATGCCCTGGATCTATATTGAGTTAGATATAAAGATCTATATAGAGTTAGAAGGAGGAACCATACAAAATCATTTGCTCAAACAAGAGTTTATTTAATATCTGTTCCAATAACCTAGATGACCTGTGCTTTAAATAATATGGTTAGTACAATGAAGTTTGAAATATGTGCTAACAAACAGTCAGAAGCTGGACAAGATCTGGAACTGAGGGATTATGCAGACATGTTAAAAAACAGATGCTGTTGCAAAGAGCTTACAGTTTTGAAAAATAACAATTAACAAGCACGTGAGGTAAACTACTGTGTTTAGACAGGAAACTAGGTAACAAAAATAAATAGCATCCTTTGTCCTGAACTCTAATGAACACAGATTGCCACAAGTTCCTTAGAACTGACCTTTTCCAGGTCTGTGTCAGTGAATTCTTTATTTATATATATATACTTCTAAGACAGTAATACTGGCTTCAGCTTCTATGCATATACTTCTATTGAATATCAGTTGTATAAATTATTTTAACTACTTTGATTACATTACCTGCCTTCTCTTCCCTGCCCCCCCCCAAAAAAAAAACAATTCTGAAGAGAAAGTGTATTAAGCCAGCTTATTTATCCTTTAGACTTTGCCAGAAATTGCAACCCAGAAATAATAGGCTGCACTCATCCTGAGGGCATATGATAGAAGTCATGTGTTCAATCTAATATTAGTGATTACATATGTTCCCAAAGGAACAGATTTCATTTCTTTTAAGAAAACACACAGAATTGTCATATATGTTGTACACCTCTGGGCCACACGCTCTAAGAAAAAGAAAAAAAAAACTTTTTCAGCATGATAGCTGTGAATTATGAAGTGGTGTGGATGGATAATAAATATCTTGCACAGGGCAGATGCAAAGCAGAGTGGCTCACACTTACTTATCCTGCTATTGAACAGATGCTATGCGCCTTTCTTACTGCCCAGAACTTGGTACAAATCAAGACTAGTTCTCTTTGCAGACTAAAATGTTTACTGAGGCTAAATTGTGATAATGTGCAGCTGAGCATTTGCTCGCTTTGGTGTCGCTGACCAAGAGGGACTATTTCTATTAAGCCCAGTACAGTGTATTAACAAATCCATGCCACAAGATGGAGCTGCAAACCAGCTGTAAAGGTATCTGGCGGGGAGGGCGGGGTCAAATAGGAGCAGCAATTTCGCTGCGTATTTAAAATATATTCCAATAAAACACATAGTATCCAATTAATTAGAGTCGTTATGATGAAGGATTTATGGAATGAAATCATAAGAATGTATTTTCCACAATACATTCGCAGTAATACACTAAGGACACATAAAGATATAGCAATTTAAAAGCATTTGCGGTGAACAATGGATGGGCCGGCTTCATCATATTCCTGTTTGCTGATCCACATCTGCTGGAAAGTAGACAGGGAGGCAAGAATAGAGCCTCCAATCCAGACGGAGTACTTACGTTCAGGAGGAGCAATGATCTGTTTAGGAAATAAAAGCATAGAGTACAATTGCCCACTGTGATTAAAATAAATTTGGTTTACATTTAATATGTTTAATATTAAAGCATTAATATTTGATATTAACAAAATCATTGTACCTATGTGTTAGTGTCATTTTTGGCATTACAGTTAGCCGCTGCTGCAAGCAGTGAAGTTAAAAAGTTGTTACCTAAGTCTGAATCTAAATCCCCGATCTCTCTGACTGAGAGTGCCCAGTAAGAGTAGTGCTTTTGTGTATCCATGACTGCATATGAGAAAGGGGACACGATGGCTTCAGAAATATATAATGATAGCCCAGGGGGACTTGGGAAAAAGAGTGACCTATGGAGCACTCCGATTGGTATAGCTGATAAAATGTTTGCAAAGCAAGGAAAAGAAAATTTGAAGAAGGAGGAGGAAGATTGTTAAGAGACTCATTTTCTGAACTTGTAGGCCAAAGACAAAACCAGCATCTCATCTCTCCCATCTAAATCGGCCAAAAAGAAGCTCACATATAACTCCAGCAGAAAGTTTATGCTGGTGGGTCCACACTTTTTCTTTGGCCATGTTGGGGCAGTTTTCAGAATTTACCATGAACAAGGAAATGAGATTTGAGAAGGCTCTCTTCTTCCAGCAACAAAGTTACCACAGGGTGATTTTCTGCTAGAAGTTACAGGCATGATTCAAGATATGTACAAAGCACTTAGTTTGTAAAGTGTTGCTATGTTTCATTAGACTTCTGAGCACTTTGTACATGCCAGTTCAAACACTTTGCAAATAATTGCATCATACCTTGATCTTCATGGTGCTGGGAGCCAGAGCAGTTATTTCCTTCTGCATCCTGTCTGCAATACCCGGGTACATTGTAGTGCCTCCAGACAGCACGTTGTTGGCATAAAGATCCTTTCTGATGTCTATATCGCACTTCATGATGCTGTTGTAAGTGGTTTCATGAATGCCAGCAGACTCCATGCCTGGGAAAGTTACAGAAGAACACTTAAGAAGCAACTCAGTACAGAGACTTAAATCGTTAACTCAGAAATGACACCTTGAATTTTAGCGTCTCTTTGGAAGACATCAGTCTTCATAGCTGTGGAAATCTGAAAAGTCATTTTGCAGCTGCACTGATTATTTGCTAAGGAGTTACTTGGTGTACAGCCCTGCTCTCCCCTTTACTCACGCAACTCCTCCTTAAAAAGAAAGCCGGGGGTGTGGAATAGTAAAGTTTCCACTAGGCTTGTACAGGCAATCTCAAATGTCCTAAGAATTCCTTATATGGTCTTGGAATCATTTGTTTTCTTTCTTTCTTTTTTTCTTAAATCGAGCCAACTCTGAGACAGAACGGTGAAAATATGTCCTAATACCTCTAAATATGCAACTAGTTCTTCTGTTTCTTAGCTGAAATTCTGCTGATTGGCAGAACTGACACTGGATTTCTGCGTAACCTGCTGTTGATTAGCATGCATTGTGTTGGCTTTGCTCTGCAGATATGATGAACCAGGGATTCAGGATTTGGTGCAGTATTTTTGAAAAATAAAAGTAGTGCTTCCCCACCCACCACCTCCCTGTAAGTACATTCAAACTACACTCCAAGCGCTACTTAGAAAAGTGGCTTTGCAGCCATACTTCTCGTAGTAACCAACTGCACAACATACAAAATGGCATGGGCCCAATGCCAGGAATAAACATTCAGAGTTTACTCAGGGAAAGCATTTTGCCTTATTGTTTGACGTGAAGTTCTTCCCACCATGATAATATTAGTACTGTTTAAAAGATTATTATATAATGGGTGCTAGGACATATTCATTCATTCGTCTAAATGTGTTAGCAATGGGACGAAACTAACGGTAAACATAGACTTGATATTTAAGTGCAGTTTACCAAGGCAAGAGCAATCATTCAACCTACCAATGAAAGATGGCTGGAAGAGTGTCTCTGGGCAGCGGAAGCGTTCATTTCCAATAGTGATCACCTGACCATCAGGAAGCTCATAGCTTTTTTCCAGAGAGGAGGAAGAAGCAGCAGTGGCCATCTCATTTTCGAAGTCCAGGGCCACATAACACAGCTTCTCCTTGATGTCACGGACAATTTCACGCTCCGCTGTCAAGAGGATTCAGTCTTTAGAATGGCATTCAGGAAGGACTCAGACATGTTGACAGGTTGTTCCCTTTCATTCTCCTTCTCCAACACCACCCCCTCCCCATTTTTTAAACAAATCCTCTGGTAGTCTTGCAGGAGACTTTCCTGATGGATTCCTTCTTGAGCGTAATCCACTGCTTAACCACTGCTAGTCCACTAGAAATACTGCACACTAAAGAACTCTCCTCCTTAGTCAGCAGTGTGTCCTTACCAGTGGTCACAAAGGAGTAGCCCCGTTCTGTTAGGATTTTCATGAGGTAGTCAGTCAGATCACGGCCAGCTAGATCGAGACGCATGATGGCATGTGGCAAGGCGTAGCCTTCGTAAATTGGCACATTGTGGGTGACACCATCCCCAGAGTCAAGCACAATCCCTTGGTGAAGATAACACGTGATTAAATCCCAGGTGCATATATCAACACACTTAAGTATTTTGACTGTCTATGCCATGTTCCCCAGAGGCCTACCTGTGGTACGTCCAGAAGCATAGAGTGACAAAACGGCTTGAATAGCTACATACATGGCTGGTACATTGAAAGTCTCAAACATAATCTGAAATGCAAGTAAAATAATTGCCTTAATGCAAGGGATTTTAGGTTAGTTGAAGCAACATGCTGAAAGACAGGAAGAAGACAAGATTTTTGTATTTCTTGATAGCTGGAAGGAAGGAAGGAAGGAAAATACAAAACCTAATTTAATAAATATATTTGTCCTATGGGACATCTCCTTGTATCTGGCCTGTATCTGGCCTATATCTTTAATACAACAGAGAGACATGCACATGTTAAAGATAATTTTGTAATAAGCCTAGAAATAAAAAAACATATTAAGATGACAAAGCCTGTACAGACTGAACTACTCACATTCAAAGCAGATACACTGTCTAAAGTAATGTAGTAATAAGCAAATATGATAGGTGGTCACGATGCACTTTCAATCTTCCATAACTAAGACAGACAGACTACTGGACAGCATGACTATCTGAAATTATAAAATTCACATCCTGTTGAATTCACAAAGTTTGACTTATTCCACAGGTTCAGTGTCAGCTTACCTGAGTCATTTTCTCTCGATTGGCTTTGGGATTTAATGGTGCTTCAGTCAATAGAGTTGGGTGTTCTTCAGGTGCAACACGGAGCTCATTATAGAAAGAGTGATGCCAGATCTGAGAACAATGGGAGAAAGGAAAGAAATGTCAACCAGCAGCTCAGAATTGTTTCCAGACAAGTATTGTGCTCCAGCACTCTGCTTATAGCCCAAGGGATAAGCTGGTTATGTTTCTCAGGCAGTTGTTTTTATTGCATTCATAGAGGTTACCAAAGTAACTGCAGAAAGAAAACCACTATCCTCAGGTTTTACTTACTAGTAAAAGACACATACCCGTTAAGGACGTGTAAGTTAATAAGAGTAAATATGTTATTCTTGCAGTAGAAAAGACGGACCAAGCCATGCTATTTCAATAATGATTGAAAATTAAACAGTTCCAGAACAACTCTAGAACACATAAAGACCTACACAGTAAAGCGTAATAGATAATGGATCTCTTGAAAACAGTTTCATTTTTTTTTTGGCTTGTAGATGCCAGCCCAAGAATTCATAAAAAGAAATTAAGGCAACAGTTTGTAAGGATGAAGGTCAACTTGTGTTTAACACCTCCTTATGGCTCACTCCCACCAGCTGTAAAAATCTGTGGCTAAGTGAACCACAATGAGGAACTTGATACACTAATAAAGGTAAAACCACCAGAGGCTTTCTAAAGGCCAAAATGTTTTTCTTGTTTTCAAGCTGGTAGTGATTAAAGACTGGTTGATAGGTTAGGCATCTCAAAGTTTTTACTGCCTTTCCCAGTAAAACATGCTATGGGAGTCATTAAGTCCTGTGTGGCTCCACACACTTGCACTGCGTTGTGATGTCCCAGCTGTTCCAAGTAGCCCTATCTCCACAGCACAATATTAAATACCATCTTAAGAATTTTATCAGCCATAGAGACTACAACTGTAAACATAGTTCTGGAAGTCTTTCATCCAAGTACTGGCTCCAAAATGGATGCATTGCACTGCAATATTGCTGATCTTTCAAGCATTAAAAAGTATGCACATAAGCAGTGCCTTTTACATCAAAAGTAAATACATGCTTTGCATCTTTGCAGAAACAGACACCTTCTTGAATTCCATTCCTTTACTAGAAATTGATATTCCGTTTTTTCTTCCCCCTCCCCAAACCTTTGTTGTTAGTAACTTTCTTGTCAAGCCATAGTCAAGCCTTGATAGCATGACGTTTTCATCTAAAATCTAGTGGATGTGCTGTAAACATTTGGTTCAAGCATTTCTGTTTACCAGTCATACACACACATATCAACTTTTCAAAGCCGAAATACCTTTTCCATGTCATCCCAGTTTGTAATGATGCCATGTTCTATGGGGTATTTCAAGGTCAAGATCCCTCTCTTGCTTTGAGCCTCGTCACCTACGTAGCTGTCTTTTTGACCCATACCAACCATCACACCCTATAAAATAACACAAATGGAGTTAGTGTCTCATGGAGAGGTGTCACAGAGTAGATAGATAGAAAATTAGCTGTGAAATAAATCCAGTTGCCATTAATATGAATTACAAAATATGAATACTAATAAATGGAGAATTACACATTGTTTTTTAATTTCCAAAATTAAATTTTGTTCACTTAAAACTCTGGAGTTCATGTTTCCACTACAGTTTAAGTAAACAGCCAAGCAAAACATTAAATTCATCAAGATAAAGTGGAAAAACACAGTTGTTTTAATGTTTTTTTACTATTTAGGGACTAACTGCTAAACTACAACAAAGTGGAGTGAAAGTGGTGATATGCCAACTAGGGGTCAAGATGGAGCAATTTACTCTACATTTCCCTAGGCTTAAAAATGTCAACATTTTTAAACATTCCTTCTAAGCACTGTAATATTTCCACCAGAGATAGAAAAATTAAATCTACTGATACAGGCTTCTTTTTAGGCATTTTCATGGATCCTGTAGATCTGGAAACTACTGGATACACAGTAACCTCTATGTTAAAGTTAGAAATACTGGGAAAAAGTAGTAGTAGAATGCTTTGAGTGCATAATACTCTCATCAGAACTTAGTCATTACACCTCCAAAACCTGGCATCTCTTAACTGCCCAATCTCAGAAGCAAGCAAGCTGGATTTGCAGTTTATGAGATCTTTCCTTCAGGGCAGTAATGCTATCTGTAATGTGATCAGGAAAGAAAGGATCTAGAAATCTGCTCTATTTGTTTCCACTGTGACTGTATGGCTTGCTTTTGAGCAATTAATACTGGTCACACTATCTACAGAAGCTGGAAGTTGAATTTTGTTTCAAATATGTTAATGCACAAACACCTCCACTAGGTGCACAATTCTTCTGCCTTGAAGAGCTTAAAATGTATTTCCTGGGTATATGAAGTGCTGCATCTTCCAACCAGTTTACCTCTTCCTATTTCACTAGGTCATTAGATGGTATAGGAACAATTAGGTGGATCTACTAATTAGGAGGATTAGTTTGTCATGGCCTAGCCAAGCTGTTCTTGTTCATGTAATGATGATCTGGCTCGGATTTTGCAAACTATCAAAATCAACTGTAATACATCATATACTTAAATGTAAAACTTGAAGCTAAAGAAACTCTGCCCTGGACAGGTGCCCGTTTGTGATACAGCTAAATGAACAGAGTCAGGAAGGTTAATAGGATGCTGACAGAAAACTACTTCCTTTAGTTTTCCACACATTACCAATTACCAGCTTTTGGAGAAGTAAAAATTTCCAGATACTTCTGTGTTCGGCTTCTGTGTTTTTTTTAAATTAGCTTTACTCACCCAAGTCTTCTGGGTAATCTAAAATTAAGGGACAAGGAGAACAGTGTATATACGGCAGTGAAAAAATCTTAGCAGGACTCCTCTCACAAGGCAAGAGACCTGTTTGACTCAGGTGAATGCACTGCTGGGCTCATTTTGCCTAGAAATGCTGCGTTATAGAGATCACGCAAGGCTAGGCTAGTCCCAAACACAGGATAAGGTGGCTCTGGGGTGGAGGGCTGGGGAGGGGGCAGCAAAACCTTCTACCAACCCAGTGAGAAATAACCAATACAGTTCATCACCTGGTGCCTGGGACGACCCACAATGGAGGGGAAAACTGCTCTTGGAGCATCATCCCCGGCAAAGCCAGCTTTACAGAGCCCTGATCCATTGTCACAAACAAGGGCAGTGCTGTCCTCTTCCTCGCACATCTTCTATGTTCACGTCCTCGGGCCGTCCAGACAGAAAATGGCCCTATGAAAACAGCAGAAAAGAATTTAAAATAGCAAAACCAACCTAACTTGGGTAGCAGACCCATCCTTGAAGACAGACAGCTGCATGAAAGCAACCAGCACCAGGAAAGAGAGGTATGGCACTGCTTTGGCAACCACAACGCCTGCGCAGCCATACAGGGGAACAGGCTTCATTTTGAAAACAAGAGAGGTTTCAACCAGGTCTGCAGGAGGGCTGTGTGCACTAGGGATTATCCAGTGGATTCCAAAGGAGACTTATAGTTCTGTAACATGGACAGACAGATCACAGAGCAGCAAATATTTATCTAAATTTGGTCACAGAAATCCACAGCTGGGGGTGGGTGGGAGAGAAAAGAGAACGCTGAGCTGCAAACCCAAAGATCCCTTTGCATTGGATTCAGCACCACTATCCCCACTTTTCTATCACCCTGACAAAATCCTGACATGTGGAAAGCTGTCAAAGGTAAGAGCACTTCACCCTTCCCCATCCAGTCTTGGACTTCTCAAAGACCAAATACATTAAATACTATAGGCATTTGTCAAGGTGCCTTTTAAAGATACCTTTTAAAAGAGAAGAATTGTACCCAATTTAAAAAAAAAGGGGGGAAAAAAGCCTTTTCCAGGTCTCTGGTGACTACTAAAGTAGTCACTCAGAAAAAAACCTCGCCTGTAAAATGGAGTCAGGGACAGTATGTGTTTTAAAAACCGGCCATAGCATATGGTCTGTCATCATTTCAAAGCAGCTAATAAACTGCCTTTGTAGAGTGGCAGAGTAATTTATGTTGGCTCCTAGTCTCAGTAAAAAGAAACTGTTTTCTTCCTCTAGCAAAAGGAAATATAAATGCTTTGAAGGCTTTCTATTAAAGTCAATTACACAAACAAGCACTGAATACCAGGACTCAAGAAGTTTGTGCTCGCAGTTTATAGTGTGGCAGGGAACCACTTGGCTATCTCTGAGAATGGGCTTCCATGCAGAGTTCAACAAATTGCTGTGTGTTAATAGCTAAAGGAGACAGCTGTTACCCACAGACCAGCTGGCTCCACACACAGTCTCTGAAACCTTCTGCCACAGGAATAGTGGAAGCACAGGACAAAGTGGGAATGCAGTCAGCAAGAACTATGGCCAATGAGGAAAGAAGCCCGCAATCTGTTTAGCCTCTACATCAGATGGAACAAGCACAGACAGTTCTCACAAATTAATTTGAGCTTTTCCATCTCTCCCCAGTGAGGCAGCCATGAGACAGCTGCAGCCCCACTCCTTGCAGACTACTTGGGCATTGCTCCCAGGAGTAGGCAAACATAGGGAAATCCTCACTTGATGTACTCCAGATATTTTTATTATTATTAGGAAAGAAAAGTAGGGTGCAAATTTTGTGTTTATTAAACTCCTGGGAAAACAGGCTCTTTATATTCAAACATTTACTGAATGGAGTACAATTGTTATCTAACATGAATGAACAGACTGGTTTGGACAAATCATTTCCTAATTAGGAAATAGGTTTTTCCATCGTCTGTTTTTGGAACAGAGTTTGAGGTCAGGGGGTTTGCTCAAACCCATGCAGCTAATGCAGTGCCAAAAATCACTTGGGGGAGGGGAAAGAAGGGGGCAGGAAAGGCTACATTTCTGAGATTAGTGGACTCTAAATGAAAACCATATTTAGTAACAAAGCACAAAAACTTGAAAAATCAAAGCTGAATGATTTCAGACAGGGCTCTCTGCTGCCAGTCAGTGAGTTACAGCTCAGGACCGCTATGGCATGTAGTAGTAACATCTTAGAGCAACAAATGTCACTCAGCACTGTGGAAGAAAAGAATTTTTTCTCCCAAGTATTTCATACAGTATTCAGTTTCTTTCTTCTATCTGCTTTATACCTAAAGATAATCAATCACCTCACAATCTCCATAACAAGCTACTAAGAGAACTTAAGCTCCACAAGAAATACTGTGTGTAGCCTGTTTCTTAATGAAATGTATGGCATTATACAGAACATCAGTTTCACGTAAACAAAGACAAGGACAAGTACACATGAATCCTCATTTTATCCTATTAGACACTGCTGTTTTGCATACTTCCAGCTCTTCTTGCAGTCACATTCCCCAAAACACTCACGTCACCTTATACTAAATTAAGAGAACTGAAGCAAAGCTGCTGAGAAACAATACTGCACACTGGGCAAATTCACCCTTTCAGGAACTCTTTTCTGTACTAAGTTAACACCTTAGGGTCACACGGGTTCATTTTAACATTACTATAGCTATCATTCCAACCATGACGTTACACAGACTGTGTCTTATTCTTATGCTATTGCTGGAGCGCTGGTGGAATCGGCACAATCATCAGGTAGAACTTCCCTTTCAGAAGTGCTATAAACCAAGAACAACTCAGTATAGATGTTACAAGTATTTTATTCAATTCTAGTAATTAAATAAGTTTGCTTAAGCAAACCACAGCACAGCAGTACATCCTCCTGAATAGCTTCCATTTGACATCATTAATTTACATCCTCCAGCAATGTATAAATTATGCTCTTGGTTCAGTGTCACTTACCCTGGCAGTGCTTGGCTGGGGATAGCTGCTCTGGGATGGTGCACTCTGTATCTGAAGCTCTGAGGTTATATAGCCCCTTCAGCTCTTCTCCTCCCACTAGCCTCCCAAACAAGGAGCAGAAACAGACAGAGACAGAGCTGAAGTCTCTAACAAAACCATATAGGGACCTTAGTACAAAAACCTCTAATCTGGGTGGCCACAGGCCCTGGGTCTCTTCCACTGCATTCCAGTGCAGAGCTCATGAAAGAGGAGGAGGCTTTCAGCTGTTTAAGATGAACGCTTTAAAACTGCAGGAGAGTTGCTAAAATACAGAGAGATGGAGTGTGTCTGCAATAGTCACCTTCTGGCAGGAGGAGCACATGTTCAAAGAAGACAGGTCCAGGCCCTCACTGTAACACCCAAAAGGCAGAGAGATAATTTGGAAAAGCAGTCATTTATAAGAGAGAAGATGTTTTTAAAGAAACACTTTGCTTTCATTAAAGATTCTGACAATTTAAAAAAAAAAAAAAAAAGAAAAGAAAAAACTTCTGGCAAGCTAAAGAGCTGCTGAATTTTGCACCAAAGTCTCTTTAAAAGCTTGGCATTTTGCTTATATACTACATATTGCTCATAGATGTAAGAGTAGTGAAAAAAAGTACTTGCTGTTGTATAGGGTTCATAGTACTTGCTGCTGTATAGGGTTCATAGTGAAATTTTTGAAAGTTGTGCAAATGTTCTCTTAAAAAACTGCTATGATCCCCTGTGGTCTGCAGTGAGTTAGAATCCATTCTGTTTCCCTATCAGTTTCTTTTCAAAACGCATAGAACTCTGGTCTAACCTTGCCCTAGTGCTACTCCACTGGTAGCCACAAGTCTGGACTGCTATAAATTCATCTCCACTTGTTCATAATAAAGTTGTTACATGTTATAACTCTTATCTAGCTTTTCTGTTGAACACATTTTTAGCAAATAAAGTGAGGATTCTCACTGTACTGTTACTTTCAGCATAGGTCTGGATTTTTACAGCTGAAGCCGGCTGTTCTCTGCACAAGCTGATTCTAGCCTTTCTGGCCTTTCATAGCCAACAATATTTTGTCATTAAGTTTGTACTAAAGACCAGAAACCAGCATCTCTAAACTCCAATACTATTACAAATACAAACTAAATTCCATTACAATTCAAAACTGTTCTAAGCACACAAGCCAAGATGTAAGAATTCAGGAGAGACCCCTGCTTTAAGTCTTCTTACAATGAGAAGGTGCACCATCTGTTTGCTTACAGAATGTTTGCTGCATAATTGAGTAGTCTTAATGCAAGAAAATCTCCCATATAACTGCAAGGGGAATTCTTCTCATGTGGAGATTTTAAGAATTAGACCACTAGTAGGGACAGCAGATAGGCAGAATTATGGGCTGAAGACCAAAAGGAATTTAACTTTTAAGGAAAGGAACTTTTAAGGAATGCAACTCCCTCTGAGGGTCAGAAACAGAAGCTAGCAAGTGTTGGAACATGAGCCATGCAAAAGCTATTTATTTCACTTCCAGCATCAAGGCAAAAGATAAGAGATACTTAGAAAAAAAAAGAGAGAGAGAAAAAAAAAAAAACAAAACCCCTCCAAGGCAAGAAATCTACACCTACAACAGGGGATATAAACAGATCTACAGATCTTTTTTTGTGTATCTCCAATTGACACTCAAAGGACAGCCAAATCCACATTCTTTGTTTTCAAACAACACTCAAAAACACAGCTGAGAAAAATTATGTATGTAGAACATATGGTATGAGATCACAAAACTCAGGCCAAAGGGAAGGAGAATTTCACACAGCAGAACTCTTCACCACAGTATCATGTCTGATTTTGATACAAACATCAATTAGCTCCTAGACTGGAGGAAATATAATCAAAGATTATAACCAAGACAGGACAAATACCCTAAAGAATTCAAACACTCCACCTCAATGAGAAGAGATTTACGCTCTCAAAAAAAA
This sequence comes from Clamator glandarius, assembly GCA_033459285.1. Lineage (NCBI taxonomy): Eukaryota > Metazoa > Chordata > Aves > Cuculiformes > Cuculidae > Clamator > Clamator glandarius. Next base: position 405,970 of record JAUNZM010000677.1, on the reverse strand, counting down.
AAAGCTTTCTAGTGATGCTCTAGCGGATGAACCACATACAAGATCGATGAGCCAAGCAAACAACTCTTTAGTTGAACTGGATATTATAGTAGGCAGTGACCACACAGATGCCACAGACACCTTTGTATCTCTGCTAAGCTTCATCACAGTTTCTGTAAACTTAGCCTGGAGTGTACCACAATTACCAGTGGTGCAATGGTGGCAGCAGCAGCCCCTTGGCTGCTGTGAGAAATGGTTATTTATGTGGGGATCACACATAACCTTGCCTACCACGGACACTAAAGATATGGGAATTACAGCTTTCAGGCTGCACATGAAAAAGATACAGCTGACAGAGTCTCATTCAGAGCAGGCAGTTGTTGATAGGGTGATAAAGAAGAAACACCAGTTGTTTGGAGGGTCCTACTACGTGAAGGATATTTGATAGACACAAGGCTATGCAGACTAGAAGGGAGAAGTAAGCCCATAGAGTGACTGAGTAGTATGGAAGGATACACAGGAACAGCAGAGCAAAAATGTAGGCATGCTACGTAACTGTGTCTCCAGCACACAATGGAGAGCCAGTGCTCAGCAAGGAGCTCATCCCTGGGGCATTACATTATGGAAAGTCCTGGGGCAGGAAGGAAGGCAAGTAAACAGGTGAACTATGCAAGGAAGTTAGGTCAATCCAGCTTGAGATAGAACGTAAGTATTTTTCTTTTTAATGATTGCATGCTCAAGTTATGATCACATAGTTATTACTACAGATAAAAACACATGGGAAAAAAATTACATCAGTAGTTTACACCTTTCTTCTCAGTAATATAGGTCCTTTCCAGAGGGGGAAGGGGGAGCTGTACTAGGCACAAGACAAGAATAAGAACCTGAAGAGAACCAAACAGAACAAGCCTCCGGAAAAAACCCAAGCCTAAATGCTAGGAATCCAACCTCTGAACCTTCCTCTATGGACATATACCAGCTTAGCCCAAATATTTTTTTTTTCCAAGAAAGAGAACACAACAGCATTCCTGAAAGTAGTTGAGCTTCTCTTATGGAGGCCACTTCCATCACTACTTTCTGCTGCCTATCTTTCAGTACTTACTCAGCTTATTTGTATAGAAGTTGCCACAGCACAATTTGCCAAGTGTATCTGTGCCCTGAGTTTTTAGTTCTTTCATTGTATCCATAGCCAAAAAATATGGGTTTTATTTGGCTTCCTCTGTAAACTTCTTTGTTTGTCCATGCTAAACCCTTTTGCAGTCTCTTTCACAGCGATATGTTAAGAGTATGATCAGAGAAAGGAAAATAAGCAGAAAAAAAAAAGTAGTTTTGCCTCTTTCTTTCAGACCCTTTTCGCTGCTTTCTTTATAGTAATCCTAGCAAAACTCCCGTGCACATTGGGAACTTCCCTATTGACTTCAAAGATCTTTCAAGATACCAGTAAAAAATCTTAGCTGCGTGTTCCTTAAGTAAAGTTCTTTGGGTTTCAGTAATTTGTGCAGACTGTTCTATGGATAGAATATGTGCTAGGGACTCTGCAACAGCAGAAGATATATAGTCACCATACCTGGGAAATGGGCTTCAGCTGGCATGAAATATGCCAGCTCAGAGGCCACGCACCATCTCGTAAATGCCATACTTTTTTGGTAAAGGAGGGCAGAAGCTATAGTCTCATCCCAACTGCTACAGAAAACTGGGAATAAAGTAACCTCTTTACTCATTACAAGCCATTACTTTATAAGGGAAAACAACTTCTCAGACATGCATGGAGACCTTCCTGCCTACAACCAATTGGCTGTTTAGGAATGAGGCTCTGCTAAATATGTCTCTGGCTCCTTTTTATTTGGGGATTCCTTTCATCTTCGTAGCATTAGCAGAATCTCCAAATGTTTTGGTTTGTCTGGCCTCAGGCCCTCTCCTCTATCTCATTGATAGGCTTTACACTTCCCCATCCTCCCTTTTGAGAAAGTCAGGAGTAAGTTAGTGTTAAGGAGCAGAAAGTGCTTCTAATAATCTGATTCATTGTAGCTGTCACACAGCGTGTGTCTGTAAAGTGTCAGATCAGCCATACGCTGTCAGACCCGTACACTAGCTTTCTGTACAATTGTTAGGCTCTTGGACTGGTCTCTTTCTAACAACTAAGACAAAATGGCTCTATTCAATCTCAAATATAGCAGTTTCCAACCTAAAAAATCTGGAAAATAGTATTGCCAGAGCTGTTCAAGAGCTAGAGGATACAGTGTTTGCCCCATGAGCCTCTTGAGTTGGGGTGATGTTAATTCACAAACATCATCTTCTTGACAAGGTATCTTTCTCCATGGTAATATTAGGAAAAGCTACCCCTCATTCAAAATCAAAGGAACATATTCAAAGTAAAAATGAGCTAATAGCTCCCTCCCCATCCTTCTTAGATAAATAAACAGAATATAAGAATAAGCCCTGCTGGGTCAGGCTGATATCCATCAAGCTCTGTATCCTGTCTCTAAGATTTCCTGATAGCAGATGCTTAGGAAAGAAATGAGATGCCTACAATGATAATTTTCTTCCTATATCCTTCCTGCTTCTTTATGTGCAGCATAAGGATTTCTTGAGACAGGAGTCTGTACCTATATCTTTATGCGTAACAGAAGCAGACAGATTTTTCCTCCACTAATTTGCCTAACAAACATATAGGTTTGGAGGAAGATTGCCCTCTGTGATTTTTTGTGGAAACAAGCTTTACATTCTATATGCAAGGCAGCACCCATAACTCACACTACAGCTAGTGAAGACATGCCTAATGTTAGAAAGAACATCAAATATATCACAAGCATAGTCAAAGGAACACTATCTTTATTTATACCAAGAGCTGCAAATCCACAAGAGATCCTGGATAAGCCCTCAGGCGATGGGGCAAGACCCGTCTGTATGTAAACTTTTAGCAGCACCTTACTAGCTTATTCAAAGTTCATGCAGCCATATCTGTCCTAAATGACACTGCAGACAAGGCTCCATGATAATGTTACATTGGTCTGTCTTCTTAGAGCTAAGAGAGAACAGATTCCCTCAGACAATTATCAGAAGCTCTCCAGTAAAGTGCTGTTTACATTTGCCAATATGTAAATGAAATCTTCTGCCCATGTCACTGTGAAAAATAAGACCTATAGTCCTAAGGAAGTCAGAAGTACGTAGCATGCACGTGGGGGAAGCAGAGCACAGAAGTCCTTTCTCCACAATAACTTCCCAGGTCCCAAACCAACATATTCACAGACTGACAGCAACGAGGAGACAAAGTTCCCACCACGTTTTCAGAAGTGATTATCCTGTTATCATCTCACTAAAAGAAAGGTTTCGAGATGAGCTTGCGCAGTATGAGAAATCGGACAATTTCCACCAGAGAAATGTACTGGGAGCAGGTTTCACAGGACTATTACAGATAAAGACTGTGGAGTCATTGCATGGCTAGTTGTATCACAGTTTCCTCAGCTGAAGTGCCTGTATCAGCCAGCTTGGCTGGCCCTCCATCAAGCACCAAGGAAAAGGACCTCTACAGGGCAATTTGTTTCACTACTAAATTTAACAATTTTCTGTAGTGTCAGAGTTTCACTTTTTGCAACCAACATATTTTATTTGCGTTTGGGCTCTGGATGATGACGGAGTTCCTCTCGTCACAAATGTCAACAAGAAGGCACTTGCCTTTCCCTGGCCTCCAGCCCCTTTCTCCTGGCACCTGGGCTTGGCACACTTGGGGCAGTTAGGTGTCGCTGCCAGGCAGGACAAGGACCCATGGCCTTTCTGTAACTTCCTCTGTATGAGCCACTCAGTGCAACCTATAAACAAAAAACTCCTGAGAGCACAGCTGAAGTCTTTTTTTAAACCTCCATGAGAACCACTGCATCGCAGTGAAGGAACAAGCATTATATGGCTTAAATTGAGGAATGGACAAAAAATACAAGGGGAAATCTACAACCAATATGACTAAAGTGACCACATATTTTAAAAAATACCTTAGGATAAAAAAGAAAAATAGATTTTGAATTGGCATGGCCAGATGTACATACCACTCCAAGTCAAACTATAACAGTTTCCAATATAGAAGCCAAATAATAAAAAATAAAAGAGATAATATAATAATGCTGATCACTAAGGCTTTATAAGAATGATTTCTTATCAAACTTCTTTAGAGAACTGTTTCAAACTCAGCTGTAAAATCCCCCTAAGGCCTCTTACTTCCTAAACCATGAAATAATTAAAAATATGGTGAATATAGAATCAACCTATGCAGAATTTCATTACAGCTGTTGAGCTGAGGTCTCACCCCACATCAGTGCAGGGAAATCACTGCTGAGTGGGTGCGATTCTGTGGGACCTTCCCTACCCATCATTAGTGATGCATCTTAATGCCTTTATCTGTGATCTGAACAATAACATAAGTTACAGATAAATGTCACAGATAAAGTGTGTGTGATGTGTTTTTATCACTTGCACATTACAGCTCTAGAATAAAAGTGTCCTTGCCAGCAGAATCCTGTTCATAATGCAAAGCCTTGAGAAAACCTTTCACATCTCTGACCTACGCAGAAGGATCCTTACCCTGATCCATCACACTTGTGCTGAATGTCATTTTGGTTGATGAAAACAAAGTGCAGACAAACACACCCAGCAAAGTGGTGCCTAACTCACTGCAGGTTGCAGGAAGGACAGGACCTCACCGGTGTTTTCCTCTGCCCTGCAGGCAGTGTCAATCTGCCTCAGTCAGACCTTCCTGCACATATCCTGGCTCTTGCTTGGGCCTCTAAGACCCTCCTGTTATCTACCACGGTGCTCCAGGAGACTGACAGCTGACAATGAATGGTCACTTAGTCAGGAGGAACTCAGCACACAACTATTATTCATCCTTTAGCACATTCAGTTTATAAGCCTTCCCCTAAATGATGCTCAAGTTTAAGAGGAAGATTGAAGCAGGCAGGTTTTTCACCTTAGCTTTGTGGATGCACCCTAGTTACATAAGATAGTTTCTTCTTCTTCTTTCTTACAGTCATAAGAACTATGAAAAAGTACAGTAAGTGTGCCAGTATTTTCCAGCTGTGCTGGTAAGGGTTTTTTTCCCTCTTCCATTAAATTCCATTTACATGCCCATCTTTAACTGTTTGCTCAAATTCCCTATCAGACCAAAGAGATTGTGTTGTTCTTTTCCATTTATTACTGTAAGGGAGACTTAACACACATTTCTGAAACAAATATAAACATCCTTCAGAAATAAGGAAAAGCATAGAATTCTGCAAAGTTTTTGTTCATTCCAGCCCATTTCAAGATCAGCTGTTGTACCACTGGCTTCATGGGGGATGAAAACTGTCAGGCTTCAGGTCTAATCTGTCTATAGCCCAGCCGGAGATTTCTCCAACCTCAACTGCTCATTAATCTATTTCTTAACCAGGATAAGATCGCAGATAATGTTCTGTATTGCACACACATATACAGAGCACTCATACTGACGGGTACGGACTGTGTGCTCTCACTGCACACAGCTCTCCATTCCATAGACAGAAGGCTAACATCTGCCTTGTTTCACTGTGGATTTCAGGATTTCAACAATATCCTTAGTACCTACAGGCAGGAAATGCTAAAGTCTGCTGATTCACGTTCTGTTCTTCTTGCAAGTCAGTAATAGCACTAAATAAAAGACAAGCATTTGTATATCTCTGTCTCAGAATTATGGTTTCTATCACGTCATCAGTGCTGTAAGTACTTCCCAAGTTTCTCTCTTAGTTCCTTGCTAGTAACTTCTTGAATAGATGTAGTAACTTTCTCTGTTGCAGAACACTGCAGCCCAAGGATCTTTAAAATGCCTGGATAGATTCCACATCAGGATACCAGAACTATATACGACTCTTCCAGCTTCCTAATTAGAGTCTGTTACTTACTTCATTGTATTTAGCTGTCTCTGGGAATTCATTTACAAGGTCAAGTGCTCAGACCTCTTCAACATAAATAAATCTTTCCTCTCCACTCTGATTAGTCTGTATTACACAGCATGAACACACAGTTTAATAAAAGAAGAAATTATGCAAATTCAGGTCTTCAGCATAAACATGTCCCCCCTTCTGAAGCGTATTTAAATAAAACAGTGTTGCTGTAGTATTTTATAGCATTAAAAACTCAGCACCACTTGCACTGCAAACAGCCTTCTCAGAAAAACCAGCTGCAGGGGCAGGCGACAACCAAACTTAGGCTAACATTTATTTTCTTTTTTTCTGCTTGCACAATACAAACTACTGTTTTCATGAGGGCTAAACCTTCTGTATTAGCTTGATTTTAATAATTTACAGTTATTCTTCTGTGGACTTGTTTTTGTCAGATTGTGTTTTTCAGTAAGGTCCCCTGAAATGAAAATATGGATATACTGGAACAGTAGCTGGGAGAGCAAGGAGCAAGCTCCACATATCAACAGCCCTTCACTGCACCAAGCCAATATATCCAGGCCATGCCATGCAGCAAAGGCAGAGCAGACCCCACTGCGTCTTCCGGGAGGTGGAGGGGGGGGCTGATGGAGAAGTGGCTAGCAGTCAGCCGCACCCAGTTACTGATATAACATATCTTTACATCCTCATCGTGCATGTGCAGAGAAATCTTAGCTTCGCTCATAACAACAGCAAAACTACCATTAATCTCAAGTAAAATCATGGCTCACTGAAGTTATTCAATGAGAACTGAGAATCTGTTCCAAAACCTCCACTTCAAGAAGGTAAGATTATTTATTTACACTATTACAGCAAAGAAATCTGAGACCCTCTTCACTTCTCACACTAAGGCACTGCTTTCCTCTCAGCAGGCTATCTTAGACAGAGGGGTTTCCAAGCACGCCTGAGCTGGGAGAAATGCATGGGAAAGCCGTGACCGTTGAAGCCATGGCCTGCTCTGGCATCAGACTCTCCTGCTCATCCCTGGAAACCAGAAATGCACGTACTGCTATTCATCCCTCTGTGGCTCCCCACCCAGTCTCCTGCTCCTGCATGAGACAGCCTGAGCTGACTGACAGCAGGAGAGGCAGCTACTGTGCAGTGTGGAAAAGATGCCTCTTCTGAAATACTTGGCTTAAAAGAAGTATTTGAGAAATGATTCAGCTGAAAAACACCACTAACGTCTTCTCTGGGAACTTAAGAGCCTGCTTCAGATAGCAAACATTAATGTATTCCCTCTTGTTATGACCACCCCTGGAGATGCACAACTTTGTAAGCCCATCATTTAATTACTGATGAGAACCAATAACAAAAACCAGTTACCTTTTTCTTGATAGAAATATAAATTAGTCTGTAGTACGTACTCATCTAATCTGCTCCATGCTCATAAAAGCTTGAGTATGCAGTGGGCTGTGCAGCTGAACAGAGACAGTATGACTCACTCCTGTAGCTGCATGAGCTACCCAGGCCTCTGTCTGTTTATGCAGATGTGTGGTGTAAGTTAGTGTGTAGGTGAAGGCAGGGAACGGTGACAGCCCCACCATCTCCAGACTTTGCTCCTACCACAACAGCTCCTCTCTATCAGAATTTAGCTCTTGGTCATCTGTCTGGAGCACAAGCCCTAATTAGAAGTGCACGGCAGTGCCCAGGAGACAAGTATTCATAGTGAGATCACTGCATCCTGTTCTTGCTCTGAAGAACATTTGATGTTGCAGAGGATGCTGAACTGCATCTGAGACGTTAGTGGGAGAGAGAAACTTTTCACACCATTGTCCCCACACTCTCACAAAGAATTTGAAAGGTTAACTGAGACCCAAAAATAACATAGAGTCTGGAGTTGCAGCCACTAGGCATTGCTTTATCTAAGTGTGCAGGTCTCACTTGTTAGATGATATTGCAGAAAGAGAAGCATGACAGAGCAAAGCAAACCAGTGGAACTAAATCACAAGTGACAAATTTCTTACAGTTTCAGAAATTCTGATCAACTAGTGTGTTATGCTCTTTTGAAATGCTTCCTTTAGCTTCTCCTCACTACCACCACCTTTAAGAAAATTTGTCTTAGTTAACTTTAAAACAATTAGGAAAACTTTTTTTTCCTTGAAGGGTGTCTGTTTGGGTGTCATTTACTCAACATTGGAAATAAAGCCATCTGGCGTGCCTGTTACTGCAATCTTCAGATTAAAGGTTAAGAGTACAAGTAAAGACTTCCTTTTACTCATATTTGCCTTTTCATTCCAGACGTTTCTCTATAGTCTCTTTTCTCATCCTCAGTGTGAAGATTCAGCTTTGGACTTCACTCACAAATGCAGGAAACTAGTACCACTCACAGACTAAATCAGCTGTGCTCTACCCAGGCAGTGCCGAAAAGGTAAAGGTTTGAACACTTTCTCACCCACCTCTGGAGAGCATCTAGCCTCACGTTATCTCAAGAGCATTTACAGTTCATCTATTACAAATCTGACAGCATTTGCTGTACAACAAGTTTTGAAAGTATGAAGCATAATCTTAGTATTACTATCTTTAAACACCATCTAAGAGCAACTAGCCTGCAAAAAAGAGAGCATCAGCCATCCTTTGAAGCTAAGCTGCTTGCTGCAAGTTCCAGATGCAGAGAGAGCTCTGCACACCATTTCAGAAATGCGTTTACAATATAACAAGTCAAAAAAACAAACTTAAGTTAGCCCCTGTGATGTGCAAAATATTTGCTAATTAATGCAGCACTCAGGATCTCGGCACTCATGGGTAGAGTATACACACAAAGGACTGGGACAGAATGGTCCCATGGCTAAAATAAAGTCAATAATCAACCCTAAGATAGAAACACATCTACATTTATGGTAAGGTTATACTGATTGGCTGTAGGATCCACCAGGCATCCAGCCAATTTTCTTTCCCAGTCTAAGGAAATGCTTGGTTTGTTTGAAAAATGTTTGGATTTTTTTTTTCCTGCTGTGAAGAATGCATTGACATCATCAAACTGGTCTGTTGAACAAAAGCATGGACCTAGGATTGTGTCAAGAAAATTACAACAAAAAGAACACACATCTGTTTCAGCCTTCTTTTACAGTGACAGGGACTATTCCCAATTCTCCTTTGTCACCTTCTCTGGAGGAGAACTGCTAGAGGGTACAAGTGACTTCCTACGAGTTTCAGTTTCCACTCTGTTTTGTTTCTTCTGTGGGTTTTTTTAGATAAACACTAGCTATGGCTCCACAGCCCATGCATAACATCACTATTGTTTCTAACAGAAATATGTGGCATGCCAGAACCGCCTGACCTGGTTTAATGTAACACCATGTACACTTACAAAAGAAAACCAACCCGCAGGATGGTCATAAACCTCTCCAATCACACATTGCTTTCCCACTTCTGTGCCGTTTTATCTCCACCCGCAGAACAGTGTGTTTGGGCCAATACATGCGGGAATGAATGCCGAGATGAACTCCAGATAGATGTAAAGCAGAGACCTTTATTGTTGCAACTTACAGGTTTATATACCTTTGCTCATCTGTCCACGAGCTTCCCATAGCAACCTGATTGGCCCAGGCCTATTGTCTACCGCTCGTAAGCACCAGCATCAACATTTGTTTGGTTGTCCTCCAAAACCCCACACGCTGCCCCTAAATGCTCTCTCCACCCTGATTTGTATCTCTGATGTTCACCTCTTTGTTCAGTATCCCGCTCTTACAACCCAAGGTCAGTTCAAGGACCCCAAGTCAAAGAAGTATCAAACAGGTCTACCTTGCTATCGCTGATTCCTACAAATACAGTGTTGTGTTATCACATCATCTGACTGAGAACTGCTCACTAAACCACTAGTCCAAGTGATTATAAACAGCATCTTAGAAATTAAGAAGGGTAATATGGCATTGTCAGAACCTGACCATACCACGTTGCAAAAAACCAGCCAATAGTTACAGTGGTGACAGAAAATTCTGGTCCACAAGGCAACAGTGCAAAGGGTGCAGCTGGTGGGTGGGGCTAGGGCACCATTTTAGCATTACACAGAAGATTTGGAAAGCAAAGTATTGCACCATAAAACGGACTTAGTAAAAGCTGATAATCTAAAGACTGATGCCACTCTGAACATTTCCCAATACGGTTATCTGATCCTTGTGAGAAGAGCCACAGAATGGAACAGGTTCAAATCAAGGATAAAGGAGAAGGAATAGGGCTGCATCAGTGATGCACTGCTCGGTCTAGTACTTGAACCAGAAGTCAAAATTAGGTTGTTCTGAACATACATCAGGAAGGGGAAAGGGGAAAGGCAAAACAGAAAAGCAAAATAAAACAAAATCAGACAGAAAGCGAAACAAGTTTACTCTACTATCAGCCTGATTATTAAGCGTTTGAATTTTATCCCACTTCTTTTTAAACCTCAGCTTATTTACAAAACACCAACCACATAACAAAATCCTTCGTTTTAACCTTCTCCAAAATATATATACACTGTATACTCACCCACTTTCTTCCCTTTTCAGCCAGATGAAGTTGCCCAAATACAACCATTGTGTCCTCTAATTGACATTTTAAGGCAAACTTGGTGTCTACTAAAAGAAAGGGGAATCAGTCAACATAGACAAGACAAAGAAAGGCAAACCTGACAGGAAGACAACTGTAGTGAGGGGTTCATAACTCTCCTCAAATTCAACAGCTCCTGCATTTATTATATTATGTTATCCCAGTGTATGTCTTACATGCAACAATAATCTTCTAATGTGTATTTTAAGTCAAACTACAAATTAATTTTAATAAAACTACTTTGCTTAAGTTACACTACATTAATCTAATTGCCCAGTCTTAGTAGAAAAGAATTGGTAAATAATTACCAATATGCCAAAACTAATCTAAATCAAGTCTTTATTTTTTAAGTATATATAAATTTTTAAAAAGCTGAAAAAAATAAATAGAGAAAGAAGTAATAGAAAGTCAGCTCTTATGCTTACCCCTGTTATTTTCCCTCTGGAATATAAATATGGATTCAACATATTGAAATGCGATCAATAAAATGCACAGGCTTCTGGGCCCTCACTCATGTTTTATTTCACCTTGACAAATCTTTCTTTACCTGAAGAGGCTAATGAAGTTAGTCTTCTCAAAAACTTAGCAGTTCATAAGGTCATAATACCCCGACAGACAGTTACTCTAGGTGAAAGCAGGCTCCTGGTGACGGAAAAAATATTTTTATACCAGTTAAGACATGAATACAAATCCCAACTCAGTGACTCTCAAAGCCAGAACACTGCATTTGTGTTTGTCCAAAATTAGTCTTCCAGTAGTTTTGCAGCTATCTTGAACAGAATGCACAATGCACATATATGTACATATAACAGTAATAACAAGAAAAAAAAAAAAGCACAGTAAATAAAAAAAACCCCACACCCTTCACTTGAATTCAAACCCTTTATATTTTAAAAACTGGAATCGCAAAGGAACTAAAAAGTCAGTCTCCTGTGTGTTAACTGTTCTAGAGTTTGATCCCACTACAGTCTGATCCCTTTTGCACGTTACGAAAGGTGCAAGGTCATCTGCTAGTAAGAAAAATAGTGCAGCATCCTGTACTCCTGCTTAGCTCTCCTCAACTGACATCTGAATTAAGCTTTAGATGAAAGGAGAGTAAAGAAAATAGTCAATCAGTGCCACTTGTACTAGCCAAAAAAAGCTGCTGCAACCCAAGGAACAGTACAAAATGAAAACATTGGCCCTTACAATGCCCACTGATAATAACTCAGGACAGTCAAAAAACAACCAACACCCCCTCCCAACACATCGCTGTCTCTTGGTTTGTATCCATTATATATATATACAAATATACATATATAACCCAAACAGCTAAAGTTATTAACTACATGACATATGACTCCAAGTCATATGCAGAAACTACTGTTTTGACAAGAATCTGTTGGCTTTGTAAACAACTCTCAAATGTACCTACCAAGACAAAAACACTCCACCGCAAAACAGATACACACATAGAGCCATCACATGTCTGGAGGGGGTGGGGAAGAGCATAAACCACATGTGCCTAAGAGATGTTAGCGACATTGGTGAAAGGTACCGGATAATTAGGGCAAGAAGCACACCTAAGTGTGAATGAAGCCAAAGCAATGCCTGTTGAGGGCCCAGTCCCATCAGGTTTTGGTTTTAGGACAAACCAAATCCCCCAAGTAATCAATTTGAAAACAAGTCTACTGAGCTTTCTGCTGCTGCAATCATCCAGACTCAGACAACATTGCTCACAGTTCCTATTCCACCCCTGCCCGCACGCAAATTTCCGCTAAATTTAACAACCTTGGGTACACACTGATTTGCGTTTGCCCAGAAGTACCTACAGGCACGTAGCGCAGGCAACCCACCCAAGAGAGGTGACTCTCATCCATCACACTCAGTATAACCACTGGGAAGGCAAAAAGTTCATTGTTAAAGGATGCTGAGAAGCAGCACCTCTGAAACTGTGTCAGCGCGACGTTTTGTATGAGCCAGAACTGGCTAAAAAGCCTGAACTATTTAAAACAGCAACTATTTTTATGATATTACGAACTCAGCTTCTGTGTACGGCAGCTGAGAGCCACACCAGCAACAACTCTGAAGGGTTTCTGAAAATCTGAGTCATAAACCACTGAAAAATGGTTTAAAAGGAAAACGCCAGCTCAGGGGCAACCACGGTCTTCCCAAGGAAACAGCATCACGGCCAGAGCCGAAAGATGGAAACACATGGATAGCTGACACCATCACGTTACTTCTAACGCTGTGGAGGAGGCCAGGCTCCCAGCATCCCAAATTCCTGAACCCTCACAGGAAAAAAAAAAAACACAAGGAGGGACTGCAAACAGCTGCGATATATTAGTCGCAACCCTTTCAACGGGGTTGTAAAAGGCAGTATGTTCCGCTACAGGATCAGAACTGCCTACCCCAAGCAGACCGAGCACTCCAGGCCCTAATGAGGCGCCAGGGGGGGCCGGGCCGGGGCCGGCATCGCCCTGCGGCCCTGCGGCCGCAGGGCGATGCCGGCCCCGACTCCGGCCCCCCGGGCGCCTGGCGGGGGTGGCGCCCTCCGTGTTTACCAACAGGGGAGGAGCCGGGTGGCGGCGGGACCGGTCGCTTTCGCTTTTCGGAGGGCAGCGGCGGCGGTATGGCCCGTGGGCTCCTTCCCCTGCTGCTCGTGAGTGTCCGCCCGCGGAGCTGGGCCGGGGGCGGCGGGGACGCGGGAGCCGGGGGTGGGAGAAGCGGGGATACGGGAGCTGGGTGGGCAAAGGCGGGACAGCAGAGCCTAGTGGGGAGCCGGGGGGTGCCGGCTTTCTGGCAACAAGCTTTTATCGTCGATTTCAGCTAATCGTAGAATGACCAGGCTGGAAAAGACCCACCGGATCATCGAGTCCAACCATTCCTATCAATCACTAAACCATGCCCCTCAGCACCTCGTCCACCCGTGCCTTAAACACCCCCAGGGATGGTGACTCAACCTCCTCCCTGGGCAGCCTGTTCCAATGACCCTTTCCGTGAAAAGTTTTTTTCCTAATGTTCAGCCTAAACCTCCCCTGGCCGAGCTTGAGGCCATTCCCTCTCGTCCTGGCCCGTCACTTGGGAGAAGAGGCCAGCACCCTCTTCTCCACAACCTCCTTTCACCTAATTCATTCAGGAGATTTTTTTTTTCTTGTTCCTTTAAAAAAAAAAAAAAAAGAAAGAAACAAAACAGCACCTTCAAGTTCAGGCAGTTCATGGTTTTGCAGTCATTCCTTAGGGTGCCAGGGCATTGTGGAGAAGCGAAGGGAAGGAGGAGGGTGGTTTCAGGGAGCTGCGGGGACACGCCAGGGCTGTTGGTGCCCGGTGTCTGTGTGCACACAGCACCCTTGGGTCCATAGGTGGGACTCTGCCCGGGCAGAGGCTGCATTGGTGCAAGCTGACTGGCACGGCATCTTGGGCTCCGTCACTACGTGATCTGACAAAGCAACATAAAAGGGAACGCCTGCGGCGGAAGAGTTTGACTTGCTGGCGGTGGCTGAGGAGCAGCTGGAGAAATGGACCAAGTCCAGTGGCGTGAAGTGCAGCATTTACTGGAAGTGGGGCAGGGCCTTTCTTTCTTGCCTTAATCATCCCCCCACCCCCCCGTGCACAGTGTGAGTCTCTGCCGCTCCAGAGCTGAGGTCATGTGTCTGATTCTGTCATCAGCGCGGTTACCTTTGCAAACACTCCTTCTGAGGGGCTGTTGTCAACAAGGAGGGTAAGGAGGTGTTTCCGTGTCTGCAGCACAACCATCTCCTCTGGTGGGTGCTTGAGGCCAACGAGCTGTAGTGGCAGCAAGCTCTTCAACAGGAGACCTAGGCAGGTGGAGGTGCAGATGGACTGTTTTTACCTGTACTCTGGCAGAGTTGCCCTGAGGCAGCCCTGCTCGGGAGCCCGGAGTTGGGATGGTGGGGATCAGGCACGTGGCGTTAGTGGCGTTAAGCCCTACCACAAGCTGAGCTGTTACCTGCCTGGAAGTTTCAGTGTGGTATACATTGCTTCCCCAGCCCAAATTCTTGCCTATTTCAGAGAGAACTCACTGAAGTTCATGTTCCAAATCTCTTCACAAAGTGGTTACATTGCTAATGAATGCAGTTTGCTTTGGGGTTTGGCAGGTTAAAACCAGATGTTAAGGTAAAAGCTATTCAAATCATGATCTGATTTACTGTATAACTTGCAGTAAACTGTCAAAAGTGATTCAGAGGGTTGTATCCACGCCCCTACGCAAAGCACCAGAGCATAGTTAAATACAAAGAAGGATTTTAATATGTTGACAGAAGTGTTTATTTTCTATTCCTGTACAGGAACAGTAAACAACTAGCTGAATTGTCAGTCTAGCTCAGTATCTTAGAACTATTAAGAGTATAAATTAATGTAAAAAATACTTTCTGTTATCACAGTGCTCATGGAGAATAAATGTAATTTCTATTCTTATTTTGCACTGATTTCCAAGTTTTGGTACCCCTTGGAAAGCATGTGGCACACTCACATAGTTTCTATTTTTAAAAAATTCTGAGGGGTTTGTTAGGATGTTGTTCCACCACATATAAATCAGTAAACCCGAGCAGTGTTTGACATGCTAATTTGATTAAACCAGAACGTCTAAAACAGTTTGTTGAACAAGACCTCAATTTTGTAAGCAACTCGAAATTGCACTTAAGTAGAAGCAGTTGCAGGGATAGTCATGAAAAATAGTAATGGCCTATATAGTGAGAAAACATCTAACTTCACCCTGTAAAATAAGCCGCAAAATACATACCACTCGAGGCACTCTAAAGGAATAGGCCATCTTAAGAGAGTATATGTTGTGTAAATACTTTGTAATCATCCGATACGACTACAAAGCAGGCAGTTTTCTGGAAATGTATAAAACATACCTTTGAAAACAGGACAACTACATTCTTTCTCATTTCCCAGACAAATGTATATGTATAAATGTCCGTGAAGTCATGGGATGACTCTAGACTCAAGTGAAAAGTATAAGGACTCCAATTATAGAAATATTTGTCTACTGACATTTCCACACTTAACTGCCTTTATCTTTGAGGCTCCTCAGAACAATGAGAAAGTGACAAGAAAACTATATTGTGTCATAGAAGGGCAAAAGGCAAGAGTTGCGAGCTTTCTGTGCTGTCCAGCTCTTATTCATCCTTAGCCACAACATCATCAAAGTGAGGTGGGAGCTGTAGTATTGCTCCAACTCTCCCAGATTGTATAGTATCTAATAGGTGTTCACTTGTACAGTACTTCTAAAAATGAAAATTAAAAACAAACAAACAAACAAAATAACCAACCATGCAACCCCTACCTCCCAGTATATTGCCGTAATTTGCATGTAAGTAAGCTGAGATGTGAAATAGTAATGGATTGGATCTGGACAGCAAATATTTTGAGAGTCTGGACAGTAACTGAGGCTTCTTACTCTCACAGGCACTGAAAACATCTCACTTAGAATTTAAGAAATTCAAGATGCTTCTAGTGGGGAAATATCAGTTCTCGTTGATAGGCTTCAGAAAATGGAACTGGATTCTCTCTGTCCTCCTTGTAATATTTTAGAAGACAAAATACTATTTTTAATGGTTATTTTGGTGCAATCAGCTCCTGCCTTGGTGGGGAAAAAAGAGGGGGGGAATGATGCTGGAGGTATTAGAAGCAGAAATACTTGTGGTAAAAAATCTGGAGTAGAGAATTCTCTTCACAAGCAGTGTGAAAGTACTCTTTGAAAAAGCCATTCTGTCAGGGTTAACACAAGGGAGATTAATTGCATAGAAAACGGTATTAATATGGAGCTAACTCTAGCAACCATTTGTCAAAAGCACCAGAAACAAATAAAAACTCAGAAAATTAGTTTTTCTCAGCTCCCACTAGGCAAAAAAAGCAAGAAAAATCCCCCTCTCCCCTTGTTTTTAATACCTAGAAAGCCCCTATTGAGCTCATGTACATTGCCCCATGTAACAGATGCAGGGTGGAAAAAAAGGCCATCAAGTTCCGAAGGCCTTCTCATCCCTAGATATTGATGGATTAGAAATTAAAGACGTGGTTTGCTGAAACGAAAATGTACTGGAAAGGTAACAGGAGAAAGCAGAGGCAATTTCTTTCTCAGGGTTTAAAGTTGTAAAACTTTAATAGATCTTGTATACAAATAACACATTCACACACTTCCATCCCTACAAGGTAGGTCTGCTGAAACTTTTCAGTTGAAGGAAGTTAACGCATTAGGAAGAATGCTCTGATACTGGAAGCCTGAGAATCCCCCACATCAGAGGTTTTCTAAGTCTCCTTAGCAGATGCCTATTGGTGAAAGCATTTTGGAGGGCTCTGTAAGAGCACAGGAGAGTGAGGTTGAAAGGGCTCTTAAATGCATGAGCAATGCAAAAGGAGAGAAATGAAAAAACTGGGGCTTTTGATAATTTTTATGGCTTCTGCTAACGTTAGCTATCCCCAACTGATGTATTCCCTGAGCTTAATCTATGCCTTTGATTTAGATGCGACAGCTGTGTTTTAGGTTAAGATGAGAAAGGTAGAAGAGAGCCTCTGTGAGTCATTTTAGGCTGAAAATGTACAGCCGCTGTTTGAATGTACACATCAGAAAAAAGTACCTATCACCCCTGCCTCTGTGAAAGTCCCTAAAGTGCTTCCTTTCCACTATTAGCACCCACTGCTCAGTGACAACAAGGAAAGCAATTAAGGTGTGCGCAGAAAGCTAAGTGGCTATTAACTTTATTTTCTATAACACATACCAAAATTTCTCTATAGCAAAAGGACTGCTGTTAAGAGAGTGCAAATCCAGGAGGAGAAAAAAAAATTTAAAACCTAGGGTGTTGCTTTGAAGCCTATCTCCACAGTTTTCTCATTATTCCTTGTACAGGAAGGCAGTGTAAGACATCCCATCGAGCAGAACCAATGTAGGTGTTTGGTGCTGCAGATTCTGAGAAGTGATCCCCACTTCTTGTAAGTGTACCAGGAAGTTAAACTCCTTGAGAGACAGCAGAGCCCTTCTATCAGAAAGTTTTGTTTTTTCCACCTTCACTGGGTCAGCATTGTATAAAAGCATAAGCAGGCAGCAGAGAGCTTTGTTTGCAAGAGGGAAGACTATGTCTATGCATGCACTGTGATTGCAGGCATTCAGTAAAAAGAAAAAGAAACTTAGCTAAATTTTACTGATATTCATCATTGATAAAGTTATTTCCTTCTTTCATTGTGTCCCATTTTCTGCATGACTCCCTGGACATTTTCTCTTTTTGTGTGTCCTCAGCACTTCACTAGTGCTGCTTGATTTCTTTGCTGTTCCCAGGTGCTGTTTGTGGGTGCATTAGGGCTGCAGTAACCTTCACTCTGCCTCCTTTCTTTACTATTTCCCTGGTTCTTCTATTTTTTTGCCTCTCCCAAAAAAATAGTTGGGCTTCTCTGGTCCAGAAAGGAGATATTTGGATGCTAAAAGCAGGATGTAGGGTGTCATTGTGGGCATAGAGCTTGACCAGGTGTGGCTCTGGGGACAGATGAGGAGGAGGGAGCCAAGTCTTCGCAGCAGGGCAAGTGCTGCTGAGCTGGGGCAGGTTAGTCAAAGTGTCAGCTGCAGCATTGCAAGTGCAGCAGAGAGCCGGTCACCCTGCTGAGTCACCATTTCTCAGTCAGCACAGGGAGGTGAAGAAGTCATTTCACCACCAACTTCCTCATGGCATGAACAGCATTTGCCCTGCTCCACTAAGCGCCCCAGCCACGCTGCCTCCCTCCAGGGCTAGAATCCTTCTGTCGCTGTCAGGTTTCCATATTGCTGCCTAGGGCCTCCCGCTCCAGTGACTGCCTCGCTTCTGGATCCTTCTGCTTGCCAAGAACTCATGGCAGACAAGCAGGTGGGCTGGTCAGGGTGTCATGATCTAGCTCTGAAAACTGGTATGATGCACATTCCCCCAGTGTTGTCCTAGGACTCTTCTCTCCCTTGTGCCAGTCTAACATATTGCAGAGAAGCAACAGAGGAATGATGGAAGTGCAGGGTCTCACCCTGCTTCATGGAAAGCCAAACCAGACTGTAAATACGTCCCTGACTACTTTTTAATAATTATTTTTTAATTGGACCTTCTATCTCAGTTTTAGTAAGATTGTTCTCCCAGGCAAAAGGAAATCAAATCAGGCTAATTTGGCACAATTATTTGACAGTTAACCTTTTAACATCATTACACTGGGATTTGGAGAAGAGCACCCTCAAAGCTTTGGCAGCAAAGGAACAGAGTCAGAATGCTGAATGGGAACATACATACCTACAGTTTCTCAAGTGCTAAACTGCTTTTTTACCTGCTGAAGCTTCTCCACCGTGTGCAAAGAAGGGCCTTCATAACTTTAGTCCAATAGCTTGCATTACATACGTTTTAAAACAGATAACTGCCAAGGAAATAAAATGCTTTTCACCTTCCCATCTCTGAATAGAGTAGAGGATCAAAACAAGAGCCTACTTCTTTTTCAGCAAACCGTGGTCATATTGGTTACTTCAATTAATTAGCCACAGATAACACTTCCTTCACTTAAGAGACCAGCTTGAAATCAAAATCTATTTTTCAGTAAGTTAGTATTTACAATAATTTAAAGAGGTTTCTGCATCTAACTAAAATTATGGTTGTCATACAAGCAGTTTCACACAAAATCACATAGACTGAATTCATCAGCTGCTAAATATCACACTCTGGCATTAAAAAAAAAGCCAACTAAAACCAAGTGTAATTAAAAGTTACCAGTCCTTAAATTGTTAGAGTTCCTTGAATTTGTATATACTGTGTCTCTTGCTTTTTAGCATTCACAGATACAGTTAAGTGTGTATTAAGCCGCAATTCAAAAGTGGTCAAAGGTAACCAACCATTCAGAATTAACCTTTTTCAAATATTCAAGCAAAAATAAAAATAAATTATTCAAGGCAAGGTGTTTTGTATGCTGATTTAAAATGTGAGTGAATCTGTGACTGGCAGGATTTTTATAGTCCATGCAGTGTACCAGTGGTGTGTGGATTTGGCAGGATTTTTGTATTGCACATCATTCCCCACTAATCTCCTCACTGTGCCATCTCTCTCCTTCACAAGTTGGCCTATTCTTTCATTTTGCCAAGAACAACAGGCATCATTTCCCCTCCCTTCCTCAGTGTCCCTCACAGTGTATATATCTGAGTCTTTCATAAAATACAAAGATTTTTTTAATTAAAGAGGAGCAAGAGCACTGAATGTAGAGATCAGCTTAGATGTTAAGACTATGAACTCTTAAAGATGAGGACTCTTCTGTTACACCTCTACACAGTTGGTAATACTCAAGTAAAATAAATCACAAAAATGTTCAAATCACTCCAACATATCAGCAGAAGCTGGGTTAAGTAAAGGCAGGCTGTCCTCAAGCCATATTGCAGAATAACATTTCTAGGACAGAAAAGGAGAGTGATACTTCTTTTAGGAATATATAGGCATCAACTAATAAGGAGAAGAATAATTGAACTGGAAGACAAAATGAGAACGAGATCATTTTAGAAATCAGGTATTTTTTGTGAAGATTAAAACTTTCCAATTTTTTATTCTTTGAAGATGCATTAACATTGTTAATTAGCAAGCAACATTAGGGTGGCAAGAAATTAAAGATATGATTTGAATTAAGGAAGTTCTCAATGGAAGATTATTACTACTGACTAGGAAAGGGCAGATATAGGCAGATATTTTCTCTTCAAGAAAATAATGGGAGTTCCTTTGCTTTGCACTATAATTAAGCATATGAGGTCATCTGGAGCGAGTCCAGAGAAGAGCAACGAAGCTGGTGAAGGGGCTGGAGAACAGGCCTTATGAGGAGTGGCTGAGAGAGCTGGGGGTGTTTAGCCTGGAGAAGAGGAGGCTGAGGGGAGACCTCATTGCTCTCTATAACTACCTGAAAGGAGGTTGTAGAGAGGGGGGAGCTGGCCTCTTCTCCCAAGTGACAGGGGACAGGACGAGAGGGAATGGCCTCAAGCTCCGCCGGGGGAGGTTTAGGCTGGACATCAGGAAAAAAATTTTCACCAAAAGGGTCATTGGGCACTGGCAGAGGCTGCCCAGGGAGGTGATTGATTTACCTTCCCTGGAGGTGTTTAAGGCACAGGTGGACAAGGTGCTGAGGGGCATGGTTTAGTGACTGATAGGAACGGTTGGACTCGATGATCCGGTGGTGTCTTCCAACCTGGTTATTCTATGATTCTATGATCTCTTACTCAGCTGTATGGGCCTGTTCTCAAGCACTAGCTTTCAAATGATCAGTACTTGTGGTGGTAAAGTGGATAGCATTAAATCTAGTATGTGTAGTCATTGTCCCTTAACCCTTCTGAAGTAATTAAAAACTTTAATAAAGGGGTAAATATCTATATGTTTAGTAATAGAGTAACAGTATTGATGCAGTTCTGTGCTAGTAGTAAAACAAGCCTACAGTCCTTTACAGTTTTTTTTTATAACTTGTTTTTTTTTCCTCCTAGATGGTTGTCTTAATTATTGAAATACAGTGCAAAAATGATACTGAAGCTCTAATACGCATAGCGTATAACAAATTAATTACAAGGAGGATCATCGCCAAGAGGGAGATTAAGTGTAACCTGGATGAATACAATATAGGTCTCAAGTGTTGCAAGAAATGTGAACGTGGTGAGTATCATTATAAGATTGTGTTGAAAAGTCATGAAGACATGGAAACCACAACATGCACAGTTGTCTTCTGTGGTTTCCTGGATGCAGTGCTTCATTCTAGCTGTATTTTATTACAGAACATCAGACACTTCAAAAGTATTTCTTGATCTCAGTGCACGAGTAACTTTTCACTATAGATAGTAGTTTTTACATGTTTGTCCCAAAATAGCTAAGAACTACACATGCATCTTGAAAAGAAGTTAAAAAAGTGCAGGCACAGGCTTTTGCGTGCAGGACTCTGTACATTAATGGGCTTTCCAATTTTGCATGTACAGTTTTGTTTGGTGTGTTCTCCTTCAATCCTAAATTGGAGCAAGAGGGGGCTAATCGGTTCTTGTGTATACTGTGGTCCTGAAGTGCATATATGCATATGTAAAAAATACAGATTCTGTCTGTATTTGCAAATCAAAAAAATATTAGAGTTAAAAAGAAAGCCTGACATAGGTCTTAGAGCTGATGGGTTCTGTCCAAAGTTATTGTAAATCTTAATTCTTGTTTTTCTGTCTCTACAGGTTTTGTTAAAAATACCCACTGCCCAACAGATACTAGAGAACACTGTGTTCCATGTGTAAATGGAAAGGAGTACACAGATCATGTCAATGTTCTTGACAAGTGTTTGAGATGCAGTTCATGTGACAGCATATTCAGTAAGTCTATAGAAATAGCAACTCTAGCAATGACCCTTTTTTGATACAGGATTTGACTGAAAAGTCTATACAGTCTCTGAATAGTGGGTAGCATGCAGATTAAAATGTTTTAGTGGTAATACATGAAGGAATTCATGACAATGTTGTGAGTTTATCCCCTTTCATCAAGCACAAAGTAGGAAGAAGAACAAGCTGTGTTGGTTCATTATTTCTCCTTGTATCTGACTTTGCTCAGCCAAAGTAGTCCCTGTGAAGCAGGCTCTATACAAACTGGTTAGAATGAAGGAAAGCTCGCTCTTCTTTGCCCTTTGTGTAAAAGAAGAGAGGTGTTGTAAGAAGTAGGGATGGGAGAATTCTCAATGGTTTCTTTTGTAGTCTTTCATGTAAATACTAATGTCACTTGAAATTGCCGGAGCTGGTAGAGCAGTGTCTTACACATTCGAGATGCTGTGTGAGAAACAGGATCAAATTATGAGACTATGAGGCATGCCCTACTTGGTCAGATCAGTCATCCACCTATTCCAATATTCTACATTCAGCAGTTGAAGCAAAGGATGCTATTTAGAGAAAATGCAAACAGACCTTTCTGTCGTCTGTTTCCTGCAAAGTTTACCTGCATCCACAGTTTTGGGAAGGACATTAGAAGTTCCATCGCTGCCTAATCATTTTAGGATCCATTTACAAATCATTTTTGCATGAACCTGCTGGAGGGTGCCAAGATTTCAGAATTTCGGTTGCATAAATACCTATTGTAGATTTATTTTTTTTTAAATGCATTGAATCCAATTTAATCTCCCAGCAGTTCCACCAGGCATCGTGTAATTCTAGAATACCTAGATTTAGGGACTGATAATTCTGCACCTTCATACCCCAAATCTAGTTTGGCAAGCAGAGAGACAGCTTTTAACTCCAGTATGATTGTACTCAGATCACCTGCTGGAATATCAATGTTCAGTACTTCCCCCTTCTTGTAACACCAGCATATGCACAGAATTTTTTCCTCTTACTAACTACTATGATAAGCATTTTTGGGTGGGTAATCAAATACAGAAAAGCAGTTCAGTATTTTGTACAGTGCCACAAAAAAAACCCCTATTAGTTAAACTGAAGAAGAAAAAAAAAAAGGGTAATGGGATGACTAATTACATTATCTTATGAACAATAACACAGTTGAAGAGAAATCAGTAGGAAACATTAGGCAGGAAGAAAATTACTGCTGAAGATCCACGAGAACTGTCCGTGGGATCATTCATATTTGGTATTTCCATTAATGGCTTCAGCACTGGTTTTACAGTAGAGCTCTGTGGAATTTTGAAAGAAAGCATGTTTCCCTGTCACAGCAGGCCACTGAAAGTGATAACTTAAAAATTTGCTTCTATTCCTATATGTTTCTGTAGTAGGTAGATACTTACAGTAATTTTTAATGCAGAAATAAATTTTGATAAGTGGAGATAGCTTCATTGCATACACTGAGAACAGGGGAAGATTAATTGTTTTGATATCTAAGTAGGGAATATGTTAGCTAAAAGAGTGTAATTCCTCACCATTGGAGGTCCTCAAGAAGACAAATTTCTCTGTCAGGGAGAGTAAAGAACTTGCGTCTGAAATCAAGCAGGGGGGTGAGTTACATGATCTTCGGACTTCTGGTACTGAATGAGTCCTCTTCTAGCAAATGCTTTATTGCATGATCGTTTTTTGAGCTCTTGGCCAGCAGAGGTCTCTTTCCCATCTCCGTATTTCCAGTACTCTGGCAACAGGGCTTCTTACTAAAGCTATGTTGTTCTTAAAGTTAAACCTCATCGGTGGCAAAGTTGAAATCTTTCAAGCCCTACTTTTTCAAACTAACGAACTTTATGAAATTTATTTCAGGATTGGAGGTTGCAAAGAACTGTACCCCAGTACAAAACACGGAATGCACTTGTGCAAAGAACTATTTTTGCAATCCTCCTGCACCATGTCGGCACTGTGATCCATGTACCATGTAAGTTTGTGACTTCATTGTTAAATATGACATTGCAAATATTATGTGTTATGACACTTTTTTCCAGTCAGTTTCAAGACAGGGACTAAGGTAATGTATAACCTGAAGGAAAACGTTTTCCTTTCCACTTACCTTGTTGAGCTGACTTAGCTCAATCAACTTAACGTGCATCCATGCAGTCTTTCCAAAGGCTCACAGAAAAACTGGTATATGTCCACCAAGACTATATATGCTTTTCAAAAAATATAATTAAGTATTGGAGCTTTCCTGTTGTCTTTGTTTGTTTTACCATTACATCTAGAAAATAATTTCCACACCTTTTTCCACTCCCATATCTTTCTGTACCATTTTCATACCTATTAAAATCCAAACTCCAACATCTTGATATATGAGATATTTAGCTTGTAAGAAATGTTAGAAGATTTTGATTTGCTCTGTTGCCAGAATTTATAAAGAGAGAAACAGATTCCATAATATTTGTTGTTTATGTTTTCTGCAGATGTGAAAGTGGCTTAATTGAAAAAGCATGTACATCAACTTCAGACACTGTATGCAGAAAAGGTAATATTTTAAAACCTAGTACAGTCTAGCATCTGCTATATTTTGAGATGCTATTGCAATTGTATTGTTCTACACAATGGCCCATAGTGGTTCCTGACAGCGAAGGGCATCTTATCTACTGGGCCTTGTACTGACGTGCAGAGCACGATTGCTTTTTTCCCTTGATGACTGGATAGATGTAGGAACTATTGCGTCTTTTTACAGGCGACTCCTGGTAGGTAAGGCTTTAAGAAAGAGATAGCATCTACCATTAGGAGACAACTGAAGGTTTTAATAATCTGATACAATCTTGTTTAAAATTCAGAATGTGTTGCTGTATTGTGTTTCTTGACTTAACTTTCATGTAACTTATCCAATGTTCCAACAGAAACAGGATTTGCATCGTGGGCCGTTGCTTTGATATTATTCACTATTGTATTAGTAGCACTGGCAGCAGCAGCTGGAGGATTGTGCTGGTGTAAGTGATTCCCAATTCCTTATTCCAGTCATACTCTGAATAAGATATTCAGCTGTTTACTCAGATGTATTATATTCTTGGAGTCCAGAGGAGAGATATACTCTGTCCTGATCTTAAAAATACTTTTTTTGTTTTAGACAAGAGAAAACAGAAGGGTTCTACTAGCAAGGCAAATGAAGTAGTCACCTCCAAACGAGAAGGTTCTGATGTAAGTATTGTTGCTTAGATCACACAATCTCAGCTTCATGCAAAGAACTCTGTTCCATTTAAATTACACTGGGACTCCCCAAGCATATACATGCCTCTCTTCTCTGACATTAACGAAGTAAATTTGACTATGAGGACTTTTTGGGGGGTAGTAAAAGAAACTCTGGTTTATTTCTTCAGGATTTGTTGCCATGCTTCCTAAGTTACATGACTAATATCAAAACTTTATAAATCATCAGGCCCCACGCATACTTCTAGGCAATAGCAATTGTGAGGTGATTCCCCAAGACAAAAGAGATCTGTCTGTCCCACCTGATTCTCTTGCTCACAGAACAGGGAAATCACAGAAAAAAAACTAAAAGAAAAATACATAAGTCAAGTGTAATGAAATATACAAGGTTATCTTCATAAACAAGATTATTGTTTGACTAAATGTGTTCCTACATATTTCTCTCTTGCTTCTCATTTTAGGAGACTATACATCTCATATACACAGGTAAGAGACAAGTAATTTCTCAAAATTCAGTAGAAGAGAAAAATACAAACAAGTAAATCCTACAGTAAAACCAGGATATTTTTGTGTAGACTTAGGCAATGCTTAGAGCTGCTATTCTGGCACAATAGTGAACACTTATTAAGGAAATGTTAATTCATACTGTGCTTATTGAGGCATTTAGTGACATCATGAAAGTTTTGCCTCAGGAGAAATTTCTGTTGTATAGGAAACAATTACTCATCGACAACAGGTGAATTTCTGTCTGCACATGGTACAGACACTAGGAGGCAGCAAGCTAGGGAGGATTTGTAGAATTATGGATAATTACGATAGTAGTCACACACATGGCAGTGAGACTGCAGAAACACAACTTACCTTATGTTCAAGGGCAAATTCGCAGTAGCAACGCACAATTGTTAGAAAACCTAAGTTTCAAGGCTGTATCAAAACAAAAGACCTGTCCTGTTCCAGGACCTTTCTCAACACTATTTTGAGCAAGACAGGTACATGAGGCATGACTAGACTTTAATTATAGAGAAGGACAGAACAGGTTACAGGGAGAACTGAGATTCTGTTTCAAGTGATAGAAAGCAATTAAGGACGCAGCCCTAAATATTTGAGTTACTAGTATTTGATAGGAACATATAAAAGCAGACCCACTATATACTGTAAAAAATCACATATAAAACGTACCGAGTCACAAATACTTGAAATGTAATTTGTTTTGGATAGCACAGGTGACCCAAAACAGTAAGATAGAAGTGTCAAGAGCATTAATTGTCTTTTATGCTTCTAGATGTTGACCTGAGCAGCCATGTTGCTGGTATTGTGGATGTGATGACACTCCAAGAAGTCAAGACATTTGTCCGTCATCACAAAGTAACAGAACCTGTCATAGATCAAACTGTTCGGGATTATCCTAATGATACATCTGAACAGAAGATTAAGCTGTTTCAAGTCTGGTATCAAAGACATGGGATAAAAGGAGCCTATGAAACCCTAATAAGCAGCCTGAGAGAGCTTAAAATGTGTGCTACAGCTGATAAAATCGACAAAAAACTGAAGGCAGCTATTTCTAGCTGTCAGGAAGGAGGACAGTCTTATAGTGATGACACTGAGCAAAGCAAAACCTACACTCAGGAAAACAGAAACTCCTGCAATGACAATGCTGACCTAAGTAAAACCTGTTCTCATAGTTTGGAAGAGACATAGTACAGAGGTATTTGAAAATTATTTCTGATTGAATTAATAATTTTCTAATAATAGAAATAAAAAAGCTTTTGAATGCCATTTTCATCAGCATTTTAATCAGGGAATTCTTATGAACAAAGAACACTTATAGTTTTTATAACAGTATCTTTCCTTTAAAAAACTTAATTTTTTTTTTTAGTTGTGGAGAGGATAGGTCTTATGGTTTATTTACTGAGTGGCACAATGTAAGAGTCTAGCTATAGGATTTGTTATAAGAAGAAAGAAGAAATAGTATTTGAAGAAAAGGTTTACTGTATTACTTAATAAACATAATGTTTTGCTTACATTAAAACAATGGGATGTTGCATTTTTCAAAGTGAAAACTGTGGTGGTAAGAATCTATGAAGTGTACTAGGAATACTTGAACAAAAAAACTATGTAATATATAACTGAATAAATTTGAATGTAAATATTGCTATGTAATTAAATTCCACTCTGTTGTAAATTGGATTTCTCACTTGTTTAAAAGCACCTGTGTGTACATGTATATAGTTTTTGTAATATACGTGTGTGTGTGTATTTATACATGTGTCTCTATGTGCAAGTTTTCTATGCAAAAGCTCCCAGTGCTAAGTAAAAATTATTTTGCAGCAGAGTAGAACCACAAGCTATGAAACCTTCATAAGGAACATATGTGCAACACTGTTTTTTCTAATGCAGGAACTGATAGAATGAAAAAAATTATTGTCATTAAAAAAAAGATTAAAAAATCATGTAGTGTATGACTTGTCTCTTTCCTTCTTACAGTGCAACCTATAGATATCATCTTTAGATTTTCTTTCACTCAGGTGACTAAACCACAAAAAGGGAGATGATTCTTCCAAAAAAGAAAAACACCTTACCTTTCTTCCATCACAGAATGCAAAAAGTATGGTTCCTAAATTCATAGAACCGTTAGTGCTGGGCTGCTTTGCAGTGAGATCTTTACCACCCACACAGCAGTCTCACAAATCCTTTCAACAGAAGAGGAGACATTTGTTTGTTTTTTCCAGGTCATATAGTAAGCAGGAAAACCTTCTTCTTTGGGTCTGCCACCAGAGACCTTCCAGCCAGTGTCGAGACTCAGGCAAAACGTACCTGGGCTTGCCCAGCTGCTAGCCAGGGTGAACCTGTGTGTGAAGTAGGTTCCAATTGCTGCCACCTGGCCTTAAGGTGTGGAAAGGAAAGGGCAGGGCAGATCTGTCAAAAGGGTTCCAGGTGTTGGCAAACGAACCCCAGGCAATGCTGTGCTCAGAGCCACATGGGGCAGCTCCAAAACATCATGCTGCTAGAAGTGAGGTGCCTGGAAAAGCAGTGTGTGACCCTTGAAAACAGCTAGATATCTGTGTATAGCATTAAGCGGGAACCTGAAAGGAAAGGCAGAGCTTAGATTATCCTCAAAAACTTTAAGCCTTTCATAGACTGGATCCATGGAAGGTCTGAAGGCTACAGAGTATGTTTTGTTGCCGAGCCCTGTCCTGATTTAGATCGTATAGCTCTTCTTCAGGTCTCAAGCACCACATAGGTGCTAGATTATCCATCTTGGTTTGGACACACTTGCCTCTAACCTTTCTACATTTCATTATCTAAGTGTCTCAACAACCGGCTTGCCACTCCTGTACTGCTAAAATCCCCACACTGTGCTTCTTTTCAAAGGAAAACCTGCAGGCTGCTGTAGCTACACACCAGACTTGTGCACCTATTTGCCTGATGAAGGCATAGCACCAGCTATGTACAGATCTGACATGCTGTGGCAGCATAAAGCTTCTTGGCATGGTTTGGCCAGGCTCTGTGTACCAGAAAAACATCACAGCTGCAGTGTAGGCTGTGCTGTCTTACCTAGGCTGCAGTTACATAGAAGCAGAGCCAAGACAGGAAAGAAGGAAAAGCTCCATGCTCTCACAAGCCCTGGTAGACAGGCTGTTCCCTGTACCGTGTCCCGCCCAGGAAGATTTAAAATGTAGCTTAAAGGTATGTTGGCAGGTGCTTGGGTTTTCTTGGCCTCTGGCTTTATCTCAGAGTGAGGCATCAGACCACCAGAAACTAAGGTCGTTTTCCTCTCATGGCTTCAGTGGGTCAGTTAGTACAACTGATCTGAACCAGGCAGATCTTGAAATGGAGGCACCAAAACTTAACAAATTTGTGGCAGTGAAATAGAATGTTAATTTTTTTCCTTCATCACAGTGGAATTCCCCAACCTTGGTACAATGAGGATGGTAAAAAAAAAAAAGTCCCTGAGCAATGAGTCATAACCTCTTTAGGAGATGTCTGCAAGGCTGAACCCAGACTGCAATTAACTTTATTTTTCTTAACTAGAACACTGGGCATAAAGTAAGATTGAATGTATTGTGTGGCTAGTTTTCCAAAAGAATGCATATGTGTTATTGTGACATTGCAGTCAGCAGTGCAGCAAAAAGCTATCTGATCAAGCTTAAAGTACCTGGACCAGGAATGGAAAGTAATTTAGTTCTGCTGACCCATGGTAATACACCCAGCTTTCCATTGTCTCCTGCTTCTAGCCTCATTTTCAAACTAGGGCTGCACAAGAAAATTGTACCAATCAGGTTGTATTAGCACAGTTCCACCTTTTGCTCTCACATTTTCTTCTCAAAAGTGAAGCCCGTGCTGAGAATCATGCTGATAAGCAAGATGACTGCCGCTACCTTAGCTGCTTGCTAAAATATAGTTCTAGTAGTGTTGTCCTAAATCTGTGTTCTTCATCTGGTGTGCAAAGAGCCAATTATCACACAGCTGGAATATTTTTCTACTTCATGTCTGCATCGAAATGAGTGCTAGGTGGTCACTCCACAAAGCTAGCACAGCCAGGCAAAGCGCTGCTTTTTATACATTTTATATCAAGGAAGACAAACACTTGTTAACACAGTATTGGCTAAAAGTTTTGCAAGTTGGTCTAGCACACTGTGCATGCTCCTATAGGTTTGGGGTGCACCTCTAAACTCATTATCATATTTGGGGGTGTCAATTTTAATAATACAATTATATTTTAATGAGGAAAGGTTATTTTGGGGCAATTTGTTTCATCAATCGGTAAGTCAGCAAATGTTTCTCTTATCAAGTTTTTTGCAGGGCTAATGATTTAAGTCCTCAGCTCTGTGTCTCCTTGTCAGCCCCTACTGCACACATCCTGACTCCTTCAACAGCCTCTTTATGCTCTGCACCTCGCACACTTGAAATGACCAGCCACTTTCACCCGAAGGACAAGGCTGTGCCATGAGCAGTGTAAGATAACTCTTTTATCACCTTTGGGTAAGGGAAAAAGTAGAAAAAATGAAGGCAGCAGAAATGACTTTGAAAACCAAAACTATTCTATTTTATGGAAACGCAGCATCAGAAAAGCAAGTGGAAACTGAAACAGAAACTTGCCCAGGGAATGACTAGGCACATTTGGAAAAGTAGATTTTTTTCAGAAGAGAAGCTTCCCCTACAAGATGCTCAAACTTTGCAAAACGGTTGTATTTGTTATTTAAATAGTAAAACCAGAACAACTGTTATTTATAAATAACAACAACAGAAGAACATGAAAATAGAAATACAAGGCTATAAAGATGATCTCACCTCAGTCTCCTGCAAATCGAAAGTGACCACACAAGCCAGGGCTCTGTTCAGAAATTCCACAGGCTATTTTGCTTGCATGCTCCTTCCCCTTTTGTTCATGCACACTTCAAACTGTAGAGTAGTTTCTACTGCCCAGCAGGCAAGTCAGATACCTGCAAGGAGACAGAAACGAAATCACTGTTACAGTTTGGCACTAGAAGAAAGCACGAGAGCTTCAAGACCACTCCAGTATACAGCACTGCTGCAATATGAGGTACATTATTTTTAAAGATTTTCTGCAGGCTGCCAGTTCTTGAAAAGGCATGGCTGAGAAATGAAGTGCTGAGTACAGAGCCTGCAATGCTTCTGCACAGATAGCATGACAAGCACATTAAAGTGTGAGAGAGCTGTAGGCTTATTTCCTGAACGGGGAAGAAGGAAGGGAAATAATACAAGAAAATTTGTGAGAACAAAACTGGTTTGGGAAACTTGGGGTTAAACAGTTTTATTGTTTTGAAGGAAGATGCAACATCAAAATTCACATTCCTCTTTTACTGTTTGTCAATACTTTGATTTTGGACTTGAAGGCGAAGTTCACATTCCTGCTATATCACTGCTAGCAAGATGAAGAATGGCTACCATGTGTATCTAGCCTCTAGGATGGAGCAGTGGTTGAGAATTACAAGGGATGTGGGAATAATCACAAAAACTTAACATGGAGTCAGTGTTTTCTGGATAGCTTTTTGGTGGTTTTAGTCAAGTTCCTTTCCAAACTGAAAGCAAGACGTTTACAGCAGACAGATTGCTAGAGGGCCCTTTCCCATAGCTTTAAACAGAGGTCTCTTGCTCTTGCAATAAATCAGCAACTGTAAAAAAGTGCTATTTTCATAGCAGGCAACATAGAAGGGAATTGGCAAAGAATGTCTGTGATCATAGGGATGCTGAAAAGGGGATCCTGAACAAACGCAGGGGAGGAGTTAGTGGTGGAAAACAATAGCAGGAGAGAGCCAAAGGTGCAGTCCTTGGAGTCTAGCACTCAGCCTTCTGTGCCAGGGGGCATAGAGCACATAGAGGTCACTGACCCTGCCTCCCGTGTATCTTCCCACAGTGGTGTCCATATGATTGACTCTCCACCTGTATGTGTGTCATTGGGATATCAATGAGAAAGGATGAGGAAAAAGTATCCAGTGTCAGTTCCTGCATATTTATCCTACAGTCACTAACAGGATCAATACGTTTTCTAGGTTAACACCTGAAGATTTACATTGTATTTTTGTCTTTTTCTGATCCTTCCTTTATACTATATGAAGACCCCTCTCCAGATTCCTAAGAGCACTGAAAAATCACCAAGAGAGGTCTTGCTGTGACAGCCCTTTAAGTACCTTTGGATGAATCCCATCAGGCCCCATCACAGAATCATAGAATAATCAGGTTGGAAGAGACCCACTGGATCATCGAGTCCAACCATTCCTATCAAACACTAAACCACGCCCCTCAGCACCTCGTCCACCCGTGCCTTAAACACCTCCAGGGAAGGTGAATCAACCACCTCCCTGGGCAGCCTCTGCCAGTGCCCAATGACCCTTTCTGTGAAAAATTTTTTCCTAATGTCCAGCCTAAATCTCCCCTGGTGGAGCTTGTGGCCATTCCCTCTCGTCCTGTCTCCTCTCACTTGGGAGAAGAGCCCAGCTCCCTCCTCTCCACAACCTCCTTTCAGGTAGTTATAGAGAGCAAGGAGGTCTCCTCTCAGCCTCCTCTTCTCCAGGCTAAACAGCCCCATCAACTAATAGGGATCCAGATGGAGTTGCAAATACCGCACAAATTCAGGGTTGATTGGGAGTTTATCATTTGCACAGTCTTGGTCCTCTAGCCCATCATCAGTATTGAAGACAGAGGTGAAATAAGCATTAAATATCTCTGCCTTGTCTATATGCCTGTTTATGAGGTATCCATGCTCATCAAGTAATGGGCCAATGTTAATTCTGGCCTGCCTTTTGTTATTAACACATTTTAAAAAGCCCTTTTTATCATCCTTCACCATGCTGGCCAGATTCAAGTCTCACAGATTTTTGGCTGCATGAATTTCTGGCCTACAGTGGCAAACAGCATTCCTGTAGTCCTCCCATGTCACCTGCCCTTGTTTCCACTGGTCACACACCATTCTTCTATGCCCCAGTTCAAGTAGAAGAGTCCCCCTCCCTTCAGCCAGGCTGTCCTCCTGCCTCCCCTGCTTGACTTTCAGCATTTTGGAATTGCCTGGTTCTGTGCTCTTCGGAGTTGGATCTCTCAAGCAAATCCCTTCAGATTTAAATTCCTTTGAACATCGCCTGGGAGGCCGATGCTTGTCAGGGAGCAGGGAAGCAGCAGCCACAGCCCAACACTCCCAGCCCACTCGGCAGGGGCCAGCCTGTGCCTGCTGAGGGGCTCAGCAAGAGCTGGCAGCCCCCTCCTCACCACCTTCCCCTGCTCCTTCCCGGGCAGCTGGCTGGCTCACTGAGGGGTGGAGTACTCTCAAGGGTAAAGGATGTTTTATAAACACACTTGCATAGAAAGCAAGAGCTGAGCCTGCCATCATGCTGAGCCGGTTCCAGTTTCACATCTACACCACAATTCATGTTCCACAAAACTGAAAACAACACCTAGAATATCACAGAATGTTGTGTGACAACTTTTGTCCACACTCTTCAGATTTGAGGATGAGCTTAGCCTGAATCCCATCAAGAACTAGCCCTAGGATTAAGTGGTTCAAGAAAGACCCGTGCTGTGACGCCAAACCCCGCTGCAGCACAGCCGATGACTTGGCATCACCAGTTTTAAGTTTAATACCACATGGAAAAAAATGTGTCATAATGAAACATTCAGACTGCAAACTGAACACTCTGAAATCTGGAATTGGCGCTGTTACTGAAGTACGTGCAACACTACCTGTGCCAACATGAGTGTACATTGCAGTAAAGTCTTAATAAACATTCACATTTAAAATAAAACAGTTGAGAGTTAGACATTCACTTGATCACTAGTTGTGCAACTGCCAGGTTATCAAAGATAGGCATTAGCAGTGGCTGACAAAGTCTGGGAAAGACAGGATGGCTGCCCTGAAGTCTGACCCTCCAAAGGGTAGTCGTTATATCACCATAATCATGTGAAAATGCAGCTGGTGAAGAAGGGGAGGAAAAGGAGTGGGTGGTAACAGCTTAGAGGCTTTCTGGAGGAACTGGTTTATGAATAATACCCTTAATTGCTACAACATGTTATTGTAAATGGTTTTGTCTTCTTTCTCTTCCAGGCTTGTAAGTTAGCATATCATCTTAAATAACTATACATTAAATGCAGTTTTGACTTCTGTTCTAGACATAGAAATGTTGGGAGTGACCACCTTGGGAGGCTTGCTGCCAAGATATTTTTTGATCTTACGACATTTATGGTTGTTGCTTCCATCAGAAAAACTGGAACTATCACAAGTGCTTGAAAATATACAACTCTATACCATGAGACATCAGAGCTTGCAAAGTACTTAGTATATTATGCTTTTTGTTAGCTCTGTTTACGTATCTTTAGCAAAGAGCAAAACAGCAACTAGTTGTGCAACATATGTGGCTCTTTTACTGGGAGAACTTTCATGAGAAAGATTCTTACTGTAGGACTTCTACTCAGATCTCCCTAGGGCACTCAAAAGCCTTTTATCAGGTGCTGCCATGAGGAACTTCGGAAGAGCCCCCCATAAAGATGCTATAAGGAAAGTAATGAGCAATGTTACTCAATGCAATTCAATTAATAACAGATTACACGGGCAGGTATCTTCTGGCACCCTTTAGGGAGCCTACGGACTGCAAGAGAGAGTTACATTTACCTGGTGCCCAAGGGAGTATACACTGTAGGAAAGAGGCAAGGAGATGCACAGAGAACTCATGAGTTTTTTTCTCCTATCATTATTGCTTGCCTTTACAGCTGTAAGACTCTATTAACCTACTGTAACTTCAAATTTCTGGGCTCTTTTTATTTGTAAATGAAAACAGATGAGTAAATTCTTGGTCTGGAATTTTGAGGCTGTACACAAAATAAAAGCTCTGTACTGTGTAAGGGCTGGAGTTAAACAATCTTTTAGACAACATCTTTCTTTTCCCTCCTTCAAAAGCGTTCCTACATACATCACAGTAAAAACACAGATTCTTCAGGAAATGCAGTTTTCAACATCCCCTAACTCATCCAAGTCCAAAGCAACTACCAAAAGAACATGTAAAAGCATTTCTCAGAAAGAAATACTGTTTTCCTACTTTCTTCTGTCAGCGGTGGATCTATTCCAAAGAAAGATAGCCATGTCTTCATTTTTTACTTAAATGAAGGAAATGGTTCTTCCAAATGTGACTGAAAATAATTGTTGGTCAAATTAAATCAATACATTATATCTGGACAGCAACCAGGTCCAGAACATTTCAGCAATGAAAAGAAAGTGTTAGAACCTCTAAGTAGTTCAAAATAGGACTTCAAGTGAAATCCTGCTTTTCTCGGATTCTAGTAAACAATTGGCATCAAAAGGGCAAAATATAATCACTAGAAACCAAAAATTTTTCTTTGCTAGGCAATATTTCACCTGAGGACCTAATCAGCCATAAACTTATACTCACAAATCTGAGCAGGTTTACAGACAGTCTTAGTACCAATAAGTCTACAAGGGAGCCCATGACAGAGCCAAAAAGCAATGCAGACTTTGTAAATGTAAAAATACTACAACAACCTTCTTGGAGCTAAAGGCATGGCTCAAAATGGGATGATGCCTATGTCTTCAGTGTCTTGCCACACCATCAGACACAGAAATGCAGGTCATGTTCTTCCTCCTTCTTCCACTACAAACACATACTGTTTGGCACGATAGGTGCTAACATTCACGAGATGTGGCAGAACCTAGCTGGAATCCCCTTTTCTGGTCTGAAGTAGAAAATTGCATGCAAGTCTCCCACTTCCCAGAAGCGTAAGTCTGTGCTATTTGATGAAATCTCTTTCCTGATCACTCTTGTTGAAGAAGTTCCACTATGTATAATTAATATTCATTGCTGTGTAAAGTTTGAAATTGATTTGCCCCACTTCAGAGGATGTCTGAACTATTTAGGTTATTCATATTAATTATCTAGTGGACCACTTGCCACAGGAAAGGCAGCCAAGGAAAAGTCCAGTTTGTGAACTCAGCAAAGGCACAGAGGTTCAGCAGCTCAGCACTGAAATCTCACTTGTAGACACTGACATCTACCGAGATATTAAGTACCTAAATTCTTCTGTGGGACTAATTTGGGTTAGATTGCAGGAGGCAGCAAGAGCAAATAACATACTGGGAAGGCAGTGTTATACTATGAATTTTTTTGCTTTGTCACACTATCCTGTCCTTTGGGATTTTGTTTTGTTTTGTTTTATTCTTTTTCCTAATAAGGTATGTGAGGCTTTCTTCTTTGAAAATACAGTACTGTTTATAATATCAAACAGGAAATTAGTCTCCTAACTAAGGTGAAACTCAAGAATTTTTCCTCTTGAACAATGAACTCCAGAGAGAGCTCTTATTTTTTAAAAGACTGGAAAAACCAGCCACCTTAAAATAGATGCGCACAGTCCTTCTGCTTTAGAAGTGACTGGTTAGTTTCTGAGAGTTTTAAGACTAGAAATGACTTTAAAGGTCATCTACTGCAACCCTTTGCCCTGGGGCAGGATTAACTGAAATATTTTTGTCGTATCTTCAAAACAGAGACTCTCAGATTCTCTAGGTGATTCACACTGATGTTTCACAATCTCTACTCTTTAAAAATTTGTCTTAATATCAAAATGAACTCTTGGTGTATTTTCAGTCCTCTACATCTTGCCATATCCACTATGACATAAGGAAGAGATTGTCCCCTTCCTTTTACAACAGCCTTTTACATATTTGAACACTGTTATCATGCTTCCCACCTCATCATTTTTGCTCCTATAGGCTACACATCACCAGTTTGTTCAGTCTTTCATCTTCTGCACAATGACAAGCACACAAAAATGAAAAGAACATTTTTTTCTGCTTTTCTGCATGATCTCATTAGCATGATTAAGTATGCTAACTCGGTTACCCTTGAATTTCCATTGGTTCTCTACCTTTGAAACTTGCTAATTAGCCCCCAAAGTAGGAGTATATTTTCAGATGCACACATTTCTGTGTGTATCGCAATCCAGAATTAAACAAGTAGGGAATTCTAACTCTCCCTTACATAGCAGTATGTATGCTTATGGGTATATAATGTCTAGTCCAGGATTCTTTTTGACAATCTAATGCTAAAAAATTGCAGTCTAATTCTGTGAAGTCTCCTGTATTCATTACCACTTCAGCAAAGCAAGCAGAATTTATGCAGTTAGTGCTTTAGTTCCACAAATAGTTGGCAAAAATATAACGGCTGAAATGAATTTCCTTGACCCCTAACCAGGCACCTTTTGCAAGTGTGAAGGTATTTTACACATGACCAAATTTGCTCTCACAGCCAGAACTTGGCCTATTCTGTCCCATTTTCACATATCCTCTAAACATTGCTCTTTGAGGAGCCCCATGGAGTTGGGCTCTGAACAAAATTGTTGGGTGTTACAGTGCTTTGGTTTTCACTTCCAGGAGAAAAAATGCTTTCAGCAAGATGAAGCCTGTATTCACCTATTTTAGACATATGATCTAAAATAGCTCTGTGCACATTTCTTTTATTCTGCTGTCATGTTAAGCATCTGCTCAGGAATTATCTCTTTCCTGCTTCTTCCTTATTGTAACAAGGACACAAATGTGCAGTTTATTTCTTTAAATGGATGCCCTTTTATGTTATTGTGTCAGATCCTAAATGCATTTCTTAACTTCTATGGGATCATTTGATCCCTAGAAATGTTAGGAGTTATGACTTCAAAATTACAAGAACAAGATGTTAACATTTTGTACCAAGCAGAGTCCTTTAACCTCTTACCCATTTTCTCAATACATGATACAACCAGAAAAATACCAGAAAAATGTATGTAATTATGACTTGTTCAATATCAGTTTTTCTCTGGAATTATTCTTTAAAGTTTAACTTCAGCATAACTCCTACACTCTTTGTGACTGCATCTCTTCCTGAATCATTGTAATAATTTTCTGAGTCATTTTAATTAGTCAACTCCTACTCTGCTGTTGGGACATTGCAGTCAGTCACAAAAGCTGCTGACCCATTCTTTAAAGGTGCAGCTCCTTGTGTGCCCTGCCTCAGCTGCTGTCCCCACAGGGTTGCCAACCCACCATGCTCCACTAGATATCAATACTCTGCTAGAAACAGCACAGCTGTGGTAGTTCATAGAATCATAAAGGTTGGAAAAGACATATAAGAGCATTAAGTCCAACCATCAGCCCCATACCTACTAAACAATGTCCTGAAAGGCCACATCTACACGTTTTTTGAACCCCTCCATAAATGGTGACTCCACCAGTTCCCTGAGTAGCCTGTTCCAATGCTTTGTCACTCTTTCAGTAAATAAATTTTTCCTAATATCCAATCTAACTCCACCCCGGCACAACTTGAGGCCATTTCCTCTCGTCCTATCACCTGTTACTTGGTTGA
Source organism: Clamator glandarius (assembly GCA_033459285.1). NCBI lineage: Eukaryota > Metazoa > Chordata > Aves > Cuculiformes > Cuculidae > Clamator > Clamator glandarius. The sequence continues at coordinate 368,162 of JAUNZM010000677.1, read as the reverse complement.
AGAGACAAATACCCACCACGCTATGACCTCCTTTCAGGTCGTTGTAGAGGCTGGTAAGGTCTCCCCTCAGCCTTCTCTTCATCAGACTAAACAATAGTTACAGACAATAATAATAAATGAGAAAGAAGAACAAATGAAATAGAAATATCTTTGGATTCAAAATTACAGTTTTCTCTTGAAGACTAGTAATAAACAGTCAACATTCTAGGAAAAATTCCCTTCCTTAAACACACAAATTCAAGCACTGTTGTTCAAAGAAGTTTTCAGGATGTGTACAGATATGAACTTCAGTGTGAACACTCATCAGAGGAAACTCTTGTTAAAATATCTTATCAGTAAAAAAAATCTTAATCTAAACTAGATAATAGGATATCTATAATACTAAACTAAGCGAGGTAAATAAGTACTTTTGTCCCTAACTCAAAGGCATCATTTTGTGTATAAATATATTCTAATGAATTATGAGAGCACATAAATTGGCACTGTGAGATAATCAGATCAACAAAAAAAAAGAGGCTGCTTGGAAAAAGGCACCATGTTGTCTAAATCTCACATATCAATGTGTCCTGTATGCTGTCCTTTACTGGCAGGATTCCTTTCATTTCAGAGATTTGTCAGCATTGTTGGTGTATTGATCATGACTAAGACCCTACAGATGTAATTATTTTTTGGCCTATCTCTGCCCTGATGATGACCAGCATTGGTTGTCAGATGACACCGGTGAAGGAGTTTGTTACTACTATGACTTCAAATTCCAAACAATTTTTGAATCTCAAACATAGACAGGGATCTAATTTGCCATTTGGAGCCACATCATTTGAGATCTCCATGACTCATCAGCTTGAAGTAAGCTCTGTGATCCAAACTAGGCACTGACTCCTTTTGCACCTTTCCTTACACTGGGAGTCAGCTTTGCTGCATTTTGATCAAGTGAGGAGAAAAAGAAAAAGAAATATGGGAAATGTTTAACAGAAAGCCTATCTGAATGTAAATAAAGCAAACAGCATGTGCCGCAGCAACAGGAAAATGTTTGGAGTGCTAGAAGGCTGCCAGTGGTCACATAGCTAAAACACTTCCAAGATCTAGCATGTCAGTCACAATGTTTATCATAAGCCAAAACACAGCCCAATTCAGCAAAAACAGTCAATCACTGGATCTGATGAGCACCTAAAAAGTCATGCTGAGGACTCACAGGTGTGTTGTGCTTTTATATACGATGGCATTTAACAGAAGTTCCTCTCGGCTGTTTCTCCACACACCCACTAACCTGCCAAAGCTCTACATTTGAGGCAGCATTTAAATGTCCGTGTTAAAATGTGCAGAGCACTACTGTAAATGGACCGTACCTGCATCTGTTACTTCTCGTTATGCCAGATTAAAAAAAACTAAGGGTACCTCCAGAATGAAATCAATAAAGATGATGATACATCGCTGATGTAAACACCTTCAATGGTTCCATGACACCAAGGTAATGACTCCCCACCTCTCCCGGGGATTAGCAGCAGGAAGACAGAGAGCAGGTTTCTCTCTGGGTGTTTAAGACTGCAGTATGATAGAGCAGATACAGGATACACTGTAGGGAGACTGCTGATTATTAGGAAGAACTGTAAATACATGGTAGAGAACTAGCTAGAAATCAGAGGTGATTAAGTACTGGATGCTAGCAGGAACCTATGACGAAGCAGGAAAGGACCTGTCCAGAAACAAGGCTGAGAAGGAGACTGATACAGAAGAGGGCAGTCCCAACACGTTTCCAAGACAGGCCCATATTCTCATGGGAACTTGCACTCCCATCACTTGCAGATTAAAAGTACTGACTAAACACAACCAGGAGAAGATTGTATAGGCACCACACTAAAATCCCACCCCACTGCAGTACCCCAAATTCACCGATGGACATTTCTAAACTTTGCCTTAATATCAGAGCCAGAGAGCAGCAATTTGACCTCCTCTGGGGAAGCCTCCCCTCTATCTACGCTACCACCTTCCCCAAGGTGAGGATAAGGATCAACCATGAGCATCCTGGAGTTTGTCTCCTTCCAGTTAAGTGATAGATTTCAAGATTTCAAGGCCCTGTTGATCAGTGCACTAGACAAGCACCCAGAGCACTACTGTAACTGCACTGTAACTGCAGATACCATCAGCCTCACACTGCAGTAAGGTGGACTACTCAGCAGCCCTACACTCACAAGTCTTATTACAATTTCATATGTCCTAGCCTAGGGACGCTCCAGATGGAGTGCCTAGAGGATGAAGAGGGGCAGTTACCCTGCTGTGAGGAGTTAAAGACAAGAGGGTCATCTGGCTAGTGAAGCAAGTCCAGGACCAGAGCCTGCCAGCTTTGAGATGTGGCAGAAAAATTGCAGATAATGCTGGGGCTGCCATATATTGGCATCTGATCCGTGGGAATATGGAGGCTGTATGAGAAGAAAAGCATAGATAAGTAGGTAAAGTATTAAAAGATATACATCTATGTAACTATAGATATAGATGAATGAAAGAAATAAAGTAAGGGATGCTACTGCAGCATGAAACATGCAGGTCTTATAGCTGCCTGTATGTTCACTTGTTAGCTTTCTGTATTGGCCTGACCAATGTCAACATAAGGGACTTCCCAAGCCATTTCTGTGGGTAATGCACGTAAGTGCAAATAATTTTGGCTATCTAGCTACAGTCAGAAAATGTGTTTCTTTTTTACAACAGGCACTAGATAAAACATAAACTTATTAAAGGCAAGAGTCCCTTGGAATTAATAGATTGAATTTTCCTCAGATTTAGATGGTTGGCATAACTTATTCATTTTGATAGAATTACTTTTAATTTCTACCAGTGTAAGTTAGGGTGGAATTGTAATAGGATGATGTTTCCTTACCACAGGACTCAAACTAGATCTTCCAGACAGCTGATAGCACCTAAAGGCTGCCCACAGCATTACGCAATGGCTGCAGAAACTTTTTGTTCCATACATGTGTGGACAGAATAAAAAAAGAGAACTGAAGAAAACTCTGGTTTTGAGATGTGTAGGAAAAAGCCCAAACCAAGGGCTAGGGTATCTTGCACCACGGTAAATCACACAAAGAGAACTTCCTATTACCTAATATAGATGGAAAAAAGAAAAGGACATGTAATAAATACAAGTATGATACTTCATGAGATGTTGACCAGAAATATTTTCAGTACCTAAATTTAAATAGAAAAATATATTTGGGCTTTGCTTTTATTATTTGGATAAATGCCAATATTCAGTCTCCCCCATTTCTAAAGGTTTAAAACAAATGAAATGGCATGAAGAATTTACTGTCTGTCAGAAAGCTACACTGTTTAAACAGCTGCAGCCATACCACTTTCAAGTGGAAGATAAAACTTTTGTGTGATAAACAATGTGTCAGTGGCTCAACATAGGCTACAGCTGCAAAAATTTGGGCTTCCTCCTTTATTGTTAAATAAAGGTGTCAAAAATAATAGCCAAATTGCATATATGGCCATAAACCTTTCTCCCTATTCTTCACCTACATCTTCTTAAGCCTCAGGCTATCTCTTTTCCTAGCGCTGAGGACAGAAATGCCAGAACATCTAAGCTTCTTTGGTCAATGTTACTTAGGGGTCATCAATTCAGTTGTATCTTAAAGCCCACAAAGTCCTATGCTAACCTTGTGCCTTTTCCCTGAGGAGCAGCTGTCTAGTCCTCAGTTTCCTTGGCACACCTCTCTTGGGAAAATGGGATCAACAGCCCTATACATCACTGTATAGCATAGCAGTACCAGGCTGGTTCCCACAGTCCCCTTCAGTAAGCTACGTATGCCGCTCTCCTTTGTCACATGACTGCATTGGCTGCACTTGGAACAGCACAGCCTGTTTGTGTAAGAACAGCAGGTCTGTTGCTGTTGCAGAAATCTGGATTTGTTGTACGCACACAGACTAGGTGTGCAATGCACACACAGTCATCCTGATGGTTCTTGAAAGCACTGGAGCCACTGTTCAGACATGTCCAGCCACCCAGTGGAGAGCGTACATGTCTAGGAGAACACCAGCAAGTTATACACTGTTACTGCCAGCATAATTGGTGCAAGTTACTGCCAGCCACCTTCTTCCTCAGGAGAAACCCGAGAGCACACAGGGACAAGGACCGAGCCAAAGAATTGTTCTGGCAACAGAAATAGCTTGAAACTGGCCTCCTTCAGCTTGTCATCCCCTCCTATCTGATAGATGCCCATCTTTTTCTTTCCTGGAAACAACCATGTGCAGTTTAGGATGACAAACAAGGAGACAGTTCCCAGCTTTGTTCAATCTGTTGAGATATACCTGAGGCAAACAGGAAGAAAACTTGGGATGCTTTGCCTGTTCTTGAGGGCATCTGCTTCTCAGCTGGCAGCAGTGCAACCCTGCCAAAGATCTTGTTCTGCACAGAAACTTTCCACTGGTCTTGTAAGACTGCCTCTGGAAGAAGAGGAATTTTATCATCCATTCCTCGAGGTTCTCCATTTTCTCTCCTCTGTCACATGTATACTCCAGGACAGTGACTAGGACAGAAGCATAATTTCTATCAAGCCTACAGCTTTTCTGTCTTACTTACCAGGAGGGATAAGAAATCCTGACTTTCAGGACACATTGCTTCCAGTGCTTCCCATGTCACCCAACCCTTACCAAAGGGAATAGCCCAGCTTTCAAGCACCTTCATGGGGCATTTCTAAGTGGTTGTTTTTCAATAGTCTGCTGTGCCTTTCTGCTCTCTCTCTCCAGGGAAAGGGAGTGACTGGCAAACTCACAAACATATATGCCACGAATGCATCTTCCAAAAGACAATCCACAAAAAGGGTCTATTCCCAGCACTGTTGTCCAGAGGGAGTTTGCTGAAGAAGAAACAATAGGCTATTTCTACAGGGTCATAACTATCTTATTTCCTGCTTTCTCGGTAAAGCAGTCTTATGAGGTCTGTGCTAAGTGGGAGCAACAAGGCTAATGCAAGTGAGATGAAATAAAAGACAGGATATGTCTGTGGAGTGGGTCCCGTTGATGGCATCAGCTGAAACAGCATCAGAAAGACAGATGCGGAGAAAATTAGTTGAGTAAGCAGCAGCAGCAGCAGATCATGTAATGTTTCTGTGACAGTAGCTAACAAAAATGCTCTAGAAATGGACAGACCACTGCAGAAGAAGGATTAACTGTACCCCTTGACTTGGACTACTTTAGAGCATATAGACTGCCGTGCTGTCCTGACAAAAAGCTCTGTGGTGGTGTCTTCTCATTTTGCCTACAAGATGCAGAATGTTCACTCATTAGATGGCAGTGCCAGGCATGTTTACTCTACTTTCATCTTTATTTCAAGACAAGGGAAGATTTGAATCTCAACTCAAGCTTCTCCACTGCTCATCTGACCCAGTAGCACATCTTCCTCTTCTTTAGAAAGATGTAAGCAGGATTTTGCCCCTTTGCCCCTTAATAAACAAACATCTGGTCAGTCTAACTAGAGCTAGCTAAGTCCCTCCATCTTCCCACTCCACTACTTCTCACTTCCCCTCTGGAGCAGGGTTTTATAATTACCACCATGTTCCACAGCACTGGTGGTATAGGTTCTTCAGCCCCCAGATATTCCACTTCATATGGCTGAAATGGAAAGGGAAGTAAGATATCATGCATGGAATCGGTGTGTGAAGATCTCATGTACTTTGAATTTGGCACGATGTACTTGGCTGCACTTCCCAGGAGTGTTTATTGGGAAGTGGTTTGATTTTGTCTGAATGTTTGCTTGTCACTTACATGCTCTCTTTGTCTATTATTTCCACTCTAAACTCTAATCCTAAGCAAAAGTTTTATCACAGTGGTGTGCAAATCTTTTTCTGGCCACTACAAAAACATGCATGGGATCCATCCGATTTTTCCCTAGTCTGAACACTCTTAAAGTCAGGTGCAAATGTGAACATTAAAGTACTTTAGTGGAGTGTCATCTCAACAGTACAAGAAGCTATGTTTTGTTTTGGTTTTTAACTGACCTCATATAAGGCTGTTCAAAATCAGGGAACAGTTGCTTTATTTCTTCCCATCACATGCTAAGTAAGACTTCTTATTTCACCTTCTTGCAGGGTGTACCAGCTCCCTGCCATGGATACTGTGCACCCAGAGATGCTGCTGGAGCCCCTGGCATGGCAAGATCTGCACAAGTCTTCTCACTATGAAGGCACCGGGCACTGGCGTGATGCTGCCACACCCATGCAGCTCTCCTTCAGTGACTCAGCAAGGAGCTGCCAATAAAATCCCGCACCACAGATGCTGATTTGAAAAAGGCCCTCTAGCTTTCCTTGCACTGAAGGCTGGAATTGTCTTCCCACCAGAAGCTGGGGTAGCAACACTTCCCCAAAGATCACAGACATCTGCTGTGTGTTTCAAAACCCAAAACTAATTCAAAGCTTTCAAAATTCAGAAGAATCTAAATTCCTAGATGATTAAATGGCAGAAACTCTGCTGTATTCAATACATCCACACTGATGCATGAGAAAATTTGCTGCCCATATTGCTTAAACCTGTGAGCAGGCACCTATCTAAATCATCAGAATCTACATGTAAATTTGCTGTCCAGCCACTGCTGAGAACATTCTAGTTCATAACACCATGATGAACAGATTAGACTCAGTTATCCCTAAAAAAGCTGCAACGAGCAGTCACAGTGACTTGGGTTTTCATGCTGTAGAGGTGTTTTCCTAGCTCAGACCCTCAAGAACAATTTTTGGTTGTTTATTAATGTCATCATTTTGTCTTTGTTGTTTGATGTAGCAACTCATCTTCTGTGCTGCTTTTTCTTTCATATGAAACTCTCTATGCATGGAGTAAGAATGCTCCCTGAGGGGAAAAACATAAACCAACCAACCAACAAAAAACTCAAACCTAATCTTTGTTGCAAAATTAGTACCATCTGAAATTCTGCATATACTTACTGTTAACAGGGGAACTGTCAGAACATTTGGTCAAAGGTCAGGAAGCAGCAGGGGCTACATAGGAACTTTGACATAGCAAATTCATAGATTCAAGTGGAATTGTGACTGGAAAATAAGATTTTTATCTCAAATAAAATCACCTGATTAGGAAATCTTATCAAGAACAAATGTTTTTTACATTCTGGAACAAACAGCCAGTTGAGTCTGATCTTGTATACACTGAATTAAATGGAAGTAATGCAACAAGGCTCCCTGGAAGTGGAAGCAAATCAAATCTACCCTGATTAATTATAAGCAAAAATAAAATATTTTTAATGAAGAATAATCTTTTTAATAGCGTGCCTTGAATGTTAGTATTTTTCACAAACCATCCAAAACCTGTGGAAGAGAAATTTTCATTTCCCCTTCCTTGCCAAAATGCAAAAATATTTCCCAGTTCTGCATCAGTGAGGATTCCTCAGCACTGGCTCCTTGGAACATAGACGTACAGTAGAGAAGTCCATTTGCACATCAGACAGTACAATGAAATGCCCAGGTTTTGTTCTGAACCATAAATCAGTCACCACTTACATAAACACCCAATTCTCCTGGATTACACCCAAGTCTCCTTCAGAAGAACATGAATGGGCCTCACACAGCCCACAGCTCACTGAGCCTGAAGTTTTGATTTGCGTAACTGAGAGGCACAGCCCAGAACTTTACCTTTAGACCTTCCTGAATCTATTGTGTAGCCAGGTTCCTTTAAGAGTCTGTAAATGCTACCACAGGTATAGTTAGTTGCCTATAGTTTGCAGGCTTCTTAATTTTTAACCTTACATAACTCTCTCTCTTTTTTTTTTTTTTTTTGGTATAGTGTTGTCTCAGCAAGTTGGCCTGAACATATCATTGAAATTATAGAAAGAGCTCAAGTATTTTTCTTCAAAGATGCCCTTAATGGTGTCTAACTTAGATGGCAATAATGTTGTGTAGGGTCATATAGCTGCCTGTTTGCCAACAGAAGATTTATTAGACATTAACTATTGTTCTGACACCAAATGGTGAAACTTCTATTCATCCCTTCCAAAGGCACGCTTCTGTAGGTGCTCTGTGTGCTTTTCCTGGTCTATGATGATCTCTGTGCATGTAAATGTACACTTATAAGACAAGGAGCTATAGATCATATGGCAGAGAAGCAAACAGATACTAGGAAAAACTGCTCAAAAAATTGCGGATGAAGAAATAATATTTCTACATATTGCACTGCCTTTTCAGTTCCTCCAGTCAGAAAACTTTTAATCAGTGTTTCATTTTTACTAACCTCATACATGCACAATATCAAAACAGAGGATTGGAACCATTTGAAGAGAAGCTAGCAGAGTTCCTATGGATTCAATGTTTTTCTCAGGTCTAGGCTAGAGTTACATAAAAGGATGAAGTCTGGCATCTTCCACTCTGCCCATATTAAATCCAGCCAAACACCAGCAATAGGCTCTTTAATCTTAAAGAAAAACATCAAGAGACAAGAGAGAACAGACGTTCGGAATAACCATGCTAATACTGCTCAAAACCGGATCAATCTTGTGGTTGCATTTCCAGGGAAAGGGCTCATGAGGATGGAGAAATTCTAAAAAGGCACCTTTAGCTTATTGATTCCTGGAAACAGAAGTCAGAAGACTCTTGTGACACCACCATTCCCTCCTCTTTATAACAACAAAGACTTAAGGGTTCCTGATCTCCTGCAGATGAGAGCTCCTCAGTACTTGGAGGCCGCCCCAGAAACAGAAAGGCAGAATACCCTGAGTCACTTGCATGGCCAGGGCAGCTGCTCCTGCAGTCCATAGCTGCAACCTATCCAAGAGGATTTAGCAAGGACTACACAGACATTGTCACACACAGACAGCTTATAAATGCTGCTGTCTTCTTCAGTGGAGAAAGCCATCCAAAGCAGGCTTTGCATGGACTGAAGAATTCCCCTGCATCGCTTCCACTACTGCACTCTCCCTCTCTTTCTTCCATCACAGGACAGTAAAACTGTCACTCAACACAAAAGTTTATGTGATCACTGCACCAGTGCATGGTAGTTTGTCTGTCTTTCATGCCTTTGCTTCCTTTTCCCAATGGCTTTACGCTCTCTGACCAATTTCAAGCAACCTTAACAACAGGATACCAACCAAAGAAAATCTGTTCTCCAGGTTGCAGAAAAACAGGCAAGGAGAAGGGAGATTTTATAATGACAAAAGGGCTGCAGTGTTGATCCTACTTAAATTAGACATTGGGGAATTGAGGCACGAGCCATGACTCCACAAGACCAGCATGCAGTTAACTCCGCTGCTTGTGTAACTACTTGACACTCATACCCAGAGGAATATTCAGTCCTTTGGTTATTTATCTGGGGAAAGTGCGTACATCATCAGTAGAGGAAGTAAAAATCAGCTATTAAGAGCATAGTGTTTTCACACCTGGGGAAACTTGCTGTTTTTAAGATTATTATGCCACCATCAGCTTTGTTTGAACATGCCCAAAGGCTGCGTAAGCAGCTGTCAGGAGAAGGGAGAGAGTAGATAGTAGACAACTGCATTAGTCAGTAACAAAATTCTGTTTAGACAAAGATTATCCAAATATAACAAAAGTAATTGGTAAAAACTAAAACTACTTCTAGAGTTGTTTACTTATGACGAAGTTTCTGGAAACACAGGGCTTTCTCAGAACCTGGATATAATTAAGATGATAAAATGTTCAGTGAAGTACAAGTTTCATATGCAAGCAGAAGACTTCTCTGTTTTGAACGTGATAGCATTAGGGAAAAGTCATACATTGTATAACAGATCTTGAATTGCACTCTATAGAAAACTTTGTCAGGCTCCTGTCTTCCTCTGCTTTTTCTGCTCTGCCATTCAGTAATTAATCAAACATATAATCAGCACTTTTGTGGCTGTAAGGAAGTTTATGTGAAGGAGAAAGGTTTTTACAATGATTAAGTTAAAACAGAGAAGCAGTATGGTTATCCACAACATCATGGGCATTCTGGCATCTATAGGAAAATTCACATCAAGGTTTTATAACATAAGGCTTTGGTAGCAATAGTGCCTTAAAGTACTCCAGGCAAACTAGCCATCGCCCCCATGCCAGATGGTTTCAAGAAACAGATTTCACTTTAAAAAAAAAATAAAGATGTCTCTTTTTCATTTCTCCCCAGAGTTGTTTTTCTAGGGCAGATACAGATAGTCAAACTCCTGGACTACTGTTCCTGAAAGGGCAGCAACATGCCACAGGTGCCTGGGATTTGGAGCTGGGGCAAGAACATCTTTGCTCATTTGACACTCAAGACTTCCTGCTCTAAAGCTACAGCTTCTAGGCTCTAGCTAGACTACACACAGTCACAGAGGCACCCACAAAAAAGAAAATCAGCTACTCAAAATGAATATTCATTCCAACCAAAATTACTTCATTCTCCAAAAAACAAAGTAAACCACATGTTCAGATGTCAGTCAGGAATATTACTACACAACTGCCTTAAAAAGTCTCAGGTTTTGTGAACAGTCCTTTATAAGGATGACCCAAAATGTGGACACTCACACACAAAAGGAAATCTCTCTCATAAGGGTACCTAGAAGACAGAACCACTCACCCAAAGGGGCGAGGGCTCCCTGAAGAAAATATTCAGAAGAAATAATCACTCACCGAGAGGAGGGTAAGGACACTTAGTCCCAGGAAGTTTCTTTACAAGGCACAGCAGTCCCAAGGATGGACTGGCTCAAATCAGCTCTCTGTTGGAACCTCATTCTATACCATGGATGAGTCTGATCTGTGGCCATTCAAACTCACCGGGGATCCACATCTTCTGGGACAGCACTCTGGCAGGACACGTGTGGGTGGCTGGGGTTCACAGCTAGGTTTGGTGTTGCACAGGGGACTCAGCATGCGTGCCAAAGAAGTCTGGCAGAGAACAGAGCCTGAGGTAGGCCAGGGGAGTAGGAGAGCATGGGATGCTGAGGATGGCTGCACACAGGGGAAAATATCTTGCCCAGACTCCAGGGAGCTTAACTACATCCTGAGTGAGGCCACAGGTCCTGATGAGGCCCCAGGAACTTTATGAGAGAATTCTAGGCTTTCAGAGATAGTTTGTCTAGCTGGGAGGAGAGGAAAGGATTTATGGGGGAGAACCTGAAGGGAGAATTCCTTCATAGATAAAGACAGGACTCTGGGGAGCCAGAATAACCTCCGTTCCTCAGTAAATCCAGCAGATAACTGAAGGGCAGTGTAAGTTGCTGCCTGGCTATTAAAAACCTTGTTCTTTCCTCCTATTCTGTTTCTCATTACTTTCTAGCTTTATAGCTGGAAACAGCTCATGCAGAGAGTGCTGCTACTCCCCTCTCCTAGCCTGCTCCATTTCTGTGCCTGCTCAGTCTCTGGAGCCGTGCCACAACCTCAGTAACAACTCCCAGCATGACCTCCCAACACTCTCTGATCCCAGATTTCATTTCTGCTCCGCCTCTGGAGCAGGTCCCAGAGCCGTACGCCTCACTATGCTTCCCAAACAACTTTCTTCCCTGGCACACATACTCCTCCAGTTGCATGCTACTGGCTTCCACTGCTGGTTGGTTTATGTTTTTTGGAAAGAGATGCAGATGCAACACAGACTTATGGAGCAGCAGTTTATGACAAGGATGCAGCATATACCAGGAGAGCAGGCTTTCTCACTAGCTCTCTGGGGATTCTTTTCCCTGCCCACATGGCCTGGACCCATCTGCTCTTGTCTTGGGCAAGTCCTGACACATATGGGTGCTTTATTAAGTTATCCTGCATAAAGATACTCATGGAACAGTCTTTCTCCATTGCATCTCACTCCACTACTCCTTGGATCCCATTTTATCAGTCCATCCTGCTCAAACAAGGCCAAGGATCACCATACCACCAAGGCTACAATTAAACCATGCAAGTTCTAGAACAGTAGCATTCACTTTCCTCCTGACACACTCCACATAGAATCGGCATTGCTCAGGACCATTCAGTAAGTGCCAACAACCTCCAAAGATGGCCCAAGTAGAGATATGCAACACCTTGAGCAAATTAGTAGACTGAAGAGCCAATGGGAGAAAATGACAAGTTTTATTTCTCACTTCAGGAGTACTGACATACTTAATTAAAGCTGGATGATCACTAGAGTCTAATTCACAGCCACAGAGTCCAGGCACAGAGAATTGCCTAGGAGCCACTCCCTAAGACCATGATGCAGATTAAATCATTCTGTGGCCACCATGAATCAGAATTACACGACAAGTGCCCTGAGGTATTGCACACTAGCATCGAATGGGAGCAGCATGGGGCAAGACAATGCCAAAGGTTGTGCAAGAGGTAGTGCAGTGATAAGATGACCTCTGGTGCAGTCACCTCTTCACCTCTCCAAGACCTGTATGTATCTCTATGCTGTGAACCAACCACTTCAGCACAAGGTGTAACACAACAGAATCCATGACCTGGCAGACCAAGAGCAGGCTGCAAGACAAACCCTGTGTTTGAGCACCTGCAAGACTCCATCTGTGATTTAATCCAGCACTGTAGCTCTGCAATCTCTCTGTATCACATACAGCCCAAAGCTGAAGGAAACCAGTGGCCAGTAACACATTTCACTCTGTGCAGAGGCTGGCAGAAGCTTAGCCAAGCAGAAATCCACGCTGCAAGGGTTGCTGCAGCATTCCTTGGTAATTCTTGGCAGGACATTAAAGGGGAACATTACTTTCACAATGACAAGATGCAAACAATGACTAGCTCAGACATTGCTTAGAAAAGCTACTTCCTGAGACAGTAAATCACAGAACTGATCTGAGAAAGAGAAGGCTGAACCTCCAAAAACACTACCCCAAAATCCCCACAAGGGAACAGATGACACAATCCATCCCTAACTCAAGCCAGCACGAAAACATCGTTGTCATATGATCTTACTGGGCCAACAGGAGTCAGATCCAACTACAACCACACCTTAAACTGCCTCAGAACTTTTCAATTGGCAGATCTGCTATGCACACATTATAAGAACTCGTAAGAGAACATTCTCACTGATCTCTGGATTTCCACATAGCATGCAGATTCTACTACAACTTCTTCCAGCTACACTTTCTCAACTTTGGTAAGCCAATCAAATGTTCAGTGACTGTGCTGTTTTCCCCCAAAGGAGCCAATTTGCAGATCAGATCTCAGGTATTTTATGCTGATTCAGCATGCATTAACAGGCAGAAATTCCAAAAAGGAATGCTTAGGTTTGCCAGGAATGCTGCCACAGGCATCAGAACAGTCACTGTCCTACTGTGACACTTCTAGCCTTCACATATGTCTCTCAAAGACATGGATGATCACAAACAAGGTTTTATTGCTTGATGTCCTCTCTTGGTCAAGTAGAAGGGCTTGTTCTTCTACCTCAGGCAGTTTTGAAAAGGTATTTGTACTGTTTCAGTTCTCTGATACAACACAACAAAGCAGACAGATGACCAAACCCATGGTATTTAATTAGTTATTTGTTCAGTATATCTCCTGAGGCTGTAACCAGAGCATTGCCACAGCATCTTAATCCGTCTTCTGCCATAGTCTCATTTTACAATGCAGAGAATGGGGACTTGTGGTATTTACCCCCAAATTAATCTTTTATACTTTTGTATCATTTGGGGACAATGAGAGGATCTAGGTGGGGAGCAGATACTGAAAAATGTATTCCACTTATTATGCTTCACCTTGGCATTCAAGTGCCAAGTCCACAGAGATATATAAATAATAATAAATAAGTAAACACTAAATTACTGTTCAGCTACCAAATATCTAAATTATTTCAGTGAAAATCTAGGTGCCTCATTCTGTGTGTGTTAAGCTTTTTGAGACATTATTTTACCAAAATACTTTACTAGGATGGTTACAAAATCATGTGATAGGGGTGAACAAGAAGGAAAGGCAATGAGAGCAGGGAGAAGGTATAATTTATAACTAACTATTCTTATCAAAGCAAAGAAAGATGACTTAGACACACGGACCTCAAAGAAATACTGATATTGCTAAATGAAGAACTTAAAAGTTCAGAAATTGCTAGTCTGCCCATCTGCATGTGGGCAGTGGGAAAGGCTGTGCAATCCTTGCTGTTCAAGCGTGCACACCAGCACTGAGCTGTATGCCAGAGACTTTTCTGGGATATCCCAGTTATCCACAAAACTAAGATGCACCACCTAACCTCTGAGTAGGTTGGAGAACACACTAGATGAAGCATGTAGTTATAACAAGGATGTGTCCCAGCTCATCAGTTCCTGAAATAGACAGATGAACAAAGAATCACTGTTGGATAAAACTTAAACCCTGAGTCACCTTAAACCAACACTGAACTCGGGGCATACTAAAGGTGAAATTCAGAAAAAATGTGTTCATCACATTTTAGGTAGACAGAAATCTGTAGATTTTACAGAAATTACTGAAGGAATGATGAATACCTTGTTCTGATATCTAGATGATTTGTTTCTTAAAAGCGATTGCTTCTAATTGAGATGAGATGTGACCAGCCAGGTCAGGATGATCATTAGTTTAGGGTGACTGGTCCCCACAATCTTTAAAACATGGTGTACCACACTCTAAGTCTATTTAATGATGTAAACTCCACACCATACTTTCCACAGACAGGTGGAAAACATCCAGGCTCTCTCAGGACAGACTGAAACACATTTCAGAGACAGAAGGGCTAAAAAAAATTTTAAAAAGAGGGTTACTTTTGAATTTGTAACAAGCATGTTACTTTTCTAATGAAAAATGTCCCGTATTTGGGCCACTGACAAATAGCTCAGCACTGCTTCTTTCTGAAGGTCTCTTGCAGAACAGCATGCTCGGTCCTTTCTGACTCATAAGGGCAAAGGAACTGCAAGTCAGTTTCCCATTCTTGATTTGAATGGTGAGGAGTCAAGAATCAGACCAGATGGCAAGGAGGCAAAAGTCAAAGGAGTAAGATGAAGAGACTTAAAGGGTGAAGTCAGTGGGAAGATGAAAAAGACGTGCCTTTCTTTTTCATTTTTTGACTTTTACACAGAACTGGTTCAGGACTCTTACATTTTAAAGTTTATGCCAAAAGTAAAGCTGTCTATTTTGCAGTGTTGTGTAGTTTGGCAAGAGATCATGTATTGTATGTAAAGCTGTGTACAGAGTATACAGGAATTTGGATGTCATTTCTGAGCAGGTTCTTGATATCCTTAGTTAATACTACATTATGCATATTTGCACAGATATGCGTATATACTACGTACATACTCTCGATGAAGTAGAATTGCTTTTGGCAGGTGGCCTGCAGAGAAGAGCTGTTGAAGTCTGGCCTAAGTGCAAGTATGTCACCAGCAGCTATGCCATTATATGGTCAACTACACAGTCCTTGTTGATATCAAAATGTAGAACCCCTTATAAATTTTCTTACAAGAAATCTGAACACATTTCCAGCTTTCAGCAGAGACAGCTTACATTATTTAAATAAGAGGAAGGTCAGACAGACTACACTTGACACTGCTGGGAACTGACAGATGTTTTTGAGAAAAAACAGTAAAGGTCACCTAAAAAAAAGCAGCCTAAATATTCCCATTTCTTTACTACACTGGTATAAAATTAGGTTTCAGAAACAGTCACAAACTAGAACAGGGAATTTCCAAAGATCTTAGTACTTGTTGTCAGCCCATCTCCCTGTTCATATTTAAAAGCAAATATTACATTATGTAACAGAAGGAACAGTTATAATCTCTGCCATTAGACAGCAGTGCATTTCTAGCAATTGAATAAGAAATTTCAAATGTACAGAAACAGCAAAAGAAACCTGCAAAATCAAGCCAGTAAAAAAAGTAATTTAAATTTCTTTTTCAATCTTTCCATGTTATATCAAATCTATTTGTTTAGATCACATCAGCACACACATAAAACAGCTGGGCTCTCTTCCAGCCTACTTAGGTTTTTCGTTATCTGAAATTGAGCTAACTTTCCTAGTTTACTAGTAAGTCTATTTATAGTTTACATCTTTTCTCTTTACACAGTAGAGTGGGCAGTTCACCAGGAGCTGAACTGAAAGTGCCCAGAGGATAAAAGGAGGGGGTTAAACACGTGGACACAGTAGGGAGTGGGAGTTCAAGCACAGGTTAACAGTGGAGGTTAACAGCGAGCTCCTGACAGGGCAGATAGGTGCTCTGTGCAGCACACAACAGACCTGTGCTACTGGCTCCAGCCAGCTTCTGTTTTTACCCAGGACTGTACAGAATTAAGCAAGAGGAGAAGCCTGTTAACATGTACCTGTTAACACCCTCTATTTTAGGACAGAATCAGGAATCCCTACTGATCCTAATGGATGTCTCTGAACTACTGTTTCTGATGATAATGACTGAAAACCCTCTTGAGAATCATCTTTCAAACTTCCATGATCTGAAGGTCATATTTTGCATATTTTGCTACCACATTACATTTTCCTAACATCCAGCCAAATCTTCCTTTATTGCAGCTGAAACTCACTATTTCTATCCTACTTGCAGTATATATAAAGCTATTCCTTCTACCTTTGAAGCAGCCCTTTATGCATTTGAAGACCAGTATATCTCCCTTTAGTCTTCCTTTTTGATGAGGCAACTTCAGGGTGCCAATTTTTTCTATATTTTCTCATAGATCATATATCCTAAAATACTCCTTATTGCTGTCCCTCTTCTCTGAATTCTCTGATCAGTCTAGATCCTTCTAAAGCCATACTGGTCCAAATAGACATAGTGCTGCAGCTAATGTTTTGCTAACGTCAAGTGGAAAACTTAGATCTGTCCTACAAGCTAAGGTCTTTGTTTATATGACCCAGGATTCATCATTTGCAGAGTAGCAGCACTGTTGATGCGTTTTCATGTTTCACCCACTCAGTGCTTTTTCTGTCACTTAACAACTTGTTCCCCAACAAAATCTATGACAGACTGTTTAATTTGCTTTAAAATTACATCCTGTTTTTATCAGACCATTTCTTCAATTTGTCAAGATAATTTTGAATTCTATCATCTTTCAATTTACTGAAAATATAGGGCACACGACATGCTCATGAAGCACCTGATTCTTTCCCTTATTCCACCCTATAGCAGATTTAACTACACCAAGTTTCCCTATTTTGCTGACCTGAACTGCATCAAAAGCCTCAGTAAAATAAAAAACATCTGAAACCAACTCCTTCCTCCATGCTTACAAGTTCAGTTACACAAAGTCTTAGAAGAAAAATAGGTATCTGCTTAGAAATGCTTTCTTGGTTTATTATGAGTTGGATTTAAAGTAAGCTATGAGTCTTAGTCTTCAGTTTTTCTTTCATACTTTTCTTCTCAAAGATGCAGAGAAAATACAGTAAGGAGACCTGAGCAGTGAATGAAAGTGTATTCAGCTCAGCCCAGAAAAATTTTACAGATAAAATTGCTGAAGTCAGCAGTACACAAGAATATATCAGAAAATAAATTATTATAGAATTAAATGTAACACTAAGACTGATTACTGCAGCAACACAGGATCTACTGGAAGGTCAGTGATTTCACAAGTAAGCAGTAAATAGCTAACATTCAATAAGAAATAGTAGAAAGCATCATCAAAAGTACGTGAAAATTGTTATGATGGTGTGAAAATGTTTCTAAACTGTAGTCTAGAGTAGAGTTTAACAATAGGAGGATGTCCTGTTATTTCCAGGAAAAAAGAAAACCCTACTTTACCTTGTTTAAATATTCCTGGCAATTAAAAATAAAGTCATATTTCTAAACTTCTTTTTAATTCAAATAGCCTGAGAATTTTGAATGGATATTCAGAAAAAAAAAAAAAAAAAAAGAAGTAGGACCAAGTGCCTTTCTTAATCAAAAAAAAATATTGGCTAATTATGTCTGTTCTGAATAGTGATTTTATTAGGCTGAATAGGATCTCTTTCAACTACCTATAGAAGTGCCTCAGTCATTACAGTTAAGTGCCCTGATAAAAAGGATTTTATTCAGCCAGACAACATTCTTTAGCTTCCTATTATTATGACAATGCAATATTTCAGTTTTCATCCATTAGATCTCATGAAATCATTGAAGAAGTTAACCAGTTAAAAGATCAGTTAATATATGGTTAGAATCATCAAAGTTGGAGAGGACCTCTGAAAGTCATCTACTCCACCCCCCTGATCATGGCAAGGCTAGCATCGAAGTCAGATCAAATTGGTCAGGGCCTTGTCCAGTCAAGTTCTGAATAATCACTAGTTCATATTATTATTCCAATAGTTATCCGCCATGAAAGCCTTTCTTGAGGAACGCTGTTGCAATTTGTCATGTCAGTTGGCCTTACCGTGCATATTGCATGCAATAGAGCCTTGGGCAGCATTTATTACATGATCTGAAATGGCTAAGTAGCAACCAATTAATATGAGAAGTTTCTTGACCTTCATGCTTACAGAATCCCCTATAAAACCTTTCCTAACAGTACTAGAACTAGAGCTTCCACACATATTTATGTTAATATCTAGTGAAGAAAGAAGCCTTCTGGGGACTAACATAGAAAAGGGAAGGCAGGATTTGGCATCAGCAAGCTAGCTGAAAAGCTTTGCATTTTTTCATGAAGGGCAAGGAGAATTCGTCTGCCAAAGAACCACACCACACAGAGCTACGCACAGTGCCCCCAGGCAACAAGGAGAAGTTCTGGAGCACCTCACTGGTGGAATGGAAACTATGAATGCCTCTGAATGCTGACAAAAGTACACATAAGAGTGCAAAACAATTATATTTCACTTAGTGAAAATTCACAGGCCTATTTCAGTTTCAATCATGTGACATCAGCTAGCAGAAACAAGTCTAATACAGGCAGGTCTTTCTGTGACTTTCATGACATCGCTGGAAGGAAGCGTGGGTAGATAACTATCCTCTTAGCATCATTTCAGCTCACCTATTCAGCTTCAATAAATGGGAGTTTCTTATAAATTGAGATGAATGTTCCCACATTCTTTTCCATGTGTTAGGACATGCGAGTTGGCATTTATTTAAATTATCCCTTCTCTGGTGATCCCTGTGTGGGAGGGAGAACCGGAAATGTATGGAAAACTTACAGTATTTATGTACATGTCTCTGAAAAAACAAAATTATGAACTGATACACAACTGCTAATCTTAGCACTATTTTTAGCCAATTTGTTTTATCCACTATAGATTCACAGCAATAAAACCCCCTCAAAATAAAATAACTTTTTTTATAAGAAAGAAAATTGCAGAACTAATTTCATCTTTCAAAAATCATGATTTCAGGCCTTGAGAAAGAATCCTATTCTTAATATTATTTCATCTCCATTTGATTCTGTTACCGCTTCACATGTTTGGAAATAAACACCCTGAAAATAAATGTAATCTACCACAAAATAAATAATCTGATGGAAGTGTGTTATTTCAAGATGGTAGGTGGGCACTCCACCCCCAAAACTGCCTCATAATGAGCTCTCATTTTTTTACCAGGCACTGGTTCACAGTGAATGCTGCAGATAATCATGCACAGATACAAGAAATACCAAACCCTAACTTAAGGTGACAGTTAAGCTCACATTGTGTGACTTCGGGCTACCTCCGGGGCAACTAGATTTTTAAAAAAACTTACATAACTATGTCAGGTGGCCTTGTTTGGCTCCCATTTACCTCATATACAATGAAAGTAATCTTATGGGACTGACATCAAAGAGTAGACTTCAGGAGCATTCCTACAAATTTCCTAGAAATGCCCCAGAATTACCTGCCATACAAATACAAATTCTGAAAATTAAGTATCAGTCTCAAGATTGCCCAGGCTGTTCTGGGCCTGGTCAGCTCAGGTAGGACATAGACATGGACAGAAAGTCTTTGGCTGCTTAGGCCTACTCAGTTGAAGGAAGATGCCCATAGAGACCATCTAAGGAATGGAGAAATCTTGTTTATCTGTGAAACCGCTCTAAAAGGAAGGGTAGAAGAAGAGTTAAAGTAGATTAAGGGGGAAAAAATATAGTATTAGCTTCCCAGATAAAACTTTTAAGGATTACATGCATTTTAGCTGTAGAATTTAGAGAAGCAGAGTAGAGAAAGACCTTAGGCTTAATGCTGGTCCCAAAATCTGACAGCTGAGAAATGGTTTGAACTCCTGAAAGTGGGTGTCAGATGCACAGACAGTGGACACCCCATCTAAGAAAATGATAGACTACTAACACTTCACATGGGGAAACATCTCATTAATAACCTAACGAGAACAAACACTTCTCCTGACTACAAAAGATAACTCTCCTGCGTACATTCCAGTCACTTAGCTTTCACTGAAAAAGAAACCTTTAAAATTTTAACAAAGGCATGAACACTGAAAAAGACAACTTAATGACTCACCAAACATGTTGAGATCCCAAAGAAAAGGGCATGTTCCCAGAGGAAACATCTGGACAGATGAAGGGCTTTTTACCTTGTTTGGTTCTGGAAAACATAATCTTTCAAATCTAGCTTCTTCCTGTAAGTAGATAAAATTCTTCTTATTGGAAGACTAATTTTTCCCAAGAAGTATTGACTTAGTTATATTCGGTGAAGCAAATAAATATTACAACTTGTGAGTAATACGAAGAAACCGTCAGAGATAAACACATACCAGGGAAATTATTTTTCTTTATTATCAGATTTACTTAAGCTTAAAAACAAAGGGTGTTAGGTTTTGTACAGTGAAAACTGAAAACAATTTCATCTAATTTCCTGAATCTCAAGACTTACTTTCCATAGTGCTCTTTCCCAGCTCAGACCTGGTAACATTTAGTAAGTGGTGGAAGAAACAGCTAGAAGCTTGCTGAATCTTTGAAGACTACAAATGATGTAAATGTATGTAAATTCCCCTGACTTGAAACTGGTCACCTCTATTGTACACAGTGGAGAGATGTACATTCAAATGAGTAGGAGAAAGTTTGACAATTAAGTAACTGTTGAAGCGGGTTGGAAACTATGGGTTATTGAACTGTATAATAAAAGAACAACATTACTGAAAAAACAGCTTTGAAATATACAGTTGGAGTTCATATGTGGAGTTGGCTACAACTTCCCCAAGCACTTGCTGTGCTCTGGGGAGAGCTTCATCATAGAAATAGGAACTAATATGGTATTTTAAAAGTTAAAATGGTTAGGCACAACATAGGTCACTATTTCATGCAGGATTTGCTCAAAAGTATTGTATTAATTTACAGTATACACAATTTATAATTTAAATAAAGGCATCCAACTTGTCAGTAAACATTGCCTTCATAGGAAAATGCAGTGAAGTTTAGCTTTTTCTCTATTTACATTAGTCTCTCCACAGAAACTTCTTGTTGTTATTGGCTTGCCTGAAACCATTAATAAATCATCTCCTACTTAAAAATCATGCACCAGTCTTGAATACACTCATCACTTTTGCAATGACCCTATCACCAGGGAGACAACCTAAAGAAAATGAGCTTCCAAAATGGGTCTGCAAAAAACAGAAGAAAAGGAATACAAGATTTTGCATCACTGAACAAAATTAAATAACATTGTACATGACTTCGTAAATGAGGTAACAATGTAGACTGGCACTATGCATTTCTGAGAAAAAGTGGCACACTTCGTCAATGTCTTGTCAAGAGGATAAAAAATAGAAGAAAAGATGCTACTACAACACATATGAGTCTATGAGTTTAGATAAAAAACTATTAGTCTTCTATATATCCTACATGTCAGCAGCCCTGGAATTTCCTTAAGAAACAGAATAGGGAAGTAAAACTCTGCAAAAGCATTCTTTTGTGTTCATGTCTAGGACATCATCTGGAAGTCAAATAAAATCATCTGCAACTGAGAGACTCTTAAACGGAATACCATCAATGCCAAAGCTTTTGATGACACTAAATAGAACAAAATGAGACATGTTAAAAACTTAAGAATAAATACATGCTACTGTTCCCTGCACAGATGATTATTTTGAACTAAATCATTACTCCAGGACAAAGAGGGGAAAAGGACTTGCTGCCCTTACTACACCTTGCTTTTCCTTTCAAAAGAACATAATAACAAAACTTTGCTTACCCTTCATTTCATAAAAACACACAATTTGAATAGCATTTTGAATGGCTCCCAAAGTAGTAATCTTTTATGGCATAGGATGTTCAGAATATCTGTTATACTTCTCTCAAAGCCAAGAATAAAAACATTAATAAGACCGGAACTGATCTGTATAATGTAGTGCCCAAAGTAGTCATAGTATCAATGAATAGTATTGTCCTGTCTTTCATCCCCAGCCTAATATACCTCTAAATTGAGCTCATGTGAGTTACTTCAACATGTTCATGAAAAACAGAAAGATCTACCATGTCACTGAATTCATGCTTATTCCCCCTGGATGCAGAAGTAACTCTTAAGTTCTAACCTACCTAGTTGCCAGTGGACATTTGGCACAAGCCAAAGTCCAGTATGAGGTCCCAACACCATTTGGTCTATTATTTCTATGTCCAAATGAGGAAAGAGTCAGCCTATTAGTCCTAGCTGAAAGGCAACAAACACCATGTCCACCACGGTAAAACTGGCACCCAGCTGCAGAAGTGCTTCTCCATTATCTCTGGGATAAGTGATGCTGGGAAACCTAATCCATGTTTGACTTGAACTAATGTGCTTGCTCCTGCATGGGAACAGAGAAAAGCACTAAAGAAGTCGGATCACTAGTTTCCACTGCCCATGATGGAAGAGGCTTAAAATGCCTCTAACCAGTGCCTGGCTTCTCATATGTTGCTTCCAGTTGACTTCCAGAATGGAAACATGAGGTCAAGAGATGGACCAGAAAGATTAACTGCTTGAATGACCCACAATGTAGTTCAGAAGAAAAAATATCCAAATCCAAAAGTTCCAGTACTTGACTTACCCAGTTACTTTCTGTGAAATAGTTGCTGTGTATTCTGCAGAGAGGTGAAGATGAAAAATGAACTCCTATTAAAGAATTTTACTCCATGACTCCAGCTGGAAAAGAGCATTGCCCAAAGAGCTTTTTAGAAGTGGCTTTCTCAACACTATTTTAAGGTCTGTTCATATTTAATGCTTAACCATATTTCAGAAAGCTCAGTACATGCTTGAAATTCTTTTGCTCAGTCTGGCTGTGGTCCATCTACAAGAGCAGGCAACCTAATTCATTCGTTTCACCCTCAGGACTTTGGAGGCTGAGTGCTTGTGTATTTTCTGAAGAAAGCCCTGACTTCTTGCAGTAAGCTGAAACATTTCCAAGATACACAAATTCCCTCACTGTTCATGGATTCTTTGGAAGTAGAACTTTCCACAAAAATCTGTTTAGTTCAAGAATTACTGTCTCTGTGAAGGAAGTGTTAATCAGTTACTAGTGG
The DNA here is from genome assembly GCA_033459285.1 of Clamator glandarius. Lineage (NCBI taxonomy): Eukaryota > Metazoa > Chordata > Aves > Cuculiformes > Cuculidae > Clamator > Clamator glandarius. Next base: position 344,901 of record JAUNZM010000677.1, on the reverse strand, counting down.
CACAAGTTTTGACACAGTAAATGAAAAAGTTTCCTGCTCTTTCTGGAAAAGAAGTCAGATCCATAGATAGACAGCCACCTTCCTAGAAAGAATATGCTGTGGCATAAGTTGTACGGACACCTGCTGAAGGCATGAACTGGTCAGGTTTCAGGCAGCACACAGTAGAGTTCACATACTTCTTTTCTTCCAAAACACACATATTTAGTCTCTAATAAATTGAAAGAAACTTGGTCCTCTTCAGTTTCTAGAGGAGCTTAGCTTTCTAAACAGTCGGAGAATGACTTAGGTGGATGCAGAGATTCTGATCTTTAACAAAAGAGAAAAGAAGCACTTTACATATAGCATGCTTCAAGCAGCCCAGCTGACGCTTGTGGGCTTACTATTTAGGTGAACACAGCTTTGATGATATATTCTCAAGACATGTCTACTTCACCTTTTGTGGAGTTTCTTCCAGCTTTGCTGTCACTGCACTCACTTGAACATATTTTGTCATAACTGTTTCTGCTTAGTGAAGAGGGCCATGTAATTCAAAACCACTGTGTTAAATAAGGGACTGAAAGCATCTGTATACAAAGGTATTTATATTCTGGGTTTCTCTGAATTAGAGTTGGTTTCAATATGACCGCAACGTTTGAGACCAGCTTTATCACTTTATCAGAAACTCGTCAGTAATCCAGATCTGAAGCCTGAATCAAAGTTGGAGCTGGCTATCCTCTTCCTTCCAAAGCTAAAATGATTCCTTCCTCTGCTAGTTTTCTTTTGTCCTAGATAAAACATTTTACTTATAAATCTCCCATTCCCTTCTCTTCAAGGAATGAGATCCAGGACTTGAATCCACCATTCAGTCATTTTGATCCCCAAAAGCTTGAGATGTTGGTTCTCATTAGGGCTGTTGAGATCATTAGACCACAGAATCTGATCCACATACACAGTCCATATATTTCACTCAGACTGGTGCTGACCAATAATGTCAGTCCTTGTGTTAGGACAACCCTTAAAATAGGTGCAGAGAACAGAAGAAATCAAGAGTGTTCACTGCTACTTGGAATGGTGGTGGCATTAGGCAGTTGCAGGGACCAGACAAGTTTGCATGTGCTGGTAGCACCAGGGGGATCTCAAGGCACAGGGAAGACTGTTTGAAAGGAGAGAAAAATAACGGAGAATAAATAAAGCATAACATTGTCTTCCTCCACAATTTACTCAACTATTAGTTCTCTATCTCATTCTCAGACCCCCTTGCAATGCCCTTTCCCTCTCTCAGCTTCCTTTTCATTTCACCCCAACACAACCACTTCCCTGCTCCCAGACTTTCTTCCCTTCTTCTTCTTATGCTGACCCTTTCTTTGTTACTGCTAAAAAAGAAATTTGGAAGCCTCCAGCTTTCTCTGTGTAGCAACGTTCAATTTGGCCTATCCCACTAAAAAGATTTGGCTGCCTCTGTCAACAAGGAGTTTCCCAGCATATAAAAACTGATTAATGTGAAATTTTAAAGATAAGTATAATTCATACCTACATTTTTAAAACAGTTCTAAAAATACTAACTGAAGTTATTATTATGCTTCCACAGCAGAAACATTCACTTATTTTCCATAATTATAGCTAAGCCTCATACAGAGAGTGTATAATCAGAAAAAATAAAACTGTTTGTTGGAACATTCACTTGGTAGGACTAAAATTGCTGTTTCAAGCAAGATGCTTGTGCTTTCTGAAAATTTCAAGCATCAATTCTTTTAACAGGAACATGGCATGAAAATAATTTTACAAAGTAATATCAAGTCAGTTTTATAGGTGATTAGCATTGTCTGGAATGCAGAAAGAAGAAACATTGCTACTCAGCCTCTTCCCTGTTAACATCAGCAAAGACAGAACCAGACTTCAGGGAAAGCTGGTACAAACTCTCCAACAGAAGGTCGTCCACTGATAGAAGAAGGTTCTTCTCTAATCTGTGTGGAAATCAAAATTAAATTGTGCTTTATTGTATGAACTGGAAAAATGTATTTTGCAAATATGTTTGTTACCTTAGTCATACTCTTTTATTTGTAACTAACAACTGCTCTTATTTTTCAAAGGAACAAATTACATAGGGCAAGAATGAATTCGGAATTAGAGACAGATTAGGTACCATGTGATGCTAAAGCTGCCATGAGTTTTGGGGCTGGAATTAGTCTGAGAAATCAATGGGAGCCTTTGCTTTCAGAGATCCCAGTTTTCCTTTTGTCTTCACAGATATTACAGGATCCAATAACAAACTTTACTCTCCCAGCCCTGCTTTCTCAAGTGTTGTCCCAGAACTCAGCTTTATACATGCACCACAGATATTTCGACAAGTCCAAGAAATAAGCGTAATGTTCACTGGTGCTCAATATTCCTACCTGACAATATCCAGCAGTAGAGTAACCTCTCTGGGCCTGTATTTTTTTTAACAATCTTTCTAACCACAAGCCTATTTTACCCATCTCCATAACAAGAGATTAAGCACTTCAGTCATTACCAGACATAACTAAAATAAATTACTTTCTGATACAGCCAGCCAGCTCCTTGTTTCTATAATTTCCACCAGTAAACCTTCTTCACTACCTCCAGCTGCCTGAAATCCCAAACTACACACTATTTGATGGTCTAGCATAGGTACCTCAGCTGGCCATTGTAACTCATTCTTTCCCACTGGTAGAACTTCAAACCTTGTCTTTACAGGCAGTACAGGCATCCTCCTCACATGATTTGAGGGAGTAAAGCTACAGTGGTATCAGCTGGGCAGGGTCTTCTAGGAACACATATGTAATGGCAGCAAATTCAACTTCCAAGCATGCACTGTGAGAGACAAGAGACAGGACAGGAAAGGGCTTGCTCATACAATGATGTCAATGTTAACTTTAGATGAATGATATAAGCATGGTGTCCTGCAGTTCACAGAAAGATGGAGGAAGAAATGCTATTCAGAACTTAATGAGGAAGTTAAATTATTGCCATATAAGTATCACGTTGCTGATTACATTTTCCAATTATATTTGCTGAGCCAAACTTTTGTACTGCACTTGAAAGAAAATAATAGAATGAAACAATACGCATGCTAAGAAACTTCCTGTCAAGTCATTAACAAAAAGACCCCACCTTCATTTCTGAGAGGTTTTTTTTTAAAGGAGTTTGCACTACTTTTTTTTTTTTCTGGGATATCTACAACAGCTTTGTAAATGTCCTGATATTTTTCTGTAGTTAATTTTTAAAACATCCCTTTGATGTTTTCTGCTCTCACAGACTATCAGCAAGAATCTTTTTTGGAGGTAAAAAACCAAGCTGTTAAGAGTCCCAGAGCTATTAAAAAGTAAGCAAAAGCATTCATTTTATTTTTATATCATATTTAATTGTTATTCTGAAGCAATATTTATTTACATGCCTGAAGTGAAAAAGCTCTATTTAATATCAACCTCATATGACGTATTTGGGGCTTGAATACGCTATAAGATTGAAAAAGCTATTACATCATTATATTTTATTAGGCAATTCAATATTACTAAAAAAAAACAGGTTCTAGGTATGTTATTTTCCAACAATATTGGCTGATCTAACAAAAGATAATACAACTTCCTACAAACTCTGTTACTCATTTTCATAACATAAATTTATTTGTAGTCTGCTTGGCTTCCCTCCACCATCCTTCCTAAACTCAAGAGTGAAAGCAAGTTTGGATTTTAATTTTATTTTAAGACTTGTTCAATCTGTTTGAGTTCAGGATTTTCAACTATAACGTGTACCTCGCTCCACAAACTATGTATTGGTGATTATATTAATTTATTCAGATACAGTTTAAATTATGTACCACAATTTCTTTCCTGAGCATAAAATGGGGAATTCTGGAAAGTAGTTGTGAAGTCTGACAAGTAAGCTCATAAGTTTACCTTCACAGACTACTCTAAAGAGGCTCATTCAGAGCAGGAGCCTTGCAGGTGATCTGAAGTATCTCCTATAGGAAGTGTGTCCCCTTGGCTATAACAGGAATATTTGTAATCAAAATCCTATGTGTAGAAACTAACCTTTTTGATTAACCCTTACTGCTGGGTTCTTGTGAAAGTAACAGGCAAACCCCCCTTTTTTTCTAATCCGGAAGCATATTTAAAATATTCATGTTGCATACAAAACAATTGCATACAGGAAGTTTTAACTGCAGATCCCAGGTAAACAAACCCACATAAATCCCATTTACATGTACTTATACTCATAAATACAAAGTTTGATTAATATCCTAGGCCATAAAGCCCTCTAATTTACACGCAGAAGAGACACAAAAGTTTCTCAAGTGATCTCTCCCTCTACTTGTTTCATTTGCTCTTGTCATTCCCTTTTGTGTGTGTCCTCTGATCTGTTTCATGGACAGTGATGTCGCTTCCATTTCCTCCTTATTATTTCTGAATATTTCCTCTAAGGACTCCAACACACCTTCAGTTCCCCAGTATCAACCATGTACAAGCACATCCTTGGCTTCCTTCTGCCGTTAACCTCTAAATTCATTGAGAGTACATCAAGCAGAGACTACTGAAGCATAGACTACCTGCATTTTCAACATTTTTCATAACATGATCCATTTGTGTTTGCTATCTCTCATGTAGTATCAAGGCCAGATTTCAGCTTTCACTGCCAGTGATGCTTGTTGCCTAATCATTATACTTTACATTTTTAAACTTTTGCCTTTTTGTTTGTATCCACTTTGCACCTTAAAATTGGAGGATGTCCCCACTAATATTTGCAAAACTAAAAGTATCGTTGTCTTTCAAGTATCTGCTTAAAAACCTTCCCTTGCAGTGATAGTTACAGAATCTTAAGAAAAATTTGGCAATGACCACAGTCTGTCTTGGTGATCATTACTGCCCTATTGTCTCTGTACAAAGGTCCTCCAGGCACTTGTATTGTTTCATACTCAAACTCCCAGCTTCATGATAAAGGGACGTTTTTCTCTGTGCTAGTCAAAACAGTATCCTATTCTGCAACTACAATTTCCCAGCATTGCAATAATACTGGTAGTAATAATAATAACAAATAAAACACAAACCAGAAGATCCGTGAGCTGGAAAAAAAATGAGGTCAACTGAGTAAATCACAAGATACAGCTCTACTCATTGAGCCTGAAATAAGGAATAGTTGATCCATTTGCATTGAGGCAAACTGGGGGTTTTTTTCAGTTTAAATGTCTCAGTCTTCCATGGAAAAGCTGCATGCCACACAACAGGAAGACTCAGGATGCAATCACACATGATCATAATAGAGCTGGCCCTCCATGACAATAAATGCCATTAGGAGCTGTTCTGTGAGAGCATGGTAAAACTCCGTTTCACAGTTCTTCAGATAAGCAATTATTGTTAATAAAGCTGAAGGAATAATAGATTTGCATGGAACAGAAGTAATTTTGGTACCAGAATGTCTGGTATTCTCCAAAATAAGAAGCATTCTGGAGCTTTATTTCAACTGCAGAGTGCAATATCCTTTATTTTATGTATATGTGAAACCTGATATAAGAACCAGGAGAGGTTTCTCCTAAATGAAAACAGCCTATGGGGAGTAAGGCTTGTTTGGTTTGCATTTTTCAGCTGTGAACTTACCTGTGAGACACTGTGGTTCAGGCAAATATATTATTGATAATCTGTTACAGAAATTTTTAAATCTTTCCTCTGAAAGGGTTGTTTCTGCATTAATTTTATTTTTTTCCAGAATCCTAAACACAGATAATGAAGATCTTACGTCATACACTAAGAGGAAATGTTCTAAAACAATAATTTCAAGATAGGAAATGAACGTCTATGATACAATTGTAAAAGTTTTCACGTTAAGAAGCATTATGGTATGTCTTCAATACTAACACATTACTGAAGACAGAGAACATAATAAAGTAGAAAAGGCATACCTGACAAAAACCCCTACCATAATTTACTGTATTATTAGGATTCTACAGTATCTAAAAATCACAGCAAATAGCAAACGAAGCTTGCTTTTTTCCCCTGTAAATTTTGGAAATTAATGTTTAATTTTGGGGAAAAAAGGATTGCTAAACAGAACTTTCATTCTTGAAAGAAAAATGTTAATTTTTTTAATAAATAAATGTGTTTTCAAAAACTAGAATCATCTGATATGCATCAGGTCAAACAGGTAAAACAGAACAGAAAGAGGAAAAAGCAGCTTCAGTTATATTTTTACATACTGTATGTAACAAAGTCTGAAAAACATGGGAAGTCTCTGAAATTGGTGAATCCCCTTGGAGGCTGGGAACTGGTACAGTTATACTGGTCACATTTATTTCTGCATGCAACACCTTGCCTCTGCTGTCCTCCTGTAGGACATGAGGTTTTAAACCCCAGGAGACAGATAAGGGTTGCAGCCATGAGATGCATAAGCACTGTTACCTACAGGAATTCTTCCAAATACTCTCCCTCAAGTTTCAGTTCCATTTCCCAAGCTGCTCTTCTCAGACCAAATTACCCAGTAGTAATTAGTTGGTGGAAGAAAAGCTAGACATGAACCAGCAAAGTGTGCTCACAGCCCAGGAAGCCAACCGTGTCCTGGGCTGCAATAGAAGAGGCACGGCCAGGAGGTGATTCTGCCCCTCTACTCTGTTCTCTTGACACCCCACCTGTACTGACTTCTCGAATCCTTTCTGCTGGCCTGCTTGGGTCTGACTTCACCCCAGGCATCTCACTATCAATGGGTAACTGAAGCATACAGTTTATTTTCGTATAACAAACACAAGCATCCTCCACCTATCTCTATTTGCATAAATGGTTGTATACAAATAATAGCAGGAAGAAGTTTGATTTAATGAAGGGAAAAGTTAAAATACACTTGTTTCTATGGGATGCTTTGGTCCTTCAAGGAGATCTGTAGGTATGCCTGTGCAGCTCACTTCATATTTCCATTTTTCTGCCAATTTGGCATATTTCCTGGCTGTGAATACTGTTAAAAACTACAGACTACAGACCAACAATTTTTATTAGATTCTTCATTGACACAGGAGTTTCATATAATAAAATAATATAAAACATTTTCATCTAGCTAAAAGCCTACATACTGAGTTTTCTGACAGCAGTCAAATGCCTGTGTTAACTTCAAAGCTGAACCTTGCAATATTAAATCACCTTCTCTTGAAAGAAACAGCATTTGATATAGGAAGTGAGGTCTGGCATTTTCAACTTCTGGACTGCCAAGGGCTCCCATTCATGGCCCCTCATCCCTCTGTTGCCACCACCAAGGGAAAGCACAGTCGGGAAGGGTCCCCACCAGGTGACCTGCAGAAAACCCCTGCCAGCCTATAGCCAATGGTCCTGCAAAAGGAAGGAGCGTGTTGCCTGGAAGAAGAAGGCATAGGGTGGACAATGCAAGGCAAAAAAGGAAACTTTACAATATGTGTATATAGGTTTAAAGAATACATAAATCAAAATTAAAGCTCAGGTCCTTTACAGGTCATTCATTCTAATCCATGTTTTATAGAACTGTACTGATCTTGAGATTTCAAGTTCCCTGAGCTACCATGAGTTTTCCAAGAGCTGTCTACATTAATGTGTACATAGGAGCTAAGGTTTTTTTGGCTGTTTGCCCAAATTTGAAAGTTCACTCCAATACACTAAAAATAGTCACAGACTTCACCACAGCACTGTCCTCATAGCAAAGGCAATTCTGTCCTCCACTCCCAGAACCTATTAACACTGTACTAACTTATTAAACAATAAACTCTGAACATATTGACATTAAAAAATAACAATAGAACAAAGGGAAAAGCTTGAGCTCAATTACAAAATATATCTTCCACAATGCAGGACAAGGAAGCAGAAAACATTTCCGTTGCCAAGGCAGCCTCACTTCATATGCTTTTCTTCCAAGGTGCTCTGATGGTGCAAACACACACCGTGCCGAGTTTTACTTACCACAGAGGGGCACCAGGCTGTGAATTTCCACTCATGAAACAGACATTTCTTGTTGGTTTGTACATTATCTGCAAGGGTAGACCAGAAGAAGGTCTTGACACAAAATTACTGCTGGGAAATTTTTATTAAAAAAAACTCCTACAGCTTATGCACTGAGAACCATAACATAAAAGCAGAACAATCCGTAAGTAGTCTATTCAGGGTAAAACCAAAAGAGAAGAAATGGCTTTTATGTGCTGTACCTGCCAAAGTTTCCACCATGGCTTTATGCTCATGTTTTCCTTTGAAAGGTATTTTCTCCTTGTACTATAAAAGAAGCTACGCTGTCATCAGAGGAAACCAAACAGACAGAACACTTTCTCTATAGTCAAGCTTATCCTAAACTCAAACTGAAAAAAAATCACACTGATAGTTTGGCTCTGTAATTTCTCCCATTTAGCTTGTAAGAAAAACAGGTAATGCTTAGTTTCATTGTTCCTTGTGGTTGCTGAGCCAACAAAGGTTAGAGCATTTAGAATTACTTGCAAATTTGCCAGTCACTATAGTAAATGGCTTTACCTACAAACTGGTTTGTGTGAATTGTTCAAGTATCAGTGTTAAACATGACAAAATATGTCTAAACATGTAATTTGGTGCTTTTTTGTTTTTTCTCTACTTTGGTGTTACCTTTTACCATTGTGGCTGCTTCTCAATTATATTTTAAATCTGTAGCTTTGTATTTCTGTGCATTGTTCTGCATGGGAACGGAACCCTTTCAAAAATCTGATCAAAATTCCACCTTTGTTATGAGCTTTGCACTTAATAGTACTATTTCATCATCATTAAGCAAAAATTATACACTCTAGGTGTAAATCTGATTAGTAAAAAAATTCCAGCTGTGAAATTACTTTCAGACTTAGAAGATTAAATGAAATCATACCCCTAGCTTTGGAGAGGGGATTTGTTCCTCCCTGCTTACCTTACTCAGAAATGACAGGCAATGGTAATCACCCGTGGTGCTGCCTAAAGTGTGTTCATGCAATTGTCCTGATCAACTCTCGTCTCCAGCATAGGAAAGGAGGAAATATTTTACTCTCCCATCTCATTGTCCTTCCTTGTCTTGTGATGGATTGACCCACATGTTATCCAGAGATGGGAGCCACCTTCTGTGGCTGCTGAATTCAGGGCCATGAGGAACCAATTGTCTGCCTGACATTTGGGTGCCAGATGAGGGGGAGAAAAATGTTATGACTCAGATGTAGGTGAGTAGATGTTTTTTACTTTATCCAGTTACTCACATTTGGTGCTAGCTCATGAGTTGGTTTGCCTACAAAGCCACCATATACTTTAATTGCCAGACTTTCTCATGGGGCGTAGAAGGGATTTTCACATACAGGAGAATTTGCAGACTGCAGTGTAAACATCCCAGCAGTACATGCCTCTGGTTACATTTCCATTTGTCAGAGCTCTAGAAGTTTCTAATGCATCTGGCAATCGAACAAACGTGCAAATAAATTATAAAAGTGAAAAAAACTTCCAAGGCTACAAGACCTACTTCTATGCTTTTACTAAATGAAGCATATTTGAAATATAAAACTTAGATACTAAAACACTGAAAATATATTTTCAAATGTTTAATAAAATCACAGTAATTGCCTCTAAATGAAAACCAAGGACCAATGTATTCCTCTCCAATATATGTGGTGGAGCATTCCAATATATGAGGTGCAGACAGTCTGCTTAATGCACAGACTACACTCCAAGTTTACTGCAGAACATACACAGTTTCCTGTTGCAGTATGTTTATGTGTAAGAAGCTATCTTCTTCTCAGCAGCGTGTCAGGTGAAGACAAAGCCTTGCTAAAGAGAAACTAAGCCTCACTAAGAAGATGGTGAGAAGGTCATTGCATCATTCAGCATGGATTCATCTTAGCCTTGCGTGATATCTCATAAAATACAAATAACCTAAGGTACATTTTAACATTCTAAATGCTTGCACTCTCCTTATATTTGTCCAGGTCAAACATAGGGAAACAATATGTGATAAAACTAATCCTTAAAAAAAATCACTTTTTTTAGAATTGCAAGTTGTACCTTAGCACTGCAAAACACCATACCTCCTTTTTAAGAATTTTAGAGGTGAGCAAAAGTATATTTAATTTTCGCTTTGTTCATTACTGGGGACCATATGCTCAGAACTCTCTGCCATATGTAGTTCAGAACTCTCTCCCTCTCTCTCCATCTTACAACTTCTACCACTTTCTCCAAACTCTCATCTCACACTCCGTGATCTCTGTTTATCTCCTCTCCCCTGCTTTTCACATTAACTTCAGTGAAAACAGAAATGCATGTATCAAAATCAGCCTGCTTGTCAAGTTATACACTCCTGTGAGACACAATTCTAACCACAGCCTATTTTCAGCAGATCTGACCTTTTGTATACCTTCCTTCCATCCCTCCTTCCTTTGCCTTTATGTACAAGGCACGCCCTGATAATCAATTCCTATCCTCTACCTCTAAGTGTTATCTGGCTTCACAATTTTACCAGACAACTTAGAAAGATAACAGAAGTTTGTTGACAAGTTGAAATCTAATGTACATAAAACAGAAAAGGGAGTTAATGTATAATGGAAAAGAGAAATGAGTTTAAAAGCAAGCTCCTAATAAAAGCTCCTAAGAAAGTGCCATACCAGAGTGCCAACAAACTGCAATGCAGACCATGGGCAAGGCTATTCAAGAAAGAGCTATAAAAAACTCCTGTAAAATAATAGCCACAATCCAACTGTTTACTTTTATAAAGACTTGCTTAACTTTTAATCTAAATCAATCTCCTATTTTTCCCCATGTGCTTTTAAGAGCTATCAATCACTTCTCCAACTAACCCCATGTAAATACTCCAGCTGACCAGTCATACAGCATTAGATGTCACAGAAGGAGTTTTCTTCCATGCTAAAAACTTCAGTAAAATTAAATAGAACAAGGATGTTAGTTAATGTACTTCTGCTTTTGACAACAAAGGGAAGAAACACTAAGTAGCTCACCAAATGGTTGGTTTAGGCCCAAAAATAATGAAGAGGATGTTATGAAAGGAATAGTGAAGTTCAGATGTCCAATGTAAAGTGTTCCTAAAAAAAAGGCAAAGAGAATATTACTACATTTGCATCCTCAATAAAACTTCTAATTCCTCTTGTTCTCCTGTTTCTTCACTTCAAGCCATGCCTTTTGTCTACCCAAAACCAAGGGCAGAGATTTAAAACTTGGCTTCTTTTCAAGTCTTCAGGTGCAACCCACAGCTAATTCACAGTTCTTTCCATCCAAGATGTTTCCTACCCCAGCCAGCCAAAAATCCTGTCATGTTCTCATCATATCAAGTATTGCAACATCCTTTTCTCAAGAGTTATGCAGTCTTGTCCTGCTCCAAGCCACCTAGAAAGCAGTTGCAAAGCACAGCCCTCTCATCTCCATTCTACCTTTTCATTGTTGCCCCCCACCAATACTACATGAAATTGAAGTTCTCTTTCTTTCTTTTCAAGGCCTTTTCTGTCTATCTATTAATTTATACAGAAAGAATAGCTCCCAGCTCCAGTCAGCCTATTCATCACCACTAGGTCACGTCTAGCAGAAACTTCTGCTAGGCCACGTCTAGCAGAAACTCACGCTTGTGATGAGCTCCCGTTAAAAAACTGCAAAAGCATTCTGCTATCCTCTTCCAAGGACAGACAACCCCCTTTGCCATGGTACACAGACAAGCACCATGACCAAAATTGCGTCCCTACCTTCTTCCAACTGCTTGGATCTTTCTGTTACCCCATGCTTTACACTCAATGTGTACACCGTATTGGAAAAGGAATGAGAAGGGGAAGGGAAGATGTTGCATGTACCATATATTTACACAGTTCCAGTCACAACAGAAGTCTTCCTCCATAAGTGCAGTTCCTGGAGACTGTGATAATAAACAAGCAATAACAGCACACCACGCAGAGGCAGGCTTCTCGACCCAGATTGCGAGCACCTAATCCCTCTCCAACACTGTGGATTTCCCATACAATCGCTAGTGGCTTTCTGTCCAGCCTAGTTCTCATTAAGTCATTCATGGTGTTCTTAGCACTCAGCCTTGCTTGGCTCCCACACCTCCACTCCCCTCCATTGTACAGGAGCAATCAACGCCCTGACAAAGCTCCCTGAGCATTTGTGAACCTGGAGGAGATCCACGCACTGACGTGCCCCAGCTGCTGGCAGGGCCCCTTCCTGGTTGAGTGGGTGTCAAAAGCTCCAGCACTTGTGGTGAAGGAGCAAAAGCATGCTGACAACCCCACAAAATGATTCACAGCTCCCAGTAAGCAGTTTCCTATTAGGATGACTACACTCCCTGCCTTATGCTCTGCTGACAGGATGCAAACAAGTTCAAAGGGTCAACAATCCTGCAGCAGACGCTGCAGGAATGCAAAAAGCAGAGCTACATCACCAAAAAGGAGGAAGAGTGGTGCCACCACATCACATCACAACAGGATTGGGGAGCACTCTTCTCGGTGAGCATCACCAGCCAGTTTTGTAACTTAATGGATAACACCGTTAAGGTTAAAATAAACTTAATATACCTGCTGTCAGCAAGTAATGTTGAGGCTCTTCTGAAAGCAGAGGAAACCAGGTAATTCTGGAGGCTGTCAGGGACTTCCAGAGATCACCTAGTCCAACCTCCTGCTCACAGCAATGCCAGCTAGCACCCATAGCCCTCCGGAAGCAATTGTCTCTGTGCCCACATCATCAGCTCACGGGCTTCAGGGCCTGAGATGAAGTCAATTGTTTGTAGTAATAGAAACAGAAGGTGGCTTAAACCAGGCTGAACACACAACGTGAATGCCCAAAGTGCCATATTCAAAGGGATTAGGGATATTTCCATCATATACACAGATTTGTTCTTCTGCCCTTCTGCTTTGTCTCTGGAAAGCCAAGTAGCCTCTTCATCTGTGTGCAAGCATAAAAGGACTAAGAGCCAAAAGCCATTTGCACAATGAAGACATTGTGCCTCAGACGCCTTCACTTTCAGTGCCGCTTGTGAAGGAACCGGGAAGGGAGGGGCATCAAAACCCTTGGTATGGGAAGCATTTCAGTTGACATTCACATACAAACAGCTTTACTCTGTTGAACTTGCTGCCACTAGAAATTGTTACATCAGTCAGAATTTGAATACACTCTGATTTTCAGAAGTCCATAAAGAAGATGGTTGTCTCAGTCCACTTTCACAGATACGTACTGAATCACTTTGGATTTGCTGTCCTATTTATTGAAAAATAAATGATAATAAAATATATTTTAAAAATCAATGTATACGGACAGTGGGTTGAGAGTTGGATTTTGGGTAAGGACTCAAATTATCTGGGAGTGGGAGTAGTAGGACTGTTTTTCCCTCCAGAAAAAAGTCTCGGAATTTATATTATGTATCACTGTTTGAGTATCAGCAGGAATGTTGTAAGCAGATTGATCTGACAAAGTCAGTTAATTTCCTGGTCCTGCTGCTATGTTTGTTATTAACCAGCATCAACTTACATTCGGACAATGAGTAATCTCATATTTATTATCAGTAAGACATTGTTCTTCCCCGCAAATATTTCTAAGCTTGCCTGGAAGGCAGAGTACACCGGGAAGCTTATGGGAATCTTTTGCTGCTTCTTTTGGGAAGTTACCTGGCAGACCTGGGCCTTGTGCTAGGTACCATCAAAGATCTGCTGTTGTCCTTCAGTGATTTTTGTAATAATACACTAGTGAGGAGCCATAAAAAGCCATATTTCTCCTAACATGAAGACTTAATACAAAAAGGTTTCTCCAAGAAATACTAAGTCAGAGTTTCATGGTGGCAAGGAACTTTGAGAATTTTTGTGAAAGGGGCAAATGAGATGATGGTGCTGACCTATTGTTTTAATAAATTTTTAGCATCCCTTTTTATAAGAGGAATATTTCTAATTAAACTGAGTTGTTAGGTAACATAGCTCTAAACCCTAAGTGAGAAAATGCTTCAATGAGCACTTAAACATCACTCACCGTTGCAGTCTACTTCCATTTTCTTTCTTACTCACATATTAATACCAAGTTATCTTAGGCAATTTGGCAGTAAATGGTTGTAACCAGCTGTTACAAGCTGGCTCCCCAGCCTCAGTAGCGATCCAGCAGCTCACCATAAGCCATGTTGCTCCTTTTCCTCTACAAATTGCATTCTACAGCCCTGCTATTCCAGCCTCCTTTCCTTCCGCACTATGTTCGACGCCCTGTTCATTATTTCCTTCAGCTCCACATTCCAATGGCTCAGCTGGTTTCCCAATCAAAATAATCCATCATAATTTTGCCTTCCTCTTTCCTTAGAAAAACAGCATCATCTAAAGCCACTAAATCTTCCTTCACAGAAGTTGGTTGGTTTGGTTTTGGTGGCGCTTTTCTTTGTAAGTAAAAGAAAAGAATCAAGCCAGGATGTGCTTTCTTCATTCTTACATTCAAAACATCTTTAAAAAGTTGCACAGTGTTGTTAAGAATCTCAGCTCTGACTTTGACCACACTTTTTGCAGACAGAGGTATCCCAGACTGGTGAACTTTATGTGACTTTTAAGTTCTTAGAAATACAGGCCACCCTCTCCTTCAGCCCGTTTCCAACAGGGTGAGACTCTACATTTCTTTAATCCAGCTCTGCCCAGCAAGCTACTGGGAGTTTCTTTGCTGAGTCTCAGCCTTGTTCGTGCAATGCACTGTTAGAGATGACACTGGCCTTCAGAAAAGAACAGAGTTCAACAAAAGACCTTTGTAGACCAAACTCATCCAAGCTTTAGTGACGTCTTCAGTAAAGAACTAGCATTTAGTTTCAATTCTGAATTATATGTGATATTTTCTACAGAATCTAGCATGCACAGTTATGACTCCTGTCAAGCTGGAAGACATGCAACCAGAACAAACTAAGGCAGCAGGAATGAAATTGCTTTATATGTGGCAAAATAATTCTTAGGTACAAAACCCACAGCAATTAGAGTTAAAAACCCTCAGAGTGTATGTAAAATAAACACATCAGCGATGATTCAACTGCAAGACGCAGAACAATAAACTGCCTTTAGGAGTGGTGGGATGCAGGTTTTTGCTCTTGCTGTTAGAAAACATAAGCCACATTTACAGTCTTTGTTTCTAGATAATACCCAAACCCAAAATAATTCTAAAATAAAGGAGAGCCCAGGGGTAGGAATGTAATTATTTTCAGCATCTGGTAAATCTAGCATACAAACTCTGCACAGTACCTTCAAAACAGACTGGATCTTTTCTTCTCTGCTAGCAGTAAATCGTCCATTCATATAAATTACAGGATTAAAATATTCAATAAACCATAATACACACTGTCAGTAGCCCAACTAGGAAGAGCTTTTCATTAATGAGGTTATTAGATGAAACATACATCATAATAGGTAGAAAACAGATATCTTGTGTGCATTCCTGGTTGCTATACAATATCAAAAAGATAAGCCAGGGAAAGGCAATGTAATGAAAGAAAGGAAAACTTACTACCTTTTGATAAGTGTTGAAATAAGAGAACATATCCTCCAGAGATAACATCACACATTAAATTCTCACATAGCAACTAGGCTTTTTCTTTTTTTTTATAATAAAACTACACTGTCATTTGCTGAAAATGCACATTTCTGGATCACTAAAAACAACCAGAACATTCATATTATTTTTGCTGGGGCTAAAATCAAATTTCTAATGTAACACAGCTATACAATTAATTTCCATTTTTTCAAAATGGAACACTTTTATTTTTGTTTCCAAATTAAGGTAATAATTTTGGATTAATACAAAACTTGAAAATACCAAGGAATAGATAATGTAACTTTCCTTCTGAAAATAGAAAGAAAAATATCCCACTTAATTTGATTCCTGATGACTATTGTTCCAAGTGAGGCAATTAAAGGCACAGAAAGCTCTGATTTTTCTTTGATCTACACAGCTGTTTCTAGACAGCTCTATACATCTGTGTACCCCTTCCCATTTGGCTCCCCAAGGAGAAAGACTAGAGGCTCTGCCCCTGCAGAGGCAATGGAGACACCAGAGCACAGAGCTCTGTTCCATCCCTGAACCTGGACCCCTTTTAAGACCCTGTGCTGCCATCAAGCTATCTCCTGCAGAGCTGCCATGAGTTATGGCTCACTACACTGTGGGTTCTGGGACGACACAGGAGCTTGAAACAACAGATGTTAAGGTGGAGAAAATGAGTTTGAGGACAGAGGAGTAACAGTCTGTGAAACTGGTCTTTAGGAGCAATGTGGAGATAGTACAGGAAAATGGTACAGGATGGGATAAGAGGAAATGAAGAGAGGAAAAATACCCAATCAACTCTCAAAAGACATATTTAGCAAGTACTTTTGAAAGTAAGTGCCAGATCTTTGCATTCCAATAAGGTCATATTGTTAAGTCTCTGTTTTCACTTCAGAACAAGGTTTAGGTAAATGTAATTTATCCAATGCTAAATTCTTGTAGAATATTTGCATGTTATTAGCCTGATAGGTCCCAGTATTGGCCAGCTTCCCCTTTACCACAAGAAAACTTCTGCTATCTTTGTCCTTAAAGGCTGTTATTCCCCTTTTGTGTTACAAAGCTGAGAAAACCCCAGAAGACATTTCAGATCCTTGTACTTTTGAGTAACCTTCCCCTCCAGCCTCCCCACTCCCTCCACCTTCCAGATCAAGATGTTCATTTCAGTTGATAAGAAACATTGCTAAAGACTTCATCAGCACTTCCTCTTTTTTTTTTCGGAGGGGATGTTTTATCTTCATCTTGACATTCTGCAAGCAAAAACCAAGCTTCTACCTGGGAGAAAGGATTAGGACCCGCCCAAGGTGGGTTTTTTTCATCTTTCTATTCCAAATGCATACCAACTTGTATCAACCAGGATGACATGACTCGAATCAATGCAATTCCTGCAGGCAAGGGAAATGATTGCAAGAGTATTGTTCAAACAAAGTAAGCACAGCTCATTTGAACTGATCGCTGAAAGAGGAAGCATTTCTGGAATTAGTAACATGATGTTTTAACCAGCTGTCACTTGCTCAAGCTGACAGTAAAATGCTAAAGAGAAGCTAAACTAAGAAAAGAAAGAAAAAAAACCAAACCCTGTAGAGTGTTATCATTTTCAGATATGTCCCCAGGCTTCTCCTCTCTGACTGGTGCAGGGATGTACTAAGCAGAAGAAGGGGATACAGGGAAAGAGCTAGAACTACCCCATGCAAGGAGGCTTTCTGTAAGTGGGGATGCAGAATAAAGGGGGTAGCTGAGCTGGATGAGTCTAGGGTTGGCTTTGCTAGGTTGCAGGATTCACAGACAATTGTAAGATCAGGTGTGGAAGGGAGCGAGCAGCATGGACTGAGACAGTCAGAGACTGGAGGCCAGGGTACACAGTCTGGGACAGACTGATCTGTTTGGATCAATGGGACAATTGTACATAAGAACAAAAAACTTTTGAACTTGGTTTTAGGACAAAGATTATTTAGTCAAGATTGATGCTACCTTTCTCTCTGAATGCTGGGTAAACTGCACTCATAGTGGTTTTAGCCACTAAAACTACCACTGATCTTTATGGTCATGTTTCTATCTTGTTCCACCCTTGGTGTGGTTTCAGAAGTTGGGCATCCCTAGGCATATGGTTTCTCTTCTTTTTTTCCCCCCTATTTTTTCTCTTTTTTTTTTTCTCCTCTTTTCTTAAATCTGTTTAAGATTTGTTATTAAGGACTACTGGTTGAGCTCTTTAGGCAGCATATTCTTAGTGTGAATACATCACTCTTTTTGAAGACCAACAGCAAATGCATTAAATCATTCAAGGACAATATGTCTATAATGCATTATTACTTGAATTAGCTAATTCAAATAGATTAGTATGCAGTGAGAGCCAAAAGAAGAAACACAGCAGCACAGTTTTACCAACTGCCAGTCCTCTTGCTGCAACAAAAGCTAAAGATAAAAAGATTCCTGCCATAGAAGACTTCTGGTACTATAACCCATTAAATGGACCTTCAGAAAGAAGTACAAATAGGTGGTTAGTATGCACAGAACATCTGTCATACAAGTAGCCTCCTAGAATTCACTCCATGCTTCCTACGATTCACTTTTCTATGTGGTCGGTCTGTCACCATTTTTTCTCTGACAGCACTGACGAGCACTTCTTGCAAGACCTGCTCTCTCTTTTTGCAGCCAGGCATCACAACTCTGGTGAAGAAGTGTTACACTGCTGAGTTCATCATTAGGTCTTTTCTGCAGAACTGTTTGGTTTGGATGACAAGTTAGTTTCCTGATTTTGTCACATTTATCCTCACCCTTTTCAACGAAAGAAAGAGGGGCATAGTTCAAATCAAAGACACTGTAAGTAGTTTCCTGTGAATTACTGTCTTTATGAATTACACGCTATAACCACAAAAACCACAGAACCTCTGTCAGGTCCTCCCTGACGCAGCAGTAGCTCCAGCTACCTGCATGTTTTTCTACATGCCCCACAAAGTCCTTAGTCCTCTCCCATGTCCTCACTCACACAAGCACTGCAACAGCACTCTTCTATCCTCTTTAGCCTTTAGCTAAAGAACAGACAGTACAGGCTGCAATTAATTTGGAGCTGCACATTTGTGCAGGGGCCAGCAGACTGCTCTCACACGGAGTGTATCAAGGTTGGTTATCTCATCTCTGCCTAGCTATTGGTTTTCATAAAATGTGAAAGCACTTAATATCTTTGGGACCTCTCCTGCTCTGTACAAGTCTGCTGAGTTGTGCAATAATTCCACAAATTACTGGAAGATCCTGGCAGACACTGCAATTGTGTAACTGTCGCTTCCTTCTGAAAATGAGCAAAATCCAACACTCTCACCACTACACAAGTTTCAGCAGCTTTGTTCTCTGTCAGCATGTCTTGCCTTGGGGGAAAACCCTCAAGTTGCTCCTGAGACTGAGTATGCATGCCTGCATTTCCCATCAGTGTTCCTTTATAGTCCTTCGTGGAGAGGTTTGCCTCTATCACTCACCAACCACAATCCTGGTTTCATACCCAGCTGTCTTACACAATGCCTTATATACCGTAGTTTTATATATATATAAATAATGAAGCAAAACAAACAATTGGGCTTTATTTATCTACATACACTAAACGTACACTAACACAACATGCAAATTTGTGACACATTCCATATTTTTAAGAGAAGGCTCCGAGGAGATTTTATAGTGGTCTTCAGGTATCTGAAGGGGGACAGCAAGAAAGCTGGGCAGGGGAACTTTTTACAAGGCCATGCAGTGATAGGACAAGGGGGAATGGCTTTAAATTGGAAGGGAAAAGATTTAGATTAGACATTAGGAAGAAATTATTCACAATAAGAGTGGTGAAATACTGGAACAGGTTGCCCAGAGAAATTGTGGATGTCCCCTCCTTAGAAGTGCTCGAGGTCAGGTTGGATGGGGCCTTAAGCAGCCTGGTCTGTGGGAGGTGTCCCTGCCCATGGCAGGGGGTTTGGAACAGGATGATCTTGAAGGTCCCTTCCAACTCAAACCATTCTATGATTCTATGATTGTAAAATTATATATATATATATAAAAATAAATAAAATGGATATATATGCGCACTATCATGGGCCACCTCATATATTGGTGAACAAACATCAGAAGTGCCACACATCTGTATCAAATAATCTCATACATTAATTCCTACCCAAGCAGAATGAAAATGGAGTTTTTTTCCCAGAAGCCCCTGGCAAAGGCCATTAGAATAAACAACAGCTACCATTGTGTGACTTGAGTCCAGACCTTGGTTTATATCCTACGTTCATTTTTTTTTATGCTGTTGTCAGGAATTTTTATAGTAAAAGTCAGAAGTAGTCTAAGTACACAGCTATAACAGCATAACTATTAGAAAACCCTTACACAACACTGGATTTTACATCTTTGATCACATGTATTGCAACAACCAAGAAGAGCTTCTATATACCTCTTCTTGCCACAGCCAGCTAGGAGCTCAGCAGGTTCTACAGCTACATTAAACAGTCAGGATTTGTAATAACAGCACTGGGAAATGCATAAAGCCCCATTACTTATTTTGTTGCAGTATTAGTGCTTTGTAGATAACATATAACGATCAGCTTTTCTGTGTTTGAAAGGAACAGCTGCTGCCTAGTCAAATTTAGATGTTTGTATTGAGAAAGTTATAATTATATTATTCTAACAAAGGAGTGAACGCTGCTTTCACAAAATACATATTATAGATTTCTTCAGTCTTACTTCACAACTTCCCTGTAGCCACCAGGACAGTGTAGATATCAAGACAGCTGTTCAGCATATCAGGGTAAAACATGCAATTCAACTTTTCTGCTGAAATGCTTGGGAGGGAAAGATTGAATATTTACATTCTACTGCTATCATCATAATTTTTAAAACCTTCTACAGTTATAAGTTTAGTTATTATTTCTTATTCTCAGACCTAGTTGGAAAGATAAATCAGCTCACAGCAGATGAAGAATGTATATATTGATGGATTTTATTCTTCATTTTGCTTTTCTGCAACTGTAATGATTAGAAACACAATTCATCTTCAGGGAATGCTTAGGTCTCAGAAGAAAGCCTGGCTGCAAGAACACAGAAGGTCTATACTATGCCAATAGTCTCCTGGGAGGTAGCTTTCTCTTCTGTGTCTGTAGAACTCCTGGCACCTAGAGTTTGGCCACATTTTCAAAATGATATTATAAATACTAGTATTTGAAATAGTGCTAATTACAAATTATTAGGCTCTATCAGGATGGTTAACTTCTAGAAACAATAGTGATGCTAGTAGATGAGCACTACTTTATCCCATTACCCTATGATTAAGAGGTCTGAGAGAAAAGCAGGCAAGCAGTAAGCTAACGCTTATTGGCAAAGGAAATAAAACACAGAATCATAGAATAACCAGGTTGGAAGAGACCCACCGGATCATCGAGTCCAACCATTCTTACCAAACACTAAACCATGCCCCTTAGCACCTCATCCACCCGTGCCTTAAACACCTCCAGGGAAGGTGAATCAACCACCTCCCTGGGCAGCCTCTGCCAGTGCCCAATGACCCTTTTGGTGAAAAATTTTTTCCTAATGTCCAGCCTAAATCTCCCCTGGCAGAGCTTGGTCCCTTGGTGCAGCATTCCTCTTGTCCTGTCCCCTGTCACTTGGGAGAAGAGGCCAGCTCCCTCCTCTCCACAACCTCCTTTCAGGTAGTTGTAGAGAGCAATGAGGTCTCTTCTCAGCCTCCTCTTCTCCAGGCTAAACAACCCCAGCTCTCTCAGCCGTTCCTCATGAGGCCTGTTCTCCAGCCCCTTCACCAGCTTCGTTGCTCAAACGAAGCTCGTTATGCTTATATGGCTGAGTGCATGTGCCTTTCCATATACAACATGCTCTGCTCTTCTTATCCGTTTGTAGCTTTCAGAAAAAAAAAACCAAACAGTGTTCTTCTGCAGGTTGTGCCAAGTGTGGTGGGAATCATAGAATCACCATGGCGATTCTATGATTCTCACCACACTTGGCACAACCTTAAGGCCTCATCCAACCTGGCCTTGAATCACCATTCTATGATTCTATGCAGAAGAGCACTGTTTTGAAATTCCCTCTTCTAAAAATAGTTCAATTACTCAAAATACAAATCTAAGTCTCAAAAAGAGAGGAAAAAAATGCATATAGCATATGGGCTAAACTATGTGATTAATTTCCAGAAAGAAAGAAAAGAACAGAACAGTAGGATTATGGACTAGGTTTAATGGTGGTGATGGTGGGAATGTTGTTATAAACACAGTGTCAGCATTTGCTAGAAAGCAGATAAAATAGTAAACTATCAGTTGTGGTGCTTGCAAAAGAGTGTTGCTTCACAGACTAAAGCCAGTTTAAAGCTAGTGATAGTACTTCTGCTTTCTGGCTAATATGAAATAGAGATATCAACTGGAAAAGCAATTCCCCATAGGTTAGTTGCAAGAAGCATCAGACACTACTGAATCCAGGATGAGCCATGATTGTGGAAAGAGAGAAAAGAAACTAGCTGGGAACAATCAACCCCACAGAACACATAATTAGATTTTACTTTACTTTCCTCATCACATTTGTAGCACAGCTCCTAAGCCATTACTTACTTTGCTGGGGCTCCAACTTTGGGCTGTGCCTGATCACACTGGAATTGTTGCTGGCGCAACAATTGACACCCTCAAACACGGCATTCTGCAGCTCTATGTCAGCACAGCCCTGCTGACCCAACAGGCACAGACCCACCAGACGCCCCTCCTCTCATACATCAGTCTGCTCAGCATCATCACCAGAGGACATGACATATGTTTTTCATCCAGGGAGGAAACCATGCATAGGGGTGTCTGAGCTACACTGCCACCCACAAACACGCTTACTACACAGCAGAGAAATTCACTGTTAGTTAAGGTCACTTCAGCGAGCAGAGTGAGCCAAACCAAGACCTCCCTGGATTAGGATTCAGGAGAGACAAATCTTCTGTCCTGCTCCTTTGAGCTGGGGTGAGCTGGGCTCAAGTAGGCTCTAGAGAAGCAGGGTGGAAGGTAACAGGAGGTGCTCCCATAGAGGTAAAGACCTAGACAGAAAAGAGCTGAAATACAAGCCAGCCTGCGCAGGGCTGAGTAGGAGAGGAAAAGGGGTAGAGACAAGTTCTTGCCTTCTCAGATGTACTTGTCCAGAACACATTATGAGAGATAAACCTCCGTTTGCAGCCAGGCACGTGTATGCAATGTATTATGGGTTCTCCGCTAATGCAGGCACAAGGGAGTGATCATCTGACTGCCTAAATGAAAAAACACTGCAAACCTGGCAAAGCAGCTGGCAGTACTCAGCTAGTTTTCTTAAGGGAGGAGGGGAGGCTGTCAGCAGCTGCT
Organism: Clamator glandarius; assembly: GCA_033459285.1. NCBI lineage: Eukaryota > Metazoa > Chordata > Aves > Cuculiformes > Cuculidae > Clamator > Clamator glandarius. The sequence goes on along the minus strand of JAUNZM010000677.1, from coordinate 322,112 downwards.
CAAGAGAAGTATTTTGGGGTTACCAGGAAATGAGAATACTAGTGGGGAAGATTGCTAGGATTAAAAGAGGGAAGGTAACTGGTAGATATGTGCTCTTTCTAGAAGCTCAGCTGACTAGATTACCTCTGAGCTTGGAGGTTTTTGTAAGCAAGCATCAGAAGTGCATGCTCATGTGGTATTATAAATCATTCTAGCCCTTAGCACCTACATATTCCCCATGTTCAGGATAGCCTGACAGATTCTGTTGTGTCAGCTATTTAGACAAGTTCTGAAAATTTTGTAAAAAACTCATTTAAAGGAGCTTTGTAATTACCCAAACACGTTACTTCTTTGGGGTGTAATCTTCCACAGCTTCTGTGAATGCCTGAAGAGGTGTGTGTAAACAGGCTTATATCAACACAATTTCTAGCAGTGCTTTTTCACATCTTCTTGATAAAGAAACCCAAGTAGCCATGTTTCTGCCTGCTGGGCCTACCAACCATGTAGTCTGGTTTGTTAGCTTTTCGGTTGCCACAAGTAAAACCTGTTATCTCAAAACTAAGCGTGGAAGAATACTAGAGTCCATGTGCCTGTAGATTTTTTATAATTTGATCTGATACCTGGTGACACAAAAGTATGTTTGCGTTTATGCTGGCCAAAGGCGGAGTTACCTCTTGCAGGTCACTGTGCTCTACTGCTGTGGGAATTTCCAGAAAGAAATAGATCTCAGAAAGGAAAAGCTGCATGTGGAGGTGGAGTCTGTACCACCTCAGCTGTAGGAACCTGAGAGCTGAAAGCATCTGTGTGGCAAAGGGCAGGTTATGTCAGTGCAGCACTCCATCCACATGCATCTGATGAGTGCTGCACCAAGGGACAGTGATGAAGTGTCTGCAGACACATTGGTTTTCTTGCCCTTTCTCCTCACTCTCCTCCCCCTGACCACACCCATAGCCTTGACCCTAGCAATCATTGTAGTTTGGGGGACAAGATTAGTGAGCTTTACAAATCTTCTTTTTAAAAAGAAAAAAGTCAGCATCATTTTCCACAGATAAATCACCCTCTATGTTAATTCTGTTCCCTTTAAAGTCTCAAATGTTCTGTTGGTCGGTTTTGCGAGGTGTGCAAGTCCTAAGCAACTTCAAATTTCCATGAATTAGAAACACACTTAAGTTTTGGAAAACAATAGTTTGGCAGTTGTTTTTACAAGAAAAACACAGTTCCAAACTGTGCTACAAAGACCTTTCAGGTGGTATTGTACTGAGCTATGCAGGACCAGCCTAAATAGTTGAACAAACTAGCACATCAGTCAAGCCCAGCTCACAAAGCCAGGTTCTTAGACTCAGTTTATATGTAAATTTGACAGGCTCACACTGATTAGTCTCTAATCTAAGGTAATCTGGAAATAAATCCACAGGAGTCCTGTATTTTAAGAAAGTCCAAGGTGAGTCCACTAAGATAAAGCCACACGAAGGAGTTGTCCACTCTTTCCAATAAAGTGGAAGGTCAATGGGCAACAATTAAGTGTTATGTCATTACAAATGCCTTCAAAGCTAATTTAGAGATAGCAGAGTCTGACAGCCCAAAGAGATAATGTTTTTTTCATTTAATTCAGATAATGCATTAAGTTAACTGAGTCACTAATTCCATTGTTGATGTTGATTATTTTTCAAATCATAAAATGTCCTAGCTGTGGACTGCAGAATGTGTTGTCTTTCCTCAGTAAAGTACTTGCATTTGGTCAACATGAATCAGGACAAAGTCTTGCAGAAGTGGTTATTGACTCAGCATGGCTCTAAACTCCACAGGCCCTCTCCAAAGCACTAAGGAGCACTCTAACAATGCTGAGAACTGCATCCGCTACGCAAAAACCTGTCCCTTTGGAGTATTGTATAACGTTACCTCAAAACTGCCAAACTGGATATCATTTGAAAGACCCAGCCTAAATTTCAAGAGTAGTACTAAACTGCCAGTGAAAATCTGGGGACTTCTGCAATTTGTAAGATCAGACAAAGAGTTCAATATTTAACCATGTGTCTAAGAACTAGGATATTGTAACAAAGAGAAGTGCATAAAATCTTACTTCTTTGGACTTCCTTAAATCAGGAATTTTAAACATACAAGGTGGACAACAGTGGCATCAAAAATCTCATTTTATAGCTTCAAGGGTCTGTGCAAACATCCTCCATCTACTCACAATCCACAAGAGATTAGCTTTCAGCAGATTAGGTAGTCTGTGTTACACATCATGTCACATAATAATGAGGAAGGAAGCTAGGAGAATTTCGGAACAGAAGAGAGAAAGTTGGTTTTGGTTTTCTGACATAAACTCTTACAATAAAGTGTCATGCCATTCCATTTGTCTAGTAAAGACTTGTGGTAAAGACCATAGGGAAATGCAAATATAGGAAGTAACATCCTGTTTTAAAATCTCAACACCGTCAATAAACAGAAATCACTGTGCTCTCACACTCAGTGGTGCAGCATGTGCTGAATTTTCAATAAAAACAGGAAAAAACCCCTCTTATTTGCTTTGTCTTCAGTATATGTTTTTGTCTATGTTTTGATTTTCAATGAATTGCAAAGGCCTCAAGTCACATGTTTGTCTGGGTTTCCTACTCATGAGTTTTTCTCATACATACTCCTAAAGTTATATTACAGTACACTGTTAGAGAAAGTGCTTCAAAGTATACACAATAAACAAATAGTTACAAACCCTCACAGGTTAGAGCCTAAGTTACCTTCAAAGCATTGGAGAAAGGACAGGTATGCTAGGATTATGTCATGACAAGGTACAGATGCTTCTAGCATGGAATTCAAATAAGCCATTCCAGACATGTACTAGTCAAATTTTCATGACAACTATTTGGGGAGGTGGGGGAGTTGGTTGTTTTAGGGGGAGTGGGAGAGGAATATTGCAAGTTCATGCAATAAAGAGGCTTTACACTGAGATTCCAGGTGTGACTGGCAAGAGATTCAGTATACACACGGCCTGAGGGAAATTCCATGTTTAGGGAAATGCATTCTTGGTGTGTGTCTGAAGTCCTGCAAATGTTGCGGATGTGAGGGAGAAGTAGGTAGGATCTTCGTGTAGTACATTGCCTCTTTCCATTATCATTTTCATCATCCTCACCACTGTTACACTATGCTGTCAATGCCAAGTGAAACTGTCTCACTTGGCAGATACAAGAGCAAGCATAGTTTTGCCAGCAGCTGACTAAGACTTTCTACTTGCTATATCAACTCCTAAGCTTCATGCAAAAGAAGTTAAATAGTCCCTGTGGGTTCAGCTACAGCCCCTCTTGTGGGATTTGCTCATAGACTTTCTGTAGCAACACATCCCAGTACCAGTTAGCCTTAACCTTAGGCAATTGTACATGAAATAGACTGTTATAGTGTGTGGGTAGAACGTATAGTTACAGTATAAGGTATAACCCATTGAAACCACAGAGCACCCCCATCAGTTTTTGCCAAGCTGAATTAAGTGGGATTTCTAGAAGCAAGAGTAACTCTGGGATGGCTATACATCAGAGACTGCATTTTGTCTCCTGCATTTGGCAGAGAAAAGAATTCTTCCTTGTCTTTTTAGCACACTCCAAAATAAGGAAGATTATAATCATCAGACAGACTGGGAATTCTTTGCATGGCAAAATATCAAATTTTATATTCTTTTAAGCCTCAATTTTCCTCTAAGCATGTGTCATATTCTTACCACTGAAAAGAAGGTTTGCTCTTTTGTGATACTCAGAGAGCAGGAGACATTTAAGATTGCAGCACTTCATGATGTTTATAAAGAAGTTTATGGAAATTATTTCCTGTTATCAAAAAGATGTAGTGACCAAAAGTGCTGTTCCTTTTATAAGTTCATGTTGCTGGAAATATTAAGGGTTCACTCTTTTTCTGGACAAACAGCCTGTGTAAGGTCACAGAGCCCTCTAGACACAACATGACAATGACATTTTTGGATGATGATGCATGTTTGTTGTACACTTTGTACTCTATTTACACTTTCTCTGTTCCTGTCACTATCCCGAGAAATTTATTAGTAATACAGTATAGAGGATTATAAGCATTTAAATATTATGTAGGAGGCATAAGAAGTCCACAGGGTTCTCTGCTGAATGAGACATGGAAGACTTGCTTTTCCCTTTATGCTTTTTTTTTTTTCAGAGTGATTTCTGTGAGACTATCTGACAATGTTTTATATAAAAATGTTCTTCTAGCAACATGTCACCATTTAGTTCTATGATTTAGGATCTTGAAAGGTTTGATTTTATTCTTCTGAAATTTGCTTTAAAGAATCTTCTATTTTGAAGAAACTGTTTGTATTTCTTGCCAGGTTTTTGCATGCAAGAAACAATGAATTGATGTCATTGTGAAGGACTAGTACTCCCTTTTATTAAGGGATGGCTTAACGTTCTACACTCACACCATAAATGTAGTGAAAATTATTTAATCATCTCACAAAGGTAATAGTAATATTTCACCATGGCTTTTTAAACTGCATTCTTCAATATCCTGTTTCTACTGAACTGAAAACTATCTAAAAATAACACATGATTCTGGAGAAAAAGTAAATGGTTCAGTTTTGAAATAACATGACAATATTTTATTAAGAACAGTCTGAAACTCAAATAAATGCAACCTATGCAAAAGGAACCATACCTGTTCCTCATATGAACAGAGGACATAGTAAAAATGAAACACAATCTAATTTTAAAAGAATGGCCATATTTATTTTCTATTAAAAACAGACAGTACATCAAGGTTTAAAATATAAATATCAAAATTGCCGCACAGTTAGCCAACTAGCTTTGCTTGGCAATAGTATTTTACAACACTGGTGTGCAATAATATGCTCTGGAAGATTAAATTCCTCAAAATCCATTATGTGTACCTTATCTGTTTACATCATAAATCATCCTACAATAGTAAGATAATTGTTCCGGTGTATGCATAAAACATCATACAGTAATACAATACATGCTTTATGAAAGCTGGAAAGAAGGAAAGATGAGAGAATGTCTCTTAATGCTTCTCTTACACCTTTGACTGAAACAAATTTAAGCAAGAGTTATTTACCCTCCTGTATGCAGCCACTTCACATAGGCAGTTGCAAGTATACATACAAATACACATATATTAAATGAATTTGTTATAAATAGCTATAGCTTTTATAGGCAGCTTCAAATATACAATCTTCTGTGTGTCTTTCAAAAATTAATGTCCCAGTATAGTCTATAAAAAAATAAGAGTTTGTCCACAGGTAAATATCCTTAATTAGAATGTGACTCTGTAAATGTCCCAAAGATTTTGTCCCAGTGTGTGAAGTAAGGCGCATAGTTTGATTTGAATTTCAGATGATGAAGATCATGATGTGGTGCTCCTCCATACAAACCAAAAGGCACGAGTCGGTGAGTTGACCATGGAAGGTCATATCCTGAATGGTCTTCCACTGACAACCAAATGTTTACAAGGAAGAAAATAATTTCTGTCAAAGGATGGCATCCAAGGAGCACTGGGTTGATAGCAGCAAAAAACCCCAGTGAGAGCAATTCCCATACACTGGAATACTGTGTAGTAAGAGCAAATGTTGACACATGCTTGTGATGTACCTTGTGAAAGGTCTTGTAGAGCCAAGGCACCTTGTGATGAAGCAAATGCCACAGAAAGTACTCAAAATCAAACAGAAGCAGGCAAACTGCTACTTCCAGCAGGACCTCTGGCAACTCTGGAGCTATCGCTGGCAGATTCATTGGTCTCCAGTACCAGTGGAGAAATGTCACTGGGAAGATCAAAACAACATGGTGATATGCACTTTGAATAATGCAAGGCACCATCATTCCAAGAGTTGGATAGTTCTGTGGCTGGATTTTGTATTTTCTCAAGTTTGGTAGCCTAGTGCTTGCAAAGTCCAGTACAATATATGGAAGACAGAAAGCCATGTATGCTGTAAAAGAAAACAGCACTGGAAAAAATGGTGACTTGATCCATGGCTCCTTTGCTGCAACAAAGTCCCAGAGAGACTGAAGGCACAAGCTGTCCCGCTGTCTATCCATGCCGTAGCTGAACAGCACTCTGTCTGGCAGGCTGCAGTTCATACTGATTGCAGTCTGAGAGGTCTGTAAATCCTGCAAGCCTTTATCTAGCATGCTTGAAAGGAAAACTCCACCCATCAGAAATCCTCCTTTACTAATACGTAGCTTTAAAGTGGAAGTTCTCTTTCCTGTTATACAGAAATGACATAATGCATTGAAATCCCAGAACAGAATTAGCTGTCTGGGGCATTTGCCGGAGCTCTACAAGACACTCGTACCACAGGAAAAATAAACATTAGTTTAACACTGGAATTCAGAGAAAGCACAGGAACGTTTTCCACTCTGCTTAGTGCAAGCATTTGTGTCATCTTCCATTACTCTTTTGCCTTTACAGGGCAAGTAAATACCACCTAACGTGTTTTTTTTATGCGACTACTACCGAAGATGTAAGTGTACCTAAACCCCAGGTTTGACCTGTGGATGTTTGGTGGGTAATGGATGTGGGCACACATTTTCTTAATCATTAAGAAAATGGGTATACCCAAAACTGTATACCCTTGGGTATGCAACAGGCGAAGTTAAAACCTTACACAGACCTATGCTACGCTTCCAGTCTGAATGTGGTGGCTGTGACTTATCTGCATCTACCTTTGAGGTTATGTTTCCTTTATGCGTCTATATCTACTTGACATGGCAAAATCCACCTGACTTAACTCCATGCAAAACTGAGCCAAAAACTTTTGAAGAACAAATTATTCTCCAGGTGCTGGGAGGAATGAAAGGTGAGATTTGATAACAACTATTATTACAATATTTATTTCACATCTCAACAGATCTTTGAGAAATATGATATGGAAATACTCCTTTGCCCAAGTATCAAAATCACTTATGTAATTAAAAATCCACTGGTTAGACCTACATCCTCTTAAGTGATCTTCCTCTGACCATAGACAGGCACACAGCAGACAGGAACTAGCAGGCTTGACTCCCAACATTTCTGATTTGCTAAAAGTATTCTAGGAGTAAATCGTGGAGGTTTTGATTTAACCACTTCCTCAATGCTTTTAGAAAAAAAACCAAAGCTTTTAACGTTTAGGAAAACAGAGATTGCCATCAGCTTCCTCTGAACTCACCTCTTTTGTAGGTACAGCATTTATTCTAATATTGGAAATTAGCTCAACTTCCCGGATGACTTTATTAGCTTGTTCAGACGATTTCAGTTCTTTGCTATTCAGAAAAGAAATCTGATGGAGGGAAATGGGAGACAATTTCCTTGCTTCTCAATAATTAAGTATGACTAATTAGCAGTGATCTCTTCTGAACTATGCGTGGACTTGTAAGTCTTAAGTTTGCTTTCAGTCTTAACTATTTTCTCTTCAAGAGATTCTGCTTTTAAGGAAGGGCAGATTTTACTCTCCTCTTAGACTTCAAGAGATTTACAGAAACAGTAACATTTTCTGTGCTATTATTCGGGCAACTAGAAGCTATTTGTTGAAGACAAGTATGGTACAACCTTCAAAGACCCACTTGCTGTGCACACATTTTAGAAACAGATTCAGATTTTCTGCTGTTGTGAGACGATTCTGTTAAAGTCAGTTAATTCAGACTATCAAATGCAGTGAAACTAAAACCCAGCAAGAGACGCTAGTTTAATGAATAAGGATCTGTATCTAAGAGCTTCATTTCAATCTTATGTTTGTATTTTATCCTGACCTTCATAATAAGGACATGAAAAATGCATTTGCAACTCAATCAGTCTGGGTCTGAAAATACTCTTGAGACAGAGATTCTTTCTTTTGATTTATGTAGTTACGATCAGAAATTAAACCTCCCAGATGTGATATGTGATTCTCTATTTTATTACAGTCATGCAGGGACTGAATTTATTCTATAATGTATTCCAGCTCTGCCTAAATGCAGACTGACATAAGTTGCCTTGCTGCCCTAAAGACACTCCTCCGACTAATTCCTAATAGCCATGCAAAACCTCAAGAAGTTTTAGATTCACTGCTGCCTATAAGCTACAATTTAAAGAACAGGCACTTTGCCTGCAGATTAAGTCATAGAACAGTATTCTTTCATCCCTTAAGGGAAAATAACGGAATTCTCCAGTGCTACTACTAGTATAACCTGCAACATAAAGACCAAGCAAGTCACAAGATGAGCAGAACTTACCCGAGGCGCGCTGCGCACCCCATCTGCCGGCACTGCACGATGGGTTTTGCTGCCAGGCTCACCCCAGCTGGGTAGCGGGTCAGGCTCGGCGAGTACGCTCAGCAAAATGAATCCTTGTACATCAGAGAGGGCAAAACCTTATTCTCCAGAAAGTGATTTCAAGCTGTTTAGCTTAGCCACCAAAAAGCACTCAGCACGTATTTCCACTCCGCTCACTTAGGTTTCATGTCAGTGCAAGGTAAAACGTGAAGAAAAGACCAAGTACAACTTGAAGAAAAGACAAAGTACGCGCAAATCCATTCTATACTTAGTTCAGCAATACAACCCCAGCTTTTTTTCACTCAGTTTACGATGCTGCCAAACTTTCTCATGTGTTGCAAGACTCTAACTAGGTCTCAAAAAAAATCAAGATTCTGCTACAGAGTTTAGGTTGAAGGGCACATAGTTTGGAATGAGGCCCTGCAAAGGGTCTTAAATAGATTCCACATGAGCACGAGATGCGAGCACCTACCCCAAGCTTCACTGTTAGGCGCAAGCTAGAAGGTAAACAACAAAAACGCTAAACAGGAATACGAGGAAAAGTTTCCAACCTAGTGATTCTGTGAAATGCAGGATCACTGAGACTAATCTCACAGCAGCAGGGGCAACATTTCTTTTCCCTCCTCCTCTTCTGCCCCTCAGTGTGGTGCGGTTATTGTTGAACCAGAGGTGAGGCAGCACCCCGAGTGCTGAGCCTTCTGCCAGAAAAAGACGCTGGGGAACAGGGCTGGTAGCTCGTTAGGGCATCAGCAGGGAGGCAGGGCAGTAACAGACCGAAGGAAGGCACAGGCAGGCCCTTCTCCTTAAAAGAAACCGTTACCATGCCGGGAAAATTCAGTAGATCTGAGGTCCTCACATCCTGACTCACCGACCTCCACGAGCCTCGGAACGCGAGGACACACGGCAGCGCCGGATCCCCACGGGGGGTACAGCTCCCCAGCGCACAGCGCCCCCCAGCGTCCGATTCCCCGCGCTGCACAGCTCCCCCAGCGCACAGCGCCCTCCAGCGTCCGGTGCTCCGCACTGCACAGCGCCCCCAGCGCACAGCGCCCCCCAGCGTCCGGCGCTCCGCACTGCACAGCTCCCCGCACTGCACAGAGGCCCTGGCCGGGAAGGAGAGGGAGCTTCCCGCACTTGCACCTTCCCAGCCCACATTCTCCTTCCATCCAGGAGTACCGAGACTCCAGTCCGGGATCTGAGTCCAAAGGGACGTGAACTTCTACTTCTCACATCCTGGGAGCGCAGCTTGAACTTGTGGAGAGGAGGGTGCTGACCTCTTCTGCCAAGTGACAGGGGACAGGACGAGAGGGAATGGCCACAAGCTCCGCTACAGGAGGTTCAGGCTGGACATTAGGAAAAAAATATTTCACAGAAAGGGTCATTGGGCACTGGAACAGGTTGCTCAGGGAGGTGGTTGATTCGCCTTCCCTGGAGGTGTTTAAGGCACGGGTGGACGAGGCGCTGAGGGGCATGGGTTGGTGTTTGATAGGAATGGTTGGACTCAATGATCCGGTGATTCTATGATTCTATAACTCTGGCCCATAAGTTTCATTATATTCATATCGACACCCCATCTCCCCAGACAAGCTGCACTGAAAAAACTCTCCAGCCATCACAGAAAGAAAGTTTAATCAAAGAGGGCTTTAATGGATTTCCAACTAGAGATTGAAAACTGCCAGCGAAGTAAATTGTTAATTCTCAAGCTTTACCTTATTGCGATTAGTTTTTAAAATAATAACCACCAGTTAAAGATCCTAAAATTCATTCATTCATAGTTTATTATTCCATAGTGAGAAACTGATTCATATCCTCTTCAACTGCACATATTCATCGTCTCTGGAGGAGTCAGAATGCAATACAAACACTTTTCAGCTCAGTAGCCTAAGAAAACAAAACCTAGGCAATCACATTTCAGGTGCGGCTACTGCCCATCCAGTCTTCGTGATTTATTATTTCACTGCTGATTTCGATGTACTCTGCTGCAGGGTAGGAATGTCAGAAGTATTTTGTTCATGTACAGCTATCTGAAAACGGGCTACTTAGATAGGAGAGGCCACTCTCATGCCAGGCAACGATGCAGCATGAGTTTGCATTTTATAAGACATTAAGGAAAGGGAGAAAACATTATAAATTCCTCCATCACAGGAAAATCTTCCAAGATCCACCTTTTACTATGTATCAGAAAACCTATTCCTCCATCAAGGTTTCTCTCTCATATTATGATTAGAGTCATTTGTAACTTTTCCTGGTATTAAGGTATTCATATTTCTGGTTTAGTTGGTTTTTTGTTTGTACAGCACATTCACCATAAAGAGTAATTTACAGAAAAACAGTTTATTTTGTTCCCAAGCTGACAAAACTATTTCTCTTACAGGGCCCCAGAGAGTAGGAGCTCTGTTTTACCACCACTTCTCACGTTGAGGCACTTCTATGATGTTTGAGCTGATGTGCAAACTTTTTGCCAGTGCTATCACTAGCTACAGAATCACTTAGGAGTGTAAAAATGCTCTGCATTGAGCTGGTACATCACTCAGTACTATTATACATGGACTCTACCACCTTTAGGCCTTCTGCACAACATTATCAGTCCGAACGTGTTTACAGATGGCTATAAAAAGTCCTTTTTAGGTTCCAAGTGCAACACATAGACAAACACATGCCCTTTTGTGTGCATAAGCCCTTTTATGCCCAGTTGTGTTGTACACCTCTAAGTCACAGCCCTGGATTGTGCATTCACTTCAGTTGCACACAGGTCTCTCAGTCTGGCAATCCATCAGCTAAATAGGACTACTTTCTTCTGGCTTCCTAGCACAGTTTGATCACATTATTAAATGCAGAGCCTATGTCAGCAGAAGGTATCTGATGCCCTCTGTTATACTACTACACATCATATTATGCTCAGCCAACCTTCAACACTATATAAATGCATCTCTAACACAAAGGTGTTTACAGAACAGGCACCATGTATCTAATATCTGCTTTGAAAAACTTACCATTCATCACTGCCCATTCTTATTAGACCAAGCTTCTTACCCCTCTTTGTTTTCAGTGTCTCCTTTTGCACACTTCTTTCCACTGACACCTCTCCAAGTCTCTCATACACTGCTTGTAACTTTAGCAAGGCAGGGAGAATACAGCAGCTCACAATCCCCATAGCCATACAGCTCCAGTGAAGCTCAAAAGCTCCATAATGGCTTTTGTGTGAAATTTCCACTGTTCTGGCTTTATTTCTAGGCACACGGGGGTTCATCAGCTGACCAAGCTGGTAATAGATAGGATTTAATATACGCTGGCATCTTGACTGCACATCTAATGCATTCAGAATGTATGGAAAGGGGACAGCCCAAGAATATTTATTATTGAAGATGACAAAGGTCAAAAGCTGGGTGATCGCGTCAAATGTACCATGGCAAAGATTAGTTCCCTGCCTTCGCCTGTGGTTAAATGCTATTTATGAGGTTACCACATGGTTCATTAAGCAATCTTATAACCCAAGGTTTAAGAATGTAATACAAGGAGCTTTCCACCATGTCAGGGGAAAGGAAAGGTTCATTTGGATGAGGTTGAGGTCTTGTGAGTGGTTATTTACAACTGGTACCTTTGTTAAAATGCTCAGAGAAGACCCATGAAACAACATCGATTGCCTTTTAGGCATAAGAAAAGCCTCTTCCAGGACAAAAGTAAAATGAAAGCTTACTTGGCTATTTTACTTTAGTATTATACTTGTTCTACAAATGAACAGTTGTGAAAAATAGACTCGGTTCTCTGGATACTCTGCCCCAAAGACTCACATGTATTCAGGCAACAGGAAGTGAAACAGAACACATTGCTCAGAACTCCAAGCACATCTCAATTTTATTGAAATACCTCAAGATCAATGAACATGATGCATGTGGCTCTTGCCATATCCCACACCCCCACAACTGCTGGGTTGGCCACTTTGGATTCCTATAGAAACTTCCTTCTAGCACAGCAAGGTGAAGCAAATATTGGCTGCTACAAATATAAAGCAAACTTAGAGGTTCTGGTAGGAATAACAACTGAAACATCATGAACCAGTTTTTCCTTAAACAAAGCCTGAATATTCCCTGAGTCCGAGTTAGGAATTAAAAAAAAACCCAAAACTTACAGTTTTTCCATCCTTTTGCATTTTTTTTTCTCCTCACAAAAAAGTTTGCCTCACTTTAAAATGCCCTATTTTCTATGCCATGTAGAGAATGCCTTTTTTTCCTATTGAGATTACTGACAGAGATACGGATTGAACTCCAACCACAGCACAGAAATTATTATCTAGACCGAGGCAACTGACACTGGAGATTGTTCATAAATTTACATTTGGCATGGAACTTTTGTGCAATTCAGAGCAGCCAAAGTCCTCTGCATAGTCAATGGGAAGAGCAAGGCACCTATACCACAGACAGTTGCAGCTCCAAAGTCAAGTCAGACCCCTGAAGCAGATGTGAATCCTCTCCCCCAATTAAATAGGGTCTTAGCTCCACTTCAAGTGGAAATTGAGACAAATGGAGACTGCCATTAATACTTCCAGGCTTTACCACAGTGTTTTGCAGTTCCTGAACACAATGGTCCAAGCACCACATAAGCAGCTAGAAAGTAAACAGATATTCAAAGTAGCAGCTGATTAAGACAAAGAATCCTTGCAAATTAAGTCACTGAAGCTATAGAATCAATGCTTTGGCTTTTCCCTCACCAATAGTAAACTGGGGGAGCTTGTTTTCTAGTAGTCAGTGCAAAGAAAACAAAGCACAAGTATGTTACATGATTCTTCTTGAAAGCCATAACCTATTGTCAATGTTAACTGAACATGGTATTTCTTTTAACCACTTCTCTTGTTCCAGGAATCTGCAAGTGTAAATAATGATTTTTATCCTTAGCTGGTACATGAAACATGAAAGGCTTCAGGGACACTACTAAATCAAGAAAAATGCAGCAATGAATCAGTTCCAAAATAGAAGATTTAAACTGACAGTGGTGATTTTCTCTGGTTTCACGACAGTTCTTCTGGACAATATTGAAAAAGAAAATCATCTGATGTAGCTAGCTTGTATGTGATAGCTAAAATAATAAAGCAGCAAAAAGTCACTAAGTGCTTTTTAAAGTGCCAGCACCAAATGCATCGCTGCAGTACAAGGAGTTCTTCTCAAAAGTACTCAGAAATGGCACTGTACTGAGAAATAGCAGTGGTTTATGCACAGTGAAACATTTATTGTTTTGTCAAGCACCTGAGGTGCTGAGTAGAAAATATGTCTTTCAGACATAATACTAAATTTATATGCACATAACATACTCCTTTTGTGCAAAATCATACTGCTGGTTTTTGAGTACCATGGCACTGTGTGCAAAATCAGCAGGAAACAATGAGGATTTCTGCAGGAGAGAGAAATAATACTGAGAAAACCAAACCAAATATGAATCCAATCCAGTAGTCATTGCTGGCATTTTAAAAATGCATCATAAATAAACAGTGTAGCATTATTGCCAGAAAAACATATGTTCCAAAAAGATAAATTCCTGGTGAACCAATACTTTGAAATACCATCCCAGTTTAGAGATACTTCCTAATCATGTTAATTATTTCATTATACATGCGGTAAGGTGCATCAAGGCCCCAGATGAAATCCAAATGTTCCCATTCTGGGATGTTTTTGTGGTAAACCAAGTTTGTGATCTGAGTGAGCAGCATAGCAACATCCTTTGGGTCTGCCAGCCAGTCCTGTCCACCAGTCCACACTGCAGTGGGTACAGTCATCTCTTTTATTTTGTAGAGAGGAGGAGTAGACTGAGGAGGTGGAAAGTGAAAACAAAAGCATTAGAAACAACAAGTCTTCAGTGTGATGCTAAATAGCACTGTGACATACTAGCAACTGCAAGAATCTGTCAGATTCTCTTTCTCTCCTCTCTTGGGCAGCTTAAGATGGAGATGGAGTCCTGACTCAACAGAAAACTAATTCCAAGAGTTCTACAATATTGTAGCACACACAGCAGTAAAGGTAGTTTCAGGAGTTTACAAGACAGCAGGGTAGCAGAAGCCTCAGATACAAAAAATGATTCCTACTCTGAAAGTACAATACAGCAATATTACCCAGTCACTGAAGTGACAAGGGGAAAAATATTTTTAGTATTGCAGACAGCAATTTAGAAACAAACTTGCAGAGATCAGGTAGGCTGAAGATAAGCAGTACACGTTAATTGACAGACTGTCTTATCGCAAGAAGTGCAGTGGGATCGCATGATCTAGGCAGGCAGGACCACTCTCAAGAAACACCATGCATCACAACTTCGATGCCAAATGTGGGCTCCATACTGACTTGGGAGTAACTCAGAGCTCTACAGTACTGTTGTTTTTTTTTTTAAAGGCAGACCTCTACCCTAGTTACTGGGTAACACTAGTAGCTATTCGGCATGCAGCATAAGCACAGCACCCAGAGAAGCACCCAAGGACTTATTTGTGAAACTCAAGAGTTATAAAATATCTATAAAAGATGTCTACCTGGTTGTAGTGAGCCATATTTGCAGCCTTGCTTCCCCAGTCATAAGCTTTGAGTTCCCCAGTCTTCACAGCCTAGAAATAAACAAATATTCACACATACAAAGAAGAACTGCAACATGTCTATTGCAGGAATAAAAAAGTATAGGTCACCTGGAGAACTAGCAAAGGCAACTGACAGAAGAAACAATGAAATGCCAAGTATTAACAAGGACAAGTGTTACGCTTTGCTTAGTGTCACAAGAGTGGGAAAAAATAACATTCAATATCATTAGATTTGGTCCCTTAAGATTTCACACTCTTTTATAGCAACTGTAGGCAAGATTGAGGAAAACGATTCAGTGTATCCAAAGCCAGGATGTGGCACCTCCATGCTTACTTCTGAAGTACTTATAGTGCTGTCTAAATGCACATGAACATAGCATGAAGCTTTCTGCTCTGTATGATTTACCACCTATTATTTTTCAGGAACAGAAGTCTAAATAATAGGGATCTGGACTAAAAAAAAAGCCTTCACAAATTTCCTTCCGAGCCAACACTTGAATAGCAATGTATAGCAGAACACATCGCTTCTGAATAAATGACCAAGTCCAGCTGCAAGATCACCAGGAGCACTGAGCACTGCTTCCATGGCAAACATCTCCTCTTATTTGTCAGCCTGCTGAGTGAGCTTCAGGCATAATAGCATCACAGGCATGAAATTGTGCATTGAGGTAAAATTCAAAACATGCTAATAACACACAAAATGAAGCCAGACAGAACAGAACAGAACACCTGCTGCTTTTCATTGACTAAAAACATAACTTCTAATCAAAACAAGGTTTGCTGAAAGGGGAGCAAATAGTTATTTACAACATTTCTCTGAGTTAAGTTATTCCGCTGTTTGTTGGCCTGAAGTACTTACAGTTATCACATCTTCAAAGAAATAGGGGAGAGGGATGAGCCACCATGTCAGTATCATCAAAGCAGCTGCAGTGAACAGCTGCCGTTCTGATCACCAGCCATCCCAGAATATCACCTAGGCTACGCTGTGTATATATTCACTCATTTTATTCCATTTACTATCAGAGACATCAATACTCTATAAATGAGCCAGAGTCATGGACATTTTGGATTCTGGAAACTCTACCTGGCTCCAGTGGATCATGTTTTGTACAGACGTCCCTGCAGGGCAGTGTGTTGAATACACATCCACTCGGCTCTGCAACAAGATAATTAACATGGTTTACTCCTCATAGTGCAATAGTTCTACCCACTATTGCTTCTTGGAAAATTCCTCTTAAAACTGTTATAATCAGAAGTCAAATGGAGCCATATTAAAGAGGAGGTAAAAGGTTCAAGTATTTGGAGGATTAATAAAATTAAGTGCAGAATTTTATAGCTGCACTTCAAACCTAATTATGATGTACTTTAAGCATGTTTGTATATTCAGAATGTAAAAAGTGCTAGTATTGTAAGGATTAGTAGCACCTTAACTAATATTTAGGTGGACCTCCACAGAAACCTTGCATTACTCTACATCTGAGCAAGTAAGTGTCAGTCCAAAGCGATTCAGAACTTCATACACTTTGAGTTTAGAGGTACAAAATACCCAGCGGAAACAAATTCTGGCAGAAAAAAAAAGTATTATCCACATTAAAACCATGAAAACTGTATGTGCTGGGCATGAAAACATCCAAAATCTGCACTTTCACCTTGATATAAAACACAAAAAATATACATTTTTGAACACAGAATGGTCAAAAAATAATGCTAATTCTATCTCACTCCACAAAAAACATTCTCAGCCTTCATCCACCTGTGGTAAACTGATACCAGCTTCCTCTGATTTTAGGGAGACAGGAATGCTTTAAGAAGCATTATGAAAAAAGATGGTCTAACACCAGCTGCTGTTAACTAGTTTTTAGATATCAAAAGAAGTCCTATGAGCAAGTGCTTTGGAACTAGGACCACAGATGAAGGCATCAACAGGGTCAGAAACCAGTCCATCCTGTTAATTCACTGCTATTACCCAGCTCCCCAACAGATCTAAAATAATCTATTTTAGCTTTCCAGGAATATTTCAAAAGGTTCATTCTATCCATCCTAACTGGACAATTAATCTGCACCAAGGGAAGATACTTATTCAAACTCAATATGGTGAGGTTTTCTAATTGTGGGTTTTCTAATTACACTTAAAGGACAATCGGTAGCGATACAGATTCAATACTGTGTTAGAGTTCACAATAACTTAGCTATTGAAATCACTAGGACACACCATATTCAAGTTCCTCTCATTAAACCCACAAAGAAGAAAGAACATGTTGCCACAAAGGTCATCAAGTATTCTGTGGGTGCAAACATGAGTAGCAAGCCACTTCAGCACGAAATTCTGAGGGAGGAATTGTTTCTTTCCAAACATGTCCTACAAAATAACAAACAAAGAGGACAAATGTAATTGCATAGAAAGACTTGGGTTTAGTTTTTATACTACAACATTCTTGAAATAATTATTTCTATTTGCACTGGTGACAAGCGTGTCATGTGAAAATGATTAATCTCCTTATCAACCTTGTTTACAGTCCAATGGGAAGGTCACAGTTAGTGCTTCTGCTACAACTGATGCAGACCATTACCCACACAAGAAGTATATGGGAACTGAGACAACCTTTCAGCAATCCCTAACCTAAGCTCAAATTCAAATCAATTTTAAATTTTACAGAAATACTGTAAAGCTTCTTGTCATCAGAACTGTTTATGGCCAAAATATGTTTATAAAGCTGCATCTGCTGTTAAGCGGTTTTGCAATTGCAACTTCCTCTCTTCAAACCATGTAAGAAAAACAAGTTGGAAGAGCCGTGGTGGCCACTTCCTCTTGATGCGTACGGCCCACCGAGAACTTCCTTAAAAGTGACACAGCTCTTTCAAGATATGCCCGACCCATGGGTTTGTTGCTGTCATGTACTTCTGCACTCCATTTTTTTCAAGTCATCATGAGAATGAAGTTCTTCCGCACAACATGAACATCTGCACAGGGCGCTGATTAGCTATTACTCTCATGAGACGAGGTTAATGACGTGAGGAACAGGAGGTCACAATTATTAGTATCACTTTTATGTTAACTGCCTTTGGAAAAGGCAACTAATAATAAACAGACATTAAAT
Organism: Clamator glandarius; assembly: GCA_033459285.1. NCBI lineage: Eukaryota > Metazoa > Chordata > Aves > Cuculiformes > Cuculidae > Clamator > Clamator glandarius. The sequence continues at coordinate 304,236 of JAUNZM010000677.1, read as the reverse complement.
CTGTACAAGGCACATTAAATAAAGGTTTGTCTCACACAACAATCAGCTCTGTGTGGGAATCTCCATGGGTGGTGGAAAGAAAAGTGATAGTTAAAAAATGATGCGCAGCAGGGTGTTCACAATGTCTGACCTCAGGCACTTACTGCAGCCTTCCACTCCTACTACATTCCCTTTGATGTTAATGGGGAAAGGTAGACTCCTCCAGAGGATGATTCACTGCATCTAAATAAAGATGCTGGTCTTAATCACACTCTGAAGGATCCTCTTACAATACCAAATGGTTAATTGTGAAACAAATCTGTTAAAGTTCATAAGAACTCAGAAGTATCCTGCATAAAGCAATCATATGACTCTTCTAAAATTAACTCTTTAATTAATCATGTGATTTCTGTAGCTTAAATTCTAGAAACACGTGAATGGAAAACCATTATTTTATTCCATCTATTAAGCTGTAATTGTAAAATACTACTTTAATTGATGCAAATTGTCTTATTAGACAGTAATAAAGCCAGAGAAGCCACAGCTGACCTCCATAGCCTTATGGAAAAACTGGCCAGGTATTCTTGTTTGCTATGTTGTTTTCAACTACAAAGGGAGACAACATCTCATTTGGCTTAAAACATTTACACTCAAATACAAACCTTGAGTAGCAGGTCAGGAACCACTCCCAATTTTACCAGAGGGCTGGTAGCAAACTTGACTGTAGCTACTGGTGCCAAGGCAAAGAACATTTTGATTTTCTTAGCCAGATGTGGCAAAGTTGAAAAAGCAATGAAAGCTGTAAATAATATAAGAATAATTAACAAACCTCAAGTTAGATGAGAATTTTACCTCACAATGATTCTATAAAATCTAAGATAAAGTGTGCAAAAGTAATTTTAGATTAATAGTTTGATTGTTGCATCTAGAATCAGTTCAGATATTGTAAACTGATCGCCTTCTAACAGATGACAAATTAAATGAGGCAAATTAGAAGTATTTGTTTTCTTCTGAAAAACAAGTTCATGCTAACTAATCCATCATTCTTCTAGCTCTAAAAGCCCCTGAGACCGTCCTTACATACAAAAAATTATCTAGAAATGGGAATCTTTATTCTACATGTCTGATGATTCTAATTTCATTATCCACAGTTCATTAATTTATTTTAATAGAAATTGTACTAGTAGGTACCTGTAACTCTATCATTTCAACAGCTTCACACTTTAAGTAAATGCAGAAAGATTAAGTCTTTTCATTTTAATGTTGATTAATATTCCAGGAAGGAGCTAAAAGCCAGAAGCAATAAATTTCAAAAGCCCTACTTTTATCATTAAACCACATATGTGGACCATGATATCACTTCAAACACAATATATTCAAACAAATCCATCTCTTCACATACCCATCGTGGTGCCCTGTGAATGGCCAACGTAAAATACTTGTTCCTGGCCAGTTTTCTTCAAAATGAAGTCCACTGAGGCTGGAATGTCATACTTAGCCATTTCATCATAGCTACAAAGCAAAGATAAAGACTCAGTTGTGTATGTAAAGTTACCAGTGTGGAACAACTCTACAGAACTTTACTGCACAGCAAATCAGCTGTCCAGACATAAAGAAAAGTTTCCTTTGGATGAAGGAGAATACTGGTGATTGAGACTTCACACCAAGCACCAGGGAAAGCAATTAGCATTCTACTGACCACCTAAAAGGGCTGTCTCAGGAAATTACACTGACCATAAAACTCCTCTTTACTGCCTCTACACATGTGAGGGCACACAGAACGAGACAAAAATATCTTGTGCATTCACATTATGATTGAACTATGATGATGGGCAGAGAGGAAGAGAAGCCTGTTCACAAATAGCAGGCGCAGTTTCTCTAGCAAGATGATGATACCTGAAAACCCAGAATTCTTCTTGTTTCACTGTGAAGTGTTTATGTTTCCTGGACCAGGTGTTCCCTCTGCTGTTTCCCAGCCATACATCATAGCCAGCATCTGCCAGCATAAAGCCGAGGCTGTTGTAATCCAAGTTTGTGATCCAGTTACTGGCATCTGCTAGCAGACCATGTTGCAGAAACACAGCAGGCCTTGGATCTGAAAAAGAAAGCATTTATCATAGCTTCCTGTTCAACTGAATGCCTACGAGTAATTTAAATGAGGTATTGAAAGCCTGCTTTGGATTTGCACCCTAAATATTTAACCTATTTGACTTAATCTGCCAAGATTGGGAATTCATATAACATCCCTAGTGCCGTGAAATCACATTTTCACATGAAGCTACTTTGTATCATTAAGAAATTTAAACTAGTAACTTGTTATTTTCCTAACTAGAATTGAAGACTCCTTGAAGTTCAAAAGAGAGCGCAAATGTGCAATAAGCAAATATGAGAAAAACATAAGGTACAAGAAAAAAAAAATACAGGTAGCCCTTACAACTGTTTCAAGCTCACAAACACTCAGCAGAGTGGCCCAAACACAGAGACAGAGAAACTACTTACAGCTTCCGCCCTGCCCCTAAACCTAGGGAAGGCATTCCCATATATCTGCTGCTAAGATCTTCATTTCCCACACCTAAACTAGGGTGCCAAACTGTGGAAATGTCTGCAGTCAGTACTGATATTATCTCTATGCAACTCCCTTCCAGTATCAAAGCTCTGGCAGAACCTGAAGAACAGTACAGGCAGTCAAACGAGGGAATAATATTTCAAACTACTTTCTCCCCTTGATCTGAGTAGTTAAAAAGAATCGTTCAGGACCCAGGTGGAATTTAGGAAGCCTCTCTCCTGACTTCCCCATACTGAAAAGGAAAATAACACCTTCATGCGGAATACAGATTTTTTAAAAAAAATTAAGGTTCTTACTTTAACATAAAGAAAATGAAGTGACGTGTAATTCTTTAGAAGAAACATGAACTTCAGAAAACCCAAAGGCCTATCTCTGGATCACGCAGTAGGACAGGTAAGGTTTTTTTTTTCTCCTGCTTTAATAATATAAAACTGATAACATGACAACTTTAGCTCTATGCCAGAAATTACACCGGAATTCACCTCCTCCAATGACACATCATTCTACTACAATACTAAACCCATGCAACACTTCTTCCACCGATAATTTAAACTTGGACCTTTCAGGAGAAACAACCACATCACAACTGTTTCAAGTCACCTACACCCTCCATTCAAGGTCAAGTCCATAAATATTTACTGTGGGTTCCAAAATCCAAATTAGCAATATTCTTCCCTCCTGGCAGCCTTTACCTCTGTGATGAGGAACCTTGTAAGTGCCTGCTTCTCCTATTTTGTTAAAAAGATATTCTGACTACTGTCCCTGCAGCCAGAGCAAATCTCCAGCAGCGTCAAACTGCCACTGAAGTCAGTACAGTTCTACGTGACCGTTTACTCTGCTGCAGGAATACCTCATTGCCATATGAACAGTGCACAGGAATTTCAAGCTCAACAATAAATATGTTTTCAGCAGTATTCACTTGTAGTTTTGATACCTCATTCCCTTTTACTTAATTAAAATCAACCAATTTCTGATTTTTTGAAGAACAGACCCCCCTCCAGCTGCCACTAGCATGTTTCACAACATAGGGAGGAGGAAACTGTTTAACCAGTTTAACCCTTCAATTCTGTACTCTTAGACTCCAATTTCTGCTAGTTCCTTTTTCACTTGACCAAGCAGTCATCAGATCTGCATATGAATTGCACAATCATATGAAGCACTGACTTGGACCATAATTATTTTGTATCACCTCTCTGATCCTATAACCCCAGAGAGGGAATAAGAAAGGGGGGGGCCTTGAACATTAAACCCTTCCTCCTAGAGAGCATTTTGTCCTCTTCACTGCCCTCTGAGAAGTTGAAGAGAGACTTGTTTCCATACCCATCTTATCTTTGCTGTGCAGTTGACTTAGATTTTTAGTTAACAATAAAACAGAAAATCATTCATGTTTTGCCTTTAGTTTTTTTTTGGTTTTAACTGAAGAACTGTAGGCTTTGCTCCAAAACATCATGTGACACATAATTCCAAGGGATGCTATTCACATTATGCAGGTATTACGAAAGAAGAATTATGGCATATATACACTAAGTCAGCAGTAACACGTTATTGGTATCTTTCCGGGAAAAGATACCAAGTCTATAAAAACTTAAGATCAACATGAACTTTGAAATCTTCATTCTTCTAGGAGATCGTACTTCCTCAAATGTGCTCAGTAGTCCTTGTTTTTAAAATGAAAACACTTTGCAAAAATATGAACTTGGGGTCGAGGGTGTGGCAAGGGGAATGTGGAGAATTCCCACACATCAGGAAACTTCTGTTTGCTTATGTCATTGATGAAGGAATTGACAAAATCAACAGGTACAAAGGCAGCTTGTCTTTTTCCTGTGGGGTTCTCTGAAATTCTTAAGTACAAAGACACCTGCCAGGTTTGACCGGCCTCGTCCGCCCATTGATCTTTACATACCCATCTTGTGAGAGGCAGCAGGCAGTGCAAACATCCTAACTCATACAAAAAGCAGCAGATAAGGTCAAGAAGACTGTTGCTGGGCCTTTGGCAGAGGAGAGGGTATTTTTCCATGGGTCTTGTTCACACAAGGTTCCATGACAATCAGTGATATCGTTTGTGAGATCCATGTTTTTACCTCTCATCATAGGTTTTTTTAATGCAAGGGTTCGGAGGCAGTCCTTAGAATAAGTACAGTTTCTATGCCAACAGTCTGCTGTTGTACGCATGCGACTGTCTGTAGGATCTTTTATAAGCGATAGCAAGAAGACTGACACCAAATCCAGCCATTTTTGTTTGGATATATTGTCATTTCCATACGCACTGTACGAGGAACGCAAGTTGAAGGCTACATTTGTCCTCTTCCACGTGTATTTGTCTCATTTTTTAAAGCATTCCATCATTCCAACCTTTGCCCATATTGCTCCCTTAAATTTCAGTTTACATCTCCCTATCCTTCCTCTCCTGTATCTCCTCAACTCTACATTCCCTGCATCCCTTCCATGGTTTTATACCAGCTTTCACAATTAATCCTACAGCTTCTAACATACGCCAATGCTCTTCCCTGTTCTCCATCAAATCACATGCATAAAACAACCTGGGCAGCGCTGCCTGTTGCCAACCACCTGTCACATATCCTAATTTGCAATATATTCTAAAATGTTTTGTACTCAAGATGTTCTCAAGTGATTTTATCTTATATTAACTATTTAAGCATCTGTGTAAAATATGACACCCCAGCAGTATGCAGTATTGGGCGGGCTTGTGCCTTACTATGAAGGGATCTTCAGAAAGGTTAAAATGAATAAACGAATTCTTATTTCATGCAGAAATCAGACAGTAATTTTTTGTGAACGTTCTAGTAGGAATTCTTGTAGCTTAGTTATATTTTACCAAAAGAGGCATATGAACTGCCTCTACTTCTGAAAATAGTCAGGCATTTTTAGCAAACCTATTTGCTATAAAGAAGCATCTTTTAAAATGGGGGTTGAAATAATGCCACAATGTTCCACTGAATCTCTTTTCAAGAGACTTCATTTCTTAAAAACAAACCCAAGAAATCTCAGTCTTTATTTTCCACTTACTAGAAAATCCAGCCCTCTCAGCTTTTTTTTCAAAAAAACCAAACAACGATGAAGGGCTTCTACTAATGTCACAAAAAGGCAATGCCAGGAAAATGCAGCTTTCTAACTTCTTCTCCCTTCCTTTACACAAGTCACTATACATGTACCTAACTTATTTCAGATACAATATTCACCAGTAAAACATTCTAACTGCAAAGGTCATACAATCTTTTAAGTTTTTTTCTAGATTATTACAGGAGCATAAGTTTTATAAATAAGAGAACTTTTTCATGACTTCTCCCTTTCCAAGCAATCATAAATCTTACCTTTGTTCCTCTCATGACCTTTTCTTCCATAAGGAATTCTGTTGATGGAAAGGATATACCCATCTTCTGTTGTCACTTCATACTCCTCACTAGGGTATCCCCTGAAGGTAATAATTTGACTCTGGAGAAGGAAAAGAAACCACTCTGGAGTCAGACTGCCAGCCTCCTCAGTTTATTAACATGTGCAAAGTAGTCTGGGTTCCTTCCAAAGACAGTGATGTGAAATTAAAGGATGTGGTAGGACGGTGCCATACCACCTGCCTATCTAATGCAGACCGGTTTTCTTATGAGGCTTATCTCTGTATGGTGTCAGGAACCAGCCAGAGCACAACTCTCATCCTAGGAACTTGGAACTCCCTAGCCTGTCCCTATCCACTGTCACATTAGTTACTCACATGCTGCTTAGAATAAGAAAGAAGATCAAATATGTTGAAAAGGAGATTAAGGTAATTGGGCAAAACACTGAGATGCAGATTTGGCAGACAAAACTGAAAATGTCTGCTCCCAAGGAAAGCAGTATCTTCAGTGACAAAGAAGTGAGAACAGCAAGTGCCACAGCAGCACAGAGAAGAAAAGGAGGAGGGAAGAATTCATATCTCCTGTATGGAAAAGCTTCTTTAAAAACATTTCAGGTTTATATTCGAACTTTATGCCTATTTCTCTGCTATACAGAGTACACAATCAGTTTTGGTCATGTGCTGAACTTAACCAGAAACACAGTAGCTTTAAAACACTAACACTTTACGCCCCTGCGAGCTGCTGACATTGCTAGATCATCTCATATTTTCATGTCCCACTTCTTATTGACCTTTCTCTTTATATCCTTATGTCTCTTGCAGAGCTTCTCAGTGACTTTGCTGACAAGACAAAGAAGCAAAAAAAAAAAATTATAAAACCCCCTATGCTTGCTTAATACTATGATTTCATTAACAGGATTATCTCCCATCTCTGGCTTTATGTCATTTTCATTTGAGCAACTCATTAGGACAGACAACCTGCCATTTAACTGGTTTTATGACACCAACCATGCCTTGAGAAAAATGTCAAAAATGGAACACATCATCAGAGTTCTACTCTCAGGTTGCTGGACAAGGTAGAGAAGGAGCATTTAACTTCCAGTGGGTGAAGGGGGCTACAAGAAAGCTGGGGAGGGACCTTTTACAAAGGCTTGTGGTGATAGGACTGGGAGCAAAGGGTATAAACTGGAGAGGGGCAGATTTAAACTGGACATAAGGAAGAATTTCTTCTCGATGAGGGTGGTGAGACACTGGCACAGGTTTCCCAGGGAAGCTGTGGATACCCCATCCCTGGAGGTGTTCAAGGCCAGGTTGGATGGGGCCTTGGGCAGCCTGGTGGTGGGAGGTGTCCCTGCCCATGGCAGGGGGTTTGAAACTAGATGATCTTTAAGGTCCCTTCCAACCCAAACTATTCTAAGACTCTTTTCTATGAATGAAACATGTTTGCTTTTAAGTATATCTTTAATCATCCACAGTGCCATTAACATTCCTGAATTATTTTAAGCCTACATTCCATTCAAATGCAATTCAACTTAGCCTAAATGACTGGTTTCAATCCTCAAAATGATAGTTAGATTATACGGACGACCGGAGCACTTCTCTTCTTGTAGGGCTTATTTCTAGCTTGAAGGATCCTCGTGCACATGTGGAAACATGCAAGAGTTGAGAGGCAAGAGCAGCTCAACACCCGCTGCCAACAGCGGGGAACTTGAGGAGCTGGAGAGTGAAGTTAAGAGAGGGAACGCCAAGCGGGAGCAGAGCGGCTGCGGGAGCACCGCGCAAGAGACCCGGCTCCAGGGAAAACCGCAGCTCTGGACCAGAAAATACGTGCCAGGGATGAGCCACGGGGCACAGAGGACCGCGTCGGGCCCGGGAGGAGGAGAAGAGAAGGACGGCAGAGAGGCAGAGGATGCTGCAGGCGCCCCGACCCCCCGCCCCGCCGCGCACTCACGATGTTCATGTTCGTTTCGGGGTCCACATTCCTGCGGGCTCTGGCGAGCGCGCCCGAGACGGCAACGCTCTGCAGCAGGAGCGCGGCCACCACCGCCGCCCGCATCCCTGCGCCGGGAACAGCGGGATCCGCGGGACGGGGAGGGAACGGAGGGAAAAGCGGGACCCGCGAGGCGGGGCGGGAGCAGCGGGCGGAGCCGCTGGGGCCACTCGGCGCGGCCCTATCAGCGGCGGGGCCTGCGCCCCCGTCTCCCCGCGGCTGCGCGTGACTCTGCCGCCGCGGCCAGGCCTGCGCGGGCCCCCGCGGGGGTGGCGGCTGCTCCTCTCCGCGGGGAGATGGGGTATTATGGCCGCGTTGTCGCAGGATGGGATGGGTTGGAAGGGACCTTAAAGCCCATCCAGTTCCACCCCCCTGCCGTGGGCAGGGACACCCCCCACAGACCGAGGTGCTCAGAGCCCCCTGTGATACTAACAGGCATCGGGGCAACCTGTGCCACTGCCTCGCTGCCCTCGCCGAGAAGAATCCCTTCCTAACGTCATAGAATCATTTGGGTTGGAAGGGACCTTAAAGATCATCCAGTTCTGCCCCCCTACCATGGGCAGGGACATCCCACCAGACCAGGCTGCCCCATCCAACCCGGCCTCGAACACCTCCAGGGACGGGGCAGCCACAGCTTCCCTGGGCAACCTGTGCCAGTGCTTCACCGCTCTGATGGTGAAGAAATTCCTCTTTATGTCCAGTCTAAATCTGCCCCTCTCCACTTGACAGCCATTGCCCCTGGTCATATCACTCCATGTCATAGAATCATAGAATCACCAGGTTGGAAAAGACCCACTGGGTCATCAAGTCCAACCATTCTTATCAAATATTAAACCATGCCCCTCAGCACTTCATCCACATGTCCTTTAAACACCTCCAGGGAAGGTGACTCAGCCACCTCCCTGGGCAGCCTCTGCCAGTGCCCAATGACCCTGTCCATGAAAAATTTTTTCCTAATGTTCAGCCTAAACCTCCCCTGGCAGAGCTTGAGGCCATTCCCTCTTGTCCTGTCCCCTGTCACTTGGGAGAAGAGGCCAGCACCCTCCTCTCCACAACTTCCTTTTAGGTAATTGTAGAGAGAAATATCTTTGTAAAAAGTCCCTCCCCATCTTTCTTGTAGCCCCTTCAGCTACTGGAAGGTCGGTATAAGGTCCCCACAGAGCTTTCTCTTCTCCAGGCTGAACAACCCCAACTCTCTCAGCCTGTCCTCACAGCAGAGGTGCTCCAGCCCTCGGACTGTCCTTGCAGCCTTCCTCTGGACTCATTCCAAGAGCTCCATATCCCTCTCACGTCAGTCCTGGGGTGCGCTCATGAGGGAGCTCTGCACCTCACACACCCTGAAGCTCCAGGCAGCCTCGCTCCCCGCATCCCCCGCCGTGGGAGCATCCCTGGGGTTGTGCAGAGCACCTGCAGGGCTTTTGTGAGGACCACAGTGCGCTGTGAGCAGTCACTCATGCACAAATAGATCATCTCTCCATCATTTTTGAGCATAGTCTAAATAGAACAATTTTAATACAAGTGGGCTCAAGTTACATGTAGGCGCACAGTTCCAGCATGGTAATCATCACAGCCTCTTGCAAACCTGTTTTACCTTCATACTCTGAGGGAACTAGCACTGCATTGCATAACTATAACTTCCTGGAGAAGTGTGTCTGTGGTCAGGGCACACGTGACCAGATTTGCGAAAACTTGGAGCGAATTCAATTCTATAATATAAATATTCGTGTTACTAGGTCCAGGTCCATGGTAATATCCTCAGAGTAGCGCAGAAACCCGATATAAAATACACAGTGGTAGAGCAGGAGTATGCCAGGTATGAAAATGTTTCTGTTTATTTAGAAAGCATTAATATTTTAGTTGCAAACAATCATTTATATTTTCATAGTACCCACTTGTTTTGATACATGGATACACCACTTGATACAAGTGATGTTATACAAACCTTTGCATTCCTGGATCCCATTTGTGCAGCAAATATATTGCTCGTTGATTTACCTGAGTTTTCAGCAAAATTAATTACAGGGTACTCTTTCCCTCCCCCAGGGGAAAACCCAAGTTGTAGAAGGCTAAACCTGGCTAAATTGAAACCAGCATAAAATAGAACATTTAAAGCAATCCTGTCATTTACTATGGTACAGTTTATTTAAATTCTTTTATTAATGGAAAGTACATTTCAGGCAACTGTTTGGCTGGGCTAATGGTACCAGGGGAGAATTCTTTGTCAGTAGGTCTCCTTTTCAGCTCCAAGGGAATGCACAGATGCGAGTTTTCTCTCTATAATGTGCAGATATGTTTGAAATCATTCTCTCTTCTTGTGTATGTACAGAACACTCAAGTAAACAAAGACTTTGTATTGAATATGAATGCAGTTGTTGTTTCCAGCCCATTTCTGGACAAGTGTTTTCCAAGGACTTGCATTTGCCTTTATGCAATGCAGCGCTTGCTGTTATCAGTCAGCCTAGCTGCAGCTTCCCCCAAAGTGAAAGCAGCAGGGCTGAACAAGTATTTCTGAATTTTCCTGTGCTGTGCCAAGAGAGTTGCAAAGATAGCTGCAGAAAGGCATTGCATAACCATTCTCTTACTTTCCCATCCTCTCTTTGAAGAACTTTCCCACACTTAGTTCATCCAATAGGCATAGATGTCAAACCAAAGCACATAGTTGCAACTACATATGTAAAAATATGGATACTAGGGCAAATTTTTGCATTCCAGAGGGAAAATTTCCGCATTTTCCCATATGTACCAAGCTGAGTACTAAGCAGTGTACCAAGGAATACAGACAACTGGAAGAGAAGCAGGGACAAGAAATACATAGATACTTAGAGACATGGGAAATCGTTAGTATCCACATTTGATTTTACAGAAACCTTTTAAATACAGTTTTCTACAACTACTCACACCTTTTATTTTCCATAAAATACATTGGTATGTGTAGACATCTCAAAATTTTCATTTCTAATTCACTCTTTTCAGCACTTATCAAATACCTGATTGCTAGAAGGTTGCACACTACTCAGAGCAATAACTTTATTAATCTTTATCTTGATCTCTAAAATATCAGCTCCAACAAAAAAATATCAACAAACACATGCACACACACACAGAGTCACTTAAATGAGATACAAGAAACTTGTGTTTTACAAAGGCTTTCCAACTTGTAGAAACCAGAAGTTCTGACATGGGAAAGAAGGGAAAGAAGGGAGAGAAGGGAAAGGACAGCCTTGTCCTGAGGAGTTAATGCCTACTGGGAACTCACTTTGTGGATGTTAGATACTATTTCTTTGATCTCTCTGTTACCCCTAAAATCAGTTTTATCAAGGCAGGTCTGCATTTATTTATTTTTAAACGAAGCATCAGTGAGTTGTTTATATCCACAGGAGCTCCAGTACCCAGCCAATGCCCCATCTATTTGTTCATGCGTAGCCCTGTAACATGGCATTGCTCTTGCTAGCAACAGGCCATAGGCTTTGCACTGAGTTTGTATGGCCTCAGGTCCAAGGATAGCAGTGCCTGCTCTGTTTGAGCTTGTCCTGACTGCCTGCAGCTTAGTTTTGCTTGGCACAATTGTGAGAGCAATTTCTCGAATTGACTGTCTGCATCTTATATGCATCACTTTTGTTGATTTTTGCACAGTACAATTGCAGTTTTATGTAAAGAGCAGCAACAAACAGTTGTTGTTGATGGGGTGAGCTATTTAGTACTCTGACACCATGACACAGTGCCTGGTACAACAGCAGAAACCTTGCAACGTGAAGGCACAGGGTAAAGGCATGCAGGCAGAAGGAATAACATGCTGTGTGTTGTGTGGGTGACAGAATACCAATAAAACAGGAGCCTAAAGCATGGTGCAAAATTGTGCAAATATACATCAGCAGAGGCAAGGAATAGGGGGGAATGACCCTTCGCTAGCCTATGCATGATAACCAGGTCAGCCTATACTAGCCTGAAATATTCTCCTTATCATAGATGCCTCTGGATTTGAACAAAGTAAGCGCTGGGAGCTATTAGGAGCTGTTGCCACATTCTCCACAACAAAGTGTAATGTATGGCACAGAGCCAGCAACTCTTAAGTTTCTATTCTCCAACTGGCAGCTGCTTCAGTATCTTTGCAGATTCAGATGCAAGCCAGTTTCACTTTCTGATTCTCATTAAATTGGTCACAGACCACATGAGGTCTAGAGCCTATAAAAGGGGAATCATAACAACAGTGAGCCACACTCGTGTGGCTTTGAAGATACCTTAAGACAAGTGAGCAGAGAAGGAAAACCATGAGGTAAGTGAGCAACCTGGTCTTTGAAAGATGTTTTTTTTTAGTATGCCATAGAAAGTAATTATTATTTACATAAAAGTAAGCAGTGAGGGACTTTGGGGAAAATGTTTTGCAGAAAACTTACTAGAGGAATCAAAATAAAATAAGGATGCTATTGAATATGATGATGTTATTGCTTTCTCCAACAAGGGCCAGTCTCTTTGAACACAACCGACAGTCAAAAAAACGCTGTGCATGCAGTTTAGGGATGAATTCTAGGCTGCAGCAGTAGCTGGTGCCCAGCCAAATGGGTAACTGGTGCAGCTGAGAACTTAACTTTCTCACCTCTGCTACTGTGAGGACCAGCAAACAACGCAGTGCAGGTTCTGGGCTACAGCTTCAAGTGGAAGGTGAGGGGCTTACATTTTCTGAAGACTCGTGTGTGCATAGAGGTGCACACACACTCAGCTAAGGCAAACCCAACATGTTTATGACAATTTGGAAATTGCATTTATCAGTTGTGTATTGAACTAAGCTAAACTCCATTTAATTTGTATCACAAGTCTGGTTTTGTGACATCCATCAATCTTCATTTTCCACAAATGCTTTTTCATTTAGTACCCTCCCCTCTTTTTTTTCAGTCACGGATGTTTTCATGATTCTCAGGTGAGGCAATAAATACACACTTCATCTTGAACTGAATGGGGCTACTTAAATACTTCAAGCTATCCTTGCAATAGTTTGCTGATTTGGGAGCTAGTATCTGGCCTTCTGTGGTGGTCACTTCTAGCCAAAGGTTTCTAACAAGACAGTGATAACAGGAACTTGCTCTTACTTCCCAGAAGTACTGTAATTACCTCACATACAGTTCAGTGGCATGAGCCCCTGCCTGGCCCTCCCAGGGGACTCTCAGCTTCATGGGCAGGAGGACACCCAGCACCAGGGGTCCACAGCAGCACCTTACAGTCTGAACTGCCTAGAGATATGTGACACTTCACAAGAGGCAGAGAAAAGCGTTTGAGCATTGCACAAGACTTATTAGGGGATGTTTGGGGAGAGGACCAAAGGCAGGGAAGCGAACAAATGTTGGAAACCGGAAAGCAATAAAGGGGCATTACAGACCACTTTATGTAAACAGGGTCTGGTCAGTATGCTTGTGCATGTGTGTGTGTGTGTACAGTTGCCTGTAGGGGTGAGAGAGGGTGGAGAGAGGATCCCTGATGAGGGTTAGTGAGTGAGTGTGTGGTCTGTACCAACAAATGGAGTGGGTGCCCAAGTGCTATCAGCTGGGAAGACTGGTGGGATTTGAAAGCCAGCTACTGGCTGTGACATATATATAGCTATATATATAGTAGTGCTATAATCTAACAAACATGCATTTATAAATGCAGGAAATTCAAAATTAAATTTAAATATAATACACAGGCATGAGAGAGGTATCATATCACTTTCTCTGTATTTGGGGGGATTTTTTTCTTTATTTGATTACCTCTTTTTAAGTAGGCTTCAGCAATTGTTCCCAGTGTAAGAAATATGTTCCTGTGGCCTAGATGTGTACCAGCTTTATGACAGAAATTAACCCTTCTCTTTGACATCCAAAACACCAGCTCCATTGCTATGCAAGAGGTACCCTCATGCACTGGCAAGGAGAATTACTAGAATAAATACTCAGGTCTTTAGACCTATGTCTTCCCACAGCTTTGGCTTGTTTGAAGTATTGTTGACTAGAGGCACCAGCTGAGGTATTGCTTGCTTTTGAAGTACATCATGTGTGGTTACAAAAAGCAAATGGACTATCAGTAAGTTTTTCTTTGATTTCTTTTAGTAGCATTTCAAAGATTGCCTTGAAGCAGTCCCTGCTGCAGCTACAATGTCATTTTACATGGGATTTGCAGAGAGAGGATGTGGATCTTGATGACCTAGAGGAAACAATTGGTGATCAGATCAAGTTTTTCACAAAATACAACATCACAATTCATAATCTACTATCATATGTATGCCACCTAAAGGATGCAAATGAGGAAGCCCTCAGAAGTCTAAAAAAAGCTGAAGAAATAGCGAAAAGAAATTATCCAGGTGAAATTGCCAGAAGTCTTGTTACCTGGGGGAACTATGCCTGGATCTATTACTACATGGAGAGATATGAAGAAGCTCAAAGTTATGTAAACAAAGTGGTAAACAGCTGCAAAAAACTTTCAAGTACAGCTCAATGGAAGATTCAGCTTCCAGAGATCGATGCTGAGAAAGGATGGGCATTTTTAAAGTTTGGAGTAAATTATTACAAGAGAGCAAAGGATTGCTTCGAGAATGCTCTGAAGGGTGAACCCAATAACCCAGAATTTAATGCTGGCTATGCAATAGCAATGCATCGGTTGGAAGATTGTTTTCACAGAGAATGTGAAGATGTAAGCCTGTCCTTCAAGCCCCTGAGGCGTGCAGTGGAACTGAATCCAGAAGATACTCCCATTGTGGCATTACTTGCATTAAAACTTCAGGACTTAAAGCAAGTTGATGAAGGGGAGAGATACATTGAAGAAGCAATGCAGAAAACCCCTGATTTTCCTTATTTCCTGCGATATGCTGCTAAATTTTACAGAAAGAAAGGAGACGTGGACAAGGCACTGGAGATTGTGAAAAAGGCCCTGGAAGTGACACCAAACTCTGTGTTTTTGCATCACCAACTAGCACTCTGCTACAGAGCAAAGTTGTTTGAACTGAAAAAGTCTACAAGATATCCACCTCAAGATCAAGTGGAAGAACTTATCCAGCAGTCCATTTTTCATTTTAAAATAGTGACTGACAAAAGGCCAAAACTTTTTGTTGCCCATACTGACCTAGCAAATATGTATGTGGAAGCGAAGAGGTATGAAAAAGCAAAAGAGACATTTAAGAAAATGTTTCAGATAAAAAATATACCCAATGTTGACAAACAACGATTCTACTACCATTATGGCAATTTTCATCGTTTTCAAATGAAATCGGAATCTGAAGCCATTCAGTGTTACATAGAAGCACTGAAAATTGAAAATGATTCTGGCATTGGCCATAAGTGCAGAACTATTCTGAAGAAATTGTTGGAACAAAGAATTCAGGGAGGTTCAAGAAATGCTAGAGATTTTGGTACACTTGGATTCATTTATAACCTAAATGGTGAGAAACATGAAGCAATTGAGTGTTATAAGAAAGCTGTCGAATTGTGTCCCAACAATGAAGAATATCTGAGTGCATTATGTGAGCTACAACTTTCTGTCTCAATGTAAAGTTCCCAAAAATCCTCCACACCAAAAAAAACCCCAAACCCAAGGATATTTCAACAGACTCTCAGAACTTTTTTTTTCTTTAAGGTTGAAGTTATAACCAGCTGAAACATCTGGTGGCATCGCTTTCTGGTGATAATCTAGAAACTATAATGATGATTGTTCATTTGTTTATTCATTCACCAACTGAGTGCCCGCTTGAAAAGACTAAAGAATAGCTAAGCTGTCTTAGTTTTCAGTACTAGCACTGGTATAAAAGTTTTTCTAAAGTGGTGATCTGTAGAACACAGAACTTCTAAGCTGGAATTCAGATCTTGCCTTCTACTGAGAAAAAGACAAGGGAATCGTACTGCTGTATTTCATCTATCCATTTGAAAGACACGCTTATACAGTAAGGGAATTTCTGAAGCTTTTTCAAATATTTTAAAAAATATCTTTTTCAGTGTTATCTAGAAAAACTTTTGTTGAAGACTTGTTCAGTTAACTGCCTTGCATATTGTTTAACTGTACAAAATAACCGCTGTTTGGCTAGTTCACTGATAAGCTTACAAAAAGTGTTATTGTTGTGAACTATTAAAGAGTATTGCATCCATCACCTGTCACTTCTGGTCTCTCTCTGCTGACCAATCCTCATGTTACTAGGTTAAAGAAAGGGAAACAACTATTTGAAAAAGTAACAGGGAGAAAGGGTCAGGAGATAGCCTTGTTAATTTTCCTGAACTCTCAGTAAAGTTCCTTCAGAGGTCTTGCATCGGAGAATTAAAATGTGCAAAATACCAGCATCCATCTAGTTTACCCAAAACAATGCTCTAAGGAACCACTACAGCAAATATCTGGAGAGGAAGGAAAGGCAGTCTTTGAGAGGCCAAAGAGATGTCCATCTGCAGCCATGATTATTAAACAAGCTAGTGATAGAAAACACACACAAAAAAATGTACTGAAGTGGACACGGAGGCAAAGCATACCTAGAGCAGATTGCACAAGCACTGGCGAACAGGGCATCAGAATGCAGGGGCAGGTGTGAAAAGGGGTGGGTGCCAACAGAGTCTGTGTGAGTGGAAGAAAGAGCTGAAAGGACAAAGAAAACTGGTGGAAGAGGAGATTGTCTTCAGATGTCCAACCAGAAGTCAGCATTCTTTACAACAGGCCAGCCTAATTCCATTATATTTTACCTTGGTATAATCATGGTGCTCGGGGAAAACTAATGCTGCACTTTCAAAACACTTTTGAGCCACAGCCAGTAACGTAGAATGAACCAAACTAGTAACAGAGCCCATCAGGAAGGATCTGCATTTTTGTTTTCAGCCAACTGCAAGCATTTCCACCCCTCCAGTGGCAGTTGTGCAAATGGGATGGGATGATGGGCTTGAAGGAGTGTTAAAAATGATGCTAGATCATTAAATATCAAGCCCTCTCAGCTCTTCCTCAAAGAATCTTTCATCACACAAGAAAAAATGATCAGGAGCTTAACAGTATACATCACACAACCACACTTTCTCCCTAAAAAAAAAGGGCTGAGGCAAAACCTGTCCTTTATTTTCCAGCCACCTGCCAGCTTATCTCTTACAAAGATGGCCCTACCTAGGGAAAGAGTGGGGAGGGAGGAGAACAGAAATGACTGGTAGCAGGATTGATACACCCCTCCTGAAAGCTGGTAGGAATGACAGTAGATTTGAAGTCAGGAACTGGTGACTACTTATGTTATTGTGCTCAGCTAAGTGGGGCAAAAGGGTATGTTAGCTGACCCCCACTGTCTTCCTCAATCTTGAGACTTCTAACATCAGCATCATTGCTATTTAAACCCTCCTGAGAGTATGAAGGGCAGCAGGGAGGAATTCAAAGAAGAGGTGATGCAGGTTCCCAAAGCTGTGGTGGCACATCTGTGCTCCCCTCCACACTGCCACCACAGACTCTCCTGCCTTTCTGTTGGAAAATGAACCCTGAAGAAATAAAGAGAAGCAATAAAGAATTTTGAGAAAAATATGTGCCTGTGTTTCTATGAAGAGTCAAGAGTGGCTCAATCTACTCCCCAGTAAAGAAATTCACTGTAAGATACAATGATGCAAGGTATCTGTTGTGCCATACCACCTTTGCACTGGTCTGCAGTACTACCCAGGGCTGTTCTGTACAGACACACTGCCTTCCAGTTCTTGCCTGCTGTCTTGTAAATAAAGAGAAATATTATTTCCCACAGGGTGGTGCTGCTGCATTGCCTGGCATAGTGACACAGGCGAGAGGCCGAGTTTGAGCTTTGGGAAGTGAACAAAACAAAACACACATTTTGCAATGTCCAAGTCCAATGGGTAAACTCAGACTCACACAGAATCATAGAATCCTAGAACAACCAGGTTGGAAGAGACCCACCAGATCATCGAGTCCAACCACTCCTATCAAATACTAAACCATGTCCCTTAACACCTCGTCCACCCGTGCATTAAACACCTCCAGGGAACATGTCCCAGTTCACACCCGAGTATGAATACATCACTGAAGCCTATGATAACCCTGCAGGAAATATTTGTTAATGTACCAAAAGCACCTCTTAAATTATATAGAGAACTCTACTGGAATACACCAGGATGATCACTTAGAAGAAGATATTATTTATTGAGGTGATTCCCAATTAAGGAGCTTGTTGTGCTGACTATGAAGTACAGCTACAGCTTAAGCTTAACAAATTCTTCCTTCTCCCATACATTTGTAACACTAGAAAGCACACAAGGAATTCTTGTTGCAATGTAAAATATACTCACTATATAGCAGCACATGCAAGCTCTGTTTTACAGGAGATAAGTTATCATCCAAGTTGACAGATGTTGACAGTTTCAGGCTCAAAGTTTGTAAGTTTGTGTTTGTTTTTTTTTTTTTAAACAGGGCTTTTTTTCAACGGCCATTTTTCAAAGATATTGGACTGATGAGAGTGGTGAGGGACTGGCACTGGTTGCTCAGGGAAGCTGTAGATGCCCCAGCCCTGGAGGTGTTCAAGGCCAAGTTGGATGGGAACTTGGGCAGCCTGGTCTGTGGGAGGTGTCCCTACCCATGGCAGGGCGGTTGTTGGAACTGGATGATCTTTAAGGTCCCTTCCAACCCAAACCATTTTATGATTCTATGACTTTTCCAACGCTGTTTTCACACCATTTTTTCATGGTATAGTTAAATATTCCAAAGCTGATCTGATAAAAACTCTTACTAGAATATAAGCAACTTGAAAAAGAACGATGACTTCCTCATTTCAAACCTCATGGAATGGAAACAGATGGGATGACTTCAGCAATTGTAAAATTTCACTCACTTCATAGTTAAGACTTATTCACTGTATGGAATAGAGCATTATCCCAGCAGGCTTCATCTGAGGTAGAACCCATCTATTTCTCTCCTAGACAGATGTTAGCCCAGCCGAGACAGACCACATTGTCCTGGGACACCAGACAGGCTCAGCAGTGCAGCACTCCATCCAAGCTTGTATCCATCAATGCTCAGCACGGCTGATGGGAACAGGCAGTACTAGCCAGGGGAACTGTTCACAGCTAGCCTACGTACCTTTGCCCACTGCTGCACCATGCCGTGCCACGAAATATCCTCTATGGAGAACAACCTGAATATTATCATGCCTGGAAAAAACACTGCAGATACAATAAATTGTTTCTTAAAAATAGTATAATCCAGAGAATTCCATAATGGACCACCTGAAGCATTTCACATAGCATGATGAAGATGAGCTGTTCAGTTTGGGTTCTGTGGACTGCAGTGTAGAAGTCTGGCATGAAGCTTTGTAAACCTAGATTCTATTCTCATTTCTTCTACTTGCGCTTCCTTCCTTCTCTGTTTTTTTAATGGAGAGATTCATGTCAAGGATGATATTTCACAGTGTTTCATGCACAGAAGGCACCATTCCAGTATATAAGCTTTTGTCTATAGGCTTAAGTTAGAGCAGAAAGTCTTAGAAAATCCTGAAACAATTCTGCCATTTTCTACAAAAGGTCTGTGTATAAAATAAGTTGAAAGTTTTCTGCTAAATTAGATATTTAAAACAAGGAATACTGCCTTAATTATAAATTAAACACAAAACAGAACAGCCTATGAAAGGATATCTTGAAATTTAAAAAAATCTCCAAATTGCTAGTAATGTATTACACAGGATTTTAGGATAAAAAAATTTACTAGGATAAAGACATATGTAGTATTACTCCAACAGGTTCTTATAACATGCAGTTGTGGCACGAACAGCTGCTGACATGTCATGATGTAGTAAAATAGGAACTAAATTTTTGTAAAGTAAATAACAGTGGTAACTTATAATTTGTTGAAATAGCTTATCTTCTTTATAGAGCATGCAATTCCCTTATTTTTTATGTGAAACTTTTGCATTAAGATCTAAACCAGTATCTTCATCACTACTAATTAATAAAGCCACCTTAATCCACCCCCTAAACATGCATTTTTTTTCTAAATCACTAAGAAATACTCATAGATTACTTTTTTTTTTTTTTGCGAACATGTGTTAAAACCAAAATTAGGGCCCAGGACTCAGTTGCCATGCAGAACTGAAAAAAAGGTTATGTCATTAGTTTTAAAGAGTTTTTGCACTCTCTTATTCTGTGATGTCTCCATGTGGATGATGCTGCTAGTTCTGACCACGCTTCTGAAGCAGGCAGCGAGAAATGCTTTGAGCACAGATAATTGAAATCATACAATTTTAATATGTTATATTTGAAATGTGCATGAATAATGGAACAAATTGATACACATACTATTCATGTATCTAGAAAAATACATTATAACCCTTTGTCTCTACTCTTGATCTAAATAAAATTTGTGAACATCAGCCTATGCTGCTTTCCCTTCTGAGGCACAGAGTGGAACAGGACACCATGAGTATCCATTGAATACACTGCAGATGACTAGCAAAACTACTAGTTCAGTATTGATGAGAATTATTTGGACTCTGAATCTATTTGCTAATGAACTGAACACAGCTTTGTACAGCATCAAAACACAGAAATCATTTGCGTCGCAGAATGGGAAGTTCCTCATCACTGACAACAGTTTCACTCTGGAAATGTAGGAACATTCCATTATATATTGGATCAACATATCAGTAATTTACCCTATGAGCTAGTCTCAGCTCATAGCTCCTATGAAGCAGCCAGCTGTAGTATATTCCTCACACAAGTAGCAGGAATCCACCGGCAAGTTGCAGCTCTTGTGTTCTGGCCATACAGCACAAGTGACATGATCAGCTATTCAGCTGGCAAAACCAAGTAATTTGCACCATCAAAAGATACAGCTCCTGGTTCCAGAGGATATAGACTTGCCACTGGAATACACAGAAACAACACTGTCTGCCAACATTGTCTTCACTAATAGCCTGTGGAGGGAACAGTCTCTCAGGCATCTGCTTACATGGACTCTAAATTTCTTCAACAGCTGCTAATTTTAAAGGAGAAAGAGGGTCTGCATCTGGAAGAACAACAAGCCTCTCCTCTGGTCTCCTGGGGTTGCCTTTGGGCTTCTTCCAACTAATGCAGCTAGAGCAGGTTTGTCTATCAGCATGATAGACATGGCACAACTTTATTCATTTTCAGACAGTAGAGTAGCCACAGTACCTCTTCCACCCTCCCAGACAAAGATCTAGTCTAGGATCACACCTAGAATGTCAATATTTAGAAATTCAAGCTTTAAAGATATCCATGTAAAGATATCCACCTCAAAATTTTGCTGTAGGGTGCTTGGGAAAGCAGGTCTAAAACCGTATTTGAAATGAAATTGCAACATATACAAAATTCAGGCACGCTGTAAAAATTAAAGCTGCTCCAGAGATACTTTCAGCATAAGTCACAGTTTCCTGACATATTTTCTAAGAAAAAAAAAAAAAAAGGCTTTATCATTTGAAACAGTTATTTGCAAGTGAATTTGGAGGTTTCTAGTGGTGTGTGTGATGAGTCCATTGAAATATAATAGACCAGAATGTCAAAAAGCTTATTTCATTAGTACTATTTTTGAAATAATTTAAACTTTATTTTTCAGTTTTGGTGACTGATTATAGTTTTCTTTTGATTTACAGCCAATTATCATTTTTGAGATTACCTTTGGCATGGACATATTGCATTTCAAATAAATCTGTGAACACTTGTTATCTACAGACTCTTGTTATTTTCAGTCTAGATTTCTTCTATCACTGCATTAACTTGGTATTGCTGTGATGGTACGTAGATTTTAGCCAACTAAAATATGACAGAAAAATCTTATAGAGAAATGCCTTGTTTCACAGGATTAATATCTTCAACACCATAATGCTATAGAGCCACCTCTGTCTTGGTCACAGCTGTGCAGAACTTAATCTTCAGCACTTGTCATCTGCTGCTGTAGCTGTTTCAATCCACAGCGAAAAATTCAACATCCTTTTGGTCTAATTCTGCTGTGACAGAATAAGCTATTGCTCCATTTGTCCAGATGTGCTGTTTGGTGCCAGTACCATTGGTGAATGACCGCAAATGTGTTCTTTTGAATTTCTTTGCTAGTCTTGCAAAGCACAATAACATTGAACTAAATATCATAGAAAATCCACACAGAAGGAATGATGCAGTATAGCTGCCAGTTGTGTCCACAAGCCAACCTGCAGGAAATAAAATCATGGGTTTTTAAAGCCACATCAGAATTCTGATAATTTACAAATCCTGTGATCAACAGAAATTTTAGAAACTTCTGGAGTTATCACATACAAATACAATCAAACAATACGGATTTACATCACCATCACTATACTTCTACCTCCTGAGGCAGGGAGGGATTTGTTCTCAGCAGGCAGATAAGACTTTTATGGGCTTTTGTTTGGAGGTCAAAGCCATGAGAAAAAGCACAGCAGTCATCACTACAATACAAAATAAACATCTTTCAATTGCACAGGTTTAACTAGCAGTCTTTGGACATGCTAAGAGAGCCCTGGGATTAAATATTGCATGCAGGAGATCCTCACACAGAAAAATCTACTGAGCTATGCCCTAGGCTCATGCATCACTTAAAATAATTCCATTTTGCAATAAACTACAGAAAATTAAATTCAAAGCTTCAGAAGCACAGATTAATTGGGAATTGATGTGAATGGCAGACAAAATACGCAAGATGTTTTTGTTTGAAAAAAGATCTCTGTCCTTCCACAACATTGGAAACGATGTCAACTTCTTTCTAAAGAATAATAATACAGCTCTCATCTCACTGTAATGAACAAATGAGGAAAATGATGGTTAAATACTACAGTGATGAACTGTGACCAGACAGTAGTGAAGCTGACTCACTCACCTATTCAAAGCAGTTTGGAGATGAAAAGATCATGTCCTCCACGCAAAAAAACCAACCTTGGAATGAAACTCTTTAAGTTAGGTTTTCAAAATAGTGTAATTTCACAGTAAAGCCTTTCATTCCTTCTACTTGCCCAATTTCTGAACTACGTGAAGTGGTGATGTAATAGCTCTTAGAAGCCCTACTCCATCCTGGTTTGTTTTTCAAATTTCAACTCACTCTATATGTAGATATCAAGACATTAAGTGGAACCTAGAGTCTTATGAAGGTCTAGGTGTGTTATTTCTCTGCCCAGGGGTGACCTCCACATTCAGGTTGCATTTGCTGTCCTCCCTCTCTGTTTACATCACACCAAAAGGTAAATCTAAAGTAATGATAAAAATATAGGAAAGTCATTCATGGACTGACCTGCAACAGGAGGGCTCACTAGATATGGTATGGCATGCAGAAAGTACACGACACCCAGTGCTGATGATAAGGAAGAAGTTCCCACTACATCTGCAGTCACGACAGGGATAAGCGTCACATAGGCTCCATCAAAGTAGCCAAAAGTAAATGAGAAAGGCACAAGCAAGGGGAAATTTTTCAGAACTGGTAGGAAAAGACAACATAGGCCATCCATTCCCACAGCAAAGAGGTAGCAAAAGTGCCGATGCTTCTTCAGACACCTGCAAATTTCAAAATAGAAAAGAAAAAGATTAACACTGGACACAGCATCTCAGTTTCTACACTCTGGCACGCAGCACTTCAGTCCCTCACTCTCTTTCATACAGCTTGATTTTAAGTTCATTTCCTTACACAGTCTTCAAGACAAAGAGCTCAACACTGATAAGCCCACCTACAGCTGCAGAAATATCTGATAAGTAGCAGCTTATGCTTCCTGCCATGTTCTTTGGGCTGCCCTTAGTGAGGGGAGCTTCTCTGCTGCCAGGATTTTGCAGCCCTGTGAAGTTCAGTGTTCAAAGCAGTATTCCATCAGGCTTTATATCCCAGCTCAGTAAGATGCTCTCAGTATTATGCCAAAAAAGATTACAGTATACCTCTTTTAGCTGTTGTCCTTCACATCAGCCCTTAATTACTGCAGTTAGTGTTAGCTAAGCGAAATCGTAATTCTCTTTCTCCCTGCTCCACAAAACCAATAACCGATCTTTTCCACAAAATGTATAAGCACAAAGAATGTGCCCTTTAGATTCAAAATAATTCTTAATTTAGCCAGTTTATACTGATGTTGCAGATGATGCACACAAATGTTTGGAGTGACCTAAGTTAGCGAAGCATGTTGAGTTCTTACATACTGGAAAATGTATAACAATTTTAGGCCAGTCTGTTTGAATATATCTCTGGAAGTGTTGGGCCAGAACCTCGACCCTTTTCCATGATTTCTGTGCCTCCCTAGTAGCACAAAAGAGATGGAAAGGCAGAAGAAGTAGAGTCGCAGCTTCTAGGAAATAGGTACAGAGGATCATGCTCAACACACCTCAGGCAGGGGGTTACATTTCCACTGTCAAATGCAACATCTTTGCACAAACACATAATTTCTTCAGGAAAAAAAAGAAATTAAACCAGCAGAATTGAACAAACTCAGAAGACACAAAAACATTAAATAGCAAGCATTCCTGAAAGTTAAACTGGGGGAGAGACATAATGACTTTTTAAAGTTACACATGCTACAGAAAAAGTCTATAATGTTAACTTGTATATGTATTACACTTCACTTGCATCTAGCCTCCCACCAGCTAAAGCTTACATTTGCTTAGCCATAAGCCATTACCTTCTGTCTGTTAGCCATCCAAAGGTGATATTACCAATGATGTCTATGACACCAAGTATGGACATGAGGAAGGCAGCTTGGTGATGACTCACTCCAACACTCAAAGCATAAGGCACTAAGTAGACAAAAAGAGGGCTACAGCCATATGCCATAAATAAAACCGAAACTGCCAGCACCATGAAGCCTGGCATCAGTAAAAAGTCATATTCTTTCCATGAACAGTAGCATAAACATTCATGAGACCATGCTTTGATTAAAGGTGAACAGGTGGATATTCGTTTTAAGACTCGTTTCTGTGCTTCAGGAACATGATCGTGTTCAAGAATCTCAGGAGCATTTTTGCAGTCCTCCTTAAGAGCAATAGGTCGCATCAAGGCACCACAGACACAGAGGTTTAAAACAAAACCTCCCAAGATGAGTAAAGCTCCACGCCAGGAAAACTGCTCAATTAAGAGCTGGACCACAGGGGCCAGGATGAAGGTACCGATTCCACTTCCTGACATGGCTATTCCATACGCCAGTGCTTTTCTTTTGTTGAAATATTTGCCCACCATCGCGATGGCTGGAGAATAACAGAGTGCAAACCCAAGTCCTAGAAGTGAAAGCACAGTGCAGATGGCTTAATACTAATCACAATACATGGAACACATTAAATTAACTCACATAACCTACTTTCATTAGAGCAAATGAACAGGAATCTTCTTCTGGTACTGCATCATGCAGCCCAGTTACAGTGTGAAGAGAAACTACGATAACTCTTTTCGTACTCTGTCAGAGTTACTGACTTGACAAACCTAATGGATCATCATTATTCCATGACAACAATGCTCAGAAACAAGTAGTAGGGTCCACTTAACAACAAGAACAAGGACAATCAATAAACATCAGAGAAATGTTGTGTCAACCTCTCCTGGATGCAAGATGAGGTCTTGCCCCAGGGTCCGCGCAGATGCTGGCACTGGGCACACTGTCCTGACAAGGCAACACCGCTTTGCGCCTCAGTCTACTGCAGCCCTGAAGAATAGTTTTCAGGTCTCTGAAACACAGTACAAAGAGTCTGTCTCTGTAACTAAAACAGGTTTATTGTTACCCAACAATAAACCTTTTTTAGTTAGCTAAACAAACCTCATGCAGTAGTTGCTGCTGATTTTTTTAAATCCCTGTCCACAAGAAAAGAGGGAAGAAAAAGCCTCAGAAAACAATGCCATGTTTGATTTAGTAAACAAATAAGATCCATCTCTCGGACTTGGAAAAATATTGTGGCCTCTGCTGCAGAACTAGAGAGCAAATTTTAAGGACTAAATGCTTGCCTTAACACTAAACCCCATATATTTCTGAATCAGGTGCAGAAATGTGTTCTTGACCAGGGTTTTGGAGTATGTTCTACACTGAGGGCAAAACAGTCCCCACCACCTCTGGCAGAACTTGTCAACAGAGAAAATAATCAGCCAGCCTTGCAACCAGCTTGCCACGTCCTCCTCAAAGGCTGCACTGTGCCAGGCAGGCACTAAGCCTGCCATGACAGGATAAGTGGATTAGAGAGACTCCAGGCTGCAAGTGCCCACTCTGCCACCCCTCAGGAGGCTAAGGGAGAAGCATGGTAGAGAGATGGAGTTGGAGCTGTTATCAGCAGAGCCAGAGGAGCAGCCCTGAGACAGACTATCATCACTCAAGAGCTGTGAAAATCATCCTCTATTTGGTGCATATACCATTTAAGTGAGTTGTCAGGGGAAAATAGGCCACAGAAAACCCCATAAATGTCCTGTGAAAAGTGGAAATCAAAGTTTGGAGCTGAAAACATTTTCATCTCTCTTAGAAAGAACTCTGATACTTATAGTTACTCCCACATCTCACCTCTGCTTCACTCTTCACAGTTTCAACTACTGAAGCTTTTATGGATTCAGACATTCACCAGTAATGCTCCCACGCATTCTCTGGGTTGGGGCACCATCTCTAGCCTTTACCAACAGTTCACCTCCTCATTAACCAGTCCCCACAGACTAGAAGTTCACTGCTTGCTGAATTGGCTCTTTACAACTCCTTGTACAAAGTGCAACTGCTTTTCCACCTCAGTATTCACAGAGGTTCTTGCTAAAGAATCCTCAGAGGCATTAGCATGGCACGTGGCACAGTCCCTCAAGTTACAAGGAGCCTTTTTATTTTTTATGAACACATTTGTCAAAGATTAACATTGTAATACAGGAGTGACATGCCCTACAATAAGGATTCTTTATTTTTTTTTTAACAAATAAGCTGTTGGCAGCATGTGAACTGCAGTAATTCCACCAACTTGTTACTAAACAGCAGGGGACCAAGTACAAAGGCTTATATCACCGTGGCTACCAGGTCAGTATTAATGAGGAAGGAATGTCAGTGTGACCATGGGCACCTCTCAAGTTCCTCTGTGCACAACAAACACAGAGAGATAGGACAGAGCAAAGATATTTGTTACCATTTGAATATAAACTGAGGAGCTGCTACAGCAACACTATCGACCAGTAACTGGTTTGCTTTTCAAATGGAGCAGAACACAGACAAAAATAAGGTTCACAGTTGAGTACCATGTATTCACTTAGTGTTCTTCTGCCCGCTTACTCTTATGTCTTGATTTAAACTTTCTTTTTTTTTAAATATGGAAATATTTTGGATCACTCTAGAACTCCTGCTATAACAAACTCTTCCCAAATCACAGGCAAAAAAAGGAAAACTTTCTGTGTATCACCTGTGAGAGCAGGCCTTCCTGACCTCCCATAATTTCAGAACTTTGACCAGTCCTCTCCCTAAAAGAAGTCAGAGTTGCTTCGGCAGGGTGCTGCATTTGTGCTGTATCAGACTCACTGAGTGCTGAAGCTCTTACAGGGGCAGCCAAAGCCTCTCTTTTACAGTGAAGGGAACAGTTCTGAGTTATCTCTACTGACCAGTGCAGTGGCAATATGACATGGAGAAGACACTACCTCTCTTGAAAGGAAAGATAATTTTTAACACTGCTGCGTTTTTTCCTGGAAGGAATAAAGGGGCCGAATGCCTCCTACCTGTAAGGACTCCTAATGATAAGTAGAGATGTTCCAGGCTGGTGGCAAATGAACTCAAAATTAGTCCGGTAGATGCAAGCAGCCCTCCAAGCATGATACCAACTTGGCAGGACACATGATTACTGATTAAACTCCCAAGCGGTGCTTCAAAGAAACAAATAAAGCTGGTAGTTAATGGCAGGTTCTCTCACAAATTTTGTTGCAACCGTCATAAGGAAAAGGCAGTAACAGGCAATCAGAAGAAAATGGTGATAATAGCTACACAGACTGGTCTTCTAACATCTCCCCTATCGCAATGGTGTAAGCACCAGAAAACTTCTGAAAACCATTTTCCTGAAAGTCAGGATAAAACTGAAATTTAAAGCAGCTTTCTCAGCAACCATTTCAGCAGATCAAAGCTGTTACACGACAAAGCTATTCTGCAGTTTTTGAGGTTGAGAGAGGACACAGCAATAGCCTACAGTGTTCATTACTCCACACTTACAACACTTACAACTTGGAATTTGCACTTCACCGCTCAGTAACTTCAAGCATCCTTCCTTGTTCCTTCCTGGCCTTGTGGGCACAATGGGGTGGTCTCAACTTTCAGACCATCTTGAGGGCTGTTACCTCTTCTCCTGCACTGTTTCAACATTGACAGCTCTCAGTTCACCCTACCTCTACCACGGGGTGTCATCATCAGTCCGCTCCCTCTTTGTTACCTGCAATATCATGACAAGGTTATCCTAATTTCTTTTTTTTCACAAAATATAACCTGGCTGACGCAGGAGAGTTCCTACATCTCATTCCAGCTGTGTCCCTGTGCCTTCACAGCAGTTCTCACGGATTAACTCTCTTCCACATGATTAGGGATGGATTTTCACCAGCTGTACAATCTTAAAGTAAACCCACGAGAAATTCGATACAATTGCTGTATGAATGCATGCTATTTTTAGTAACATCGAGTTTTCTTTTAGGGGAAAAGACTGTGAGCTTACAAGTTTGCGGAAAAGAGGAAGACTGTGACCTGATCTGAAGGCAAGATGTACACCCCATGCTAAGTCTCAAATATGATTTCAAACAGAAGGCAAAAATAATAAGTACGCAGTAGCTCTCCAACATGACTTGTTCCATCGTACCTCGACAAGAGGATATTTCTGAAAACTTAGATTATTTGACAAAACAAAGTTCTGCTTCTTTTCTATTGTATGAAGACACTCCCTTTCTGTGCAATTATGCTGGGGGTAGCAGCTTGACTGTACCATATCCCAGATAGTCTACAGTATCTCTCTTTCCCAACTGATACCACCAACTTGTGAATAAGCAAAAATACAGATGGAACTGAAGAAAAAGCAGACACATTTGTCTTAAGAAGGTAATACACACCACAAAGCATCGTAGCACAGTCGACAATGGAGTGGATCCAAGCTGTTCTGGCATAATCCTGCCCAAAGTATGCCTGGAACTCCACAAAAAAAATGGAGATGCACCTAGGAAAAATAAAAATGAACATCAATCTGTTGAACGTGGGATATTTGCCTCACAGAAAACACTGGTCTCACTCTTCAGGTATAAAGAGTACCCACTTGAAAGTCTTCTCCAGCCCCCAAGAAAATTAGATCTGTGGTTTGCCTAAATCCCAACAAGATGAAGAATTTTTTAAAAAAGTTTGGAAAGGATATTGGAATTGAAAGACTACTTTAATGATGCAGGGTAAGACATTACATCATGTGTGAAAGTCAGATAATTCCAACAGTACTCTGTGTAAGGCACCTGGGCTGAGGGTCATTCAACAAGAGAAGAGACCTCGCTTTGCATTGGCAACAACTGAATCACAAATTAGTGTCCAACTCTTATCCCAACAGTGAGATTAGACAATTAGCTGGATGTACAACCTAATTCAGGCAGATAACTACTCCAGAGAGCTTATGAGCATTATAATACCATGCTTCTCACTGTGGTATATATTGCTGCTGTAATAACCTATATTGTTTATAACTGAAATGAAATTGAAGTTGTAACTATCACCAGCAATTTATGGCCCATGTCATGATGTTGCTTCCCTGGTACACAAAGCCCCAGTTCCCCAGTTCTTCACTGACATGGTTGCTCGTTAATGGTGGCATTCATATCTGCACAAACTGGCACAGCAGGGCCTGGATGGTACCTACAGAGCCAACATCACCTCTAGTTATGTGTTATGGGATGTACAAGTGCAAAGCAAGTGAAAACAACTCCTCATGAACAGAGGATCAAAACACAGAAGGAGCCCATGGACCTTCCAGCAGTTTATTAAAATGCTTCCAGGAGAGGTTACTTTCCTCAGTTTAATGAGTGCTACTGTTCTACCTCTCTCTGCAGGGGAATGGATTAAAAGTCTGCATTGTTTCATTCTGGTTTCTGGCTTATCCAGAGATCTCTTTTTCCCACTCTCTTTTCCTTCTCCTGCAAATCAACGAACAACACTTTCCTTAGTTTTTTTCTTTCACATACTTCATTCTTGCATATACTATAGATGTGTGCCAAATGATTTCTTGGATGAAACATAGTATTTGATAGGAATGGTTCGACTCGATGATCTGTTGCGTCTTTTCCTGGTGATTCTGTGATTCTATATTTCAGATACGAATAAGGAATTAAATCGACTGGAAAATCTCTGCTGTCATTACGGAACTAGCACATTTGCATGCATAAACTAACACTGTGTCAACTTTTCCATGCCCTTTTTATGCTGCTGACTCCAAGACCTTAGATTTTAGATCCATAAACCCAACAGACTTAATTAAAAAAAATATAAAATAAAAGTAGCAAACACTGTATTTACATTATACTGACTGCCCAGCAACAGTGTTCCTCACTCACCAGGGTGCTTATTTCTCTGCTTAATATAGTTTAAATGACCATGTTCACACACACTTGACTTGGCTCTTCTGCCTCCAGCTGACATCAAAATCACCCAACAGCAGCTGTGGAAACCATCTCACACTAGATGTGTACATTATGTTCATGCAAGACAGTAATCTATTTTTGCATATTTCAGATACCAGAAGGGTATAGAGAGGGGCCTCCTACTCTAGGACATGGACATTCTCAGTAAGGATGGTACCTGAAATGCTTGCAGTAGGAGAAGGGGGTATTTACAGGTTTCTCAGATAGACCCAGGACCCAAGTAAATCCAGTGGGACTAGCAAAAATGAGCACGGCTGTGGGGTCAGATGGACACAGTGGACCCAAAGAGACCCTACACAATTCCTCCCTCCCTGACCAAACCACCAGAGCCTGAAATAATGCTGCCCGCTTGAGGCTTTGATTGTGCAAAAAATCAGGGAGAGGGTGTTGAGAGACAGAGCAGTTGTCACAGGAGGCGAAACTAAAACCAGAGGGCCCATAATACCCCATCCATCTTCACAGCTTCAGGGGTTTCGTGAAACCTTTAAAATGTATCAGGAGTGCGTTTGTTGCTAGTCAAATAATATAATCCCTGCAGCTGAGGGACATCAAGGGAGATCCACAATACTCTTCCAAAGGAAAAATAAAACAACATGGTAATACCACAAACAGGTCAGAAAGACAAGAAGCAGCCGCTTTACCTCGTCACAGCCCTGGTACAGATAGTGACAAGGAAGCAGCCAGCCACGATCATCCACCCCCAGCCTCCATCGGGAGGGCCAGTGTGCCGGGCACTCTGCGGCGAGGCCATGGCGCAGGCTGGGGCGATGCCTCCCTCCTCCTGCCTCAGTGGCAGAGGCCAACTCCGGCCAGCACACCACGCAGGCGCTGGGGCCACCCGGCACATGGGTTACTGGCCATCTGAAGGGAGAGAGAGAAAAAAAACAGGCAGAGAGGGAATCAGGGCACAGAGCACACACTATAAACCGCATGGCTGGGCTAGGAGATGTGGCTTCAGCTTTACTCCATAAAAGGGGGAGGTTTCTTTCAAACACAGTTTATGAACATCTGTTGGAAGCAAGAGTTCCATCAGAATTTGGCTGTGTGTCCAGTATCATTTACTGCAGGGTAATTTGCCCATCAGTTACATCCTAACACGTGATATCCTTTTTCTCCACAAATGTCAGAGCACCTACCTGTAAGTCACATACTTTAGTGGTGCCAATTGCTGCAGCTTATTTACCTTCAGTGGGGCTCCCTTGGCTCACACCAGTCCCTGGCCTGAACTGGTTTTTTTGATTGCAGTCTCCGCTCCAAGTAGCTATACTTCCTTGTACACAATTCAGTGCAAAATTTTTGTTTGAGGGAATACAGTTATCACCTTTGTATGAAAAGGGAATATTCGCTGCAAAACCAGAGATTTGAAAATCAAATCATCTCCTTGTTCTCACAAGGCAAACCCTCGATGAAGGATGTAATCAGGCAAGACACAGTAACTTTATTTTCTGAGCATGGACAATTCACTAAAGGTTAGAGCCAGCCTCTCCCTCTCTTCCAAGTGCAGTTTTGAAAGATGGGGATTAAGACCAAAAGCCAGTGGCAATGGCACCTGAACTGCCACAGGATGTGAACAGGAAAGAGAACTCTTCACAATCTCACAACAAAATGTGTCCATGTCAATTCTTTTGAGCAGTGATTTAAGGTAACCATGTTTGAAACAATATCCTTGAAAAATAACAGTGAATAAAAATATCCACAGAAGATGCCAAATCTATATTATACTGCTATCCTGTTACACAAGCTAAAAAATCTACCATTAAATATCTGTTTCAGGTCTTTATGCATTCCACACGTACCATTTATTTTTGCCTCTGTGCTAGTCAACCCATTAATAACCACACATTTTACTTTAGCCCAAAAATGCTGTATACTATTTGGAAATAAAAATTACTGTCCTATTTTCTCTCTTCACATAATAGGCTTTGCTAATATTTATTTATAAGTAAATATTTGTATAAAGCTTTCTAATGATTCAGAACTCAAAGTAATGCCCATGATAAACATTAGAACATGTACCAATTCCGAATTTATTATTCACTTCTCCATTGCCACAAGCATGTGTTTCACCATAAGTTAAATTATATTATAAAGTCTTTGCAAGTTCTGGGTTACTCTCTGTGTTTATATGGACACTGGCACAACAAGGATCTTCACTGCAGCACAAAGTATCTAATGAACTAGAAGAGAGCTCAGGTACGATAAAAAGAAAATCTCTAATGATCTGCTTTGCTTGTCACTTCTGTGGCTCTTTGGAGAGATACACAGTGCTCCCTTCTGCCTGATGACGTAAATGCCTCACTCTTTGTATGAAGAAGAGGTCACATCTCAAATGGGACATCTGATACAGCTGCAGTTTTGACTATATAGCAATGGTCATACCATCTCACAAAGATCAAACAAGAATTCACAGCTGGGATTACAAGAGCTTTTGTAAGCAGCCACCACACCTGGTATCTCATGCACAGAGGCTCCTAACTGAGTTTAAAGGGTCCCAGTTGGATGCAGTCTTTACAAGTTCATTCCTACAGCTGATCAGAAAACCACACAAAGCAAATGAGTTCCAAATGAGTTTACATTTTCAAACCTCATCTTCAAGGAATTCAGTTGCTAGGAATTATGTACATAAAAGATCAATGAAAGCACTGGAAAGGAGACCAGGACAGTTTGCTTTTTCTGACACAACTTTCTATTACAAATCAAAAAAAGCCAATACAGCTGACAGAGGTTTCTTAGTAGTCTCTGCAGGTGCCCACACGGCTCCAAGGACATTACTGGCCTCTTCACAAATGTTGTGATGTTTTGTCTGAAGTGTAGAGTTCATTTTTTGACCTTACCTATTTGCTTTAGGACAAACATTCAGCAATGCCAGTGTGTGCCCACACCCTCCTTCCCTCCCCACTGTTCTGAAACACACTCTCTGACAAAAACACAGGCAAACCGAGTCAAAAAAGGTACAACAGGTTGGCTAATGCAGTAAAATAAGAAAGCAAGCGTGTAGCAAGTACAGTGTTATTCACAAAATATATGAGGGAGACCAAACACGCCTCCAGTGAAAATTTCCAAGCACATGAAGCAGGAGACATATCCATGGACTTGCCACTTGACATATACATTCTGTATTTGCCTTCTAGCAGACTGTGAGCAGACTCATGTGCTTAATCCATCCCAATGACAGACAATTTTGCAGGGTGTATGCTACCTGAACTAATGACTAAATCTTTATTTTTAACTAATAGGGTCAATTATACATTCCCTTCTGTACAGCTACCAGCAACAACTGTCTTATTAAATTTGTTCAAAGATTGGATCAACAAGTTATCTGATGGCTCAGGCACTAGTTACATGATTCCTCATGCTGGATCAGTGAATGACCAGATCATCAAGCAGTACAATTTGTTGCAAACCAACCTGTCCACATAGATGGAAAACAAAATTCAAGACTTTTGTGGGTGTCTGTGGTTAACCTAGCCATAAAAAAAGCTGATGCCCAGTCTAGCATGGATCCAGAGAGATTATACCCCAATTTGGCAATGAAGTCTCACATTACATTATCCTGCCAAATTCACTTTTCATCTACCATTTAAGGCCTCAAATGTGGATTTATTGTATTACTGCAATTTTCATATGTTATGTTCAAACGCCTGGAAGATTGAATAGCCCATAAGAATCCATGACCACCATCTGAGTTATCAGGGCACTGACAAATTTTGAATTAGTTTGCTTAAGGATTTTCTGGAAATTACAAGTAATGCCATTTGGTGGAGTTCACATAAGCACATGATACGTCACAGAGAGATCCTAAGCAATTCAGACATACCTCTGCAGCACATTTGCAGAGTCTTGGCAATGCAGGACTTTTATTTTGGACCAGAGCATTATCTTTCACTGTCCCTTCTGGAGGGATAAAGATTTTATTTCAGGTTCTGATTATTAAGGGTGAACAAGGAAGTTCCAGGAATGCCAGCAGGGATAACAGTAACCCTTCAATACACAGAAATATACAAAAAAAGTTTCAGAGAGTCCATAATCTCCACATAGAGACATAACTAATTTTAATGCACATACAGCAATAGCTGGGTGCCCAGACCTCAGTGTAGATCCCTGGCACAACTTCCCAGGCAAGCTTCAGATCGGGTCTGAGAGCCTAGTTAGCATTTTAGTTGTAGATTAAGGTACTTGGGAAGAATTTGACGACATATCAGGCTAAGCAAACACAGATTAAGTATTTGGTTACATGATCACATGCTGTTATTTTCACAGAACTCTGCCTGCCAACATACTCATGAACAGCAAACATTTAATGAGGTTACAAGCAATGAAAACCAACCGTAATATAAGAAATGCTTGGCCAACATAGAAATAGGCCACTCAACCTGCTCATAGTAGGATCAGTGCAGATCTCATCTCCTTAATTTCACACTTGCTTCAGGGAGTATTAAGCCTGTCACTGCCACTGAACTTTCTGTTTGCTGCACATGTCTGATAAACACATCCTATGGCGTCCTGGAATTTTACTCTCAGGTCAGAAAACTTCATTTGCTTACACTCTGGTGCTGTTTTCTAATTATCTACAATGTGAATAGTACAGGTTGTGGTCTCAGCAAATGAAGCGAAGCACATACTTTGTCTCAGCAACCACGTTCTTCCCTTCCCAGACCTACCTTGGTTTGCTCTCTTGTTGTACCTTTTTCTTAACCTTTCTGGTGCAGGATAAGACTCGTACTGCACAGCTGTTCCACCTTTAGCACTGTAAGGCCTGATCCCCACTAGAAGTGATGGTTGTTAGTGTAACACATTGCAAATGGGCATAGAAGTTCCTGCTACTTAAGGTGGCTAAAGGATAGCAGGGTTAAAATAAAAGTTCATGAGTTTTGTACTTTGCAACCTTTCCAAGATAATTTTCACTCAAGCATTAAGTAAATGTGCTTTGCTGTGAGTTAAAAGAAGATGCAAGTAGGGTGAAGGTGGCAATGAATTCCTAAGAAAGCCTCAGTGCCCTGACAGTTCCATAGACACTAACTCCATTCGCCAAGTTAATACAGTAGTTTTAATTTGGCAAGATAAATAACCTACCAGTTACTTCAGCAGCTGTTTTTGAGAACCCTGGAAAGAAAACTGCTCCTGAGAGCATCTCTCTTACTCAGTCTGCTCAGCCAGCAGAAAAGAATGGATGAGGTTACTAAAAAGGCACTACCACAACACTGCACCTCATCACGAGGTCCCTCTTGCTGGGGAAAGGTGTGCAGAAATCCACAGCAGCCTAGCAACTGCCCAGCACAGCAACAGGAGCTACTGACCTTTTAAAACACAGCAAGCAGCCAGCAAAGCACTCACTGCCCTCTCTGTCTGCTCCTCCTTCCACAGCACAGATTTTCTTCTTTAAACAAATTGAACCAATAGGGATGTGGCTTTAGCCAGAACTGCACAAGGTCAGGTTTGTATCACAGCTGCCCCATAACAGGAGCACACAGCCCCCCCGACCATACTAGGGGTCTCGCTGTCCCGGCTACAAGAAATTAAAATGGCTGTGCATTAAGATGCCTTTGCAATTTCTTTCAGAACTCTATGGAAGGATTTTGTGCCATTTATCCCAAAGGACCCATCCCAAATATGTATACCAGCATAAATAAGCACAGAATCCAACACTTTCACTTGCTTGATAACACAGAGGTGCACATGAGAGAAGAATGAGAAGGAAACTAATCTAGAATTTTCTTTCTGGATCAATGTAAGATATATACATACTTATAAACTGTACATGCCACTTGATGCCTTCACAGTCATGATGGGTTGGGTGAGGCCTGAGAAGCTTGTGACAGTCTCTGGGACACTCCCAGAACATATTCATTCGCACTAAGTAATTTAAAACCTATTTTTCTTGTGAACAACAATGTACACGGCTTTCAAAGTCATTTTGAGAACATTCATGCAGATGAATTTTATGAAGAACAAGTCTAAAGTAGTTTAAGCATAGCTGAAGAAAATTCATTAATGCTTAGCGTGAAAGGTAATGGAATTGCATATATTTACTACATTTACCACTATATGCACCTAGCTCTAGGGCAGTCAAATTTTTTCTGTATTTACCCCATTCATGTAGGTCTAGGACAGTTCTATCATCTTTCTCACTTTTCTCGACCTCAATATTATACCAAACATGAATTATTTGTAGTAATTTGCTACATTCATTCATATTAACTCTAGCTTTCTCTTCCCCTTTTTTCTGACTGCTGCATCTTTAATTAAAAAAAACATCTCCCAAGAAAAACAGAAGAGACAAACTATGAATAAAAAAAGAAATAAAAAGGGCACAGAACTACTAATGAAGTGTAGAAGATGGGGAGAAAGAAAGAATAATATTACATAACAAAAAGAAACATTATGTTCTATGTGACAGTGGATCATGAGAAATGTGTAAGGCTAAATATTTAACATGTTTTGAAAGAGTTAATTTGTTAGGTCTTGAAGGATCAAGGATAACCTTATCTGTAATAATCTGCAGTAGAAAAATGAGCTTAAACCTAGTAGCAGGTCAAGAGGAAGACAGAAAACTGTCAGAATACTGATTATCAATTAATAACCTGCTACCTTAGCCCAATTACCTTCTTGACACAGTATCTAATTCCACAGTAGCAGAGATTTCTTCTCCTCTCTGACCAGCATCTTCCCCAGAGGCTTGCTAGCTCTATCTATCACCTGAATTGTCAAGAAATGGCACTTTTTCATCCTCCTTTTGCTTCCCCACTCACCCAGCACTCTCATACCATGGCAGGCACTATAGGCAGCAGGTCTGGCAGGCAGGTAAATTTACAGGAAGTAAAGACTCTTAAATTCTGTACAGCTCTTGGGATTCAAAGGTGATTTCTAATCTATTTTCTCCCATAAAGAGCTGTTCCATTCTGCAGAATATATTAGCTATTTAACTGTAAAAGTACAACTTATTTTGATTTCAGGAAAGACTATTTATCAAAAGCTGTATGATTATGGCTTTGATTTGTCTAAAAACAATCCAAGGGTCCTTTTCAACTTTGTGTTCCTAAATAAAAATAACTCCACTAAGCATCTTCAGACTGTTACTCTATATTCTCAGCTTTCCTCCCTGCTTAAAGAGGTCTCTGTCCAGCTTCTAGATAAAAGCAAAGTTTATGCTTTAAGACTGACAGGCTGTTCCACTGAAATTCTTCTTGTGCATTTCAGTAAGCCTGAGGATTATGTGTATCAATATAAGCAGAATACATATTCAGCTTCTCCGATCTCCATAAATTCAGTACCTCTCCAGCACTGTTACAAATGGTTAATAACAAGAACCACTTACCTGGAAGTTTATTTAGGGAATTGCCCCAGAACCAAAGTAAAAAGAAAAACAATAATTTAAAAGCAAACAAAACAAAAAACAACTTGTCTTTTAATTGGAGTCATAGCTCTAACACAAGAAGTATATTAAGTCAGATTATAATAACTCTTCCCAGATTTTTCTCTATAATATACCTGCATAAATCTGGATGCTTTTCTGCACAAGCCTTTAACCTCTTTGATACTTCTAAGGAGGAGTTTCCTTATGATGCAAAATCAGAGCAACATTAATAACCTATTTGTTGTATTCTAGTAGTACTTCAGGACTACTTGTCAGAGAATGGCTGTCTTGGTGCTACGCATCATACAAATATCTAATAAAACTCACTCAAAATACATAAAAAACATCAAAACATAAGATGGAGAAGATGAATCATATGAAAGCCTAGCTTATTAACTCCCATTGATATGATGTGCAGCAAATGTTCTTCATGTGCCTCAGTTTGCATGTATGAGGGAGGGACTGTGTGCTGAGCTGGTAGCACTCTGATAACAAATGTAATGCGAACTTCCCTTTTCTCTGGAAGTCATTGTATGGGGCTAACAGAAAAATAGCAGCCTTAAAGAACGTGTCTACAGCAAAAGGTTAAGCAAATTATAATGGAAACCTTTTGACCCTCTAACACAGTTTCTGGCTAGATTAGTCCTTATATAATGCAGGTTAACTATAGAAGGTAAAAAAAATATACAAAGCAATATTTTTGTAGGAAAACTCCTAGGCACAGAATTTTGAGATTTATGACATATCATTCAGGATGACTAAATATTTTGTCAACCAATTCTGGTTTACAGTAAACTTAAGTATGTCATAGTCCAATCATTTTCGGAACCAGCAGACACTTATAAATGTCCCATTATTATCCTTAAAGAAATGTTAACACACAACCATAACTGTTTGGAAAGGCTGAAAAGGGGCTTTTTTCATAGTGGTTTTCAGCTGACACCTCCTACATCTGGCATATTCTTTTTTCGATCTTTAGTAAAATCTTGCCATTAGAAAGAATACCACTGCAAAGCTGCCATGAAACACATGGGAACATGATTTTTTTTTCCCTAGACTACTATGCAGTCAACTTGTGGAAATCAACTCTCCCCTTCTTTTACAGATTCTGCACCCTAGTTTCTATTTTGGTGATGTGGATTAAAAAATCAAGCTCTCTTAGGTTAGCTGGAGGTGACTTGGCAAAAAAGATACCAAGAAAATACTCTTCTGACCCTCCAGAGAAAATTAGGATGTTACCAGGCATGGTATGTTACCCAGGAGTGCTCAGGCACAAACAGCACAGCTGTGCCTGGATAAAAACCAAGGGGCAGAAGACTATAGAAACACATCTTCCCAAAGGCCACCCAAAAACTGTGGTTGCTGCAAGATTTTGTGTCTCATCTCTGATAACAAATAAGAGTAGATGGGCACAGATTCCAGTGTACATCCCTGATGGGGGTGTCACATACTGGGGAAGTACTGGCAACCGTTCCATGGTGCCCTCGGAGAGCTGCCACCCAGCACCCAGACACTCCTTGGTAAAGAGGAAGCCAAGAAAACAGGAGGCAGGATCATGGGAAACTGATATGCCCCCACCTAGAAATCTTGGTGAAGAGTACAGAAGATGCACTTGTACTTTGAACTCTTTCACACTTGTCACCTTTTCAGCACTACTGTTTATGGAAAAGTCTTATTCAAGTTATGCAAAACTGATTTGGTTTATAATGTCCTTAAGGTTCCTGGCTGGTTTTTAGTAAGATGAGGAACTGCACAAAAACACCTTTTCCTCCTGTTCTTTAAGCGTTGAGAGCCAGAGTAGCATTGCCTAGTTTTTTAAAACAGTTCACATGGAAGAATACTTTTCACTGTTAATTTTCAAGATGTGAATCTTAGACAAGTGCTTTCTAGAGGGAGAGGAGATGGCTGTTTTAGAAAACAAACTCTGTATCTACAGAACAAGCTGTCCGGAAGAGTGCCTCTCTTTATCTGATGCTGTAGGGCTGCTGTTAGAGTCAATTCATCGTCTCCTTCAATATGCAAGATTTGTTTGCAAAAACTAATCAGGCATGAAAAGGCAAGGTAGGTTATTTCCTTTCATTCACACGAGATTATGTTCTGAAACAAAGCTATTTAATGCCATATGTGCCCTTCTAAGGGACAACGCATGACATATGACAGCAAACTGCCACTGTGACCATTATTTTTCTTGGGAGGTTTTCAACTAAAACCTTGAACTCTGTAAAATTAAGATGTCTTCATTATCATTTGCAAACCACTATTAATTTTTGCTTTAATAATGATAATATATAATTATTGTATCTACAATAGTGCATTAATATAGTCCCCAGCAAGAAAGAAGAAAAATCTCTAAATACTGGGAAGATAACAGTTTAAGACAAAAACCAGGTTGTCTGCTATTTCTTAAAACAGGCTTCCAACAGAAACTACCGATGAATGTTGCTTTACAGGGTTAGGTATTTCTGAGAAGTTACTGCACAGATAACATATACTCTATCAAAAAAAAAAGCATAAGACATTATATACATACACGATACATTATATACAAATACTATAGCTATAGGTACATACCAATGAATATGTCTGTACAGGAAGGCTTATATGTGTGTCACTGCACACAAAATTCAGAAAATAACAACAAGGAAGGAATAATCAAATACTAAAATGAAAGACAAGGAAACGGAAGTCAAGAGGAAAAGCTTCTCGCATGCCACAGAAAAAAAATCTCTGACTAGAAAAAACATTTTTGACTGCATATACATTGTTAAAACATGCTTCTACTCACCAGCAACAGTTTGTCTTAGTGAAATCACACACTGGAAGTTAACAAAAAAACAACATGTCCTGAGCAGATCAGCACATTCTTCATGCTCAGTCTTCCTCTCAGCCTCACCAAGCCATCCCTATTTCAACTAGATCCTTGCTTAATAGCTTATTTTAGCTCGTAGGGAATCTTTAAAGCTTCAAGAAAACAGCCTCAAGTTCCCTTTGCTGAGTGAATACTAGTGCAGCTGCTCGATTACATCATTTTCAGGAACGATTAGCAGGAACTTTCCATGCTACTTCAGGGTGTACTTCTGTTAATTAGTATTGCAGCCCAGAAATACAGATTCTTAATTTTATGTTAAGAAACATTTCTCTCCACAGAGAATGTTACTGTTTTGGTAAGTGAAACAAGATAAAAATCTACCTGTCCTATTAAATAAGTTTTACCTTTGCTCTCCAGATTTCTGGCTATTTTAATTCTTTAATTTCATTTTCTCTGGTGTTTCCATACAGCTCCTCAGCTCGTATTTTCTTGGCTCCACAGAAACAGAACTGTCAGAAAGCAGAATACTACAGTCAGTCTTCAAACGTGCCGATGCTCACATTTTAGGAACTATGGAGATGTAATTGGAGAGAATGTTTAAAAAATATCTGACCACAAGAAGCATGGGATTAGTTTAACTCATAAAAAGTACAAGGCCAAGGACTGTGCAGCAAAGGAGCCAAGGGTGACTCCAGCAGGAAAACTAACCTGTAAGTGGGGAGGGCATAAATTTTTACAGAAGTTTGAGTTACATTAGGAGTAATGAGACATTGTGTAAAAAAAAAAACAAAACAGGAAACCAGTTTCCCCAGATGGTATCACGTTTGCCTTTTCTCTTCAACAGTTAGACTGAAAAGGCATACAGCTATAAAAGGAAAAGAGCCCATATGGAGCAGCAAGACAAGACATTAGGGAGTCACCTTGGTAAAAGTTAGACAGCAATGATAAGAGAGCCATAAAGGGTGAAATTTAAAAAATTTGAAAAGGGAAAAGAAAAGAGAAGAGACTGATGCTATCTAAGAAAAAAACCTAGAAATTTATCTAAGAACTGGTCATAAAAGAATTTATTAAATTGCTTCATCTGCTCTTCCTATTAAACCCAGTCCTCCTAATTAGAGGAGCTAAGAGCAGCAGAGCATTTAGAACCACAAAACCAGCTCAGCCTCCTAAATCTCCCATAAAAACACTCAAACAATCCTATCAGAAAACTCTTACAAGGACACACTTCAGAAGCAAACTAGGCAGGCTTTACTGCCTCATGTTATCCCACAGAATCACAGAATAAGCAGGTTGGAAGAGACCCACTGGATCGTCGAGTCCAACCATTCCCACCAATCCTTAAATCATGCTCCTAAGTACCTCATCCACCCTCATCTTAAACACCTCCAGGGACGGCGACTCAACCACCTCCCTTGGCAGACCGTTCCAATGCCTAACCACCCTTTCTGTGAAGAATTTTTTCCTAATGTCCAGCCTAAATCTCCCCTGGCGGAGCTTGAGGCCATTCCCTCTCGTCCTGTCCCCTGTCACTTGGCAGTAGAGGCCAGCTCCCTCCTCTCTACAACCTCCCTTCAGGTAGTTGTAGAGAGTAATAAGGTCTCCCCTCAGCCTCCTCTTCTCCAGGCTGAACACCCCCAGCTCTCTCAGTTGCTCCTCATAAGATTTGTTCTCCAGCCCCTTCACCAGCTTCGTTGCTCTTCTCTGGACTCGCTCCAGAGCCTCAACATCCCTCTTGTGGTGAGGGGCCCAGAACTGAACACAGGATTCGAGGTGCGGCCTCACCAGTGCCGAGTACAGAGGGAGAATAACCTCCCTGGACCTGCTGGTCACACCGTTTCTGATACAAGCCAAGATGCCACTGGCCTTCTTGGCCACCTGGGCCACTGCTGGCTCATGTTCAGTCGGCTGTTAACCACGGCCCAACAGCAGGCCATTTATCACAGCACCTTGAACCACTGGATTAGAAAGTTTATGGAAACAAATACCTAGCTAAGAACTTCAGGAAGATTGTAAAAAATATTTATAGGCTTTCAACATGGTACCTTGCTCCCATAGGAGTTATGAAAAAGTTAAAAAAAAAAAAAAAAGTAGTCCTGGATTCTCTATTTCAGTTTCCTTATTGACATTACATTGGTCAAGGAGCCATCACAGAGAAATGCATTTGCTAGCTGGACAGTCCTATGTGTATGGTTTGGTCAATGTCTCACCACATGTCAACTTGGGAAGCGAAAAACAGGAGACTTAAAAGAAGGACTAAACACTTATCCTCTTATCCTGTTATTCCAGCCAACCTTGTAATTGCCCCTTAACTAGATCCTATTCAATAATCCTTTTAGTGGGACCAAGTTCATTTTAAACAGTGTTTAGAAATGGTACCAAATAATAGTATTTGCTTCTACAGGAAGCTGGCTCTGGCTGGGATGCAAGGGGATG
The DNA here is from genome assembly GCA_033459285.1 of Clamator glandarius. Taxonomy (NCBI): domain Eukaryota; kingdom Metazoa; phylum Chordata; class Aves; order Cuculiformes; family Cuculidae; genus Clamator; species Clamator glandarius. The sequence goes on along the minus strand of JAUNZM010000677.1, from coordinate 261,220 downwards.
TCTCTGCTACAAAGCTTTTTTGCCTTGCCAATTTGCATTGCCAGTACATGTTAATTTGCAAAAATGAAAATGAAATTCAACCAATTTGATTGTTCTCCAATTACATCCTGTTTTGACTGCTGAGATTTTCACTTATTTAGTGTGGAAGCCGGTTCCTTCAATATATAATGACACAAATCGTGTATTTTTGCTGAGATTTTGAGGGCCCGTTGTGATGCTGCATTCTGTACATTCTTCATCCAATTCTAGTTTCACTGCTGTTATCAAGTTGTGCTTTATAGGAGCTGCATCTCCCAAATTTAATGTGAAATATCAGATGCGCAGAGAAATAGTCTGAACTCTTTTAGGTAAGGAAACAGAAAATATTCATTCTATAGTTAATAAGGTAAACAGCTTTTATACCAAAAGACCCATTAGCTACTAGAGCACAGCACTAATCACTCAAGTGGAGAAATTACCAGGTCTGTATTAACTCAGTCTCTTCAAGAAGGGAAGAGCCGCTCCTCTCAGCTGGCTTTTCTTGCTCAGCTGATATCCATTTCAGTTTTATCTCTGCCCACAGGAAGACTTTTTTCAGTCCCTTCAAAAAAAGACACTTTTTCTTGGTATTGCCAGTATCATGCTATAGCTGCCCCAAGGACCTTCCAGACTAATGAAATAAACACTATTACAGAGGTCTAGCAAAGAAAGAAAAGGGGGATCGACAGGCAAAAGGCACTTTTTGAAGAAGCATCCTAAATGCCTATTTCCTTTATCCAAAACAAGTAGTGTTAGTTTGTCAGGTTAAACAGGTCAGATAGTGTAACTTTCAAGCTTTTATGGAAGACAGGGGGGATAGTTTCATGAAAGCAGAGTTTCCAACAGATACACTCAATAGGAAAAGAACTCTCTAGAAACATGTTGCAGCACAGAACGTGACCATGGTGAGAAGAGATGGGCAGTGGCTTGTTATGTAAAGGCCTGATGGGCTCTCATCTGGAAGGCTGCAATGCTTAAAAAACATGTGAACTACCAGAAAATATTTTTTTCTCTAAAAATGAATCTAATGTGTCTAATGATAAGTGTAACAACATCAGCACATTCAAATGGGAATATCACATCAAATTGATCCCTCAAGCATCAACTCAAAACACCAGATTACAAACTCAAAAGTTAGCCCATATAATGCAAATGCTCTCATCAAGTTTAGTGCTGCAACATACTTGAAAATCAATGAGAATGTATTGAACATCAACACTGAGCCACACCTGTACAGACAAAGCTGAGTGTGATGCCTCTGGTCCAGGGAATTTCAGTCTCAAGAACTGAGAGACTGGGTACAGCATTTCAGTGACAGAAAGGTGCAGCTGGCACATGCCTTGAAAGTGGAACTGTTCTGGGTTTGACTTCTTAATTCAGCTCTTCCTTTCCCTGCTCTTTTAGTGACTTCTAAGGGGATGTAAAGGTGATGAACTTGAAGGGCTGATTACAGCGGCCTCTGAAGGAGAGGAACAGCCACAAAGCCAAGAAATCACCAATTCAAATATCACAGAATCACAGAATAAGCAGGTTGGAAGAGACCCATCGGATCATCAAGTCCAACCATTCCTATCAAACACTAAACCGTGCCCCTTAGCACCTCATCCACCCTCACCTTAAACACCTCCAGGGAAGGTGAATCAACCACCTCCCTGGGCAGCCTATTCCAGTGCCCAATGACACTTTCTGTGAAAAATTTTTTCCTAATGTCCAGCCTAAACCTCCCCTGGCAGAGCTTGAGGCCATTCCCTCTCCTGGTACCTTGAACAAAGCCTATGAGTAATTAATTTCCTGCAGGATCACATAGTCCATTGCAATATCAGCAAATGAAGACGGAGCAGAAAGGAGCTGGGACAGTGAGCACAGACAAGTAGCGCACAGCCCTGTCCTACCAGCTCCTCAACTGTGCACCAGACAGCAGGTTGCTTGAAGAAGCTCCAAACATCCCCCTGTTGGAGCCTGGGGAGATCAGTCGTAAAATGGACAAGAGAAGGAGGTATTAGCCTAGGGCAATGGACTAAGTTAAGAGGTTTTGTGTGGTCTTGAAGAAGCTCTCAAAGCCAAACAAAATTGAGATGCATGTCTAATGACCACCCTCAGATATGACTTATAAAGTACTGCAACAGCCCCAAAACCACTGTGGCCAGCAGGAAAACCATTTGGATCAGGAGGGACACATTAATTAAAAAAAACTCAGTAGCACCATAGACTCCAAGAAACCCCTAGAGAGCAAGGGAAAGATCTCACCTTCCCACACTTGCATTTCACATCTGGGAAACATGAATAGTCACATCCACATTGGTAGAAATCCAGAAACTGCAGGAAGGAAAGAAGGAAGCTTTGAATTTAAAAAAAAAAAAAAAAAAAAAGAAAGACAGGAGACTGTTTCTACTTCGAACAAAAGGAGAGAAAGAAGCTAGCACTATTCTGCTGAGAAGGAGTTAAATTCCCAACTTCAAAACTACCTTCAAGTCCTATTCAGACAAGGGGATACAAGAGTTTGGTAGTTGGCTGAAACATCTCCTCAGTCTGCAGACCCCAAATTTGCCTCTAAGATCTTCTGCGATGGCTGGGAAACACCTTTCATTTTTAACAACTCCAAAGACAATGTTTTCTTCTTCTATTTTTCTCCCATCTGAAACTTAGCTTCAAACTTTGCAATCAAGAACTGAAATTTATTTTACAATATTTTCATCTGCACTTTTTCCCACTGCTTGAAATTAATTCAAGAGAAACTTCTGAACATTAGGTATACTGTAACTACAGAAGAAATGGTGTATAAGTGGTGTATGTAGGGATGGACACTGGCAGACTGAGACAGATGAGAAATCCCAGAAGTTTGGTCACATCTCTTGGCAAGCTGTGGGTATAATTTTGATGGTATCAACAAGTGTCAAGACCAGAAGAGACATTTATCTTAAGAAGCACAGGCCAGAGAGCTGGCAAAAGGAAAATTTATAATTTCCAGTCCCTCCCAGCTTGCACAAAAAACTTGGAGAGTTGGAAAGAAAGGAGTGACAAATGACTTCTCCATAAATAACCTACCAGTGAGTTAAAAGAACAATAATGTACATTATAACCAAATATCCACATATGGCCTAAGGCTGAACATTACCATTATTTCTGGACACCGTTAATGATGATCTTCTGGCAGCAATTAATGTACTTACCACTCAAAAAGCATTCAAGGGCAGTATTCCAAAGAAACCCAATAGATTATTGTGTCAGAGTTAAAGAAAATCATGTTTAATAGTTAAAAAGAGCCCAGCTTACCTCAGATATATTGTTTTTTACATTAATTTTGACTCTATTCACTTACATAGCATTACCCAACTTACACTTTGCATTAGCCTGCAAACATGCTTCCTGATGCATACCTCTGTGCTAGTACATCCAAAACATTGCCCAAACAACACAGAAAAAAGACACTTGCTCTATGTACCTGTTCATTCTTCTCTGTTGCTCATATAACTGTCTAAGACCAAAAGCCCAGAGAATCACCTTACAATAAATACCAGAAAAGGAGAAAAAAATATCCTTCACTTAAAACACATAACATTGTCTAAAAGCAAATGCTAAAGACCACTTCACTTACTGCTTTCTCACTTCATTATCCCAACAAATGAAACAAGCAGAAACTAATGAATTTGACATAAAACAAAAAACAAGCAGGGCTGCTTCATTTGTTGAAGGTCCTAAGGAAAAGCAGCAAGGATATCACGCTTTGTGGACAACCTGTAGTGGTCCAATACTGAACTGCAGCTCAGAAACAACTATTAAATGGCTTTGGTATGGTTTGAAAAATAACTGGTAAGAGTTGTACTAATGAAGACTAAGCTAAACCCAACTGATTAACAAAATATATCATCTCATTCCCTCAAGCCAGTTACATAATTCCCAGCTGCCACTTGCTGTGGGGAAGAAGCCTGCCACAAACTGCTGGCTAATCTTACCACTGAACAAGTTATCTTGCTGCTGAAGCGATGATCTGTTGTCTCAGGAGCTTACACAGCTTAAAATACTGCAGAGAGAAAAGTGATGGATTTTGCCTTTACAGTGAGAGGAAAGTTCCTGTATGTGCCTCTTGGCTATACCTGCATTCTGCAGGATCCTGATCTGTCATACCATGGTGTCTATGACCATGCCAGACAGGTGTCATCTGAAAAGCTGGGCATACAGCATCACTGGAAACAGAGAATGCTTCTTCCAAAGCCAAAGGGATGAGGGACTTTAACTCCAAAGATTTTGTAGTCAGAAGATCATAGCTTGCCCTGCATGTAGTTCCATCCAGCATCCTACAAGCCAAAGAGAGGCAAGGAGACAATGCAGAAAAAGACAAGTCTCCACCCAGGTATCTTCATCCAGAGCCGCTGAATTGGTATACAGTCCTACTGGCAACTGCTGTTCCACTTAGCACATCAGAGCAAGTGCAGACAGCTTCCAAAAAACCAAAACAAAACTATCTTTGCAGTTCAATACATTGCACAGAAAACACTTCTGTTTTCAGTGAAGAAAAAATGAGAGATGAGGCTGTATGTCATCAGTTTTGGTTGCAAAGGATTGCACCTTTCCAAATTTCTCCGTACCACAGCCTGAGACCCTACTGCCTACAGACAAGCTGTAGCTTGCAGTTCTGCTGGTCATACATGCATCAATATATGTCAATTAATGCAGGCAACAATATAGTATATGAAAGATGCATTTGGTTCTCATAAGGCCGCTGGCAAGAAACTCCTTTCCTCTTAGAAAGAATGGATAAAATGAAGATTTTTTAAAAAAAAAAAAAAATTTAAAAGCTACATGAGGTGCTATGAAGATAATCCAGACTGCAGTGGTAGTGACACACCATAGGGCAAACAATAAAGGTGACATTTTTCTCAACTCTACTATAGTTGCTTGTTTTAAGTTAGAAGAAAAAACCTGTGATTTTTCTCTGTTGAGTAGAGACTGTAATAGCCAGTCATTACTCCTTCAAGTTCTATGAACAAGTGTACCATCATTCTCCAAATACACACTCATGCTACACAGAACCTGATGCGCTGAAAGTGTTTTCTCACTGGCTATAACAGGATCATGACAGAGAAAATAGTGCCTAAAGTAAGAATGAGAACAAGTCCTAAAACAATGCACAAAAGCATCAATGCTCTCCAGACTGAAATAAATTACAGCAGATTATAGAAAGCTTATACTTCACTGACTTTTCAGTCTCGCCATACCAATTAAAACAGTGCTATTTGCCTAATCACTTCTGCCATTTAGAAATTAACAGCAGGTCTAGGCTACATTCTAAAGCATATCTAACATTGCATGTATATGTAAAAAGATGTAAAATTGCTTGCAGGTGACAGTTATGCTCTCTAGGATTAGAGGCACCTGCTTAGGGGGCGTTTAATCCACCCTTTTAGAATTTTAGGCATCTACCTATGCAGCTAAATATAATCTGATTAATAAAAGTCATACCCTTATGATGCCTAGGTCTGTTTTTTCCAGGAAAAAAAAAGGAGCTTTTGAAACCCTCATACTGCAAGAGAGGGGTATAGAAAGTATATCCTGAATTTATGCAAATACATTGCTATACATCAAGAAAGTAACATGATTAGGTGAAAACTCAAAATTAAAACAGAAATAAAGAATCAGTTCTTCACGTATGCAGTTAACTGCATGTGCACACAATTGCATTAAGATATCTGAGCATTCAGCTACACTTTCCAAGCAACTGCCATAACCACGTGTCATCTACTGCTGACCACAATTTGACAAGCAATTACTTGTCTTCCAGCAGAAGCAGAGCCAGCAGAAACAGCCCTTACCTCCCTCTCCCAGACACATGCTCCCTCTTCACAGGCCACCTTCTCGGCTCTTGACACAGCAGCCACACAGCCAAACAGATCAGGGCTAAAAGTAATCAATAACCAAAGAAGAAAACATGCTTTTGAACCCGTGGCAGTTCCCCGATGTGGTTCACCACCAACCCCAGAAATGGTTGTACTAGTTCAGCTCAAGGGGTGGCACGGGGCTTCTTATGCAAGCACGGTTTTCTAAGGAAACGCGTGCCAGATTTATCCCTGAGGAAGCAATTGTACTTGCATCAAAATATCTGAAAAATCTCCCCCCTCCACCCTGTGTCCAGTCTGTAGGATCCCAGCCTGGGAATACAGATCTGGAAGGGATCCCTGGGGGTCTCCAAGTCCCATTTCTCACAGTCGCAGGCAGAAAACCAACACAGCAAATCCAGTTAGTCAGATCTAAGTCACTTGTTAGGTAAAAGAAATACAGATTTTAGCTAAAGTGAATATGCAAGCTGGGGGATAAAGAGATTTCTGACGTTTGCCCCCTTTACATGTTACATAAATCAATTCTGATAAAACTTTCTAAAATGAAGCTACGCTACACTATAGTGTCTTTCATTGTAACTTTCCAACTTGAGTTTAGAGTAAAAACGAATGACTGAATTTTAAAAACATTAACATGGAAACCTCTAAGAGAAGCCCTGAGAAACCTTCCATCAAAATAACAGCTTCTGACACACTGTTGTTAAAGGTGGAGAAGTCAAAATTAAATGTAATGCAAGTGAAAAAAGTATAAACCAAAGAGCACATAAAATAACGAGCACTATATAGCTAAAAATAATCATATGGCGAGACAGTAACAGATAATGATTTGGGGTGCCTAATAAGACGGCCCTAGCTGAGGCATAATAGAATCCTTCTGAGCAAAACACAATCCTGTTTCACTTCGTTAAGTTTCATGTTATCCTTGATTTTCCCAGCACTAACAGGAATGTTTCCTCATTGCTGCTGCAAGCGGACTTTCAACAACAAACACACTCGGCTTCCCCGACCAGCTTGTTAACTTAATGAAATCAGCTCAGTCGAAAAGCGATCACGCCAACCCAAATTCATCCTAACTGCCTAATAAACAACTTACCATGAGAGACATTAATCAGAACACCGCAATAAACGAGCGGCAAATCAGCAGAAAGTTCAAAATAACGAGAATGGTCAGTGTATCTCTGGGCTTTTCGGTTTCATTGCACGGTTTGCCGAGCTCAGCCAGCCTGGCTGCGATCACATCGCCTGCGAGATGCGCACCTGCTGGGCTCCCGCGAGGGCCTGAGCGCTCTGGAAACGAACGAAGCTGCTACGCCAGAAGTATCAAGGATGTTCAGGGCAGGGATCGCTGAGATGAGCCGCTCCCGCAGCTCCTCCAGCTCCGCGCCTGGGCGTTCAGAGCCCTGTGGGGAGCGGCTCCGGGCCGGGGGGCCGGACACACGGAATTTTCCTCAGACCGTCTCGGAACTGGAAGCGCCGCTCGTTCTCGAACCGACTAGCGTTTCGTCTGACGGACAACTCACACGTACGCGCGCGGGTCCTGAATTTAACGGCGCGGTTTACATTTATACTTCTCTGGATTTCCTAGCCGCCTCCGCCCTTCTCCCCGCTCCCCGCTCCCCGTACCTGGCGGCCGCAGCCCCGCGGCGGGTCCCGCCGCACCCGGGGCCTTTGGGGCGGCTCGGTTCGGCTCCGGGAGGAGCTCCCCGGTGCTGCTCCTTCTCACGGCGCCGTCCTGGGAGGGAGCGGGACGCCCCCCCGCTCCCTGCTTGGTGCCGGCTCAGCGCGGCCACGGGCGCTTTTCATCGCGTTAGGAGGGCTTTGGGGCTTTGGGTGTTTGGTTTGGGGTTTTTTCCTGTACGGGGATTTCTGGATCAGTGCTGTCGGGTGTTTTAGAAGCCTGGCTGGAAAGCTGCCAGGAGGAGAAGGACCTGGGGGTGCTGGTTGACAGCGACTGAACATGAGCCAGCAGTGGCCCAGGTGGCCAAAAAGGCCAATGGCATCTTGGCTTGTATCAGAAACGGCGTGACCAGCAGGTCCAGGGAGGTTCTTCTCCCTCTGTACTCGGCACTGGTGAGACCGCACCTCGAATCCTGTGTTCAGTTCTGGGCCCCTCACCACAAGAAGGATGTTGAGGCTCTGGAGCGAGTCCAGAGAAGAGCAACGAAGCTGGTGAAGGGGCTGGAGAACAAATCTTATGAGGAGTGACCGAGAGAGCTGGGGCTGTTTAGCCTGGAGAAGAGGAGGCTGAGGGGAGACCTTATTACTCTCTACAACTACCTGAAGGGAGGTTGTGGAGAGGAGGGAGCTGGCCTCTTCTCCCAAGTGACAGGGGACAGGACGAGAGGGAATGGCCTCAAGCTCCACCAGGGGAGGTTCAGGCTGGACATTAGGAAAAAATTTTTCCTGGAAAGGGTCATTGGGCACTGGCAGAGGCTGCCCGGGGAGGTGGTTGATTCACCTTCCCTGGAGGTGTTTAAGGCACGGGTGGACAAGGCACTGAGGGCATTGTTTAGTGATTGATAAGAATGGTTGGACTCGGTGAGCCGGTTGGGTTTTTTCCAATCTGATGATTCTCTGTGTGTGTGTGTACTTTTTAGCTGTTCCAAAGTCAGGCGACCCTCAAGAATGGGAAATGTCCCTCTGTCCCACACCCCAGCCCTGCGCAACGTTGGGAGTCATGCTGCCCTGGCTTGCTAGTCTTTAAACTTCAAACTCCATTCAAAAGCCTGGACCAGGGGAAGGACTCACACAGATTTCAGCAGGCTTTGGACCCTAGACTCTTGGAACGAGTTTCAAATTCCAGCGGCCTTTTGTTTATCCAAGGAAGATAAAACCAAGTGGACTGCTGGATACTGCATGGGGTTTTCAGACAAGATCTGGAAATCAGCGGGTCTTTGCTCAGAAGGGACAGTAAACATTCTGTGACACTTTCCATGAGAACAAAGATAAAATGGGGCCTTTTCTTACCCTTCCCAAACACTGTCACCAGACACGGGCTGCCTGGTTCCTGTCTTTCACCCAAGACCTTGCTGCCTTTCAGCACTGCTAAAAGAAGCAAGAGCAAAGCTCCCAGGAGCGCATGAGCAGAGCTGGGAGGCATTCACTACACTGCTTTTTTTCCAGGGTAAGTTCAAAATCCTTCCATGAAAGGAAGTACACATGATTTGGGAAGCAGGGCAGCTTTGGGGCAGATAGTCAGTTGGAAAATGCTCCCCTTCCCAGGTGACTGGACAGTGGCAAGGGGCGCCTAGGAGACACTGGTCTACAAGCGCTTCCCCCTGGGCGGCCCGTATCAGTGCATACCCTCCCTAGCACAAGTACTGCCCTTCCTCCAGCACAGTAGCTTACAGCAGCCATAGAGAAAAAACTCTGTGAATAACAAAAGATTGTTCTTGAACAAGAAAAAAGTGCAGCTCACTCTTTCTTGGTGAGTTGTTTTGGGTTTTTTTCCCTCCTCCCTCTTCATTTACAGTTCTGTAATATTTTTTTAGAAAGATTTTTAACCTTACCTGGATTAAACTGTTCTTCATGTTGAAAGTCTTTCCTTGCCAAAATACACTGCTAACATAATTGCAAGAGGCTTTATTTGTATTGCGTTACACTGCCAGATAATAGAAAACTCCAAACAAGATGGCCCATGCATTGAGCTACCATTCAAGAGACAGGGATCTCAACATCGCAGCCAAGTTCCTCTGCAAGTTTGGTTGGCTATGACAACTCCACATCAGTGATGGGAACACAGCAGTGGTTCTCTATGGTGGCCGCTGACATTTTGATGTCTGGGTCAACAACAGGTAACGCTTTCTGCTCTGTGGCATGGCAAGGTTTTGGTTTACATTCATGTTTTACACACTCATGACAAGCTTCCTCTTGTCACTGCTAGAACATTTTTTTTTTTTCCATGAGCATTAGCAGTTCCTGGAACACAAGACCATCCTTTGGCATCAGACTGAAAGACTCATTTAAAAACAGCCTTGTTTCTAATGATACCCAGAACTAGACACAGGTATGTCTTGCAACCTATTTTGCCTAAAGGAGTGGATTGTCATCCAGAATCGTTGGAAATTTTGGCAGAGATATCTTCTCTTTCTTGATATAAACTAAGTATAGGCAGATCAGTACTTAATTAATTAAACAAGAGGATGACAGATCTCCTTTTAGTGATTACAAGTATCCAGATTTCAAACCTCCTACCTTGCTGCTGTTTATCTGAGGTATTTCTTCTGGTCAGTCATTGAAATCCATGCTCCAGACACTTGCAGTAGGCTTTTTAGATGCATTTTGGTGCATGCATTTTACAAAAATCATCACTCTTGATAGTCAGAATTCTGCAGTGTAAAACTTTTTCACTAGAAATCAGATTCACCAAAACAAATGTTCTATGGAAATGTGGTTCTGTGGCTATAAAAAGGCAGGAGCTTTAAAAAAATCTTGTCTGTCAAATTAATTTCTTTTGGCAGCCTGCTAGCCTTCCTGCTAGCAGGCTATTCATAGAATCATAGAATAACCAGGTTGGAAGAGACCCACTGGATCATCGAGTCCAACCATTCCCATCAAACACTAAACCGTGCCCTTTAGCACCTCGTCCACCCGTGCCTTAAACACCTCCAGGGAAGGTGAATCAACCACCTCCCTGGGCAGCCTGTTCCAGTGCCCAGTGACCCTTTCCAGGAAAAATTTTTTCCTGATTTCCAGCCTAAATCTCCCCTGGTGGAGCTTGTGGCCATTCCCTCTTGTCCTGTCCCCTGTCACTTGGGAGAAGAGGCCAGCACCCTCCTCTCTACAACCTCCTTTCAGGTAGTTATAGAGAGCAATGAGGTCTCCTCTCAGCCTCCTCCAGGCTAAACAACCCCAGCTCTCTCAGCTGCTTCTCATATTCTTGGTGGAATAAGGGAAATTTCAAAATGTATATATTTCATGTCACATCACAAGAAAAACTTAATTACGTGTTGGAGTGTTTCACAGCATGGGGATAATAAATTTGAATTAGTTGTACTTGCAAGCAAGCTTTCGCACAGCCATTCCATTCTGTCTTCTAAATCCACTTGACCATGGACCAGAGGCTTGGGCTATTTCAACCCATACAGGAATCTGACAACAAATATGGCCTGCAATGTTGCTCTGGTCTGAGGAGAGCTCACCATTTCCAATGTCTCTACAACTTTTCATGGTGTTACATGCTGGAGGACAATTATGGCTTGCAGTGCTCTTACGCAAAGCTGGTGCTAGCAGCTTATCCTGCTCATCATCTACACCCTCACCTGTACCAGCCCTCGGGGAAAAGCACAATATAAAGGTGGCCGAACTGGGATTCAGAAGCTCAAGGCAGCGCAGGTCTTCTTTATCCTATTCCCCGAATCAGCACATGATACCAAGTGAAAGATGGTGATTCTCCACACCTCCACAACATGAAAACCAATCACTTGGCAAGTACTGGCTCTACCTCAGACAGAAGTATGGCTGGCACCCAGTGACTGCTGGGGCTGCTGGGGAGAGCTCTTCACCTATGCCAGGGTTTGCTGGGCCTGTGGACACTTTTTCCCCTCAAACTCACCTGCAAAATGCACAGCTTAACAGCTAGGATTACTTTCAATTAAGTTTTTACAGCCTAATTGTTATATTTGTTATGTTCACAGGTGGAGGGAAGACCTTCTTTGCTTTAAACTTTAACATACTACTTTAAATAAAATATGCCCATTGGTAATATCTACAGCAAACATCTACAGAGTTAACAAACACAGAAACTATTGTCATTCCACCCAGAGAGAAATTTAAAAGCACCAAAGATTTCTGTTTAATTTGGAGATGTACCAGATTAGTTCCAGGGGCACTTATGCAACCTTATAAAACCTTACAGATCATTTTTTTCTCTCTGTGTATGTGCAAGGGTTTTTCTTCATATTTGTTTGCTTTTTTCTCTCCAAGTTGAGCATGTGTGGACAGAGACCTAAACCAGAGCCAGCTAAAAGTACATCAGAAACTATCTGCTCTATGTAGCAAGATATTTTAGTAAATATTATGATGTTGACTCTCCATGGCCTTGCATTTTGGTATTGGCCACATGGCTGCAAAGCTAGACAAACTGCCACCATTCTGACTCCGAGGTGCTTTGGTTCTCCCTGGCCACAGCAGTAGCTCAGCAAGGTGCCTCATTGGTCCTCAGTGAGGTATTTTTAGGATGGAAATTCAATAGCACCTTGAAATGGGAGGCAGGCTCCTCAAGGAGCCACAGGAGCCCAGGGGTGAGCAGAGGGGTACAGGGGCAGCTGGCTGGCAGCTATGCTCCCCAGCACCAGCATCAGGAGGTCACTGACATCGGGCTGGTGATGCCAGCTGGCAGGAAAAACAGCATCAATGCCTTGACCCTTCTTTGTGCCGCTGGTACCATTTGGTTGGAGGAGGTTTAAAGCATCATCCCCTCAAGGGCTAGCAGGTCAGCACAAACCAACCCATCTTCTTAGCAGGTTTTCCTGCTGCAAAACCACTCAGATTCAGTATGAGGTCTGGGGACTGGCCCCTGAGTCTGCAAAGTAAAAGGGGGTGCTATCTTTGGCATGGGCACACGCACAATATTGCTTTCAGTAGGCCTGGGTAGAAGTATCCTTCACTATTCTTAGGTGATGAATATATGGCTCTGTAAAGGCTTCAAGCCTAATCTTACCTGCTTAAGACGTGAAATTTAAAACAGTAGAGAGACATGGAATGGTAGTTTTTACCACTTACTTGCTGTAAGACTAACGCTGCTAATTTAATGACTTGTGACAGAAACTGACTTCTTCACTGATACATTTCTAATTCAAGCCTAAGTAATATTTTACTAATTAAGTTATTCTGCTTGGTTGGTTTCAAAAGCAGTTCTCTGATGTTTATGTATTCAGCTATTTTGTGTGTGCATGGTCACAAGTCCCCATCACTCAGTTGCCAGTCACACACCATCACCTTCCTAGCATAGCAGGGGAAGTGAAAAGGTCAGGGGTGAAAAGGGACTGACTCAAAATTACCTTTCTTGCCTACAACAGGTCTATAGGGCAAATAGGTTAGAAAAGGAAAAGGCAGTTCTTCTCTTACTCTTGTGAATAAAGCCAAGCCCAACAATCTTCATACACTGGAAAGACAGACTTATATAGTGATTTTATACCAACTGTGAGTGGCACTAGTAACAGCTCTTTTGCTCCTGTACTAATAAAGGCACCTATAATTCCAGCAGGTTAAAAATCAAGCTTGTAATAGTGGAGAAAAGAAAATGAGAAATTGAAAAGAAGTCTACCTGAAGCTGACCTTGATGATTCTTCCCATGAAAAAAAGGTAAACTCCTTTTCAGGGATTGGTGCCTCTTTTCTTCTGCTTATTTTTTTTTTTTAATGCAGTTTCTCACATGATGAAAGCAAAGGGTAGAGGGGAGAGAAGACTCTTACAAAAGATCAGTTCCTGTATATTCTCTCCTCTACCCATAAAATAGCAGCCATAGTGTTAAGATGGGCTAAGGTCAGTCTGTATCCATCATCAGAAAGCAGTTTTAGTTGCCCTTACACTGCTCTTCCCCCATCAAAGAAGAGGCAAACCAGTGATGCATAGGGAGCTGCCACACTGCACAGACAAATCTGCTGGAGAGAGGACTTCAAACCTCCTATATTTGAAGTGATAACTTACTTCCTAACCTAAAAAAATAAATGACTAAAACACTGAGAAATTTGGGAGTGTTTTGGCTTATCTTGTAAATACTTTTGGATATTTTTTGTGTAGCCAAGTGCAATATGTTGAATGCTAGCTGGGTAACAGCATGCTCCATGCTTAGGACATAGGAACAGCATGTATTTGTTTCCATATTCAAATAACAATAGGGATGAGGTTGCTTATAAAACAAAACAATTCTGCTAAAAGGAACTAAAATGTCTGTTAAATATATTCAGCATTTTGTGATTCATGTATGCACACAGCTTGGAAAATAGAAAATTAATTTCTTCAGTTAGGTTTTTTTAAAATTAATTTGCATTGCTTGTCCATCATCTTCCAGTGGTCGTGACTCGCCTTCCCTGGAGGTGTTTAAGGTGCAGGTGGATGAGATACTGAGGGGCATGGTTTAGAGATTGGTGGGAATGGTTGGACTCGATGATCCGCTGGGTCTCTTCCAACCTGGTGATTCTAGGATTCTATGAGTTCATTATTAAAAAACCAAAAAGAGTAAACATAATTTTCAAATACAAGAGCTTTCTCACTGTTCAAATCTATTCCAACAATTATTTTTTCTTTCAGTCTCTAGGGGAAAGTTGCATATGCAGCCTTCTCAGAGGAGGAGCTTCTCATTGCCTGCATTGTGCTACTGCATTTCACAGAAATTCATAGAGCATGTTGGCTGCGCTGCCCTAGCTGCACGCTGGGCTAAGGGTATGCTGTCAATGAGGGTATTGATGGGGTAAAGCAAGTAGGAGGACAGAGGGGACAGATTCAGCAGAGTAGATAAAAATACTACTATGTCACCACAGCGTTGCATCTGCAGGTCGGTAATGATTTACTGATTTACACAAGATTACCTCAATTGCAGTCTCCCAGCTGATGCAACTATTAAAAAAGCTTGTAGGAAAGAACATTTGCATCAACACATTTTTCCTACGGGCTTGAGGCTTAACTCCCCGTCCTTACTGGCACACACATCCCCACTTTCACCCAGTCTAGCAGTAGGAACTCAAATCCTAAAAGCTGAGACCAGCTATTTTATTTTGCGCAATTGGATAACACAGATGAGTACAATAAAAAACCCTAAACCAAGTCTCAACACACCATTGGCCACACCATCCTGTTCCTTGAAGCACTGATGCCTCTGTTGTGATAACCTTCTGCATTATCAAATCAGTGGCTGTTCTTGACAAGGCTCAGTCTTCCTCTCAACATTTTTCCTCACTGCTTTCAGTTAGCAGAGAACATGCATTCCCTTTGCAAGGGAAAGTACCTTTCACAAAAGAGTTTAAGCGAAAAAGTATGCCACTCAGAAAAAAAAAAGAATAATTCTAACATATTATGAGAGAAGATGGTAAACATGTTTAGCCGAGGCCACATCCTCATGGATGGGCATAAATGGAGATCTCAGTAACAGAGATAAATTCAACCCTGTACACACATTGCCAAGGGTGCTTTGATACATCAAGGCATTTATTAAAGGGTAACTTCTGCTTTGTACTAGACACAATGTTCAGATTTTCTCAAACAAAATTAAGTTTGCAGAGAGGTGGATGGGTCAGCCATCCAAACAGCTGAAAAAAAGTGAAATTGTCAACTTGGAAAAATACTTCTGAAGCTGGAAGTGCCCTGATCAACACAACAAAATAGCAAAACCATTTAAGAAAAGGGAATGACACATTGCTGGTTTAAGTACAACACAATGCTATTTCAGGCTTCTTTGTTGCCTTAAATAATACCTTGAAGTTGGTACTTCATAGTTGCATATACAACATCTAGAAATGAAACGTGCCAGACCAAAGGTCTGCTCTGGGGTCGCTGCCACTCTCCCATTTGCCCCCAGCTTTGGCTTTACCTCAGGGGAAGCTGCAGGAGGCTGCTGATCCCTTCCTGCAACCAGCTGCTTTACACAGCTGAGCACAACAACAAGTTGCTGAAGGCCAGCAGAAATGAGTTGCGTTTCTGCCAACACGTTACAACTGGTTTTGATGTAGTAAAAAAGAAAAAAGAAAAAAAATCATTCAGGGGCCAGTACATTCCCTGCTGTGTCTCTCACGTACTGAGACAAGCTGTTTGAGACCAGGCTATTGCCTGTACTAGAGAGCACATCTACATCTAGGCTTCAGCACAGGTAGCCTAGCACCTTACACAAGGGTGCTCAACCCAAGTAATAACCATTAACTGCTTTAGCTCATGACTGCCCGGCCACACCTTTCTTTCCCCTGAATGAGGACAATGTACTGTCTGCCATTCTGTCAAACAATCTGACCTCCCCACCTCTACCACCCACCTTTCACTGGCTGCACTAGCAAAGAATTAATTTATTGCTTACCCTGCAGTGCTCTTCTCACCTTGTCCATGTCACCTCCAGAAACCTCTAAAGATATTGCCATGCCTCTTTCCCAGGCACAGTCACTTCCCCCCTTGTGAGCCTTAGCTTTTCTTACTAATTTCTTCTCCTTCTCTCCAAGCGCCAGCACCTCCTCTTGCTTGAAGTGAATCTCAGCCCCCCCCACAGTTGACAGTTTATCCTAACTTTTACAATGAGAATCACAATTTATTTTACTTCTTTTTGATGGGATTTTATCAGGGGGGAGACGGCAGTTGGGAAAGATTTGAAGAACAGACTTATTGCATGGTCCCAACATCTTTTTTTTTTTCCCCTTTCAAACACACTCATAATCATGCAATTAGTAAGTTCCACTCAGCATCAATAGTACTTAAAAATTATTCATAAATTGGATTACGTTTTTAGGTTTAAACAAGCATTTATTTTCCGAGATATCCTACAGATCAGATGTTCTCTACCTCCCAAGTACTGAGAGGTAGCAAGACACAAAACAGACTGTGGTCTTTTTCATAGTCTGTAATTCATTTAATCCCAAATTCAAAGACACCTTGTACTTTAAAAACAGATCCCATTAGAAGAGCTCATCCAACTGGAAACAATCACGTACGTTTATTTTGTCACCAGTTCAACCCCATATGGTTTTCCCATCTCTAAAATTCTGCTGTGTCCTGCCAAAAATCACTTGCAAGTATCTTGTGACAGTCTAAGGGGAACATAAGCACTGATAACAGTGAAACACCAGGACGGCTTTGCTGAGGTTGGAATGCACTGCCAACACCCGACTCCTCCTAGAAGGCAGATTCTTGCACTGCTCCCACACACCCCATGTTAGTCTTCTCTATCAAACCTGATCAAGTAAATACTCCTAGTCATCTCTCACTCTTCAGCCAGCATTAGCAACTTTTCCCCAATAACTTAGTCCAAAACCTTTAATTTAAAGCATAGACCCTTCTTCTTACAGGACCTAATAAAACTTTTTGTCATAACCCTTAAAAAATGGGGTTTCTCAACAGGAGGTGGAGAATGAGGAGAGCAGCATGTGTTTCAACAAGAACAAATGCTGGAGTCCAGAAGAAGCTGACCTTGGCACAAACTGTCACAATTGAGAGTAAGGAATCCCACTGATTCTGCTCCAGCTTACTTTAAAAGTTACCTTAACGTACTTCAGGAAGAAAAGCCAGATTAACACTGCCTACCTTAGTAAGAGATCTCATCAACTTATACTCAAAATAGTGCTTTGAATACATACTAAATGAGCAAACTCACTGACCTTTAGGGAAGCCTGCGTCTTCACCCTAACCATTCCCAAAACAAAAACATCCAAGGATCTGGGTATTTCCAGGTTCTCAATACAAATCTCAGATGGTAGTGCAACAGAGTCTTCCTTGCTCAAAATTCCAGTTGTAGCAGAGGTTCACCTATGGACAAGATGGGGACCAGGGGGATAAAGCCCCTCCCACTGTGTGGGAGGATCAGATACGTGACCATCTGAGGAACCTGAACACATATAAGTCTATAGTACCTGATGAGATGCATCCCAAAGTCCTGAAGGAACTGGCAGATGTGGTTCATAAGCCACTCTCCACGATATTTAAAAAGTCATGGCAATCAGGAGAAATCCCTGGTGATTGGAAGAAGGGAAACATTGTGCCCATTTTTAAAAAGGGTAGAAAGGAGGCCCCCCCCACCTCACCTCTGTGCCTGGAAAGATCATGGAACATAGAATCATACAATCCTAGAATCACCAGGTTGGAAGAGACCCACCAGATTGAGTCCAACCATTCCCACCAATCTCTAAACCATGCCCCTCAGTACCTCATCCACCTGCACCTTAAACATCTCCAGGGAAGGCGAGTCAACCACCTCCTTTGGCAGACCGTTCCATTGCCTAATGACCCTTTCAGTGAAGCATTTTTTCCTTATGTCAAGCCTGAACCTCCCCTGGCAGAGCTTGAGGCCATTCTCTCCTAAAAGCTACGCTAAGGCACATGAAGGTGATCTGAGACAGCCAATGTGGCTTCACCAAGGGTAAGTCCTACCTGAACAACCTCGTGGCTTTCTGTGATGGGGTGAGCACATCAATGGACACAGGAAAAGCAATGGCTGTGATCTATCTGCACTTTTGTAAAGCCTTTGACATGGTCCCCTACTACATCCTTCTCTGTAAATTGGAGAGATTCATTTGATTGGCAGATTGTTTGGTGGATAAGGAATCGGTTGGATAGTCACATCTAGAGAGTAGTGGTCAATGGTTTGATGTCCAGATGGAGATCTGTGACAAGCAGTGTCCCTCAGACATCTATACTGGGACCAGGGCTGTTCAATATTTTCATCAATGATTTAGGCGGTGAGATCGAGTGCACATATTCAGCAAGTTTGCAGATGACACCAAGCTGAGTGGTACAGTTGCCATACCGGATAGGATGGGATGTCATCCAGAGGGACCTGGACAAGCTGGAAAAGTGGACCTGTGTGAACCTCATGCATTCAACAAGGTCAAGTGCAAGGTCCTACACCTGGGTCAGGGCAAACTGGTTTCACTACAGGCTGGGGGGACAACATGATTGAGAGCAGCCCTTGGGGTGCTGGTGTATGAGAAGCTCAACATGAGACAGTAATGTGCGCTAGCAGCCAGAAGACCAACTGTACCCTGGGCTGCATCAGAAGAAGGGTGACCAGCAGGGCCAGGGAAGTGATTCTGCCCCTCTGCTCCACTCTCATAAGACCTCACTTGGAGCACTGTGTTCAGTTCTGGTATCCTCACCTTGAGAAGGAAATGGAACTGTTGGAACAGTTGGACTTTTTAGATACCTCTGGTTCGTGAACCAGGGCAAAAAAACCTCCCACCAGATGACTGTAGATAGCAACTGGATACAACAAAAAAATTCAGAAAAATTCAAGAGAACAGAGATGCTCTTAGAACAGCCACGAAGTGCTCCCCTACAGCAAAAATATTGGAACAAGTGCTAGAAATCAACCACACTGTCATTCATCCCCTACTTTAATTATGGAGAAGGTACATGGAAGGAAAACAAAAGCTGGGATTAGTGAAGGCAGGCAAGTCTAAAGGTAAAGCCGCAAATTACAGTACTAGCAGACTCATTATGATGGTGCTTGTGGCAAAGGAGAAAAACAGAAGTCAACTATAGGTTTCAAAGTAACAAAAATACTTTTGCAGTAGGCTTTTCTCCTTCAGGAAAAGCAAAATTTAACTTACATCATTTTCCACTTACAAAAGGCTTATCTAATTTCTCCAACTTAGTGATTCCTTATACCTTATTTCTCCATCTTATTAATTCATTTTGCTAATATTTTTCCCCAATTAAATGTAGCCATTTGTGTATTATACACTTCAGAGTATTTTAAGTACAGCAATTTACCTATTAAGCATTTTACATTTTAAATCAGCACTCAGAAGTTTTATTTTGTGCTACTCTTAGAACTGCTGTGATCAACTTACCTGACAGTCCCTGGAATCTTACAGCTAATATTAGGAATACCAGAATTGTGTTTTCCTTCTTCAACCGCACAGCTTCAGTTTGTGCATCTTGCAGAGTCCACATTTTTTTAATTCATTACTTTCTCAGGGTTTCATATTTTTTATTTGAAGTGCTATTCCATATTTGTTTACTTAAAATACTACTCTTCCTTCATCTAACTGTAAAACGCTAAGAAATCAAGAACGCTTAAGTGATAGATATTCTTATATCAAGCTCTCTTCAAAAACTGGCCAAGGAGAAAATGAGCAAATCTCTCAGAATCAAATCAATCCACCCCACAGACTGCACCGAGTTCCACAGCTTTAGCAAAGTTATTTCCACTGTCGGTGCTATGCTTCCCTCTGCTGTTTATTGTGGGGAGTGCAATTACCTCAACATTCTGAAGTCTTCCTTAAAAAAACAATAACATAGAAACCAATCTTTAGTTGCGGGGAAAACTTAGTAAATGAGCTTAATGAAAGGTTCCTTTTGTTCATGAAAAATCAGAGAAAAACTATGCCAACTTATCTCAAATTCAGTATTACATGAAATATCAACAACACACAAACTGTCTCACGTTGTATTTTATAGCCTATGGAAGAGTTAACTCCAAAAAAATTGTTAAGAGCCAAAGAATTAGCAGTGAAATAACTAGTCATACACGTCACAAAACAGGGTTCTGTATTTCACATCACTGATTTCAATAAATTAATTCTACAGATACATTAAAATCGTTGAAACAGTAGTGGTCTTTATTTCCATCAGACAAGTTAACACTTCAGTTAATATGAATTTATTTCAACATTTGGGAGATACAGAAATTAGTGACTATTAAAAAAATGAAATAACCCCCCTTCCAAAAATATATTAGTTAACACCTGTGGTCTGAATGGTATATTGTCCCTCTGATGAGCCCTTTATTTTATGTGACATCACATACCGTTTTGAAAGACAAAATAATATACAGACTGGTTTTCAGTCTCTGATTTGTGAGCACTCGTGGTGTCCAAGAGAAGCAAGTTTAATTATGCTACACATTAACCTAAATACATAGATTTCAAAGGGGTATCAATTCAACTAGAAAAAAAATCTAAAAAGGTTAAAAATAAAAAAAGCAGAAAACATTGTATTGGAATACACACTCAAATCTTAGTGTCCTGGAGGGAAAGTTAACATTAGCTTAAAACCAGAAAACACAAGTCAGTATTTTTTTACTTTTAGAAACTGGGCTTTGAATAAAGCAGTTATCAGTTGTCTTCAATTAAGATCAAGTTAAAAATTGCAGACTACAGAAGTCTTCAAATAAATGAAAACAAATCTCCTCCCTTTGTCATATAACACCAAGTATGTACCATGTAAATAACATCTGCACTACAGAGCTCTTCATACAGATCAGATTTTCAACAGGATTTCATTTTAGCGTCAAGACAATGATTAGAATTTTAGTTCACATCTTGTTTGAAATTTTTAATACAGAGGAGAATTAGACCTGCAAAACCGCCTAGCAGACTGTTCCTGTTGCAATTCATGATTAATAACAAACTACAATCTTAAACCCCTTGTCCCTAGACCAAGTTCTCTTGCACTCTTACCAAGAAACCCATGTAGTCACAGAAAGCTTGGACATTTTTGGGGGGGTCGGGGGGAGGGAGGTGTTAAATTAAGTGTCTCATCTAATGAGTAAAGGCAAAAAATCAATTACTAGTTTTCACAGTAAAATGCATCAGCTTTGCAGTTTCATTTGAAACCAAGAACAAAATCATGAAACGTCATGAAAATAAGATAAAAAATCTCCTAGAGTAATTACTAAATGAAGTTAAAATTACCACACTAATCAGTAAACCCCAGAAGAAAAGCAGATGCCTCATATCACAGGTCCTACATTAAACAGTATCTACTACTTAAAATAAATCCATAAAATCTGTTTGGCCACTTTGCACATTTTTTCCCATAAAAAATACAGTGTACAGGAAAAAAAAAATCTTGTTACTCCCAGTATGAATTCTGAAGTATAAGCTCAAAACAGAAGTTAAAGATCAGCTAAAAGGATTTTAAATTATTTACAAATCCAGCAGGTAGAACTACCATAATGGCTTCATTTCCATCCTTGTAGTGGTTTTCACTCTTATCCAGCAGCATCTGCAGTAGGAATCTCTTTGTACAGCTTCATCACTGATCATCTGTCATTTTAAGCAATTCAAGAAGAGCCCCAACAGCTCCAAAATAACCCTTTAAGTGAGGCAAAAGCAAAACAAAACTAATCACATTCCAAAATAAGAATGAGCATGTGAATGAGCAGTTATGTTATGGCATTTAAAAGACCTTTCTTAGAAGATCAGCCCTGCCAGGTCAAGTATTTGCTGTATCCGAATTATTTAGTTTGATCTTGCTTAGATCATATGATCCTTTCTTGGACCTTATACTGGGAGAAGTCTTACACGGTTTTCCAAAATTGTCAAAAAAAGAAGAAATTACAGAGCCACTATAACAATGCTTTATCAAGGCTGGTCAGTTTCCATTTTGAACATATCCATCTGACAATCACCTCAAAATTATGCTTACAAAATTTAATTTTAGTTGAGGTTTATATAATAGACCACACAAATGAACACTGTTGGCACGTAGGGTCAAAAAATAAGGTATGTGGAACATTTAGCAACAAATACCTCAAGATTAGTGATCAAGCCAGTGAGATTACAAGGGGTAATTGCAAATGAATTTGTAATTAAGTTATTTCTCTGCATAACTTAGTTTGTGCATTCACTTCAAAGCAATGGCATCAAAATTCTCCCTTTTAACTTCACCATGTCAAGACTCGCAACACTATTGTACTTAAACACAAATAAGCCCATCATCAATTTCCTTACCTCGTGTTCCAAAAACAGAGCTTTCAGCTGTCCCTTGGACCAATAATCCATAGCATATGCTAACACCTTCATAGAAATCATATTAATTCTGAGAAAGTTGCCAACAAATACCACCTTGTCGATATTCTGTAAAATTGGAAAGCAAACCAGCAAAAATTACATTCAGCTACATTATTTGCCTTATAAAACATGTACTTCTGCCTCCATTATGAAGTTAAATGGGAATTTTGACTTACATTAAAATTCACCAGATTGAAAAGTTAAAAAATAATAGCAGTTACTGACTGTTAAGTAGAGATGTTGCAAGAAAAATTTAATCCCAAAGAAAGTGAGAGTCTGATATCACAGATGGCAAATATTTGCTTAAAAGCCCAGGACCTTCCAAACATGAGCAGGATGAGTGTTTTTTTCCTGTTGTTGGTTGGGGTTTTTAATTGTACATGACATGGTTGCGCTGAAGACATCTTTCCCCCTTTGCTTATTAAACGAAGCATCTTTTTTTGAGATCACTATGATTATTAGATACAGATGGAGAACCTCTGAAGGGTATTGGGGAAGGATTATGGTAGAGATGGAAAGAAGCATCTTTCGTTATCTATTATCTGGACTACAGTTCCGTTTTCAAAAAGTGAGCAGAAGACAGAAAACATGACACTTGACATGCACTGTGTTCCTTTGTTTCACAGCTCATTTAAACTCAGTTCTCATATAGAAGCTTCAGATGTCTGAGCAATCAGCACTACACTGTCAGTGAGAAAGCCACACGTTATCCTTCATTATATGCGTATCTGCGCACATAAGTGGCAGTCCTGGTGCTTAAACAAGGCCCACAACAATCTTACCAAGCCCACTTTTGTCTGTTATGCACAAAAACACACTTACAATTTGAACTGGTGTACCATATGGTGTTCACCATACTCTAGAATCAGTCTAGAAGATTCAGCAGAAGGCTAAACCCTGAAGGCATAAGCTTTTACAGGAATCCTGAAGGAGCCCTAGAAATATATCTTTAAGAATTTTCTGCTAAAAGTTACCAGCAAAGACACACATGCACAGAGGCTAGGTTTGTGCAGCTCTATTAACTCCAACACCTGGTTCTGTAGCAATTACTTAGCTACAGACTGCAGTTTCGTTGTGCCCAGTACTGTGCATGTGACATAGCACAGCGAACGTTCTCACCTGAACACTCGTTAGAGACTGCTGATACCCAGATGCAATAACTTGTTTATCCAGTCACCAATGACTGAGTTACGTGCCTGATTGTCCTCAAACCAAACACATGAATACAATCTAAATTTAAATAATTCAAGTTTATAGCCAGTCATCTATCCCTGAGACTCTGCAGTCACATCAGCATGCATTCACACTTATTTCTAGGAACTTATATGGCTGAAAATAACAACTCAAATTTGAAAAGGCTGCTATTAACACTGGCCAAGAGCATTTTGCATCCTCCAACAAGGTAGTTATGTCTCTGAAGTAATTTCTGACAAAGCAGAGACAAACAGGTAACTAATTAATTTCCTGTAACGCAATACCATCAAACTGATTACATTCTACATTTGAGTTTCATTTTCATGAGATTTTTTTCCTGAATATACACACAAACCTACTGTTACCAGAATTCCAAGCAAGCAGTACCTAACCCAGAGTATAAAAATTAATTAAAATTTTAAAACTAAAAATATTAGTCAGAAACTAGCATAGCAGAGTATGTATCAACATGCAGATCTCCTATCAATCTCATTTACCAATATAGCCCTTGCCTTGACAAAGATAAGTTATGTTAAAGTTGTAAATTTTCCTAGATTTTTGAATTGAAATAAAACCAGCTTTAGTATTTTTCAGAAGTCAAACAAAGAAATGCTACTTCTATCTCCTAAGGGAGCCTCGCCAATTTACTTCTAAATTGTTCACTGCTGAAATACAGAAGTCTTGAACTGAGGAAGGGATGCTGATGAAATGCTTACTTAAGCTATCAAGTTACAACATCCTGGAAAAGTCACAGTCTTCCACTCTGTGGAGTCTTGCTAAATTTTTCAGCTACCCTATATAGAAAGCTATGGTATAGCTTCAATATAGTTTGTATAGTATATATACACATATTTGCCAATTTAATTGAATCAAAGACGCAATAAAAACATTATGTACATATTTTCACAAGAAGCCTTGTTCAGATGCAACATGTTCTGCTAGTAGGAAAAGTATAAACCAGAGATTGGTTTCCTTTATGTAGTTCTGCTGTGCCTAGGACAGACTGTTTCAAATGATGTGTAGCCAAATGGTTCCAGACCATGGAATTTTTCTACCCTACTGCCAACTTTGTGCAAGCAAACTTTGCTTTGAAGTTCTGCAGACAGAATATTTAATTTATTCCCCAGTCTCATTTTTTTCCTGCACATATGCAAGTCATTTTCA
This sequence comes from Clamator glandarius, assembly GCA_033459285.1. Classification (NCBI taxonomy): domain Eukaryota; kingdom Metazoa; phylum Chordata; class Aves; order Cuculiformes; family Cuculidae; genus Clamator; species Clamator glandarius. The sequence continues at coordinate 236,580 of JAUNZM010000677.1, read as the reverse complement.
ACATAATATTACAGCTACAGTTATTGGGGCAGGCGGAAGGAAATAAAACCAAACTTATCAAAACTCATGCTGAAGGGTATAAATTGTTTTTTTTTCAAAGAACCTGAAAGTGAGCTTCACCACCCTAATCTACTACATACAAACTCCACTGAAAATACATATTGCATTCAACTTTTTTTTAAGTTCTTTTTTGGTCATTTCATTCATCAAGCTCAGTGAGAGTCAGACCTTTATCTCCCAAAGGCAATTTAGGTATCTAGATTATTTATCAGAACAACAGCATTACTTTTTTTCCCCTGAGAGCAAGTTATCTGGCAATTAGCTGACTTGCAATGACATATCGTGTCATAAATCTTTTTCTTAATAATATGTAAAGCTACTCAATGAGTTTTTGGTCTCTAAATCTAAAGAATAAATTTAATTCTGTTGGAAAAATTCATTGCCTGGGAAATGAAAAATATTTTACACATCAATCCACATTCTCCCCAAAATTCTATGGATCACATCCAGTTTTTCAGTAAAGGCTGCCCATAAAACAAAGATATTAGGAACCTTTCCACAATGATTCAGAAGTGTTAGTTTCATCAGCAGCCTAATTCTTCCTCTGAATGCATCACATGTGGTTCCCTGCTGCCACTCTCCATGCTTTGATAGCCCTGTACAATGCTGCTTGAACTCCATGCCACAAGGCAACACTGTAAAGAAGCTGAAAGCAAAGAGAACACTGAAAGAGTAATCCTGACTCGAAGAGTCAAATTGCCAAACAAATAATGTCCCAGCTAATTTTCATGATGGAGAGTTTATCGTTGGCATACACTGAGACTTGTGCTGTTTGCCATGCTGTGAAGTGCTCTAGAAAGGGATATTACCAACAGATGTAACATTTATTGGCATACAAAATTCTTTAGAGAGTCTGAATAAAAAGTGAACAGCATAGAAATACTGAAGAGACTAAATCTAGTGAATGACGAATAAAATGGCAGCTTAAATTTAAAAAGTTAAATGATAAAATGAAAGGGAGCAGAGACAAATACTTCACTATTCAGACACAATGACTGGCTCCAAACTAGCCACCACCACTCAAGAAAAGACTGTGGACGGTTTCTGAAAAAAACATGAGCTCTATGCTCACAGAAAAATATTAAGAATTGTTAGTAAAACAACTCAGAACATGAAATTTATGAATATACCATCACATAAATTCATTTTGCAACCACACTCTGAATACTGCATGAAGATCTGATAATTCAATCTTAAAATTAGAAGCACAAAAAGACTAAAAAAACGCAAAATGAAACAGTGGATAGGGACACATCGTCTTCCGTAAGAGAGGAGACTAATTATTACAACTTTCTGTTTCGGAGAGATTAAAAGGAAGATGCGGTGAAGGTTTATTCAGAAAACCAAAACCCACCAAAAGCACTTGTGATTAATTATTTCCTATTTCTCATACAACAAAAAGCTTAATACTTCCCAATAAAGTAACCAGACAGCAATTTGTTGAGTTTTTTTGGTTTTGTTACCATTTTCTGGGGTTGAGAGGTGCGAGGGGGTGTTGATTAAAAAAAAATAAAAGAAAAAAGTAAAAAGGAAGCACTTACTCTAGATTCTGCAGTTAGGAGAAAGAACCATTACTAAAGATGTATAAAAAAAATAGATCAATTCATTGAGACTAGACAAAAGCGATCAGTTACCACAGAACAGCAAAGGATGCAATTTACAGCTCAAAACAAGCATCTAGATGTTTGAGTGTTTGGTTTTTTAAACTGCTCTAAGCTGGAAAGGCATATTACTAGAACAATCCATCCATAGTTATCATGCTTAGAGAATGTAACAAGCATCTGATAGCAGTCTGAGGCAGGGATAAGGAACTGTATTTTCTTCCTCTTTGACCTAATACAGTGAATCTTATATTTCACACAATGCACAGCTAGAGCACATCACATTATGGAAACAAGCCAAGCAAAATACTATTTAGCAAAGAAAAATCTGTCATCTGGTAAGATCCGTTAATTACTAGAAGGTAATTGAGAGTATTAATTTGGATTACAAAGGTGTTATTATCTACGTACCACAGCTTGCAAGCCACTGAACAGCTCTAGGCATCAATGGCTTAAGACCTTTACAGACAAGTTTTCTTCCATCTTCCCTGCCTTCGAAGCTCAAATTACCTTACACTTTGCATCAAAGCATACACATAGCACAAATCAAAAGAGTTAGGATCCAGTATTAAATATATGCATATTTACCAAGGCCACTTACACATCCATTATAACAGAATTTGCATTTTTGTGCTTTGATAATCTTACTATGTCATTTCTAAAGGTTTTAAGCTTATAGTAATATGCTATCTTACCTCATTCAATGCACACATGCGAGCAATAGAACCTATGTTGTTGGTGATGGTAACCAAAGTAGCTCTGGCCAAGTCCTCTTTACTGATGGAATCTCTCTTTTCTTTACTCATCATATGGCCAAAGCTGTGTGAGGAAGATTATTCCTTTTAATATGAGTTATTGAGGAGTGCTAAAAGCCTTTAGAAATTTCACCATTTAATAAGATTTGCTTGGATTTGATATCCATAGATCTGAGACAGATCTGAACGTGTGAAAAGCGATCTCATTGGAAAAACAAGACATTGAGCATAGGCACTTATAAAAACTCTAATTTAAATGGAAGTAAACTCCATCAAGCACTGCTTGTACCTGTTTACAAAAAGAAGAGCAAGAAGTAGGTGAGAGATCTAAGGGCAAACCATGTGACACATTTACTGAAATATTTCCACATTGACATAGCACATAGTCCACGGATTATGTGCTCAGTTCAGCATGCACAGTAAGTTTTCCAAGGAACTCTCTAAAAACAGCTCAATTACCACATACCTTGAGGCTACAGCAGATCCCTGAAGGCCAAAACGCTCATAGTCTCCTCCATAAATATCTTTCACCAGCTTATCCACATTGGTGCTGTCTCCTTTCGCAGCCATTCCTAATGCTTCTTCAAATGTCTCACAGCCAGTCAGCAGACAACACAGGCCCAGGAATGTTCCTCCTCCAAGACTAGAAAAGCACAGTTCTTTCAGACCAGGAGCTTGAACCAGCTTTTAACCACAGCTATGCAGACTCCAGTTTTCAACAGGGTCTACACAGCTACCAACTATATTTTTCGACTCCTCTCTCACAAAGCGAAGACAGACAACCTAAACTGAGTTTCTGTTTACCACACATGTCATTCAGCACAGTTTTAACTAAACCACTGTTAACTCCTTAATATTTAAATAGGAGAAATGATGCTAAATAGAGGGAGCTGAGAACAAGGTCCAATCCAACACTGCAGACGTTAGTTTGCTATTAGTAGCACTCTAGCAAGTTTTCCTTGTGCAAGAATGATTAGCCAGCAGATCACTTAAGTCACTGATGAAAGAATAAACAGTGATCAAAGCTAAATACCTATGTAGGGCCAGACAGCCAAGACAGATTTTGTCCCTCTAGCCAGTTGCAGGAAGCAGTCTGCTTTGTTCCTGTTCAGAGCAAGGCTAGCATTAGCCCTGAATGTCTCAGCCCTCCAAAGAACTCTGAGCAAGAAGCAGCCACCTTGATACCTTGCACAGCCTCAAGTACAGTATTTACTGACTATATAAATTTATCAGAGAGTATCTGACTGTGCAGAAAAGGTTGCTAACTCATTTCATTAAAATTCTAGTTTGGACTCTTCAGTCTTAACAGATGCGATCTTCAGCTCGCTTACCTCTACATCCTTCCTCATTCTTTTTTAACCCTTGAGAAAGTTCGCTTATTTGCACTAATCACTGTCACACCAATCAGAGACTCTGTAAACTAGAGGATTGGTGAGACACCACGCTTGCACTTCACGAAAACGCACAGCAAGTCAGATAGTAATACCATTCAGTGTTCTACAATTATTAGGCAAGTTTTTCAGAACAAATCTAGTAGCACTGTAATATATTCAGTATCTGAAAAGTAGGAAGCTTTGCATACCACCCAAAGACAGTATTGATTTTATTATCTATAACAACTCAGCAATCCACCACAGTCATGTTTTTCTTTTCTGAGTGGAAAGGATCAGAAGCACATTTACAGGTACCAAAAGGGCTATGCTTGAAATTTCAACAAACAGAATTGCAGACTTCTGTTTTGATGGTTGGTTTGTTTCTGTTTTGTCTTAAGATTACAAGATGCCTAAAATGAAGTGTATCCATTTATTTTGCACATATGAGGAATAGATTTATTGGCATTTTTACTACTAGTCTGGATGGACACATTTGTAACTGAAGTGGCTTTCTGTAAGTATTGTTGCTACATCTATAGAGGAAACTTAAACATGCCTCTGGCTGTTTTTTGGTCTTGAGAAAAAAATTCTGCATCCACACTACTGAACCCCCAAATTCTTAAACAGAGCAGTCACATCTGAATCTCTTACTAAACACAGGCCAGAGACTTTCAACTCGTCTCCACCCTACAAATAATTTCCGAGAGCACTAGCTGACCCAGGTTGAAATTGCCCTAAGAACAAAGTAAGAATACAGACAATTGGATTTTAGTCTTTACACACTTGCATTCCTTAACTTGTCACCATAGTCAAAAGACTATCTGTAAGGAAAATACAGTCAGTAAGGAAATGAGATCATGCGAGATTCCTCTGCCAAAATCTTGCAGTAGCAAGTAATTCCATGAAGTTTTCCCATACCTTGGATACATCCTAACTGCTAAGCAGAAATTTTCTTTTAGCCCAAATGTGGGGTTTTTTTCCCACTGCTCTGGCTGTCTGGGGGCATCAAAGCAGGGGAGAGAAGACTCCCTTACTGGGACACTTCAGTTCGATGATTCACAGCAAGAGAAAGGAAGTAGTTAAGAATGCCAAGAAGCTGAATGGATCGATTATTTCCCTGATGCAGACCCCCTCTTCAAAGAGATCTTAGGATTCTTCCAGCCTTGCTACTGGCAGCTTGTAAAATAAATGAGAAGATAAGCACAATTTGGGGCTGCACCAACTGGTCACACTATGTGGTTCTATCTATTCAATTATTCAGGAAAAAAGAAAATTAAACTAAAAAAAGAAAAAAAATAGAACTAAATTTACCTGGATCCTGTGACTCTTTTATAGTTGTCCTTAGAATACACAGCTAGGATGCTGACACCTGAGCCTATGTTAACCAGTAGCATAGGATATGGATTATCAAGGCAGTAAGGCTTTTTCTGGCACTGTTCAGGATCCGTAGGATTTTCAAAATAATAGCACTCTGGTTGGCCATTGAAACCAACTGAATCAACATAAAGGAGGCCCTGGATCAAACAGTCCAATTCATCCAGTTTGTGGAGCTGTAGATCAGCAATCTGTAAAAGAACAAGAAATTAATTAACAAACATTTCCTAGTATAACATACTGAGAAGGACAAAAGGCTCCACTGAAGCACTTTGATCACTTTAATAGTAACACATTATGGTATTTAAACAGTACAAAGACCTGCCCAAGCATGAAGACAAATAAAAGGAGTTTGCTGTTCGGCTGACAATGGGTACTTCCCAAAACAGTGATGTGCTGTGCAGTAACCTCCTTTAGTTCCTTTGCCTTTGAGATATTCCCTACTCTGCAAGCAGGAAACATTTCCTCCCCCACTATTCTGAAGCAATAAATTTCCTTCCCTTACCCCTGACCAAGAGAAGCTTTTGGACAGTATCTGACACATGCCTACACAGCAGCATTCCTCAGAATGCCAAGTGCTGTAACTCATCATCCACCTATATTTCCCAGCAATTTAATGACATATTCAACAGAAGCATTAAGTGCAAGAAATTTCAGTTAAACAAGACAAAGCCTTACAAAGTGCAGATGCTTATTATAATATGCATTAAATACGCAGTGCATTATGCTGGAAGGCTTGCATTTTTTAAACTATATGTCACCAGTAATCTGAGAGAGCTATATCTTTAAGTTATGATAAGCTCTTAAATATGCCTCATGAATAACAGAGTATTCCAAATATCTGGTGAAAACCATTAAGATAAACCCAGTCAAAAATATTGCCCTGACCACGCCCCCGGCAAAATGATTATTAAAATATAATCATAACAGAAGGCAGAAAAACAATTATAAGAGCTTAAAAAGGATATTCCCTGTAAGATCTCACAGGTTACCAATACTGTACTTAAACACACACACACCAACTTGCCATTCTCTTTACTAGAATTGGAAATCACATCCCTTTCTTGAGATAGGATACAGTGACAACCTGTAGGAAGCCTCCTTTCCAGATGACATTGAGCCTAGACTTGTGTTAGGGAGGGGAGAGAAAACAGTAAAGTTGCCTGCCCAAACTCTGAGGTCATTTGCATCCTCACAGCTGCAAAGTAGGTCTTACCTAACTCCACTTTCTAGCAGAAAAAGCAACAGGGTATTAGGAACAAGACTGAGTTATACAGCACAGAGCTGAATCTCAAACATCTGCACATCGCAGGTTGTTTTATAACAGCTAGTGGAGAAGATTTATGAGGCTAACTACCTCCTATTTTTAAATACTGGAAGCTATATTAAGTCACTATATAGAGGAAAGATATTTCTGTCCAAGGGGCATGGCCAATGGTTACATTCTTTTGAGCTATTTAAATCTCTCCCCTTACATTTTTTCCTCTACTTGTAAATAGCCTTAACTCACCCTAACTGAAAGCCATTCTACTCTTTATGCCTGCCCTTTTGTTATACTTGCTAGTCCTCATATCTGGAAACCACAGAAAAGAAATAAGACAAAAAAAACCAAGCCAGCAGTCTCAAAAGACCTCAGTATAGATCTAGTTATTCATAGGACAATAGAGACAAGTGGAGATAAGTTTCTTCTTGTTTCAGTATTACCACACGCCTACACAAATAATAATTGCATAAACACAGCATAAAAGACTTGAACCATTTAGCCAGCAAATAAAAAGAATAAACAGAAATTGTGAGAAAAGGTTTTTAGAGAAATGTTACAAAAATCCTAAGGCTACTTTGCAAAAACCTTGGATTTCAGCAATTTCTTTCTACTAGCCTGAAAGGAAAAGCTCCAGTCAAGAGAGATACGATACAAGGCATCAACATAAATGCTTCATGCACTCTTTCTCACAATGCACATTGTGTGAGGCCCACGAAGTCATCACTAGTTAGAGGATTTATTTTGCTAAAATCCCACTTGCACATAGGTAGTCAAAGGAATGGAAGACTATATTAAACATGACTTTCTCTAGGTTACATGCTGTAGAGACTCAGTTTCCTCATCTCACTGTGTAACGCTGATGCTCATGACCAAATACAATCTAACACAGGTACAGCACACATAGATGAACACGTTATGAACCAGAAGCCTGCCACACAAAGACAAGTCATTAGCAAACTTATGGCCCCTACCGTTGAAACCTCTATTCTCCCGCAGGCCAAATATCCAGCCACAAGCTGCTTTTATCTCATCCACACTACACTTCCATAAATATGTGAGCATCACTGAGAGACATGGCAAGACATGAGCAAGCAGTACAAATCAAAGAGTAAAGCACCTCTGGCACCAGTGCAAACACACAGACAAAAATCCCTATTTCTACCAACTCTCCACTCAACACACCACTTTTGCAAGGACAGAACAAAAGAAACTAATCCAACATTCTTTTTCAAGCACTAAGCATAGAAGTTTTATTAGATCCAGCCCTCCACGTATAAAAGACATACCAGAAATTGCTCTGTTTTTTATAGCTCTGTGCTATATTTAACAGCTGATATACTGACAGTAGAAAAGCCCTACTACTACTTTCTTTCATCTATGATATTCATAGCAGACTGAAAAACTGCTGTCCTGCATTGTTGCAGCAATCTGCTTTTTGTTTTTGGAAGGATGAATACTGCCATCAGTATTCCATGTCAATCCACCTTCACTCAGAGAACCATGAGCTCTGCAGCTACCAGACCTCTGAGGCTCCAAAGAGCCCAATGAGCCACCATTCATCTCATTTCTGAACACAAATTAGGGCACAGTTGCACGAAATGTAGTAATCCAGCCATGACAAAGCCAGGGTCACAATCCTCAGTCCCTTTCCCTGTATTAGAACTGCCTTTTCTCTATCATTTTTCTTTCACTCACAATGACATAAGCAGCAAAACTGCATCACAAAATAGATGTGCCTGTAACATCGTAAATAATGTATAGGTAGGAAATGTTTTTTTCCAGAGTATTCACATGACCTCCCACACTCTACCTGTCCTTGTCTTTCAGCTGTTCAAATCACTTCTCCTTGCAGAAATCAAAGTTTATGTGCAAAATGCAAAACAAAAAACAGGAGGCGTATGTGGAAGCACATTTTAATTGGATGCTTCTCCTCCAACTTTTTACAAAATGCATTTGCAGTTATTTTCCAGCCCTTTACAATCCTTAATGTGAGGGCAGACAGTGTAATGGTCACTTTAACCTGCTCTGCATTCCTGTAACTATATTCAGCACAATGCCTCTCTAGAAAAGTATTAAATCAGAAAGTTGTGCTATGCGAGGAAGAACTGCAGAACAAGAGTATACAGGACCCTGGAGGGACTATGTATGATGTTTACAGGGAAACAGTATGCACTTTTAAAAGAATAATTTTTCTTCATTATGGCCAGACGGTAGAAAATTATCTTTATTTTAGACTATGTTTTAAATACCAGGAGAAAGGAGGGAACAAAACACTTTGCAGTTCAAGGAACTATACAGGACCATTAAAAGGAAGGATTCAGGACTTTAATGATGCTTACAAGTGGGTGCAACACAGCAAGGAAGCAGTGAACACTTCCCTATGACAGTTCTTACCTTAACAACAAACTCCTGAAACCCAGCTGATTTCAAGAATGCCAATGATACACAAAAGGTCTGGCTTTACTGTGTACACATGCTATCTGAAGGACAACAAAAGCCCACTTCTTGTTGTACATTTGCAAGAACTGCTGGAAAACAACACTGTCTGTTCAAGTTTAGGGCTTGGGGTATTTTTGTTGTCTTGTTTACTTGGGGTTGTTGGCATTTTTGTTGTTTGGGTTTTTTTTTTTAAATAATATGCATAATGTCAAATTATTTTCTCTGTATTCAAGTACAAGACAGCATAGAAGGGAAAAAACATTGTACCAACTTGCTGCCACTTTGAAGTATGGTAGCACAGAAGTCAAAGACTTGGATCAGGTTTGTTTCTTTATGGGCCCGTAAATATTTCCATTTCAGCAAAGAAAACAAACAGCCCAGGCCTTTAGAAGTGAGCTGAGGGCAGTCATGACATATATGGAGCAGGATTGAAGCCTAACACATTACCACTGGTATGCAGACATCATTTCAATGAAGCTCCAGTTCATAAAAGATTTCACCTAGTTTGAATTTTTCACACTGTTACTGAGTTCTGGTGAGCATAGGAATGTCCAAACCTAGATGCAGTTATAAGTCCATCTGTCTCTTGGACCTCCAATCAGAAATACACTTTTTTCCCCAGTAAGAAACAATTAGGAACATAACATCTTGCAAGTTTTTAATTATCAATTAAAACAGCCTCATTTACAATATCACTCTGGCTTTTATATGCTTTCTGGGCATTGGTCCAGTTTTTATTTCTTACAATAGCTTATGCTCTAGCTTTTCCTTCCATCTCCAGCTAACAACAGGCAAACGAAAATCACTGTCAAGCCACCAAGCTTACAGGTAAACTATTTTTCTTACAGGTTACAGGAAAGGTCAAGCCCCAAGTTTAAAATTTGTGTTGGGAACAGATTTCCTTCCTCTCCCCGCAAATGCTCTTTATTAAGTGATTTTTTTTTTGGCCTAGGCACTGCTTCCACAGAAGCAAGCAGTAAAATTTCTATCAAGAGAAGTCAGGTTCAGTACATGTCTATTCAGGAAAGGAATACAAACATCCTATCCTTGAGCCACTGGAATCAACAGGAATTCTGCAATTGAGCATGTTTTGGACTAAAGTCCAAATAGTCCTTTCTTCCCTCATACCCCCTGTACCTTTTATATTGAGTTACTTTACAAATCTGAGTGACAGTCTAACAATTTATTCCTCATTACAGTAACAGCATACTTTTGTGCAAGTAACATGCATGTGCTATCATGGAGAAGTCAGAGTATGAAGAGATTTGTATTACAGGCACACAAGCAAATAAGTCTATGTACTCCTTACTTTAAAAGAAGTGATGTTACTTGAGCATTTACAGAATACGCCAGGTGACAGTACATGATGGGGAAAGGAGGGAGGTGAATTAGGTGACAGATTCATCCATGCCTCAACACCACCGGTAGGTTAAAATAACATCAGCCAGTCATAAAGACCGGTCATTCAGAAAGGGGAGGGGGAAAAAACCTGAAAAACAAAAACAAGAAAACACCCTACACTGAAAACAGTCCTTTTAGGCATTCACCTCCTGATGCTCTTCAGCAAACAAAGTATATTCTTAGTAAAATTATTTCTGTGGTTCTCCTCCTATCCAACACCGTGGATCATGAGAGGTAGGCTGGACAGCTAAACATAGCCAGATTTGTAGATTCAGTTGCCTTTCTAGAGCACAGAAGACAGGCTTAAGACAAACAGAAGATAATTCCCAATTTCATTTTATTTTTTAGCATGCAAAAGCAACAGAGATGTCTAGGTCAAATCTATTTAACTCATGTAGGCACATTCAGAATTAGACACTGGAAGAGGCAAGTAACAGTGTGTTTACTTGTCTATTTTAAGGACAAAAAGCTGCTGCAATCTTAAAATAATTCCTTCTTTGGGATTTGAATGTTGTTTTGCAGTATGTTGCATAGATCTAGGACAAAAGATCCAATCTTGAAAGTTGCATAAACATTTACAAATAGCATGAAAGACAAATAATTTAAAAGTACATACACAGGGAAATAAAGGGACAGTACAAAAGCATGTTACCTCTATGGGTTTTGTGAGTTTCCTAGCACTTAGCCAGAAACTAACATTCATAAACATACTTAGGTTTTTCCACATTGCTTCTAAGTAACAGAAACAGTACACTTAAAGCCTCCTTCACATAAGGCATTATACAATATCAAATGCTGCAAGAGTAGGATATTAGACTTGGCACATTTTCTCTACTTCTACAGGTGCATTAGAGTGATCAAATATTTGAAAGAGGCATTTCAACGCTTTGAGAGTAATCCTGAAGCTGTTGTCCAATGTCAATTTATAGTCAGCAGAACACACAGAGACAGCCAGCTGCTGTTACGACAGCTAATGAAGTGTGACAATTTAAATGCTAGTACCCAGGACACTTAGCCCTTCAAGAGGCATTAAGCAAGCAAACCTTCATGTAATGGAGAGTATTTTGCTTCTGTACTACTTTATGGATATTAGTTTGAGCCAAGAAAGGCTTGCTATAAAAAAACATGTGGAACTGGATAGCTGCAACAAGAGGTGTCAAAAGCACTCACTCAGGTGGTAAGAGCACTTTACCGATAGCTTCATGCTACAAAACAGCCCAGCCAGCCTTTATAGTGTTGTTCTTGAACTACCTACAAGTTCTGCAGCACGCAGAATGTTAACTAGAACTACACAGATGTGGAATTTCATACCTAAATCTACCAGTGTTTTGCTATGCAACCTCGTATTTTTGTACAATAGCTAGCAAAACAGACCAGACTTCAGCAATGGCTTCTGGCGCTACATTGACTATATTGCGATTGAGATCACAGAGACTGGAAAGAAATGCATAGCTGTGATAGCCACTATGCAACTTCCAGTTCACTTCTACAGCTGTGAGAGCAAAGGCCATCAACTTCCTTATTAAGAAAGCAATGCATGAAGCAGGAGAGATGAATTTTGGGAGACGGACCATTCCAAAGGGATAGTCAGCCTCTTCAGAAAGTCTCCAAATGCCCCTCCACGGTCACTAGAAAATACAACCCAAACCCAAAATTCTCTGGACACATGGATGGATGCTCAAAAACCTGAAGTGAGGCCACACTGACTAGCACTAAAATTCACCCCCTACTGTAGTGCCAACATCCTTACACAATGTGAGAAACTAAAACTTTTGAGGACTCAATCGCTGGTAGACTAACAGTTACATAAGGGACTTGCAATCAGCCTAAAGGACAAAAGATCTGGCACTAGTAGCAGACTACTACAGCAATTCAGCAGCTTGATAGACTAGCTGCTTCCATACCCAATATTCACTGAAAATGACTGTGCAACAGTAACAGCTGGAATTCACGTTCATCTCTTACAGCATTCTCTCTCTCCCTTAGTATCTTCATCATCTGGTAGGTGAAGGGTATTGACAATGAAAAAACTCTTGGACTGCAGGAATGGATGCTTGGAGTTAAAAGTGAAGCACACGTAGCCTTGGGCTGCAGTCAACAGCAGTTGGTACATCAGTACTATAGTTCCCCAGACAGAAGCAGAGCAAGAAAAGCAACTGTGTAACCTGTCACATCCAGCAGCTGTCCCTCACCCTCAAGATCAGGTCAAAATCTGTGGACCAAAGTGTCAGACTTGCCTGCCAAGTAAATAATTCACATTAATCTTAGTGATACTGCTCTGGTACAGGCAGACTAGTCATTCTTTCACAGAAAATAAATGGATATGCTCCAGTAGAGAGAGACACACAATATGCAACTGCCTTCTGAATTACTCCTTTTCTAATGCAGTTTGTACTACAGCTGTCCCCGCAATTAAATTTTGTAGTGCATGCTAGTGCACTCATGCAGGACCTTAGACTATTGCTGAAGTTTATACAAACAGCAGCATCCCAGTATTTCAGATCTCCACCAACTTCTGGGGCTCCCTGCAGACGCTGCTTTTAAATTCTAGGGGATCTGGGACCTAGTCACCTCATTAACTGCTTTCTTCACAAGACACTCCCAGAACTGAAATCAAAAGCTAGCTTCTATTGTCATGCTTCCACACACTGTTTCTCTCCCTGCTACACGCTTGGCCTTCTAGACTCTTGACTTAAGTCTCCTTGAAGACTAATAGAAGAGAAAGGGAATCTGAATCTAATTTCCAGCCCTTATGGTTTAATTTCTGGTTTTCTAATAGACATCCAGTTTGCAAGACAAGCACCTAATCTCAGGCTTCTAGGTTGTCATAACACACCCTCAGCTGATCATCACAGCTGTACTCTAAAAAGAACTTATTTACTGTAGACATCCTGCGCAGCAAAGCTTCAGTACAATAATCAGCAAGCAGAATATCCTCCATGTTTTCAGCAGTTCCACCAGTTAAGAAATGTGAATTGATTCTGCTATCCTTAACCCGTTAGAATATACAAAAAAAAAAACATTATTTCCTCTGCAAGTTTTAGCAGCAGGATTCCCACGTTTTCCCAAAGCACTTCCCACTAAACCCTTGCGAACTGTTCACGTACCGTTCTAAAGTCCTCCTCAAACTTGTAAGCTCCGCCTCCTGTGGCACAGAGCGTGGTGTGCAAACTGGAGAAGTTCTTTTCACTACCCATCTGTATGAACCTGTGCATGGCACAGCTGGGAAAACGGATGAAGTGCAGGTTTCCTTTGCGTCCACACATTGTCAAATTTTTCAGTTCAAGATGGACATCGCGAATGCCAGTTTTACCATAGGCTGTATTGGAGGTCAAGTATTTCCTAATACTTTTCAAGTTTTCCACCTCCTCCTGCTCCTCTTCTGCAGTAATGTCCTTAGGTTCAAAGTAGACCAGTTTTACCAGTGTTCCACCGATATCCATTCCAAACCATGGAAACGCTACAGATGAGGGGTTTGGGAAGGAAGAAAGAGAAAGTCACTATAAATATACAGGTTAGCCATATCACCCAAAACATTCGCTGAATGACAATTCAGTGCAGTCACAGTAGCAGCATCTGCTCCTGAAAGCTGGAAGTCATTTACATGTCCAATTCACATGTACTGAACACCTCCAATTTAAGACTTCATAAAGCTTCATTTAAGAAAAAGAATAAATAAAATCTCAGGATACTCTTCTCTCGAGAAGCATGTTTTAGTAAAAATGAAAACACTTTTTCCCAGGAGAACATTTTAGTCTCTAGTCAGCACCTCTTGAAAGAGCACATTAACTGCATTTCACCCAGTCTGACCCCTGGCACCAATTCTTAAAATAGACTAAGGAGGGAAGGCAGAAGAAACAACGAAAAAGGAGAACAAGATTTCTCAAGTCATATTCCCACTGTGAAACATCTTGGCTTTCCAAGACAAGTTGGAATTTCCAGTCACAAAGCTCTAAGTAGCAGCAATACATTAACTCCCATTATGCTGTGAGTCTTCAGACTTCAACCCACTCAAAATAGCAGCTCTGTTGGTACCACACAATCTGCATATATTATCAGAAAGAGAATAAGCCAATTTAAGTACAGTATTTATTACTAACAGTCCTCCTCTTTCAGCAAAAGCTCCCTTTGCTAGTATATATAATAGACTATAATAAAACTATACAAGAGATGCTACTACTTGCTTCTTAGCATACATACATTTGCCACAGTCAGCACAGGTCTACCAAAGCCTTTGTTCTGTTAACAAGAGAAAATCACTACAGATAACACATAGAGAATATTAACTGCCAGACTGGTCTGCCTGTTCTACTTTTATATATATATATGTATACATATATATACACACACACGCGCGCGCACATACACACAGTTTGAATAGTAAGCCAGGTGACTTCATGAAACAATAAGTAGTGAGAACACAAAATCTGTACAGGTACTGTAGAAGGAGGCAGCTAGTAATGTTTCTTGGAGAAATTAAATTAGAAGCATCGAGTATGTGGCTAACATAAAAGATCAATTTCTAAAGTTGCAGTCACACAGTCACCTCTCTGCTTTTAGGGAGAATCAGGCAGAGTTCCTAGCAGTGTGATTCTACCAACTAGGACATCCCAACCTAGCGCTGACACAAACTCCAAACCATGAGCACCACATACATCACCGATTTTTCTGTCAGCCTAAACGTAAACAACTTGTTACAAAGATTTTTAATAAGCAAAGGAGGCACATCCCACACAGATGCATGAGAGCTCCCTGAAACATGAAACATCCAAAACGAGTGTTACCACACACTAACCTGTAACTCAAACACTTTGGAAGTACTAGGTAAATATTCAAGCAGGCATGGTCTGGTCCACACTGGGCAAGACAAGCACAACGCAGTGGAGCTCAGGATGCTAATCCCATTAGCGATTTATACAAATCTGTTTAAGCTAATAAGAACTTTAATTACCTGTCCTACTGGAACAGTAAATTTCCTCCTCAGATATATCTTAACTATGCAAGCAAGAAGTTTAATTTTAAAACTGACATGGCTGGACTGTGCAATACAGAACCAGCCTGTAGCTAAGCGTAAGCCGATTTCCAATATTCTGCATTAAGGGCAGAAAATCTTGCTACAATCCACCTGCACCAACAGTTGGTTTAAAGCTATACTGTGGATCTAATCTTTTAAGACAGGTAAGAAGTATTCCACCTTCCACAAGTCCAACAATAAAAGTGTTAAGTCCTAATAGCTGAGAGCTATTCATAAATGACTGCCAAGCTATTTATTTTTATATCTTAACATTTTGAGAAGTCAAAACTAAATCATTAAGAAAAAATAAGTATTGTAGAAATCAACTATGAAGTTATTTCAAAAGTCTGTATAGTTCTGGGGATAGGTACATATAATGCTCACATTTAAAAAGCAAGCAGACATGCATTCTTATTTTATTCTTGCTGTGAATCTAAGTTTCTTTCATTTTGTTGTGAGCCAAAGAGAGCTGCAGAGAGAACTTTACTTCTAGAACAGCAGTAATGTTCTTCAACACAAATAACGAGTACAAGATCAGTCCACAAAAACTAATATTTCAGTCATGCAGAACAACAGTTTAGTTTTCTTCACAGCTGCTAACATCAGCTATCTGTTAGAATCACTAGCAGTAAAAAGGACAACTATTTTGACTGGTTAACCAATCAGGTCAAAACCCAAGTCTCAAAGTTCCCAACAAGTCCCAGTGAAATTCATATAACTTCTGTACAGCCAGAGTTATAGTAGAAACACTACTGTATTCCAGGGATTATTAAAAAAAAAAAAAAAACACAAACCAACTTTTAATGTTTTGTTACTTTCAATATGTTCCAAAACAAAATGCACCACCGAAGAACTTCAGTATCTTTAGATAACCCACCTAGGCTGCTGCTTTAGCTACTCAACTTCCCTGACACCACTGAATATGGTGCTAAAGGGAGCATGCATGCAGACTGCAAAGTCCTTCTGGGTTCTCCTGCTTCCCTGAACAAAGGGAGCATAGCATTCAGAGGCAGCCAAAATTACTAGGGCCCTCCCTGCCACAACCAGGGAGTATGAAGAAAGCAAGCTATTCATGTAGATACAATCCCTACAGAAAATCCGGGGAACATTGTAGCTTTTATTTTTTTTTAATCTGGGTTGTTTGTTTCAAACTGGAAGTCCAGCATTTCATTGAGAACCTGAATAAATGTCCAGTCTGAGTTACTAAAAGCCAGGCAAATAAGGAGAAGCAAAATACATCACATGCACATTTGCTAACATTTTGAATAACTGTTAACACTTTGAATAACTATGTTATTTACTATGAAAAAGAAGACATTGTGTATATTACAGAGATGCTTTCACAGTGTGAAAAATGCACTCCTTTACTAAAATTGTCTGGTAAGATTGTTATGGACCAAATTCTCTGTTCTCAGCAAAGTCAGTTTGTAATACACCTATTGGGTCAATGCAATCTATTACTGTGGAGAAACTCTATTCTACTTACACTGCAGTAAGCCATAAGAGATAACAACATTATAAAGTTTAGTTCTATGTCCAATAGAACTGATACATAAAGTGTCAAGATGAATCATGCAATCTTAAAAGCCTAGCATAAATCAGAAGACTCCACCTATCTTCTTAAGAAAATCAATTCTCTTTATGTTAAACTGCACCATCTACGTACTAGTTTGTTATCTCGAGATAAAAATCTCCATTACTCCAAAATTTAGCTGCAGAAGCATGCAACAATGCAAACAGAAGGTATCTACAGCATTGCATAATGAGGTAATCTGATGCACACCAGCAGCTGTGCTATCTAGGGGAAAGGTTCATTCATGAGAAACTGCATGACACATTTTACCTAGTTTCTTCACCAACTTTGAAGAGAATGAACCTGCAAGGCTATTCCCATAAGGCGTATTACAGTCAAAACTGAACACAGTTCAGTTTTTAATGTTTAAAAAAATTCTGTGTATCATACAAGGAGCAAGTGTGGAGGGCGAACATGAAGTCACAACATGGACAAGATGGGGGCAGCAAGAATGAAAGGGAACGCTGGTCACTAAATAACATTTCTCCTCCAATAAAGAGGATAAGCAAGTGTAATCCTTTTCATATGTTTAAACAACCACCATATATGTTAGCAGAATCTTTTTACTCCAACTCTTACAAAAAGATTGTGCCTGAATCCTGCTGGACAGAACTTCCTTTTCTCTACCTGAACCCTAGACTTATCCATGACTAGTCTGCAGCTGCTCCTTCTTTTGCCAAAACCATTTCAGCTTATACATATCTCTTACTCCTTAAACACATGTACAGTATCTCATGTTTTTATCAGTAATTTGAATGGTGTTATCAATACTCTGATATCTTAGTCATAAGTATCCAAGAAAAAAAATCTCAGTTCAGCTGTCTTTCTTCCTGGACACGCATATGATGAAATCCTATTACTTCACTTTTTTCATTTGCATTTAATCCGCGCATTGCTTGATGCTCTGATGATCTAAGAACTTGTTTAAACTGGGACTGAATCAGGGGAGAGAGCAAAAAAATACGGGAGAAAATAAAATCAAAATGGTCGCACGTGAGATGGCATAATATTCTCAGAGCTTTTCTATAAGCTGTTTTTTATTAAAAAAAGCTGATAACAGCTAACGTATATTTTTTCAGTTATTTCCTCCTATTTTACAGTTATTTTAAGCAATCCAAACATATAAGATGGAAGCATTTGCTTTCCCTTGAACAAAAATAGAATATAAACCTTGAAATATTAATTTTATCTGCTTAGTAATGGAAGTTTCTTCAAACTTTACTAAGCTAGAGCTGAATAAATCATGCACATATTTCAGGCAAAGCCTTTTACTTCCTTCAGCAGCAAATGCTTAATGGATGTCTACCTCCTCAACAGAGAAGTTGTAAAAAAAAGAAAACCCTACACAAACAACTGAAAACACAACCTAAAACAAACCTAAACAGAAAAGCACAGGGTTGTTTGTTAAACAGTTGTGACTATTCACATCTATGTAGTCACAGTACTACAAATTGATTTCTGAAGATAGCACTGGAAGACTAGATCATTCCATAGCCTGTATAGGTTCAAGAAAAATCCCTAACAAATAAAAGCCAAATTTACAACACTACAAGAAGGGATGGTTAGCTCTTGCGAATCTCATTCTTGGGGCTGGCTGCACCCAGCCTGATAGAAGGGATTTGCCTGTCTCTCATTCCTGATGGAAATGCCTTATCTTGTTGGTAAGGCAGACAAGCAGTGTTAACTAACAGAATGCTGGACTACAAAACACCAACTAGTTCAGTTTGTTAGATCAGCCCTATTCCAGAAGCAACCCTCACTTCCACCTATACTAAAAACAGCTAGAGACTGACTTCACACAGCATGCTTCCTGAAGAAATTCTCAAGATTAAACACTCGTGGGATATCCGATGCCTTGAACAAAGTTTCAGTAACTGATAATGTTGTACTTATTCGCTGTGTCAAACAACAGCAAGACAAAATTTTTACTCCTGTATTCTTCACTAAAATACGCCATATAATTGTGGTGTTCCATATTTAACATCACCGCAGCTGAAAAAGCCCTAGGTTTTCCAGTTTCCACCTGGCCTTACTACATAGCCATGCTAGAGCCAGACTTCAGGGGTTTAATCTAAATACTGGCCAAAAGCATTCTCTGCTGCGAAGCTACAACTTGAAGTGTTTAGAAATTAACTGTAGCAGTTATAAACCCAAGTTAGTTGTAAAGGGTCACCCTGTCTCAAAACACACATTCTTTAAGCCCTAACAAACACCAGCTGACCTGCAATGAGACGCAAAACGCTGATTGAAATAAAGACCCCAAAGCTTTTCAGCTGGCTTCTTCCCTATATCTGATGCAGAATAACGCTGTGGAGCACCAGCCTAGTGAACTACCATGCTGAAATCTTTGTCCTCTTACTTGGCTACAACGCTGTTTCACATATATTGATAAAGTCACCCAATGCTTTTTCTTTCTTCTGTTCAAAGATCACATTTAAACTGAACACGATGACACTTTAACAGACTTCTGAAATTTGCAGAATTCACATTGTTTTATTCTCTTCTGGACCACTTCACAGCTCCAAGGAATCATAACAGATACCTTCTGTAAACCCTAGCCTCACAAAGGGTCTGCAGATTTGAGCAAGAAAAGTAAGCCTACAATCCTTAACAACTCATCTAGCTCAGCTGAGGAAAAATCAAAACAAAGACCAGCTTCTCAACAGAAAAAGCAGAAAGCAAGTCAAAAGGATAGGTATTAGTCCACAGATCCTCTGTCACCAAAGGCTAATCAGCAAAGCACACTGGTTTCACAGAAAATATTCTCTTCTCAGAGGGGAAAAAGTCTTGGGAATATAGAAGTCTACCTCACTTTGGCAGAAAGGAAAAGCAATCAAGGGAACATATAATTTATAAGCAATAATTGCTGCAGATACATTTCATTTGTTAAAGTATTGGGAAATACCAATTATCTCATTATATTTACCACTACACAAAGCAAACCCCACAATTAACAGCAAAGTGTGGCAACCACACTTCATTTTGCAATGTGTCCTTAAGCATAGAACAAATATCTGCAAAGGCCATTAAATACAAAACCCAGTAAAACGGGACTTTGTAGCATTCAGTGTAGCATTCACTAGAGATGCACACAGTTAAAACCTATGCAGTACCAGGAGAATTTAAGTATGATTTGAATATGATTTGATTAAAGTGTGCTATGATATTTTCCTGCAAGACTAATAGTAAATTGCAAATTTTTTCTTGTGCAAAATAAACCATACAAATTAAGTACAAGATCAGCAAGAATGCACATATTTAGCAAAGCAATCACCCACAAAAGAATTCTGCAAAGCACTCTTTACTCGGATAGGCGTTCTCCCTTCACATTCCAAATTCCTCATTCTTATTCATGTGATGACATGAATTCCTAAAAGCCTTACTCTTTGCTTCAAAATAGTTTTTACTATTATGAAGAGCCTGATATGAGAATGCTGACTCTTCTGAGTTACACCAAACAATAAAGCAAGTTAGTCCAAGTTCTACAGACTTCGTTCCTGAATGAAAATGTGAAGCTGGACAAAGACTGCAAAACCAGTTTGTAACAGAGGATGATTTGGTCATCAGTAAGTTAGATTTAATAAAAGATTAATTTAACTATCAACAGGTATTGAAAGGACAACATGATTAATCGATGCAGAGAATACTCTAAAAGAAAGTGGTCTGCATAGCTCAGCAAAAACGTTTAAAGCCAGAGAAGGTACTGGTTAATAAGCAGCCCTGCAAAAGCTGCAGCTCTCCAAGGCTGCTTCTGACTATTTCTTTCTGCTTATCTAGAAAAGCTTTTCTAAGCTTTTCATTTCAAAAGAACGAAGAAAAGAAAAATCCAGAGTGGCTCCATGCACACTACTCCCTACACTGAGCAGAAACGTTTTTACATTTTAGCAGTAAGTAGCTGTGATTCTGATTATCCCAAATCACCCTTTCAGAACATGCCGAAGTCTTAACAAAGAAGAAAACATATGTTGGCTTTACTTGTTTATTTGTTTTTATGTGTTTATTTGTCAGCTAGCGAAGAGAGAGTGCACAGAAATGGAGAACGTTCTCCAGTGGATTGCTTTATTATAGAGCTCATCACAGAATTATTCAATAGCTCCATACCTATACTTAAGTAGTTGTCCAAGATAAAGTAAGTAGAAGACAGTAGTAATCAAGAAACCTTATACAATTAAGTATGCAACAAACAGGGGTGTCCAAGACTCACAGCCTTCAAACAGAACACGAAGCAGGCAGCCAGTTTGCTAGCACCTCCCCAGCCAATGAACACACGGAGAAGAGAAGGATCCGAGGAGATCTTACAGCGACCTTCCAGTATCTGAAGGGGCTACAAGAAAGCTGGGGAGAGACTTTTTACAAAGGCTTGTAGCGATAGGACCAGGGGCGAGGGATATGAAGTGGAGGGGCAGATTTAGACTAAATATAAGGAAGAATTTCTTCATGATGAGAGTGGTGAGACACAGAAACAGGCTGCCAAGGGAAGGTGTGGATACCCCATCCCTGGAGATATTCAAGGCCAGGTTGGATGGGGGTTTGGGCAGCTGGGCTGCTGGGAGGTGTCCCTGCTCACGGTAGCTGGGTTGGAACTGGATAGATCTTTGAGGTCCTTCCAACCCAACCTATTCTACGATTCTACTCTTCTACCCCAAACCCAGAGGCGATGCTCACTAGGAGCTCATTACAAATTTATCGCCTTTATAATGTATTTCTTCCCCTCCAGTCCGGATAACTCGCCCTCTGCTCCCAGCTCTCCTTTTCCCTGAATTCCGCCGCCGCACGGGAGAGGGCGGGAGCCCGTCCCGAGCCGGCAGAGCCCCCCGACAGCGCCCGGGCGTTACTTACAGCGCTGCTTGGGCTCTATGAGCTTCATGGGCGCGTCCTGGCGGCGGCGGAGCCGGCGGGGCCCCTGCAGGCGCGGAGCGAAGGTGCCGCCGCTCCCCGCCCGCCGCCGCCCCATTGGCGCAGGGCGGGCCCGGCCCCCGCCGCCCCGGGGCCGCCGCATTGGCCGGCGCGGGGGGCGCTCGCTCCGCCCGGCCGCGGCGCGGGGGAAGGGGGAAAGGGGCGGCGGGGGGGGGGCCGCGCTCTTCACTTACGCGTCCGGTGGCGGCGGCCCGAGTCCGTCCTCCGGCGCAGCCGGCATTTCTTGGCCGGGGAGCCGTGTCCGAGCGGCGGCGGCGGCTCCGGGCGGAATAGCAGCGGGTGCGGCGCCTCCCCGCGGCCGCCGGGGCTCGAGGGGTGGAAGCCGTTGTGCAGCCGCCCGCCCGGCAGCGAGCGCGGGGAGGAGGCGGCGGCGGGCGGCGGCCCCGCCGAGGCGGCGGCCCGAGCGCGGAGCTGCTCCCCCATGGCGGCGCCGGTCCTTTGTCTGACGGCCCGGGCGGCGGCGGCGGCGCAGCCTCCGCTCCTGCCCGCGCCCGCGGCTCGCGGCGCCGGGGCTGCGGCGCCCTCCTCCCCCCCCGCCCGGCGCCCTCCTCCCCCCCCGCCCGGCGCACGCGTCCTGCCCGCAGCGCTGCGGAGGGGCGGCCGCCGCCCTCCGACGGGGACGCGCCCCCCGCCCCGCCCCGCCCCGCCCGGCGCGCGCCCCCGCCCGCCACCTGCGGCGTGGGGTCGTCGCCCTCAGGGGGCGCGGGGGTCGGTGCCCCCGGGGCCGCGGCTGCCCCGGCACCTGCGGCTCCGCCGTGACCTTGGGCGCTCTGCCCTCCCGGACCACCGAGACATCCGAGCCTAGAAACGACGTTTCCTGAATAAAATGTGTTCAATATCAAGTGGACGGAAAATAAAACCGGGGGTGAAGCGCGCTGCGTGAATGACATTTTCTGGGTAAAATGTATTAAATGGACGGGAAATAAAACCGGGTGATGGAATTTTGCTCTGCGTGTGAAGGTCATCGCTTCGTCCAAACTACCAGCCGCTACTTGGATGATTGCCCTTAATTAAAAACGGGTCATGTCACGGCTCCTCCTAAAATTAGTAGGGGACACGGGCCCCGCGCTGTAATGCATCCACAATGAACTGGAGAGTGAGGCTGTATTAAGAAATTGCTTCAATGAGCAGTAACGTGACATTCTCTTTGCGCCTTGGCTGGGGCCAGATCATCGCTTAGGTAACGGGGGGCTGAGCCGCAGAACGACATGCACGTGAAATTGGGCAAAGGAAGAAAGAAATGTTTGAGAACAAAGAACAAGTAAAATTTTCTTTCTAAAAACCAGGACCAAATGTTCTGAAGATAATGAAAACGCTCCGAGTTTTCCTAATATCCTGTTGCATAAGCACCTACTGTGACTGCCAGCCCAAAGGTGATTGTCCTGAAGAGGGGGGGAGGGAAGCCAGGCTATGGAGGTTTAGTGCTAGAAGAAGCTGTAATGCTTCCAGAACTGTGAAATGCTTTGAGAACTCCCAAACTTTCTGAATTGTTTAAACTAAAACCCAGAAGGCCGCTGCCTGGACTGGCAGGGACCTTCACACCACTTGGCAGTTCTAGGCACCTGGCTGGTTACACTGTATGAACTTTCCCTGTTAATTCTGAGCTCACAGGGCACAAGGAATCCTTGCTGCTAGTGTCCCCAGCTGGCAATGGTTGTCTCCTTCTCCATCCCCCATCCTGGATATACAACCAGCCCCATGCAGAACATTGATTCCTGCAAACCTGTTTTTCTCTGCAATTGCATCATAACTGGGAGCAGACACAGTGGGCAGTTCCTGTATCTCAGCTGAAGGGTGGCAGCTTTTTACCTTAACTCCAACGAAAGGTAGACCTACTTTAATTGCACACGTACATTTCCTTGTAGTAGGATAGTAGTCCTTCCACTGACTCTAAAGTGGAATCCAGTACCTGTTTCACGTAGCGTGCCCAATTTTAGGCACTGAACTTCTGGAATGACTAACAAAGGATTAAATGAAAACATGAAGTTTTAGTCTAGGAAATGAAAGATTTGAAGAGATATTCGAATCTGGAAAAGGTAACAGCAAAGAAGATCTATCGCTGTTGGTGAGGAACAAGGTAGAATTCATAAGTGATAACTGCAGTTAGGGAAGTTCATTTAAGACTTGAGACAGATATTTTATTGAATGGAGTGAGACAGGCATTAGGCTGCACTGGAAGACTCAACTGTCCATTGCTGCAAGTTTTTAGGAAAAGTTAAATATCTATAAGGTACTGTCTAGGTAGAGCTGATCCTGACTTAGAGAAAGGAGGAGGCATGGCCTAGACACCTTCCAGAGGTTCTTACCAGTCTTTTATTCCTAATTAAATATTTCCCTAATATTTTGTTGTAAATATTACACAGTTATGCCTAGGATAGAACCAGACTAGTCTGTGCTGAACAAGAGTAGGCCAGGAAAATACTGCTAGGATATGATCCAGATCACTGAGAAGTTTAGGTGCAGCGTAGACCAATGGCATAGAACAGCAACTAATATCACCTCAAATAATGCTAGAGAAAATACAAAAATGGAGAAATATTAAAGACTATCCAAATCAATTGATGGGTTTTATGTAAAGGGACAGATTCACTTCTAAGTGTAAAAGTTTCTCCTATCTTGTAAGCTCTCTGGCAGGAATGGATGAAAACACTTTTCAAACCTTTTGTGTTGTGGAAAGATTAAATTTCAAATCAATGTGTTGCTTTATGAAAACAATTCCAGAGTCTCCTACTGATGAATATCACCTGAACTGACTTCTGCACTGCAAAATACTACCTTTTTAATATTACTTTTGTTTACACTTACTTATTTTAGAATAAGTTTTCAAAAAAGTTTTACGTACCTTCTTCAGTTTTGATTTCAGAGTTCTTCCCCAATGTAAACTAAGACAAAGGGAATAAGATTAGAGTATGGTTTATTTATTATGCGATCATCTGTAAGGGTTTAAAATAAAGGAATCTCACATCTTCAGGTGTATAAGGCATCACTTATTTTGGGCACAAGCAAACTACAGTGAAATCCATTTGGCATTCAGAGGAAAAAGACCTGAGCCTTTTGCATTAGTCATGTTGAAACTGGGAGCACGTGAACTGTTCATCCTATTTTGCATCACCTGTGAGCCACAGGTAGAACAGCATGCACCATATTTCATGAACTCATGAGATGATGCAGACAGCCTGTGCTATTCTAATATTCTACACAGGGTCTAAATTGGTGATGTGAAGGTCTTACATAATACTTAGTATTTGAAAATATGAAGTGTCTTAGAAAACACAATCCAGAAGAAACATGACTGAAAGCGGGTATTGTTTTTAAGAGACACTGCTTTCTCTTGCCTTCATAACACATATATATATTCAGTATGTAACTGCCTACTCTACATCCTTTTATATTAATTTCTATATATTTTACATACATTTAAGTTGTTGCAAATCAAGAACTAGGTGGAACATAAAACATCCATCAATGAAGTCATGAGATGTATTACAGGTTCAGTTTGTAACAGCCTGGTCCAATCAAACTAAAGCTTTCCTCTTCCTTTTATCCCAACTTCCTAAACAAACCCTGTGAGCCTGCTCAGTTTTCAGTCTAACTTGCAAGACAACAGTCCAGACAGAGGTGACAAACAAAATCAAGGATGCTTTCAGTTCTTTCTGTATTAATGTTTTCTCACTGTATTTGTCTTCCTTTCTGAACAGGAGTAGGTGGAAACTAATTGTTTATTTTTAAGTATTTTCCTACATATTACACTGTATACCAGCAATCTGGTGGGAAAAGGACTACAAACACAAAATATGCTGAAGAATCCATCACACATATGGACTCAGACCAGTGAATATGTCTGTTAAACTGACTCACCGCATGTTACACATTTGCATAGCAAACACTTCATGGATTATTCCATACCCACCTGCACTTCAGACACTCAGCTTTCTATCACCTCTATTTGTTTATAAATACAGTGACACAGGCTGTGATTCCCTAACTGTATTTGTCAGCTTCAGCAAACTAACGATTACCTTGTGATTAAAACATGCTGCCACAGGATCAAAAGTGCTGTGCTCCAGTCCTTAGAGTTTCAAAACCAATGGAACAAAGAAAAAGAAAAAAGAAAAAGAAAAAAAAAAGCCAAAACCAACCACAAAACCAAAATAAATCACCCTTTCAGGTATGTTATCATCTGGCAATGAAGCCTGAAATTTTTTGCAATGTATATGGATTAGGTCCTCCTCCCACATTCTGTGGAGCTTGCATATGCCTAGTCTAAGGCTAAGCTAAAATAAGCACCAAACATGTGCAGCCCATATGTAAATCCATGACCCAAGAACAATAACAACAACAACAAAAAAATCTTACAGAGTACCAGTAGTGTTATTCTAATTCAAAGCCAGCCAGCTACAAAGCTTTGGTCATATTTTGGAGAGAAGTGGTAATGAGGAGCATGTATACATCGTCTTAATTTACACAAACTGCATTATGCAATGCAAAAACTGTAATGAAACCAACTTCTGGCATAGCTACCTGCTGATTTATGTTCAAGAGGTTGCTGGCACTCTGCCATTCTTTTTTATATTACCATTCAGGTTATTTCTATGCTTTTCCTGTTTCTATATGACAGGAAAATCATACTAGTTCTTATTCAATTTTTCTCCTTTGAATATAAAGAAGACACAGTACAGCTTAATAAATTCACATAAAAATATTAAGAGCGTTCCTTGCAAAAAATCAGATACTGTTGCTTTCTTTTAGGCATATTCACATATCACATTTGGCAAAAAAAAAGTGCCAAATCTATGAGTCCGGTATTTCTTCCTAATTTCTTTTCAGAACTGGGAAAAAAACCTCATAGTGCTTTGGCTTAAGCAAGTCCTTCAACAGACACATTTAAAATATATATTAATGTTCTTTTTTTCCTTACTTTAAATTGCAGGGCTAGAAGGCCAACAGTCAAATATATAACAACAGACAACAGATGTGTAAATCAAATGGAGCAAAACAGCTTTAAAACTATGTGGAATTCTTATCTGCAAAATGCAATGGCAGAGTATTTAAAAAGGGACCCAAAGGGCTCCAGTATTATCAGTGTGATTACAGGAGAGTAACCCTTACTGTGACAACATCTAGCTAGCATGAGAATTCTGCTTTCTCCAAACACTAGTGCACTGATTGCAGATGACAGACCATGCCTAAATCTTTGCCAGATGGAGGGCAGGAAATATTGTATTGAGATCCTAAGTTCCTTCCCTTCCCATCCACCTCCTTGTGCAGACTCCTTTCAGTTATGCCTTGTGTGACACTTAAAACTTGTTGAACTAATGAAGAAAAGCCCTGTTCCCTTGCACAGAGCTGAAGCTCATCTCCCCTTCACAGTCATCGAGGGGGAGAAAGATGGAGAAAGGCACTCTGACGAAGAAGGAACTTAGCTTTGATAGTCTGACCAGCCTTCAGGAGGAGTATTGTGTCACTTCACTGATGATAAACAGTGTATAGATAGATCTCTTGGTCCGAAAGCCAAGCTCAGTGTCCTGGCAAGGCAGTAGGAATGCTACCTGGCAAAAGTTGTCTGGACTAGGATATGACTTATGACTCAGGTATCTAACAGCCAAGACTAGGGAATAGATGTCAGAAGAGTACATAGGTGTAGTCTGGTCTTACCAGCTTGCCCATTCCTGTGGCCAGACTTTGCACTGGCACAAGTGGTTTCTACAGTTAACCTCTGGCAGTTCTGAGATGAGGTTACAGATTGTGGTTGCCATCTTTCACCTCAACTGAAAAAAAGCATGCAGCAGTAACAAAACAGTAAGAACCCTTTTTTTGTCTAAAGTTTTCCCTGCTGATACTCCTGTTCCTCTCTGTCCAAGTAGACAATTGCAACTTAATTTGCAGGTGCATTTACTCTCCACAGCTTCAACTGATCCCTGGCAGAGCTGCTGGCGCCTAGTTTTCATAGAAAAAAAAAACCTTCAGTGCCTTGGTTCAGACATTTCAGATAAAACTCCTCAAATCAGTAAACATTTAAAATCTAGTCCTTGATTACTGCTTAGGAGTACAAGCCAGCGAAGATAAACTAAGTGTTGGAGGTGAATCATTGTTTTTTCATGCTGTAGTTTTTATTCTGTAGAAAGCCTGTAAAAAATGGAAAAGCCAGATAATGGATTCAAAGTATGAGATATATAAAAAAAGTTAAAAATCTCATTTCAAATACACTTTCCTTTGCCCCGTTGACTCTATGTTGTACCTAAGTATTTGGCTTAGTGTACCGCTGCTTCTCTTCAACCATCAAATTCAAATATTCAAAATGTTATTGGAAAATGTGCAAGTTCACAACACACTGACTGAGAAATATTGTTTGTCATCATAAAACAGTGATTACAACAAGTGGCAGAGCATCTAGTAGGGAAAACAATGGCCTTTGCTCCTGACTGCTCCCCCACAGAAAATTACTGTCCTGTATGTATCAGTTCTGGTTTTGCTTAGCTAAACATCTTAATTTTTTTTTTCAGCTCACCATTTTTATATGGTCCTTCATAATGCCATCAGGAGGAAAGTGACAGTTCCAAAACAAGCATTTTGAAAGGCAACAACAGAATGGTTGACAATCACAAGAGACTCTCTTCCTCATTCAGCACTGTCACATCTGAAGAGGTGGAGAAATTGGTTCTCCTATCAATACGCAGCTGCACAGACACTTTCCACTTGCATTGGTCTGTATTCCCAGAACTTAAATGCTGACATGAAATTCCCATAAACATTAATTATTATGAACCAGTTAACAATAGGGAACCAGACTTCCTATGCCTGTCTGCGGAAGAGGCAAAACCCGCATCTTTCTGAAGTATTTCAGTTAGACATACATACCTCCGATACAGACAAAAGCTGTTTACTCATCTAACCCAGGAGACGCACAGTGTACAGCAGAGGGTAGAAAGGACACAGAGCTTTTATTGTCCTTCTTCCAAACTAGTCCACAGATGGGAATCAGTGCAAAATGGAAACACACCACATCTTTAGTGTTTCTTCTCAACTATCTTCAGTAGCAGGGAAGTGTATGTCTGAATGAGCATTAAGCACAGGGTTAAGTTCAAACACTATAGCTAAGCTGGAGTTAAAACTAGCACCTGAACAAAATGAATTTTCTTTCAGATATATAAACCAAAGATTTGTTTAGGTTCTTGAAACTGAAAGAACATTTAATATGTCCTTGTGAGATTACATTAAAACCACCAACAATAACACTCAAATCTTTTTAAAAATATCTTTTTAATCCATGTTTGTAAAGAATTAGAGTCTTGTGTAGGAAGGGGCTGTGCTATAAATGGCACATTTGTTCCTAAATGCTCCAACTACCTACTAATAAAGAATGGAAACAACCAAACATTATGCTAACATTGGGTTGCTTTGCCATAGTTGCATACTCTGATGTTTCTAGAACTGGTGACATTTCAGAGTAAATATTACACTGAATCGTCTGTTCTATGCAATGTGTTTAATTTTGTTCAAAAGGCCAATTTAGAGCTTTCAGGTTTTCACGAGGTCAATAAAAACTATGTACACACACAGAAAAACAAAACTACAATCACAGACTTCTGATTTGTCATTAGATAAACTGTGGGGGGAAAAAGACAATAGCAAAGTAATTTCCAGGGTCGCTCCTGCGTAGAAGCCAACTTGCATTTCACTGCAGGAACATTAGTATCACAAAAATATTTGTCTTCTTGTAATAAAGCATAACTAATACAATCACTAACTTGGTCTTATGGGAATTTAAGGCTCAAAGAGACTTTCTGGGTCATCAAAACAAGTTTGTTGTATCAGTGATTAACCTGAAAGGGTCTACAAAACATCTATGCCAAGTACCACGGAGTACAGATCATCTTATATTATCTTGTAACATAATTGAACAGCTTGGGACCAAAGCATTATTTTGACACTCACATATAAAGTCCAACTTACACACATTTATTGTTCTTTTAACCCAGAATGGTAAATCACACTCCTTAAACTCATGAACGCTGCTAACCAAATTTGTTGTATTTCTCATTAATTTTGACATGGGAGTCAGATAAGAAGCTACAGAGTTACTTTTGGTGCCAGCCATTTCACATTTGGGAAGAGAAAATAAAAACATTATGTATCTCCTGTACAATAGGAGACAAAGATACCCTTTTTGTTTACAAATTCCCTGTCTGTCCACTGAAAACAGAATTAATAGGGCTAAGACATCAATCTCATAATTTTTACCTGACTGCTCGAAAAGTAGCAAGCACCAATTGATTTGCTTTTCCTCCATTTATGAAATAGACTTAAATTATCAAAGCAGATATGGACCTTCTCCTCATGCCATTTCCTCTGAGAAAGAAAAGGGGAAGAAAACAAATGAAGAAAAGAGAACAAGCAAACAAGCAAAAAGGCAAGGTGCATCTACCCCATCAGGTGAAGGTATGAGGAACATACTGCAGCAGGGTTACGAGGCTTCAGTGGTAACAGATTGCAAGAGAAACCCCACAGATTATATGACACAGGCTTGCCTCCATTCCTAGGCACAACTGCGATTTCATACAAACCAGAAGTCTTAGGTATGACCTAAAATCCTAAACCAAGAAAAGTTGTCTGGTTTATGATCTCCTTATTATTGCCAGTTTCCAGACCTTAGGTTCTTCCAGAACATATAAGCTAAACAGTGCATACATAAACCAAGTTACTTTTAGAGCAGATTAATTCCCACATTTTGAGGCAAACACAAACACCACTGGATTGACACATCATGACTGTTTCTATAGAATTAGCAAAGATTACCTAATCAATGAAAACATTTAAAAAAAATGTTTCTCTCTTTCCTGCAGAGAGAAATCAGGCTGAAACCCTAGTTTTAGTGAACTGGAAAGTCTGTGGTTAAGCAAAAAACTTCCACCCCTATTCACTAACCAGGTCTAAATTTGATTATAAGCAGACTGATTTCAGTCACAGCACAGACTGGCATAAGGGAAAAGAAAGACCTAATATAGTTCTGAATTTAAATACATTGCACTTAAGTAGTGCTCTGAACTCTCAGACCTTTCAGACATTTCCCAAATGACGAATAACTGTTCTCCTCACTTCCCATTTAAAGAAACAAAAGCAGCTATGTAAAAAAGTAGTCTTAGAGCTGAGAAAGGACTTGCAGACAGGTCTCATCTCCAAACTGAAACTCATATTTCAATCAGTTTGACACAAAATATAAATTAAAATACCCATGCCCCTCAACTGGAAAATTTAGTTTCAGTGTTCCAGAGTCGTTCTCAGAATCTGCCTAAGCAGGGTCAGTACTGAAATGGAAATCTGAAAGATTTTTCTCTTTGGAGAACAACAGAATACCTTAATTTGTTTAAAAAGAATTCAAATTTTTCTTAGCCAGTCAGGGATTCAAGAAACAGATTCAGTTCCCCAGAAGCTGTATTCTCAGTAAAATAAATCTACAAACGTTTTGGGTTGGCTGATTAGCTGTCAAACATACATTTCATTAGACAGAAAATGCTGCCTTCCCCTTGATATGGCAGGGCCCTGGAAAGACTCTTCCTTCATGCTGCTTATTGAAAACAGGGTCCATTTAGCTTTAAAAAACAAACAAACATGCAAGCAAAAAACCAAAGCCCCCTTTGCTTGCAGTTTCAGCAGATTAACTCATCAATATTAGCTTCCTTTGATGAAACTCCTTGAGCCTGTAAGTAACACATATTTTCACTTGACTGACGTTTTGCTATTCTGCTTGTAAAATTCAGTGAAAAGCTACCTATTTATCTTTGAGTGCACATCCACGTAAGTTATGTCATTTGGCTGTTACCATTGTGATCAAAGTGCTAGGCACACAGTTTATTGACCTCAAAATGTGCTGTTTGAAGTCCTTCTTTGACGTAATTTCTGTGATTCTCTACATCAATAGTTAGTTCATCTATTGTCTGCTATATTGACAACTGAGCAAAATAGAGACTGGAAACTACTACTCAACGCAGTTTTCTTAAGACAGTCTCCTGTCTCAATACAGGACTAATTTCAGCTATATTAGCTTATAGCCTACTTTTTAGGAATAAGGATGTATCAGTATCTGCAATGAACATGAATAGCTTCTAATATTAATAGAAATTTAAAATCCCAATTTAAGAATCATAGTTGAGAAACATGAGCACCTCTCTAAAACGTGTCAGACTTTACTTTTGCATTACTTCAGCTAAAAATAATTTGGAACTATTTTTATTACAATAACATTTTGTTCTGTATTTTCAATGAATGATGAACATCCAGCATGGAAGTATCATTTGACTTCTTTAGAGGACAGTGTATCTTATAGCCAGATGAAACTGGGTTCTCATCAACCAGTGACATCAAGCTTGGATATGAGTTAATGATGCAGAGGAAGGACAGGACCAAAGGGAACTGGGGGAATGGGGAAAGATAAGCAACAGACTTGCCTAATGAGAGGCCAGAAATCCTAAATCTGTAGTCTGTGTTCTCTCCCCAACACAGGCAGGCTTTGGCATTAGTTGTGGTTTCGTCAGATCAGACTCGCACTGTGATAAAACCTGACAAAAGGCAGCCAAGGAGGAGGAGGAGAGAGGCAGCGAGAAAAGACACAAAACAGAGAGAGAGGGTTACAAACAACAATACAGTACCATAACACTCCTAGGCAAAGATGGCATGGATCTTCCCATCAACCTCATATCAATGTTTTCAATAATATTCATCAAACAGTTTATTAAGAATTCTGAGGTGAAATGTTTATTCACAGGACTGTTCCTGTGGTGGGCCTTTGCTAAATCACAGTTCCTGGATGGAAGGAAACACATACCACATTAAATTTTCCTTGTCCTGCTGACAAAATTTTTCCTGCTATCACTGCTGATATTCTTGGTCACCATAGCTGCTGTAGGCTGTCTTCGCCATCTACCTAAATCTAAACCCAAAACGTTAGTTAAAAAGAATTGGCACATGTAACACATGCTCAAGCAGCACTGTGGCACCATTTGCAGGGTAGAGCTACATTTGCTATACCTGAAATCAAGCCTCGTGTTTAATAGTAACAGCAATAGCCATCTCATTAAAACAATAATAAAAGTATAGCATCTATCTCTGAATCATTTGTCTTGGATAATTAATTTGCCAAGAGCATGAGTCATCCAGTTAGAAATTTTATAGAGGATGACTCATTTCTAACTTTATACTACTATCCTAAGGGATTCCTCCCTTATCCTTAAATTTTTGCATATTTTGGTTCTGTTTCACAAAGCCAAAAGCTGCTTTATAAAGAATATTTTGAATTAATTGTTGGAATAATTATCTTCTTTTTAGAAGGCCATTCACTCAGAAAGATGCTATGGTGCTTAATAAAGGTGTGTGTATTCTTCAGTACACCCACATATATGATGAAGTGTGGCAGCAAGACAGTACTTGGCAAGCCTGAACAAAAAGCACCTGACTGGAAATGCAATCAAATCCTATAATCTCTGGAAACAGCAAAGGGAAATTCAGATGCACAAAATGGAATCATTAACAATGTAATTTTGCTGTTTACATCTCAGGTTTTGAAAAACGGGGTTTATTCTGACCACAGAGGGTCAGATCAGCCAGTGTTTGATAACACTGACAATTTCAGTGAAAACCTTTCAATTCCTTCAGATTTTAGCTGTGAGCAAACTTTTGGTAAAGAAGACTGGGCTGTTTCAAAATTCTGCTTATTTTTGGCTGTAGCATGCTGTGACATCAGACAGGGCAACATCGAATATGTTGAGTTACATTTGGAATATTCTCCCTGTAACGCTGCAGGTCTGGATATGCTCAAAGGCTGCAATCCAGCCAGCCACCTGCATATTTGACTCCTTGCCCAGGAATTGCCAAAGATGCAACTCCACAAGCAATTTAGCCAGTCTAAGACTGCCTAACAGAAGAGAAGTAGTCCTGCCTCTTTGTCCCACCAGCATTTCTGCCTGCTTTTCTGCTGTCTCAGCACCTGTTTGACCACATAGATCTATTGGCTGATTTGGCTGAAAATAATGGTATAAGAACATGTTTTAAAAAGTAGCTGTTCATTAATCCAGTCCTTGAGAAGCAACTGAGACTTCATGAGTTGTCATCATCCTTCATCTGCTGATCCACTTTTAGGGAAGATGACTGTGTTTCTCTTCAAGGACTGCAAAGAGCACTGTAGTCTGATTGCATGGCACAAATACAGGCCTTCTTTGCAGTTCATTCTAAGCAGGGCAGATGTCTAGCATGCATTAAGCTCCCTGCCTTCTGTCTTTCCTACAAGATAGGCAAAGCCCAGCCTGAAATACTAATAGAATATAAACTAAAAAAAAAAAGACAAGCTCAGACCAAACAGGAAATGCCCTGAGCAGCTGCTGTTGTCAAAGAGCCATTATTTTCAAGTCCTTTAAAGATAAGCCAATGGTTAAGAAACTTGTTTCCTAAATGTTCATTCTTTGCCCTTTTATCATGCTGTAGCATAACTGTGTCACCTAATACTAGACATTTAATTAAGAGGCTGGTGAAGAAAGCAAGGTTCTTTCAGAGAGCAAATCAGGTCATATTGCTTAGCTATACCGTGAAGCATAACTGCATAACTGCACTTCCAGAACAAGAATTTAACTTGGGCCTGAAACTATTCTGAGCATTTGCCTGCACTGGCTCTACAGGAAGCCCAAGATAAACATCTGAAGGTCAGTGGTGTGACTACCCCACAACAGTTGTATCTTCACGTGAGTTCAAGGAGAAGCCCTCAGTGCCCAAAGCCATGATGACATTCTGAGGAATGGTACATAGTGTCAGAGAACAGTACTAGCTTCTGGGGTCAAGACAGACAGTTGACACTTGCCAAGAATAGAAGAAGCTCTGTCTTGTGTGTCAGAGCCATAAAGATGAGTAATACTACACTGAAATACTGTAATGTGTACACCATAACATAGCCTGCTCGTTGCTGCCACCTCCTGAACTGGGAGTGCCTGCCAGTGGACCTACGTGGCAAGGCCAAGGGGCCAGCTCTGGATGTTATGTCGACACTCAGTGCTCTGGCCCATGTCACCTTGTCTCCGGTAATTAATTTGATGTCTGTTTGTTTGAAGGAAGAAATGCTGTTGCAGGTAACTCATGCTGAATGGCAACACAAACATTTGTTTGCTTTCAGGTGACCACCACTGTGTTGCTCGGTTCAGGGGAAAGCTGGAACATATGCATGCTAAAGAACAATAGTCAGACAAACTCAAGCTATTTTTCTCTTCAGCATATCAGCATATGAACAGCCTGCCAAATCATGAGTTCATAAAATCAGCTGTACATGCATTAGAAATAATGACACGTGAAGGCAACTGATGAGAGTGGCAAAGTAAGGGTACCGCTGTATAGGCTAAAATTACAATAAGTATGAAGTGCATCCACAGGGCTGTGCAAATCACAAGATACATAACAAGCACTGCCCTGAAAGACAGGGGAGAAAATAGGCTGACATGGCAGACTACCAAGAAGATAATGGAGACATGGGTAGTGGGATTAAGGGCACCCTCAGCAAGTTTGCCAGTGACACGAAGCTGTGTGGTACGGTTAACATGCTGGAAGGAAAGGATGCCATCCAGAGGGACCTGGACAGGCTTGAGGTGGGCCTGTGCAAACCTCGTGAAATTCAACAAGGCCATGTACAAGGTCCTGCACCTGGGTTGAGGCAATTCCAAGCACATTTACAGGTTAGGCAGAAAATAGATTGAGAGTAGCCTGAAAGAGAAGGACTTTGGGCTGCTGGTGGATGAGAAGCTCAACATGAACCAGCAATGTGTGTTGGCAGCCCAGAAAGCCAACTGTATCCTGGGCTGTATCAAAGCAAATGAGACAAGCAGGTCGAGGTAGGTGATTCTGGCCCTCTACTCTGATCTCATGAGACTTCACCTGGAGCCCTGTGTTCAGTTCTGGAGTCCTCAGTGCTTAATCTGAAAGAGGGGAGATTTAGATGATATATTGGGAAGAAATATTTTACTCCGGAGGTGGTGAGACCTAGCCCTGGAGGTGTTCAAGGCCAGGTTGGAGGGGACTTGGAGCAACCTGATCCAGTGGAAAGTGTCCCTGCCCATGGCAGGGGGGTTGCAACTGGGTGACCTTTAAGGTCCCTTCCAACCCAAACCACTCTATAACAATGCAACATGACATTTTCCGCTAAGAAACCTGTGTGGCAAGGAACGGGAGCTTTCTTGCCAGTCAGTTCCAAACAAACCCTGCAGAAGGACTTTGCCTACAACCAGGATGGGAAGGCATAGGGAAGCACCGCAGAACCAAGAGTGCCAGAGGGAACCTAAAGCACTTTGTTAATTCCCTGGGGTAAGTGAATTGCAAAAGAAGAAGCTGAAGCCATTCCTAATTTGGCTGCTGCTCAGACATGCTGAAGGATGCTAAGCCAAGTCCCAGCAGTGTTGTCTGTGTCTCTTAGTACTTCTGACAGCAAGGTAAAAGCTAGCTGAGCTATGTTGTCTCATAGACCATCATCTCATCACTCAGATGAGTAGACTATCTGTAATTTTTGAATTCTACCCCAAATACAAGGAACCTACGTTTCTAAGGGTAATGGGGGCAGTTGTTACAGGTAATTTATAAAACATCTTTTCCCTTTGGAAGCAACAAACTTGCTCCACAAGTTATAGAGAATTTGAAAAGAAATGTAATCAAATTTAATGGGCTAATGAGTTAACATTTTGGCAGCAGATATTTTTGTTGCAACTGGCTGTCCTTGCACAAATCACTTTAAAGGAGAATATACTGCTGGAGAGACATAAAGGTTATTTACTTAGATGGAGTTTCATCATCTACCTCTACAAAACAGGCTGGGTTAGTTATGCTGATCTGATGTTTACTTTATCATGGTTCATGTGAAGCCAGGAGCACCTGTCAGATTGTGTTTTATTTCACTCTTGTAGTATGAGAGTCATTTGAGATACTAGTTTCAATTATGCAGCATGTGCAGCGTTATTAAAACAGCTTCAGGAATCTAATATTCAAACAAAGCAAAAATATTTCTTGTACCATGAATTTTCTTATGCCCCAACTTAGCAAGAATAATTTTCTGCTGGGAAGAGCCTCTTACATTTTTTTTAGAAATAGGTGGCTTGACAGAAAAAAACCTGAGATTAACCCTATAGGTTGGGAACCAAGAGTGGGAGAGGAGAGACAGAGAGACAGATATAGAACATGTTCTAACCTGTCACAGTGAGACAAGGCTCAACTTGATTGCTTCACTCACTACAAATGGACCTAGGTTCAAATATCAATGTTTTCTTTTTCTCAGTTGGAAAATGTGGGTGTGCAAGAGTGAACAGTGAGTTAATATCAAGTTTCTTGTGAAACTGAGGAAATCCATGACAGAAACTTTTAAAGTATTGACCAAGGCTTGTGATGAAGAGATCCCAAAGAACAAGTCAGTGCTCAAAGGAACCCGTTTATTGTTGGGAGAAGATGGGAAAGCAAAAATGATAGAGATCCTCAACAGCCTTTCTAAAAGTGAGCTGAGCTGCAGAATTGCTTTGAATATTGGCAGCATCGTACGTAGCTGTAGTCACTTCAGAAGGGAATCATTTTGAAGGTGATCATAGCCCATTTTCTTAATTTGTTAAATAAAAAGTTACAGGCGCAGTCTCATGCTTTATGTGTCGGACCTTGTGTACCTTGCAAAACACTCTGAGAAGATCTTTGGTTTTCCTTTCCAGCAAATGAAAAAGAACAACTTTCAGGTTTGCTTCCAGGAGCTAAATTTTCCCTTTCCTTGATAGACATTCTCAGTTCCCTCCTGGTATGAAAAAGGTGGTTTGGCATGAGGTTAGCTGGGTGGTTTGAATCCACTGCTCTGTTCAGGATAGAAACTGAGATACTTCGTAAAAAAAGTTAGCCCAAGTCTTAAAAAACATGTAGACAAGCTTTTTAGTTTTGTTTGGCAATTTCAAATTTAATGTTGCATTATTTTCTGCTCTTATAACAGACCAACTCTTCCCACATGGCCTGCATCTGAACTGAGACCAAGTCCAAGTGTTTTACTGGTAAGACAGAGTCTCTGTTTACAAAGAAAGACAGGATTTAATCTGAAAGAGAATCTCATCAAAGCAGCCGATACAGATCTGTGTGAAATTAGTCTTTTAACGAATTGCTCGCACTAGCTGGCGTTCTTTTCTTCAAAAGAAAGGTGGTTGTGGTACTACTTTCAAGTTCCTTTTCCTTTTATTTCAATTTAAAACAGACCAAGGTTCCTTATTAAAGTTCAAAGAATTCCTCTCTGAGACTAAAGTGAAACTGATGGTGATTTTTATTACCCAAATCTGTATATTTCCATGCCCTGGTGTTAGAGAACAGAACAAAACCTCACCGTTTGGAAACCGCCCCCTCTTAGCCCCGCCCCCTCTTAGCCCCGCCCCATTAGTTCCGCCACTCTTGGCACCGCCCCCTATTAGTCCCGCCCCGATTAGTTCCGCCCCTGCTTAGCCCCGTCCCTCCCCGCGCTCAGCCCCGCCCGCCGGCTCCGCGCGTTGCCATTGGCCGGATTTAAAAAGAAGCCGCGGCCGCGCCTGGGGCGGTGCTGGTAGCGTGAGCGCGGCGGGGAGCAGCGGCCGCTGTGTCCGCCCGGCCCGGCGCAGGCTCTCAGGTCAGGCCATGCGGGATATGGGCCTTTGCACCGGGGAGGGGAGGCGGCGGCGGCCGGGGGGGATCGAGTATCGTGTGCGGAGGGAGCGCCGTGCGGGTCTGGGCCTCGCCTCGCCGGGCTGCCGGTGGGCTCGTGGGGACGCTGCCAGCTCCACTCGCGGAGCTTCGTGTTTGGGCTTTGCGTCGTAAGAGTAAGGCCATAATCTTGATCAATCACACCTTAACGTAAGGTTATATTTAAAGCAGCTGTTAGTTATCTAACAAAACCGTTTCCTCCCGAAGTCCGGTAAACGTTTTGCGGGGAGCCCGCGTAGCCGGTGAACGAGCCTCCTGGATCGTAACAGCGCGGTTGTTTCTCTCCAGTAGCGCCATAGAATAACCAGGTTGGAAGAGACCCACCGGCTCATCGAGTCCAGCCATTCCTACAATCACTAAAGCGTGTCCCTTAGTACCTCGTCCACCCGTGCCTTAAACACCTCCAGGGAAGGTGACTCAACCACCTCCCTGGGCAGCCTGTTCCAGTGACAATGATCCTTTCTGTGAAAATTTTTTCCTAATGTCCAGCCTAAATCTCCCCTGGCAGAGCTTGTGGCTATTCCCTCTCGTCCTGTCCCCTGTCACTTAGGAGAAGAGGACAGCACCCTCATCTCTACAACCTCCCCTCAGGTAGTTGTAGAGAGCAATAAGGTCTCCTCTCAGCCTCCTCTTCTCCAGGCTAAACACCCCCAGCTCTCTCAGCCGCTCCTCATAAGGCCTGTTCTCCAGCCCCTTCACCAGCTTTGTTGCTCTTCTCTGGACTCGCTCCAGAGCCTCAACATCCTTCTTGTGGTGAGGGGCCCAGAACTGAACACAGGATTCGAGGAGCGGTCTCACCGAGTCCAGAGGGAGAATAACCTCCCTGGACCTGCTGGTCACGCCATTTCTGATACAAGCCAAGATGCCATTGGCCTTCTTGGCCACCTGGGCACACTGCTGGCTCATGTTCAGTCACTGTTAACCAACACCCCCAGGTCTTTCTCCTCCAGGCAGCTTTCTAGACAGACTTCTCCCAGTCTGTAGCTCTGCTTAGGGTTGTTGTGCCCCAAGTGCAGGACCTGGCACTTGGCCTTCTTAGTCGCAGGTCAGTATTTGTTGAAGGTGTGATAACGCTCCAGGCCAGTCTCTTCCTGGTTTTCACACAGTTACCTGACTAACACAATGCCCCTGGATGAGAGAAAACAAAGTATGTGTTGCAGTTTAGTTCTGATGTGGACACTTCAGATTTTGTGCTCTATGATCGTCTAGTAGGTGGTGCTATTCTTGAGCAAAGAGGCTTTGAACCAGCCCTGCACTGTCTTGTTTTAATGCACTAAGTGTTCTCAGTATTTAGGCACGATGTCCAAACTTCGCTGCAGCTTACATGCAGGAATGCAGTATTAAAAGTCCATTGAATGGCTTCAAAACTGTATGAGGCCATGTGACGATTTTCTGGTTCCTATAATGCTTGTTGCCATAGTCCATGCGTAGTTGCCCAGTGAGGTGTTTTAAATGTAATCCATAACAAAAGCTGCCAAGCTGCATCTGTAGAATGGCAGGAAAGCACAGTAAGAGAGTCAAAATATACTCATATTTTTAAATAAGATGCTCCTTCTAAAGCTTTTTTTTTTTTTTTTCAATTTACCTGGCTGCTATCAATGCTGAAAGAATTTACTTTTGTTCTATATAGTGAATTTTCATTGACTAGGTTCTGAGATGCACAAAAATGATTAAATTGTGGATTAATAAATGAATCGCAGGTCTGTAGCATGACTGAAAAAATGAGTGAAAAGCAATACTTTACTTTGTACTCTGGCATGAGGTCCTCTTGCTTTCTAGAGTCCCCTCAGTAGTGAACACTTCATATTACCCTTTGCAATATTTCTTGACTCTGTCTTAAGTAACATTGTGTTGCCTGCATAATAACAACTAATTGTCAGGTCCTGCAGAGATAATGTGAGGTTTGACTTAATCTCACAATGAGCTTTTATTCTAATTGGCGCTATAGTGGGACAATGATGTGGAACAATGACTGTTGTTATTTTCTTGTCAGATGTGCTTTTTAGCGAGGTTGTTGTATATGTGTAAGGCTTTTCCCTGATAAAGAGTTGTCTTTTATTAAAAGGAGAGTTTTTGTTCTTGCTTCATCAGGATGTGAACCGCTCTGCAGATCCTCTCCCCAGCTATTGGGAACTTGCTTTGTAAATTATGACTAGGATGAAGAAAACTTAAAGAAATTACACCCTCTGTCTCAAATGGACTGGGTTTTTTTTGGGGGGGGGGTAGAGGAACGACTTGAGAAGCTCTACATTATGTGATTGGAGAGCAAAAAATATTTTAATTTTATCTTGCAGGATGGAAGAAACTTCAGATAATGAGAAATTTTGCAGACCATCCTATATTGCTGGTGTTGAGCTGCCTCAAAGAACAGGACCGGTAAATGTGGAAGATATTAAAGCAGATCTTTCTGCTGAACTTTCCTTAGCTTCGTTAAGTTCAGACACAAGCCAGGTAAGAAAGCTTTCTTAATAGAATTTTTTGATTTTTTTTTTTTTTTTTTTTTTTTAGATAAGCTCAGTTCTTTGATCAATAAGATTTTGTGGAGGAGGTGAAGAGCATCTTTAGTAGATTTTTAATGCAGAGGAGTTGCACAAGATTAGACTATGCATTGATAGCTTGTTCTGTGCATCAGTGCTCTGTGAATGAGGCTGGCTGCCACTTCAGAGCAGCTTAAGGTTAGAATGTGTTTCCTGAGTTTCATCCCTGCTCTCTAGTTTGTATGACTGTAGTGTATATGTGTGTGCTGCAAGAGTATGAACTCTAAAGTTACCAGAGTGAACTTCTGCAGGGGACTAAGCACTTGTAAAAACTGGTGGAATTAATTACTTTCCCTTTCCATGTCATCAAATAAGTCTGTTCAAAGTAACCTGATAAAAATAAAGGTGCCT
Source organism: Clamator glandarius (assembly GCA_033459285.1). NCBI lineage: Eukaryota > Metazoa > Chordata > Aves > Cuculiformes > Cuculidae > Clamator > Clamator glandarius. The sequence goes on along the minus strand of JAUNZM010000677.1, from coordinate 195,211 downwards.
TACCATGCAGATTATCAATTGGAGAATCTGGTCATGTTTCTAACTTCCTTAATTTTTTATTTTTTAATCTAAGGGGAGCAGTTTGGAGTCTAAGGGACACGTACAAGTTTACCTGCGTATTAGGCCCTTTACATCATTGGAAAGAGAAAGTGAATTGCAGGTGTGACATTTCTTTATTTTAAAAACCCCTTTAAATGTATGTTTGTTTGCTTTTTCCTTGAAGAGGAGCTCTTTGTACTCTCTTCATGTCTGCTTTGCTTGTGCTTTCTTTTAAACAGTGTGTTTCAATTCAAGACTCGACAAGCATCATACTGAAGCCCCCTAAAACATCTTTGAGTCGACTAAGTGAAAAATCTGCTGGACAGATGATGCAGAAGTTCACTTTTTCTCAAGTAAATTAATTATCTGTAATTTCTTAATTTGTTCCTGGAAAAAGTTGTTTAACTTCTATTATTTAATCCCAAGCAAACTAGATTTTTAAACTTCCAGTAGTCTAAGCTTATAAACATATACAATTTAAGAGTCTTAAAGTCTCTAACGATTGCTTAAAGAAAATAAAAATGTTTCTTGGTAATACTTAGGTGTTTGGACCTGAAACAACTCAAGAAGAATTCTTTGAAGGTGCCATAAAGCAACCAGTGCAAGACTTTATAGATGGATACAATCGTCTTATTTTTACCTATGGTGTTACAAATGCTGGAAAAACCTACACATTCCAAGGTACAAGAAGAAACATGTTGTTCTAGAAGGAATTTCCTTTTTTTTTTTTTTCTTTTTTAAAGCCAGGGGTTACTTCTAGCAGAAACGTTATAACTTTTTCTTAAGCTGTATGCCCGATACATTGGCTTCTCTTGAGTAAATAGCCTTTGAGTGTCACCTTCCATAACAAGGACCACTAAGATGTCAGGAGATTCACTGCCGGGTTTTACATAAACATGTAGTGATATTGCTTTGTAAAGCTATCATAATTTCAGCCAGGTGGCTGTGACTCTTCTTTCATCCGAGTATCTAGGGCATCAGGGATGAGGGGAAATACATCTTCTATATGTCAGGATGTCAAAAGTCACTCTCCACCAGGCTGGCGTTTTGTTATTTTTATCATAAAGTTCATACACATCTTATGTGCAGTGTCTTCAAGTAAGTAACAGTATTTGAGTCTGTTTCCATTAGTACAGACAGAGAATAAATGTTTTGAAACATGTTTGATTACTTCCACATATTTCTGTCTTGTCTCAAGTTTCTGGACTTACTGATACCTCACAAGGCCTTGTCTCCTGATGTGCAATTTCCGTACTGTTCAGTATCCCTTCTGGTCAGAAGATGTTACTTCTTAGATTGTTTTTCAAAACATTTCAACAAATGAGGTGATTTGTTTGACCTTTTTTTCCTATAGTGAAATAGCAGTTCTAGATACTATACTGCTTGTTTTCTCCACAGAAGTAGTAGAAGGACAATGAGTTTTGTGCCAAATGAAACTGATCTTGATTAAAGAGACATTGTCTTCTAAGTAACCTTCTGCTAGGTGGATTATAAGTGAAGTGTAGTGCAAGTACTTTCAGTTCTCATTTATCTAGGGCAATAAAGGGATGCTCTTTCCTGTCCTAACAAATAATAGGCAATTAACCCCCCCAAACTCCTTAAGTGTGCAGTTCTCTGTGCTTGACTAGTTTAGGGTATATTGTGAGGGGTGGTTTTTTTCTTTTTCCAAGAATTTAATTCCTGTATTTTTAGGCTCTGGAGACATTTTCATGGTGTTCTATTATATTTTTGTATTCAGTCAATGACAAAGAACTTAAGTGGAAGATGAAGAGGTCTTTCAGGACTGTGTTTGCTAGTGACTGTTACTTTGTTAATTTTAAGTTAAATTACAAGTGGCATTACGATAAGCAAAAAATGATTAAAGGAGAGAGATGAGAAATAAGCGTAATGCAGCAATACTTTAACTTAATAAGCCATTTGGTTACTAGGTTGGTGTTTGAATGCTAACCATAAGTTCTGACTTGGGCAATACAGCTGGTGTTGTAACTGGTAAAAGCCCATCTGTCTCTGGAGTAAGAGAAATTATCAGAGACTGTTAGGTGATGCTTTCAGAGTCTGAGACAGGACGGTGGTTTCTCTTCCATGCTCCACTTTCTCCCCTTCTCTGTGATTTAGAAATCAAAGTTCATTTAATCCTTTTAAAACTTGAATCTGGATTCTGAAAGATCAAGCATGCGCTTGTGGTGTATTAAACAGACACGAACTCTGCTTTCATTTCAAGCGGAGACCAAATTTATTGTTACAACCTCATCTTTATACCTTAGTGAAATGTCAAAAACAGTCCTGCAAGTCCTTCATAAAAATTTCCACAACTGTTCTCCTTTCCAGCTCCTTGTAACCACTGTTATTGTTTCTATGCCTTCTTGGTTTTGCCACTGATGTTGAATTTTCTCAGGCTGGAGGCCAGCTGGTTATCAAAGCTCTCTGCAGTCTTATCTCCAGAGGCTCTGTAGCATTCATGGTCATTTTTGCTCAGCATCTCTTCTGAAATGCACTGAGGCTTCTGTTGAACTTTTTACCTTTTGGGTGCAGAAGTATTACACTCTGTGAAAAGGGTCTGGAATGAGGAAAGGAGTGTGTCTTGACAAGGCTTTTAGAACTTTCTTTGTAGGGCCTGTGGAATTAGTACAGGATAGCAGCCAAGAGCTCAGTCATCCATCTGTTGAATTTCAAGATTACTTCCTTGAGAGAGAGTGTGAAGGCATCCTATGGAATATGATTGAAAAACTGCAAATCTCTCTTAAATGTCTCTTGGTATTGGTTTGGCATTTTCCTTTCCCTACCCAGCAGTTTTTTGTTTTGTTATGCCCATCAAAGTTTTAAGGGTTAGAGCATGAGCTGTTGCTGAAAGCCAGATGCCTTTTAAAACGCTCTGACATTTCAGTTACCCTTTTCAGTTACCCTGAGAATACACCCCCTGCCACCCCCTGTAAGTGGCCTCAGAATTCCTAATAGGTGACTTGCAATTAGAATTGCTTGTTTCATAAGTCTTGTTCACAGTAATAATTAAGGCTTTTCTTTTGTATGTTGCTTGCAGGGACAGAAGATGATGTTGGCATTCTGCCAAGGACTATGGACATGTTGTTCAAAAGTATTGGTGGAAAGCTATACACAGCAATGGATCTCAAACCCCATCGGTGCAGAGATTACATAAAGCTGACTAAAGACCAAACAAGGGAAGAAGCTGCTATTAAGAATTCCATACTTCGCCTAACAAAAGAGGTAGAGGAGCAGTTCTTTCCATACTGATGACTAAATACCTTTCGCTCAGTGTTACCCTCTTCATTTTTCAATGGGAAGAGACTACTTGTATTTAAGCATGATTGTGTCTGTTTGCTGTCAGATGGCTCTTCAGATTAGCCTACAACTGAGCAACTGATGAAACCTGTTCTGTGGATTTCTGTCCTGTGACTGAATATTTTTTTCTGCATCTTGAGCACCTGATGATTTGTCCTCTGGGGTTACTGGTACTTAACAAGGACTGAATGCAAATACTCTCCCCATCTGTGGGGTACACAAATAGATTTGCTGCTTTAAACAACTTACTGTCTTTCAGGATACTTAAAAGAAATGAATGACTGAGGTTGTCACCTCAAAAGACCATCAAAGACTGAGTATATGCTAGGAATGGGAACTAGAAAGGAATTACTGTGCTGTTTTATTTTTAATGAAAAGAACTGAGCAACTGCTGTATTTCAATGTGAAGGCAGGTGGCAGCAAAGCTTTGAAGAATTTCCTTTCACAAATGCAGGTATATGTTAAATCTGGCTGTAGCAGTCTTTAAGGACTACAGAAAAACCTGTCATATGTGAGTGTTTGAATATACTTCTGCTCTAGTTTCTTGAACTATTGTTGTAAGAACAATACATCAGCTTATAAATTTGGTGGCAAAGCTAGCATCTACTTTAACAGAGACAGATTTGAATGGGTGTTTTGTGTGTAAGGCTTAAGCATAGAAGTTTGATTATTAATTATTTCAATAGTTCATTATTACTCATTAATTATTACTTCATAAAGCTGTGACTCCATAAACAATTAATATGAAACATATTCCTGACAAAACAATTTTTAAAAAAAACAAAACCCAACCCAAACGACACCTATTCCAAAGTGCATTTTTCTTGTCTTAAGCATACTGGTTTTGGTAGATGAGTTGCACTTTGCAGTTCTGTGCCTAAAGAAACAGCCAAATACAGCTAGTCCTGGGAGCAGTTTGAGTTGCGGGGATTTGTTTTCCCTCTGTATTTTTAAGAGTGGCACAGAAGAAAATATTCCATCTGTTTCCAAAGTGTAGACTTTGTTTCAACTGTGAAAGGCTTCTACAGTCAGCATCATGAAGGAATAAATTTCTCACTTAGTTTCTTAAGTAAATGAGTATTCTACACTTAGCTCAATTCCTGAGGGTTGACCTAGGAAGCCATAAGATGTGGAATCATGAATTAGCAAAATGCCAGTAACAACATTTTAGGACTCTCTAGATTCACCAGGTTGAGTAATGTGTAAACTGCCACTGGACTCCTGCCAATCATCCTGTTAAATCACTTGGATTCTGTGTGGGGTCTCACTCCTCTGTTTTTATGTAGCTATTTTTTTGCTTGCTGTTCAGCAAGCTGCTGAAATATTATCTACTGTGATAGGGCCTAATGTAAAGGAGGCATCAGGAATGGCTGTTAAGGTAAGAACCACCCTTACAATAGGAGTGTACAGATGCATTATACTAGGCATGATGTGTAGCCAGGATCCTGGTTTGGCATAGTGCAGCTGCACTGTATTGCTGTCTATGAGGACAATAGAGCTCTTATAAAAGTAACTGGTGGTGTACTGTCAAAATATCCTAAAATCTCTGTTCTCTTTTGTAGGCAGAGCATCAAGATGGCACTAACAGCAAAGCACCAGTTGATTCCAAGGGTATGATTAATATTAAAGACTTGCATTTAAAGCTGGCAAAGAAACCTTAAGGTTAAGAACTGACTTCTGGCCTATGTTAATAATGAAATGACTGACTGGCATTTTTATGTGCCTGTGTGTTGGATAGTGAGAAAATAATCAAGGTGGAAAACAGAAGGATGAAATGGTTAAAACAAGACCTGAGCAGGAATTAAATCAAATGGAAAATATAGCAAGAAAAAGTAGTACTACTTACGCTATGGGCCCTAGTAGTATCCTGAGAGGCTTTTAGAGTAGCTATGTGTAATTAGATAAACCTAACTCTAGCTTTTAGAAACTAAAGTGCTAGGTTTGCTTTAAAAAGTCAGAACAAGTTGTACTCTTCAGTTTGATTCTGACCTCTGAAGTTATTTAAGGGACTTCACTAATTCCAGCCAAACTATATGTACTTGCTAGAATTTCCAGGTAGAAAAGGAAGTGGTGGAGTAGGGGTCCCTTGCAAATAGATAGGGTAAGCATGTGACTTCCAGATGCTTAAAGATAGGGAAAACTTCACTGTGTTTTCATTTGGGATAAATATTTTTAGAAAGCTACTGTAATATAGGTGTTCGCTTAATATTTTTTTTTAAATGAAATTCACTTTACTAGCCCTTTAACTTATGAATTTTGTACTTTGCAGATTGGGAAGAACTCATGGAAGACACTGAATGCTCTAGCACAACTGTGAAAAATTGCATAAAGTTTTCTGTGTGGATTTCATTTTTTGAGATTTACAATGAATGTTTCTATGATCTACTGATTCCTATATCAAATGACAAGAAAAGAAAAACGCTACGCCTTGCTCAAGATGTCAAGGGGTTTTCTTATGTTAAAGGTGATTAGAATATATTGGAAAACGCAAAATTTCTTTTCAGTGCTCAGGCTAAGGTTGCTCACTTAATTTAGATGGAACGTCTTTTAGTGTGGTAACGGATGGAATCATGTTATATACTTGTCCTTCCTTTCCTATAGAAGGAGGAATCTTGATGTCATTTTGCATCGTTTAATTTGTCTAAATCGGGCTTTAAAACTGTTTGTCTCGAGTAAATATTATTCATGGTGTGCATATGTTATCTCCTAATATCTTCTTTCTTTTTTATAATAGTATTTACAAGATTATGTTTGTTCTTCCTAAAGATCTGCAGTGGATTCAGATTTCTGATTCTAAAGAAGCATCTAGACTTCTAAAACTGGGGTTGAGACACCAGAGTATTGCAAGCACAAAACTAAATACTTGCTCCAGCAGAAGGTAAGAAACATTTGGAATAACATTGGGCATAGAATGGTGTGTGGGAGGAAGGAGAAACTAAAAAATGGCTTGTGTTTTAAGGGAGGAAGAGACTCTAACAAGGTCTAAATATCTAGGTTTCTGTTCTGGCGTCCTTTAGCTGTGTGTGACCCAGTACTTGAAGCAAAAAGTTCTCAATCCTTCAATAAGATGAACACGTTCAAAAGTTAACAGTCAATGTTTTATCAAATATTCTTCTTCAAGCAAAAGCACTCTAGTTTTATTCCATCTCTGTGTCTGAGGACAAAGCAAAATAAGAGCTACATAAACATCTCTTTAAAAGCTTGTATCTGGCAGGGTATATGATTAGATGTGTTGACAGATACAACAATGTTTTGAAAAGATGCGAAGGCTAAAAATATTTTAAAGGCATTAGTCTACTTTATCACTTCCTTGCTATTTTAAACTTTTTCTTTTAGTCACAGTGTATTCACAGTGAGAATACTCAAAATTGAAGATTCAGGAGCACCACAAGTGACACAAGTCAATGAGTAAGTTCAGAGCAGCATCCCCCTTTTTTCTTGTGATGAACTTGTCAATTATCTTCTGTGTTGGTTTACTGGCACTGCACTGCACACCCAGTGTTCCCTAGTAAAGTCTAAGGTGTGTATGGTAGTTTCCCCACATCCTACACTCAAGTAATACTTGGCCCACTATCTTAAGTTGTCAGGTTGCAATGCTGTTCTGTATCTTGTCCCTTCTTTTCAGCACAAGGTTCTGCTAGCCTGCTGTACTCTGGAACTCACTTAAGTCACAAGAAGGAAAAAGTCTGGGAGAGGGGAGAGGAAAGCATGGGTTATGAGGGGGATGGGAAGCATGTAGAGAAAGGATTTGGCGGAAAGTAGTGTGAAATCTGGAGAGGCAACATTTAAAAGCATGGAAGGGTTCATACAGATGAAAGTCAAAAATTTTTGTTCTTGAAGAGAAGAAATATTTTTTTAAAAAGTGAATAATTTCTGTATGTTCTAAAGTAAATAAAGTGTATTTTCCTTATTTGCTTTCAGATTGTCAATGTGTGATCTTGCTGGTTCTGAAAGATATACCAAGACCCGCAATGAAGGTGATAGATTGAAAGAGAGTGGAAATATAAACACCTCTCTCCTGATTCTAGGCAAGTGTATGAATGCACTCAAAAACTGTCAACAGTCAAAGTAAGTCCTTTTAAGAGTTGCAAACTGGTTGTGGTTTTTAGATATTTCGTACAATGTTTAAAAACTATTGTTAACACTGCATGTCTTAAACAGTAAGTTTTTGATCAAGAAATTGTGTAGACTTACAAATCTGGTAAAATCTTGTGATCTACCAAAGTTTTCTTAAAGATGTCTTGTTTTGCTCTTTACATCATTTGAATTCTAACATTCTTTAAACATGCTATTGTAGATTTTTAGCAATTTAACTTTCTTTTTCTGAACTTGGCTTATCAAGCAAACTTTGGAATATGTCTAAACACCCTTGTCACTAGTGTCATAGTAGGAGTCAAATTTTCAGCCTTTTATTACTGTCTTTTAAATGAAGCTCACTTTCCATGTACTTCTACTGTAATATTTCTCATCAGCCGGTGTTGTTATATTAATTGTGCACTCTTAAACAAAATCTGTCTGTTTTCTAGTTTGTCACATAACTTCTAATTTTTTTTTTTTTTGATCTAGCTAAGCATATACAGACCAAAGAAGGCATTGTAGCTATTTATGAATAAGAGTAAAATAATACAAAAAGTTAGCTATCTAAAAAAAAAGGTACTGTGTACAGTCACAGCCACCTGCAACTATCCAGGAACTGCTGTATCCACGGGTTGTCACATAAAGATCTATCTCTGTCCCAGAACATAAATGAACTCTGTCTGTTGATCATTTATGCCCAGATGTGCTTTGCCAAATTCACTTACCCCTAACTGTTCCTGCTAGTCTGTTCAAAGTTTATCACCCCTTAAGATGAAAAAGACTTGCTAGCATTTATTCCTGATTAAACCTGCATTTTGTGAATTTATGGTCTTGCTTATCTTCCTGTCCTTTCCAGACAGGAAGGACGTGAAGCTGGCAGCTGCTTAAAGGGCTGTTAATCTATTCATAATGTCTTTTTCTGATCCTAATAATTGGAATTCTAACAATATAGAAGAAATATTCTGAAGCAAGATCTCCTGTTTATCAGTCTTGTGGCAAAGCTACTTATGAGTTGTGTATGTGTTTTGGCAAGAGTGTCACTGTCTTGCTGTGTATTGTAGTACTGTTCATGTAACTGAATAGCTGTCGTGTGTCCAAAATGCAGGCAACCTGTTCAGTGGCAAGTGTGTATTTAGTCATGTCTTGGGATTTCTCATTAAATTTCCTATAGGCATCAAAACCTATGCCACCAGCTGTTAAATTCAAGGTCACAACTTCTAATTTAGGAAAAGCCAAACTGCTGGGGGAGTGAGGAAGAAGTTCTGGAAAGTGTCTCCATGTTTGGTGTGTACTCCTTTTCTTGCCTAGGCACCTGCTATTGTCCATTCTCAGAGGCGAGATGCTGAGTGGGAGACACCTCTGATAATATTAGATACTGCATGCCTAGAACTAGATATGTCCTTTTGATAATGCAGAAAGGGAGAGAGAGGTGGAGGTATAGTTTGATGTAGTGTGAAGCTATGTGACCTATGCTAGGCTGAACTTTCTTTTTGTTTTTGTTCCCATTGATTGCATTTCTATAGCCTATCTGACCTAATGACTAAAGCCGCATTTGCAGCAGCTATGCGGTCTCTTCACTAACAGCTTTGTTGAGTCCAAAACATTTTTAATTGATTGAAATACTACTGCTTTTATGAATATTTAAGTCTCTAGACTGGATAGCTCTTATACTAAGCGGAAATTATTAAACTTCTTGTCACCTGTTCTTTTGTCTTTAAAGGCTGCATCAGCACATACCCTTTCGTGAAAGTAAATTAACTCACTTCCTTCAAGGATACTTCAGTGGAAAGGGAAAGGTATACATGATAGTTAACATAAGCCAGTGTGCTTCAGCATATGATGAAACACTCAATGTGCTAAAGTTCTCAGCTATTGCACAAAAAGTAAGTGTGGTGTAGTTTGTTTTGTTGATCAGTACTTATGATTTGCATTTAAAGAGCAGGTTCTCTCACTTAAGATTACAAGTTACTGGATTTCTCTCTCGTTGCAATTGTATTTTCTAATTACTCCTAGTCAGGCTTTATTTCCTTGTAAAGTGTTTTGAAAACAGTTAAATATCTTCAAAAGAAGATAGATCCAAGTCTTTGGATTGTGGGCTCACCTAAACAGGTGAAGTTCAACCCTAGAAGGAGCAGACGGTAAGGGTGATACAGCTTTTCCAGAAACAGAATTTGTAGGATGACATTCATGTAATGCAATTAGAAACTCAAGGCACAGGAGAAACAGAAATTTGTTGGTGCATGCGATGGCAAACCTCTGGTAGGGCGTTGAGCTATTGAAACTTTTTCTTGGGATCAAAAGCAAGGTTAGACTATAAAGTGACTCCTCTGTACTCTAGCTGGAAACTGGTCTAAGTAGTGACCCTGAACAGAGGGTAGGCTAGGGGAGTACTTGAGCTTGGGCAATCCATAGGGAAGTGCAACAGGTGTCTCTTAGAAGTGCTTGTAGAGGTTTAAAAAATACTGATGATTATGTTCTTTATTTTCTGGATAGGTTTTGCTTACGGACACGTCTGTCCTTCCCCAAGATCAGTCATACGGCCAGAAATCGGCAAGAGAATCATCATTACTTTGTGACACAAGAATGCCAGCTTTAAGGAAAAGAGCTACTACCCTATGGGACAGGACTTTAGAAGATGTGATTGAAGTTGCTGATGATGAGATGGAGGAACAGCATGATGCGTCAGAAGAAGCTGTGCAGAAATGCGAAGAAGTTCTTATTGGAAAAGAAGAATATATGGTATGTGCCAGGGTTACTATAAGAATTCATGTAGTGTGGAGTACTGAAGCAAGGTGTTCTTCTCCCAGTTTCCCTTAACTCTCAACTATGTTATTTTCTGATCACCCTTGCTCTATCTACATCCAGCCTTGGGAACTGAAGGTGGTATTGCTCATGACTTAGTGCCTCTTGTGGGGAAAACTGGAATGTCCAAGTATAGGCTGGGCAGTAAGAATTGCATATTTGACTTTCTTCCCCTTTAGTAACCTATGGTCAATGCACAGCAAGTATTATATGACTTTTAGCAATACAGAAGATTGTTCTTTTGTATTCTATGAACAATAAAACTCTGAAAACCATTTTATAAGGAACAGTAATTTCAGTCACATATAGAGAAGACAAGGAGGAGGGAACAGAGCTAGAGACTGTTTTGTTGAGGTTTCACTAATATTGCCCCAGAAATGAACATTTGGAAATTAAGCCAAATCCTGTGGAACTTAAAAAAAAAAAAAGAAGCTTAAGTCATCTTTAAGACTTCTTGTAACGAACTTAATGTTCTCTGCAGATGCCCACTCTGTGCAAACTTACAAATTACTGTGCTAGTACCAAACAAGATATTTCAATCTACTGTTTATGAATAAGCTAATAAAAGAACTGAAAGAAATTTTACCAGCTGGAAGAGTGAAGTGTTGTAGTGTTTGAGGAATGAGAAATCTCCCTTCTGGGAAACTGTTTCCTTATGAAAAACTTCATATTACTGGTAATTCTAGAAGCTGCTGGGTCTCGTAGAAGAGTTGAAGAACAACCTTATTGCTGAGAAGAAGAATAAGTTATTGCTGGAACTAAAAATTCGTGAAGAAGTGACACAAGAATTTACTCAATATTTTGCTGAACAGGACGTGTTCTTCAAGTAAGTTAGTGTTAAGTGGTTTAAAATTTACTGGTTAAAAAATGAAAGTAAATTCACTTAGTTTTTAAGTCTGTCTATTTAGTATAAAAGACCACAATTGTCTGTTATACTTGCTGACTCTGTTAATGTATCAGTTTGTCTGAACTATGAGTTCAGGGAAAGTACTGTTTAGGAAAGGCTTTGATTTTTGGGAGGGATGAGTAAGGGGTGTTTGTGTGTAATCTATAAGCAGCGTTTGTTCCTGTAGACCTCTCCCCAAGAGAAATGAGCTGCTTTAGTAGGATGTCTATAGAAAGAGTGACACTTGCAAAGTCTTTGCTGCAGTCTTAGTGGTACTGCCAACAGGTGTTTTGGTTCAAGCTTAATAAAATGCTTGTAGCAAAGTGCTGTCTGACTTGTGTATGTGTTTGCCTGCCTCTCATCCTCCACAGGGGTATGTGGCAAATATATTTCTATTTTGGTGTGGTAGCACTGTTTTGAGTATCTTTCTATTGTGCCAAAATAATGAAAGAAAAACAAAACCAACCCTTTGTTTAGCAAGCTGTAATAATAACTTTCTAGCAGCTCCTACTGGCTAGTTTTCAAGTGACTTATTTTTTTAACTTTAGAGAGTGCCTTTCTCGCCAACGAGAACAGCTTGAAGAAAATTCTGACAGGCGCCTGGAAATCTTCAAGGAACTTGTAAATGGTTATGCTGAAAACACAGATGAAGAAAACAATGTGAAGGATCAGCCTTGCAGGGAACAAGCTGGACCTCTGGTATTTTTATGCTCCTCTTAATAGCATCCCTTTTAGGAACTACCTGTTGTGATGTAGTATCACAAGGATTGGAATGATAGTTTCAAGGAATTGCATGTTGTGTAACTATCATCAGCAAGATCATTTATCATGTTTAATAGGAGTGGTTGCTGAGCTTCCCCTATGCCGTTAGGAGTCTTTGATTTCTGCATTTCTGCCACACGGTAGAAATTACTGCATACAAAGAAATGAGGGGCGAAGCCTGCAATTGTGGCTTAAAGCCTATTGCATTAAGGGTCTATTTAAAGTATTTGAAGCAGACTTCTTATGCTCTGTTTATGAACTGTACTGAAGTGGTCCCAGACACGTTTTTTCCTCTCAAGGCTACACAAACTTCTTTCACCTGACAAACTTTTACTGAAATAGGAAAATTTCAGATGTATTTGTTCTAAAACCCTTCATTTGCTGTGTTCAATGTTATCATTGGGTAAAAAAAATAACTGATTTTATATGAAGTTTGGAGGGGATGGTTCTGTGATGGGGATATAAAAGGGAATGTGATGATGGAACATTAAATACTTTAAATATAAAACATATTACTCAGTACTGGAGACCTGCATGTGAAGGCAGACTGACAATCAAATTGCATATGAATCCACAAGATGGCTTTGAAGCCAGAGTTAAAGGTACCTGTAGGTTTGATTTCATAATGGTCTTGGCAATAATCTCTGGAAAGAATGGCCATTGTGTAATTATTTGCCATTTCTTAATGGATATAAATTATCTTTCAGGCTGAAGAATATAGCATCGTGCCAGGCACCCACATTGGTCTTCAGGGTTTTATTGAGTCTCTGCAGACTGATATCATTGATATCAAAAAGCAGGCAGAAGCAGCACAGGAAGCGGTAAGAGTGCTTGAAAAACAACTGAGCAAAGTGACCGCTGAACTAAGTAAGACCAAAGAAGAGCTGACACAGAAAACCAAAGGTGAGCTGGATGGGGAATATAATGTGAAAAGCAGAAAAAAAGGAATGACTACAGTAAGATAGAAAAAAATTATTTAGCCAAGCAGGATTTTGGAAGCAAATTCTACATAGAGAGGAGGGTAATCAATTGTGTGTGTGTGTGTGTGTGTTCAAGTTTCCCTAGGCCTTGGTTATTTCATTTTTAAGACAAAACTTAAAACTGTTAATTGGAAACTTGTGAATTGTGGGGTAAAATGGCAACATTGTTGATTCTTGATTTCATAGTTATATTGTAGTCCTGGCACTTCTTTGTTTCGCTGATATAGTGTTTTCAGGTATCCTGTAGAAAATTCATAGAGCAATCCCTCATAATATTTCAGCAGAAGTCTTTTGATGCAATCTGTATTTTAAATGGGCTGCAAGGTCCAATTATCCTACTTAAAAAGCCCAAAGAAATTTGAAGTGTACCTATGGATTAATGAGTAAGCTATGTAATGGCTGCCTATTTGATGCAGGCTTCTTCTTCCTGTTACAGACGTTGAAATGCAGGTGATTAAATTGGATCAGTCTGCTGAACAGCTTAAAGAAGCAACTGAGGTAAATTTTCTCAAGGGAAAAACACGTACAAAATTTGCCTTTAATACAAAATTCCAGTAGCTTCAAATGCTATCACAGTATGCTTCTAGCTTTTTCTTATATTGAGCTTAGTTTAACTTCTAAATGCATGGTATGATTCAATAATTTAGCACTAAACTATTCTTTCTTTTTCAAGAAAATGAACATACAGAATGAAAGGATTCAAGAACTAATGGACATTGCAGAGCAAAAAGATGATGCTATTACGACACTACAGGATTTGATAGCTCGTTTTGAAGAAACCATAAAAGACTATGTAAGCCCTAGACATCTCAATTTTTTATCTACAGAAAAAAACCCAAAAGCTGTGCTTATCACGATCTTGACTGTTTTGGAAATTTGAAACTTTCTGTACGTAAATGTTCCTTGCTTGAAATGCTAGCAGGTGAAGTTGGCGTTGAAACTAAAGTTACAGCAAAACATCTGCAGAGAGATGTGTGAAAAATGGAATGTTTTGGAAGCACTTATCTGGCTTTATTGTTGGAAAACTGTAGATGAGACTAAAGAGCCACTCTTTAAAAAAAGGCATCAAACTGGGAGGAATGGGCATTAGAGGATTTGCCTCTGTGTCTGTTTTTGCCTGGATGGGAGAAGGGTGGGAGGTCTTGCTGCAGCAAACGGTCAAACTTATGGGCAGTAAGAAGTTAAGTGTGGGAAGGACAGCAATTGTGTAAGCTGGCAACAAATTGATGTGTTCCACCCACCACTGCCATGCAAACACATTTTCCAAGAGTGAGGAATTATATGAATATATTAAGCAGAGTTTGAACTAGAAGTGGATCACCAGGCTACCTCTGGTTTTGATGTGATTAATAACACTTGCAGCTGACTAGTCTACTGCCAGCTGCCAAAAAGCTAGCTTGGCTAAATAAGGGTTGGAAAAAAAAAGTTCCAAAACACCCCAAACCATGCAGGTAATGTTTTTTTTTCCAGCCTGATATCCAGTAACCTGAAGTAGTTGTGGGAATGCTTTAAATGAAACTCAGTCAGCCCTCTGTTCTGTTTCTCTCTTCCACTGTAAATTTAAGTCTCTGTACCTCATCCCCTATTCCCCGTTTCTGCTCCACAGCAACTTATTTTTTTGAGTGGTCCAAGAGTGATAAGAGTTGTGGTAATTGCTTCCTGTAACTAGCCTTTTCAAGACCAAGGCTCCAACACTGTCCAGTGTTTCTAGGAAACTCTCTGGCATGACACGTAGACTTGGTTTGTGGTCATGTTTTATTAGATCTTGTTGTACCTTCATAGTATCTGAAGGTGCACCTATTTCAGGTTCAGGTAACTGATCTGTAACTGACTTGTTTCTCTGGCAACTGCTATGCATGTCATCAAGAGTTTTGTAAAAATATTTGCCTATGGAAGATTACCACTGAGCCTTCTAAGTGCTTACTTTGTAAATGTTCAAAGGAATTGCACTTATTTTGATACAGGAGGACACTGTAACTACCCTTACAAGAAAACTGGCAGAAAAGAGCTCTCGCCAAGTGGCTAAAAGCCAGTTCAAGGGTTGTGAGGAAACTGCATTGATTGGGGGAAGAAAACGCTGCTTTGAAAACAAGCCCACTGTGGAAGAAGAGCCACCTACAAAGAAAGGTATAATTTCTACCATCCCTTAACAGAGAGTCTTCCAAGAAAATTTGGTTACTATACCAGAACAGAAGCAAAAAGTTGTCAAGCATAAATGTGTCATGAGGAGAAAATCCATGTAAAAGAGTAATTGGAAGTAACTTATGTAAAAATCATCTGTTTCACTATACTATTCATTCCTAAATGCTTAAAATAAAAATTAGCTTTTAGACCCTTTCCTTTCTGCTGCTTTTTCTTATCTGTTAAAGTATCTGCAACCTCAGCTGTAGTGCTTAAGCAACTTCTGGTGTCGATGATTATGTCTGAACAATCAGCATGTGCTGTGAAACTTGGTATTTCATTGAGTGCTGGTTATACTCATGCCAGCCGTGGTCAAGGTGACTGCTGGCAAAGGTGAAAAGCTTTCCTCTTGAATGGAAGTAATATTATTTCAAGCCCCTAGATGGCATATTTTGTGCAACTCTTGCATTTGCAGTTCCACTGTCTTTACTTTCCCCACTTAATCTGTGAGTTTACCAGGCTTTTTAGGATAAGCTGAATAAACGTGCTGCTGTCAGTGCCCTTTGAGGGAACAGGTGAAACTGAAAAGGACATGGTTCCTTATGTGATCTGTTTCATTGAAGTTTATTAATTGGCTAGAATGACTTACATGGAGCTCCCTTGTGCAAAATGGTATTGTAAGATCTGCCTGCCTCTG
This sequence comes from Clamator glandarius, assembly GCA_033459285.1. Taxonomy (NCBI): domain Eukaryota; kingdom Metazoa; phylum Chordata; class Aves; order Cuculiformes; family Cuculidae; genus Clamator; species Clamator glandarius. The sequence continues at coordinate 179,550 of JAUNZM010000677.1, read as the reverse complement.
ACTTCAGGACACAGCTGGGCTTCAGTTTCTCATAGAAGTACGGGAAGCATATGTGGAAGGAGAATGAAAGATTTTCCCATTGTGTCCTCTGCTTTCTTCCCTTCCTCCTGCAGAGCAGGTATAAGTAAGAAAATCTTGTTGGCATTGTTTGGGTGAAGATAGTATACAAAAAGAGTAATAAAATGAAAAAGGGGAAGCAGGAAATGCTTTCCTCTACCACGGGGGGATAAAATATGTTAAAAGGAAACTTGTCAAATTCATCTGATCCCAGAAAACTGAGGATACAGTTGGGCAATAAACTGAATGCTGAACTGTCATTCATCACATTCTGCACTGAAAGAAAAAGGGAACACTCAGCTGAGTTGAAGATCAGCTTAAATTTATGGAATAAAACACTTTGAGTAGTGAACAGTGCCAATTTATGTTAGCACTGAGATTTTTTCCATTGGGAAGAACAGGCTTTTCAGTCATGGTAAATGTTTCTTTTGTGGGTCTTGAGAATATAAGGCATCTGATTTAAACAGTTAGATGCTCCACAATGATGAGGTTTACTACTCTATGTACTTATATTTAACCATTCTCATTAGGTATTCTTGGCATCATAGGATAGTGAGCACAGCTACACCATGGTGGTGGTTTTGCAGAATTTAGATATGTTAATGGCCTGTAATCAAAGTTTATTTTATGAAAAGCTACGGTATAGCAGCTTAAAGTTCAGGGTTTTGTATCCTTCTCTAGGACATGCCTCATGCTTTGGGGGAGGGTTTTTTCTTTCTTTCTTTAGTACTGGCTACATAAAAAGCTTCTGGACTGAATATCATATATCTTCTTGCACTAATATTTTTCCTGTTTTGTTGCATGACGGGTTGTCAGTATAAAACATCAAATAATTTCTGAATCCTCTTGTGAGTGATCATATTCTTCTCCCTGTAGAATCATAGAATCACCAGGTTGGAAGAGAGCCACCAGGTCATCGAGTCCAACCATTCCTATCAAACCCTATACCACATCCCTTAGCACCTCGTCCACTGGTGCCTTAAACACCTCCAGGGAAGGTGACTCAACCACCTCCCTGGGCAGCCTGTTCCAGTGCCTAATTACCCTTTCTGTGAAATATTTTTTCCTGATGTCCAGCCTGAACCTCCCCTGGTGGTGCTCGAGGCCATTCTCTCTTGTCCTGTCCCCTGTCACTTGGGAGAAGAGGCCAGCACCCTCCTCTCCACAACCTCCCCTCAGGTAGTTGTAGAGAGCAATGAGGTCTCCCCTCAGCCTCCTCTTCTCCAGACTAAACAGCCCCAGCTCTCTCAGCTGCTCCTCACAAGGCCTGTTCTCCAGCCCCTTCACCAGCTTTGTGCTCTTCTCTGGACTCGCTCCAGCATCTCAACATCCTTCTTGTGGCTAAGCTGCTACTTTGTTCATCTTGCTACCTTAGATCACAAGGGTCTCAAGACCACTCAGCACTTCTCCCTTTTAGTGACATATATTAAATTACTCACACTGGACAGGAATATGCAGTTATTTTTCTGATATGTTTTCTTGGGACTACACAACTGGACTTTCAGAGGGAAAAATCTCCCAATTCAAACTTTCTAATCTAGAAGGATTTAGAAGCGTGGCTTTACAAGCCAAAGTAAAGCTGTGCCTAACCTAGTAGGAGCATGTGATATGTCTAATTAGAACAGAAAAGGTACGGGGGGTAAAAAAGCAGGAGGGAAAAAAGTGTCACTCTAAAAATAATAAAAACCTAAAACCTGACTTGATATGGAGACGCTATTGCTAATACCTTAGTATGACTGCTTCTATTTCTAGGGAGTATTGAAACTGATTGGCCCTGTTCAGAGGATGTTCCCATGCAGTATGTGTGGACTTATGTGCTTAATGCTCCCAAAGTTATCTGACTGCTAAACTCCACCATAGTGTAGTTGAAGTACTTGTAAGAATTCATAGTATCTCTCTGGAGTACAAAGTTGTGATAACCTCACCCTTAGGCTTGATTTTAACATTAAAGCACAGTGTAAGCATTACTGAATGGTCACTGCTGGATTCTAAAACATCTCTGAAATGCAGGTGGAGTAAATTGAAGGTGGTGAAATGCATGTGATTTTAGTTAGACTTGCTCATTACTTGGGGAAAAACTAGTCCTAGGCTAATAAAATATTTATGGCAATTTGGAATTGTGATGGAATGTTGTACATCTTTCTTAGAGCACTTTACATGCAGCACACTAGATATGGGCGCAAGCATTTATCCTTACACCTAATTTAAAAAATAGTTGAAAAAATGGGAGAAGGTCCCATATACTAAATAAGAAACTTGTGCTGCATTTTTAGCTTCATATTTAAAGCAAGGAGATGTTGAATATGATGAAACTTCTGATAAAGGTATTCAATCTTGTTGCTCATCTAAATCTAGAATGAGTGATTGCTGCCTGTATTAAAGGGATTGTCAGCACAGTGAAAGTAGAAACTAGGTATGGCTGTGAATGTTACCTAGCTCATATGTGTTACTATATATTAGTAAGCTAGTTTGATTTTTCTACCAGTAGTACAGGATAGACGGTTGAAACAGAGGCAAGGCAAACTGTTCTATAAGGCTTCTGAACACCTCTTGCTGCAAACTATGTCAAGAACCTGAAGAGGCATCTATTGCACATTAAACTGTTCAGGGTGCTCTAACTACTTCAAGACTTCAGAATGCTGTATGAGATGAGTGTGGCTTATGGTATGAGGTGATTAAGTTTTCCTATGTTGTAATTGCTGTTTGGTTTTGCCTGTGTCTTGTAGTATTGATTTAAATCAACCTGAGCTGTATAGTTATATTGTGGTTTGTGTTTTTTTTTTTTTTCCTTAGGAGATATGGAGAGTCTTGATGACTCTTTAGAGCAAGAGAAAACTGAGCATGAGAAAACAAATACTCCTGAGAATTATACAGAAATACCAGCACTGAAGGAAAGAACAGAAACCTTGGAAGGTCAGCTACTTCCACTTGAAGAACAATGCAGAAAAGAAAACAACAAAAAAGAACAACTCCATGGGCAGATAGCAGACTTGCACCTCAAGCTCTCTGCTTCTGAAGAAAAGGCTTTTTGTTTAAGTGAAGAACTTCAGCAGTGTCGAGCTGAGTATCAGGAGATCGTTTCTGAATTGAACAAACAGAAAACTATAAATATGGAACAAGAAGAAAAGATTATTCTGCTAAATAATGAAGTAGAAGTTGCCAAACAAAACGTAATTGATAAAGTGTCACAAATTAAAACAATGCAATCTAAAGTAAATAAGTTGTATAAATGTCACTTAGAGTCTCATGCTGTGGATATTGATTTAGTTAATGTAAAGGACTCCTTAGACTCTCAAAAAGATGAACCAGAGAGAGCTCAAATGAATTCTGTATGCATGCAACCCCAAACTGCTTCTACAGAAGATCTAAGATGTGAGAGCTCCTTTCACTGCATTATTGAAAACATTTGGGAAGAATGCAAAAACATGATTGAGGCTTCTTCCCAGAAAAGTCAGCGCATTCAAGAACTTTTTCAAGAAGTGGAAGACTTAAAGAGGAGACTTAATGATACTGAGAATTATAATAATCAACTGAAAGTAATGTTGAATGAGATTGCAAATCAAGATCATCAGTCCATAAAGGAAAAAGATCTTATGAATCAGTTACAAGCACAAATCCAGAAGAAAACCCAGGATTTTGAAAAACAGGCTGCAGAAGATCAAAGAGTGATTGCAGAGCTTGAGGTGGAAGTTGCCAGCTACAAAGGAAAAATGAGAGAACTTGAATGCCTCTTGCAGGCTTTTAGAGCTAAAGATGATGATGTAACAAAGTTAGAAGCAGCCCTTAAAGAAAAAGAATCTATTATTTTAAATCTAGAAAGTAATACGGTAGCTTTGCAAGAGAAATGTGTTAATTCAGACAAAAAACTGAAAGAATTAAACGATCAAGAAGCAATTCTGAAGGAGGAAGTCACGCAGCTAACAAACAGTTTGGAGAACATGAAACATGCTCTTCAGGAAAAAGAGAAAAAGGAGAACAAGCAAATACAAACTATAGAATTGTAAGTAAATAGTGAGACAACTCCTAGCCCTTTGAGAAAAGACTCAAAACTACAGTCTGTGAACATTGGTTATTTTAGTAAAAATGCGTTTGCATGTTTATTGATTTTATTAACCAAACTTCTTTTTTAAAAGTTTTAATACACTACTTGAGTGTATTTGCATGCCCTGCTGGCTATGTTTTCCTATCTAGTCTTTAAAAATTTGGATCTACATCATGTGGAAATGTTGCAGGGGGAAGCAGGGAGCGTACAAGGAAACAAATTATTTGGAGATTTCTAGTAGTTTTGTGGTGGGTACATTTTCTTGAGGAAATGACATATAGGTTAATGTTATAGTCTGTAGCTTGTATAAAAGCAGGCAATGTTTTCTTCAGAAAGGACTGAATGGTAAAAAGGAAAAGGAGAAAAAATAAAATAAAAAGCCTAGGGAATAAACAGTAAACCCCTGGTTTTGATAATAGCTATTCAAGGTGAATGGTAGTGGGTGTAGGAGGGTAGAACTTCCCCCAGTTCCCCCTACTTTTTAAATCTTTAGGAAATAAGAGATTAAAAGTATTTTAGAGATTATATTGGCTATATGGTAAGGAATTGGCAGTCATATAAAAACAATTTCAAGAGGCTATTGGTGTCACATCTGTGGGTATACACCTGTATATACTCTAAAGTACAATTGATCATGAAGGTCTGGAGATCCCAAAGCCTTGAAAGGTTTTCCTTTTGAGGAGTCTTGTGTCAATTCTAGAATCTAAAAAAATCTTGTGTAAGTTTTAGTTTTAAAGTAAAAATCGAAGAGGTCTTACTGTAAACATTTTTAAATAAAAATGACCATTTAAAAATAAACCCATCAAACTTGTCAATTTTGTAGCACTTGTGACAGCAGTACTTGCTGCAATGCTCTTAATTTTCTGTTCTCTTGTTTTCTCTTTATTTTGAGCCTTACAAAGTCAGCAATGTAGCTATCAAGTTTAAACTTACTTGATAGTAACCTTGATCCTTTTGTTACTTTCTAAGGACGCCTAAGGATAAAATTGGTTGCTCTACTATGAGTAAAATTTAAAACTTGGCAGGGTTTAGAAGTCAACCTGAGCAGTTTGTTGCTTCAGGATCATAAAATAAGCTAAAATCCAAAAGTAAAATGAGAAAGCTTGTCATGGATTTGATAGATCTGAGATGCCATTCATGAATAAAACTCGCAGTCAAATAGCCTGAGTTGATGTGTAAAAGCTGTTTCTTTGATGTATGTAACACCAATGTTATTTGTGTCTCTTAAAAGGCTACGTAAAGATATTTCAGAGCGCTCAAGCCTCATACAGAATTTGAAAAAAGATTTGGAGAGGAAAGAGGAAGAATATACAGATTTGAAAGAGAAATATTCTGATGCCAAGAAACAAATTCAACAAGTACGAAAAGAGGTTTGTAACTGTAGGCCAAATGTTTCTTCTGTGAGTTTATTCTCAGGATTCCTTTGTTAAAACCTGTTTTCACAAATCTCAAGCTATGAATGTTAAAAGCTATTTATAATAGGGCTATTTTGAGTGATCCATTTAGAGAATAACAGACCAGGTATCAAAACACTATTTAGTACATGTATTGAAGGGATGGGGATGTAAAATTTATAAATACACTTGAAAAAGTTTTGTGAAAACTGTGGCTAATCTGTGGAGAAGGTCTTTACTGTTGTTATGAAGATTATAGCCTTATGCTGTCATTTGTGATGAGTTCAAAGACTTGTGGAAAATCCTAATGTCTAAGAGGAAAAGATGGATTGATTGGAACTTAGTGCTTTCATTCCCTTGAGACTAAAAAATCTGAGCTATGTTTTTCTCTCAAGGCTAGTGAGAAGAAATGAAAAAATGGTGTAACACTTACTGATGTTAATTGTTAACGTTTAGCTATCAAACAATAGGATTTATTGGAATTTCATGGAATATCACAAGATATTAAAATCTAGAAGATTATTGCAAGAGTTTGGGCTTGGACGTTAAGCCTTGAAGTATTAAGGTCTTCCCCAGCAGCCTAACATTTGAGGACCTTTTTCTCCTCAACATTCAATGTGTAATCCTCTGTTTGAGAAGTAGCAAGGATGGGATCAGAAAATGTTCTTTTTTATGTTAACGCAGGGTTTCGTGTGCTTGATTCATTTTTGTTTTCTCCATCCTGCTCTATTCTATGGTGAATTTCTTTCCTAGGAAGGATATACAATATAGTGCACTTCCAGTTCCTGAAATGTAGCTAAGATGCTTGCAAAAATACGACTCTTAAAATATCCGGCTATTTAGATAACTTTGACTGTAAAAAGCTTGTAGCTACATTTTAGCTTTGCTTGCTGTCTTTGTGTGTTGCTACAGGTGTGTACAATGCAATCTGAGGAGAAGTCCCTAAGGAAAGATGTTAATGAACTTCAGAGAATGAAAAGCCAGCTTGGTGAGGAATTGGAAATCAAACAGCGCACAATTCTGCAACTTAAAAAGGTGTTTTATTTCTAAAATTTTGCTTGCTGTTATTTGTTTTAATTAATCACTTAATGAAGTGAGTTTTTTAAGCAACAGGATAAAGTGTACAGAAGTTGGAGTAAAAATCATAGACTCATAGAATCACCAGGTTGGAAAAGACCCACCGGATCATTGAGTCCAATCATATAAGAGTAGTCAGCTGAAATTATTTTGAATGGATGAATGAAAGATGTTTAAAGAAGTTCTTGCATTGAGGCATTGTCAGATTGTTTTAGGTAGAGTAATTTGGCTAGTAAACCCATACTTCAGATGTACAGATAATTTAGATTCATGACAATAACTTGTATTAGTAGTAATGTATTCCTCTAGACATTTTTGTCAGCTTGAATGCTCCTTTACACTGTGTGAAAAACTTATTTTTTTCTGAACTCTTTGTCTTAAATAATGACTAAAGCTCAGAATGAAAAGTTACTTGTTTCTAGCATGTATGTTTGTTTCTTTCAACATGTTTTCTTTTATTTGATTTAATGTCATATTTAGGAGCAGTTGAATATTGAAAAGCTGGAAGAGATTTCCAAAGAGTATGAGAAAACACATAAAGGTCAGAATAAGCCATTATTGTTCAATTTTTTGGTGTAGAGTGGCCACATAGTGAGTTGCCATGTTGTAAACAAATCTGGAGAGTCTTGTGTATTGATATTTTAAAATATAGTGAGAAACTGAAACCTGGATGTTAAAATGTTACAGTTGGGAACTAATTTTTATAATTAGTTAATTATAAAATTAAAATTAGTTAATTTATTAATTTAATAAAAGGTATATTTGAAAGCAAAGAAATGGTCTCAGAACCAGAAACATAAGCTCCTGAGAAAGTGAGGCTTTGCTGTGTCAGTGTTAACTTATTACATGTTAGCATTTACTTGCCATTTTAGTTGGCCATTTTACCACAATCAGACACTGAAACGTGAACTAGAACAATAACAGTTTCTACGTATTTGGTAAACTTTTAGCCAGTTGAACAAGGGTTGTTTTCTCATATAATACAGGACGTAGTCTGACTGTTGTTAATGTTGAAACCCTCACCTAAATCAAGTCAATGATAATAACTTAAGAATTTTGGATTTGGAGAGTTCAGTAGAGATTCTCTGTTTCTTTCTAATAGAGCTTGTGATCTGAGGGAATGGGGTAATGGCTGTAATGAAGGCACTTTGGGAGAGAGTGGTGGAAACTAGGGAGAGGGCTTATCTGTATTTTTAAATTTTTAAATCTTCAGATCTGTGTGCAAAGGAAAAAATAATTGAAGATATGAGGATGACATTAGAAGAACAAGAACGGACTCAGATTGAACAAGATCAAGCACTTGAAACCAAATTGGAAGAGAACAACAGATTAGTTTTGGGTAATATCTCCATGGGGATCAGAAAGGCCAAAATGTTTTAGATGTCTTGTCATAGCTGCTTTAAATTTCTAGGTTATTTGTTTGCTGTTATGGAGGCATTAATTTTATGTAGTACATGGCAAAAGCTTCTAACAGTTAAAGGCTTCTGTTGTTCCTTTGTAGTCGTAGCTGATAAATCTAAGGAACTTTAGTAGAAGGATGTGAATGGGGTCAAATATGCCTTTGAAACTATAAATTATGTAACCTTGTTTTGTGTACTCACTAGAACTGGAAGCATGGAAGCAGAAATATACAGAGTTGAATAACCAGAGTGATGGTGACTGGCAGCAAAAGATGAGCAAAAATGAGGAGAAAAACCTAAATGAAAATAAGGAACTTGTAAAGCTGCAAAAAGACCTGAAGGTAAAATATGGTGGTGTAATTCATGGCTAGTTTTGAAGCTGTAACTTTCATTTAGGGGTCTTAATTTTTTTTTTGTGTCACTAACCTCAAGAGCTATGGCATAATATGGCAAGCTGTTACACTAGTAACGGGAACCTCCTTTAAAAGCCGCTGTGCCTCAGTACAGCGAAGTCTGGATGCAGCATCTTTGTAGTGTATGGCATCCCTGCTGCCCTGTAATGCACCCTTCCTAACTTCATGCTGTCACAGATGGTGCTTCTGTAGGTGAGCTCCTCTAATATTGGTCATAACCAATCCAACTCCTGTAATCAAACTCTTCCAAGATGATGTGCTTGCTGTGTGACCTGTAAGCCCTTCCTATTTGGCTGAGGAATTGCCTGTAATTCTTGTTGGATTAGAAAGCAGACTTTTCCAAGCAGCTTTTCAGATGCCTTCTGTCTTGTCGGACATTCTCCCAGACAAGAGATTCTTGGATATACACTATGTCTGCCTACCATTCAAATTGTGCTGCATTCTTTGCCTTTCAGACTTGAAGGAGCAGTAAGTTTTCTTATATGTTCTGTAAGGCAGCATGAAAAATTGGGAATTCATAAGTTAAAAGGGTCTCTTTGCAACTACTTTTCTTGTAACTTTTATAGTGTTTGTGAATTAAACACTATCCACAATATCCACATTTTAGAGGGAAAAATTTCTGTTCTGTGGAGACGCTCCAGTTAAATAAGAAGTGCTGAAAATATGCTGGAATAAAACTGTGCTAGTATTTCTGTTATCATTTTGAAATGAATCCATTTAATGATAATCTGGATTTTAAGACTTGTTTGCTTAATCTCTATCTGTGGTTTTATATCTGGTTTCATTAAAATAGGAGAAAGAGGCAAAGTACCAAACTGATAGAAAGAAGTGGCTGGAGGAAAAAATGGGGTTCATAAGTCAAATAAAAGAAGCTGACGACCTTCACAGCAAAGAAATGAGAAAATTTGCAGAGGACAAAGAACGTCATGTAGAACGACAAGCAGAAATTGTAAGTGGCTGGGGGTGTCAGAAAGGTGTTAGCGTGATCTGTAGTACAGAGCAGACATCCCGGAAAATGGTAACAGTGTAGGGTAGCTGGCCATGGTCAAAGTCCCATCACTATCACATGGCAAAGGCTAGATGGGATCCCAATATGAAAAAGAAAGGAGGGGTCACAAGAGGAAAAAGCTTAGTACTTAATGGAATTTAACATGCCTGTTCCTTTCCATCTGATTACCACCACCACCTCACTAGGAATTCTTCAAACTTCATCTTGTGAAAAGGAAAAACTTCACCTTGCCTGTTCACTGGACTGGACTGTGTCAAGGTTGTAATTTTTAAGCATATGAAATGGTTATATGAATCTGTACAAATCTACACCTGTACTTAGAAGTAGTTGGCAATGACTTTTGGGATCTACAAACAGTACAGGAGGATGTTAGCTTAGGTCTACTTTCACTTTGGCTGTGGCTTTGCTTGCCTGAAACATGATAGTAATAAAATAAAGCAAGCAAGCAGAAGTGGTGGTTCTTACCAAAAATTCTCTTCAAAAAGAATATAAATATAGGCACAGATTTTCCTAATTGAAGCAAAGTTTGCTTTTGCATGTTTAAAAGGAAAAAACTCATCTCAAACCAGTTAAGATCTACTTAAGTTCTCAAGTTTCTTAAGGCAATAAAATAGTTCTAACTGTGCAAAACCAAACCATTAGAACAGTTAAGAGAGAATTGTACACCACTTCTGCATGCTAACTTCTTTTTTTCCCCATTTAGGAAAGACTTGCTGCACAGTTGGTAGAAAAGGACAACAATCTTCAGAAGTGGCGCGAAGAAAGAGATAAATTAGTAGAAGCTTTGGAAGTACAGCTCAAGACTTTGGCTTCTAATGCCATGCAAAAAGATAAAGAAATAGAAGAACTGAAAGAGGCTGCATTAAAGGATTCAGGAAAGGTCATCTTTCATTCTCTCTTGTTCCTATGTGGTTTTATTTTTTTGTTATCCATTAGTTCTGGAAAACACTATCCTTGCTCTTTGCATTTTGGCACTATTTTTTGTTCTTGAACACTGTCACATTGAAACCATTTGCAGCAAATTTAAAAAAAATTATGTACTTTTGAAACAGTATTTATAACAGTAACTGAAGTTTCAAAGTATTTAGTAGTTCAAACACTCAAGTCTATTTAATCCTCTGATTGCCAAGTTGGACTGGAAATCAGAAAGAACTGTCACATATGCTGCCTTTTTCACAGCAACATGAGCTTCATAAAAAAAATGGGAGGTGAACTTCCTATAAGCCTACAGAATTAGAGTAAAGTAAAACATTATTCAATGCATCTTCCTAGGCGGTTATATGACTTTTCTTCACTTTAAATAGTGGCCACTCATATGTGAAACTACTGGCTTTTTGCTGGATAGCTGCAATTGTAGTCTGCAATTCTAAAACAGATGCTGCCAAGTAATGTAAATGATGCTTGCATATATGTAATTTATTTTGCTAATCCTGCAATTTGTGGCAATTTTTGCTATCTTTATTAGGGTAAGGAAACTGAGATAGAAGAGCTAAGAAAACAGCTGGCTGAGAAAAATGACCTAATAAAGGAATTGAAACAACACATTAACTGTGAGAGTCTTAAGTCTTTGGCAGAAGTACCTTTACATGAAGAAGGACATGATAAAATAGATCAGTCTGTAAACAAAGAGGTATGTTTTTGTGGTATTTATAAAAATTATGTACTAATGGCAATGCTGTTAACTCTTGTTTTGTTGTTTTCTCAGTGTAGTTTCAGCAACATTGGGATTCTCTCAAAAGTTACTTTTCATTCTTCTTTGTGCTTTAACTATGTTGTTGGTTCTGCATTCTTGTTCATTCTTTCTCTCCCTCTTTCATGCTCTTTTTCAGAAAAAAAGTACTTTATTTAATAGAATAGTACTTCTCTCTCTACATTGTTGAACTTATATACCCAAGGGAAAAACTAGTTAACTCATTCAGGCTCTAGAGATTTGAAGACCAGGCTGGATGAGGCCTTGAGCAACCTGTCCTAGTGAAGCTGTCCCTACCCAGTGCAGGGGTTTTCAGCTCAAACAGCTTCAATGCTGTAGCCTATAATGTGGTAGTGAGAAATGCTTCTGTAATTAGAGCTGCCAGCCCATATGGGTCTTTACAAGAACAAAACATTACCTTGTATCACACTCTAGACCCAAAGCAAAACAATATGTGGCGTTTACAAAATAAAAGGTCAGCTTTGCGTATTTCCTGAACAAAATTTAAAAGGCTTGCAACTGTACTGAGACTCCTGATTCCGAGTGAAGCCTAATGTACTGCGTTAACAATATGTAATGAGATAGTTCTGCTAGACTGAATTAACGTTCTGTGGCTCCACTGCTAATTAACAATGAACAGGGCTGAATGTGGATTTCCTAGCAGTCCCTCCTCTGGCTGATAGGAGATGCAATTCTCCTTGTTGCAAAGCTGGACTGAATGCCCGAATGCCTTTTGGTCTGTTTCCTGTCTACTGCCCCATAAGACTGGCTAGTTTCCTGCTACTTTATCAGTTCACCTAGGGCTGCAGAGAGAAAGCTTGTCATGTATGAGGGAGGGCAAAATAATTCTCAGAATGGTTACTGCTTTGTACAGCTTTGTAATAGCAGCTAAGATGGCATCATAAAATCAGTTAGTTTTGCTATAAAATAAGTTACAGAGAAGAATTGCCATGATCAGTTGATGCTGAAGTATTTAGATCAACTGGTAGCAACAATACTTGATCTTATAAGTAAGAAGAGGCTGTTAACAGGCTTATGATGATGTTGAAGTGAGTGGGGTGGAATCCAAATAATTTTCAGGAAAGACCTGGTGGACCTAAAGAATTAAAACTCAGACTCAAGGTACTATGTGTCTCCTGCCTTGTGAAGACAAGCTAAGAAGCTAGCACTTTCTTTAGGAGAATTTAAGGCCACTGGAGTGTAATGGGGTTGAGGCTTACAAAGTCAGGGTTGTGGTGAGTAAACAGAAGACGGAGAACTGTCCTTCCTAAAATCCTGTGAGGACTGGGGAGCACTTGATGAAACTAACAGAAGATTATTTCTGTGATCACAGAAGTGTTAACATTTAAAAAATACAACAAAGTTTGGGAAAATAAATGTTATGCTCTGCTGTAGCTAAAGTAATTTCTTCAGTTGTATTAAGGAGTCTGAAAGCTAACAACTGGAAGATGGAATGCTTACTTTGCAGTCTACTGGGAAGGGATGTGTATTACAATTTTTTAACTAACTAGTTATTTTAGAACTCTCCTCTTAAAATTTCCATATGCTTGTAGGACCATTCAGAAATTGTCCTTGACTCCTCTGAAGTGTCCACTGAAAATGGAAGAACTAGCCGTTTCCCAAAACCAGAGATGGAAATCCAGTTCACACCTCTGCAACCCAATAAGATAGAGGTGAAGCACCAGGGCAGTAACTTACCAGTTACAGTTAAAATGCTCAAGTCACGAAATAAAAGGAAGATTGAAGAGATGGATGAGGTATGACCTAAACTGACTTAAAAAATATGTTGTGCACTTTTTCAATGTATTACTCTGATCCTTTATTAAAATCCTATCCTTCTGATTCTCACTGAGATCCTAAGGATATATGTAGTATATATTTAAACCTCCCTCCCCTCTCTGACAAGTGGTGCATCTCAGGCCTGCGTTGAATAAGGTCATAGAGTTCTATTTGTCCAGTCTCTGTCCCATTGTCTCCAATTTGTACTTTCTCTTTACCTTTTACATTTTTCTCTCTCTGCTGGTACCATGTGCTCCTGTCTCCAACTCTCTTCTGTGGGATTGCAGACCAGTTCTATAGAATTGCTTCTTTTGGTTTAGGCAGTTGTTGATATGAATTTATAACTTCTTCTACTAAACAATTACAAGTTAAGTCTCTGGGCTCAATCAATGCATTTCAGAGTTTCAAGACCACTTCCTTTGCCTTTATTTCCCCAGCCTGTGTATTCTTTGATCTTTTTGTACTTAGAAGAACTATATGAAGCTAACTGCACCACCACCAGAACCTCCATATAGGTCTTAATTCCTCTTTTACTCCTTCAGTTGCGTTACATTATATGTTCCAGCCTTCTTAATGTGCTGTGGTGTTTACGTGTAAGACTAAGGCTCCACAGCAACTCAAGGTGGTAAAAATCTTCACTGCTCCTACCTGAACTTTATGTTCCTTTCCTCCACCTTTATCAGCATTAGCACCGACAGAGCAATCTCTAAAATGCTTATAAAACCTATGAAATGCTAAGACCATATTGTGGTGGTAATTACATACATGTAATTCTACTGTAGGGCTTAGGAATCTCCATATATCTAAGGACTTTAGAAGCTGACAGATATTTTTTTTAGAAACGAGCAATATCAAATCCTTTCCAGAGACTCTTTTCTAATTAAATGAAGAACAAAATCCTCTTTCCCTTTCCCTTTCCTGTTATCATTTGGTATGGCTATGGGTTATCTGAAATCTCTTGGCATCACATCACAAGAGAGAAGACTTCTTTTAATGACAGTTTAACAATGGTACTGTGCTACCAACCTGAAACAGGGGAAATAATAGAAGAAAACAGAAAATGTCAGAACAATTTGACTACAGGTATTTCCAGTTCACATCCACATTTGAGTTTAATTCACTTTTGAATAGTTTTCTCCCTCCCTATGGCTTCCCTGTACCTAGTCATAGCATTTAAGCAGTGGCTGTTTCTGTAATATAAATGTTGTTCTTTCTAAAAGGATCCTGGTTAAAATCTGTCATATTTATTTTCTTAGGATTTTGTGAAAAGTGAGAACAAGAAAAATGCAAAACCTGCTATGCCTAACTCACCTTCTACAAGCAACAAGAAAATGGTTTGGTTTGGTTTTGTTCTATTTTTGAAGCTAGTTTGGCCTTTTCTGTAAAGGCAGACTTGTGAAAGGAGCAAACATTCTTACGAAGCAGTATCTTATGCTTACCTATATACTTGAATAGGATTCTTAAACACATAGGTTGTTTTCCCCTGGACTCTACAAGCTAACCCAAGAGAATGAGTCTGTCTTTGCCAAGAATGTGTACTAGCTGCAGAGTACAATGATCCAAAGAGGAGGATGTTGCATACTGAATAGTTATGAAGACTAGTCTGAGCATACTACTGGTATATGTGATATTACAGGCAATGCCTTTCAAGTAAAACTACTAAAGTTCATGTAATCTCTGTTCATGACAATGATAAAAAGATGATTTCAAGTCTTGGTAGTAATGGTGGGTTCAGAGGATGGGTGATAGATTTATTTTCCCCATCAGTTTCCTCCTGTTTTATTTGTAACTAGAACAGCTTGTCTGATAAAATACTCTACAATTTTGAATCTGCTTTTTTTTTTTTTGAAAGAAGCTATTTGTTTCCTATATTAGTCATGCCCTTAAATGTGTTCTGTGATAATTAAAGAATTTTGTTTTTCTTCTGTATGTGAAATGAGATTCTCTGTATTTCTCCCTGTGGTAGTGTTGTTAGTATAATGAACAGAGGTGTCAGTAGCAAAGCTCAGTGTCACCTTGACAATAACCTTGAAAGCAAATGAAATGGAATTAAACTTGAAGACCAGTCGGCTTTCACCTTAAACAACGATCTCGTCTTTATCTACAGGTGTCTACTACAGAGTCATTTAGAAAAGAATACCCTTTAAGAAAGCAGGAATCTACTTCAAGTAAGAAGTCGGCTAAAAAGAAAGATGGAACACTACAAAAAATTGGAGATTTTTTTCAAAGCTCTCCTGCTATTATGCATTCTAAAGGTTTGTGCAGAATCAATAAGGCTTATTCCATGTTCTCTGGCCATTGTAGAATGCCTTTTTTCTACTGTAATCTGTTAATGTAGATGTTAAAGGACACCTGCTGCATTAAGTGCTTTTGTTTACAAAATGCTGGGGACTGCTATATGGAATCTTGCAGAGTAGAAAAGGCTGTCTTGATTGCAAGAAGTACACAGTTCTAAAGATTAGGTTAAGCGTGATGGGTAAACCAGGTGGAATGAAAGGATGCAGCTTTGAACATGCGCATGTGAAGTTATAAAAGAATTGATAGCTCTTAAGCTCAAACTGTATAAGTTACTTTGGTCATGCTTACAGTAAAACAGTTTAAGGCAATTTCAGAAACTTGCCCTACAGCTATAAAACAAATCAAGAGCTGAATCCAAACTCTGAATCTTGCCTTGTTCTATAAGCAGTCTCTCTTACCCCTCCACCTCCCAACTTTGTTTCTGTGGAAACTGTATTCAGGAATTTTGATGTACCTGTGTGGGAGGGGAAGATTAGTTCTACAGAATCTGAAAGCAGTGTCTCATGGAAATATTTTGAAAACTCAAGTAAACTGACTATGAAGCAATTAATGGATTTCATTAAGTTTAAGCAAAGCCTTGGGAAGATTAACTGCTTGGACTTCCTACTTTTTAAAGATTAAAAATATCAGAGGGCACAAGGAATTGACAGTGTTTAAACTGTAAAAGACACTATCATTTGGTTGGTTAACACAAGGTCAGTCATTATTCAGGGTGGACATTTAAATTGAAGATATCTGCAGAAGTTTTCAAATTGGTACAGAGTATGTGTTTCTCACCAGCAGTGAGACAGTCTGGATGATGTTAGTGAGATTTTAACTTTCCTGGTCTGTCAGATTGGTTTCAGGAGGGCAATGTATCATTATCAGTAGAAGCTGAATTTGGTCTACTCAAAATGTCACCTTGAAAATACTTAATTTGAGCAAATGAGTTCTTTATTACCATGTCCTGTATTTTCTCATTTTGCATATCAGTCTTGTTTGTGATTTGTTCTTTGCCCCTAGCTCAGAATATGCATACACTCATCTCTTTATAAAGCGAGTATTAGTTTGATAAAACACTACAAGTCTGTAGAGAAAAGTGACTCTACCCTTCTGTCAGCAGGAAGTTGTCTATTGTTCTACTCCTGTTTAAGTGTTTAACTTCCAGTGCTATTTCAATGTGTCCTTTAAGCTTTTACATCGGAAGCTATAGAAAGTTGTTTCCAGTCGCATACCTCTTCATTTAAACTTCTGGCTACATTTAGTTCATTTAAAACTATTTTTAATAAAGCTTGCTTTGTTCTTGAATGTTGAGGCTCGCAAGACCAGCAAGACATGCGCTTATGATAAAATTTTTATTCTAGCAAAGAAGCTGATTGCGACAATAAGCTCTCCAATGTCTGCAGAACCAGTAAACATCAAAGAAAATGAGCTCAGGCCAAAACGAGCTAAGAGAAAGCTGTATACAACCAACATTTCTAGCCCTCTGGATATCCCTGCTGCTTCAGTAAGTGATTACAAGTTACTGTTCTGACCACTGTAATGTTTTTATGTACTCTTGGATTAAAATAAATGATTAGGGAGAAAGAGCAAGCCTAAAAAAGGTTTGAAAGTACTGACTTATTTCTTGAGTCTACCTAACAACTCATTTTGATCTTTTCTTCCTGCTGATTACTAGGTCATTTTTTTCTATTCTCTTACCTATCTTCTCTGTGTTTGCTGACTTACTGCATAGATGATACAGCAATTGCAGAGGTATCTTTAAATTTGGATGCACATGTATTTGTTGTGGTATGTGAAGGATTCCTTTTTCCTCTACTAAAGCAATTGAGTTTTAATTTGTTTTTCCAGTAGCTGGTGTTCATTTATGGGACAACAGAAATAGAGACCATTAAAGGATCCGTAGATTTGAGATAGTGTAATTGAAACACTGGAGTCTGCATGTACAATTAACTCTGCAGGGCAAGTGAGCACCTAAGGCAATTCCATTTATGCCCCAGTGATATTTGAGTTACTTTAGGATGGGGATAGATCCATTCTTTTCCAAAGCACAGCCTTCTGGCTGTACTTAAATTGTGTTGCCCTGTCTAACGTAGCCTACAAAGAGTCTTGCAGGACAGAGTTTGATGTATTGTTTCTGAAATATAGCTTTATGATTTTGACAGTAACTATTGTGCTGAGTGTGCTCTTACTCTGAAAGTACATAGCTTCATTCTGTTCAGTCCTTTCTTTCCTTCACTGTGGTGAGCATTTGCCCACACTGAGACAGAATTTTCTGTAAATTGTGTGAATGGATGCTGGCACAAGCTAAAATGTTGCCTGTAGGAGGATGAAGAAAATGACAGAGATGCTGAGCAAATGCAGCTAAGAAGCTTGGAAGTGAAATACTGAATCCTGGGAAGTCAATGAAAGCTAAAGGAATTTAAACTGAAAATGTTTTCTGAATGCTTCCTGTTCCACAAAATGAGTTAGAGTTTAGAAATGAGAGCTGCTTTTGGATCACATTTTTTCTTTGAACTTTGATGTTTTTCAGAAAAAATGGAATTTTGTATGTTCCAAATATTAGTTGCTTATTATGAAATACTAAAGTGGTCTGTCTGTCCTGAAGACCTCTGACTTAATGATCATAGGCAAGCTTCATTCTCAAGCAGCCTCTGTGAAAAACTCTATTGGTTAAAGGGCTCTAGAAGTATGTAAGTTGTCTCTGAAAAAATGCTGGGTAACTCTTGAAATATCATCTTTTTCAGATCTTAATAGAACAAAAAGAGAAGGAAAGTGATCATCTAATTATCAAGAGAAAGCTACGAGCAAGACCAGCTAAATAATCTTGCAGAAGCATGTTTGTTTACTAGGTAGAACATATTTCTATTGTAATGGTTCAGATTGTTTATAGGAAGTAAAAGATGCTCAGTCATGTTCTGAAGCCTGTTTATTGTTGTATAGAATTGTTTGATGGCTTCCAATTCTGACTTGATTAAAGTTTAAATACTGCTCAAGCTGTGTGTGAATCTAGTTTCTTTTTGAGGAATGGTATCTTTGGAAGTGTTCATAATTTACCCACTGTGGAGTAAGAACTATGCATGTGCAGAATGGTTTAAGTTGCTCTTTTTAGGTGGCCAGGGTACCTTAACGTAACTTCAAGTAGAAAAAAAAAATGACTACACATCAAAACTTGTATATCCTTAAATTCTTTTAAAAGGTTACAAAAAAAAATCTGTAAAGAGAAAAAAAAAATTGAAGGAATTGAGTGATATTCTTCATCACTTGTGTGGTTTTAACTGTCTTTTACTTTTCTAAAATAAGTAATTTATAAGGCTTATTCTTTCTTTGGGGATTATTGTATCCATAAATAATTATCATCTGCTTTTAGAAGTGACTCACTCTTTGCACAGACATTTGAGACTTTACTCTAATGATTCTGTTCTATTCAACTAGAACAACTACTATTTATATAGTAAGGTTTCAGCTTATAATCAAAGAATGAGTAAACATTTAGATTGGAAAAGACCTATAAGATCATACAGTCCAACCATAAACTTAGCATTAGAGCTGTATTTGGAAACTGGTTAAGTAGGATGATTTACGATAAGTGTTCTTCTTATCCAAAATGTAAGATGTGTGCATTTCTGTGGACAGCGTGAAATCCCTGTTGTTTTCCAATATGTAGGCAAAATCTCCCCCCACTGCCAAGTCCATCACTAAACCATGTCCCAAAATATCACATCTATATGTCTTTTAAATACCTCCAGGGATGATGATTCCAGCATTTCCCTGGGCAGCCACTTCCAGTGCTTGACACTCCTTTCAGTGGAAGTAATATTTCCCACTATCTAGTCTAATTCTCTCCTGGCACAACTTGAGGTCATTGCCTCTTGTCCAACCACTCCTTATTTGGGAGAAGAGACCAATACCTGCCTCACCAAAACCTCCTTTCAGGCAGTTATAGACAACGATAAACTGCCGTCAGCCTCCTTGATTCCAGACTAAATAAGCCCAGTTCCCTCAGCTGTTCCTCGTAACTCTTGTCCTTCTTCCAGCTTCTCTGGAGAACGAAGCAAAAAGTTGTTTTAGGACACCATTTCCCTTTTACCTTCTGACTCTCCTTGGTGAGTACTGTAACTAATTAAAAGCTGAGCATGAATATGCCTCCTTATTTTATTTTTACCTTAGGGTAAGGTTCATTAACCTTTTGTTGCAGAGCACAGAATAGTTTTAGTCCATTAATGGAGGAGAGCTCAATTCTTTACTTAGTAAAGGCTAAGATAAGCACCATTTAATGGAAATTTGGTCTGTATTTTGGAATGGAGAACACATCTCTGCTAATACTTCAATTTTACTTGTTCTCTTCAGAACTTTCTTTGCTGTAGGAAGGTTGTAACCCAACAACAGTTTATGCTGTATCTGTCACTGTGCATTGTTGGCTGAAGAGGGCAAGAGCTTCTATACATGAAACTGGGTCGTGCAGTGCTGATATCCTAAGAGAACTCAATCCCACAGGGAAAAGCCTCCTAGTATAACAACAATGCCTTCCAATCTTTTGCTTCCCTCCTGCCACCCCTGTAAAATTTGAGTAAATCTGATCTCTGAAACTGAAATAGAACAACCTAGTTCAATCTCTTCTGTTCATTGAGAACTTCTGATGCTTAAAATGAAGTTTTCTTTCCCTAGGGGAATAAGCTTAGATCCTTATAACTTTAATAACAGACTTTCAAGACTTGGTCTCACTTCTTTGGTGTTTTGTTTTCCCAAGCAAGAAAGGGAACTCTTCCATAGTGTGAAACAGTTCTATTTCTACTAAAAACATCTGTATTCTGCAGAGCGCCTTGTACAGCACCACCACTGTCTTTGAACAGTTCCTTTGAAGCATGGAATGCTGTGAGGGATAATGCTTAGAAATTAACCTTTGTTATACTTGTATTAAGCTGCCCTAAAATTCCTAATTGTTAAGCTTCATCTTGAAAAGACTTCCTTCCTCAACTTCAGCTGGTTTGGGGTGAACATTTCTTTCGTCATCCTCATGTTACACTGATTACAGACATATTGAAGGTTTCTGGAAGGAAAATATGAGGATGCTACTTGATTGTAGGTCAAGCTTTTGTCTTTGGCAAAAGAAAACAAGGAAGAACAGTAGCACTATTTGATCAGGCAGCTCATAAAGCGAGGGTAACGCTTTGGAGTTAAGAGTGAGAAAAGGGAGCAGAATATTACTGGAGTGATTTTTCAGCAGCAGGGTAGCTTTCTGTAGATAATGCAAGTACATGAGCATTCTTGAAACTTAATTAGGGCTTTGAGAGAAGGGCAAAAATGTGTTTTACTAAAACATGCTGACTTGAGTCCCTACCATCTGGTTAACGTGGTCCTGGAGTGTGGCAGTAAAGTTCTGGGGAAGTGGCCACTCGCAATCATGGGGGTACCACGCCAAGAGCTTGGGGGGGTGGTGGGGTTGCAATGAGGGTAATGAGAGGCCAGAGAGGTTTTACTTTGTTTTAAAGGAACCTACTTGCTATCCTATTTATCCAAGCTTCATAAAAAAATCAGAATGGGGCCTTGCTGGCCTATAGGCTCTTGGCAAATTCGTAGTCCTCCAGATCTCTTTTTGCTGTTCCAAGGACTCTGTGTGTGCACACAAACAAGCAGTATACAGCCCTGCCACAGAGGATTTTGTTTCTCAAGTTGGGATTCTGAAGTGAAGTTTCATCCATGGCTGCACAATAACATTTCACAGGAGTTTATGTACTTTTCTCTTTCAATGAAGATAAAAGGAATTAATGAAGTATTTGTTTCTGAAGTTGCTGTATTTAATATTTATAGGTTTTGGTCTTGATGGATAAAATCAGACAATATAGTTGTGCTATAGCATTGTTTTGGTTTCTTGAATGAATGCTAGAATAAGGAATCTTATAAGAAGCAAGCTTTGGCTTATTTTATAATACAAAAATGCCAAATTTTACCTTTTCTGCTGTGCACTGAAGTTTCCATGTGCTTTCAAATTCAAAATATGAAAATCCTAACTGGGATCAAAGTTTTTAGAGTTTGGCTGAAAGATGGGATTTTAAAATTCATTAAATAACCAGAAAAATTGGGTAATATGAGCTTGCCCTTTCTTCAGTTTATTTCCAATTGTTTAAAGTGTGGTTTGCTTTTAAAAAGGAGTTCTTCTAATCATAGATGAATTGCTAATGTGATGCATCAGTGCTGTTTCACATCTGATTGGAGAAAACAGAAAATTCTGGCTAACAAAACCCCTACGGATAAAGGACGGGCAACATGTGTATATGAAATACCTCAGTACATTAAACAATTAAATAGCATATCTTATGAGCAGATATACTTCATCATCTTAGAGACCTCACGTGGAGTGGATAATTCTGACTGTACATTTGGAGAAAGCTATCTGGCTGTGCTTCAGTGTGCATGACTAATCTAGGGAGACTTAGAGGTTTTGTCCTTGCAATCTGTGGTCAATAGCCCTTAAACAGTACCTTTGCTCTGACATGTGTTAATGCCTCAAAGAATAGTAAAAATAATTGCAGAGGTTCTGTGCAAAACTCCAAATACTAATCCTCCCCTTGGTGACCTTTAAAACTTTGGATGCCGTCAGATGAGCCAGTTGAAATGTTCTTGGCTGGCAATATGTCCCTGTGTAATCTCTGATGGATTTGATTGCTCAAAGAGTAGAAATGTGGAAGGAACCTGACATGAATACTTGTGTGTTTGACAGAATGAATTGCCTTAAAAGCAGCCCACAGTAGAATATGATATGGGTTTATTTTCTGAAGAGAATGGAATCACAGTATTTGTTGCTGTACAAACAAGCTTTTTCTTTGCTTGTAGGCTTGCAATATCCAGGTTTATGTTATGGAGAAAATGATTCATGGAAAAATCACAGAAATTATGTGTTTATATTTAATTTCCTCATTAAAAATTTGAACTTTGGATACTTAACTGCTTGGTGTTAGCCAGACATATCTGCATATGAATGCCAGTATGGAGGTTACTGCTGATCTGAAGAGGATCATTCACGATTCCTAGGAGAAAAAGGCAGCTCCTACACAAGTACCTAAGAAGGAATTAATAGAAGTATACACATTTGAAATCTTTGTCCTTACCACTTTTTAACCTATTCCACATAAAACTGTTACAAGATAATGTTGTTTGAACTTCAGCAGAAACCATTTTTAAAAGTTTCATTTGACTTATTTAAGGGGATGCATGCAGTGTCTTACTCCACAGGGAAATGTGTGTATCACATCCATCCCACAATAGTTATTTTGGTTTAGGTTTTAGGATATCATTGGAAAGGCAAAAAGTAGTAATATGAAGATGGGAGACAAAATTACCTAGGAAAAAGGAATCCAATCAAATAAAAACTGTTATCTCCTTCCAGTATTAATGAGACCTGGCAAAACACTTCCAGAGGATGGCAGAATGCCTCTGGGCCAGACCACAAGATGAAACCCTATAGCTTGAAATGATCAGCAAGGCCATTGAAGCTGACTCTAACTGCAATCTGAAAATTGCTTTAGCAAATATTTCCTTTCCAGAAATCTGCAAGTTATTGTCTGTGTGACATAAGAAGCAAAGGCATTGTAGCAGTGAGAGTGAACAACTTGGAACAAGAGATGTTAACAAAGCTTTCATCCATACAAGATGTTTTGTGATACGCAAATAGACAGTAGTACATTTACTATACTGCTCTTGTGCTTTGCTGCTACAAATACAATAAATATTTTGTTATTATGAATATCAGTCAATCCCACATATGAGATCTTACTCTGAATTTTGCCAAAATTCAGGTAGAAAAACTAAGTGATGGAATTCCGCAGAAATCTTATTTCCTTGTTTTAAATTCATAATCTCTTCCATGCGATATATGCACTTGCAGTCTCCATTCAAACATGGTGAACAGGATCTGGTTTGTTAGTGTGCCAAAAAGATTAGGATGAGATAAGGGCACAAGCATTACCGGCTGAGACCTACAGACTTTTTTTGCTCTCGAGGGAAAAAGTCTTCTCAAAATGTTTATTGAAACCTAGTGATTTCAGCTGTACTGTGCTGGGACCTGCACTAGCTTACTTTCTGAACTGTGGGAAATTGGCAAAAAACCCTTCACGTACAGAATGAATGAAAGGGATGAAAACCTCTTACTAGCTGTGATTGTTAAATTGATTTTTTGAGGAAGAAATAATTTGATTTCATATTTTCATTTAAATTTTTTTTGTTTATTTTAGTCAATAAAATTCTGGATCAAACCAGTAACAAAATATTGACAAAACAAACAACTCAACTGACTTAAAGTACAGCTTATTCAGAGATTAGAATGTAACTTTAGAATCTGTTTGCATGTTTTAAAGTGGAAAAACACATAAAAGGTGAAACTGTCCCTTTCTCTCATCCTTAAACAAAAATAACTTTCATCTCGAAATTCCAGAGGTGAATTGCAGGGTCTTGTTACAGGCAGAGAGTGAGCTAGACTCTGCTAGCATTTAGGAATTCTCAACAGAATTATTTACTGAGGTAAACTCACTAAGGGTGTCAGAGTTCAAAGATGCAGGGGCAATGAAGACTGGGAAGTTGCTCAGGCATTGGTGATGATGTCTGATTTAAGAGATATTAAGAACAGATGAAATCGTTAGCTAGATAGAACTGCTGGAGTGAAGGAATTTGTGGGGTAGAAGTACATTGTAGTGTCTGCTTTGTGCTCTGGAGAGTGGAAGAGAAAGAATTTAAGGAGCAGTTGTTGTTGGAAAACTGTACTACTGAGCACTAGTTTGGGGCTCTGTCTGTTGAGGGCTTTGAATGAACCACTACACTTTAGTCCTTTGCTAAGTAAGAGTTGGATGATTTTTTTTTAAATTAGCTTCTTCTCTAGTATTTAATATTTTTCCTCATCTGTGAAGTGTTTCTGCTGTTTATCTAGAAGGTTATTGAAGCCACTTACGAAAGGCTTTGTTCTTTGACTAGGTCTGCCCCAACTCTGTCATTAAATGTAGCAAAAGTTGTTTGGTAAAAGCTTGTACTTTATTAATGATATCAGTTTCGGCAAGATTCCAGCATAGGAAAATCCTGGAGTATACTGGGATTTGCCTAACTTTGCCCACACCCACTGAAGCTGGTGGGGCACGCAGGCTGTTCTGTTTGCATTGAATATAACTATGCTGCCAGATTGGTTAGGGCTCCAGGGTGCTGCAAGACTTGGATAAAACAAGATACTTTGGTTTTTCAATGTATTTGTGTGCCTGGCATCTGAGAAGACCCAGCATGTCTTGCTTAAGCATTAGTTGCAAGTCTTCACTGCTGAGATGTGGAAGTGAGCCTCCCATAGATCCTCTTCATGGTTAAGATGAAGAATCGGATGTAATAAAGAGTAATTGGGAAGCATTAGAGTAAAGTGGGCTGATGGCATTGTAGGAATCAACATGACTTATTGTACAGATGTTGTTGCATGGGAGTTGCGCAATAGAAATGCTCTTGGGCATTACTCAGAGATCAATGTTAAGAGAGAAATGCAATTTTTATTGTTGAGTAGTTGAGTACTGCTTAACTTGGCAACTTGGAAGAGTGCTAAACATCACTTGGCAGCCTTAATTTTTCATTAATAAAGCTGTTCATCTAAACTTTTTGGATAAAAATATGCTTAAAAGAGAAGATATTATACACTTACAAGAAAATGCATTGAATAAATCATTGTTGTGTGAGAGGAAAAAAAAACCATGACCATGCTGTGATTTCCTTTTTTTTTTTTGACTCTTAAATATCCTACCTTGCTCATGCACACTACCACCTTTAACAGAAGTGGCTGACGCCAACTTTCCTTTGTGTTCTAACAATAATACAGTCTTATACAATGGTCACAAAGAACCATAACTGTCTTGGCTATGCCTGGCTGCTTCTTCCCACATATAGTTTTATATGCAACCACAAAGCATTTTAGATGCAGTTGCAATACAGGAGCTGGATATTTGGTCTGCACAGACATAATTTGTGTCTCTGAAATGTTAAAAGTTGCCCAAGTTGAAGAATTGAGTCTTCCTTGGAAGTAACTGTGGAGCCTGCTTGTCTGCTCTAACTCATCAAGGCAGCCACAGCTTAGCTTCAGGCTGGAGGGTGAAGATGAGTCATTGAGCAGATGAAGATTAGGAAAGGCACAAAGTGTCTTTAGATGTTGCTGGCTTTGTGGTGGTTTTGATGCACTGTCAGCTGCTGCAGTGCACCTGCTATTGGAGGGCATGATGGGAGGGAGAGGGCAGATGGGCATCTTCACCATCTGGCTCATGCTTCCTTGTGTAGGATTTTGGTCATAGACCTAGGCAAAGCTACTCCTGCACACCTCCCTTTTCCACCCCTTCTCAAGTCTCCTTTTCCCTCTGATACACTGTGAAAGCAAATGTTAAAGCCACCAGTTTCTCCCAGAACAGAACTCTCACTCTTGCAGCTAGTGGTGTTTTAACAGTTGATGTTGCTATAAGATGAAAATGCTTAATGAAAGCTCTCAAGAAAATGAACAGACCTGGTTAAGAAAGGCTTCCTAAACTCTTACTAATTAATAATAATAAAATTAATCCAGAAAAATCATTGGTCAACAGCTGATGAACCATGGAACAGGGCTACTAGAAAATTATTACAAGCTAACTTCAAACCCATAATTCACACTTGGGAGACAACAAGCAACTATCTTTTCAAAGAGATTAAAAAGACAGGTGTGTCATCTCCTCATAATGGCAAAATAAGACCAGTTCATACGGAGACTCTAATTTGGATGTTATGAAGAATTAAGGTCTAGAAGTACAACCAGACAATGAAATTGATTATCCTGGATTTAGGATATGTACAGCGATTATCCAAATGGGATGATATCATCAGTGTAGCTATGAGCCAAGTTTTTATCCATTTTTAATATCCCTATAGAATTAGCTACTTTTCTTTTCCACAAAATTAGGGAGCTTTTTCCATAAATCTATGCAGTCAAATCCTTTTTCTCACCTTGCTCCAAATGCCCACACACTGTCCTGCTCATGCTCTTCAGGATCACAAGGTATTGCTCAAGGCCAGGCTGGAAATGAAACTGGCAAAATTAACAGGTGACAAACAAAAATACTCTTTTTTATTTTTATTATTTGTATATGGCAAGAAAGCTGTCTCTATTGGACCTCTGACTAACTTGTCAAAGTTACTGGAGAATGATGTCCTCAGTGTGTTGCATGATCCAATTAACTCACTCTCTCTCATTTCTTGAGAAAATGATAGTCTAATTTCTTTGTTTTTCTTGAGATTTTTACAAGTAATTTAACATCATGTAAAGATTAATGTCTCAAAAATGTCATTTTATTCTTTGCTTCCATATGATAACTCTTCTCTTCATTTTGCAGCAAGACCAAGTTAATGAATTTCAATTAATGCAGTAATCTGTCTTCCTGGATACAAATCTACCTTTAAGCACTTTCTTTTTAAGCTGAAAGATTTTAACAGTAGTAAATATTTCTGCTGAAGGAAACCAAATTCAATCATATAATTTCTCTGCCCAGAGTACTCCATTACAGAAGTTACAAGAAGGGGTTGATTTGACTATTCCATTAACTCTGAAATATTTCAGTGTAGACCTCACTGGATTTGCTGAATAGATCTTTCTGATCTGACATGCTCTTGGATGCTCTTCATAATGAAGTAAACGTATTTCTTGATTTGGGCTTTCTTTTTTTCAGAGAAATTTAAAATGCTGAAAGGAATAGAATTCATTCATGATCCAGCTTTAATTTTCCAAGACACAAATAATTCAGGTGTTATTCACTCTATTGAAATAATTTTGACAACTATTTTGGCCTAGGCATTCAATTAAGATGCTTAAAATTTGTCATTATTAACTTGTGAAAAAATATTTGGGTTTTTTTTTATAAACGCACATTTTTGTTTTCAAAATCTGATATTTGTCTCTTCAGGCAATATTTTATACACACACGTTTATTATGACTTCCATTAAAGAAATCTGCATAACTTTTGAAAACCCTCAGCTATTCTTTCTGTCACTTTACATGGATGAAAACCTAAATAGGAGAAGAAGCAGGTGTTGCCTAGGTAACTGCAGTGTTCATAGTTCTGATTCTAAATGATACTTGACCTTACTGTTTCTGCATATTTATTTATAGTTCTAATTGATCCTTAAAATTAGCAGTTATGTCTTCCTCCTTTTTCATATTAAAGTTAGCCTGATCTCTCAGCCTATGTCCTCTTCTCTTCTCTTTTACCTGGATGCCCACATGCATCTAACTTTGCTTGAGTAATGGGCTTAAGAAAGGTGTCCTTAAGTGTGTTCGTAGGGTGAAAGTAGACATATAATCATTTTAACTTCCTGGCTATCACCTATTAATATATGCAGTTATTATACATATGTGGTTTTTTCTGGGGACTCTTAGTGAGAGAATTAAGCAGGTGCTTTTTAAAAATTATTCTTACTAAAGTAAAAATTAATCTAATTAAGTGTAGGGAATGGCATTATATTGACTACTTTTCCTCTTGGGATGAAGTAACCTCTTTCTTGACTCTTTACATCTACAAATCAGTTCTACATAAAAACACTAATTTTTTTTTTTTTGTGTCGACCACTAGCACTGTTTGCAGTATAGTTGGAGAAAAAGCTATAGGGTTTATCAGCTGTGTGAGGTGCAGGAATCTAGAAGGTGGCTGAGCATCAGTAATAGCCAGGCAGCAGTGTTGCAGGGTGCCTCATAGGAAGACGAGTCCTGAGTAACGGCGGTACACCAATGCGATGCTAAATCGTTCTCACTTTATTGCCAAAGTATCACTTATCTATACACCTTAAAACTATCCATGTGCCATAAGACATAACATTATTGGTTAAAACAAGCTGTCCACGCGCTCAAGGTTGCTTCTAATTGGTTATCATGCAATGTGCTGCAGTTAGAGTTTGCTCATCCTGAATAAGAGCAAAGACCTTGTGCTCATCAATTTGAAACAAGGCAGTGTCCAAGATAAGGCTTAGCTGCAAAGGTGCAGTTAACAAAGTTTCAGCCTTGCGGTTTCACATCCTGCTCAGCTCCCTCCTTATCTCTTGCAATGTTTCTTGTACCATCCCTACAAGATGGATTCAAGGTGACTGAGTGTTCTCAGTCACCTATACCTACATTAAAGTTTTCATTACAAGGCCTGGATTGTTCACAGTCAGCAAGTCATGTCCTCCCTTCACCAAAAACTCCTCTACACAGCAGATATCTGAAACAGAGAAAGACTGAAACTTTCCTAATGAGGAAAAAATGCTTAATGTGTTGTCACTGGGTTACAGAGAATCACGTTTTTCCTGCTTGTGTCTTTCCAGTATTTCCTGGTCCTCTGTAACATTATGAAAGCTGGCATACATGCATTGCTTTGTTGGAATATGAGGAAAGAGAAGGCAGTGCTCTTACGAAGGGTGTGTTACTCCAGTCTGGTGTGTAGGTGCAACAGACTGCTGCGTCTGGGAGGAGTAGGAGAAACTCAGCCTCTTGCAAAGGTTTTGTTTACTTGAGATATTTTGGCTGAACTTTATCTCCTCAGCAAAAACCTGTCATCGAAAGTGAGTAATAAAATATGTTTGGGGGAGACTTAAACTGAAGTGAAAGTAAATAACTGCTACTGTGTGTTATAGCATTGTAACTGCTTAAATGCAAAGAGTAACTCAGCCTCAGAGTTTGTGTGTGTGTAGATACTAGTTGAGTGCTCAAGTCTTCTAATTTGAATATATATGTGGGTCAGAAGAAGCTGTTACATATATGCTTGAAATGTAGGTAGTATATGTCTCTATAATGTGTATTTCCCAGATATTGCTGATTAAAGTGCATTAGTTTTTCTATTTCCTTTGATTATATACTGTAAGTAAATTGCCTGTTTAGAACCACTTAGCTCTGCTTTGTCACTGTCTAAAGAGCTTCCCATTACCTGTATTATGTCTATGTATGTCATAAGACTAAGAGAGGGGGAAGTCTATCATCTGTTGCAGATGTCTCTTTATGAAATATAGGGAGATTTCAACAGCTATACAATGGTAAAGAATCCACCAATGTGATTCCTCTCTTCCCCCTGTCCTCACAGCAGCATTGTGCCTTTCTGCCAGGTGACTGGGGCTGCTGTCTTTTTGAGGTGTGATAAATATCATCCTTTTTTATGCCAAAAACGTCACCTCTGTATCCTCAGGGACCTGTGCTTAAGATCTCCGACACATCAGGAGAAAGGAATGAGGTGATAAAAAGATAAGTCACTGAGGGCTGGGACTGTACAGTTATGCAAAATGATGACCTCATGACACATACCAGTATCTAGAGCTCTCTTTCTTGGATGTCCCTCTCTTACAAGCCTTTGGGCTCTAGATACCTCATACCAGAGGGACTCTGCAGTGATATCCATCTTTTCTTCCTGTGTGTAATTGTATAACATATTAGCTTGAGTCATGGGCCAATTAAGTGACTTACTGTCATAACTCTGGATTTTAGCCATGCTGAATAAGTGTATCTCCGTGAGCCAAGTAATATCTATTTATAACATGATAGTTCAATTTTCTCTTGGCCTGGAGTATCTGTTCTGTTGTCTTCAGTTTATACTCAGTCTATGCTGTATTGCACGTTATTAACAGCCCTGTGTTTAATCAGCCTGAAACTAAACTTTAAAATCCATTGCTTCTTTACCATGAGAAGGGATAGGAATGTTAGTCCTGGTGAGAAGATAGTATTTATCGATCTATCTCAAGTCTTGGTTGACTCTTCAGGATGCTGATAGAAGCTTTAGAAACCATGCTGTTATGGGCGCTCTCCTTGCCGCAAACAGGTGCTTTGATTGACCCTTTCCCAAGACAAGCTTTGTCCTTCCTGAGAGCTCTTTTAAGCCATTCCTGCTATGTAAATTATGAGTTATTACTACTTCATAAATTTTGTATTATTTAAATAGTAGATGAAGTTAACTTGCACCATGGTAAGGTAGAACACTGAGGACCTGTTGCTTTATATTCTGTAATGACTTGTGTCTTTGTCGGGCAACAATTTTGTTGCCGTTCACTTTACTCTGTAAGACTCACAAGCTGAAAGAGTGAAGCTGCAAGTATAGTTCTGACGCAGCTGGTAGCCTGTGGTCACATATCTTTTTTGAGTAGGTTGGTAGCTTTTGTATGTTTCTTGCTGATCTTTATTTTCTACTACTTCAAGCAAAAAAAGAAACCAAAAAGCATGCCCCTCAAGTCTCCCTTACCTCAGACTGATTCTGTCCACCACAACGCTTCACTTGAATGTTCTGCCATGATGCTAGAGAGCTTTCAAAAGGCACTAGTGATATGATTCTGCCAATGCTGGGATGTGATACTTGGCATGCAGAAATTTCAGCATTTTGCCCTTAGTCAATGTTTTCCACCTTTAACCTTACCAGAAATTTTCACCACCTCTGCTTCATTTTTGTGTAGGAGATTATAGCATGAAGAACCAACTTGCATAATGATTGCCGTCATATGTGAATACTCTTTTATTTTGATTTTTTCTTTTTAGCTTATTCTAAAATTCTTACTGAGTCATAGAGACCCTTTGAAATAGAAGTCATACAAACACCACAATACAAAAACTTTTATATTTGCATGTATCTATAGAAGATAGCATTAAAAATAAATTGTTGTCTGGTACTTATTTTTAATAAGTTAGAAGACTTCATTGCAATTGATACTTTATAAGGCATTTGTCATACTGCTGTTCCAGACTCCCTTTCTTTTCAGTTCCCTCCTACACATCTCATTATTTTAAATCTTAAATCCTTGCAATAAGATTTAACTTTTTGATATTAATCTATCACTTCAAGGAAAAACAGACCAAAGGCTTTGAAAACTGGAAATTAATGCAAAATGACTCTGCAGAAGAATACTGTCAAATATGAGTAAAGTACTAGTGGTAAAACTT
The DNA here is from genome assembly GCA_033459285.1 of Clamator glandarius. Classification (NCBI taxonomy): domain Eukaryota; kingdom Metazoa; phylum Chordata; class Aves; order Cuculiformes; family Cuculidae; genus Clamator; species Clamator glandarius. The sequence continues at coordinate 148,492 of JAUNZM010000677.1, read as the reverse complement.
GCCTAAGCAGTCACTCTGAGATAATAGTTAATTATTATGGAAGTTTCTCTGGTGTAAATGTCCAGAGCCAGCTGGTTTTTGGTCTCATAGAATTGTAATGTAAACAAGCAAAAACCAGTGTGTTAAAAATCTTTATGGCATGTTGGTCAGACTTCTGGCTCCCTAACTAAGAAATTAAGGGGGATGATATACTTCTGTGTACTACTTGGGGTGAGGGGAAAATGTTTCTGTTGTGGGAAAGATGGGTGGTACACTTCTCCAAGTACATGACACTGATATTAGGGCAACGTCTTTTATTAAATTCTCTAGTTTCAGAGACAGTTAAACCTGAAACAAACAGTTGATGGGGAAGTTAAACATGAAAAAGGAAACATTCAACCACTGTACCTCCATATACATGGAATCTGTCTCAGCACTTCATCTTGTAATTAAGGGTTCGCTAATACTTGCCTGTCTTCCTTCAGCAAAGTTAGTGTTGATAAAACTGAAAAGCAGAAATGGTCTAATCTGATATCGCATATCTTAAACTGTCAGATTACTACAATCATTTGGAAAGGGTCAGGATGTGCCCTCTGATTAGTTAAATTTGATGGCTCGAAATTTTAGCAAATCATAGAATCATGGAATGTTTTGTGTTGGAATGGACTTTAAAGATCATCCAGTTCCACCCCCCTGCCATGAACAGAGACACCTCCCACTAGCTCAGGCTGCTTAAGGCCCCATCCAACCCGGCCTTGAACACCTCCAGGGATGGGGCAGCCACAGCTTCCCTGGGCAACTTGTTCCAGTGTCCCATCACCCTCATTGTGAAGAACTTCTTCCTAATGTCTAATCTAAATCTTCCCCTTTCTAATTTCAAGTTATTCCCCCTCATCCCATCACTGCATGGCCTTGAAGTTGTCCCTTTGGAAGGGAGTGGGGAATACACTTAGGGTTTTCATTAAATGTGACATCAGATGAGGCTTACCACTCTAGAGTTGGAAGGTGGAAAAAGATCATGCTGTGCTTGTCATTGTCTTGACAAATATTCCCTGCCAAACACTTCTCTGTGGAGACATTTTACAGAGAAGGCCTGGATGCTGTGGGACTGATTGATACCAAGAAATTCTAACATGGCCTTGAAACAGAACTGAAAGATAAATGAAGGTCAGTTCAGTGAGGAGAAAAGACAGCCTTCTGATAAGCAAAGGCCAGCTGAAAGGAATACAAGAGCTAGTTTGGTGGGAATGAGTACCAGCTGAAAGAAAAACAATGTAAGAGGTGTTTAAGGCGTGGGTGGATGAGGTGCTGAGGGGCATGGTTTAGTGTTTGATAGGAATGGTTGGACTCGATGATCCGGTGGGTCTCTTCCAACCTGGTTATTCTGTGATTCTATCATCATAGTTAATTTTAGTGTAACTTGGTTTCTTAGCATGTGCGGTAGTTTAGCCAATCATATGTTAGTAATAGCTTTATGGACAGCTACCTTTAGTCAATAATACACTGTGGGCACCCAGTTGTGTAACTAAGAAGGGTTTATAAAGAAACAGCTAAGCTCAATAAAATGTCTTCAATCCATCAGATTGAAGTCTGTGTGATTAATCCCCCCACTTCTCTACTTCATATCTGGAGTTATGAAGACAAACACAGAATATTTCTGTTGCTGAAAATAACCAGCAAAATACAATAGATTAGCACAGCTGAGCTGAACAAATGTCTCAGCAACTGTATCCCTTCCAACCATGTGGAAAAATGCTGCTTTGGAAACATTGGGGAAAATGAGTCAAATCTATATAAAGATTAAAAAAAATGGAATTATAGCCTACAGACTTTTGTGCTGAGACTTGACTCACTGCCTTTGAGAAATCTTGGTTATGTATTGTAGTGCATTTTTGGCCTTTGGATGTGAAGATTAATATACCTGTTTGGCATAAGTGGTGCATTTTTGGGTTTTGCTTTTACTTTTTACAAAACACCTCTATAGTAGTGCCTGCTCATGTTAATTTTAAGACTGGCTTAAATGGGGCTGAATGTGCCCTTTCCCTCTTTGAGGAGAAACTGCCCATATCTTATGCTTGTTAGTTCACAAAATGAAGATACAAAAAAGTTGTACTAAGCTTCTGTCAAGGCAAAATGACTTTAAGGAACAGCTTTGGCTCAAACACAATAGCATTTAAAATAGATAAAATCAGTAGTAACACTGTTCAAACAAACAAAAATCCATTCACATGTAATCTACCATAATATTGTATAGTTTAACTTATAATTTTAGAAGCTTTTCAAGTTTTCAACACTTTCCAAGTAATTAGTATGTGACAAGGCAAGAGTATGATAAACTATGAAATGACTGACACTAAACTTGTATAAAATTGTTAAGAATAACTTAAAAAATATTTCATAAATAAAAACTAGAATTGTTTTAACTTCAGAATCAACCTTCTCAGTTATACAGTATTAGAGAAAGTTTGACATATTTCAGCCTAGTTTGTAGTAAGGCTTTCATTTATTCAAGTGAAGAATCATAAATGATGATGGATTATCTATTCATGTAGTAGAAGAAGGAAAGATCTTGGGGGATTAATTACTAATTAAAGTTAACCTGTGTTGCCTAAATAAGATGAATTTATTCTAAGTAATTTTCTGCTCTGTTGGGATTTTCTCTGAGGAGATAGAACTATAAATCAGCAAATATCACTCTTTATTATGCTTGGGTATCTGCCTGGATGTTTGATCTGGATATGCACTATTCCACACAGCTCCCTGGAAAACTATTTTGAAAACCACATTTTGTGGTTCAAATGTACTCTCTCTAATGTGTCTCACCGTGAAATTAACTGATAACCATAAATTCTGTTATAAGGCTATTACCCAGTGACTTTTTTCAATTAAGTCAGATAAAGCTGAGGCATTCAGAACACCATTCTTTCCCTAAACTTTTGATTGTGAAGTAATTGACATAATGTAGCTGTATTCTTAGATGATTTGAACATTTACGTGTATCTTTGGCATTTTAAAAGTAGATAAATGCATTTATTAAAAACTACAGCCACAAACCCCAAACCAATCAAATGAAACAACCTGCTACCAAACAACAAAATAATAAACTGTGAAGGCTTGAGCAGAGTTTGTGAATCTTTGTAAAGTAACCCAGGGAGAGTTCAGTTTATTAAAAGCAAGAGAGGTAAACTTTAGAGTTGGCTTTTGCAAATTTTATCTTTCAAATTATCTTTGCTTCAAAAAGTGCCTTGTAAACCTTTTTGTTTCTACTTTGTTTACGAGATCTATGTTACAACTTCAGTGTTTTCTGCCTTTGTCGTTTATTTGGCTTTGTGCAAACATATGAAGAACACTTAACTCTGTTTAAGTTGTAAAACTTACCTGTTTTGAAAACAGATATAGAGAGTAACTTGACATAGACAGTATCCCATTGAAACAGGAAGCATCAAATATAAAGAATAATTTATGTACCAGATAGTCAGAACAAGTCTTATGTTCTGAGATAACTTTCTCCTAACTAGTCTAATAATAGTGATCATAGAATCATCAGGTTGGAAGAGAGCCAAGAGATCATGAAGTCCAACCATTCCTACCAAACACTGAAGCATATCCCTCAGCACCTCGTCCACCCGTGCCTTAAACACCTCCAGGGAAGGTGACTCAACCACCTCCCTGGGCAGCCTCTGCCAGTGCCCAATGACCCTTTCTGTGAAAAAGTTTTTCCTGATGTCCAGCCTGAACCTCCCCTGGTGAAGCTTGAGGCCATTCCCTCTCGTCCTGTCCCCTGTCACCTGGGAGAAGAGGCCAGCTCCCTCCTCTCCACAACCTCCCCTCAGGTAGTTATAGAGAGCAATGAGGTCTCCCTTCACCCTCCTCTTCTCCAGGCTAAACACCCCCAGCTCTCTCAGCCATTCCTCATAAGGCCTCTTCTTCAGCCTCTTCACCAGCTTTGTTGCTCTTCTCTGGACTCGCTCCAGAGCCTCAACATCCTTCTTGTGGTGAGGGGCCCAGAACTGAACACAGGATTCGAGGTGCGGTCTCACCAGTGCCGAGTACAGAGGGAGAATAACCTCCCTGGACCTGCTGGTCACACCGTTTCTGATACAAGCCAAGATGCCATTGGCCTTCTTGGCCACCTGGGCACACTGCTGGCTCATGTTCAGTCGCTGTCAATCAACACCCCCAGGTCCTTCTCCTCCTGGCAGCTTTCTAGACAGTCTTCTCCTAGTTTGTAGCTGCACAGGGTTGTTGTGTCCCAAGTGCAGGACCCGGCATTTGGCCGTGTTAAACCTCATGCTGTTGGTCTCAGCCCAGCAGTCCAGCCTGTTCAGATCCCTTTGCAGAGCCTCCCGACCCTCCAGCAGATCCACACTTCCACTCAGCTTAGTGTGGTCTGCAAACTTGCTAAGGGAGCACTCAGTGCCTTCATCCAGGTCATTGATAAAGACATTAAACAGGACTGGACCCAGCACTGAGCCCTGGGGAACCCCACTTGTCACTGGCCTCCAGCTGGATTTAACTCCATTTCCCACCACTCTCTGGGCCCGGCCATCCAACCAGTTTTCCACCCAGGAGAGTGTGCGCCTGTCCAGGCCAGAGGCCGACAGTTTCTGAAGCAGAATGCTGTGAGAAACTGTGTCAAAGGCTTTACGGAGGTCCAGGAAGATACATCCACAGCCTTTCTCTTGTCCAGCAACCGAGACACTTGGTCATAGAAGGTGATCAAGTTAGTTTGGCAAGACTTGCTTTTCATATTGACTGGGCCTGATCACCTGGTTCTCCTGCATGTGCTTCATAATAGCACTTAAGATCACCTGTTCCATGACTTTCCCTGGCACTGGGGTCAGACTGACAGGCCTGTAGTTCCCTGGATCCTCCCTGCAACCCTTCTTGTAGATGGGCACAACATCAGCTAGCCTCCAGTCCAGTGGAACTTCCCCAGTCAGCCAGGATCACTGGAAGATGATGGAAAGGGGTTTGGCCAGCACATTTGCCAGCATCTTCAATACTCTTGGGTGGATCCCATCTGGCTTGTGGGTGTCTAGCTGGGCAAGTAAGTCTCTTACCACCTCCTCTTGGATCATGAGAGCTTTGTTCTGATCCTCTAACTCCTGGGTATGTACACAGAAGGAACAACTTTCCTTGCTATTAAATACTGAGGCAAAGAAGGCATTAAGTACCTCAGCCTTGTCCTCATCTTGTTTTCTTGAAGATGTTTCTCTTTTCTTACATTGTGATCATTTAATGTAATATTAGCACTGTGGGATTGTGTGCCGACCGAGTCATTGCTGATAAGTCTTTCTTTTTAGAGATGACTGCATTGATGCATCTTCTGGTATTTAGTAGGTTGTCTTCAGTGAATATTCAAAGCTGGTGGGGAAAACATAACTGCAGGTGTGACTGAGGTGCTAAAAGTTCTGGTGGGGCAGCTCTTGAAAATGACAACTGTAACAGTGATTTCCTCCCCTTTCTCCTCTCCTCCCCTCCCCTTCCCTCCCCTTCCCTCCCCTTCCTCCTTCCCTTCCTCCTTCCCTTCCTCCTTCCCTTCCACATTCCCTTCCACATTCCCTTCCACCTTCCCCCCCTTCTCCTGGATGTACACCAAAGCCTATTTGATGTACTTTTTATTATGGTTGTCTTATAGACACATCAAAATGCTCTTACTGTGACAGACCTTGTTGCTGTGGTAAAATAGGGAAATTCTAAGAAGGCCAAAACTTTCCTTCCTGTTTTGTTTCAAAGGTGTTGCAGTGCCCCATGTTCAAGGAGCACCTGCTGTCACTGAAGCAATTTTTAAAACTGTAAATATCTAACAATTTCACTTTATTAGATTATTTTAGTTGTAGTTCATCTGATGGGAGTGTAGAGATATCAAATATGTATGTTCTCTCAGTAGTTCAGTTGTAAAATAAAATATTTTTTGACTCTTACTAAGCTTTCTTCAGCCTGTTTTCTACTTTTGAAATGACTGTTTCATAATTTTGGCTTGTGCTTTTTACAGAAAGTCTCACTACTTGTTGCATCAGTAGGTAAGTAAAGGCTGTGATATAATGGTGATCTGGTAGTGGGAGATGTGTAAACACATTTATTAAAATAAAACAAAAATAACTAAAAGTATTGTATCCTCTGTCATACTGAATTGGTTCCAATGGCTAAGATTTTGTTTGTATTTGGAAGTACACCAAAGAAACCTTATCAGTAATTATTCTGAAACAGTTATTTTGGTTTCAAATGAAACAGTTATTCGAAGAAAACAATTCTGATAAAATTCAAAGTGTAGACAAGGGTTAATAAACCCAGGTCTGTCATTTTGTTCATGCAAGTTATGCTTCCACAATTAGTGTTCTGTTTGCTCTCTCAGCTGGCTTCACTCCACATCATTATTGGTCATCCAATAAGAGTTCTTCCACTTAATTTGACATGGCCTGGAGGAGAACTGACAGGTGAAGTTTATGAAAAATTTTGATCAGTTTTTGGAAGGAAAAAGATTTAATAATGAAATTAAAACCAAACCAAACAAACCCAAATACAAACCAATTCAGTAATGACTTAATTCCTGCTAGAATCCATGTATGATGTAAAATTAAAGAAATATTTATAATTTGACTACCATGTTCCAAATTGGTTCTAGAAGGAAAAGGATTTTCTTCAACTTTAGTGATTATATAATGACAGCAGATGGCTAAAAGGGGTTTTAAAAGCTGTCTTGCCACCAAAATCAGCTATCTCTTAATTTCGTGACTAATTTGTTCAGTGCCATGTGTATTATTTCAAATTGCTGAAAATGGAATCTTTTGTTAATTTTCTCATTTTTTACTTAATTGGCTTTCCCCTAAGTGCAGTGTATATTTTCCTCTTCCAAATTGTCTTCTAGATTATGGTGTTTTCCAATTGCAGTCTTTTCTCTGAAAGGTGGTGCTGTGGGAGGGAAGCCAGATGACTTGCTCATGAACAAGAAAGGGTGAGAAAGCTCTCACTTTCATGAAAATATTTTGCTTCTGGCATATTTTCCTGTTCTGACCTTTTTCTGTTTAATTACTGAGGGTGAACCACTCTAATGTAGGTGAGTGGTGTAGCTGTTGTCTCTGTCTTTTCATGTTTGAGCTTGACTTTTTCATTTTCCTAGCTCTTTGTGAGATACCCAAAAAGGACTTGAAGTAGCTATTGGATAGTAATTAGGATCTGTTCTTCTCTTTCTACAGTGCTTTTTTTTTTCTATCCCAGTCTTTCCCTATGACATCATTTAGAATATGTGGACAAATGCTTTGCTTGCAGTGAAAATCAGCAACTAAATTCTCATGACATTAACTCAGAAGTTGCTCAATGTTGCCCCTGTTTAGAAGGGAGGTTCTGCAGACAATATTGCCATGACTTGGCAAATGAGATTCTCCCCCTACTCCTCCCCCTTTTTTCCCCTTTCTTAGCAAAACAAAAACTGTGGAAGAGTCTCTGCCTACTTTTCCGAAGAACATCAGGTAGTAGCTCTAAGGGAGAGAGAAGAACTTGTAAAGGTAGCCCAACTGTATCGGCAGCAGGACAGTTGCTAGGGCAGAAGAAAGGGGTATTTTGTGTACCAGAGGAATGAGACTTAAGCTTCCAGAAAGAGATGAGAAGATAGAACAGGAAACGGTCTGAAAGTTGGAGCTTGCAGGTTCTATGATGTGCAGAAGACCTGTAGGGGGCTGGTGGTTGTAGTGTGTAGTGTGGGAAATGAAGCACATAGAGACAGAATGCCTGTAAGCTGGACATTGGGATGTTAGATCTGAGTATATTATTATTGACTGGATGGTGATCTGTGTTTTTCATGTACTTGTTTACATTTGTCATATGAACCGGGATCCAGGAAAAAAAATTCTTCATTAGTGTAAATACTTAACTGGCTTTATTATGAATAAAAGCAGTCTACTTTACTCTGTGAGTTTGTGTTAATTTCTAGGTAGAAGATATTCTCCTTCACCTTGCCTTAAGCTATAGATAGACTGTGTTCATTTAATTCTTTCCAGACAAAAAAAAAAAACCCCACAGTTATTTTTCTTTTTGAATGCTTTTTGTGCGAAACCTGAAATGTCAAGACCTCTTCAAACTCTACCCTCTCTTATCCTCTGTGGTTCTGAATCTTGCAGAGCTGAGTTCATGCTTTGCTAACACTGCAGCCACTTTGTCACATCCATTTCTGTCACTTTGCACAGACTTAGGGTGATGCACATGATGTCTGTGTCCCCAGTTCTCTTCATGAAGCTGGCTCTCCTTGGTGAGCAAGGATTGCAGGGACTCACCCATGAGAGTCAAATGATAGTCTGAGGGTCCATGAAAGCTGATGACTGTGAGGCTGTTAAACTACAGGTTATGTATTTACCAATTTATTTGTAACTTAGGTAGCAGCAAGGGAAACATAGTCTTCATGTTGACTTAATGCTTTGCAATAATGCAAATTAGATCATAAATGTTATACCTATCCTATCAGGGAAATGAATTCTTACCTATTGTGGCTGGTACAGTTCTCATTGGCTCTTCCTCAGTGATGCTTCAGGAGATCTGGAGTAAATTTGTCCATGAGTTTTGCTTAGCCAGTGTTCTGGTATGATAGGAACTTTTCTCAGGGAGATGAAAAATATCTTCATGAGTTGCAGGGAGCTTTATTGTAAATCAACAAGAGCATGTTTACCAGAGTTGCTAAACTCTTCAGTGCAGACTGCTTCTGCGTTTCCTGATGCCTAGAGCTAGTAGGAGATCTAATTTTATATCCGTTTTACTTGGAACACTCGTCACTCTGCCTGCTGCTCCTTCAAGGCTATTGCTTTTCAAGAGGGAGAGAAAATAATTTGAAAACAGCAGTATTTCTAGATTGACATTCCTTTCTGAAAAGAGCAGAACTGAAGGACCTCAGAAGTGGACTGTGGGCAGAAGTAAGCATGAAGTGAAAATTCACTCTCCTTAAATAAAACATGTCAGATGCTTTCCAAACTGAATGTGTCACAGGAGTTGCCAGAATAAATATGACCATGTTTCGTACTAAACATAATTAAATAGAAGCTTTTACTGATCTTGAACAACATACAATTTTGATTTTTTTTAGTCTTTGTTTCAGTGAAAAAAGCAACTCTACAATCATGACAACAGAGAAAGTTCCAGAATATTTGTTATTCAAGGTAACCCCATGGATTCTTTAAAATAGAGGAGGCTGGCAAAACTGAATCCCAATCAAGACAGTATCTCAGAGAGATCTGTTCAGGAAGCTGATTAATGGATTAAAATGCAAATAATTTGCAGTCTGCATAATATCAAGTATTTGGTTTATGGATACTTTTAGCAGAGCTCCCCTAAAACATTCACTGTGTTTGCATTTGAAAGTGTGTGGTTTGTAAAAGGATTAGTGAACCAAAGCAGTGTGATGTGGTTTGTCTGGTAGCGGGCAAGCTGTTCCTTTGGGCTTTTGTGTAGCTTCTATGCGGATACAACTCTTGAGCTCACAGGCCTGTGCCTGTTCCTTCCCATAAAATTGCATTTGCTGTCACTGTGCTTGGAGTCCTTGGCTCACAGGTCTCCTTTGAGACCTCAGCAGGCTCAACTGGATTTTGTTTAATTAATGAAACATGTTTGGGTCCTGTGAGTTGGGCTATGGGAATAAAAGACTTTATTTTCCTCCTCCTCACCACACCTATATCTGTTCTGAAGGTGAAGGAAATTAAATCAAAGGCAGTCACTCAAACCAGATTTGAATCAATCTATTACAGTTTTGTGTCCTGACCTGAGGTGAAAACCAAGTTCCATGACATGTTGAGCAACTTGCTTTGGTGCATTTGCAAGAAAAGACAATGAAAGTCTATGTTCATTGCACTGGAGGAATGGGCTGCTCTTTTTTTTGTAATAATCCAGTAGTGAAGGTGCCCACCTAGCAGGTGGGAGACTTGAAATTGCATCCTTCTGCAGCCCAGGAGGGTGCCCTAATCTCCTATTAGAGATGTCCTATCTTGTACAAAAAAAAAAAAAAGAATAGCTGGTGAGGCAGATGAAGAGAAGAATAGCTTTCCAGCCTGCTGGCAAGGATGCACTCTCAAGATATGACACAGGGCTTTTACTCTCTGCTCCAGTGATTTATTTAGCTATGTATTTATTTTCTTAACAGACTTTCACTTGCATAAAGAAAAACCATCCCTCATTAGACTAGATAGTGTACGAGTGTATGTTTTAAGAGGAGCCGAGGGAGGAGGTAGGCGAAGTATTGGTAATGAAAGGAGGCTTTCCCAGGACGCCACACAGCATTGCTGCGCTCAGGGCATTTCCAGGATGGGGAGGACCGAATGTAATCAAGCAGAGGAAGAAGGAACTGAATTTGTAGCTCTGTCACTTGGTATGACAGCCTCAATTGAGGGACTTCCAGGTATCTGGGGATAATGGTACTACTAGTGCCTTCTTCAGAAAAAGCAACTCCATGTTTCTGGGAAACTTGTAACTGGTAGTGATTGGTGCAAATGTATTGTGGTAAGGATTGTCTGCCCAAAATTGATGAATACTTATTTGCCTGTGGAGCAAATAAATTTTATCACCTAAATGTAAATATACCATTGCATTACCTTATAAGTTTTGCCTAATTTTCTTTATCTCACTGTACTAGGTGGTTTGTCCCTGTTTTCATCTAATGGGTTGCAATTGTATGAGGTGCACACTTCCCTGTGACTCTGCCAGGATTTCTTCCCTGTGCTTGAAATCCAGGGCTGTCCACAAAATCCATTCATCTCTTGTTCTGTGGACCTAGTTTGTATATCTCTGCAGCAGGTTTGTCACAAAAGGTTGGATTTATTGAATATCACAGACAGGACTGGGGCCTTTCTTTACCTTTCTAGGGTTTATGCTGATTTTATTTTTTTTTAATTATTTTTTGGAGTTAAATTTTTTAGTGGGTAGTGTGTCTATAACTGTAATACATGACTAGTTACCTCCTGTGTATTTTGCACTTTGGAGCATGTAAACTGAAAGTTAATAAAGAATAAAACTTCCCTGCTTAAGATGACGGACACTTAGCAACCAAATCAGTCTGTCTCCAAGGGGTACTATCTACTGTTGAATACTCTTCCAAGTCCTGTACACAGACACCAAATGCTATCCTGTGTTGGCTGCATTACTCAGTAGACAATTTAATCTATACTTAAGTGCGTATGTGTATAAAATAGAAACAAAATGTGAAAAATAGTAGAGACAATACATTCATTCTTCAAATATGTTTCTAATATTAGCTAGGTTCAGCCATTTCATAAGTGCTAGCTTTTCTTTATTCTATCCCATTGTACAGATTGTTGCTTGAAGGCTATTGAAAATTGACTCTCTTGTTCATTCATTATGTTGCCTCCTTTCTCAGTAATGGGCCATTTCTAAAATGCTGAGCAGCACTGCCAGTAAAGTACCTGAAATCATTGCCTACCTACATCGGAGAGTGAACATGATCAAACTGCACTACAATCTGGATGAAGTCAATGATTTTCTTGAACTAAATATTATAATAATGTCTGTGTGTTAGTGTGGTGTAGAGAGGGACTAAAAGAAGTCTGGGGAAATTTGTATAATCCCACCAATGAACGCTGGCATTGTGAGTGAAGCCCTGGCTCTGCCCAAGTCATCTGGGAATTTTGCCACTTAATTCTGTCAGGCTGGAATTTCTGTGTCAATATTTGAAATAAGATGAGATTTGTTTTAGCAAAGGATCTCCTTTTGCAAAAATTCCTCTTTCAAATTCTTGTGAAGACCGGCAATTATTATTCTAAGTATGACTAAATCTTTAAATAGAAAGCTCACACAAATGAACAGCTAAATGAGCATGAACATAATCAGTTATTTGGACAGTGCCATCTAGTTGTTGCAAAATACAGTGTTCTTTTTCTTCTAAAATTAAATTACTATGGCAAATCACAGCTCTGTGAAAAACCTTCAGTTTAATTTAAAGCTCTTTTCATTCATTATCCAAACATTTATCTGAAAAGAAATCATTAGTGTAAAGAAATGACCATCTTAATTTATGGAATTCATGGTGCTGGCTGTAATATGATTTTTTTTTTTCCTATGGCATATTCCATAAGAAAGACTTTATTTACAATGTAAACTGTAACCTCTTAAAAGATCTGATGGCTTCCTGGTTTTGCCAGACCATCTCTCTACCTTTTCCTCCTAGACTTTCCCAACAATCTTTGTCCACTATGGCTATCACTAATAAAAATATCACCAAATATGATTTATCTGAGATATTCTTAATCTATCTCTGCCCAGACCGTACAGGGTCAATAATCAATTTGGATTTTTTTAGTCATGGAGAAAGTGATCAGATATAACTTGTAAGTAACTTTCCGAAATCTTCAATGATATTTCATGTTTCTTTGGCACTTGTGTTGCTATATGCCTTATTCTTGATTTGTTTATTGAACAGATTTTTAATATAATGATTGCTTTCTGTCAAAGTCTGCAGTCTTCTCTATTTTTAATAACTGAGTAATCTTGCTTGTCTTGTGTATGATGCCAAAGAAAGATTAGAAGTACAAAATCTATTTATTGGAAAATTAAACCCCGAGCTGGTGGAATAAATATTATAGGAAATGGCAATAATAGTGAATATATTAGAAGACTGAAGTTGCTAAATTTTCTCCTGTTTATTTTCCATAATTGAATGTTTTCTCAACATTCAGCCTTTACTTAAGACTCTTTTTATGATTTGTTAATTCAGTGAGTGCTAGTCTGCAGTGAAAAGTTTATTTAGTAACATCATTGGTCACCATTTTCCCTCTTTTTGGAGAAGTTGTCTTCTTTGGAGAAGTCTATTTCTATAGAACACTTAATCAGAAAAAGCAATTAAAAATCACCATTTCTTCACTCTTTCTTACAGTGGTCCTCTTTTTTTTTTCTGTCCTAAATTGAACCCCACTTGTAACTGGCCTCCAGCTGGATTTAATGCCATTTGCACATGTGGATTCATATCCCATCCTTGTCCTTCTTCAATGCGATTCTGACCTGTCTGGTTCAGAAATCTTGCCTTTGCAAATATTTAACCTGTAGAGATACTTCACAACATTTAATTAAGCTGCACAGTCTGAGCTGAGATATTCTGCAGGGTTTTGGAAGAGGTCAGAATATATTTGGATGCTGGGAATAATTAGTTGGTCTGCAGTAAAGCCTGGAAAGGTTAAAAGTACTTTATTGGTATTGATCAGTTAGGAGCCTGGGGCAAAGATTCATTGTGCACAATTATTCTGTAAGTACAGTTAGAGACTGCTAAAGTATAGGAGCAAATTGTTATGATTTGAACTAAGTCACTTTGACTCCAAGATCACTACTAGCGTAGACCAGACTCCTCCTTGATTAGGAAGATGATTCTTCCTATGTTGCAATGTCATTTAGATAAGGAATAAATTTTCAATCACATTGTTCAAGAATGTCCTAAGAATTGTTCTCTGGCTTCTGTTTGTTCAACTCCTGGATAGATGCAGTCCTAGCACCTTAAAAAAATACTCAAAGCATAAATTTGTGAATTTCTTCATGCATTGGAAATTCCCCATTTGGGAATTTTTGTATAGTCTTATCTATAACTTGAATAGAAGAACAAAAAAAAAAAAAAAAGGAAAAAGAAGAAAGAGGCAGCTACACTGTCTGCTGAAGTATACCCAGAGAAATCTGGTTGTTCTACCAGAAAATGCGTAGTAACAGCTTACAGCTGGTACCGCAGAGCATGCGGGTTCCACAGAGGTATCAGGAGACAGATTCTGAGTCTGATTTTGTATTTTTAGTTAGTAATTGATTTATACTATAGGGAAATAGGATAATTTTTCATCTAGTTATTAAAAATCCAGGAATGTCAAACTGTCTTGCAGCTGGATTCAAAACTTGTCACTAGGGTCTGTTAAATTTTGATTATTGACATGAAGACTGTAAAGTTAAGGAGGGATTCAGAGCAAGGTATAACATTTCCATGTATTATTATTTCCTAGATCTGTTTTTGACAAGGAGCATAGTAACCTAGCATGTACAATCCAGCCTGTGTGTTCCTGTTCCAATTTCAGAAGTGGTTTTAAAAAATCTTATTTTCCATCAGGAATTCCAAAATAACAGTATTCAAAGCCTCCCATCACTCAGGAGTCGAGACTACTTCTAATTATTCTAGATGAGAAGAGAAAAAGAATCGGGAAAACTTAATGTTCAAAATATGAATAATTCATATATCTTTTTTAAAATGAATGAACATTCATAATTATGTTTTAATTGATGAAATTTGTTTTCAATACAAGGCACAATGAAGGGTTTGACAAAATTTTTTGTATGCTTGTATAAGGCAATGTGAGTGAGACATGCAATTAGAGCTCAGCTTCCTGCTGGATCCCAGGTGATGGTTCTGTCAGCTGTCTTTCCAGATGGCACAGATCTCAAGATGACGACATGCTAGTTATGAAGTGGAAAATGTAATTACTGTGTTAACAATACATAATGTTGGATTTACTGTTGGTACTAAAGCAGGAGAACTTGAATAATACATTACTAAAATCTCTCTCAGGAAAAGACAAATATTTTAATCTGTGAAGTTTGGCTTCACTGGTGTCCTTAAAAATTTTCAAGTGCTTTTCAGAAGCTTTTTTTTCTTTTTATTTCCTAGCCATCAACGTAAGAAATAATGCACTATGAACAGAAGCAAAGACTCTCATTCATTCTTCAACCATTTGATGACTTCTTAAAGTGTCAGTTTTGAACACAGCAGTCTGAACGGCCAGTGAAAGAACAAAAAAGGCAGGTGAATGTAAAGTATGATTGCATTTCAGACACCTGTACAACCTCTTTATACTATTAATTTTGAGGCACTGACAGAATGACCCAAGACTGTGAACATAATCTGTGACTCTATGTACTAGGTCACCCAAGAATCTTTTTAGTGCTTTTCTGCTCTCTTCAGCTCTTTTGAGGTTCTGTACATATTATGAAGTGATGCATTACTAAGAAGATAGGAGTGAAGTATTCTATAGCTATGCATATAAAACACACATGCATGTAAATGTATATAAATTTCCAATTCTCTTGTTTGTTTGGTAAAAACGCCAAACATTCCTCTGAAACAGTTTACAAGTTATTAGACGTCATTAATAGTGTTGTCACCAGTAAATTTTGATAAGGTTACTGCAAGTAAGAGTTATCTTAAGATTGCTTGGATTTTAAAATTTTAAAAGCCTGGAGTTACAGTATATTCTGTGTGTATTTTAAAAAGAATAGAAAATAAAGTAGTCGGGGAAAATCTCTTGTCTGATGACATTGTATAGTGTGACCAGCCGGTCGAGGGAGGTGATTCTGCCCTTCTACTCTGCCCTTGTGAGACCTCACCTCGAGTACCATGTTCAGTTCTTGAGTCCTCAGCACAGGAAAGACACAGATGTATGAGACTGAGTCCAAAGGAGGGCCACAAATTTGATCAGAGAGCTGGAGCACCTCCCGTCTTGAGGCAGGCTTAGAGAGTTGAGGCCTAGAGAAGAGAAGGCTCAAGGGAGACCTTAGAGCAGCCTTTGAGTACTTAAAAGGGGCCTACAGAAAAGATTGGCGAGGGGGTCTTCATCCGGGAGTGCAGGGATAGGATGATGGGTAATGATTTTAAGATGAAAGAGGGGTGATTTAGATTACATATTAGCAAGAAATGTTTTACTGTGAGAGTGTTGAGGTAGGGTGTCCAGAGAAATCCCAGATTCCCCTTCCCTAGCAGTGTTCAAGGCCAGGCTGGACGAGGCTTTGAGCAACCTGATCTAGTGGAAGGTGTCCCTGCCCATGGCAGGGGATTGGAACTTGATGATCTTTAAGGTCCTTTCCAACCCAAACTGTTTATGATTCTGTGACTTAAATGTTTTGGGCTTAAATAGATTAAGTATTGTGATTGCTATATAATCGTCTGTCAAAGACAGGAGTGACTAATAGACTGGTAAAGAGAATATTGGCTGAAACCTCAAATGGCAACATCTTTTCAGTGCAAATGGAATTGTACATGGCAACCTACTCTTAGTTCATGAATTTGCTACCAGTTTTTAACTCTTGCACAAATTTTAAGGCAAGTCCTTGCTACTGTACCATGTGTATGATTAGAAAAACTGAACACATGTAAATTTTCTTCCTCTCCAGAGAGAAGCAGGCAGATGCCTTCATATTTACTGAAGTAGATGGTAAGACAGGAAATAATGTCAATTTCTATCCAGATGATAAAAGCTTTGAACTAATGCTAATATATGCTAGGTTAATGTAGCATGTTTGAATGTGATGAACATTATTGAATATGATCACGGAGATGAGTCCCAGTAGTCAAGTGTCAGCCCTGTTCACATCTTCACTTCTGTACTTGCTGTTTTTTCTGCTCGTGGAAATGTGATATGGCTGGATAGATAGTAACAGGACCAGCTGTGTGCCTACAGATGTGTACAGGACTGATGTTTAAAGGCTAGTTCCCAATTGTGTTATCAAAACTGAAATTAAATGTATCTAAAATAACTATATAAAGACAGAACTTGGTAATGAAATCATTCCATTCTGGAAAAGAACCTAATACAGTGAAAAAGGGCGTTGCATTTTCAAAATATTGTGTAGTTAGAAACTTTGTGGACTTATTCTCCTGAGGCGAGATCCTCCTTGGACCAACTGTCCTGAAGTCCAGAATACACAGTAGGATTTTTAAAGTGACTCTTAATGAATCGTATGAATAATATGTACAATAGTGTCAGTGATACTTCTCTCGTTTTGCTTTTTAAGCAGCAGATATTAAGTGCATTCTTGTAATCCTAAAATGTCACTTTATGTAATTTATGAGTAATGCATCTTTGCCATTTTTCTATTTTGAAGTGAGTAATTTCCTTACACTAGCTTATCAGAACCGTTTCTAATGGGAAAAGGAAGACTGTAAGCAATGATTGAATTCAGATGTCTTATTTTAGCCTGTTTACTTGCACAGTCTCCATACTAAAAAAAAATTGCTTTGGTATTTGGCTTTATAATAGCTGCCTTGCAAGCCATCAAAGCATTTGTAGTTTGGTTTCACAATTGTCAGTATTTGCAGCTGGCGTGAGAGTTTTAAGGAGCAGTGTATGCACAACATGGAGCACATTTTGCATTCTTTTGAAATAAGTATTAGTCTCCCTGGAACAAATGCTGACACTATCACAAATTCATGATCTCGGGAGTCCTTTACTGTCTTCCTACAATATTTAAAGACTGATGATAGTCTGTTATTGGACATCTAAGGAACTACCTGTGCTATTGATTTTCTAATAAATGTCACCTCTTTGCTTATAAAGATTTGTGATGATTTCATACTCATAAACAGATAATGTAAATACAAACTGTTCTTGTAAAACAAAGCTATACTTGAGACACACTGTTTAATGATATAAAGGTCTAGAATTATATTAGTAATTAAAAAAAATATTTAAGGCATGCCATTTTTAAATGTCATGCCCCCCCAGTATTTCAGAATTCCTGTCATGCCCCCCCAGTATTTCAGAATTCCAAGAGTAGGTTCCATAAGGCATCCTATATTCTGCTATTTTTAGTTTAAGGCGTTGCTTTTAAGGATATTAAAAATACCATATATGTTGGAAATTTGGAGTATATGAAACATTTCTTAAAAGGAACAGAGTCTGTATTCACGGAACATGCATCAATGGTAACCCCATCATAAGTTGTACAGGCAGGACTTGCCCCTGGTCAAGTCATGCTCTCTCAAATCACCCTCATGTCCTCTATGTGTTTTAGCATAACATCTAGGAGGATCTGTTCCATGATCTTCCCAGGCACAGAGGCTGACAGGTCGGTGGTTCCCAGAATCATCCTGCTACCCTTTTTAAAATTGTTGAGTTTCTTCCAGCCACCAGGGACTTCTGCTGACTGCCATGACTTTTCAAGTATCATGGAGAGTGGCCAGGTAACTACATCAGCCATTTCCCTCAGAACTCTGGGATGCATCTCATCAGGTCTCATAGACTTGTTTAGGTTCCTCAGGTGATCACAAACATGATCTTGCCCTACAGAGTGAGAGGCCTTACACCCCCACCCCCCAGTCTTTCAGTCAGCGTATAACCTTGGATAAATCCAGGAGTAAATGTATAGAAGAAAATAAAGATTTTTGTGTAAAAGTGTCTAGGTAACTGCCTAAGAATATCTAGGCTTTATTGTGAAAGTAAGGGATTTCCTGACTGGTTTATTATATTGCAGATATAAAAATCAACAGACTCTGGAATATCTAATATCTAATGTGCTTAAAAACACTTTATAATCATTTTTGGCTGAACAAACATATCCAAGGGCTGCACTTAAAAGGGTGACTGAAATGATGAGGCACACTTGTGTTGAGTGGTAATTTAATTGCATTTTCAAGCCAGGTTATATATCTTAAAACCTCAATATAAATGCATGTACAGGGTGTCCATGGGCATAGCAGATGTTGCCCTGTGAAACACTTATTGAATATATAAGTCAGTGAGGAAGGGGTAGGCATCACTCTGTCAGATGCTGTGTAGCCTGAGGAGTTAATAACTATTATCAAGGAAAAAACAAAAGCGTTTAGAGAAGGTTTTGTAGCTTTCACTGAATTTTCAGCATAGTTTTGAGCACAATATGAGCAGCCGAGGGATTAAACTGCCAAAACCTGTCTTGTTGATAGTTACCTCAGAAGAATTCAGTTGTTCGACTAAACAAAAGGCTGTAGGCAATAGTGTCTTTCTCTTGATATGTTCTTTTCTCCTCTGGGTGACATTTGACAGGATTGCCCAGCATTTTTGGTTAACGTAGCTTCTGCAGCTGACTGAAAAGCAAGACAGAAAAGGATCCCTGTGTTGGTGGGTGCAATACAATTGCACCAGGCAGTATCTTTTTGCTCTGGTACACTTGATCAGTTTTGTTTGGGAGACTTGTTTGTCAAGATCTGTCTTGATACATGCCTACAAAAGTGGAAGAAATAAAGATCATTGTTTTCCTTGATGAGAAAAAGAATCCCTTTTAGACCTTCACCCTTAGGTCCTTACACTCTGTATTCTAATACTATTCGCAAAAAAATTTTGTTGCAGAAGTGTCTCATTATAATTAAGTGAAATGTATTCTCACCCCCAAATTTTTAGTGCAATATTTTCAGTATGTCCAGTTTGCATAAAACTCCTTTTCAGATCAATTCAATATCAGCTCCTGCTGATCAGTTCAGTGTAGCTCAGCATTTTTCTCACTTGCTGAGCTAGAACCTCTTGGTATTTGGCATTGAATATTCGCGTGTGTTATGCAAACGCATATTTTCCCAGCTGCTGCTTTGCTACTAAACACTTTGATCTATGACAGTTTCATTCTTCTAATTGCTCTGTTTTCACTACATAAAATAGAAAATGCAGTTTACTTTCATCCTAGATGACTCTTACTGAAATAAACATATACAGACGCTCTGGGAGACAAGGGAAAATGATGTTCTGTAAATGACGGATGCCCTGATAATTGTCCTTGTACCTTACAGGCAGAAACAGCAATGGCAGGCACAGTACATGAGAAAAAGACTATCCCCTTAAATGTAATACTAACATGTACTTCTAGTGAAAATATATTAAGATCCAGTCAGTCTCCAGCTGTCCTTTCCACTGGATCCCATGATGACCAGCATAGCGTCATATAACCAGTGCAGACACAATGTTCTTCTGCATTTTTTTCTTACAAAAAATCCCATGGCACCTTGAATGCTCAGGGAGTTTAATCATAGTAAATGAAGTAGACAATGAGCTTAGCGAGTTGTGTGACTTCCATCAGACACTGCTGCAAATCATGGAGTTTCAGAGAAAGCTAACTGTGCTCCCTGTTTCAGTGCAAAGAAATGCAACAATTACAGAACGGTATACTCCAAGCTCAAGAAACCTTTTTCAAGGCATGCACAGGGTGGACCTTTTTTCACTTGAATTAGCTAGAGATTATTTTTTCTCAAATGGTAAATTTTCCATTAAACTGTATTTTTGTTTAGAAATATTAAGAAAGCATCGCTTTCAATAATATGAAACACAGTCTGTTCTTACAGACTCTCTCTTTTTCATCAGGCTTAATGGAAAGTATGATGCACTGTGCTGTCAGATAAAAAATAAAGAACATCTTTCTTTCCAGGGTCTATCTTTCAGAAACACTAGTTGGCAAAACTTACCTGGAGTTTGGTTGTGCCAAATGCTGAAAGTCTATAAATGTTAATACCATCAGAGCTAGCAGTGCGTGCTGCTTCCCACAAAGCTCAATATGCACCATTCTGCAGGGAAGCTGGATCCTGGGAGATCTAGTTCATTTCTAAACTGATCTGTAAGCTTTCTCTGCATTTGCTTTGTTGCTTCATTCCAGTCTATTGATTATGGAGAAGGAAGTGACGCATGGTTCATTCAGAAATTCTAAATGCCCATGACAGACATCCTACAATTTGGCAGAGCATATGCAATTACATTTCTTTTTTTTACACAAGTAAAATCCTTCCTTAGTCAGGGAGCCTGCAGACTTCATGGTTCTCTTCCTGAAGGATGAATATCAATAGTTGTCTTACACTTCAGTATGATTTCAGGAACAGACTAACAAAGTGCATTTTCTAGGAAAATGTATATTTGTTTAGTAATATATACTCAGTTACAAGACAACAGGTCTGAATACTTTCTGGTTTTCACTTCAATATTCAATATTGTGTGTGTGTGAAGTGTGTCATGTATTCCTTGGAACTCACCAGCCACTTTTTTCACTCTATAGTGTATCCAAAGTGTACTTTGAGTGCCCTACACTGTAGATGTCTTAAATGAAGTTTCCTGGAAAACAATGTGGTCAAAGCATCTAAAGAGAGGTGTGCTAAGAACAAACTAGAAACTGCATTTAATGCCTTGTAACATATGGAATCCTTTTTCTGGACTTGCTGTCTGTTTGCTTGGGCTCTTTGCCCCACTCCCTTTTCCTTGCTTTTCCACACTGTCCTCACCTAGATGGAGATGTTAGGATGGGCAGTGAAAAAAGAGCCTGGACATTTTCAGAACACTGAAATTTTGTCCTTGTTCCCAAACTTTATTTTGAATGCTTTTTTGCTCCAGGCCACAGCTGAGTTGTGTTTGCTTGTGCTTGTATAATGTATTGAATGATTGTTTAACTAATAGAAGTTGCAATTAATATTTGTCTGCATTTGTTTCCTTATTTGCTGTTAATTATTAAGCTTGGGTTTTTGTGAGTGTTCATTCATTTGTTTTCTGTAGGCTTTATTTTTTCCTAGTGAATTTTTCAGCCTATCAAATAACATTGCTGAAAATGTAGGCTTGGATGTTCTCTGCCTGACTGATTTATAACATCTATTTCTGCACTTGTTCCCCTACAAGCAGGTGAGAGAGACCAAATCTATGCCATAGGTAATTGTCATAAATAAAAGAACTGCTAATCTTGGATTAGTAAGTGACTAGGAGAAGTCTGTCTAGAAAGCTGCCAGGAGGAGAAGGACCTGAGGGTGTTGGTTGACAGTGACTGAACATGAGCCAACAGTGGCCCAGGTGGCCAAGAAGGCCAATGGCATCTTAGCTTGTATCAGAAACGGCGTGACCAGCAGGTCCAGGGAGGTTCTTCTCCCTCTGTACTCGGCACTGGTGAGACTGCACCTCGAATCCTGTGTTCAGTTCTGCGCCCCTCACCACAAGAAGGATGTTGAGGCTCTGGAGCGAGTCCAGAGAAGAGCAACGAAGCTGGTGAAGGGGCTGGAGAACAGGCCTTATGAGGAGCGGCTGAGAGAGCTGGGGGTGTTTAGCCTGGAGAAGAGGAGGCTGAGAGGAGACCTCATTGCTTTCTATAAGTACCTGAAAGGAGGTTGTAGAGAGGAGGGTGCTGGCCTCTTCTCCCAAGTGACAGGGGACAGGATGAGAGGGAATGGCCACAAGCTCTGCCAGGGGAGATTTAGGCTGGACATCAGGAAAAAATATTTCACAGAAAGGATCATTGGGCACTGGCAGAGGCTGCCCAGGGAGGTGGTTGATTCACCTTCCCTGGAGGTGTTTAAGGCATGGGTGGATGAGGTGCTAAGGGGCACGGTTTAGTGTTTGATAGGAATGGTTAGACTTGATGATCTGGTGGGTCTCTTCCAACCTGGTTATTCTGTGATTCTAACTCCCTTTCTGTGTACAAATCATGAGGAGGGTGCTTGAGTTCAAACAGAAGGATTTTATTAGGCATCAGGGAAAATTCTACGGAATGACAGGGAAGCACTGCAATAACCTGCCAGTGAGACTGTTAAATCACTACTGTAGAACACATTCTTGAAGATCACCACCTTGCATTCTTCTGGAATAGCACAGTGTTATCGATTTTTCCTTTATGAAAGAGACGCAATTATCTTCTGTCTTCTGTGGAGGTGGAAAAAGACTAGGTAGGTTAAAGTTTCAAAGTAAGTGAAAATACCTGCAATACAGTGAAATAGAAGAAAGCAGTTATGAAGAAATGGGGATGTCAGCAGAATTAAGAATCTTGAAGTGTGTGATATGCTAAATCTGTAAGGACCTTTGTAGCATGATTTTTTGTTAAATATGTACTGTATCTGACTGGGGTAAAAAAGCAGTTGTGTACCATGAACAGTGCGTGTCCCCATGAACCTGCCCAATGAAACCAGGTCAAACTCCCCCATGTTATAGGTATGCCAAGTGCAGCACACATGTTAGATTTACCATTACAGAGAAAAACCTGCAGTGCTCCACCAGATATCTGAAAACTGGAATGCCAAAAGGGAACAGTCTGATGCAAAGCTGAATTAGTTAGCGAGTGTCTGGGTACCAGAGTTATGAAAATAATCCTCAGATGTACTGTGGTGCAGCAGTTGGAAAAGACCTGGCTGAAAATGGCTGCAGGGTATTAGTCTAATGGTGACTGCAGAACGATGACAGGGGCCTTTGGCCAAATTGCCAATGTCATGAAAAGCTTATGAATTTAAACTGCTGAGGGAGTTGTGTGAATTACTGTAATATATTTACTGTGTGATGTCATTATCGATCATACTATTTTGAGATGCAATTGCAGTCCTACTGCAACATTAACAAAAAGTTTCCCATGTCAAGACCATGATCAGTTGTTGGCAAGCAGATTGTTTTGGGATTTCAGTTTGTGTCCATGCTTCCCCCCCAGGAAAAAGTGGGGATTTTGGAGAATGAAGGGAAGACAGGGAATGAGGTTGACTGGCTCTGACACCTGATTGGCCACAGTTTGTTTTGCCTAAAATCACGTTCTTTCAGATACTGTTAGGTCTTGGGAAATCCTGGAGGAGGAGCAAGGACAGGCATTCTAACTATTTATACAAGATCTGTTCTGACACCTTTTGCTGTTATAATTACTTCTTTTCCCCTTCACAGCATTAGAGAATTTCCTATTTAATTTGTTGTTCATATCATCAGCTCGAGGCACAGAATTGCTAGAAATAGACATTAAAGGAAGACATCCTCTCTTATGCCACTTAGCCAGTTCTCTGGCACTTAAGAATAATTATGAAAGGGTTAAATAAAGAGCTATTCTTGTTAATCTTAAACTAGGTTTTGTTGTGGAAAGTGTACCACAGGATAAATAAAAGTGTATGTGTAATTTCGCACAGCACAACTAAGCTTTACATATCCTTCTTCAGTTTTTCTTTGAAGCGAGGACGATGCTTGTAGGAATGGCACCTACAGCCGGTCTTGTACTAAATTAGAGACTAAGAATAGTCCTATGAGGGTCTACCTTACATTCATTTCTAGAACTTTCCAAAGCTATGACAATAGTTGCCATGTAAATCTGCAGTAGAGCTGGCATAATTCTCACCAGCTTCGTGCATAATCTGTGGCAGTTCTGGGCCACCTCAGTGTTCACTCTGTCTGGGGAGCCTCTGCTTGACTGTGTGAGCTAATCATGAGATTGATTTGAACCACTGAAGGGGCACGAAGGAACTTTCTGGGACTGAGAATACAATCATATATACATACATACACAAGCATACATGTGTATACAGGTACACCTATATATGTACTAAATGGATAAATAAGATTAGATGTATGCATATCTAATACCTTTATATACATGTATATACATATTCTCCTACTGAAAAATAGACAAACCTTTAGAGGCACTATTGAAAGAAGTTCTGTAAAATTCCTAACTTTCCTTTAATTAGAGATGTAATTCTTAGTCTTCAAATCTGTTTCTAAAGAGGAAAATGCCACTAAGACCTTTCTGTAGATTCTACATGGCTGATTGCTTTGTTTGTTTCAAGCGTGACTGTCATCTACAGTAGAAGCAAGGACAATATATAATCTTAATAAAAGCTCTGTTTCATGTTCTGTTTTGGAGAACTCCATCCATGAGCAGACAATCCAGCAGATTTGCAAGCCTTTAAAAGAAAATAGTGTTACAGTAATTTCTTTTGTCATGGAAGTGAGTTTCAGATGATAGTTAATTTCTAGCAGGTTGATTGATGCACTGGGTTTGAAGCAGTTTATTCAAGTAACAATCTGCATCTAATCTTTCAGATATTGCACAGAAATTCTTACTGGAACATAACTTTTGTAAAATGATAATTTTATGATGGGGATATATCTGTTATTGTGAAATATATACATTTTACAAAACACACATAGTCTAGATCAAAAACAGAAGATTTAATTTCAAAATTCAACCTCTACTAATGAAGTTTTTCTCTCTATGCTTGTTTATCTTAAAGAAGATCAGTTGTTTCAAGCAAGTAGTTCTAAAGAGGTTAATGGATTGTTGTGAGAGGACAACCAATACATAAGTTCTTGTCCAACCTTCTGTTTTCAAAGCTACAGAATTTCAAATAGTAAAAAGGCAAAATACAAATTAGATCAGAAAGCTATTAATGATTTTGCTTTGTTGTAGATGAGTTTTGGTCAGTGAAGATTTGTGAAATAGTTGATTCCTTGGTACTACTGTACTTTGTGTGAGAATTATTGAACATCTAAACATACCATGTTCACAAGATTGAATCAAGAACGTTCTAGAGGATCTTTCTATTTGTTACTTTAAACCAGATGAAAAAAGCTGTTAGGACTGTAATGTTGCCACTATCAGTAGTTACTTCTTTTCACACTTTCACTACTCACTATTACCTCTGACAAATCAGGAGGAAACACAAGTAACTTTCCAATATTAATAATTAGAACACCAATGACAATTATTTATATTTGGAAAAAATTGCTGCAAGAACAAAATGGTAATTACTGTAAGCAGTCCAGAAATACTTGATGGGTACTCTTATTTGTGAGGTAACTAATTTGCTAACCACATACAGTGCAGCTACAGTGACTTTCTAAAATTGTTTTGTCATTGTAATTATATCTTGTGCCAGCAGTTCTAAGCAAAACTTGCTATTAGCTTAATTGAGGAAAGAAATTAAGTGGGGAAAAAAAAAAAAGATCTAGTGGCCCAAAAGCTAGCAGGTACACAGCAAACCCAACTAATAGGTCCCTGGATCACACAGAAGTGAATTCCTGATCCTAGACCACTCAAAATATATACTGCCAATTACTCCAAAGGTGCTTCAAGAGCACTCAATGCTTTTGCACTTGACACAGGTATTGGGGGAGATTTCAGCTGTGCATAGATTTTATCTGGTATAGAATTTGATTGTGGTCCTGGAAGTGCCTTAGCTAATGAGAAGTGTGTGAAACACAGGATGACCAGAATAACGACTCATAATGAAGCCTCCGAAGAGCAGACACTTGGCAAGTTTCTCTAATGTCCCTGTGTGTTAGAGGGCAGAGAACAGCAGTGCTGATGATAACTTACTACTTCCCATCCTGAATCCTTCTGGAGGAAAGGATAATACTCACATTTGCTGTAGTGTAGCTGCCATTATGCAAAATGAGACTAGGGCCTGCTCAGCTTAAAGAGCATAAACTGAAGAAAAAGGGAAGACCTAAAATTGTTCTACAGATGTGAAAACTTTCATTTTGTGAATTTAACATATGTGAATTTAACATCCCTGTGTACTTACTTACCTTGCTCTAACTGGCATACAGTTTTCTGGGCAAGTGTTGAGCCCAGATTTTATAGCAGTGCTTTCTACATTACTGGTGCTGGAGACTTTATAGCAACATCTTCTAAAGTGACTTGTGCTATAGTGCTGACTTCCATTCTTGTGAATGATGCTGCCTTCTAGGCAAGACTTGTTTTGCTTGTTTTAGGTAAGAACGATTCCAGTACTTTGTCTTGCAATACTTACGTAGGGAAAGAAGAACAGACTCCACTTTATTTTGAAACAGTAGATTCTGGATTTTCATTTAATTATTTTGCTACTCCTTCTTCAGTGATTCTCTTGGCTTTCACTCTGCCTGTTTGTTAGCTCTCATTCTAAGTAAATTAACGTGAAGTAGTTCTGAAGCTTTGCAAAATGATCAGTCAGTAACTGATCAAATCTAGATCTGCTTCATGTTTTTAAAAGTCATTAATTTGTTCGGGAAAGCTGTAATGATTGTTAGTCTAACAAACGGTATTATACTGTCCTGAAAAATGCTGTATATTTTTGTTTATTGATGAAACAATGCAGTGTTTTTTCCAGCCTGAGTGCTTTCCTTCCTAATCTATGTTGTTAAATATTTTTGCTAGAAAACTATATGAAATAGAAGGCAAAGGTTCACATGGGATGAGATCCTCATCATACTGAGCACTGCCCGCATACATTTACAGTTCTTGCTACCAGGGTTTTATTATCAGGTAGCAAAATATTAAGTACATCAAATATTATACATGTATATAGGAAAGTAATGTAATCATAAACATACAGATTTAAGTCTAGCCTTGCTGATATCGGTGAGCAGGTTAAAATTAATAGTGTAATCTGGCCTTGGGTATTCTGCCTTTAGTTTGTTGAATCAAAGTATCAAAGGTCAAAGAGGTAATGCTAACTTCACTCACATGATTTGTCCTCAGAGTGTTAGTACAACAAGGCTTAAAATGCTTGTTTACAGAGATTATTTAATGTTTCATAAGTCAGCTGTGTGTTTACCATTTGCAGCTGTGCATTTATAAGAGTGATACTCAGACTGTTATAGGGACAGCAAGGACAATTTATATAATAACAAAACACTTCCGCTTTGCAAATTTTTAGCTATTGTGACTTTAAGAGACTGAAATTAGAAAGGGGAAGAATTATATTAGACATTAGGAAGAACTTCACGATCAGGGTGCCCCGTTCCTGGAAGTGTTCGAGACCAGGCTGGGTGGGTTCTTGAGCAGCCAGATCTAGTGGGACGTGTCACTGCTCATGGCAGAAGGGGTGGAACTGAATGGTCTTTAATGTCCCTTCCAACTCAAACCATTCCATTGTTCTATAATATCAAATGATGCTGTCTCGCAATAAAGAACAGGCCCCTGATGGGTGCTTATTGTCACTGGAAAAAATAGGGCTTTACATCTTTAAAAGTCTGGACCAACAGGCTTTGGGTAATTGTTAAAAGTGAACTAAATATCTTATAATCCTGAACAAAAGTAAGGTAGTATTATTTCCTCTCTTTAAGCACTAATGGGTTGCTATTTTGAGCACTTATTTTCAAATGCCTTTAATGAGATTTCAGCAACTATCAAAAATAGCAAATGCTAATAAATATTAAGTCTAGAAGCAAACAATATTTCCAGCAATAGAACATTCATCTTAGAAGTAGGTGTTAATTATTGACAAATATAAGAGTTTAAAGTCTGCATAAAATACCACATTGACAGACAATCTGCTTATGAAAGGTTTTAGCACTTAATTAGAACTGAGGAGTAATATTCTGTCTGGGGCCTGATTATCTTATATTTCTGCTTATCTGTTTATTTTGGTGTTACCTTCTTCTAATTTTATTAGTAGGTGTGAATAAGCGATCTATTTGGTCAGAGCAGAATCCAAACACTCTGAGGCCTGGGGTCAGTTCTACAAATAAGATGTAACTCTTGATTCTCTGCTATCTGTGCTTTAAATGTGTTCTCTATGGAAGTATTTTATACAAGACACTTCTGAGAACCTCTGAAGTTTGGACTCTGGAATAGAAAAAGGGTAACCATGATGATTTAATAAATGAAATTTTAAATCTAATTTATAATAAACTAATCCTGAAAACTCTATAAATTTCTGGAGGGGAATAGCTGTGATCATATTTTTTAGTAGAAGGCCAGGAGTTCTTAATAATGTTGTCTTTTTTTAACAGAGAGTTAAAAATATTTACGTATCATAGCGAATTTATGTTGGTACCTGTTATATCTACCATCAGTAGCCTGGTTTTTGGGAGTACCAAGCAGATTTCCCACAGGCTCACCTAAATTACAAGAAATATTCACATTATTATATAGTTAACAAACTTCTGCCTGAGCAACTGTTAGTGATTGTCCCCAGAAACCACAACATCCAGGATCAAATGCTTATGCAGAAACATTTTTAAGTATTTTGAACAATTGTGTGAGTCTGCGATTTACTTGTCTTAAAATGTTGGCTGAGGTGACGTAGCAACAAGGTTTGGGTTGGTTGTTTTTTTTTTTTTTTACATGCAGCATATAGTATTTCAATTACATGTACCTGATGTAGAATTGAAAATGACACCTGGCCACAAAAACTCTGCCTTGATTCCTTATCCTGCTGCTGTCAGACCTGCAGTGTTCGTAAAACAGATTTTGAGGCAGTATTCGTATTATAGCTTGTATAGTCCCTGCCTGACATGCAGTGGCCAATAACTAGGTATGTTTACAGCAATCTGAGACTAATATTCACTGAACCACTACCTAAAGCAGTAATATTCACCACTAAGGGAGTGGAGCTACACAGTTATAGCTATTAGTTTATTCGGCTTAAATAAAATTCTGTTTCTAAACTCCTGTGAATAGATTGACATGAATAATGACTTTTACTTGTTTTAAATATCCATGCAGGTTTTGCATGCAAATCGTAAAATAGATTCAGAAGACAGATATCATAGCTGGCTACTTCACCTGCTTGCCCCAGGGCAGGATCAGCCATGTCTAAACCACTTCTGTCAGATACCTGTCCAAGCCGGTCTTAACAAAGCTCCTAGATAACCTCTTACTGTATTTAACTAGAGCTAAAAAAGTTCCATTTATATCTAACAAGCTTCTATTTCTGGCACATACAGTTGTTTCTTCTACATTTACAGCAAAAGTTATCTATGTTGACTTTGCAGAATGTTGAATTTCTGTTTTCTCTGTGGCAATAATTTGGAGAGGATAAAACTTACCCCTGTATCTCATCTTGTATTTCCCTGTTTTAATAGGTATTATTTGTACAACTGTTTCACCTGGATCATGGGGTTAGCATCTCTGATTGCCTACTGTTTTGCTATCCTTGGTCAAAATCTTTCCTAGAAATTAGTGCTTGAAATTTAACTAGATGATGATATTGACGAACGGGTAGGAAGAAGATTAACTTTACAGGTTTGCATGGGGATAATCTGTTCCTCTACCCAACTTCTCCATTTGCTTTCTTCATATTCAGTTTGCGTTCTGCAGCACTGTATGGCATATTTCAAATTCTGAATTGCTCAGCAACTAATCACTGTTTATTGCCTGAAATGTTTGCTATTCTTAATTTGCCAGCCATAACGTGGTTACCTAAATCATACTGTGGGGATTTTTTCCCTTTTTTTTCCATACCTTGTACAAATAAATGGCTAAAAATTTACAAGCATGAGCTCATATATTTATAGTGCAAACGATCTCTCAAACATTTATGTATGGTGGAACAATGTCATGATTTCCATTATGACATTTTTAATTCATAAGCCTCTTACTGGTGTTCCCATGTCCCCTTCTGCACTGTCATCAGAGTAGACTATTTAGAAGCAAGTTCACACAATGAGGTTTTCTGTGTACTAAAATCTTTGGGCTGACCAATATGAAGCTTACTATACCAGTTGATTTTACTTTTCCTTATATCTTTATAACAACTCAAAACATATTGCTAGGTGCTAATACCCACTTCAAGAGTTTTGTTGATCTGATTTGATTACTGACAAGCTGCAATGGGAATTTGTGGTGCCTTGTGTCTCAGCAGAAAAGTTTAGTTCTGGAGATCAAAGCTAAAAGTAGATTCATCCTACAATAGCACAGGGTTCTGGTGGGTTGGGGCTTCATTTATTTATTTATTCTTACTAAATTCTGAAGGGAGGATCTGTTTCCTTTTTTCAAAAAAGTTTCAAAATATTCTGTGCATTTCAGTTATCCATCTTTTGAGAGCTTTTGCAGGGTCCGGGAATCTGTTTTGAGGCAATACTGTTCTCTGCACAGCTGTGAAAGCTCAGAAATTTGAAGACAATACTTAAAATAGTCTTTCTGAATCTCTGAATGATAATTCGGTTTCTAATCATACTTTTGCCACTAGAAAGACTTTACTTTGTTATGTATATTTATAAGGCTTGTTTAAAAAAGAAATAATAAATCACTGATAAAGCTCCTTTTAGAATAACAGGATGAATGGATTAGATTTCCCCACAGATGTTAAGTATATTAATATCTCAACAGAGAAACTGATGTTGAAAAATGGGAATGTCCACTAGCTGTATTCTTTTCAAATAAATCATGTATCTGGGTCATCCTGTATGTTATCCAGCTTGTATGTTCACACACCGTTAGTGATGTCATAAAAGCTCAAGAACATAGAGACATAAGAACAAATTATATTACTATTAGGGGAGGAGGAGAAAGCTCAGGATGAAGTGAATTTGATTATCTTCTCTCCCTCATTGATTTTATGGATTTGGAGAGCTTTCATTCATTATGCTTTGGTTTGATATTTGGGGTTTTTTGACATTTTGGGAGGATAGACCAGTATGCCTGTGTTTTACAAAGTAGCTGAAAAACACTAAAAACTATCTCTCCTGAGCTCTTGTACCAAGAGACTGCACGTGCAGAGTGCCAATGCAATGTGTGTTATGTTGTCTGTGCCTATCAACCCACGCTAGCCTCATTTCGTAGAGGACGGCAAAACTTGTACTGGAAAAAATGTTGTCCTTGTTTAAGGTCTTTACAGAGGGGAATATACTGAGATCTTGTGAAGTGATATACTGATGCAGAGGGTTCTGTGCTCATCTGGGCTTTGTTGTCAAGAGCTCTTTTGGTTCATGTGCAAGTTTCATGCTTTTTAATAGATGCCGGCAGACCATAAGTAAATTTACAATGATATAATCCTATTAAATTAATGATTAAATGAGTATTGGGCTACAATGGAGCACCTCAATCAATACTGATTTTTTGTTTTGTACCTTCATTTTAGCAAGTAGATATCACTGCATGAATAGTACTTTCAAAAAGCTGTTTAATGCTCCATGCAAGGAAGAATGACAGAATTACACCTTGAAAGTGGAAATGGTTAGGTATATATTAACAAATCTATTAAACTCAATATGGTAGGATAACTAGGCTGCACTTGGACTTGCAGATATGTGTAGCCTTAATAATTTGTTAAGGAATGTTTGGGTATTGCTTCTTTGCTTTAGTCAGAGCGATGAAACTAAGATACAGAACTCATTCATTAACATGAATATCTCTTTACCCGCCCCATACAGATAAGAGCAGTCCTGGCAAAGCTAACGAGGAAAATTACCTCTGCTATTCCAGTGACATTTCTACTGATTGCATTGGCTTAATGCAAAGTTAATATCTACTTAAATGCTTCCAAGGCTTAGTAAATGGAAGTACAAATTGAATATTCTCCACTAGCAGTTTAATTTAGATAAATATTTGAAATTGTCACATAGCAGAATAATTAAAATACTTGCTGATACTTACCCCACTTTCACAGTTGCTTTTTAATAGCTCTATTTTAGATTGTATTTGATATTTTCTGATATTTTCCCAGTAGCCGTCATCATGGGTGTCATACATTATACGAAGCCTGCCACTTTGTACGAGTTTTTCTGTAATAATAGTTTTCAGCATATTGATCTAGATCTTCCTTTTTTGATGCCAGTGGCAAGGATCACATTAATTTAACCGGGAAAAGAATATGTCTGTTTTCTAAACAGCCATGTGCTGGCTTTTGAAAGACTTGATGCACTAATTTATTTAAAAAAATTACTTCCATACCAAAGAACACATTAACACAAATCACACTTTTTTTTCTGTGTGTATTAAGAACTGAATGGCCAGAAAAGCTGGGCCAATTATTTTCATTTGAGCTAATCTCCCACTCTCTCTTTATCCCAGGACATGAGTTGGCATTGTTAGTGTGGATGTTGGGGTACTCTTTATGAAATAATTACCTGTTATATTTAAGTTGGTCCTGGGTTATATTTTTTCATCTGGGTGCATCAATGAGATGTCACCTGGGGAACACTAGGAAATTAACTATATGATAATTACTAATATATCCAGCTACTTATTCTCTTCTTAATAGATTTTTTGTTACCAGGACTGGGTTCAGCCATGCTGTAAATGGGGAGGTAGAGCAGAGCCTTGTTTACTTTTGGTGCAGTGTTTTATTGAATTGACATCCTGCTCTGCATTTAGAAACTGAAGTCATGGCAGTGAGCTCCACGTCTGCTGAAATGTGAGGTTTGCAACAGTCCTGCATTCCTGGAGGGGAGGTTTTATAGCATCAAGATAGACTTGAAATTTTCACACCACTACAGAGGGAATGTGCCCATCTTTATTTTGTCAGACATGACGGTGTTGGAAGAGGTTGAGTCGTAGTCACAATATCTACCTTGGAGCTTTATCACACACATCTGACGTCATATTTGGTACCTGAAACAGTGGTGTAAAACCTGTAAGTAAAACTAAACTAGCAAAATAATTGTGCTTTACACTTTTTAAAGTATAAATTTACTTATATGTAAGCTATAAGTAAGTCTAAATAATCAGCTTAATTTTTTTCCCCTACTTTTTCCCCACAAATGTGATATAAACTGTGCTGTTTCATTTGATTTGCCCTTAGCTTTGCCAGTGTGCTGACTAAAGCTGCTAAAGTCTGTTTAATGCCTCTGTCCTTTCCAGTACAGTGAATGTTGAAGTAAAGATCAGATTTTTCTTTGATTTTGAGATGTTATTAAATGCACAGTGAATTGTCTTGCAGTCTGATGTTCTCGAACACATATTTGATATTAGCATTGATGTCAGTGATTTTGATACAATAGTTTAATCCAAGGTTACTAAATGAAGCTTTTAGAGTTTTTACTTTCCATATGATACATGATGTGCCCAGATTCTAGATAAAAAAATTAAATGCAAATTGAAATGGAATTATTAATTTTTAACCAAGTGTAGGTGACCACCTAGATCTGTGGAATATTTAAAAACATATAATACACTTAATAACAGTAGATGACCTGATTATTAGTCTTATTTTGCTAGAAATTATTGATTTAACAAAAATCACTTGAGCTGAACTGTTCCACTGGAAACATGCCCTAGAAGCTGAACACTGATCATCTAACAGCAAATATCTCCAAGTGGCTGCTTGCCAGCTCAGGATGAGTGAACTACAAAAAACTTCTTATCTTCATACCAAAGCTGGATGCAAAAGTAGCTAAACCTTTGAAAATCTAGTGTATACTAATGTTGAGCAAGGTAACCTGTTAGCTGCTGTAATAACTGTGTTCAGCACATGACTTTTTTTTTTTTTATTTTTGGTCAGGAGATTTGCCAAGAAGTTCTGTTTTGCATTAAGCCTGTTGACATCTCCTAGTGAACAGATAAATATTTACCTTTTCTGGTTTAAAAATTTTAATTGCTTTTTGAGAAAATAACTTTTCATCTGCTGATGGTACGCGTTGATATTGTCAAGTTTCAGATACAGCCTTCTAGAATTAGGACAGATTTTATAAAACCTTTAAAGGGAATCTAAATTGAAATTGCTTAGAATATGAATCAAAATGGCAAAATCTATGTCTTCTCATTTGGTGAAATTTATATGTAAAAATAAAAATAATATTCTATTTAAGAGGCACATACAAACATATCGACTACATAAAATATACACACTCTTGCATAATCTGTATCCATGTGTGTCTATGTTGATGTACATGTAAATACACACAATTCTTGCCTGTTTCCATCTCCCATCAATTTGCCAGTATAATTTTATGCGTATCAATGTATAAAGTCATGATTATAAACTTTTATGCAAATTAGTTCTGGCTCTTTAAAATGTATTGGATCTATTCCACTGATTCAAGTCACACTAGGCAAAAACCATTTGTGGTCTTTAAAAAGAAACAGTACTCTTATCTCACCATCACGCAGGCATCACTGGACTTTTGATTGATATGAAAACTTCTAATGAAGTCCTTATCAGAAGAAGTCTTACTGAACTCGTGGTATACTTGTTTGTGGGATCAAATCGTAGTTTTGTAATTATAATCATTTTGTAGCTAAAAATAATTTTAAGTTTTTCTGTCTAAACACCAAGTTATGAGTTTGATTTAAAGTCAATGTATATGTCACTGCTATGAATGGCAAATATTTTTTTTAAGAGTACTAGTAGCACAGTAGGCACAAATATCAAATTACACTGCATTGTCTTAATGTTACTCCATAAACAGGATTTCATGTAACATAATGGTTGCTGTGAATGTCTCCCAGTGGATTTGATCTCTTCCCCTCATTTACTTATCCCATGTGACCTTGATGCAGGCTGTAAAACTGTCCATGAACAGGTTGCAGAATTTTCTGGAAGTTATGAGCTTGATATATGCAGATGAAGGCTCCCAGCAGCTCCCTGCCAGGACTTGCAGGGAACAGCAGGTTCCTTGCCTGTGATGTGCTCTTGCTGCTACAGCAAGAGGTGGGAGATGAGCTGCCTTGAGCCTTTAAAAGAGAAACTGCCTCAACTTCAACTGCAGTCTATCCACTACAAAATAATAACA
Organism: Clamator glandarius; assembly: GCA_033459285.1. Classification (NCBI taxonomy): domain Eukaryota; kingdom Metazoa; phylum Chordata; class Aves; order Cuculiformes; family Cuculidae; genus Clamator; species Clamator glandarius. The sequence continues at coordinate 113,678 of JAUNZM010000677.1, read as the reverse complement.
GAAATTGTGGTTCTCTATGTTCTGCAATGCAAGGGCTCAAGGAGTAGAAACACCTCCCTTTTTAGTAGGGATGATAACTCAGAATCTTCCAAAAGGGGAACTTAAGCATGAGAGAAAGTTGCCCCCTGGATATGCTCTGCAGCAGGCTGGGCTCTGCAGTGAGGTAGAACAATGGGGGTCCCTTCAAGCATTTCTCAACTAACCTGACCCTCCCCTGGGCAACCCCAACAGATATCAGGCACTGCCTGAAGCTGGGGTTGCATTCAGGTAAAGCTTGCAGGCTGAAAATGCAGAAGGTTAATCCTAAGGTGAGAATGCGTGTAGCAGTGTTTATTGTGGAGCATTGATCTTCTGAAATTTGGTCTTTACTAACAAAGTTATTCTCCTCTGCAAGTGCTGTCATATTCAAATAAATGTTAGTGTAGCAGACAAAGTGGTGACTCCTGGTGTTTAGCGAGGATGAGACACTATCTGTGTCAAGTGTATATTCTACGTCAGTTTTTCTTGGCTATCTACTTTACATGCTTTTCTGAGTTGAAGACTACTCAATAACACTGCCTTTTGCTTTAGCAGAGGGATTTCAAGAACTAGATTATTTATAATGCTTTGCCTGGATGGGTTTGTGTTGTATCGCTGTCCCCAGGAGAATGTGCTGAGATGTGTGAAGCACAAGGGAGACATCAATCTACTGTATTTGTTTACTGAACTTGCCTCTGCCACCACTTGATTTAGTCACATTATTAGCTATTTGGTTTACAACACTTTACCTTCTTTATGCAGAGGAATATTTAAGGGTATGAACTGCTCCTTGGGGGTGGCTGAAAAATTCAAAGACCTGTGTATTTTAGTGTAAATATTTTTTGTTTTATAGTCCAGAGAGCCCTTCAATTTCCATGTCAGTTTCTCCCTGAGGGAGGGAAACTTTTTAATATACTCAACAATTTCTGGTTTTTCTTTGCGGTGCCTCATCGCTGGTCAATTTAGAGCCGGTTGTCACTGGTCATATTCTGTTTCAAGACTTTCCCTCTAGCAAATATTACATAATATTAGTAATATTTTATTTCAATCATTAGTTATTTAACTGGAACTATTGATTAAGAATGTTTTGCTTAATATTTTGACTGCTGGAGCAAAAACAAACCTCAGTGTAATCAGCTGATATGTTCCTATTGGAAAGGGGGTTAATTAAGCCTGGAATGTATAGAAATACAATTTCTTGTGATCTGCACCATCCCCATCTCAGCCGAGCAGTGCCCTAATAGTGGTTTGTCATTCCTGTAAGCTACTGGCTTGTGGGTGGGAAAAGGAGGTATTTACATTGACCAAGTTTAGAAATAAAATTTGTAATCCATTATCTGTGTTTGAGTCAGCAATGTGCCCTGATAGCCAAAAAGGTCAATAGCATCTTGGCCTGTAACAGAAACAGCGTGGCCAGCAGGACCAGGGAAGTGATTCTGCCCGTGTACTCAGCATTGATGAGGCTGCACCTTGAACACCATGTTCAGTTTTGGGCCCTCTACCACAAGAAAGTCATCGAGGTCCTGGAGCGAGTCCAGAGAAGAGGAACGAAGCTGGTGAAGGGGCTGGAGAACAAGTCTTATGAAGAGCAGCAGAGGGAACTGGGGTTGTTTAGTCTAGAGAAGAGGAGGCTGAAGGGAGACCTTATCACTGTCTACAACTACCTGAAAGGAGGCTGAAGAGAGGTGGGTGTGGGTCTCTTCTCCCAAGTGACAGGTGATAGGATGAGAGGGAATGGCCTCAAGCAGCACAAGGGGAGGTTCAGGTCGGACATTAGGAAAAATTTATTCAAAAAAGGGTTATCAAGCACTAGAATAGGCTGTCCATGGAGGTGGTTGAGTTATCATCTCTGGAAGTGTTTAAAAGATGGGTAGATTAAGTGTGTAGGAATGTGACTTAGTAGTGGACAGGTATGGGTGGGCTTGATGATCTCAAAGGTCTTTTCCTATATAGCGATTCTGTCATCTGGATCTAAATAATAGAATACAGTACCTTTGTCAGGTGTAAAAGGTTCACTTAAAGAGAAAATTTATTTTTGAAGCTCACAGAATTAGATTACTTGAATTATATAACCAGACTTTCAGAAAAAAATGACATTGATTCAGGTTTTTGTTTCTTCTTGAGGGTGGGGATGCCTTGTTATATTTGATGCCTCAATATTTGCTTCACTGGCATGGCAACATGCGGAGCATTAGTCATGAGGACCAGCGGTTGCTTCTTTACATTCATTACCTCATAAACAGGAAAAAAAATTAGATTCAGTCCTTGCATATTATACTTGTAAGACTAAGGTCTCCACTGACTCTTTACTGCATTATTGAATAAAAATAATCTTTAGAGATCCTAAAGTTTTTAAGAAGTTTCAGATCAATGTCTGAAAATTATAATGGAGTCTCAACCATCATATTAAGGTCATTTTGCTGGATTCTGAACAGTTAATTTTTTTTTAGTTCCTTTTACATATTTCTAGATTTTATTCTTTCCATTTATCATGCACCAGAACTCAAATGCTTCTTTGCTTGGCTTTGTGACTGTGTTCAGCATCACTAATGAGCCACTCTAATTCCATCTGTTTGTATCTCTTCTGTTTTCTTTATAGATTTCCTCCTTTGCCTATTGAGTGATGCACTACAGTTATTACCTGATCCTAAAACTCTTTAATCCACTTTTGTTCAGAGCAGGCTTAAAACTCTGCTCAGGGCAAGACTAGTCGGAAGCTGATTTTTGCTGAAGTACACCAAGCTCTATTTAAGCAAAATTTGCAAGGTATGTCCTTTCACGTGGATGACTGCAAAGGTTTTGTTCCATGTGTCACACCTGTTACTGAAGTTATTTCAGCACTGTGATTCTTCCTGTGTTTGGAGGCAAAATGGTGAGAAATGTGAAGTGATTTGGGTGATGCTTTTACTGCTGTCTGCATCCTGCTTACTAGCCTCAAAGTCCAGCCTGAATGCTCTCTTTTATTTCTTTCTACTAATGAGGTTCTTATTAGAAGTTGTTTCCTGAGCTGTAGTAGATGTAATCTGTTGCTCAGTTTTTTACAGAAGAGAAGAGAAAAACAACCTGTACTGCTTCCCAGACATGAATGACTCTTCTCTTGGCAGTATCTGGTGTGTAATTGTGGTCCTGGTCCATGAGGGTCACCAGCTGCCACCTCTTCATCCTGCTGCCATGAATAGGTGCTGAGTAGTATTAACAACAGTATTCCTTTAGCCCTTTCTATGTACTAATTTGTGTCTTAGTAATGTACATTACTAATAACATATCTTATTTCTGTTTGATAACGGAAATAAGTCAAAAAACCTGTTAAATAGATGCTCTAAGTTGATTTTTTAGAAGTGATTTTTGCATTTGTGGTTTTCCATCCACTGCAAAGACTAACGTTTTCATACTTCAGCATAATAGAGGATATTTTTCAGTAGGAAAATAACTGAACAACTGAGGCTGATAACTCATTCTGCTTGCAGCAGTAGACAGTCAGTGGATTACCACCTCAGTTTAAAACTATACTAATATTGCTTGAAGAACTGAGGCTGTAGAATGTAAGACCCTTTTTCTTTTTTCTTTTCATAAATCTGTTTCTGCCTTATTTCAAGCTAGATGAAAACAGCTGCATATCTAATAAATTATGCATTCAAAGAGTGCTCTGACACTATACTCTTCAAAACACAGTTAATTTTAATCTTTCTCCTGCATTTTTTGTGACAAAAACAATTGATAGTGCTTTGTTTCCTCCTGTAATTTTCATTGTAATTTTGACAGTGAAATATCAGAGTACGTTAAGTAGTGTATTAGACAGCTGATTTTGAGGTAATACTTATACAGACAATGACAGAAGATGTAGCCCATCTATTCTATATTCAGTATTTAATGAAACAAATCCAAAAGATAGTTTGATAGGTATACTGAAAAGAACAGAAAATAATTCAGATACACTGCCATGCTGTGTTTCTTTCTTTCAGTGGGTGGTCTTCAGGTATCTTTCTGTTTTGTGATGTAGTTAGTAAGGCAGACAGCTTAATTTAAACATTTCTTTAGTGATATTTGTAAAGCCCTTCTTACTGAAACTATACTGATTAACTCTAAAGCAAGGGTAATGCTCTTAACACCCGTGTTTAGAGGCTGAGGTATATGGTAGAAAGCATGTGTCCAAGAGCAATCACAGCAGAAGATGCGCAGCATTCAAGTGACATTCTCAAAAATAATATTAATATATGAAGTGGAAAAATGCTTGAATAGCAGCTGAAGTTGAGAGTAACATCAGCAAAATTGCTCTACTCTAACTTTTAACCTTAGAGATCTGCAAATCCTTGTTCTCCTAGTACCTGCTCTGTCATTATTGCAAAACCTGGCCTGATTCTGACTCCTGGCATCTGCTAATACAAATGAAGAGTGTCTGTTTCAGTCACGATCTGTGAAGCTTTTCTGGACTTTAAGAACATTGCTGTTCAAACCTGCAAAACATATGAGTTGTGAAGGGTATTTTCAAAATTGAAACTTGATGCTAATATAGAATTTTTTTTCATCCTCTTTGTTTCCTTTCAAAAAAGAAAGTCTTCTTTACTCCTTAAGGTGGCAAGCAGCGTAAGATTCTTTAATTCAGAAACAAACAGTGGTTAACTGTCATAGTAGGGATTGAAAGAACCTTTTTATTTGTTTCATACTGGCTGGCAGTAGAGCCCCAAGGTTACTCACAGCTGGGTGACTCGCAGATGACTGTTGTCTATAAATACCTGCTGGGAAAATCAACGAGAAAGTGTGCTTTAAAAACCTGTATCACAATTACAGAGAAGTGTAAAAATGAGATATGAGATACTTTTCATTCTTTGGAAAGATGCACAAGGGACATCTCCAGCTCTCAAAATCCTGCAAATGTTCCTTAGGCTTGAGAGCTGCAAAATGTTAGAGGCACTCTTCATACAGTACACATCTTTAAAATCAGATGTATGCTTCAAAACAATAATTTTATTTCCACTGTTAATAAAAGCAATAAAGTTCTAATGATAAGCAAAAACTCAGCTCAAATCTTAAGGATGATTTTGCAAAATAAATACTTGTGGTTCCTTATTCTTTCTCCTGTGAGATTTGTACAATCTTTTCTCACCATGAATCTTGCAACTTGTGCAAAATGACACTTAATAACTGGAGTTTTCTGTTTTTTCCTCTGGATTGATAATTTTGGATTACTCTGTTTAAATGAGATGCTTGCATTAAGATCAAATTTAAACTCTTAAATTGAACAGAGTAAAAAGGATCAATGAGATGGTTATAACCTACAGAAGTTTAGCTCATTTTCATGATATTCGGTATTTCTGAGCTGGATGTTACTCTTAATTAAAAGAAGAGGTAGATATATAAAATGTATCTTTCCTACATGTCATTTGATTTATAGGAAATGTTCTCACGGAAAATTAAAATGTAAATTTTCTCCTCTCTATAAACAGGCAATAAGAAATATCTTTTAATTATTCCATGTTCTTGAATTATTCTCTTCTTTATGTGAAACCTGGTAAAGAGAAGAGACAAAAGATGCTGATTCTGATTGTGAAAGCTGGTTCCTTGAAGTCTACATAATATCATCCCTTTATTGTAATTCAGAAAGAAAATTTTATTCCCTTTCATGACTGGATTTTAAGTATGTAATCATCCTATAATATTGGATTGGGAGAAACAGCTTGGAAAAAATTTTCTGTAGTTTAGAAATCTTTGCTGGAGATACATCAAAGTTAATGAAATACCCGTTCTTCAGGCCTGAGAATGTCTATGATTTAGCTTAATCCCACATTACTTTTTTTGTGATACATCTAAGCAAATAATGCCTTTAGCTGTGTAAGACTTCTGTCTCCTTTCTTTCAACATTTGTCTGTTGCATCGTTTCCTATGAAGTGTAATTTAGGTGAGTAATAATCTATTTAAAATGGAACTTCAAAGATTTTCAACAATTATAAACATTTAAAAGCGTTTCCAAGTCCACCTGTCCTGTGTGCAGTAGTTGTTTGATGTGTTTTGTTTATTTAATATCCATGTACCACCTTTGCATCACCTGTGAGCGTTACCCAATAGTAAGTGCTGTGTATTTAAAGGTACCCACTGCAGTTCTACCTTGGTGGCTTAACAGTTTCCTACGAGCTGAGGTTGTTTGGCAATATGGTACTCCATGCTGCAGCCTTCAAGCATTGCATCCTAGGCTGAAAATAGCTACCTGGAATCTTGCAGTGCACTGACACGTGTCTGGGCAGCACGGTGGAAGCAGCTTCTCGGATACAGCAGTGTCATACCAGCCAATATGCTAGAACAACCCAAAATGTGCTAATTGCCAGCCAGTAGAAAGTCTGTATTTTTAGAAAGTTTGACACTTGGATTGTTGTGAATACCACCAGCTAGTTTGGGTCTAAACACCATTCTTCTCCAGTAGACCTGTCTACAAGACCCGTGATCTTTGTTGAATGCTTGAGTTAACAGGTACCTGCGCCCTTTCTCTGAACGGCTTTAGGAGGAGTTTGGAGACGTATTTCTCAGTTATCCCAATATCAGCTATTTCTGTTTAATTTTTTACACAGTACTGAGGCATCGTTATTGTGTCCTGAAAAATGCCATGCTATCTACATCACGCCAGAGCTGAGGAACATCTATTCAGGTGGAAAGGCAGCAGAAATGAAGAGTGTTTCCTTGATGCAACATATTAAAATGTTTTTTCAGACTGAATAATATTAATTTCAAAATGTATGCTGTTTCCCTATGTAGTTTTACTTCAATGAGCTTACTCTGTTTTCAGTGCAAACATTTCCTCATCGGGTACTAAGTACTACCTGTGTTTACAAGAAAAAAAAAGTAAAAAAAAGTAATAAAGTAAAAGCATGGTGCTATAGGACCATTAAAGGAAAAGCACCTTCTCTTGCAGAATGTAAACTAACACGAGTTTGTTTTGCTTTCTGACAAGGCTGTGAATGCAGTCAGAAGCAGTGTTGTGGCTTTTTCTGAGTGATAACCAAAACTAGAGCAAGAGGATTTTAACAGCAAGCTGAACTTTCTTGCAAGTAGAGGCAACACTCTGGTTACTGTGCACCATACCACTCTCACAGCAATACCACTTTTCTCTATTAGAGGGGTGAATGTTTTGTGATGAAAACCCATTCCTTTTGCAGCTAGCTCTTTCTCCAAAGCATTTTTTTTCTGTTGTTACAAATTCTGATAAAATGCTATTATTGGAGTAATTTGAAGACTGGTTTTTGGCTATTTTTACCTTACGTTTCAGAAAATATCTGCTGGCATATGTTAGCAAAGAATTGGAACTCCCTTGTAGAAAACAAGTACTAGCAAACACTAGTAGAACTCCCCCATTCCTTTCTCCACCAACCATCTCTGTAACATTCCCTGTCCACAAGGAGATGCTTTACATCCAGCATTACTGACATCAATTTTAGATAAAAAAGAACCTGAAACATTTGTGATCCTCAAGGCATAGCATTTCGCTTTATTTGTAAGCCTGGCACATTTTAACCTCTCTGAGTTAGGAATTAAGGTAGCCTGCACATAGAACAGGAGTGAGAAAATAGAGCAAGTTGCACACCCTTCACTTACCATTCCGTTTTGCTTCATTTCTGCTGATGCTGCTTTCTCTGCTGGTTTCATCCAAGTGTGCCTCTGTTCATCCTTTCCTTTTAAATATAACTTGGTGAAAACTCTTTAAAATACTCTCAGGATATCATCTAGAAAAAGTAGATGTATCCCTTAGGATATAATACCTTGAGGAAGTAAGTTTGCAGGTTTGTTCATTCTGCTTTCACTTGAAGCCAGAAGTTGCCCAAATAAGCCATTAGAGGTAAGAACCAGCTTGCTAGATGTGCAGCCAATCTTTGTGTTAAGTGCTTACAATAACAACAATGCTGTTTATCAGTTAAGATATTCCTTGATTGTTCTGTTGATGGTTTAAACTACAAGAAATATAATTTGTCTTTTTTTTAAATTTTATTTTCCATGCATGAGAAGCAATTAGAAAGTGAGAAAACTGCTAATTAAGACATCTCAAGTTGTGAATTATCATCTTTTTCTTAAGAGTTGCTGTCTTCAGTCTCTTTTGATTCTTTAGGAACATTAAATCAGTTCTTATTTATGATGATGGGAGTGGTCATTTTGCAAAACTGTCAAGGTCTCTTTTAATTGTTATTTTGTAAACAAGTTCTGTTTCTTAGCCAAGAACCAAGTCATAATTCTTTGTGATTTTTGACTGAAATTGCATACCCAGAGGCAAAATGTTTGGTTTAGATATAGAGTTACTGACATGGTATGGTGGAGCAATGTTGGATAATGTATATTTTCAATAGGATTTATAAGAGACTGTCAAAGAGTTTTACAATGGGTATTTGAAATTTATTAAATTACTCCTCACACTGGACCCAGTATAATCTGTAGTGCTACTGTGCTATTAGTCAGAATTCCTTGCAGTAATACTGCTAGGAAAGGGGTTTCCTGATGCAGCTGCAGTCTGGTTTGTGTGGATAACAGGTAGTTTGTTTTGTTTGAAAAACCCTATGTCATTTGAGATGGTCCCTGAAATTTTAACAGGCAGTTGAACAGTGGTCATAAATTAATATTTACAAATTCAACAGGTAAACATTCTCTCTCTGATTATATTTGATCTGCTTCTGTATCACAGCTTAATATTCACTGGCACCGTGAGTGGAAAGCAAAGAGCCTATCTCCATAGCAGATAGTGCTGCGTGCCCCTTGAGCCTCGCTGCCAAGTCAAATTTTGGTTTTGCACTTGTTGACATCTACTGAGCAGTAACAGTGATTGCATTTGTTGTTTGTTGCTGGCAGACACAATTCTTTCTTTCTGTTTAGAAATATGATTTTTACTCTTTGTCTAGAAAATCACTTTTTACTTGCAAATTTTCAATAGTTTTCCTAAAGTGGCTGAAATATTTACCTTATATAAGCTATGTTTGATGTTGAAAAGATGGGTTTCAAGAGACTGTAACTTATGTTAATCACAAGGTCAGTTTTACTGGTTAACATGATATTGGCAGTTATGGTGCTCTGAGAAAGATGTACCTGCATGCAAAGAGCAAAGCTATATAGAACTCCCTATGCCCATTTCATTTCTAGTTCTTTCCTACAATTTTCTTACTGTTACACCTACACTCTCAGGAACAGTGTGTTTTTACTTTTGCCAGATATTTAATTAGTTTTTCTTTCAGTTTTCACCTTTGCCCACATTTCCTGTTCGTGCATTTGAAGTTGTGCTTAAGAAACTGAGCAACTGCACATTGACTTTGTTGGAATTATGTAATAAGAGAAAGATGAGAGTTCTGGCTTTTAAAATGTGTAGAGAGGAATCCTTCTAGCTTTTTTCCTACTGGTTTCTCTTTTTACAGAGTGTTTTTTTAAATCATATAGAATTTAACACATTTTAAATTTATCTTGTTTTGTTGATTACATCCCAATTTCTAAAGCTGGTGTTTCAAACATTGGAAGACACTAAAAGCCTCTCTAGAGTCTTTAGCACGGAAACAGAAGTTCTTCTTTGGTACGCGTCTCAAGAATACCTTGTTGGTTCTTTCTCCATGGTTTTATCAAATTCCAAGTGATGCCACTGTGCATTATAAAGGTCTATAGGAATAGATGATCAGATTTTTTGAGTAATCTTATTTTCCAGAATATACTGAGGGTGGTGTGTAGAAGAAACTGAGGGTGTAAGTAATGAGTAGCAGTATTTCTTTTCTATTCTGTTCTGCTGTAGAAAACTGGTAAATATAGTAGTAAATTTGGTGGTTTACTGGTATCCTTTTTGGCTTTCATGGGACAGAATATAAGTCATGTTTTAATAACTAGCATCATTTTAAAAGGCATCAGAACTTTGTTCTTTGAGTCTTGTACTGTTAATGTTGAAGTTGACCTTAAGCTGAAACATCAACACCTACTGCTAGTTGTGTCTATTGATGCCATAAAAAAAAAATCACATCATACATTATTCAAATCATAGACAACTGCGTGAATTAATTTTCTGCTATCAATTGGATCGATCATGTGTCATTTCACTTATTCGGAGATCTATCATGGAGCAGTCAAGATTAGAACCTGAAATTAAATTGTACCATTAAATATATGTTTTTATTCTTGATTTACTTAATTTCTGGTTAACTCTTCTAACCCCCCTAAATATACAAAACAAGTAAAAGTCATTGTGGACAGACCTGTAGGCACTGCAAACATTTAATCAGCCAAGTAGTAGTAAAGAAACTCATAAAGGAAACAAATTTAAAGGAAGTTAATAGTTTTCCGAGTTAGCAGAGGAAACTTTGTCGTATGATTGAAAAAATAATGTCAGGAAGATGTTGGTGCTGACCTTGGTCTTCAAGCGAATGGGATCCTGACTCTTCTTTCTGTTAATTTGGATCAGATCAGGAATGACCGTAGATCCTCTGAAGATCTGAGGATGGATTTTGCAATGCAAGGACTGTCACCCTTTAGTTCTCAATATGCTCAGGCAAGTTGACCTAAAGCCACTACAGACTACAGCTGAAACACTAATGCTTCTTCCAGTAATGCCAGGTGATCTTAGACCAGCTCATGTTTGAGTGGAGATGGCTTTGAGGCGGCTGCTGTGTGGTTCAGGTTGTTGATCCTAACAAGACTTTGTCACTGGCAGTGCAAAACTGATCATAGGGAACAAAATGTATTGTTGCTCTCAATAGTTTTTAAGGTGACGAGAACAGACTGTCCAAGCTGAATTCATTCCTACTGTGACAAAAGCAAGGAAAGATGTGAGAGCTTTCTCTAACCCTGATGTTGGGGCTATGGTGACCACAAAGCTCATGCTGATGAGACAGACGATCATTCCAGAGAGCTGGATTGTGCTTGAGTATTGGACACGCAGCAGTTATCAGGTTAGTGGTGCTGGGGGATCTTCAAGCAGTCTTATTGGAGGCTCCTGCTTCCAGTACAGGAATTGTGAGTCTAGAAGTTAGTTAAACTCCTTGTGTGTCAAGTTTTACTGGAATGAGACTTCTCCACAAATATGTTTTGAAGATAAATATCTAGGTTGCATAAATGTTAATGAAATTATTCTGCGTATTCAGAATGACCACAGAGATGAAATTTGAATTTTGTTGTTTATCAGTCTTACAATATTTTTAAAATATTGTAGCACTGAAAACCTCAATTTTTAACTATACCATAGAGAGACTTGGACAGAAATTGGTTAAATGGTGAAATGCAGCACTGGAAATCGTGCTGTGAATTCAGTTCATGAGCAAAGAAGCCACTTACTATTTCCCTTGCTTTTGAAGAAATAATTGCATTACTAATGTACTGAGCCGTATCGTTTAGCCATAATATACTTATCTCTTTCATACAATAGCTTCATCAGTAGGTCACAAATAGGTTTACAAAGGAAGTAAATAAAATTACCATCATTTTATGTCAAAAAATCTGTGAAGAAACATGGAAACTCCATAAAGAAATACTGTGCAGCAATTGTATTTAATTATAATAAAAATAATGTTATTACCAACCTTGTATTCATAAACCATCATAGTTACTGACAGAGCTAAGAATCTTTTCTTTTTTATATTTTGAATAATCACAGAAATCTGAATTCAGGTTTAATTTTTTTATATTTTGATTCTCTTTATCCAAACCCATTTCTATGTAATTATTTCAGCAATATTCTCAAAGCTGGTAGTTAAGGTTATTATAAGATTTTTGTCTGAACTAGAAGTTTCTGTGCAGGCAGAGTAGGTGATATTATAAACAAGATTATAGAGCGGAGCAGAATGTATGATTTTCATCTCACTTTAAATTCCAGTAAATCTAAATGCTGACATTTCAATTTTGTATGTTTTTTTATAACTGACAAATGCAAGGCCTACTATGTACTTAACTATGTTATCCTTTAGCCTTTATACAGCACCTTGCATTTTCTTTCAAGAGGATTATGCATTCCACTGTTAGGTAATAAAGTCCTGAAACCAGAGCTCCGCCCCCCCAAAAAGAATAAGGTCCGTATTTGCAACTGTTGTTAAATATTGTGCTAATAAGATGCTGATTGATTTTTCTTTTTTTAAGTAATTCAAAATACAATGTTTTGGGAAAGTTTGAAAAATGAAATATACTTCTTCAATTTCAGGCTAACTCAAAGTAATTATAATGGTATTCTTGACCAAATCATCTTCCTATCCCCTATTTTTTCTCTCTTCCTTCTCTCATGATCTCAGTGCACACACTGATATAATATGATGAGTTCAGGAATTTGATCTTATTCACCTGTTAAAATACTGCTGGAGAGAATATCACAGCTACTGAAACTGATCTGTAAATGAATCCTGAAGCTGTTTGATATCTATTTCATCCAGGGCAACATTTCAGTAAAGCTTTCTGTAATAATTAATAAGGAAATAAATCTTGACTTCATTTTGGTACCTAGACATCTTTTCTTAATTTTTTTTTCATCAACTCTTAAATATTCAGTAGTTTTTCAAAATCAAGACTGATATTTTGGCAGAGTATTTCTAACAGGAACTGAGAATATGATACAGAGAGGTTAATTGGAAAACTACAATAAAATAGTAGACACAGCTTTATCTCCATCAGTGTGCAAATATAATCTCCATTTCTGTTCTTTGGGAAGATTTGCAAATATCTAAATATAGCTGCTGAAGGAACAAACCTGAATGAGCTGTGGAGATTGTCCGTGCATGCTTCTGAGCCCAAGTGAATACTTTCACTTTTGAGTTCCATTTAATTATGTATTTCCTTGATTTAAGTTCTTGAATTCTGTAAATACCTAACAGATAACTAGATTGTTATTTAGCAGCTTGCACATGTTTATAAAACCCAGTTTGGTTTTTAATTGGTTGGTTTTCTAATTTGCAGTGTTTAATGGTAAAAACGTATCAGTTTGGAGATAGGAGTTGTTTGGTTTCTAAGGAGAGAAAGGAACAGATTAATGCAATTTTTGAGATCAGATCCCTTGTAGTGATCATCACTTTGTCATACAACTGATCAGAGGAACTAGCGAGAAATGTTAGCTTGAATGTAACCTGCTGTTTCTGTGGTTCTGGGGAAAATTAAACATGGAGATAGCTGGACTAAGTACATTAGAAAACCCTCCTCATCACAGGTTTTCAGAAAAAGGTACACAAAAATCCCTCAGGAGAACAAAGAAAATAGAACTAATTCAATGACTTCTTAGTGCTGCTTATGGTTCTACACTACTGTGATTCATTGATTAATAGAAATAAATTTTTAGGAGTAGCTAAAAACCTAGCTCTTCAATAAAGTTAATGTAGTTTTTGCATAAAGACAAGCATATCTTTATTCCATCTATATATTACAGTAAAATCAATTATACTTTCCTAGCAGTATTAGTAACTACTTTGTTTATTTTTTTTCTCTTACAGCAGCGTGTAGTATAGTCCCTTTTTATTTTTTCCAACATGGAGCCCTAAATTCCATGTTCTTCAAAATTAATGCAGGCATTTGCAAGTTTCTTTGAAGAAAAAATCTCGTCTTTTCTGTGATAGTCTGATTGACGTTTTGGTGGAAATAGTTCTGGATTAATCAGATTTATAATGCATGAGAGACATGAGTTAATACACCTTATTAGAGACAACACAGAAAAATGTAGGAAAGATCACTTAATGACAGCTTTTATGAGATCGTGTCCTCAACTGCAACATGCATAGCTGTACTAGTGAGTCGGTTTTGTATTTTAAACAGACTGTCTCACTCAGGAGGATCTGTGTATTAGCAGCTGCTCCACTTCATCTGGCTGCCTGGTGCTAGCAGTCAAAAGCAGTAGAATTTCATGAGCGGATGCAGAAGATCTGAGTGTAATGTGCTTGTTAGAACTTAAACTGCCCTTCAATGCCATTGCGCTTCCAAACGGTATGATTCCTGGTACGCAGAAGCTAGAAGGTGAACTAGAAGCAGGCAGAAGTGGTCTCCTCCACTTTACTTCTTATGCGAGGAAAATTAGCGACTCCACTTATTAGTAAACTGAACTGCCCATTCAAAACAGCCTTTACTGAAATTCTACTTGTGTCATACCACAATATTCTTTCATTAAGATATGTAACCATAGCTACCATAAGAAAATACCCAGCTCGGTTGCGGGGTGGAAATTGAGATGCGCTGAACCAGTGTACTTTAACATAATCCGAAGGGCTGACAGGAAGATATGTATCTCTATATAATATGAACACTCTGATGGAAGGAAGGAAATGGCTTCCTCTGCCTTTTAAAGATGCAATAGGTGGTAAAACTGAATGCGTGGAATGATTCGATGCGTGTGTTAGTGTGTGTGTGTGAAGTTTGTAATTATAAGGAGATTGACAGTTGCGTGCACAATACTTCCCTTCTGATAGATGGCCCAAGTGCCAATACTGGTGGGCAGACATGAAAAGGCTGAGAAAACCTGCTTTTCCTGGATCTCATCAATGTAAGCAGGCAAACTTTGTGAGTTACTTTCTATAATTAGAGCATTCACTGGTTCAAATTTTTCTCCAGTTGCTTGAGAATGTTTTAATTTCTTTTAAAATTAAATAGTCTTTTCCAACATAAATTTTGTGATTAAGTTTTAATACATATGCTATAAGATGTATCCAAGGATGAACTTCCAAGGCTCATGAATTGCTGGGGCAGAATTGGCAACACTGAAATACAGTTCTTACATTTGGCCACAAAATCTTCATGTCGTCATTGTCACTAGTTTAAAGAGATTATTTAAAAGCAGTCAATTGGCCTTTAAATGCCTTCAGAGATCCCACATAATTACATAGATGCCAAGTACTACCCACAGGCAATCTGCAAAATTTTCTAGTGCTCATAAATTTCCTTCATCTAGACTAAAAAGGAAACTATTATCCTTGTTAATGTATCTGATTTTAAAATGGCCTAGATCTTGTGATAAATCAATTTTAACTTAAATTCTTTGTTAATCTTGAAAATCGTAAGATGTGTGAAGTTTTTAAGATCTTAAAATAAAAGGATGTATCCATTAAGGGAATTTATTAACTCAAGTAAGAATGGAAGTCAACATTGCATTATAGGTGCATCTCTATTGGTTGAAAAGGACTTCTTGGGCAATGAGGAGGTCAGTGAAGGCGTACTGTGACAAGTGACTTCATTAGCTTTGTACAGAGCAGGTGGGCTTTTCTATTACAGGAATACCTGGGGAGAATGTTTTGAAACTTGTTGGTAGAACACTTAGTCTAAATTTCCTTGGTTTGTGTTAGTCCCATCTTACTTGTTTGTTTTGTAAGACACATGGGTCAAATTTTATGAAGCTTACTGTTGTTTTAAAAATGTCTTTTCTTTTACTGCTAGCCTAAATGAGCAATGGCTGTCCCTAATAATAAAGAGAGTTTAAAGGATGCAAGTCTGTGACTGATTAGTAAAGAATGGATTCCAATCCTGATTCCCAGAGCATGCAGGACTGGAAAATGAAAAAGAGAAGGTATCTGATATAGTGCATACGAGGTGCAGGAAAGGCTTCTGCCATACTATAAATACAGAAGTGCATGAACACCTGCACAGTTGTAAACACTGAAGATTTGGTATAATGGCTATGGAAGTGAAGGGTCCCTCTAAGACCATTGTACTTTCTGTACACAAATGTACATTTCTTCAAACTCTGAAGTCTGACTTGCTACGCAATTCTGTGTTGTATACATTTAAAGCATCACTAGCACAAATATCACACCTATTTATTTTTACTTTATTTAAAAGAAGGCATTAGAATACTGTAGATTGCTTGCTGTGCTTTGGGTTTTGAGTTTCTTTTCCCAAATGATGTGGGGTTTGGTTTGAGGGTTTAGGAGGTTTGGGATTTTTTTTCCAGTTTTGCTGTTTGTTTTTTTTTTATTTTAAGTAAAACCCCCAAATCACAAAATGGATCTGAAGGAAATCCTGAAGCTAAAAGCAGGGGTAAATAAGCAAATGACCATTGATGAGAAAATGCAGAACTCTTCGCAACAAGAGAAAGAGTATGACTTTTTACCATCAGCAAATATGCACACTAGGTCTCCAAGCAGTTCAGTTTCTAATTTGGAGATCTAAATTAAAGCTGTGGATATTTACATCACATCCTACATTAATATAGTCACATACAACAGGTGTTCATATCAATCCATGAGCCAGGAGAATCTCATTTTTCTGGGTTTATGATCTTATGCTTACCCTGAAAAAAGCCAGTGTTGACTTCTGTGTGAAACCAGAACTGTCTTCTCAGCCACCTCTGTGATTTCACATAGTTATCAGTTTGTGGATAAGCATAGGTTTGCTGCTGCTACAATGTGCCATTGGTGGAAAATGCAAATTGCTGGCTATCAGCCTTGACTATGTCACCAGTACTAGCCATGCAGATAAACATTGAAACTAAGAGGAAAACCTGCTCCATAATGCCCTAAAATAAAGAAAAAGCTAATAATCAGTTGAGCCATTTAGAAGACCATGAATCACAAATGTGTTTTTAAAAGCCATAACCATTCTATTATCTTAAGCTGATAATAACAGGAAGACAGAATACTAAAGAACAGCAACAACCTTATGTGGAAATAAGAGGTCTCACAAATTGGAGCTGAAAAGGCAACACTTATTTATAACAGCTTATGGTATAAATATAGCGCAATCTGTAAATAAGAGAATAGAAAGAAAAATAATCACTATATATTCAATGAAGAACTTCAAGTTCTTGGAAGGAATGATGTCACTATTATACACTTATAAATCTAAATCAGAATAAGATTTTTTCAGCACTGTAAGATTTAAAAAATATTCTCATGGTAATTTTTCAGTGTTCTTTTGTACCCGTGTCCTCACTATGGGCTTTATGTAGTCAACATATATTTATATATAAGATTAAAAACATGAGAATTATATACCTTAGATAACCCTTGGCAACCTCTGGTTTATTTCTGGTTTTGTAATTTTTTTTTTCCCAAGAATTAGAATCCTTGTGGGTACAGGGCTGTCAAAGAGGCAGGCGTTCAGATTGCTCAACACTTTCTGGCTGATTCTCAAGAGCTGTGTTATAGCTCTGCTGATTCACAAGCCTTTGGTGGGCTTGCATCCTGGAAAAAGCCAGAGCTGCTCTTTGTGTTTGGGGTGGGGGGTGGATTTGGTTGGTTGTTTTTTGTATCTGTGGATGTGTGCCTGTTCCTTCCTAACAGGCGGCTAAAAATCTCTAACTCAACCATGTAGTGTCTCAGGACTACTGCAAAAATATATTCATCTTGTTCATCTGAAGTTGCTCTATACTGATCTATGCATTAGGCTTAAGGAATTTTCTCTGGTCCAATCTTTTATACGAGATCAAGATTCAGCCTGATGATTCACCATGATTTCAGCCATGAATCAGGGAGTCTCAATGCCCCATCTGTTACCAACCTAAAAAAGAAACGGGTGTCTTTTCTTTCTCTTTTCCTTACAGGTTACCTACATGAGTCTCTCTCAGGAATGGGGATTGACAAAACTTCTAGTTTTGGAAGCAGTACAAATGCTTATAGTTCAACGTTTCTATAATTTGTAGGAAGTAGAGCTTGGGTTTGTAACTTACTCTACCCTGACCCCTCCAAACACAGAATAAATAAAGACATTAAAACACTTGATATTTTTTGAGACTGAAGGATACTAATCTTACCCTATGCTGACAAAGGTATAGGCTACCAAGAGATGCAAAGAAAAACTCCAAATAATTTTCTGTTGTTGTGATCTCATGAGTTACTGTTATAAAGCAGTGAACCTGGAATTCAAAGCAGGCTAGGTTGTCTGCTTCTGGAACACCCGTTCGTTTCCTTGACTTGCTTTGGTGTAAAGGTATTCCTATTTTCTCATCTTACGGATGCTAAACTATATAGGCTGCCAACTCAAGGTGCCATAGTGATAACCACCTGCTAACTTGCATTAGCTGGAGGTTCTCTGGCAGCCAAAGAAAGTGTAGAAAAAAAGACAGAACTTCTAAGATTTCAGGTGAATTCACAATGTAGACAAAAATCATACAAAACAGAACAAAATACATGATTTAGGATTGTTTTGAAAGACTTCATTTTTGATGTGCAGTATTGTTACAGATTAACATTTCTGCAGTTGTCTCGCATATGGAATGATTGCTTGAGCCTATTCCTGTAAATGGTTCTCTAGACTCAGCTTAAAATAGCATTTTTCCCATTTCTAACATAAATTTATGGCCTCCTCTTTTGCTCCTGTGCACAAGAACATCTGATTATTGGTGTTCACCACAGTCTCTGGGAATAAAATTGCAGCCAGCATTGTGCTCTGACTGAGCTCATTCGCTTGATTGCTGTCTTTGACTCCTGATTGTAAATGAGCTGGTAACAATGAAGACACACGGAAGAAATGAGAAAAATGTCAGGGCCAGTTGCACTAGTCCCTCCTGAGGACTGCAGGACTGACAGAAATAGTACAGCCGATGAAGAAAAGAATACTTCATATTTGAGCTCTGAACTGTAAACATGTCCACTTAGCAGAACTTCCATTTACAAGGGTTGTTTGTTAAAGCATCCTGTATCTCTGTTCTGGAGTTACACATTTATTTAGTTCACATTTTCGAGAGACAAGTTCTGAATGTTAAGGAAAACTGATAAATTAGTTTTTATTTCACAGTTTAGTATATTGCAAAGGACATTGCACTGTGAATCCTATAAATGAGCGTTGTTTTGAAAGTTCAGTGGCAACTGACCTCCATTTCCCTACAAATCAATTGGTTGCACAAAGAATATAAGCGCTTTTTTTAAGGAACATTGAGAGTTTCCTGGCCAGCTCAGACTTTATCAATAGGTTGAATCTGGAGTGGGTAAAATACTATGCCCAGAAGTATAGTTGGAGAAAACTGTCAATTGTGTAGGAGGGCATGCCCTCAGATGTCTACTTAGTATGAAGAAGACTCTGAGTTATGGAAAATAGAAACTGATACTTTATATGATTAGACTCATCCAGGTAGAAAATCAGAAGTACAAATTGATGAAAAGTGAACTAATGAAGATTAACAGCTTTGTTCTTCCTCCAATTATTTTCCTCCGTCACGCTAAAACTTCTTTCCCTCCTCCCTGCCAGTTCTCTACTCTTCTCCTAGGATGCAAAGTGGGCTGTTTGGTGGTTCTGTGATACTGTTGCTTAGGACATAAGATAAACTTGCTCCAGTTTAAAGGCCACCAGTTCACCCTCTGCCCAGGGCACAGCATGATGACTGTTTTAGCACTAGACTTCTTATCTAGACTTCAAAGGAACATCAGAGCTATTCCTTTGTAAGTGGACACAGAGTCCTTGGAAAGGGCTAAAATTTTATTTTAGCTCTTGTCTCACCTCTAAATTGCCACGTTCCTGGTACTCTGCATCAATCTTCATACCTTTTACATCACTAGTTTTGCCATTCTGGTTTCACCATATGATCCTATCTTTCAGTCATGTTCATCTTTTTGTGTCTGGTCTCTTTTTAGTTCAGCCTGCATTTGTTTGCTTGCTTCCATCATGAGTACTTCCCTTACGTACACATTTTTTAATTTCAAGTTTCGCTTACTTTATCTTATTGATTAGTCATATATAGCACTTAAGGTATGTGTGGGGCCCTATAGCATTCTCGTTCAGGGATGTATTACACCTTGTAATCTGTGTCATTAACTGAATGAAGGAAGAGAATTTGATATTCAGCTTATGCTACATTCTCTTGCCCCATCTTACTCCAGACGTAGCTTGTTTTTCAACAGTCCTTCAGAGTTAAGGAATCTTAACAGGTCTGTTTTGCTCTATCTACATACAAGCCCTGAGCAGCTACACACAATAACTAAGAAGCCACAAAATGCTGCTCAGCCTAGTGGGAGAGGAGGCTGAAGCTGTGCAGGGGGAGCACATTGGCATGGCTCTGTTGTGCTGCTATTACATGCCTTGCCCTGTGCAGGAATGTCATGTTTGAGTTTTAATTGTTCAGTGTTGTATATTGTGAGTATCTTCACAATGAACCTGTTTGAATTCACCCAAACCTTCATAACAAAAAACTTTTCTACAAACTACTTGTTGTATTTATTGTTTGCAACCTTTGTCTTTACCTGCTTTTCCTTATCTGCCTCCTTCTGCAAATCTAGCCAGTCAGGAGGCATTAAATTTGGGCTGATGGTGAAGTTTGAATCTGGGTTTATCAGCACAAAAAGTCCAAGAATGTGCTAAGGTGAAGTACCAACAGCCAAACAAGCTCAGTACCAGAAAAGGTGAACAAGGATTTTGTTCTGTGATACTGTGCTAGAAAAGCAACTGATGTAATCACGATTTTGATGGAAGACAGATCTTTATATCCGCAAGAAAAAAGACTTAGTAATTATGCTTTGAGACAGAAGAGGGGTGGTAATCAACCTGTAGATGTTAAATTATCTATGCTGACTAGAAATTGAAGTACTACTTATTAATATTACCCCCTGCACCTTCAGTAACAAATAATTATCCTTTACTGAAAAATAGTTTAGTAATGTGATATAAACCACAGCAGAATTAAGAAAACAACAAATGCACGTGTTAACCAACAAACTATTCCCTTTCAAACTTTGTTTTTCTGGAATGCCATTTATTCCCATATGGAATAATTAAGTAGTCTGTAGAAAGTTGAGTTTGATGTCATACTTCAAAGTAGCTTATGACATTTTCACACATACATTGAAGATTCTGCTTTACTGCTGATGTAAGTTAGAAAGCTTAAGTGTAAGGCCAAAGTACCTTTCTTTTATTCCAGTAGTGCAGAATCCTCTAGAACATAGTCGTATCAGTCTATATGGCTCTATGTTTTACTGTCAATAACAGTAGAGAATACTGAGGCAGATTTTGATTTATCTCTGAATTTTCTGAGTTCTATTGATTTATGTAAAAAATTCTGTGTTTTCCCTGATGTTATAAATGTGTGCTTTTTTGCATCAATGAAATTTTCGTTTATGGTAGTTGTAAGGTAGTCAGTCACCCTCAACAGGCTATTAACAACTTTTTCTGATACAGTTCTGACCTAAACAAGGCAAAAGAAGATGATGGACTGAATCCTTTGTCTGAAACCTACAGTGTCAGATAAGAACATGTATTAGGTAAGAACACTCCTTTAAAATTCAAGAAATCACAATTTTATCGCTGACAGCCTGTGGTGTATGTTTACTGCTACTTTGCATTACAGAGGGTCATATTACTGAATTAGTTGAAGTCTCAGACTATAAATCTGGCATCAGAGTGTTTTTAACTGTCTGGCCAGCTTTTCGTAAACATGATCTCAGATGAGATGTCCTGTTTTGAGTGTTCTCAGTTTAATTCACTATAAAACCAGGATAAATTATGCAGTTGTTACCAGTGAGTTCTGAAACACTGAAGGACAGAGGGACCAGGAAACAATTAAGTCAGCTCATTAACTACTGATTCTATTACTGTAGGTCAATAAATCAGTTAAATTTTGAAGTGCAAAACAGTTATAACCCTTCCTCTTTTGTGTTACATAACAGATCAATTATAAAATGGTATTTTTCATCTATTTCCATTCTAAAAGTTTGGCATATAACACTTGTTAAAATAACTTTAAACTGTAGCTGAGATATGTTAATCCTTAATTAGAAACATCATTATCCTGTTATAAAACTTAAAATTCAATATTCAGAATACATGTGCATTGAACATCATCCTTTTGATCATAGTATCAAGTTTGAAGTAAAGATTACCTTTATCTGTGAATATATACACGTGAATAATTTTTACTTCATGAGACTTAATTTCTCCTTTTGAAAGATAGCAGAAAATACAAATGCAAAGACTAAAACTAATCTAAGCCAAGCTTTTTTGCTTGTTGTTTAATTATTAAGTAAGAAGGCAATTTAAGGATTTCAGTTTAACTGTGTTTATGGCACAACTGTAAAAATTGGTTTAACTGCCAATTTTTAGGATCCCTTTAAAGAGAAAGTTAACGTCTGAAAGTTGGGGTTTTTTTTTTGTACTTATCATCATGGGAGATCAAAGGAAGTGTAGAAGGACAAACTTTTCTATAGTTTGGTCCTTTGTAACCTTTCATAGCTGGCATAAACTAGAATTTCCTAATGGTTGCTAACATAGTGTACAGCATATAGGGATGCTGGGAGTTTGCACACTCAGACTCGATTATGAACCCACAGTGTATTTTATCAATCACAGGCCCATTATCTTGAGATACTCATGTTGGGGAAAAAAAATTCATAATGAAAAAAAGGTGTGTTCTGGTTGACTTTTTTAATGAGAGAAAATAAAACCTTTATCTTCTAGTAAACAACAAGCTTGCTTCATGAGTCCTCATGGAGTTAAATTAGACAAACAGCAGATGTATTTGCATGGCACCAACAAAAGACACAGCTATTTGTTTCCACAAAAGGTTGATGTGCTCCAGTTTCTTTCAAAACCTTTGGTAGCTAATAACTACAATTCTCTACTACAAATAAAAAAGATGGAAATGTTTATCAAATGTCAGTTGGAGGACAGAGATACCTGTATGAGTTTGTATCCCAAGAAATCTCAGGACCATTTTCTCAAATAAAGGCTTAATCTTCCTCTGTGGAGAAAAGGCTAGTCAGTCTTTTCTATTACTTTGTACACTAAATCACAGTTTAGGCTCTACAGACGGCAACTTGCAGATAAGGGTTTGAAGCCTAAATGGAAAAAGATACTGTGTGAGTTGTGTGTATGGAACTATAGCAGATAAAGAGAACTACCTTCCGGGAGATTGTATAGGTTATGTTTCTTCCAGATATGCATTTTGTAACCTGCTGTATTGTTTAACCAGCTAATTAGCTAGGCCAATTCATAGAAATGGAGAAAATTCAATCTATTTGCAGCCTCTTCTATGGGATAATTTAACAAACTAAAAAACGTTCTTTCACAGTCAGTGAATGTTCGTTCACAGCTCACAACAGAGAGGTGGCTGTCTAGATGTCCCAGCTGCAGTGGCAGGTAGGTGGAGTATTATTGGATCACAATTTAAAAATATTTTATTCAATTCCACAAAACTTCTCCTTTAACCTACTTTTTAATTAGATGTACTGTTTCCTGTTCAAAAATTACTGTTTGTTAGTCATATGTGTGGCAAGACTTGAGTTTAATTTCACTTCGTTATCGCACTCAAATTTGAAAGAAAACTTTCCCAGGGTAGAAGGTTTTAGTGGTTTTTCTCTTTACTTTCTTCTTGCCCTTCCTGCCCTTTTCAAGAAACTGATCACTCTCAGTATCTTGATCTCCATAATGTTTTAGATGAGAGATAAGCTGGGCATTTACCTCCAGTGATTCATCTATAAATCAAGTTAAAGAATACATTAATTATATTTAGCCAGTTGCTACCCAGTTGTAAGTTGTTATTAAAATTTAGTTTCTTACCAGTAATTACTTCTCAGAAGTTGTATTTTACTCAATTGTAAATCTACTGCACCATTCACAGTGCTATTATACCTGTGGCATTGTCATAGCAGGAGTGAAAATCAAATCAACATTCTGCTGGCAGAACAGGAGCAGTAAGTGTCAAACTAACGAACATAGGACTGGCATATGTAAAACACCTAGAGCAGCAGAGAGGTTCTTGGCTTTTCCTGCTTCATAGATCAACCTAAGACTTCATCAGAAGATCATTTTAGAAAGGCTTCATATTCTTGCTAAAAATTAAGTAATGGTTAATAGATATCCAGCTTGGTAAGAATAAATTAAGAACTGAGATATCACAGAGATTCCTCTCTATTCAGTGACATGACCTCTAGACTCAGAAAATGGGAACTGGAGGTGAGGCTTTTTGGCTCTGCACCATTCCCACCAATGACCTCCCTAGAGGGAGCTAGATGAGACCTTTCACAGGGGATGTTTCTTCAGGAAGAGAGGGTTAACTGTGACCTGGCATGCCCTGCAAGAAAAGTTGATGACATGACTTTGGGTCTCTTGTTCCTCAGCAACTTGTGCTTTGGGGGGGCAAATGTGCCCTGTGGTGTGCTCCAGAGCAGATGTGTTGGTGTATGTCCCATCCTTCTCGATGCCCATGCCTCCTGCTCCCCTCCCCATGGACACACCAGAGAGGAGAGTGTTGGGGAGAAAACAAACAAACCATGGATGTACATCTGGATTCAGGCACTGGGAAGTAACCCTAGACTAAGAACGCAGGTATAAACTGCTTGTTTGGTTTCCATTTGTTCTGGAGGACTGTGTTTACTGTCTCAAACACATCTTTCACTGTTTTTTCTCCAATGCAATTTCCCATCATGGTTTGTGTTGCTGTTTGTGTCTTTAATCTTTTCTGAATCTGGTAATTGAAATCATAAGGGATGCAGTTTGTTCAGAAAAACTCAAGTAGTTACACATAAAATTATTTTTTTTGAGAGAAGTTTCAAAATACTCCATATTCTAAAAATCAGTTGTATTTTTGTAGATGAGATGTATTCCGTGAATCTAAATTAAAATTGCTTAAGCAAATGGATACTCTATTTTCCGTAGCACTAGTTCAAAGAAAGCACAACAAAGGGATCAGTATTCAGTAGACTACTTATGTTATTGTATAAAAGTAGCTACCTTTTAAATACTATTTAAATTAAGATTTTAATATCCCCTGGGCTTATACATTTAAAAAGCATAATATAACTCAATACCTAATACAGAAGAAACCTCTTCTGTTAAATTACTCCATTGTATAAATTTGAATAATTTGCAAATCGAGTGGCAGCAATTGGGTTTTTTTTTTTCACAAAACAAGACTTATAATACAGCCAAAGACACTCAACATTTTCAGCACAGGCCCCTTACAACTTGAAGAGCTTCATTTCCTTGTGTTTATATTTCTTGGTAAGCTATTCATGGGAAATATTCTCTTAGGTTAATTGTCTTTATATCTTGCTAGAACTCATCAAGGGAAAATATATATCTTAGTGCAGACAGTTCCAGCTCAGTCCTCTGGTGACTTTAGCAGATTAAAAGTCCCAGCAGACTGAAATTATTAATTAAAATTCACTTTTATTTATTAAAATTATCAAGAACGTCTTTACAGTTTCATTGACTTCGTGAAATGAACAGGCAAGTAAGACCATAAAGCTCAAAAATTAGTTTCAAAGTATTTTCCCAGCTCTTCATTTTAAGGTTTTGGTGTTTTAAAAAAGAAACAGCCTTTTTTCTTTTTTTTTAGCTGTTATACTTATGGATCTATTGTATCCTTTTCTCATTAGGTCCAGTTATAATATTATTTGCCAGTGTAATTTGACTGCAGCTGAGTTTCTCTGAATGTGTTCTCATGTAATTCAATCATAACTGGTCAATTGGCCATTGACAATAACTATCCCATTTCCTGTTAAATACTTAAGGCTAAGCAAGTAAAAAGCATTGCTGTGTCATTCCCTTTGGGAAACAAAACAAATTATGAGACTAATTTTGTTTCAAATATGGAGTTCGCAGTGATCAGCTCTGTAAGTGAAGTACTGAAAACAGTCTTGCTGACCTTGTACAATGAAAATATGTTACTCCAGTGCTCTCTTGTGTAACTAAAAGAGCGAGCTTATGATTTCAGGATAGTGAGCAGAAGATGGGTTAGGCTCTCTGTCCTAGGTTTACATGGACGTAACATGGACTGATTTGCAGTCTATGTTTCTCTTACTGATAATTAATTAATTGGCCTGTGCTGATATGCCTGGCTTCTTGTTTAGACAACTATTGTGAACTTGTGTATTAATTTAAGCAAAGGAAACCAAAGCTGTAATGGAATATGTAGCCAGCAGCATTTTGGTTAAACTGCAAGTAGGAGACTAGACTCACAAATCAGATGGTTATGGAAACAAGGCAAGTGCTCATTGATATGTAACTTTAAAGAAAACAGCCTTTAGGAATGGTATATCCTCCTGTATTGTGGATTGTATAGTCACACATAGTTTGGAAACTATGAGGAGAAACGAATTTGCTAAGCTCATTAAGAAACTATTCAAAGACATATTTACAGAACATTCTCTTGAATCAATTTTCCCTGGGACAAATGATCATTAACACTTCCCTGTTTAATTTTTGTCAAGTGAAAGGGATTTATTTTAATTATAACCAAACATTGGCAGACATAACACTTCTTAAACACATTTAAAAAACCCCCAAATATTATAATTCTCTGTCTAGTTCAACTAGCCAGTAAGAAAAAAAGCAAAGTGCTATGGAAACTCTCCAACCATTTGTAGCTATTTTAGTTTAAATGAGAGAGAAATTGTGGTTTTTTTGAAATGAATTGGCAGATGAAAAAAATTGCATTAAAGCAGAATAGTAATATTTATAAATTAACTGTGGCTGTAATACATGTGTGTTCTAATTCTGTCCCTCAACTTTTGTCATATCATAACTGAAGGGAGCTTTTTTAAAAGGTTAGGGAGAATAAAGCATGTGTATGTTAACAAATAAACAGACATTTACTTAGTACAACAGAATGCTTTTACAAAGTACAATCTTTTATTATTGCCCTTCTCAATCCCATTTCAGGTGCATAGCATCTCTGTAACACAAGCCCTGCAAGCATCCACAGCACCACTATTCACTTGAAAATTTCTTTTAGTAGTAACACAAAACACATTCACTGATGATCCCTGAATATTAATATTAATGTTACGATTCACAAACATGGTAAATATAAATGAATGCTCTTCTACATTGTTTAACATGGTGGAAATCTGTACAGTGCTTTTGTCTTTGAGTTTTAGTTGCATTTGCTCCCTACCCTGTGTGCCAAACTTACTGCTGAAGTGATTTGGCTTCCTCAGTCAGAAAACTATTTTCATTTGTATGTATAAGCACTTTTCTCCACAACAAACAAGATGTGACTACTTCCAATAGAAAGGTATTTAATGTAATGTGTTGATCTCATTGAGTATTTTTAGCACATTCACATCAAAAGATCACAGGATCACAGAATCACAGAATAACCAGGTTGGAAGAGACCCACCAGATCGTCGAGTCCAACCATTCCCACCAATCCCTAAACCATGCCGCTAAGTACCTCATCCACCCTAACCTTAAACATCTCCAGGGACTGTGAGTCAACCACCTCCCTGGGCAGACTATTAAATGATGATGAAGTACATTTCACAAATCTATCCAGTTCTTCAGAAGCCAATTCAATTTTTCTTCTTTAAGTTCTGTCTTGGCTTTTCTGGCTGCTTTGAAGCACGTTTGGTCATGACTCTTTTTCCCTGGAGAAATCAGAACTTCTCCTGTTTTTAAGAAAGTGGATGAATTAGATGAGAAATGTCTGGGAGTAACGTGCAAGAGAGGGAGAAAGGAGCCCAAGTAATAATGAAGGCTTCTTCCTCAAATTCATAACATCATCTATAGAAAAAAAGTAACTGAAAAATCTTTTCACAGAATATATATCTTATGTCCAATGACATTGTGTTCTTTCCTACTTACAATGCCACCACTCTACTTATAATTAGGGCAAATTTTTGCTTCTCTTCTCAGGTTTGGTGAAGGGAAAAAAACGTCCTCTCCAGTAACCATGCTGAAATGCAGAGAAATACCTGTGAGATTACAAGACAGGCTTTCAGAGCATCCCAACTCCAGTTCTGCCTGGCTATAACATGCAGCAAGGTACTTTTGTTCTTTGTTATTGTTTCCTGAATGAATTAATTGAATTATTCACCTTAGTAATGTATCAGAGGCAGACATTTTTATACATGAACCTGCCTTCTCAATATTTTCAAATATTTTATTAAATGAAAATATACCTTGACAAAAACTAATACAAATTAAAGGAAGCCAGGTAGGTAGGAACTTTTGAGAACTGAACAGATAATCATACCCCAGGTCAAAATTAGATATAAAGGAAAGCAAAGATTCTTTAAAATGTTGTGTTTTAGCTAATTGTAGGCCTGTTTTAAAGTCAGGATAAAATTCTAGACTTTATATAATTTGCCTTAGGAAATGTTATTTTCTGTTCATGTATTTCATTCATTGGAGGAACGACTTTGTATAAAATACATGGACAAAAGACGAGGAGTTCTTTCATTAGTATGGCTAAAAGTTTGCTTTTATAAATCTTTGTAATTCCAAATCATTTTGGTGCTGATGATCTTTGTTATTTTCTAGGCTGATGGGATTATTTTGGAAAGAGAACATTGATATTTAAAAATGGTTATTCTACAGCATTAACTTTATCTGTCTAATTGAACGTCTGATTCTCTTTTTGGTAATTGTAAATTAAAGGTCCTTATCATGATTTTCACTTGCTGTATCTACAGCTTTGAAAAGAGAAGCATGATTTATGGATTTGTCAGAATCACTGAATACAAACTAAGAAAAGCTGTAAGTATCCTGGAGGCTCACATAGGCTGTATGCTTGTCCTTAATGAAATATCCAAAAGGTTTCAAGTTCTCTGTGCTTGTTTGGTTCCCATTATTATTTCTTCTCTAGTAGGAGAAATATTTGCGCTTCCTTAATGCCCTTAACTTGGAGAAGCAATATGTACTTAGAATAGATTCTTGAGAGTATGTCAGTATACCAAAGGTCTACATCCTCCTTACAGCAAACAGATTACATAATATTTTTTTACTAGACTGCAAAATCACATCAACTTCCTCCAGCACTCCTTTGTACAAGTCTCCATTAATTAAATATATAAGGAAAACTGTCTCTAAAATTTTGGATAGTTAGCTCTTACTCAACTTGAAAACACGTATGATTAAGGTATTAATTTCTGTATTCTGTAAAGCAACTGTAGTATTTTGTCATTCTTCTGTTTAAGCATTGAGATTACAAAAATATTATCATTGTTTTTATTATTGGGTGGGGTTGTTTTGCTTCTACAACTATTGTTGGAAAGTTTGTACATTTAAATTGCCAAATTTTATCTTTTCCTCGCAGTTATCTTCACGATGGTAGCTTTGAGTGATGAATCTCAGTCGCTTTATCACAGATCTGTAGAAATCCTGATTAGATTATTCAAAGATGCAAAGTTTTCTGAGACATTAGTGAGTTTATTCAGATGTATTCTGCTATGTGTTTCCATGCTTAAAACACAGACTTTCCATAAGTGCTGAACAAGTATACTGCAGTGGCTCCTCTCCCTCAGAAAGCAAAAATAAGTACACTGTAAACACAATTTTATGGAACTAGCAAGACCACACAACTACTGAATTAATTGAAATAGATGGAAAACTAGATGGAAAATATTTGTTCAGTCTGGTATGTTGGTATATAAAAGTGCAATGGTCTGTTATGCATTTTTTTGCTGAAGTAACTTGACTAGTTTTATATGAAAGATCACAAATAACAGAAATAATTTCAATCAGGAAAGTCAGAAAGTTACAAATAATTGAAATAGTATTCCCCTAGAGTTACCATGTATTAATATCTTTAAGAAAACACACTATCTTTGTGGTAGTTTTTTTTGCTTGCAGCAGAGAAAACTAAATCTGGGATTTATGAGCATCTTTCAGTTTTCTGTGAGTAAAAGCCATTCAGCATTACTGGAAACACGGCTGCGTGAGGAGGAGTTTAGCAATGTAGCCAGGCAGCTGAAGGGGATGCCAGAATAGGGAGTGTGGAGAAAGACAGGCCTACTTGGTAAGATGTTTAGAAACTGAGTATAGAAAACAGTATTAATTCACCTCACTTACATACTGAACATATTCCTTAGTGGCAAAATCTATCTAAGGGATAAAAATCAGTAAATATGGATAAAAGTTTGTATTCCTTGCACATCGTAAAGATTGCTCTTCTAATGCAGTGTTCTTAGGCCATTTCTTTTTTTTACTATTATTTGCCTAAGCCCTGCTCTTAAAAAAATATAATAAAAAAAGTTAAAAATCCAGTCTTTATCATTCCTACCTCCTCCCTTTGAAAGAAGGACTGTGTGTCTTCTGTTCCAGGACATAAGTAATTTTGAAATTTCAAGACTATTACCCATGTCCCTGAATTTTCTCCCTGTTCTCTGCTTGTGTCTGCCTGAGAAACATTGTTTTAAAAGACAAGAACAGATTTCTAAGCAAACCGTGAACAGGATTTGATAATATATTAGTCTTGCACATTTTCTGAGCATATTATACTCTGCATAGTTTCTTCTGAAAAATAAGAAAAATTGTAAGGAAAGCTAAGATGATAGCTAGGAGAAAGGAACAGAATAAATGGCATTGCTTCGAAACACCTTCCAGTTCTGCACCTACAGCATCTTGGTCAGCAATCCCAAAACTTACCTCAGTAATGTCCTCCTGCACTGACCACAGTGTCTGGAGCAGAGGCTGCCATAAAGCAGTAGAAGGGGAATGAATGGACCCTATCTGCATTACCTATAGTATTAATTTGATAAATAATTCTCTTTTCTATGTCATATTTTAGTAGGTTTATTTCCCACTGCTTAGTGTATCTTTCTACATGTGGTACTATCTACTAAGGCATCTGAACAAAGCATGAAATACATTGCTTTTCTTTTCATGAAACTGTAGTGCAAAGCAATAGATATAATATTGAGATATTATCATAAATTCACATATTTTACTGCTCTGCTGTTACTGTTATTACCCGGTAGGTCTCCTGCTAAACAGAGGAATTTGGTATTAGACCTACAGGCTGGTAGAATTCAAGAGCTAGGAGAAAATTTTAGGTATGAGGCTTCTACCACAGATAGTTTCCCTCAAAAAAGCAGGACCAAGCGAGCAAGGGGAGTACAGTTTTCGTAGTGTATTGATGTGGCAACAAAACCTTGAATTTTATTTGAACAAGGAGGAAGATAACTATAGGAAATGCTCGATGTTGTTCCCGCCTGATTCTATTGCAGAGTAAATGTTACTGCTGAATGGGAGAGGGGTTTGCAGTAGGCTGGCAGTGCACTTACAAAGGCAGTTCTCAGCAGGAACGGCAATGAAGAAATACAGTCATATGTGACACTTGAGAATTTCTGAGCAACAACTACTGATTGGACTCTGGGTAATTAACTCAACTGAAAGAAGTAGAGATGAGAGGGTGCGATGTAGGCAGGGAAGGCTGCAAAACTAGCCAAACTAAACTCTTGACAAAACCATTATCTCAAATCCTGCTTTAAGGGCATAGCTTACACTGAGGAGAATTGTTCAGTCTGAGTCTATTCATCTACAGCCCTTGCTGTAAGCTGTTTATGCTCTGTTTATTGAGTAAAAATGATGTAAATATGGTGCATCTGAGTATAAAGACACTAGAAAGATGCAGGGACTTCGCAGTAAAGTACAACACATACACTGGCTGTTACGTTATTGACGTGAGGCATGCTGTGCACAGACTGTTTCAAGTAAAGGAGGCTCATCCAGGATCCTCTGACCTGGAGTCCAGTGAGAGCTAGTGTTACCTTTATGGGTAAATTACAGATAGGGTACTACCAAGAGTTCATTGGGTTGTGGGGTTTTTTTTGTACTCATTTCAGAGCTTTGCTCTTTGGCTTTTATTTTGTCCACAGCTGGTGTTTATCTTAGCTAAAAAGCATTTGTGACTCTGGAAGGTGGGCTCAGGGAAGGATCTCTGGCACAGCTGTTACTAAACCTCATTTTAGGGAACTGCCTCACTTAGTGGCTGCTCTTGAGGATCCTTACATACACTTTAGATGTGAACAAAGAGATGTATTAATCAAAAAGGCCTGACTGGATCTCCATGTGTTGATGCTTAGATAATTCTGGCAGCCCTTGAAGATCTCAGGCTGCAGCAGAAGACTGTGACCAAGAGGCTCCTTGTGCTGGATGAAGAGGTGGTTTAGATGTCGTTAGCAGCTGCAGAGCTGCTTCCTGGTTTCCTCAGCTCCAGGCACAAGCTATGATAGTCATTCTGAAATTGTTGCCTGCATTTCCCAGTATAACCTTGTTTTTCAGTCTTTAGGCATAGTACAGTTAAGTGATCATCCCTGAACCCAGTATAGGTGGCTACATTTCCCCAGAAACGCAAACCCAGAAAAGCAACAAGAACCAAAGCCCTAGCCTAAAAATGCATTGTGGCGACTCTTTCCTCCCTGAAGGAAGAGAGGAAAATTCCCATGAGAGAAATAAAGGAAGCTAAAAGACTAAGCAGCCTCTTGAGATGCTGGAAAGAAAATGCAAGTGCAAATGTGCGTGAACTGAGCACAACTGATTAAAAAACTCATCAGTCTAGTAAATGGAAGCAAAATTTAATCCCATTTTCCTGCAACCATCACCATCCAGAAATCGCTTGTTATAGCATTCTGCTTCAGAAACTGTCGGCCTCTGGCCTGGACAGGCGCACACTCTCCTGGGTGAAAAACTGGTTGGCTGGCCGGGCCCAGAGCGTGGTGGTAAATGGAGTTAAATCCAGCTGGAAGCCAGTGACAAGTGGGGTTCCCCAGGGCTCAGTGCTGGGTCCAGTCCTGTTTAATGTCTTTATCAATGATCTGGATGAAGGCATTGAGTCCTCCCTTAGCAAGTTTGCAGATGACACCAAGCTGGGTGGAAGTGTGGATCTGCTGGAGGGTCGGGAGGCTCCAAAGGGACCTGAACAGGCTGGACTGCTGGGCTGAGACCAACGGCATGAGGTTTAACACGGCCAAATGCCGGGTCCTGCACTTGGGGCACAACAACCCTAAGCAGAGGTACAGACTAGGAGAAGCCTGGCTGGAAAGCTGCCAGGAGGAGAAGGACCTGGGGGTGTTGGTTGACAACCGACTGAACATGAGCCAGCAGTGTGCCCAGGTGGCCAAGAAGGCCAATGGCATCTTGGCTTGTATCAGGAACGGCGTGACCAGCAGGTCCAGGGAGGTTATTCTCCCTCTATACTCAGCACTGGTGAGACCGCACCTCGAGTCCTGTGTTCAGTTCTGGGCCCCTCACCACAAGAAGGATGTTGAGGCTCTGGAGCGAGTCCAGAGAAGAGCAACAAAGCTGGTGAAGGGGCTGGAGAACAAATCTTATGAGGAGCGACTGAGAGAGCTGAGGTTTTTAGCCTGGAGAAGAGGAGGCTGAGGGGAGACCTTATTACTCTCTACAACTACCTGAAGGGAGGTTGTGGAGAGGAGGGAGCTGGCCTCTTCTCCCAAGTGACAGGGGACAGGACGAGAGGGAATGGCCTCAAGCTCTGCCAGGGGAGATTTAGGCTTGAGATTAGGAAAAAAATTATTCACGGAGAGGGTGGTTAGGCATTGGAACGGTCTGCCCAGGGAGGTGGTTGAGTCGCTGTCCCTGGAGGTGTTTAAGGTTAGGGTGGATGAGGTACTTAGGAGCATGATTTAGGGATTGCTGGGAATGGTTGGACTCGACGATTTGGTGAGTCTCTTCCAACCTGGTTATTCTGTGATTCTGTGATTAGAAACCTATTTCAGAACTATCAGGTGGTGGAATGATGGTCTAGGACGTACAGTAATATGACTAAGCTTTCTAATAGGAAATACTACCTGTGGGTACTGTACCTAATAATGATTGTTGCACAGTGTTTCTTCAGGCCAAAAAATCCAGCTAGGGTAAGGCTAGTTATGCACTATAGTTAATGGGCAGTCTTGTAACCTAGGATACTTTTCCCACACTTTCTACTTTTCTGACTGGGCTGTCCTGTGCACCGAAGGACTAACCTTTCTTGTCAAACACTTAAATGTTACACCAAGTGACAGCAGTCTACACAGGAAACCTGAGATTGTCCAGTATTTCAAGTCTTTCATACCCTGTAGTTAATGTGACACTTGTCAATCTCAGATTGTGAGTTAAGGATAAAATAGCTGAAATCTGCCAAATCTCTGAGGAGTGGGATTAAAGAGTTAGCTGTGACCATCATTCATGTCCTTCTCTGTCTACAGTTTCTGGATTCGGACAATGTATACTGTTTCTTAAAAAGAAAGATTGGCTTAGATGTCATTGCTTTTACATCTCAGTGGATCTTACAGGAAGTCAAGACTCCCTTCATACTGATATTTGGTTTTTCACTAGACTTTTGTTAAATCCAGAGCAGTACTGACACACAGAGTCCAGTTCCCCTTTAAGCAATGAGGTAGCAACAGTTTTTCAGTGGGATTGTTGAAGCACAGTTTAGAAAGATTTTGTCTTTATTCTCAGAATCTTGAGTATGTACCTTTGTTGCCTCTACTTTTGTGCATGTTTTCCCAAAAGCAATTAACCAGTCATAAATCTGAAACTTAGAACTTCTTCCATGTCTTGCTTCTGACATCTCACCTTTATCTTTCCCTGTCTTCACTGTTAGTGTTACAGTAGCCTCCCTGCACTCTGGCTTGTTCTGGGAGGTTTTTTCTTGCCTTTTTTTCCACAACACCATCTGTCTAATTCACCCCTCTTGCTTTCTTCTAGCAAGAAAGGACACATAGACCAAACGTGTGATCTCTTCTAGGCTTTGCAATGAACATGTACCAGGCTGCACATGTGATGATGTAGATTTGTTATTCACCCATTTATGCTACCCCTTTCTCAGATGAGTAGTGAATTCTCTAACTAAAGACAACACTATCATTGCAGTTAGGTATTTTGATGCGGTTACATTTATCTTTTAAAAAAGAAAATGTCCTGTTCTTGAATCCTAAAAATTATTTCCTTGTGCTTCTTATCTAAGATTCAGTTAGAATTCTGTCTACAACGCTTTTTCCTCTTCTCAGCACTGTTACTCGAGTGCTTGGGTAACGCAACATCCTTCTAATCTTCTCAGCCTCTTTTCTTTTCCCCTCAAATAACAGCTCCATCTAACAGCAGGCTCCATAATTCTGTTTAGTTTTGCCTGTATGAAGAAACTTTTTTTTTCTTATTTTTTTATTTTCTTTCCAAACATATCCTGGACTAAAGGTGGCTCTTTTTCTCCAAAAACTTCAAGGACTGGCACAGAGCCCATAACAATACTTGTTCTTTCCTGGGCTGTCATTACCTGAAACAGATGGTAGAGGGGAGGTGGAGTCCTGCAGGATGTTTCCCCTTAGGAAAGCAATTGCCTTTAGTTACAGCTGGGCTAATGTCAATTTCTGACTCATAAGACATATTTCATTTGAAAAACAAAACAAAACCCAACTTATTTGGAGGAAACGCAACTCTGTAGACTTTCCTGTAAAATAAAATGGTGAAGCTATTTAGAGGAAACATAACTCCTTAGACTTCCCTGTAAAATAAAAAAGGGTGAAGCTTCTGCTCGGAATTATGAAATTGACTTCAGAGTTTTATAATGCCACTTAGGAGTCTTCACAAATATATATATTTGTGTATTCTTCTTTGTTTTCTCACACAGAGGAAAAAAATTTACAGAAGGCCTGTGAAAATTCCTCACTTTTGCTAGGTAACAAAATTAGAAATGTCACTAATTCCATGTTGAATATGGAAAATATGCTTGAATTAACACAGGGTCTGCTCTGTACTACAGAGCTTGTGGATATTCTGGGTCAAAAACTCTTCTTGTCCTTCTGTGCTTAAAACTTCTGGAATATATAAAAGAAATGAGACTGTTCCAAACCAATTTGAAACCTCTTTAGAAAACTTTTTTTGAAGCTGGGATGTAGCCTCTCTCTTACTATTGAAAAATTATGATCCTTCTTTAAAAATCAGGGCAAAATGTACTTCCTTATTGTATGTGTCTTAATGTATAATTCCATCTAAAATGGATTCAGTTTGTTTCAGTACACATAGGTCAGCACATTGATTCAGATCTTGTGTATCTACCACTTAGAAGCTCAAGTATTTGTGATGATGTCTGCGTGCTCTGAACAAGGGATCTGGTGCAAACTTCTCACTTCTTAGTTCAAATTAACATCACTGAATTAATTTAAGTCATCTTGGCTTCATACTTGGGAAAGCCAGGACAGAAGTTAGCCTAAAGTGTGATTTGCTGCCGAGGCAATTTGATAGTGTTTTCTCCTCATCAGTGTCACAATATCAGAAAAAGAAGACTGAGTTCTGAAACGATCTTTTTTCACTAATGTATCCTATGCTTCTTCTGGAATGTGCTGTGCAGTGCAAACTTGGTCCAGAAAAAGCATCTTGTTCTTATGAGTGGTTTTGAGTTTATTATTATTGTAAGTTATCATAGTAATATATTACATAACCAGTGCATTTTATAGTAATACATTGCTACTAATATACTAATATAGTTAATGTATTTATTATTATTAATTTTTAAATACAAGTATTGTCATAACATTTTACCCTGCTCCACTGAAAAGCTTTGTTACTAAAGTCAGGAGAAGTAGAATCACGTACTTGGATGAGCTGCAGTGTTGGGGAAAACAACTAGAACTAGAAACCATAAATTATTTAGATATTTACACAAGGCAAGGCTTTAAATCATTTTAAGCAGATGACCAAAATCAGTTTGTAAGGATAATCAGTCTGTAAGGAAAAGTCCAGATGTCTCAATGTCATGAAGTCTTACATTTATTTTTTTCTTACTGACTTGAGAAAGGAAAGAAATCCCAAGAAGTAGAAGAGCTTTCAAACAGACAATAAATAACTACTGAAGTGGAACAAGGACTAGCCATATATCAACAGAAATTACTTGAGCACAGAGGCTTCATCTATTATAGAGAAGGGCTCAAGTGATAAAGCCAAGAGAATTAAAGAAAGGAAAGACAGACAAAGACCAGACAGATCCAGAAATAAACTATAATCAGACATATTTTCTATGTCAGAAATACAGGACAAGATCTTTACCTGGTATAATTGGCATAGCAGCACTGCAGCTAACTGTGCTGCATGACTGTATGCAACAGTACTTGTTGGTCCACATGACTTTACTCAAACTCATTATAATTACATTGGAAGTGTAACATATTCTTTCAGTGCCATAGATGCTGTGCAAAGGCAACACTAAATTTCACAAAGTAGTTTATTTCCAGGCAGTCCAGTAAATTAACGTTTAATGGACATGTGTTTCTCTTTTTTTTTTATAATGCAGAGTATTTCTAAGCAATGTAAGTTCTTTGATCTAGCTTCTCCTTAAATGGTTTATTTTTATA
Organism: Clamator glandarius; assembly: GCA_033459285.1. NCBI lineage: Eukaryota > Metazoa > Chordata > Aves > Cuculiformes > Cuculidae > Clamator > Clamator glandarius. The sequence goes on along the minus strand of JAUNZM010000677.1, from coordinate 76,767 downwards.
ATAACAAAGTGAAAAGCAATTAATTATATTGGGCTTTTCACCATTCTCAGGCTTTTATTACAGAAAAAAATCCCTAGGATACAAGGTGCATCCAGCATTCAGACCTACTGAAAGTTGTTTGTGGCCAAGGGCCAAACAAATGGGTTAGGCCAACTTTGCTCTTTCCTCACTAGCAACTCAAACATACTATATCAACTTTTACCTTCCTCCTTTCTGGTATTCCTCTTACACCGGAATTCTTTATATAGTAGTCTCTCCAGGCTCACAAGGACTGCTGGGCTGTACAAACATTCATCTTGCTACCTTACAGTTCATTAATGACTGCATTAACAGTGCTTAAGAAGCCTGGTTCTTCCCATAAGTCTCCTTTCAAATCTGTGGAGAAAAAGCTAATGTGATAAGCCAATAAATTATCATAGTAAAGGACAAGTGACCTTACAGAACAAATTCTGGCTTTTCTGCAACCTTCAGAGCCTCATGCATCCCTGCAGCTGATAGCTTCCGGTTGATATTCCTATATCTGCATTGCAGGAGGTTGCGATAAGTTGTCCTCAGGTCCCGATTGAAAAAGGCATATATAAAAGGGTTAATGAGAGAGTTTGCATAGCCCAACCATAGAAATGTTCTTTCAACCCACAGTGGGATACAGCTGCATGCTGTACCGCAGATGAAGGGCCTGGCGGTTGAGAGGAGGAAGAAGGGTAGCCAGCAGACAGTGAAAGCCCCAACAACAATCCCAAGTGTAGTGGCAGCTTTCTGTTCTCTTTTAAATATGGAGATATTTTTCTTGTCCTGCTTTAGGAGTCTTGAGAAATTAGTACATTCTTCAGATTCTTTGTGCAGTTTAACAACTCCATTCATAGAAATCCCTTCTATTTCTTCTGGGCGGGGAAAGCCAGCAAACTTGTGTTTAGCAGCACTCCTCTTCGCAGCTTTGTAAATCTGATAGTACATGAAAAGCATCACTGACATTGGAATATAAAATGCAACTGCTGTGGAGTAAATGGTGTAGCCAAAGTCTTGACTGATCAAACAAACCTTTTCATCATTTACATTCTGGGCCCAGCCAAAAAGCGGGGGTATAGTGATAGAGGCAGATAAGAGCCATACACACAGGATCATTTTGGCCATACACTTCCCATTCTGCCTTACAGGGTACGTAAGAGGTCTTGTTATTCCCAGGTACCTAGAATGATAATGCAGAGTTACTACATAAGGCAGTGGCTAACTGATAAAAGATATTTCACATAGTCTGCCCTAGATAAAAACATCATTGTCTATGGTTTCTATTTTACATTTTTTTAATCCTTTCGTTGTGTGTATTTCAAATATTTACATTCACGTGTCTTTCATGTCAAAAATTATAGTGCTGAAATTCTGTTTAAAAGGTCTTTCATTCTGGAAGGAAATCTCCCATTTGCTATAAGCGACTACAATTTTAATGAAGTTGTACAATCTTCATGCAGATAGCTCATTTTTTTTGGCTTTTAAGGAAATTATGAAACCTAAATTATATTTGGTTAACTTATTAAATCTCGGAGTACAGATGTATGCTCACTCCACAAAGCATACCACTTCTTGTACTGAGTGCATGGTTAAGTTTAAAAGAATCATGCCTTCATTTTCATTCTTCTTACATATGCAGCAGTTATGAAGTTCCCTGCCACTAAACTGGAAAGACAAGTTATCTTTCTTACCTTCATGTTTCAGATAGGAGCGACAAACTGCACACTTATGCCAAGAGTAGATTATTTCAATATTAAAATATTTACTTTTATCATCATTTAATTAGAAAGAAAGTATATCTATTCAGTGTTCAAACTTTTACTTAATAAAATAACTGTCTATCACGTTGTCAGTTCAAGATGATCCAAAGAAAATACATTGTATTACCGGAAACTAAGTTTAGGGTGGTGAGTTGTAAACAGGCAATAAAAATGTTTATAACATGTCAAGTTTTCATAGAAAAAAATAGTTCTATGTTTCCTAAGCTATAGTAGCTTAAATTGTATATTTTTTTCTAACTAAAAATACCAAATTTCTCTATAGCTCTATATAGCTGGACAGCAATATCTTAAGTTTGTGTTTACTCCCAACTATAGAGAAGTTCTTTACTTCCTTTCTGGCCAGGGGAATTTTCTCTTAGATGGAATTAAGATACCTTTTTACACGTAATATTGTTACTTTGAAATTTGGTCTCTGCTCAACTAGAACTTACCTATGAATTGCAGTTAACTTCTCAAATTGTTCTTTTTGTCCTCCCACCCAAAAGAAAGAATTTTGAGAAAAATCAGTGTTACTCAATTTGTTACTTGTAAAAGAAATGGTTTCAAATCAGGCTTCAGAACATCATTTTGGTTTCAAGAGAAACCACATTTATTTACTTTACACAGTGAAGATTTTGAAGAGTTAGAAACAAGAAATATAGTAACATGATTAAAAATATTTTTGGGAGCACATTTTCTCTCTCTGTTCACCTAGCAAATCAAATATGAGCATTTGCCTGGCTTTGCGGAGTGCTGCATTGTTGATTTTACTGCAATGCAGTAAATTATGTCTGGTGCTGCTGCTTTATACAAGCATCTAGGTATGTTACAGTTCTGGAAGTACTAAAAATCACCATTTCATGATCTGTTCTGATGAATAAGAACAACAACATCACTGATTTTATATTACTGCTCTGGCAAGTGTTCCACAAATGATAGAACTGGTTTATTATGCCCTGTCCTCCATGAATAAATTACAGCAGGACAGGATTTTGCTAGTGAGGCTGTGCCTGGTGGGATTAGAGCTGTGCAGTACATGGACTATTGCATTAAAAGGCTATTTCTTGTTCCCCTCGCCATCAGCACTAGAATATAAGCACTGGACCAGTTCTGTTCGCTGGGGGTGTACAACAGACTCAGCAGAGGTTTCTGTTTCACCGTATTGTGGCTGAAACTGTGCTGCCAAGGAGCTGAGAGATTTCTGAGGTGCTCCAAGATGTGGAATTTTCAGAGCTGAACTACCTAAGGGATATGTTGTACTGCTTTAAGTAAGGCAACTGCAGTCCTAGTGGGAAGAGTGGCACCTTTAAAATCTGGCCAAGAATAGCACAATTTAGCTACAAAATAGTTAAGCATCCTTTGTGCAGAAAGAGATAACTTGCAATGCTGAAGAGTGTGATGCTGTTAAAAAAAGTCCTTAAATAGTTTGTCTACCTTCCCAAAGTATGTATTTTTTTAGCTATTACCCAATTGGTCATTAAAAATAATATGCTTCTGAGATGAGCTTTATTATGTAGCTAAAAAGTTAAACTGTTTTTTTCTAAAAATCAGATCTGTGAGCTGCATGCTCTGAATACCTACTTTTTATGCATCAGAATATAACAAAAAGAATTCATGAAAGCAGAAGTATACTGAAAAGAATTGAAATTCATTAGTTTTACCCTGGAACTGCTTTTTTTTTTTTTTAGAAGCTATCTGAGATTCAAAAATGCTATTTGAAATTAAAATACCCTAATTAGCATAAAAATACACCAGCATACTTTATGCCTTATCCATTTTGCTAAATGTACTGTGGTAGGGAAAAGAAGTCAACAGGCATAAATTAAGGATTGTTATCTTTTTATCTTTCTATGTACAAACCATTATCCTTGGAAACTTACTTGCAGCTTCAAAATAGTGTAAATCATTACTGTTGTCTTCTACACTAGAATGTCCAAGACTTAATAGCTTCATGAACTTCAAAAGTATTGTGTCAAATTTATTGCAAAAATACACTTTGTATTTGTATTTGTAATGCTTAATCTTTTATTACTTCCAAAAAACTTACTAAAGGTAAATCAGCTGAACTTAATATATTATTTAAAAATACCTGTACTTTGAGGCCTTAATGCTGGGAAAGAACAAAGTCAAATTTCCTAAAAAGCCCATGTCATGTATCTTAACTATCCTCCACAAGAAAGAGGAATCTTGGACTTTTTATTCTGAGATTTGTTTCTTTTACATTCTACAGATGTTCATTTTTATCTTGGTGGAGAAGAAACTGTACCTCAGTTCTCACTTGTAAAAGAAGGGCAATGCTGCTCCTTATTCCTCCTCCTCTAAGTTTCTTGACTATATGGTTCTGCCAGAAGGGGTATCTATCCATTATTACACTCAGCACAGCGAGGGCTACATCTCGATTACTCCCCAAAGGGACAGTATTTGCAGATGCACAGCCCTTATTTCTTTCAAACCGGTCACAGTATTTCTCATCAGGCATTGCCCAGCAAACAACTGCTGGGCAGCACTATGAGAAGAACAATGCATATTCCAGTTATGGTCCTGCTGTTCCAAGAAGAAAGGCTGCTGGGTGAGAGGGGAAAAATGAGAAGGGAGAACCTGGCACTAGTATCTAGTGGTTACAACAACAACAAAAGATGATGGGAATATAGCCCCTTACTTGAAGAGCTCAAAATAAGGGCAGACAACATAAACCAAAAAGAAGGCAGATAGTGAGGGATAGAATAAATTTCTTTTTAAACAAATGTGTGTAAACAGATGAGCACATCCCTATTCTGGGTTGATTTCTTACAATTTCTTCAGTCTCTTCTTGGCCACTGTAAGATCAGAAACTGCCTGCTGTGCCATAGCCCCATTCAGATGTGAGGTGCACACAGTGGGGATAGCTCTAGGGAGGGAAAATTAGCCCCCGCCATGCTCTTTCTGGAGCTGTTAAAATGTAGGTGGAGGATAAAGAGCTCCTTCCTTCATGGGGTGCTATTGTACAAAATTGCCATTTTCCACATTCACCCAACAAACACAAACAATGGAAAAGCTAAATGCGTAATTCTCCTCTTTCCTTTTTCTTAATAAAAATCTGGCTTCCAGTGTTCCAGTATTATTTCCCAGTACCTCTAAATTGTTACCATTTGATGACAGGTAATTGTTATAGACAACTTAATGTAAAGCCATTATAACTGCATAGGACTGATCCTGAGACCATTCAGTTTGATGGTTTTATCCATTCTGGCTTTTTTTATACTAATGCATTACAATGACCACACAGAATATTTTTTATCCTACAGGGCTAAAAATCCTCTCCATTGTCACTTGAACTGTAGATCACACAGGCATTTCTTATTATAGAGCGCTCAATGTAAGGTCTATGGAAAGTAGAGTGGTATATGGCAGAGAGAATAGGCATCCACAGGCCCTGATGTCTGATCCTGGTATCTCTCTCTGATTCTCTGTATTCCTTTTTCCTGTTTGTCTTAGCTATTTGCTTTTGTGACGGCTGTCATACATTACTGCTTGCACAGTGATTATCACCCTCCAAACTGGACTGCCACCATGTCCCACTGGACGTTACTGTATTTAAAAATATGAAAGGTTTAATATGGTTCTTTTCTTGTAATTATATTTATTTCATTCTCTAATCTAGGAAATTATGAAAAATACTTTTCTTTATCTGCACTACCGTGAAGAGAGTTCACACAACCATCTGCTTATCATCTACTAGAAGAACTTTTCAAGAAGATCTTTCTTATCATATTGACATGAATAACTCTCGATTTGTGGCTGAATTGGTTAGTAATTCTATAGATGTAGACAAAGGCACCAGGTTTTCCTCCAAGAAGGAAAAAAACCAGCAGTGTCAGGTTTGGTAGTATTTCAAGTCAACCAGGCATGATTTTTTTTTTTGCTTTGGTTTGGTTTGTTTTTTTCGCTCTGTGACCCCTACTTTCTCCCCACTAGAAAAGTTAATTTACTTTTTTTGTGTGTGTGCATTTTTTTCCCCCGGGGAAGCTAAATGTAGCTGTAATATTTAAGCTCTAAAAAAAGTGATTTGTTCATAGCTACACTGGAAACTTTGAGATGGGTCTAGTCCTCACATCTTTAGAAAACTCTAGAACGCAAACTGGGACTTAACAGCTACATTAACAATAGAAAAAATATTAATAGCATGGTCCAATTTGGGATCCTGTGTCCAAAATATTTCTTTATTTCCTCTGTTATATGGCTAAATCATAAAGAAAACTTGCTTCTCACTGTGAGCAAAGTCACAGAGCAACAGAAAACTGAACAGCTAAAAGCATTAAAACTGTTTTGAAGCCTCCTGCCCAGTCCAGTAATAAATTGAAGGCAACATGAGATCAGCATCATTTATGCCACTTTTGAAGCTCACATGTAATTCCTTTGTCTCTGGTTTCCCTGTACTTTTACAGGCAGATAGATTTCTATTCTAATTAGTCCTCATTCATTTCTCAGAATTGACTGACCTGATCTAACAGCTGGTTATTCCGCAATCAGATTAGCAGCTTCCCCTGTCTGACTCTGCTTTTATGAAGAAGATTGGATTACTATGGAATAGAATTAGAAATACTGTACTGGAAACTATATACACGTATATGATAACTGTTTCTACCAGGAATCTCTACATGTTGTTCTGTTAACACTTACCACATGACTAGGAGTTGTGCTCAACCTGAGATTCTTCTAGGTTTTCCTATTATTGTATTTTAAGTGAGTCATAGAACTATTTTGTTTCAAAGACACAAAAATGCTTACTTCTTTGCTTTTGTGCTCTTTTTCTAGAACAGCAGCTTTCCACCTTCATTATATATCCCCTTGTATTAGTTTCTTTGCTAAACCACAGCAATAGAATGCTGTCTGATCATTCACCTGCCATAATAACTTACTCTGAAGAAAAATGATCTTCCTTTAGTGGCTGTGATTCTCTCATGACCTTTCATATGTTTTTCTGTTTAATTCACTGCACCATTAAGAGACTCCACAAGAATAGGGGAACCCTGCCAATCCTAAAAGCTATCCAGAATACAGAAATATTGTCTCTAGTACAGTGATTTATCTAGATTTTTTTCCTTATGCTTTGATACATTAAATTGTAAATTAAATGTAAATATGACAAGTTGAAACAATGATCAAATCTATTATTTCTGCTATGGCTATGTCAAACCACCTAACAGAAATTGTTCTTTTCAAATACATTGTGTTTACACTAAAAGATGCTATTCTACAGACCTACTTTTAGATAGTATAAGGGATGCAAGTAATCAGGGAAATTCTATTCCCATTGTATGTTTAAGTAATTGAGATGGGAGTAAATGGAGAGAAACATAAAAAAAACCTTGAGTGTTGAGCCTGACAGTGCATGACTATGTTGTTATAATGTAAAATGTAACCATGTTAATTACAATACGACTGTCAGGGTTTAACCTGGAAGGCAGCTAAACACCATGGAGCTATTCACTCACCACCCCCTCAGTGGGATGGGGGAGAGAACTGGGAAAAAAAGTAAACATTATGGATTGAGATAAAGACATGAGAGGCTGAAAAGTCCTTGACTTTTCAGCCTCTCTGTGTAGGCACTACTTAGCTACAATTAAAACGTTAGGGTGTTATCAATATTATTCTCATAATATATCCAAAACACAGCACCACACCAACTACTAGGAAGAAAACTAACTCTGTCCCAAAGGAGACTTTGTCCAACTAGTTCTGTGCTCCATCTAGTTAAATGTTGCATCTTTTCTATGTAGTGAATGAGTCCTTAGTTCGCAAAAACTCTTAGCACAGGGGCAAGCCCCGATATCTTAATTGTATTTGCTAGAAATGGTTAAAGTTCTGCTTCGTCCTTCTCAGTTGATGGTGAATGCGGTAACATGAAAGATCTTAAATATGGTTTGGTATCTATTCTTTTAGATGATTATGCTTCATGTTTCATACAGTTTCAACATTATTTTTCATCCAGCAAAGATTGCACCTGTCCAGGCCAGTGGTAGCCAGTTTCTCAAGTAGGATACTGTGAGAAACTGTCAATGGCTTTACTAAAGTCCAGGTAGACTACATCCACAGCCTTTTCCTCCATCAAGTGGGTCGCCTTCTCATAGAAGGTGATCAGGTTAGTCTAGCAGGATCTGCCTTTCATAAACCTATGCTGAGTGAGCCTGACCACCCTATTGTCTTTGTGTGCTGTGAGATGGCACCCAAAATGACCTGCTCCATGAACTTCCCTGGCACCGAGGTCAGACTGGCAGGCCTGTAGTTTCCTAGATTCTTATGTATTACCTTAAATTGTCTTTACAGGAGGAAGATGTTCGTTCTCACTGTTAGAGTGGGTACATATTGAATACAGTACTATACTTCTACTGAACATAGTAAATGTTCTGACAAGTTTTCCTTTTCTCAAAATTTATTGTAGAGGTTTATTTTTGATGGAACTCAAGAAGTGTAGGCTTTCCTGGCAGTGTGGGAGGATTAAGTCAATCAAAATTAAATATCTCTTCATCCTAAAGGAATGTAATTTGCATAGCAGAAGATTATGTTTTCCTGTTTTACATTTCTTTCAGTTTTGCTATACTTTCATGAACTTTCTTCCTCTCATACCGCACAGCTTTACACTTTCATATTTTTTCTTCTTTATTTTAGCTCATTTTTCATTCTTTTATTTCACTCATTCTATTTTTACTTCTCTTTCTTGCCCTGCTTTATTTCTATTTTTCTCTTAGCTCTGTATTTTTGCCTTTTCACTTTTGCCTACTGATCTGAGACATACATCCCATAGATAGGGGATGTATTCTGCTCTCATTCTAAGAACTACCTAACAACTATACAACAATAATGCCAGAAAGAGGTGCTGCCTTAGTTATAGTTCCTGCAACCATATTCCTCTCTCCTTTCAGACTTTGGCAAATTGCTTTTACCTGTCTTCACCCTTTACCTTTCATTTTTCCTCTGCATGACTCTCAAAGTGTTTGTCACCAGTCACCACCTTGTTCTTAGCTTCCTGACAGAAGAGTTTGGTAGCCTTTGGCCTTCTACTGCCAATAAGCTGTCTGGAATACAAGGTCCCAGTATGTAGTTTCTGATGTTTTTTTCTGCAGCTTCATATCCTATGATATAATTTACACTAGTTGTTAAGTCATTTTATCAGTCAGGGAGAAAAAGGAAAAGCAAAATATCTTCCAAAATGGCTGTTTGTTGCTATATTCAATAAGGTGATTTATATCAGAAAACACTATTTTGTTTAAAAGTAACATTTCTGTTTATTCCATATTAAGTGCCTTTTTATTATTCCAAAATATCTTAGACTCATAGGAACAAATGCAGTGCATTTGCATAGTGTAAACTGTTGTACCTACCTGAGTATCTAATTACACATAGACTGAGGTCTGTCTCATGTGACTATTTTATCATCTTTGTGTTTGATGCAGTATCTCATTTTAAGTTATTACAAGATGTCTGGCCTGTTTTTGAGAAGGCAACAAAGATATCTAAGCCTTCTGAGACTGTTTGAGAAGGCTAAGATAAGAAAAGCTTTGTTCTAAAAAAAGAATTAAAGAGAAATCATGTTCTTATTTATTTCCATCTGGTTGTGTTGTAATGTTTGTTTGTTTGAGATCGGGTGTGCAGTAAAAAAGTTCAGGTTGAAAGAAAGCTAGGAAAGATGTTTTTATCATGTATGGCCTTTTGTATGGTAGAAGAGAACTGGTTAATTCTGAAAAGTGAAAAATAAGCTGCGAATGACAACAAAATTTTTTGCCATAACTGGAGGGAGGAGGTACTGGTAGTGACCTTGAGGAGCAGCAGAAGACACCTTGGGCATGTATGCATTCAAAAACTACTGAGGAGGGATGAGGCTTGACTTGAAATATTGCTAAATGGTATTACATGGGACTTGAGAGAAAAGAAAGAGATATGCTGGCAGTTACTTATGTTTGTCTTCCTTCTACTATTGGATGAAGGACTGGGCCACAAGATGCTGTTAAGGCACTGGAGAAATTATGTAGCTCTGTTGTTTCTTCTTTATGATAAAGAAATAGGCAAGGCATGCTTAGCAATGGAAGTCATCTTTATGATGGCTTTAGTTCCTGAGGAGTTGATCTCGTGTTCTGTTCCCTACTCCAAAGCGTTTCTACTTCACGCACAATAAACCTCACTGTCCTTCTGGCAATTACAGTCTGCTAAAAGACAGGCATTAACCATGATCTTTTGCTGAATGCCTACATGTTTGGAGGATCTAAAGCCTTAGATGATTTATTTTCTCATTGGCCTGAGCCACCTATACAACTAAAAATAAGGTTCAAGTCCCTGAACTTAATTTCATCCTACGGACTAACCAGCACAGAAAAACACAATAGATAGATGTCATCAGGATAACCCAAGCTGCCCAGCTGATAGGCAGAAGCGCTCCATGAAGTTGGTATTTGCTGACAGAAAAAAAGGTTATTTGCTTCTTTGCCTTTCCTGTGGGGAAGAGTAACTTTACGCAAATACATGGTTCCTTGAAGTACTAGCTGATGTGAAATCCCCACTGTGTTAAAGAGGCAGTTCCTGAGCAAAGGAAGACATAGGAATGGAATAGAAAACATTTTGCAGGCAGGAACTGGAAAATTCTTATTTTTAGTCTTTCAGTTCCCCCATCTGACCCATCTCATCCTCCACACCCAGGATACTGTCAAAGCCAGTGAAGATTTTAGCGTTTTGTCAGAGTCTGCGGTACTTTCAACATATTTTTTCACCCCTTACTGTGTTCAGAAAGGTTTTTAGGTTTCAGACTTACAGTTTACAAATAGAGCTCAGATCTTTCACCCTCCCATATCCTGACTGATGTTGTCCTGTGGCAAAGATGAGCACTTGTGATTCCAAGCTAGCCTGCTGGCTTCAGACAGGCCAGGAGATGTGCCAGGAGACAACCACCAGACATGCCACATTGGGATCACCTCAGTCTGTGCAAGCATTCAAGTAAGCTGTCATAAGAACTGCAATGTGCTTTCTCTCAGTTCTGTACTCTGCCAGACATCTCTGTAGACTGCACAAACATCCCTTAGGTGAGCAATGAGGCAGGCTCATGTGATCTGTGAATGTATTTAGGCAAATCTATCAGTCTACCAACTTCTCCTCCCATACACATGCTGGCAGGCACATACATACACTCACCAGATGCCCCCCTCGTATCTGACAGCAAGGTGGGTCCTGAGATGTATGTGCTAGAGACAAGTGAAAGCAGAGCAAACTCTAGGAGGTCCTTCAGAGATGGTACTGAAGTGCCTGCAGATGCACACTGGAGGGTGCCTAAGTGGATGCCGCCGAGGCAGCCTAAAGAGTTTCTCAGGACTAGGGATGGAGACTCAGATTTGGCATGGGATAACAGGTCTTCAGATGGTTCTCAGGATGAGAAGGTTGCGAAAACAGCACAAGGATATCCAGGTCAACACAAAAATGCAGAACTCTCAAGTCTCTGTACCCAGCTGAGCACTCTGGCCGTTCCCTGGCACCATACTGGCAGAAGACAGGCCTCCCATGCCCCTTTCTTTTTGCAGGGGAAAACTTAAATGCACAGGGAGATGCTGAGAGCTCTGCTTTGGATGATCAGGGAATCTGAATATCAGGGTTTGCCCTGTGCATACCAGGCTGATACTTTAGATGCAGTTTAAGCGTAGACCCTGATCACCAGGGCATCACTAGCCAAGGCTGGTGCTTCAGTTGCATAACCCAGGGGGTTGTTTTGCTTGAGATAATCTAACAGATACCTTCACCTAAAATCTATGGGGGTGTGATTACAGAGATATGAAAGACTGTCTGTTTAAAAAAGAAAACCCTTATCAGACTCCCATGAAGTAGAAATGGCTAAGGTGATTTTCTCCAACTCCACTACACGAGTAATGCTCAGATTGACACTAAACATCAACTTAAAAGGAATTATTTTGAAAATTATAATGGTGTTTCAAAATGAAAGCCTCCTACAACTTTAACTAGAAAATCACGACTGATGTCTTTAATACAAGTAAATGAAGCATTTCAAAAACTTCCGCAGCAGAAAGGATGAATGAAAAGAAAAATCACAGCCCATTGAATTGATAATATCATTTTATTAAAACAAAGCATCTTTAGGAAACAGCTATTTAAATGTGCTGGTATTCATGTCCCCTCTCTTCCTTCCTTGAATACAAACAATTTAAAAGATAATATCTCTAGAAAAAGCACTTAAGGAACAGCCTCCTCTAGAATTCTTCTTCCCTCCTCCCACTTCTTTCTCTTTCTTTCTGTGAAGAGTCAGGAAAAATACTGGAAGGACCTGTCCAAAGTACCTTCTTTGCTTCTCCACAACAGTAATTTTGCAAGAGCCCTAAGGAATGCCTTTATAGTAATTATAGATTAATCTCAATATAGACCTAACCTACTTGGACATTTTTGGCTTTGCCCATAGCCATATTGGCTTGAAGGCAGATCTGAATTTGTCAAAAATCACACAAAGATTTTGCTATGCTGTGCTGAATCAGGTATGTAAAAACTGTAAATATCACCTCAGGTTTTACATTTTTGCCCAAGCTCAGCAGGAAAAACCCCACAGTAAAACTCACAAGAAAATCTAAGTCTAAAGCAGGTTTAATTATAAGTCTTATTTCTAAAACTTTAGGATGCGCAAACCATCTTGTATAGAGTCTGTAGAGATGTTACCTGTGGAAATGCCAGCCAGCAGTACCTACTGTTCCTAGAAGGTGGGCACTGTTGGTTTTAATTTCACCCTTTTCCTGAAAACTACTTTTAACATACTGTTAATGTAGTTCAATGTAAAATACATTCCTCCTCATCCTATCACTACAAGCCCTTGCAAAAGTCCTTTCCCAGCTTTCTTGTAGGCCCCTAAGTACTGGAAGGCTGCTCTAAAGTCTCCTCGGAGCCTTCTCTTCTCCAGGCTGAACAACCCCAACTCTCTCAGCCTGTTCCCATAGCAGAGGTGCTCCAGCCCTCTGATCATTTTCGTGGCCCTCCTCTGGACCTGTTCCAACAATTCCATATCCTTCTTATGTTGAGGATTCCAGAACTAGACACAGTATTCCTGGTGGGGTTTCATGAGAGTAGAGTAGAGGGGCAGAATCACCTCTCTCGACCTGCTGGCCACGCTTCTATTAATGCAGCCCACGATACTGTGGGCCTTCTGGGCTGTAAGCATACACTGCCAGTCCATGTCAAGCTTCACATCCATCAGTACGCCCAAGTCATTCTCCACAGGGCTGCTCTCAGGTGATTCCTTCCTTGTAACTTACACAAACAGTTATTTACTTGTAATTTCTTGATATTTTAGCAGTATATTTTCTGTTCAGCATGTGGTACAGATGAGGTTATCAAGCCTTATAATTGTTCTTGTCAAAGAACGTGAGGCCTATTGTAGCTAACAAATCTCTCAACTATATGTCATTTATTTTCTTAGCACTCATGTTAGCTAATATATTTATTTGTTGCATGCTTATATACCAGAACCTAAACCTTACCTTCACATGTAATCCTTCTGCCTGCTGTCATTTTTCTCAAAAAATGTCTCACTCAGTGGTATTTTGTAAGTTTATTTCAATAAGTAAATATGTTATAGGAAGCTTTCCTCTATAAACTGGAAACAGAAAATCTGTAGGAATTCAGTATTACAAGTATTTCTTCCCCTGCTTTCTCTCAAATTCCTTAAATACACAGCTGCAAATGCCCTTTAACTGAAAGAGAAGGCCAAAGGGGAGAAACATCTAGTGACAAAACATAACTATAGCAAAACGCAGACTGCGGCAGGTAAAACTGTTTGTTCAGCCATTCACAACCACAGTATTTAAGAGTTCATTTGTCATAATATTTACTTATTTTACCAGCAGATTTGGGAATGAAGAAAAAAATGGCCAAATGGGCACCCGTTCTTTGTAGCTAAACAATCCTCCACTCCAAGGAACTTCAAACCTCCTGGGTCTTGCTCAGTCCTGCCATGATCCAGTATCATGTAGCTGGCTATTTTCCAGCTTGCTGCTTCAGTAACATTTAACTCAAACCCAGAGAAGTCCACACGCCTCATTTCAAATGTCATCAGGTTTCCTTTTGCAAGGGCAATTCCAAGTAAGCTTAAAGATTGCTAGATAGGAAACCTGAAAAAAAAAGATTAGCCACAATAACATGTCCTCTTTGCCTTCCATCCTAAGGGCTTGCCCACAGAAAACTTCCACTGCTGTATACTCTTTTTCTTCGGCAACATCTTTCATATTTTCCTCTTTTTTAAATAATGAAAAATCTGCAATCCTAAATATTTTTAAAATATAGAATGAATCTCAACACAAACTGCTACCACTGACTTCACAGGCATGAAAACAATACAGCAAATCTACAAAACAAACCTGTTGCTTTTCTCCTTTCAAGAAAGGAATTTCTGCTCCTTTTCCCCTGGGCTTTCTGTTCAGAATGACAGATGTTGAGGCCAGATTCAAGTGATGGTTATCCACAAATGACCATTTGTCCAGCTCAGTGGGGGCAGCTCACAATTCTTCTACAATGCCTTTTCATGTTCCCCAGAATTTAGAGTTAGACCTTCACAGTGAACCAGGAATAGATAAAGCTGGTGGTAGGCCATCTCCTCTTCCAAAGTCTTTAAGGTAGCAGGATTTAGAGATTATCAAGGATCCCAGAGCTCTCTTCTCTGTTTAATTTACAGATGCTAAACCACACACAAAAGCAGTGAAATAAGCAGGATCAGCAGACAGAAGACCTTCTTGTCTCTCAATGAATCCCTTTCCTTTGCTTTTCTTAGCAGCAAGTTGGCAACTCTAAAGGTTCTTCTGAGACATGATGGCAGCTACTTTGTGTAGATAAAGACAAATTTACCTAAGGTTTATTGCTGTGCCTACAGCTTCCAATAATATCAGTTCTCATTGCCAGGCCAACAACTTCAAACAAGCTTTTGAATTTAGGAGCAGAACTTTGGCATCAGTGTAGGATGAATCATCACAGCTGGCTTATGGGCATCTCAGGGAGCTCACTGCAAACAGCCACCATTTGGGATATTTGATAAGATGCTCCTTTCGTTGCAACATTTAGGCAGCAGTGCTAAAGCTCCATGTTAAGTAACAGGCTTTGGAAATGTTAAGCTCCTTCTTGCGTTATTTAATTCACAATCAATCTACTGTGCTATTTTAATTTCAGTTATTTCTTAAAATATTAAGATTGTGTTCTGCTAATGGCCAAACTCATTTAGCAAAAATAGCTTTTTAATATGGAACAATACACTCTTGAGAGACTATAATCAGCTGTGGCTAAAACTGCTTATGCTAAGATGTGGGTCTCTAAATGCAGACTCTAAAGGTAAAAGGGGAACTGAAGTACATAACACTGCAGAAATTAAGTCTTTAGAGACAAAGCTGTACTATTTTTAGCATCAAAATATCTTATTAGACTACTAAAGAAAAGCTTTCCATCGCGTCAGCAGCTGTTTTGGGTCATGGGTATAAATATTTCCAAGTAATTTGTAGCCAGATAACACACTGACTCTGACCAGGGATTTACACAGAATCACAGAATAACCAGGTTGGAAGAGACCCACTGGATCATCGAGTCCAACCATTCCTATCACACACTAAACCATGCCCCTTAGCACCTCGTCCACCCGTGCCTTAAACACCTCCAGGGAAGGTGACTCAACCACCACCCTGGGCAGCCTCTGCCAGTGCCCAGTGACCCTTTCTGTGAAAATTTTTTTCCTAATGTCCAGCCTAAATCTCCCCTGGCGGAGCTTGAGGCCATTCCCTCTCGTCCTGTCCCCGTCACTTGGGAGAAGAGGCCATTACCCTCCTCTCTACAACCTCCCCTCAGGTAGTTGTAGAGAGTAATAAGGTCTCCCCTCAGCCTCCTCTTCTCCAGGCTAAACACCCCCAGCTCTCTCAGTCGCTCCTCATAAGGCCTGTTCTCCAGCCCCTTCACCAGCTTCGTTGCTCTTTCTACAGCAAACAAACAAAATTTAACAACCCACATGGAGAACTGCTTACAGAAATTATTTTGGCAAATGGTACTGTGTATCTGAAATATTTCATGGCAGTCATGATGTGTTTTTATGGTCTATATTCATGATGACAGTTATGTTGTAAATCGTAAAATAAGTTTAGATAATAGTATATATTTCTGTTATCTGTGGTGATGCCTTCCATTTCCACCTTCTAATTTTTATGCGTGTTGCCAATTTCTAAATACCTGTAACCAGAGCAAATCATCTAGGCCACTATTCTTTACCTTAATTTAAAAATCCCTACATTTTCTAGTGTGAGAACAGTCCTCTAACTAGCAAAGAGACACAACTGACAACAGACTTGGGATTTTTGCAGTTAGCTTTTGTGTCCCACTCTGGAGATCTGCAAACCATGTGTTCAGATATGTTGTCCCTAATATATCTCACATTAAAAGCAAAGAGTTCATAAATAATGTACTTACAGAAAGTTCTGCATCTGTGGCTCAATTTAACTTGCAGCAGCAATTGGCCATATTTCTGAACACAGAAATGCAGCTAATGAGAAATGATGATACCAATGTCAGCAAGGTTACTGATCAGTGTTCTTCAGTGGGAGGAAAGGTGGCACAGCTGCATGCCAGGTTATTGGGAAGAGGTCTCATGATGTGTCCGCCCAGTTCTCCAATAACGAGCTGTCTTCAAAAGAGTGGACAGTTTTCAACTCAAAACAAGTCAAAATTTATTTAAATGAAAACTAGAAACTTGATCTGTTTACATACATAAAACTCATCACATGGTGAGTTAGAAGTAAAAAGGTTTATTGAGAATTCTCCCACAAAAACAGTATCCTTGCAGGCAAGTCTTTGCTTGCAGTTCTGATTTTACCCAACTCAATGAATGTCTCAGATAGATACAATAAACTCTGCCCAGTTTCCTTTGGTCCCTGAGCAGTTTCTCCACCATTGTTAATATGAGGCAAGCTAATGCTTGCTCCTCAAAAATGATTAACCGACTTCCCTTGTCGTTATATTTTTAACTTACATTCCATGAGCTAAAAAAATTTGATTTCAAGTTTTTAACAGCACCAAACCCCCACCCATTTCCTTGATATATCTCAGGAAAAAAAACTGTTGCCAGCTTTTTCATCAAGACACAATGTACCTCTAAGAATAGACATCACCCTGGTTTCTCCTTACTTTAAAGAAGTTATTTTTGCAGTGTCCCTCCTTGCTTTTGTGTTTTGTTTGCTTTTTAAAACAATCGTGACCATTTTGCAGTGAAATAGCTGTCCATGATGATGTTAATACCCCTCACAATTTGATAGCAGAGCCAAATGTAAAGACAGAAAGAATACACTCAGTATTGATTTGATATCCCTGCACATCTCAATTCTGCACGATATCAGAACAGTTGGCACTACCAGAATTTTTCATTCTTGTCTGTAGATTATCCAAAAAAGTTGTTTACTGTTTAAGGTGAATCACTACCTGATTTGCATACATGCTAACATATACAGAACCACCCATGTATATCAGATAATCTAAACGTTTTCTATAAAGCCTCCTGAGTAATAAGTAAGGTACAAGAAGAAAAACCAAAGCTGCTACACTCTTTTAATTTTGTTATGTTAGTTCAAATAGAACAGAAACAAATTTTCCCTATCGTATATTTAATAACCGGAGTCTTTAGGAAAGAAAAACTTAAACTTTTGTAGTAAGAGTTTGCTCAAAATTCTTGGTTTTTCCTGTCATCAGTATAGATATGAATAGATCAGTCCTTTAGAAATAGCTGACTATTTAGTATAACGTGAAAAATTAAAACTTCTAAGCTTTCCAGCTGAAAGAAATTATCCTGATCTTACAAACTGTAGTGACCATTAGGAGAAAACTTCAGTGAGCATTGCTTTATGATGCTTTGTACACTCCTATATCAAAATTTGTTATTTTGCTCCTCAGTCTTTCTTGTATAACAATTGCACCTCAGCTGTTTCTCAAGCTCTTTCATGCTGATGCAAGACCTACAGTGGCCAGCTCTTCTTTCAGATTTCCTAGTCCACAGAGGAAAGATCAGATCTTTGCATGATATAATGACAAAGAAATAAAAGAGGTATTTGTAGCTTAAAGACAGCATTGTATGTGCAATATCAACTGCAGGTGAAATGAGATGCTGTTTCAAAAGTTGCCACAAATGCTTCCAATAAAATGTTTCAAATTCAAAAACAATATTAAAAATAATACTGGATTTCTTTTAAAGAAAAAAATATATTGTCCTTATATAATTCACAAGGATTTTTATAAGTAAGTTTCAGAGAAAATTATTCCAGAAAAGTCAGAGAACATTCCTTTATTTATTTCTATTTCTTTTATAACCTAGACAATTATTTACAGACTCAGAAAGAGTAGAGTTGTTTATCAGGCTGAACATTGGAAAGAATGGCTCTTGTGACAGTGTAAGCAGTTAGGAATTAACTGTTCTGTTGATCCCAAAATTTTATTTTGCAATATAGACCTTAATTGCTGTAACTCCATCACACACTCTTCCTATAGTTAGTTTTAGGTTTTTCCCAATTTCTCAGTTATTTCTGTGTAAATATATACACAGAAGAAAATCTCATGGGGAGTACTGATCTTACAGTAGATCCAAAATATATTGCATACAGGATTTTTTCATATCTTTTCTACATGTATTTTCTGAAGGAGCTGAGCAGGGCTGGCAGAAAAACCAGGCTTTTCCACCTGTGGCTTGAAGGCAGAGGAATAGCTGCAGTACTCTTGGGTAGCATTAGGTTTAGGAAATTGCTGACAGGGTTTTCAGGTCACACTATCAGTTTTGGGTGTAGGCAGGAATTAGACACCTAGATTCTGTTGAACATGATTAAAACTTTATTTAAATTTAGCCCCAAATTCTTCTTGTGAGGCACCTTGAGGTTACCTCAGTTCCTAGGCACGCACTAAGGACACTGGAAGTGGGTGAGTTTCTAGGGACTGACATAGAATCACAGAATAACCAGGTTGGAAGAGACCTACTGGATCATTGAGTCCAACCACTCCTATCACACACTAAACCATGCCCCTGAGTGCCTCATCCACCCGTGCCTTAAACACCTCCAGGGAAGGTGAATCAACCACCTCCCTGGGCAGCCTCTGCCAGTGCCCAATGACCCTTTCTGTGAAAATCCTTTTCCTAATGTCCAGACTAAATCTCCCCTGGTGGAGCTTGAGGCCATTCCCTCTCATCCTGTCCCCTGTCACTTGGGAGAAGAGCCCAGCTCCCTCCTCTCCACAACCTCCCCTCAGGTAGTTGTAGAGAGCAATGAGGTCTCCTCTCAGCCTCCTCTTCTCCAGGCTAAACACCCCCAGCTCTCTCAGCCGCTCCTCCTAAGATTTGTTCTCCAGCCCCTTCACCAGCTTTGTTGCTCTTCTCTGGACTCGCTCCAGAGCCTCAACATCCTTCTTGTGGTGAGGGGCCCAGAACTGAACACAGGACTCGAGGTGCGGTTTCACCAGTGCTGAGTACAGGGGGAGAATAACCTCCCTGGACCTGCTGGTCACGCCGTTTCTGATACAAGCCTAGATGCCATTGGCCTTTTTGGCCACCTGGGCCACTGCTGCCTCATGTTCAGTCGCTGTCAACCAACACCCCCAGGTCCCTCTCCTCCAGGCAGCTTTCTAGACAGTCTTCTCCTAGTCTGTAGCTGCACAGGGTTGTTGTGTCCCAAGTGCAGGACCCAGCATTTGGCCGTGTTAAACCTCATGCTGTTGGTCTCAGCCCAGCAGTCCAGCCTGTTCAGATCCCTTTGCAGAGCCTCCCGACCCTCCAGCAGATCCACACTCCCACCCAGCTTAGTGTCGTCTGCAAACTTGCTAAGGGAGCACTCAGTGCCTTCATCCAGATCATTGATAAAGACATTGAACAGGGCTGGACCCAGCACTGAGCCCTGGGGAACCCCACTTGTCGCTGGCCTCCAGCTGGATTTAACACCATTTCCCACCACTCTCTGGGCCCGGCCATCCAACCAGTTTTCCACCCAGGAGAGTGTGCGCCTGTCCAGGCCAGAAGCTGACAGTTTCCGAAGCAGAATCCTGTGAGAAACTGTGTCAAAGGCTTTACTGAGGTCCAGGAAGATACATCCACAGCCTTTCCCTTGTCCAGCAGCCGAGCCACTTTGTCATAGAAGGTGATCAGGTTAGTTTGGCAAGACATAGTCTAAGGTGAAGCTTAAGTGCTCATACTTCTTAGAGTATGGCAAAAGGTACCAAACAGGGAGGGAGAGACAACTGATCGTTGTGTATAAAAATTTCAGGATCAACAAAAAGGTCCACTTTGGTATCATCAGCATACAAATTCTACGTCCTAATCAATTTAATGGAAGTCTGGAATACTCATGAATTGCTGGCTAAGATAAACACTGGAAAAGTTCCTCCCAAAGTGTTTCATTACTTGTGTGGGTAGGGGGAAAGTGTTATAATTTGTCAACTGTATATGAGTAGTTACATTACTTCATTACTTTCTAAGCCAAAGGGCTATTTTTAAATTTAATTAAAAATTGCTACCTATGCAGTTATCCAGTGGATACTCTCCAAAATAGGATTTCTATAGCTGTCTTGAGTTAGAAGAACATGATGAATCAGCATGCAAACACCACCAGTTTAAATTCAGTTAATTCCCTTTATGTGTTCTTTCACCCACTACATTACGGTTTGCATCCATCCCTCATAATTCACTCCCAACATTCACTCACTCTTAAATGTAAAGGAATCTAAATGTGGACCCGGTAGAGAAAAAAACAAAATTAAATGCACCAATAAAAAACTTGAAGGAGGCTTCTGTTCACTGAGGCACAATTATCCTGCCAAAGTCTCTGTAACTCCTACCCTTCTCCAGAGCTACTCCTCATATCATGGCTAATATAGTAAAGGTAATGCTGATTGTTGGGGTATCAAGCTCTCTTGCTTGTTCGAGCCTTACGAAAGTTGAAAAGGGAGAAATGCTCTTCCCTCTCCATCACATCTGTTTTAGTTCTGACTGACCTGTCTGTAGGCAGAGAACCTTCTTCCAAAGTGTGGGGGTGAAAAAGACAGACATACTTCAAAAATAACATGCTCATCTCAGGCCACCCTGATAAAGATCTGTGGAGGTTCTCATGTTGTGAAATAAAAGGAAAGATATGATCTGAAGAAAAGCATAGCAGACTAAATCCTGGTATCGTTAGGGTACACCTCATGATCTCCACAAATTTAGTTCTTTGTGGATAATAAAATGATCTTTTCAGAGCAGCTTCTTTCTTGTGCACTCTGTAAAAAGTAGAGATCTCCATAATAGCATACTAACATGTACTTTGCAGTCCTAACATATATACACCTTAGAGCAGAAGCAACTTAAAAAGTATCAAGCAATGCTTGATGTCTCTGACTAGGGGAAAAAAAGACATTTTTTTTCCCAAAGGAATGAAACTGGCCCATTTATAGACTCCATGCTAATCTGCATTTTTTAGAGCTTTCCAACTGACAAATTCAACTGAGAAATGCATTCACCACTAAGGGCTGCACAGCAAAATGTGTGCAATGGGCCTGCCAGGTGCTCGCATTTTGAGGCTCTCAGTGGCACGAGCTGAGTAGCACATACTTGTGCAAGGGAAACAAATCATAAAGCCTCTTCAATTTAGTCATTTTATCCTGTTTGGGAGGGCCTCAAAGCCTCTTTTCTACCAGCTACATTTGTTTGTCTAACAAAAGATATTACCTCTCCTTACAAACCTTGCCTAAGAGTTTGTAACAAACTGGTTTGGTTTTTGTTTTTTGGTTTTATTTTTTTAAAAAAGAAAGCAATATTAATTCAATAGTATCATTCTTTCAACTATTTACCCTCAACTGATTTTCATAGCTGCCTCAGGAAGAACCTAGAGGTTTAACAACAAAAATTTTAAAATACCTGAGTTATTTGCTCTCTCTGCATTGCCTGTCACAGCAACAAGACTCATGTTTCCCTTCACAAGAGACTTTATCACAATAAAGGCTTCTTAAACTATTCTAAAGAGCCAGGTGGCAGGACAATTAATAATTATTCTTAAAAAATGTTCCTTTTTGTCCTATCTCAATCCTTTTACCCTATCAAATGTCTCTCACGACCCCAGGCCCCCTTGTGCTACAGCGCTGAAGTGTGTCTAAATAGCACCAAGGAGAGCGACCGAACTGGAGGATGGTGGATTTCATCTCTTCCTAGATAATATGCAAGTTAACCCATGCAAAAATGGTCCTTTTGAAAATGGTCTCATCCTCTAATGCACTACATACATTGTGATTTGCAGGCTACTCTACCATATACAATACTATATATGGAGACATTCATTTTTTCAGAGGCCTCACCAACCATTCAAGGCTTTCCTAACAGCATAAGAGTAACAACTGCAGGTAAGAGAGCACCATTAAAATCAATGCTACGCTGGCAACATTTCAGCATTCATATTTAATTTTCATCATTTTTTCTTAGTTTGCGTATTTTGTACATATTCACTATTCAAAGCTTAGTCAACATCCCAAGCTAATCTTTGGCCTGACTGAGCGGTGTTACAACAGTATAAGATTATATTTTTTTCAATAGGATTACAAACACAGGGAATTTTTAATTATTTATTGCCAGTGATAGAGACATTTTGCTAATGAGTTGGTGTCTTCTCTCCTTTTATTTATGATATCCCCTATCTTAACTATATGATGAATTTGAGTGACAGATATTAAAGAATCACGACTCACACAATTTTCATTTTAAGTAGGGAGTAGACAGCAGTATAATGAATTATGTAGAGATCATATTCAATAAACACTCAGTGACAGAATTAGGAATGCAAAGATGAGAGGAGAAGAATTCTGGCTTAAACCAGCACTTATTAATGAAAAAGTCATTCACAACAGGTTATATGCTGGTCTACATACATAGTTATATCTCATGTTGGTATTTTAGGGAGAGGGGGGAGTGGAAGAGGGATGGAAAGAAGACAGCAACAGACCCAACCATCAGTTTAACCAGTTCCGTCAAAGCCCCTGTTCAGCATACAGCAGTGACCTCAAATGTTAAGCTAAGAAACAAAAAAGAGTAAAACTTAATTACTCCAGTGCTACTATGGGAATCACCTACACGTCCTTACTTGGGTAAGAAAGCTTAACTACGTTAACCTGTCTTTAAAAGTCTATTAGAAATGGAGGTAGAGTGCTCAGACAGGGATGTCAAGAATGATCAAAGAAAAGTACTTGGTGTGGAAAGACTGGAAAAATTGAATCATCTATCTGAAAAATAGGTAGGATAGAAGAACTGAGAACAACATTGGGAAGGTAGATAAGCTTATTTGCATTTTGTTACAAAACTGGAATTAAGTTAAAACCCAGCAAATTTCGAGGTGACAACAGCAAAAAAGTGCCACCTTTTGATGCTCACAGTCTGTATGTGTATTCCACTGCTACAAAATGCTTTACAGCATCCACATAACTGCTAGCCATTACAGAAGTCACAAAATAGAGAACACTGGAGCTGGGGATACTTATACAGAAATTAAAGTTTTGAAATGGATGCAAACTGTGAAGTTCCTTGGCGTGAAACAACCTCTGGTTATTGTGGGAAACTCTTCTGAAAGACTTTTTTTGCAGACACTTACGGCAGTGTTCTTTCCCAAAACTTTCTCAAGCAGTCAGTAAGGGCTGCTGTTGGATATCAGAAACGTTAAACTAATTCTACAGTCTAGTTAGGCAGTTCTTCAGTTTCTGCTAATTGTCTTGAGTTGTAATAAAAAAGAGCCTCCCTTTAGACAATAAAATTCTTAGCACAGGACTTAGGCTGTGGGAAGGCTCCGACTTACTTTAGAATGGGACCTGCATGGAATAAAGGAATCAGTCTCCTGCAGAAGACGTGGCCAAATGTGAGATTTTAGGTATAGGCTTAACATCAGAAATTAACGTCTAAGATCTTCTTCTGCAGTCTCCCTATTGCCCCAGTGCCTGTATCTTCTGAAAAAAGCTACATGTCAATGAGCACTGCGTGGGCTCAAGAGGGCAGAAGAAATTAAACAGAAGGAAAAAAAAAAGCATGTGAAAGTAATTTTTCCTTCAAACAAAGGATATTTCTCAAAAATGGTCTTATCAGTTGAAATGCAGCTATTCTGGAATTGTACCAGAATAACGATCCGGTCCTAACCAGCTGTAATTTCTGAGCCTCCTCCGATCCGGCAGAACCCGACTGAAGTCAGAGGGGAGGCAGCGTCACCAGCTCGGGAAGCACCAGCTCACACCTGCCCGCGGCATAAAGCAGTTTACAGACCTGCGCTGCAAAACCTAAAGCGGCTGCAAACGCCCCGTTACTTGTAGAGAGCGACAGTAACCGCGTCCCGTTTAGCTCCGTGGGGACAGCAGGGAGCTCCCCCGGCGGGACAGCGCTGCCCCGGGCGGCTCCGGCGGCTCTTTCGAGCGGGAGAACCAGGCTCCCCTCGCCTCGCTCCGTGACCCCGCGGCTCGGCCCCGGCGGCCTCACCTGTCGATGCTGATCACGCAGAGGGTGAGGATGGAAGCCGTGCAGCACGTGACGTCCATGGCGACGAAGACGTTGCAGAAGAGGCGCCCGAAGATCCACTCGCCGCCGATGAGGTCGGTCACGCTGACGAAGGGCATCACGGCCAGGGCCACCGAGAGGTCGGCCAGGGCCAGCGAGACGATGAGATAGTTGGAGGGCTGCCGCAGCTTCTTCACGAAGCACACGGAGATGACCACCAGGCAGTTGCCGGCGACGGTCAGCAGGGTGATGAGGGAGAGCGCGGCCCCGATGACAACTTTCTCCGCGCTGCCGTAGCTGAGGATCTGCTCCCCGCACCGGGACTCGTTGGCGGGGAGCGCGGTGGCGGCGGGCGGCGCCGTCGTGGGGGGCGCGGGCAGGAGCCGCGCGGGGCCGCGCGGGGGCCACGACCCGGCGATCATCCTGCGGGCGCGCGGCTCCGCCGCCTCACCGCGGGGGCGGCCGCCGTGCGGGGCGCGGACCATGCCGCCGCCGGCCGCCCATGGAGCCCGCCGCCCGCCCCCTCGCAGCCCGCCCGGCCGCCCAGCCCTCGCCTCCCCGCCGCGCCGTCCCCGCCCACGGAGCCCGCTCCCCCCCGGCCGGACCCGGGGGGCTCCGCTCCGCCCCCAGGCCGCGCCTGCGACGCTGCCCCGGGCCGGGGGCGCTTCGAAACCCCCGAGCGCAGAGAGCTGGGAGAGGGAGAGAGCGGGAAGCGCCATAGACTGGTAGGAGGAAGGGAGAAAGCAAGAGAGGGAGAAAGCAAGAGAGAAAGAGAGAAAGGAAGAAAGAGAGAAAGGAAGAAAGAAAGGGAGACAGGAAGAAAAGAAAGAAAGAAAGAAAGAAAGAAAGAAAGAAAGAAAGAAAGAAAGAAAGAAAGAAAGAAAGAAAGAAAGAAAGAAAGAAAGAAAGAAAGAAAGAAAGAAAGAAAGAAAGAAAGAAAGAAAGAAAGAAAGAAAGAAAGAAAGAAAGAAAGAAAGCCACCATAGATAGTAAGAAGGAAAGAGACAGAGAAAGGAACAGAAAGAAAGAAGGAAAGAAAGCCACCATAGACAGAAGGAAAGAGAAAGAAAGGAAGGAAGGAAGAAAGAAGGAAAGAAAGAAAGCCACCATAGATAGAAAGAGGGAAGGAGAGAGAAAGGAAGAGAAAGCAAGCAAGCAAGCCACCATAAATAGAAGGAAGGAAAGAGAGAGAGACAAAGAAAAAGAGAGAGAAAGAAAAAGAGAGAGAGAAAGAAAGAAGGAAGAAAGGAAAGAAGGAAAGAAAGCAAGCCACCATAGATAGAGGGAAAGAGAGAAAGAAAGAAAGAAACCCGTGTTAGTTGCTTTACCATGTCCACTCACAGTAAAAGCCTTCCTTATTTAATGACCAAGAATGTGTTTGTGAACCGTGAGCCTTGAGCCTGAGGGGACTTAACCCTTCAAGGTGATAAAGCAAGTCTTTTGTCCCTCCTCCCCAGATAAGCAAATGTTAGGCTGAAAAAGATCTTTAGAAATGGCCAGGGTATATCAAAATAAGTTAAAGCATTAAGGAAAAACATAGAGAGAGGAGAATATTTCTTTGCTGTGAGAATGCATTTTTTTAAATTGTGCCTGAGGTATAGCTAAGCAGATAGGAACTGGGTAAATTTTATTCCAAATAGATTCATATCATAAAAGGTGATAATATTGTATAGTTTAATACTCACTGTAAAAGCAATTTTTCAGTTGCTAAAAATGTCACTAGGGCAGAGCAAATTATAATCTGGTAGTTCCTGCAAATGTGTTGACACAGTTCATTAAATCAGTCATTCTTCTTGACAGCTGTCCAATACATTTCTGGAACATGACTCTGTAAGTGTACTCAGTGGATTACGCAGGATCATTTATTTGCGTGTTCCTCTTACCCATTCAAACCCGAAAGAAGGATTTTAGCCTTTCCTTCTGCTCCTTAAATTCCCATATAGTTCATTAG
This sequence comes from Clamator glandarius, assembly GCA_033459285.1. Lineage (NCBI taxonomy): Eukaryota > Metazoa > Chordata > Aves > Cuculiformes > Cuculidae > Clamator > Clamator glandarius. Next base: position 50,546 of record JAUNZM010000677.1, on the reverse strand, counting down.
AAGTTAATCACCTAGTTCTTTCCTCCTCAAAGGTCATACATTACTGCTCTTTGTATATAGTCTCATAATCTTATCTTTAAAGAGATGAACCAATTTAAATTACATATCCTTATAGAAAGGGCTTTACCTACTATTGCAGAGAAAACATGAACTCTTGTCAAGATGAAGCAGCTGATACCTCTCTAAATATACTTTCCTTGAAAGCTTTTCACTGAAACACACCTAGAATAACATTCTATTTTTCTGTGGCTGGGATAAATCTGGTGAGGTGTTGTCCTTGAGAGTTTTAGAGGCTTTCACATCCCCAGTGTCTGTGAAAGCAGAAAGTATCCATCATTCCATGGGACTAAGTCTATTCTGTGTGTTTAAAATAAGGATACATGAAGGTAGGAGTTGATCCTTCCAAGTGTACATCTGCTTTTGTCTTCAGTGACCCTATTTACAAATTCTAACATGCTGTTCCAGACAGTGTACAGAAATAAAACAAATGGTTGATTGGGTGTCAGGAATAACAAGTTGACATTTGTTCTTCTCCCTGACCCCCAATATATTATTTTTCCACCTGCCATTAGGCTTCAATAAATATGATTAAATAGTTTTCTGTCCTTTGAGTAGTTTAGGCTGCCTATGTATAAGCGCCTCTTCACATTTCAGTATGCCTCTGACTATGTGCTAAGGCTATCATCCCTCATTCTTCATACACTTATTGAAGTTAAATTATTTTGTTCACACCTGATAATGTACTTCATTTGCAAATCTCATCTTTGATATTTCATTTCTGTTACACAGAAATGTTCCAGATGCTAAAAAAAAGGCAAGAGAACATTTTTCTTTGATTGCTTTTTTTTTCCAGTCTCAAAAATAATTAACTTCTTTCTTTGATTTTTTTCCCCTCCTTCAGAAATAGAGTTGGAACTGCTGCTGCCCATCGATGTAGTGATTTCTTTCCTTTTCCATTCTCTCTTTTTTCTCTGTTTCCCTCCCGTTACCTTATGGTGTGCATACCAGCTCAGATACGAGTGTCCTGGCTTGCGTTCAGGGATCAGATTATGATCTGAACAGGTTGGGATTTGTTCCTGTAACTTTGGGAAGTTGCACCCCCATATCTTGGCCGTGTACCCGAGTATTTTTATCTGTTTATGTTTGCCAGAGCCAGAATAAATATTGCTTTTGATTTTCACCCTGAGAGTGACCTTGTTGGCCTCTGGATCACTGCATGGATAAAGAACCGCCCCCCTAGTCAGGCCGGGACATGAGTGTGTGGCTTGTGGGTCCAGGGAGGGACAATTCCCTTTCTTAAACAATTCAGTTTTGGATGCATGGCAGAAGATAACACAACATGAGTATGCAATGTAATGAATAAACAGAAAAGAATTTTTTTTTCTCTTTTTCCTTTCTTGTTGTCCACTTATTTGTCCTTCTATGCCTGAGCCAGCCTATCTTCATAAACTGTTGTTTTCATTTGTCTGTTGTAATTTTTTTTTTCCTTTTGTTTTCATCTTTTTCTTGGAAACCAATATAAGTCTGATGAGGACCTGCTGTTGGCAATAATAAATGAAGTATAGGTATGTGCTTCTGCTGCCTTGGGGAAAAACATCAAAATGTTTAGAGTATTTTATCAGAGATTGGTTGGAATTCCATGGACAAATATTACTGAAAGCTTGATTTTTATTCTGGGCATGTAATGTTTAGCAAATAACATTTTTGTCCAACTTACAGCAAAGATGTTGCAGCTGCAGTTTTCTTTTCTGTCTTCTCTTGTCTTTGTGAAAATAAATCATCATCACCACTCTGTGGCAGTAAACCAGAGCAGTAACCATTCTCATCCTTGGCATTTTTTATCATTGTCAAAATAAATACTCACATTTATGCAGCTTAAATGTGAAATGATGTTTTCCCTTTCTGGAAATAGCAAATACTAGCAACAGCAAGCTGTCACCTGAAAACAAACAAAGCAAAATCTATGTGAATAATTCTATAGCCTTCAGAAACACAGACCTCCCATCCCTGAAAATTCAATCTATATCTTTACAAAGGAAGTTACTGAGTTATGATAAAAATCACCATGATATTCACGTTACTGAGTTGCTGAGGTAGTGCCAAATAATATCTTAGCTCCTTAAAAGTGCTAAATGCTGAATTAAAGCAAAAAAAATCTAACAATTGCTACCACAGACTGCCCATTGGAAACCAATATAAGGTTCATGATACCTGTTGCTGAAAGTGCTTCATAGTCAGATTCTTTCACCCTCACAGCAAACAGGGTTCAGCAGATCTTCAGTACAAAGACCTCTTTAAATATTCTCCATTGTAAATGCCTCGAGGTAAGGTTTGTTTGGCTTGTATATTGCTACACACAAAAGCTGGTTAATACTGTTTGATGTCTCTGAACAATGCTGCAGTAGGGCCATTCAAAAGTAACTGATACATGTTTATGAATTGCTTCTTACATTCATTAGGACAAATTAAATCAAGTTCCATCATACACTCAGTAAAAGAAAACATGAAATAATATCTCAAGCTTCTCCATTTTCACACACATAGAAAAAAAACCTGAGAACACCATTAAGGCTCTGCTGTTTGTTCAAACAACTTGGCAGAAAAGCAGGACTGGCCGATCTAATAGGCAAACATCTTATGGATGAAGATAGGCCAAACCAGAGCTCCTTTACTGAAATTTCTTGGCCCAGTACTGTCAAGAACAAAACACTGCCATATATGTGGCAAGAACAAGGACAGTTTACCAGCTAGGTTTTTTCCCCTGTCACAGGGATGTGACAGCCTGTTGTCTACCAATGCCCAAAGCTGCCCTGAGCTCCTGGTCTGGTCTCTGCAGCCCCCAAGCAGCTTCTATGCTACCACCATCCCAGACCTTTGTGACTCATTGGACACCAAGGCCAGAAACATGCCAAGCAGGCACTACTGGGTTTTGGTCATCTATTATACTGTGTTATTCTTCAGTAGAAATGAGACACAAGTCTGCAGGTGCAGCTGGCACAAGCTGCACCAAGGACAGACCTACTAAGCAAGGGTGTACCAGGAGCTGGCAGTGCTGACGCCTTGGTTAGAAACATTTTTGACTCGTAGGAATTCAGAGCTCCAGCTATTCCACCGACTTCCCTTTGTGAACATTTAGCCCATTTGAAGAAGGAAAAAGTGAAGGCACCCAGCCCAGCTGAGGCCCAGGAGTGCCACCTGAAGCTGAATGGCCGTTGCAGGCCTGCTGTCTTCAGCAGTTGCTCTGAGTCAAAAAATCCTAGTGGTGATAGCCACCTGTGTTTTACATACCCTGTGCTGTTTATCAGCTGCAGAGCAATAATTGTGGATTCTGTAATAGTGCATGCAGTGAATGTGCGCTTGGTTGCTGGTCTTTTGCAGCTCCTCAGACCTTTGGAGTGTTAGGGGATCTCTATTGACATGGCTGCCTAGGGCTTTATTCACACTTTTTTTCCCAGCCAACAAAGGAAAGAGAAGAACATCCAATGCCTGCGTCACCTGCCTCCTGCCCTGGGGCCACCTTGACCATTGGATCGGAGAATCACAGAATCGCGGAATTAGAGAATCACGAATGGTTTGGGTTGGAACGGACCTTAAAGATCATCCAGTTCTGCCCCCAGGAACACCTCCCACTGGATCAGGTAGCTCAAAGCCATCGCGTGGGTTGGAGCACCTCCCAAAGGAGGACAGGCTGAGGGAGTTGCGGTTGTTCAGCCTGGAGAAGAGGAGGCTCCGACGAGACCTTATAGAGACCTTCCAGTACCTGAAGGGGCTACAGGAAAGCTGGGGTGGGACTTTTTATAAAGGCATGTAGTGATAGGACGAGGGGCAACGGCTTTACATTGGAGAGGGGCAGATTTAAACTAGACATAAAGAGGAGCGGTGAGGTCCAGGTTGCCCAGGGAAGCTGTGGCTGCCCCATCCTTGGAGGTGTTCGAGGCCGGGTTGAGTGGGGCAGCCCGGTCTGGTGGGATGTCCCTGCCCATGGCGAGGGGGTTGGATCTTTACGGTCCCTTCCAGCCCAGCCCTCCCCGTGCTGCCGTGGCTCTCAGGGCTGCCCGGCCCGCGGGGCGGTGCTCCCTCCGCCTGGCGGCCCCGCGGCGCGCTGCCCGCTCCCACCGGCAGGGGGCGCGGCGCCCCCCGCCCCGCCCCGCCCCGCCCCGCAGCATGGCCGGCTTCGCCGACCTGAACGTGCCGCACGGCCCGGACAAGAAGACCCTGCAGAGCCTGCTGGAGGCCGCGGCGCACCGTGAGTCGGGGCGGCGGGGCCGGCCGGGAGGCGCCTTCCCGCGCTCCTCTCCGTTCAGATCGCGGCTCCCTACGAGCGAGCGGCCGGGCCGAGGGCTTCCCGGGCCGAGGAGCGCGGAGAGCCGCGCCGTGCCTCGCAGGCCCCGCCTCTGTCTGTTTCACCCCTAGCAGCCGGCTTTTTCCAACGTGGACGCGCTTCCACTCCCCTCGCTCCCTCCTTCCCGACTCCCCCACTGCCCCTTCGAAGTTTCTTATGCCTTGAGTCTTCTTCCTGCCCGGCTTTTGGGGGCGATTTGCCTTTGGCAAGCGTGCCGCCCTCCTCTGGTCCCTGTGGAGCGATGCTCTCTCAGCTCTGTCAGCATCATTTCAGATGCTCACCTTCTCTTCTCCTACAGCCGTATCTCTCCCCTCCCCGGGACATCTGCAGTTTCAACAACTCTCCAGACTGTCCTTAACCACGTTCCCTAAAGAAATTCATCAACAGGACTAAACTAAGACGAAATCTTTGGGGGCCCCAATTCCAAGTGTTCACATTCACAAAGTTCTGCCATGGAGCTGGTGTTGTCAGGACTGGGGTGCGTTCAAAGGCAAACAGAATTGTTTTGTTTTAAGGAACTTTTTGGGTGAATTAACCATCAGAAAAAAAAATAATGTGAAAGGTAAATATGCATATGATTATTAATTTTGAGATACTTAACTGATGAGCGTTTAACAGGTTGCTGTTTGGATTTGTTCCTGTTACTTTACTGGATGAAATATTCTTACTATGTATTTACTTTTTTTCAGTGGGTTATTCTGCAGTTGCTCTAAATCATGTTATCGATTTTAAAGAAAAGAAACAGGTAATTTCTGTTGGGGTTATTTGTTCTTACTCTATTCTGTCTCGTAAAACTACACGTTTTATTACACATTCTCAGACAACTGTATGTGCAGAACGCAGAACTGGATGCAAGTAGAAATGTCCATGTTTGTGACAGAACCCCCCATTTTATAATTTGGAATAATTGCCTTGGAGTTAACTTTTACTAGACTCATAGAATTATATGGTCCATGCCTTGTCCTGAGAAATGGGTTGGTTAGCATGGTCAATTTCATTTTAGGATTGGAACTCAGCTTTTGTTTACATTGTAAACTTAACTGATTAATTTGTTTTGTTCTCTTTTAAGGAAATTGTCAAGCCAGTACCTCCTTCAGAGTTGTTTCCATCTTTGCCTATTGTACAAGTATGTCTAATTACATTCCATCTATGTATTATTATTCTTAGTTGTATTTTTACCTTGGTGTGTTTGTATATGTGATTGTGTATTACATGTTAATCAAAAAAGATAAACTTGTTCATTGCCTGATTGTTAAAATTCCCAGCATTGGAAGAGCAATACAGTATTAACTAATAATTAAAATTTATTAATTATCTATAATTTATTATCTAATGGCTACTTTAGAAATTATTAAAGAAATTGTTTCTTGTGCATTTTGAATCTTTTTGTAGTTTAATAATTACGGACTCATTCTTGAAATTTGTGTTTTGGAAATTAATTCCTGATTTTGATGGATCAATATTTGGATATAATGAACCAAATCTGTTTTTTTCAATTACTGACATATGTTAATTCAGGAACTTTCCCCCCCCTATTATTTCTCTCTTCTTTCTATTGTCCCTTCCTCAGAGAAACACAATAAATTGTTCTTTGTAAAGGGAAGATATAATATCAAACATACCAATATAAAACAGGGAAGTGTAACAACAGACTTTAGAAAACTAATGTAGGCAAATATATGAGCAGGCCATCTTTTTCTTTATGTAGCGGAAAGGATGAAAGTCATGACAAATTTTTGCTTTGGAACCTATTAAGTCTTTTGTGTTATTTGTTTTTTGTAGGGGACCTCTAAAAGAATTAAAGTCTTAACCCGGTTAACGCTTGTTGTTTCTGATCCTTCCCACTGTAATCTCTTGGTAAGTATATTCAGAATATTGATTTTCTGATTTTTATTTCCTTTTCTCAGAGAATGAATAAGACTTTGGAAATTGCATAGAGAGAGAATGGATTTTATAGGCATTTTTTGGCAGTGATTTCTGGAATTGCATCTTTAGCAAATGTGGTCATGAAAAGATGCAGACTTATAAGACTGAATACGGCTTCTGTTCATTATGTGTCCATATGGGACAACAGTTCTGTTTCTTGGTTCTTTTCCTTGGTTTCTGGACCTCTGTATGTAAACCAGAAGACCACTGGCAAGCCCTCTGTTTATGGTTTAGTGCTATATGATAAAAGTAAAAGATACAAGTGTCTTACTAGGTGGGTGGGACAAACTTCAAAACTTCACAGTATGGCTCACAGCAGAGACCTACTATGTAACTATTAGCTTTGTTTTAGAGTACTTGAAAGTGGAGAAAAAATAAATCTCATTATTTTGTTGGTAGTTATTGTGCATAGCTTTGGCATCTCCCAGAATTCAAAGTAGTAATTGTGTTCTCCCTTTCTAGAGATCAACATCTGCAAATATAAGGTTATATGACATCATAGCAGTATTTCCAAAGACTGAGAAACTGTTCCATGTAAGTACAATGATCCAGAAACTTTTGGTGCCTTTGCTAGTTTGAGTACATGCTTTGTTTTGATTTCATTTCCTATTTTGTACATGCCTGCATGTGATTAGGCACTTAAGCAACATAGGCTGCCTGGTCAGTTGATAGACTTGGAAGGCTGCAAGGCTTTGAGGTGAAGCCCGAAACATCTACCTGATGAAAGGACTTGTATGCTTGTGCTTCCTTTGTGTGTCTTCTACTCTAATGAGTACACCTCTTTGGTCAGGAGAGAAAGCGTCACTTATTTTCTGATATATAGATACACTATCAGCATGTAGAAAACTTCTGTCTTGCACATTAACTTCTCAAACTAATAGCTTCCCTTCTGTTAGCACTAATTGTTCCTGGTCACTGAAATGCCAGGGGAAGTGGGAGGATTTTAGAGTAGAACTAATGTGGTTCTGAGAGTTACACCTTCTTCCTCTCAGTCTTAGGTCTTCTCTTGGAAGTTTGTCCAAATTAATAGCTGTTCTTTTTTTTCCTGTAATTTTTCCCTTTATTTCTTTATCTTAAATCAAAAGAGGAGCAAGAGCTTATGAGACAGAGCCAGTTCTGATTGTCATAGAATCTTACAAACAGATAAACCAAAATTTCCAAAAGTAAACATGCCTGATTAAACATAACAGCACTCATTCCGTTGCCAGATGGAGATTTCTGGGTTTGTTTTGTTTTGATTTTTTTGAATGCTCAAGTTGAGTGAGGGAAGCTTTGCTTCTATGACTTCGTGATGGTTGTTACTTTGTCTGCTAAGATGATCATTAAGGCTGTAAAAAAAGTACATGGGGAAATACAAGGGCAGACGGTCCTTTTCTCACTCAGATTTTTATACTGGCTGTTCAGAGCAAACTTGCAACTGCAGACTACCTCCAGAAAATTTATGAGTCTTTGAAGGTGTTACTGTATCGGTGTTACAGAACAGAAGCTGGTTTTTGTAGCAGTAGTAGTTCCAGGTGTGTTAGTGAGAGAAAATAGTAGGTGTGAATCATTTTCAAAGCCTTAGTTAGGGCTAATTTGTGACCTTAGCCCAACGCTGTTGTTTCTCACATTGGTTTATGTTAACAGAAATGCAGTTATTTTAAACAACACCCTCAATACTTTGTTATGTCTGTGATTTTAGAAGAACAAAGTATTGGAAGTGTGTTTGACCATGAACTGTCTCAGTCCATTTCTGGTGTTTGACTGAAACATTTCTATTTAGAGGTGATACCTAAAAGCAGACATGTAAACTAATTCTTCAGCTGTTACTAACAGTACCAACCATCATATTGTCTTCCAGCTATATTTTGAATAGACCCTTCCTACCACAAAAATTTCTAGTTTTAAAGCACTGTCCAAGGCAGAATGATCTCAGCTTGGCTTGTTGGATCACAGGTGTTTGTTATCTCTGTCTCTTTCATAATTTAAGTTGTTCTTGAATACTTGGTAACAGCTGATGTGAGTGGTCTGATCAAGTGAAGCATTTGGAAGCAAGTCATCTTCTTATCAGAATACTCTTTGTACAAACCCCAAAATTGTGATGTCTGACCTGTTGCAAGCTCATAAATAATATTAACTCTGAACTGGAAGAGTAAGTGGAAGCGTTCCATCTCTCCTTAGCATTGGCAGGCAGCAAGCAGGCATGTAGTTTAAAGCAGTGTGAAGAAGGTGCAGGGACACCAAAAGCAAACGTGAATCTCTTTGGAGCAGTGCTAGAAGTTAATTTCAAAGAGAGTTTGCCAGTGTAAAACTGAGTCTGTTTGGGGTTTGTTTTTTTTTTAAAGCTAAAACTGTTTTTTAGTACTCCTGAGTACCTGTTTTGACACATTAAAGTGATATTTTTCTGGTTTGTTTTTCTAAATTATTTGCCCTCCTTTTTGAAAACTTGTCCAAGTAAAGTACAAAGCAAGAAGCTGAACTTTAAAGAATCTTTCAGCAGAAAACTTCAGGCATAAATTATAACAGTTGCAGCATCACGATACTTATTTCTGACAGCTTTTATTTCCCTTGCAAGATTTTAGGAGTCTTGAGTGATGTGAGAGACACAAATAGTTGTAAAATGCTTCTGAGGGCTACTCTCCACCTCTTTCTTTTGGTCTCTGGTGGTGTTATAAAAATCTCACTTTTCATGAGCTTAATCAGTTTATCATGTATTTAAACAAGCACCTGAAGCGAAGTAATCAATGGAGGCATGCTGTCTTGTTTTGTGGGGAAGGGGCACGTGCTCTCATTTAAGTGTGAATATTCTTTATTTTCAGTTATATTTTGAGTTCTGGTGTGTCTGGATGTCCAGTTGCAGCAGTGTTTAAGCTGGCATAAACAGTCACTCCCTTTTGCAGGTCTTTCTCTGGTCTGCTGGTGTAGCTGCTTACATAGCTGCATGGCAGTTTGGTTTGCAGAACATGCTTTTGACTGCAAAGTTACGAGAGGTTTTTGGCAAGTTATTTTGCAGGCAGAGATGTGCTCTAATTTTAGCATGGCTCAAAACCTCTTGTCGCGAGCCAGGGAAGGTTTTCTGTGACCGAGTGTGGCAGTAATATGTACTGAAAGATATGCTCAAATTCTCTGAGTAATTTATATCCTCAGGGGTATGAGGAAGCTGTGTTTGCCAAGATAACTGTAGAACATGCTCCTTCTTTAAGTCTCCCAGGGGGATTGTTTTGTGCTGCAACAGGAATGCCCACTCCATGCCAGTAATGCGGCCTGTGCCTGTTGCTTTTCAAAAATTTTGCTTTTTAGGAACTCTTACTGTTTCAATCATATCAGTTAGTCCTGCCTGCTGTTTGTAAGCAATTAATAGATCACCAATGTCTTAAAAAAAAAAAAATTGTTTATATAAGTTTGAGGATATAGTACAAAGCCAAATTTCAGTGTTTATTCCTAAAATGTTTGCTAAAGGTTATAGAAGCAGTGGTGAGTTTATTTATTATTGTCTGGAGTTTCCCAGCAGATGGAGCTCTTGCCTGTGGTGTGGCCAGGTGAGCACCCGGCTCTGCAGCTGCTGCATATCATTTTCTGTGTGGAGTTCTTGCACTTCAGGTCTTTTCAGCAGACAGGGTAATCATAACTTGCATGTACATGTGACTTGTTGAGGAGCCAAAGCTAGGCTGAACACTGGAGCATTTGATGAAATCTCCTTTCCAACTTCTGTGCACTGTAGGAATTCCTAATTATGGGGAAGTATGACTCTTAATTTGGTTTTCCTCGTTGGTGTTTTCTGAAATGTTCTTGTTATTAAAATCCTGGTATTTGAGTCACTCCCTTTCTCACTAGCTTAATTTGCAAAATGGAAAAGAGTTTTCCAGTGTTTCCGGAACTGGTTAGGAAGGCTTATTTTCTCATCACCTAGATGAACCTGTGTGTGTCCGTTGTATATTCTTGCTTTCCTTAATTTTCAGCTTTCTTCCTGAATTTCCTCTGGCCTCACTGATATCTTTCTAGAACATCATTCATAGCTATTTGCTCTGTGCATATTCCTATAAATCACCTCTGTCTAGATGATAGTTTGTGTTCCATGTAAGAAAAGGATTAAAACTGGCTTCAGTAGGACTAAATTTAATGCTTATGCAAGTCTAATTTGATGCAGTGAATTCCAAAGGTGTCCTGCCTAATAGACTTGATAAAAGTAGGACATGAAGATAAAGTTTAGTCTGGATGGCTTGGTAGAGATATTTTAAAACGTTGTGGTTTGCTGGATCTTTGAATTTCTTGCATGTGTACTGTGGCTCTCGTGTCATTCTTAAAGCTGATTCTCTGCTCTCATCTCCATCCAAGTTTTGTGTGAACAAACTGAAACAAGATTAGTTTGCCAATAATAGCCTGCCCTGTATTAGAGGAGAGTGTAGCTACCCCACAGCCCAGCCCTGAGACTCCTTGAAACTCTGATTGTTTTCATGTTGGTGTGAAGGGGGATGAATGGTTGGTGCCTGTCCCAAGTGTATTTGGGGCACTTTCAGGCAGGTTTCTGAAAGCAGAGTTTCCTAACACACAAAGTTCCTTTTCAACACCTTCAGTCCACTTTATCACCTTTGTTACAATGCTACTTACAGACATTAATCTGGTCCTGTGTAATCATCTCTATGGGTTAGGCATAGATAATTCCTGCGTGTTTTACGTGTATGAGATTATATGTAAATCAAGGGCTCCCTTTTACGTGCACATAATTTTCTCTATATGTCAGTGTGGAGATTGTCAACCCTTTGTTCATTCCTTATCTCTTTTAATACAGGCTGTACATTGTGGTGTGAGCTCAAAGCTAAGCTTTTAAACTATGACTCTAGTGCCATCTTGACACTTTCCCAGAGATCTGGCTTTCAGGAAGGGGAGCATGTTCCCCACACAGTCAGGAAAGTATGCCCCTGTGGATTGGCTTCCAGTACTAGGCATGTACTAGTCACTGTCTAGCACTCTGCTTCTGTTTCGGTCTTTTGGTTACTTCTCGTAAAAATACTTAATCCGTAAACCAAACAGTTGCAACACTGGAATTAGAAAGTGATGGGGAAAGGGCACTTTCTGGGCTGTTCCCTTCATAAACAGGGATTGTCTTTAATTACCTCTGAGTTTTTTTGCCAAAAGTCAGCATTGCTTCTGCATGTCCTTTGTTGGAGAAGAACAAATCAGTAAATCTTGGCTTTGAGTTGGTCATTATTGTATCGGAAAAGTAGTTTTGTAGGTGAGGGACGACTTGGATTTTAAGCCCAAAATGCTCCAGCTGTGCACCTGCCACCTGCTGCTTTATTTGTGTACCTGCAAGGCGTATTACCTCTTCATTTTTAAACGGAACTCATCCCAGAGATACATTTCTTGCATTAAGAAATGAAGTAAAATATCAGTGCACCTAAAGTTGGTTACATGTTTTTTTGGTTTATCTAACAATCTCTTTTTATTTCTTTGCCATAGATTGCTTGCACGACTCTAGATGTGGACCTGGTGTGCATAAATGTAACAGAAAAGCTACCATTCTACTTCCGAAGACCTCCTGTGAATATGGTAAATTACATCTAAATTGTTTTCTTGCTGTTAAATTCTGTATTTAATGTCAATCTGAGTTGTATTCCCCACCATTTCCCTCCCACCATCTTCATCCAAGTGACTCTTTTATTTTCCTTGTATAATGTATAGTGTTATTTCAGATGTCCTTCACTTCAAGGCCTCCACTGCAGCATTCAATACACAATGATGTATGTTCTTTCTTTCTCCTCCCTGTCCCCCACTTCAGAAGGCACAAGTGGTGTTCACAAGGAATAGAAATGGAGCCTTAAGGCCACTGCAATGCAAAGTAGTGAAATGTGATGTGATTGCTGACTAAGCTGCCTCCCAAAAGAGAGGTGATACAGCTGTGTTAAATAAACACACACCCCTGTGGTTTAAAAGACAGGAGAATGTGAATGATGATGTTAACTGGCACAATATGCTTCTCCTCAATTATTTGGTGGACAACTGTTTTGAATCCATACTTAGACAAAGGAACGTCATGGCAAAGGAACCAAGTGTGGAATTGTTAGATATCTGCTGTGGTACACAAGATGCCTATCAACATGGATAAAGTATTTTGTTAATACAATTCTGCCTGCTCTTGGTGGTTTGTTAGAAAGCTTAATGTGAACATGCTTTTAGGTGAACTAGTTTTTCTCCTCTGAGTATATGTCAAGGTTCATTCCACATAGGCGTTCTTGGATGATGTCCTTTTTTGGTTTAACAGTTTAAATTTGGAGTTGGATAGAAATCCTGCTTCCTTTTCTACAGAAAGTTTGACCTAGAATGAAAATTAAAAATTAACTAGAATTAATCCTGAAACAGAACAAACGTAATATATTGAAATTTACTAAACACTGGGATTTTCAACATTTTATACAAAATTGTTATTCCAAATGGAAAATTGTTTGAAATTACCATAGTTGCCTAAATTTCCAGCAGCTGACCCAGGCAAGGAGCTGGGTGGCTCTTGGAGCCCTGTGTTTGTTGGCATTTTCCTTCCAAGCTACTCCTCAGATTCCACACTCCCATCTTCCAGGCAGTCTGTCTATCAGACTGGTTTTGTTCATCCTCGGCCAGTCAGTTTTGGTTGTTGTGATGCCAGTCAGACAGATTATCAGGCAGATGAAGTAGTGGGGATGAGGTTAAAAATCTGCTTGTCTGGAAGCTGCTGTATTGCCATTACCTGTTTTGGTTTTGATAAATTCAGGCTTCTCTCCTTGTTTGCAGATGTTGGCCCAGCTCTATGTAAAACATTTGATTTGTACATAGCTTCTGTTGCTTTCACATTCAGAGGTCATGCATGGATGGGAGCTGGATGAATTCCATCTGTATTCAGTTATTGAACCCTCTTACTGTATTAACATTACAGCATTTTTTTAATAATCTGCGCATAAAGCATAGAATAGTATTTCGGGCAAATGTAGTATAGGCCAGGAACTAGGAACTCTTAGGTTTGAATTGTGTCTTTCTACAGACACAGTGAGCTAGTGATAAAGTTGCTTAACTTTATGTATTTGGAAAAACAAGAATATTAGGCTTTTGATGAAGTGCTATAAGAGATAGCACAAGACTTCAAAGCAGCTGAAAATATATCGAGTATAGATTTCTCCTGTGACTTACTGTTATTTATCATTGTCACAAATATCAGAGTATGCTGTGAGACAGGAGAGAAAGGACCTCATTGCTGCTGTTATGAAAATTCGCCATCTGCAAGATGTGGGTACTGTTGGAGGCCTCCTTACAGCAGGTTGTGGGGCTACAGTAGGAGAGTCCTCAAAATTTCAAGACTTGTTTATGACCAGCAGATGTGACCTGTCTCCTCAACTCTGTGATAGAGGGAAGTCAATTACAATAATAAGTGGCTGCTATTTCTTTGTCTGTTATGTTAAAGCTCATTTATCAGTCATCCTAAGATTCAAGTACACATATCTGGTGTACAGTGAAATATGTCCACTTGTCCCCATGTTATGCCGTGCTCTTGCTGGAACAGTTCTGTCTTAATTTTTTCATATATAACACAGTTAAACTGAGAATAAGCTGCATCAATAATAGACACCAGTTGGTAGATTGTTATGCTTCTCTCCTTTTGATTTTTGATCACTCTTTTTCATGTGAAGGCAATAGATCGAGGCATTTACTTTGAACTTCTTTACACGCCTGCCATCAAAGACTCCACAATGAGAAGATACACAATTTCAAATGCAATCAGCCTGATGCAGATCTGCAAAGGAAAGGTAAGCTCTCAAAGTGAAAGCAAGCTAATTAATTCAGTTCAAATTCTTCTGGAGTTGTAGAGACTGAGCCATTTTAAATGAGTTTGATGCTGGGATTTCTGAAGCTTTGACTGAATCTTTGTGTGCTAATACAAGGACACATTTTTTCTAGCTCTAGATACTTACAGCCATGCACCACTGCATGCTGCCCTCTTAAGCTGTCAAACTGTTAGATTCTTTTTTTCAGAGCAATGTATGTTATTATTTTATGCAATACTCAAAAGAAAAATACAAAAAGAAGTTTGCACTAGAACTGAAATCTATGTATCACTATAAAATCCCCCATTTCGTATTTCTGATTGACCAAAAACTCTTTTTTTTTTTTTTGAAAGTATACCTTGAAGATGGAGGGTAGAAAATAAGAAAGAAGCAGAAATCTTGTTTTGTTAAATGGTTAGTCAGATCAACTGCATTCTTTCCTGCTACTGAAACCCAAGGAAGAAGTAGCGATTGCAGCTGATATGTCTGTAATCCATTGCTTTCATACCTTACCTCCTCTCAGCCTGCCAGGCTAAGCTGCTTGTCATGCTGGGTCCTCTCAGGCCATGTTTTTTTTTAACTGAGAAGCATATCATAATACATATTCAAGTTAAAAGAGATTGTAGCTCCCACCACCTTTATTGGAAATGGCCTTTGCCACACTTAGCTAGTCCAGAGAAGCCAAAATTGGCATTACCCTGCAAATCTTGTCTCAAGTAGGATATAGAGCTTGGGAGGCCAATTAAAAAGCAGATTTCTCACTACCTCAGTTCCTCTCAGGCATGGCAGCCTTTTTTAAAGGACAGCAGAGTGGGTCAAACAGATTCATTCCCTTACTGCTGCAGAATAAAATATTTACACAGTCTTTCCTGAGAAGCCCAGCTCTGGAAGTTAATTGCACAAAATACTGACTTGCAGATGAGGTACATAGACACAGAATCCCTTTCCTTTGGGATTCCTTTTTGCCAGTGCAGCTCTTTCCTCTGTGCAGTTAAAGATGTGCTTTTCATGCGTTTTTTGATTTGGAGAGCACCAGTTGAGCTGGTGTCACAGACAGAGCATGTGGAATGTTGAAGGCGCTTGGTTTGTGCACAGTACCCTTGCTTTCTGCATCTGAAGATTTAGTGCATCATCTGTGCATGGAAGGTAAATCTCTGGGAGCTGGGCACGACAACATGTTGTTAGGACCTGGGAGAGCTGGGAGAGGACTGCTCGCTTGTCTTTGATTTTCTGCCTCCAGGCTCTGTACCTGGTGGGCCAGCAGAGATGGTTATTAGCCCTTACTTGGCAATTTGTCTCCATCAGTTATGTAAAGGCCTTTTTTTAAGGAGATTTGGGATGGCTGGTCCACAGGCTGTTTGTATTGGCACCTGGCATGTGGCACCTGCCTTTTGGAACTTAGAGTTGCTGAGCTTGTAGCAGATTTTGGATCCTTTTGTTCTTCTTCTATTGTGGTAGCACAGACAAACTTCTGGAAATTTACTTATATCCTCAGAGCTGGCATTGAGCAAATTTTTAAAACATGCTAAAATGTGCAGGGAATGAGGGAGAGACTTCCCTGCTTTGCCAGACAGAAGGTGTGCATAGCTGCAGTCCTTCACACTTCCCGTGTTTAGATAACCAAGTGTGGGTGCTGTGCCTGGAGCAGCGTACCAAACAGCTGCTGTCTGCTTTAGCTGAGGCGATAATGTTCTGCCTTTGAGTTTTTCCCTTTAGCCTTTCTGTTGGATTGCCTTTGCCTGCCTCTCCTTCACTCACTTGTGGTTTTTGTCTGTTCTTGTCTCCCTCTCCCATCTTACCCATCTCCTGACTTGAAGTCAGTTACCTTTGAAGCAGGCGCAGCACAGCAGTGAACCACAATTCCTCATTGTTTCAAGGTGGCTCACACAGCTGCTTAAGGAGCTTCTCTGAGCCTGGGAAACAGGTGTTGGATGCTACAGCTCAGTATCAGGAGACTTGAATTTTCCCAGCAAACTCTTGCAGTCAGCACCACTGAAACTCAAAAGCATTTTTGGGATCCGTAGTTCATTTTAAAGGTGAACTACATAGAAAGAAATGTCCTAGGCTCCATCACAATGTGTGCTGATAAGTTAATTTGATGTATGTATTGTTTCTGCTTCTGGCTTTCCTTATACTAAAGCAGACTTGTCTGTCTCATCCTTTCCTCCTCAGCACATGAGGAAACCTTGGGCACAGTGTGAACATGCAGTCATTTCCATGCAAATAGTTCTTTATAGGTTGAGATCTATCTGTGCACAGAGGATTTGCTTGCAGTGTCTGCCCTGCTGGTTGTGCTGAGGAGGTGGCAGGACAAACAAAGCAGTGTGGGGAAGAGATCAAAAGCCCCATCTTGTAACTGGAGGTGGTGTGATGTGTTGGTGATACTGACGTCAGAGAGGGAAAGTCTTTTGCTGCCTCAGTACAGTTCTCATTCCCACCCACTCAAGCAGGAATTCCCAAAGCCTTTTATTCACTGTAATAAAAGGTGCAAGGAATGTTTTGCTGCTGCTACAGTTTCCACCTGTGCAAAATAATCTTCCCCTGGGTGAGCATCCTTGGAGGTTCAACATCAGAAGAGCACTGGCAGCTGAGCTGTGCTATCTGCCAGCCCCTGAGTAGTCATTTACCTGTTCCGTAGAAAGCCTTTGGGGAAGGAAAAGCTTGTCTCTCTGCTTGTTGTTTTTATGGGGGTGTCAGTGTTGAAGGAGGTGAGTGTTATGGCATGAATTGGCAGCCACTGCATACCTGCAGACAGGTTTTGTCAACCATTGAGAGTTTGATTAAGGCCAGAATGAATATTGAGTCTAGGATTGAATTGTACTGTAACACTGAGAACAAATTCAACAGTAGAGAGCACTGAACTGTCTAAAGGCACTGTCTGCTGCTTCTCAGGGATCCTGGACCCTTCTTCTACGTCCATTTCTGTTACCATTCGGGCCAAGTTGTCATTTGTGTTGGGCCTCTTTACACTACTGTACATAAAGGGGGCAGTTCTTAATGCAGTGTGTGCAACTCTGTGTTTCTTATTTACCCGTAAGGTCCCTTTAAAGTTGCTTAATGCCATCACTCTGACATTTATAGTGCTTAGCCTATCCCTCTAAAAGGTGCAGTGCTTATTCAACTTGCTTCTCTCTGTGAGAGCTTTGTAACTGCAAGGGAGGGCTTGTCCCTGTGCCCCTCTCTCTGTAGGAGATAATCTGGGTTTATTCATGCCCCCAAATTAAGATCCACACCCTGCTAGAGTTCAGTTCATCTGAGGACATCAAATACTCTGATAGTTAATTGGACTCTGAGCCTGAACTTAGCTGATCTCATAAAGTCTTTGCTGCTTGCCATTTTTTTTTCATTCCTTGATGCTGTCTGACATATGAGTGTTTGTTCTCTTTTGTTTTCCAGAACATTGTTATATCTAGTGCAGCTGAAAGGGTAAGTCCCAAATTTTTGTTGAAGTCAGAACAATTTGTGGATTTATCTGTAGCTGAAAGTACAGCTTTAATTATATATTAACCATATACAAATGTTAACTTTTACATATCATTGCCATCTTATGGGGTTTTGTTTTACCAAAGAACTGCATTGTGGGGGTTTTGGTGTTTTTGTTGTTGTTTGCTTGCTTGGGGTTTTCTTTTGCTGCCGAGGTGTTTTCCATGACAGTTTTCTCTTGGATGGGGACTCTGTTTTCTGAAATAATAGTATTTGCTTGATTTCCTAGTGCATCTTCAGTGGCTTGCTGTTATGTAGCATTTAATCTTGCTTTCTGACAGCCTTGTCCTGCCTGCTCACGGTCTGTCAGCCTGTGAGAGAGTGCGTGCACATGTCCAACCTTCTTTGTTTTGTTTTAGCCTCTTGAGCTACGAGGTCCTTACGATGTGGCTAATTTGTATCCTTTTTCTACCTCAAAGACAGCAGTTGACATTAACTGGAATGTTCAAAGTGGTTTTGAAATACTACCCCCCTTTACATTCGTTGAACTTGACACAGCAATGCTTGTCAGTGACCAGTTCAGTGAGCCAGGGCTCTGAGCGGGTGTGGAAGGACAAGTAATCACTGTAAATAGTAATGTCTGTGTTCAGCCTCAGGTGTGTTTAGTTGTGATATGCATTGATATTGTGTGGGTGTAAGTGGAAAAATGAATAAACCCCATAAAAATCTATAGACACTATGAACCAAACCAGAAATTATTAGCTATCATCTCCAAGTTGCCACATCTTTTGTTGAAGAAGCTATAAAATCATATGTATATTAAGAAAGAAAGGATTCCTATCTGAGTGCTGGTTACTTCTGAGTTTTCTAGTCCTTAGTTACGTATGTGGTATTAAATAAGTGGTGGTGTTCTAGAACCCAAGGAGAGTGTCTTTTCTCCCATTTTTTTAGTAATTCGGACACATTTTTACTACTCTCACCAACACCTCCAACTGTGTTTCTGGACTGTCCCTTGAAGGGAGGAGTGTGCTCTGAGTCGTGAGAACTGTGTGGGAGGGTGTGTGGCCTGGAAGGATTTTATGTGCAACATTTCCTTCCTTCCTTAAAAGAAAAAGCAGTCAGGCTGAACCCAAATTAACATACCTAATCTGGTGTCATCCCTGCTCAAGCTGGCAGGGAACTTCTCAGCATAATGCTTTTTTATCAGACCCTGCCCTTTCCCTCAACCTGAAATTTTTAATGGGGTCATTTTTTACTCGATTATGTATGTAAAAATGTTCCTGGGTTGACAGACATTTATTTTCAAAAGTACATCTTGTATAGAAAAAAGCAGTGTTGCCAGGAGCTTTCCAGGAGGGCTGCGAGGGAACAGCAGACAGGAGAATTGGGTGCTACAGTTAACTGCCTCTGGGTAACCTTATACAAAATGTCACTTTGAGTTACAGCTCTGTTAATTCCCAGATAAACAACCCTATCATGCAGGCAGACTTCCCTATTTTGTTTGTTCCTTTTTGTGCATTTCCATCCTGAGCAAAGATGACAGAGGTTTGCTGTTTGGCTTGTCAGAAGGTGAAGCCAAGGCAGCTGTGTCTACCAACTGCAGAGCCACTGTGCTCCATGGAGGTAAGTGAAAAGCACATGCAAGTTCATCTAAGTAACACCTGAATTTGTCAAACTAAGTTTGTGATACTCTGTATTTCCAGAAGGTCTGACACTTTATAGAGCAGGTCAGCTTGGGCTTTTAGCTCCCTTGTCCAATGTATGAAGAGGAGCTTGTACAGCAAGGGTGTTTTGTTTTTTTTTTTTTCTGGTTGCCGTGTTTATAAATCAGTGGCTGATCTGACGGTGCTACCTGTAATGGGGTACTCACCCACATTAGAGTCATAAGCTGTTTAACCAAAACACAGATCTGCCTCTTATGAATCATAGAATAGTTTTGGGTTGGAAGGGACCTTAGAGATCATCCGCTTCCACCCCCCTGCCAAGGACAGGAGCACCTTCCAGCAGACCAGGCTGCTCAGGTCCCCATCCAGCCTGGCCTTGAACACCTCCAGAGGGGGATCCACAACTTCCATGGGCAACCTGTGCCAGTGTCCCACCAACCTCATGGTGAAAAATTTCTTCCTTATGTCTAATCTCAATCTTCCCTCTTCCAATTTAAAGCCATTCCCCCTTGTCCTGTCACTGCATACCTGTGTAAAAAGCCCTTCCCCAGCTTTCTTGTAGGCCTCCTTCAGGTACTGGGAGGCTGCTATACAGTCTCCCTGGAACCTGCTCTTCTCCAGGCTGAACAACCCCAGCTCTCTCAGCCTGTCCTCGTCGGGGAGGCGCTCCAGCCCTCTGATCATCCTTGTGGCTCTCCTATGGACCTGTTCCAACAGTTCCCCGTCCTTCTTATGTTGGGAATTCCACAACTGGATACAATACTTCAGGTGGGGTCTCATGAGAGTGGAGTAGAGGGGGAAAATCACCTCCTTCAACCTGCTGGTCACAAACTTCTGAAGCTATCCCTCATTTCAGAAATGGATGAATGCTGATCTCAGTAACATCAGCAGAAACCACGTCATTGACACAAAAGCCTTTGATACCATTTTTCACAGCATTCTACTTGAGAAATTGGCTTCCACTGGCCTGGACAAGTGCACCTTCTGCTGTGTGAAAAACTGGCTGGGTGGTCGAGCCCAAAGAGTTGTGGTAAATGGAGCTAAATCCTTTTGGACACTGGTCACAAATCGTGTTCCCCAGGGCTTAATGCTTGGTTCACTTCTGTTCAGTATCTTTATCAATGACCTGGGTGAAGGGATTGAATGTAGAAAGCTGCCAGGAGGAGAAGGACCTGGGGGTGTTGGTTGACAGCCACCTGAACATGAGCCAGCAGTGTGCTCAGGTGGCCGAGAAGGCCAATGGCATCTTGGCCTGTATCAGAAACAACATGACCAGCAGGCCCAGGGAGGTTATTCTCCCTCTGTACTCCACACTGGTGAGACTGTTCCTCAAATACTGTATTCAGTTTTGGGCCCCTCACTGTAAGAAAGACATTTTGGTCCTGGAGCGTGTCCAGAGAAGAGCAGCGAAGCTGGTGAAGGGGCTGGAGAGCAAGTCTTATGTGGAGCAGCAGAGGGAACTGGGCTTGTTTAGCCTAGAGCAAAGGAAAGTGAGGGGAGAACCTATCACTGTCAATGACTACCTGAAAGGAGGTTGTGGAGGGGTAGATATTGGTCTCTTCTTCCAAGTGAGAAGGAGGTATTTAAAGATGAGTAGATGAAGTGCTTAGGGATATGATTTAGTAGTGGACAGGTACAGTTGGACTTCATAATTTCAAAGGTCTTTTACAACCTAGAGATTCTTCATGATGGCTTGAAGTGTTTTAGTGAAACAAAACTTGCTTCCTTATGCTCTCAGCAGAGGAAGCTTACAGTAGCTCTTTTCTTTTCTACTTGTCCATTTTTAATATTAAAAATGTGGAAATTAATTTGTGACCCAGTGCACTGGAAGTCAAAAGGTGTCCAGTCATATGTTGTGCCCTGATATCAGTGCAGCAGAAAGATGCCACAGCTTGTGTTTCAGCAATCATTTTAGAGCCTTGCTTTCTACTGCAGCACTGATTTCTGTATCTCTATGGTCCTTTTCACATGCTTATTTATTGGTTTTTAGTGTTTCTTGATTTTTTTTGTTGTTTATTCTGATAGCAGTTCAGCTTTGTAACTGAGTAGTTGAATTCAGCATTTTAATTTCTGCCTCTGCCAAAGTTTATTGGGTAGGTATGATTACTAGTCACCTTCCCAACAACTTGAATTGCTTTACGTTTCAAGTGCACAGCAGGATTTAGTTTGCATCTCTTCTTTCATTAGAGGTGGGGCTTGAATCCACTGTAGTTCACAGCGGTCAGCTTTGATCACTTGGAGAGGGCATTTCTGTGAACAGGGTCCTCATGTAGCCTGCTACCTATCTACATAGAGCCAGTGTGTTGTAAGAGCTTATGCCAAGTTTATGTGGAATTTCTCAAGACTATCATCTCTCTGACCTGTGATATTAAATAGCGAGTGTCATTATCCTGTCCCTCAAAGTATACTAGCCTAGAATAAGTAATCTATTTTGGCCAGGCTTTTGCAGGGCCTCTTTGGTGACAGAGTATTTGTAGGGAAACTCTATCAAGTTTTGCAGAGTGGCCTCCCATCAGTAGTTCTGAAATCGGACTGCAATCACTAGGTTGTTTGGAAAATATACGAGGAGTTTGATAATATCATGCAGCAGTATTTTATGGTAATAATGAGCGTTCTGTAAATAAAATATTATTGGATACCATAAAGCCACTTACTTGGTGTGTATAGGGGAGCCACTGCACATGTATCTGTGACAGCATAGTCTTTTTAAGAATCCTGGGGTATATGAATGTATGTTATGTATTTTTTTAAGAACAGAATGTTTTGCTCAGAAATGCAGAAATGCTTTTTGACAGTGCTTCAAGAATGTGTCCTTTGACTGTTAAAACTGCTTAAACCAGGTTTCCTGTGTTTTTGTGTGTCTAAATCCTCAGTTTTCCCTTGTGTTTACTGTAATTCTACACCCACTATCGGATTTCCCCCTTCAGTCTCCCGAATCCCTAAAGGAGAGTATTCTCAGCACCTGCCAATGCAGGTTGCTTACATGCTGTCTGTGCTTACTTGGCTGGCTGTTAAACATGTTGAATTGTGCTTTGGGGCATAGACACCTGCAATGAGTATGCATTAAATGCATTAGTATTGTTTTATTTGAGGTACTACAGCTTCTGATTGTGTATTCTAGAAACTCGGAAGAGTGCCTGTGGCGTGGTGTACACAGTAAAGAAGCCTCGCAAGGCTGAGGAGGAAGAAACAACAGTGCCAGCTTGCAAAAAAGCTAAGACTTAAGTATGAGGACTGAACCAATTGTCAACAAGAGCCTGCATCCCATCTTTACCCAGTGCTGAGTCTTCCACCGTGCTCCAACCACCCCAGTTCATCTCTTAATACTTTATTTAGCCTGGAGAAGAATTATTCTTCTGGCATTCAAGTGAGGAAAGCTGTGGGAATGAGACTGCTGAATGGTATTTTACCACATCTAAAATGTCTGCTGCTGGGCTTCTGGCCAAGATCAGGAGACACCCTCTCCACCCTGTCTTAGGTCTTCTGGTGTTAGTGCAAACTCAATATAATCTTTCTAACATGTGGAAATTTTGTTATACAAATGCATTCCTTTTTTATTAAAAATATTTCTAAGAATGAATGCCTTCACAGTCTAGCTCTTATGGTATCTCATGTTTTAAACACATACTAAACCTTGCAACCACAAGCTGGTAGGTGAAGTTTACCTTCAGTGACCTATGAAGAATAGTAGTGCAGTAAAGAAAATAAATCTGCTTCCTGTTCTGTTTTGTGGTCAGTGGCTATAAAGAAGATCCAAGTGTCTGTTACCTGCTAGGAGATATCTTGGATTTGTGTTACAGTAGGACTGACTGACCTGACCTTCTAGACACATCCCAAAGGTGATCCCTGTCCTACAGCTCTTAAAACCAAACTGTAACATGAGGTGCTTATCAAAGATGAGAAGGAAAAGCCTGTGCTTCCACTGAATATGCTCAGCGTAGTGTGTTGCAACTGTGGTGTAAGAGATGTCTCTCCTTGCCCTGAGCAGTCTCAATGTCACATGATTTTTACTGCATCTTTTCCTTATTTATGTCCTGGTCTGGCAGTGTTGCCTATGAGATTGTTTGTTTTGCTGCCTCTTGCCTTTCCATTTCCCTTCCTGTTAATGCCTCAGTAAGCCTAATACAGCTACCAAAAAAAGCAGTCATAAAAGATTGATAATCAGCAGAACATTTTTGGAGCTCTTCCAAGTGTTGACTGAAATTTTTCTTTCAATTAAACCAGTTTAAAAATTATGTAATTTACTGTACTTAAAATATTCTTAAGCCAACTTTTCTGCAAGTATTCCAGTTCTATACTTGCATCAAACAAAAAGTTGAGAAGTAAAATTTATAGCATGTAAATATTGCAGAAGTCTTGCAGTGGGTCATCTCTGAGCTCTTAGTAATAAGACTGAGCAAAGTGCATGAAGTTCTCAGTAGATTTAACAGTTCTGTATAATGTTGGTGCAAGTCACAACAGCTTTTGCTTTACTCAACAAATAGTGAAATATTTTTCCTTTAGATCGTTATTTTTCTTGTATACTTTGTGATTTCAATATTTCAATCTCTTTTAGTTAAGGTATTGGGATGTTTTATATATATATAAAAAATATATATAATATATACACACACACAGAGTAGTTTATAATTCACAGAATCATAGAAAAACCAGGTTGGAAGAGACCCACTGGATCATTGAGTCCAACCATTCCTATCACACACTAAACCATGCCCCTTAGCACCTCGTCCACCCGTGCCTTAAACACCTCCAGGGAAGGTGAAGCAACCACCTCCCTGGGCAGCCTGTTCCAGTGCCCAATGACCCTTTCTGTGAAAATTTTTTTCCTAGTGTCCAGCCTAAATCTCCCCTAGTGGAGCTTGAGGCCATTCCCTCTTGTCCTGTCCCCTGTCTCTTGGGAGAAGAGGCCAGCTCCCTCCTCTCCACAACCTCCCCTCAGGTAGTTGTAGAGAGCAATGAGGTCTCCTCTCAGCCTCCTCTTCTCATTCATGGGCATACCTCCAAAATGATGCTTTAGCCAGAGAAGATGCAGAAATGTGTTTGGTGCAATTTTCTGAATGACACATTATCTTGTATTGGCCAGAGAATAACCTACCTTGAGCATGAGAGAAGTTGTTTGGTTACTACCATATGAAATAGGCTTTTGAATGCTAGGGGTCCTCCTTGCTACTTGTTAGACTCGATTTAAAAATTTGCAGTCTGCATCTTTGCCCTTTAAGTTGATACAGTGCTTCAGGAACCAATTGAAAAGTTTCTTCTCCCCCAGTTTCCTGAAGTGCATTGTTCTGGCCGCTTTGGTGCCTGAACAATTGAATTGCTTCTTGGTTGGGATGATAAACAGACTGAGTTCGCCAGCACTGATGTAATTTCTATTTCCTGCAAGGCATGCTGCTAGTGTCCGGGTAATTGTGCAGAAACAAGAAGTGAAGTAGTGGCTTGCACAGAAAGGCAGTGAGTGGAGGTATGCCATAATTTCTCATGGTGAAGAGTGTGTTCACAAATAAAGCCTACAGCTGGCAAGGTGACAACTGGAGAGTTATGGTGCTTGCGTAAGAAAAGTCTCATCTGTCTAAAGCTGTTGGCCTCAGTCTAGGATAGCTGGCTGCAGAGAGAATGGGCCTTTCTTCTCCTTGCTCTTCTTGGCACTTCAGTAAGAACTATTAATTGCTGCCCGCTCCTGACCCCACCTCATTGCCCAGGACATTGTTTTGGCCAGACTGTAAAGCCTGATGGCTTGAAGCCAGCTGACACAGGTTGTTGAAGGTGTGTGAGAGCCTCTGGCATGTTTTGCTGGGAGGTCACACTGTGGAGCATCAGGGTTTTAACTGAGTGCAGGTTGCAATGTCTCAGGGTAACTGGATATTGATACCCCTGCTAGAGGCACTCCTGAGATTGGTTCTGCTTTTGGTAAAGCAAAGGGAGAGGTGTCTGTCTTTCCTAGCAGGACTTGGCATCTTCCTTGGTCTGGACAGCTGAAGATGTCTTATGTGCTCCACATAGTGAGCACTGACTTGCTGAGAAACTGAGATATTAAATCAAAATCAGTAATAAAACTGTAGCTTTGTTTTACCAGCTGCCAAAGTACTGTCTTTCTGCTCTTGCATATGTGTTTCCATTTAACACAGTAGGTGAGGGATGGCATTTCTCTAACAGTGGTAGGGACATAGCTCAAGGGCTGGCTGCTCTAGGCACCTGAGACCTTTTATTAAGCTTTTTATGGTGGCCAAGAAGTGAACATTCTATAAAGAGAGGTGGAATGACCCTGTGCATGTTCATGAGATGCTACTCCACTCCAGAAAATAAAAAGTACCACTCTGTTTATTTAATCTGAAATAGATTAGTACAAAATGTACAGAAAAAGCAGTATAAATTTACAAATTTACATAATCTCTTTTTGCATTCTTCAATCATCAGGCATCATCGTAGTCCAGCTTAAAAAAAAATCACATTCCTGATACTCTCCTGTCATCTTCATAACATAGCATCTGAATCCTGCAGTCCAAACTGTTACATCATGGTTGGAGCTCTGTCTTTGTGCTCTTCTTTATCAACCACAGTTGCCAAACCCTATGTAAACCCCATTTCTCAAATCCTTCTTGAAATCCACAGCTCCTCAGTACACCTTCTTCCATTGCTCTTCCACATATCACTGCTCATTTGACTTATTATTTTAATTTGCAACAGCTGCAAGTATTCACTATGTGGAACTATTGGAAGGCTTGAAGTTGCTCAAGTAGTTGGAAATACTGCCATCTAAGACAAAAAGATTGGTGTTGCTGGCAAAGACTGCTTTAGAATGTAAAGCTCTATAAAAAACCTACACCAATATTGAGAATCATTAAAAATTACTCTTAAAATAAATAAATAATAAATAGTAATAAATAAAGCCTTTTTTAAAACAGTGGAAACTTAACACTCAACCTGCCTTTTTAAATAATTTTTTTGCATGTTTGGTTTGCAGTTTTCCATGGAAGTATCACAAATAATCCAGTACTATAAATATTTTCAATAAATAAATACTATGTTCAGGGCTATTTTCCTCCAGTTTCATTTGAAGCATGTGAAAGCAACAAAATAGAGTTGTCTGGTTTCTCTTCAGAACTTGGCTAGTTGCACACTCCTATAGGAATTGTCTCTCAGGCTGTTCAATATCTCTTTGGTGCCATTCTGCCACTGAAGAACAAGATCCATAGGGGTTTTCCCTTGCTGGTTAAAAAAAGCAGAGGAAGGTTTAGTTTCAGCCAGTGATTACTGAGTCCTTTGTTCTTCTGTAAATATTTGTAGAGTGCATCTGCCTGATGTGAGACCCTACTGCACACACAAGGTCAGACTAACTTGTCTCCCTGATATCTGAGTCCTTTTGTCCCAGAAATCTAGTCCTAGCCCTGTTCAGACTCATGATGAGATCTCCCTGTGTTTGAGTGGGTCTAAGCCATATTAGCAAATACCATGACTAGCAGAGCTTGCAGGTGTTTCTTTTGAACCAGTTTAAACTGATACATTTAGGCGAAACTTCAATAAGCCACTCTTGTATTTAATGGAGAATTCAGATAAGAGTTTGTACTAGTTTAATTAGGTTATGAGCCATGACTAAATTACACAGAAGCAAGTTTTGTTTGCAGACCAAGCCTGAGAGAGCAAGTCTTTGGCCTTTGGGGTTGTACCTTTCACAGTTTTCATGCCCTGATGAGGGATAATGCTCGGAGTGGCTGTGCTTCAGAGAATGTGGGCAGAGAGAAAGGAGTACAAAGTGCTGCAGTGTCTGGTTTCTTCCTTGCCCCCTTAAGTTTTGATTGATTGCTGATCAAAACATTGACTAGCATCACTAGAACTCAGTGGTGGTCAAAGCCCAGGAGTTCTGCAGAGAGCAGTTGTCTGTATGTTGCATCTTTTCAACCTATGTGTAATTAAAAGTATCACAGAAAGATACGATGTTTTAAGTTGCTGCTGAGCCATTCTGGTTTTAGAAGAGTTAACTTGTTTTTCCTCTTCTCCCTGTCCTCCCCAAAGTTATACTTTGCCTGTGTCAGCTCTGCTTTAATTAACTCTGAAACGATCTAATTAATTCTTTTCAGAATAATCTTCCTGCAGCTTGAAACCTATGAAACTGCTCTGAAGGGAAACTTATTCTAAAGTGGTTTGAATTACAAGTGGGTTCTTTGGGATTTTTTTTTTGCTATTACTTACGCAGTTCTTTATGGTTAGATCTGCTCCGTGCAGAATCAGAAGCCTGATCATTTTGTAGCGGTTCAGCCTCACAGCATCGTGCATCGGGGTGTCTCCTTCCTAGTGGGAGGGGAGACAGACCACAGAGTCAGTCCTGCTGGTCCAGTGCTGTAATCCAGGGAGTGTGTAGCCAGGGAGTTGTATAGACCAGTGATACTACAAGACAGACAGTGGCTTGATGTTACCTGGTAGCTGACAGGTAAGAAGTTGCTGGTACTTACTCTGTCTCTGGCATTGAGATCCGCTTCACAAGCAATGAGGTGCTCGGCACAGTCGTACTGACCCGTTCTCACAGCCACGTGCAAAGGGGTGCTGAGCAGCTGAGAGGAGGAAGCAGTCAGTGGCATAGAACAGGTAAAGGCTGCTTCAAGAACAGCCATCAAAAATTATTTACTTGGTGGAAGGGTCAGTTTTTCATCTCCCTATTTAAAAAGCTGCAGAGCTGCAAAGTCACATACCTTATCTCTTGCATTTCTGTTTATCCCTTTGTCCAGTAAGAACTTCAGAACATCCAGGTTTCCCCCCCTGCATGCCCAGTGCAGGGCTGTAGATTGAAGCTGCAAGGGAAAAAAAAGGGAAAAAAAAAAAAAAAAAAGGAAGTAATTTAATTCTTCATTGTATATAAAAAAAAAATCTTTTGATCAAATTTCTAAATTAATCCAAAATAATTTTCATGCAATTTAACATAAAGCACTTCAGTGTGATGACTGTGTTGTTTCTAGTAACAGCTTTTCTTATTGTGCCCTCATTTCTTTAGTACTGTATTTCTCACTCCTCACACTTGCTGCATGTTGCTCTCAGAGACAGAGCTTGGCAACGCTGCTGTGTGAGGATGTGTTTTGTCTGTTCTGTGAACTTAGAAGTTGCTTTAGCCAGGTATGTTTTTTCTGCCTGGTATGTGCTAATTAATATTTGATGCCTCTGGAAATCTAAAAAGCATAGAAAATAAAGCTCAAGGGAAAGAATAGTTCTCTTTTTTAAAAAAACAAACTGAAATTTAATAGAGCCCCATGGTGAAATAGAACCCTTCTCCCCTGCAAGATTCAGTTTCTCTGTCCTCAGCTCTGCCAGGAGGGGTGAAATGTCCCTTCAAGGTCTTGCTCTGCCTGTCACTCCTCCTGTTGTTTACACTTTCCATGAGCACTGCTGGGTTAAGCGAGAGGGAGCAAGACTGGCAGGTTCTAGCTGTTTAGCAAAGGGACAAAGAGCTGGGAGTGAAGAAGCAAAAAAAAAACCAACCTGCAGAAGTTGATACTCAGTCACTGTTGTGGCTGGTGTGCTGGAGGAGCAGGGGTCTCTCCTGAGCACAGCCTTGAAATCCTCGTGGAGAACATACATGTTGCACTGATCCTTAGATATACGCGTGGGACAGTGGTATCTGCACCACCTACTTACAGACTGAAGTGGTGGCCTGACCTCAGCTCTCTTTCCCTGTGTTAAGCTTTGTTGTTCGTGGCACTCTACTGCCTGTGTGTTCCTCTGCTTCTGTGTTTTCCAGCAACCACTTTGGCCAAGGGAGGCATACACCCTCTCCTGTAACTTCTTCTCAACAACATTATTTTAAGGATAAACTCACAAGATGCTGTAAGGCCTTTTAATGCCCCACTTCTATGGGAAGCGCTCTGTAAGTGCTTCTTTTGGCACATATAGAACAGTGAAAAGTTTTGCAAGAAAACTGTAAGTAAGTTGATGTTCCTACCATGTCTTTCTGTTCAAGCCGGGCTCCAGCTTCCACCAATTTTTTCACCACCTCTAGATGTCCTTCAGAGCATGCCCTGTGCAGCGCAGTGCGTTTGTACTGGCAGTTAAAACAGTGCAAAGTCAGATATTAAATATGACACAAAGAGATATCTTTCAATCTTTTTTCTCTACCTCCCTAGGACAAAGGTAAATGCATACTTCATGCTGATTCATTTTCAAGAGCTAATATTTTTGAGACCTGAAATCTGCTAAATTTTAATAGCATCCTGATAACTGAGAGCTGCCTACACAGCATTTTAAAGGGTTTGAGAAATGTCTGCAGTATGGCATTCAAATTTAGAATTATGCCTGTTGAGTTCCCCCTATTCAACATGCTACATTGCATTTTGCAAATGGAACTTATGCATTGTGGACAGCAGGCAGCATCCTTTCCTTTGTTATTGTGCAGACAATTTTTTTGTGTGTTCATCTGCAGTGTTGGAAGACCACCTGCTACAGAAAATCAGAGTTTCCTGGGCACCAATGTCTTTTAAATATGAAGATTCTTTCGAGGTAATGTTACTTTAAAAAGTCCCAATGGCCCCTTTATCATTAGAAAACCCCATATACCAAACTTCCAGCATTTACTTGCTTGCTCTACCCACTCCCTTTTTCTCCTCGAAAGTATGAAAGCTATAAAACCTAGTACTAAAAGTTACTTTTGTCCTGTAATAACCTCTTTTCTGTAATAGGCTTTGCAGTAAGAATATTTTACCTCATCACAGACATTTGGATCCCCTTTGTCTGACAGGTATTTTTCAATGACTGGCAACTTATTCTCCAATGCAGCTCTGAAGAAGGTGGGTATTTCCACTGGTCCTGTCTAATGAAAAGAAGTATATGGGGTGTAAATGCATGAGGCGCAAAACACCACCAGTGCTTTCCCAGAAGAAGGTACTTTGGGATAACTTACAATAACTTCTGGTTCGGGTTCCTTCAAAACAGGAGTTTTCACTTTCTTGCATCTTTTCCTTTTCTTCAGCTGAATAATTTTTTCAAGATCCTCCAAGTTTTCAAGTTTTGTCCTCTCCTCTAACTTCTTCTTCAGCTGAAACAAATCAGGGAAGCCCATAAGCTGAGCTGAGCGTGAGCACTGCCCCTTTGCAGCGTGGCAGGACAGTGTGTGGTGCTATTCAGCTGAATTCCATTAAGACTGCATGACTTTTGAAATAAATTGTCTTTTTTTTACAGCTAGGGCTAATTGATAATTAGAATAAGTTACTAAGTGTGTGAGAAATTCTGTCATCTGTAATTTTTCATATATCATTGGGCCTTGTCCTCAGTGCTGCTTTAGCCATATGTTGTGGGATAGATAGCAAAAATTTTTGGTCTCTGTTAGGCTGGGAAATACAGCACTGTATTTCCTTCAGCTTAAAAAACCTCATGTGCAGCTTATGAGGACTGGGAAGCCTCTACAATCTTAATGGACTTCCACCAAGAGTTTTGTCTTCAATCAATTTTATTATGCAGTCCCTGATTTATTGTAATTTAATTATCTTTGACAAAAAAATATACCCTTAAGTAAAAAAACAAGATTTATACTGATATAAGCATTTCAGTCAGTAAGAGTTACATTTTGGTAAAATAGAAAGATTGTCCTCAGCAACCTTGGAGATGCAGTTCAATAAATGTCAAAGGCTTCTTTGAACCTGCCTGTGAAAATCATCCCTGTATGAAATCAGCGTGGGGCACTGATAATGTCAAGGGCAAATGTGTTGCTTGAACTGAGGGCTGAGATCTCAGGTACCGTGATGTGTCCTTGACTTCAGAAGGGGGATTGACAAACAAGGGCTAACTCAGGGTGAATACAGACAACAGATTCTGTCCCACGGTGTCATTAAGTGTAAATACATGAGTGAGATCATGTCTTATGGTATACATTTTTTTTTCAGCTGCATTAGTATTCAGGTTATTTCTACCTCTTCTTTTTAAAGTTCTCTACATTTAGGGATTGATCTGTAGATCATCAACTTAATGGAAAATAATTATGTTGGCTGAGCAGGCTGTGAATCAACTAAAAATCCAAAATGCTCTTAAGACCCTATGGTTGTTTTTTTCATAGAGGATATCCAGAGCTTTTGTAGGAAGTAATGATCTCCCCGTTGACAATGAAGGTAAATAGTGTTTTAATATTTCTGTGGCTCACTTTCCTACCTTTCTTTTTTCAGAACAAATTCTTGTACCTCCTGCTAGTTAAATGTTTTCATTCCCAAATTGCTTTAAGTTTTTCGGTCAGTTGGTTGTTTGTTCACTGAAGAATTTATTATGTCACAGGTACTGTATTTTTAGGAGGGAAAAGCATCAGTTCTCAGAGACTTTCACATGCCAGGAATACCAAATGGTACTTTTCTGTACATCAGTATCACTTTCATTTGTAGTTGTTTTTCCCAAATGTGATAGTAAGCATAATGCCATGTTTATATAAAGAAATATTTTCAAGGTAGATAAAGCTTCTGGCTTTAGAAATGCACTCTTACACCTTTCCTGGGTTAGTTATTCATGGTGGTAGTTGGCGGGTGCACAAGCTGAAGGTGTCTTACTAGCTATGTTTGTTCCTCCTTACTGACAGCTGGCAGCAAGTGACCCTGGGCAGGAGGATGTGATCAGGGTTTCAGTCAGACATAATAGTTTTGGTTTGGGCTTCACAGCATCACTGTCTGCATCCATAGGCTACAGGAGCCAGCAGATCTCCATGGCATTCAGTGGGCTTCAGACCAACTTTCTTTGGTAGTGATCTCCTAAAGACTTATCTAGGTCACTATGCGTGTATTTCTCACTCACAAAGAAGCAACTTGGACACTTCAAGGGCTGCAGCAGAAAGTGCACATAGAGTGATAAAAAGCCAAGCACAAAACCCAAGAGCCTACCTCTGCTTCTGGTTTTTTCTCCTTCTCATAAGCCAGATCATCTTGGGTCAGTGAGTGTTCAGGAACTGTCTTTAGGTCTTCCTGCTTCTCTAATCTTACAGCAGCTTCATATTCTCCATTTTTGAAGTCCTCGGGGAGGAAGCTGCCAGTCTCTTTATCATCAACTTTCTTCCCAGTCACCTGTTAAAGCAAACATGGTATAATATCAGCAGCTGTTTGATGAGTGCAGTAGCCACCCCCTGGGAACATCGATTACCTAGAGGCTAATTACATGCCATTCCTGTACTGCTCCAGTAGTGTGTGACAGACAGAGTGCAGACCTCATTCAGCCTGTGCCTGAATTAACTGTGTGTGCAAGTGGCTAGCGTGGTCTCCCTTGCAGGCAGATCTCCTGCATCCACAGAGCATCCCCTCATCATCTTCAGGGCTTGGGTTGAGACCCATGAGGCCACCTCACAGTCTAACTCCCTGCTTGACAGGGGCCACGGTGCTGTCGTACTGACAAAAGCCGGTGACTTGGGAAGAATATCTTTTTCTTGTTTAGGTTTTTTTTGTTCACTTGCCAGCATCTGTCAGTCTTCAGGAGGCTGTAAAAGGCTGTGGTGGAAAGAGCCACCCTGACTAGCCACCAGCACTCTGCAATAGTTGAGCAAGGGAATTGAGCAAGTAGAGTGGAAGGAGAGGCCTTGGGACCTTACAGTTCTATTGAAACACGTCCAATGCAGTTAAATCAGGTTGCTGAGTTATTTCAAGGCTGGTTTTACCCACCGCTGTCAGTACCAAAGTCCCCACTTGCAGCACTCAGCTAAACTATGTGAGGTAGTTCCTGTGCAGAAGATGTTATGCTGTGCAGCAGCACAGCTTCCAATAGTTTTTGGAGATATTTCTCATGCTCAATTAAGTATGTGGAAAGAGGTAACTTGTTAAACTTAGTAGAGGCTGTTGTGTGTTCTGAGAGTGGTTCAGTAAATTAATGTTTTCTGGACTGACCTTCCATTCAATCACCTTGTAAAATTGTGTTTGTTGTAGGGTTTAACAATAGAGGGACTGTCAGGAACTTGCCAGGTAATTTAAGACAGTATTAACTAGTTAGGATGTATGACAGTTGCATCTTAACATAGCCATCTGGGGAAAAAAAGCAGATTCTGGGTAATATTCCAGTGTTTTACCAGTTCATTCCTGTTTTCTCAGTTTATTCATCACATCAGGCATTCTTAGTCTGACCCCTGAAGTGGAAGGTCCCATTAATTGTGGTTTGGTTTAGATATTATTTTTCAAAGACTTGTTATACCATGAACAACAGTGGGTGTAGGAACTAACAGTTTATTATTAGAAAATAATACTATTACTAAACTGTTAGTTTAGCATTAGGAAACACTTTGGGTTTTCTGTATTGATACCTCCTTCCAGTCTCTTACTGCATAGGAATTACTCAGTCTGATCATAAATTTAATAGCTTCTAAAAAAATAAACATGAAAATCAAGGTCAAAGGAAAATTCATAACTAGATTTTGGTCAGTCTCTTCTTCCTAGTGAGCTACATTCTGATGCAAAATGCAAACAGCTGTGCAGTTCTATCAGTGGTGATCCCTCTTCCCAAGGAAAAGCTAACATGAGAATACGGTAGGATAAACCTATAGTATGTGCGGGTTTTGCATCTGGAGCACAGCAGTGCTGATACCTGCCAGATCACCTTAATGATCCACAAAAGTTATCTGTCTCTACCTGGTGTGATGACAGTCTTGAAAGAAAAGTGATTATGAATAAATCAAAGAAGGTTGTACATACCAGCTCTTCGACTGACATCATCATCATTTTTGCCAGAGTTTGAAGGTTCTTCTTCTGTATGGCTGAAACTCTGAAGTGCTCAAGCCAGCTCTGCAGGGACCACCACGCCACCTTTGCTTATATATCTTTGGGAGAACTGTGCCTGAATGAGATAATCTTCCAACCTGGGAATCCAAGTACGCCCCTTGGGCTTGCCAGCTGAGAGGTAGGCTCACGCTCATTCCAGACATGTTAATGAGCCAGATCTGGTATCCAGGCAGGGAGGGGGGGCGTCAGTTGGGCGAGGGAGGCTGAGCCTCACAGTCTAACCACACAGAGTATGTGAATCGGAATGAAATGTGAGCTCATCATTCCTTTGGCAATGACTGCACGGCTCAGCAATGCAAGTCATGCTGTGTTCCCAGTGCCCACTAGGACAGCTGCCTGTTGATGTAGCATTATAACTTTATCTTCTCTCTTTTTTTAAAAAAAAACCTGGCATTCAGATGACTGTAAGACACAAGGAATGGTAAGTGGCTTATGTACGATACTTGAAGTAATATCTTCCTGATAAACGGATTATGACCTCTTGAGTCTCAGGAAGCCATTCTTCTCACTGCTATTTATTGTTGGATGATAAACAGTTTTAGGGGAAAGGATTTTTCTCATCATGATGGCAGTCTTCTATATTTGTTGGAAGGAATTCTCTGAAGGGATTACTAAGCCAGAATGATGTCTCTAGTACTAAAAGGGCCTATGACATCATAAGTTACAATCAGTGTAAGATCTCAAAACAGCAAGCTTTGCATTTTTCTCAGACTTTTTCAGTGATCATAAGCAGAAAGTAAACTGTCCTATTATTCCAGAAAAACCCTAAAACTAACACTATTTTCTCAGGCATATAATATTTTCCTTTTGGATATAAGAGAAAAGGAGCACAGAAGTGATTAGTTCATTTTGGAGGTAAGATGAGATACAGACAAATACGTACAGATGACGTGTGTGTTTTGGGGAAAAGGAGTTATTGGGTCCTTTGGAAAATCTTTTCTTGTGGATGGATCAGAACAGCCTGGAAAAAGGAGAATGAACTCTAACAGGAGACAATTTTATTAAAGGAAGATGCACTAATCTTTGCATTTAAATAATGTGGAGAATTGCCAAGAAAAATCAGTTGTAACATGCTGCAATAGTTGGAACTCCTCTCTGGTGAGGTATAAGCCTGGTTGTAGGCATCCAGGTCACCTGGCTGAAATCAATACAGCGGCTCAGGTGCTTCAAGTACGACATGTACATACGGCAGCTCAGGTGCCTCAAGCACAAAGTGTACATAAGTGCTTCACCAAATCAAGTTGTAAGTATCTTTGATGTTGTTTATATCATTAGCATCATTAGTATGCTGTGTTCCTGACACTGACCTTTCAAGGTGTCTCTCCTCTGAACTATCCCCCAGTAATCTGAGTACACCCAAACTTGTCTTCTGGTGCCCATCATACCTCCCTTTCCGTGAAATGAAGCTGGACATCAGGTGGTTCCTTTACTCCTCAGAATATATATGACATTAGAGGATGAGCCCCGGAACTAAAATAGAGTATGTGGCAGCAAGAGAACCTTTCAGAACATTTTTTTCCAAACCTAAGTACAGCCAGGGTATCATGCCCCCAGAGTGGTATGTCCTGAATCATGCTGCTGGGCTTTTATTCACAGCAGTTTTGTACTCCTGCTATATGTCTCTGTGATATGAGGAAGCTCAGTTTGGCTTTTTCTTATTTACAAATGTGCAGCAACAGCTTATCTCAGTCTGATTAGTTCTGTGACGCTTATTTAGGAGATTTTCTTGAAATCTACAGCCCTAACAAGGTGACTGCAAAGACTGCTTTTGGTTTAGTGGAAGCAGACCACAGTAGAGACCTGAAGAGAAATGTAGGGGAATGCTTTAAGAAGAAAAATTGTTTCAGAAGCTGTGGACTACCTCTGGCCCTAGTGTATTTGAAGCTTACTTTGAAGCTGGTTTTGGTTTTTGTTTTCCTTTTTTTTGTTTTTAAACGGCCTAATATATAAAACTGACTCAGCAAAACCTAAGCTGGAAGGTTTAAGTAGGTAGATCTTCCTCTGCTGATGCTACATAAATCCACAACCAGAGCGGTGTTACAGTAAATCTCAGTGCTGTGAGGGGAAACACAAACCTGCTTCTCACGTCATGAGTGCTACCAACCCTCTCCTCAGTTTACTTAGAGATAGTTCAGTAATTATCTTTAAAACATTCTGTCCTTAATGACTAAAAGAATAATAAAGAATAGAAAATTGTCTTCTTGGGATATCCTGAGTTTGTGTGTGAAAAGGTGGCACACAGAAACCCACTTTAACCAAAGACTGGAATCTGAATTAACCTAATGGTAAATGCTTTTGAGTAATATGTCACGTAAATCAAAGCGACGCTACTCAAATAGTAGAAATGCACTGATTCATATCAGCTAAGATTCTCAGCCCTCATGCTTGTCTCTATTGCTTGATATTGGAAGGGGGAAGCTGTATAATGAGTTTGCAACCTTGTGTTAGACTGTAAACACTTAATAACCTTTCAACAAGTGATTTCTTGTAAAGGTGGTTATAGCAAATGGTCAGTGCGAGATGTGTAACGGGAATCTGAAAAACTCTTGCCACTCTGCTAAAGCATAAGGCCAGAGCAATGATCTGCAAGGTGTAAAGCAATCTGATACTGTCCTAAAAATCTTCACTGAGAAAAACACAAAAGGCAGTAGGCTCAGCATGACAGAGAGAAAGCTTTATGGCACACTGTGTTCCCTGCTGTTGAAAGAGAAGTTGTCTGAATAATACAAAGTATTTTTGTAATTAATGTTTTAAAGAGTTTAGTGGTAGAGTGAGAGCATTATGTGTGATACAGATGATATTTGCCACCTCCTGTCAAGTGTATTACCACCATGTTTTCAATGCCGTCACTGCTGTACCCGCTTATCTTACATTTTCCAGCAGTCTGCCCTTGGCTCTGTCCTTGCATCTCAAGACGTTTTCCTTTGGAATGCCATTGTGCCTGGCTGTCTCTGTCCGTCTCCTGCTTCTAAATAAGTAAAGGTGTGAAAAAATAGGTTGCTGAGGAGAGGTTACACACCTAAGAGGAGATTAATCCAGGAAACTATGTTCTGTGTGTGTAGTCAAGGATACATTCATACCCAAGGTACAAGTAAGAAGCAGTAACCCACACCTTACTCCTCCCGGATGAGTGATCTGTTGGTATGTAATGGCTTGTTTATTTCTCAGTATGTGTGACCATCCAGCATGCCTTACACCTATCCACATGCAAGAGAACAGTAAATAATAGGATATTGCAAGAATGGTCTTTCTTCCTCTTTTTCAGCTGTTTTTTTCCCATAAAAGGCAAGAAAATCTTTTATTTGTCTAATACACAGTTTTTTATATTTCTTGTCAAAAAGCAGTTTGGATATAAGTTAACTATAATACGCAAATTATGCCACTCATGTTCAAACTTTGTGACATAGTGAGGTAAATCATATAGATATAGATGTTATAGATCTAGATCTAGATAGATGTTTTTTCTGCTTTTTCTGAATGATCACAGAATTGCAGCATCACCTGGAGACTTCTTATCAATGCATATTTTTGTGTACAAAGCTGCTAAAGAGAAACACATGGTGTCCTTAGGAGAAAAAAACACCAAATCTATTTCACCTAGGAAAGTAATGTTAGTTTTAAGTACAAAAATAGAATACAAGAAATTATTAAATTAAAGATGAGGCTATAATTCCATTTCATAGAATCATAGAATCACCAGGTTGGAAGAGACCCACTGGATCATCGAGTCCAACCATTCCTATCAAAAACTAAACCATGCCCTTCTTCAGGTCAGCTGTTATCAAAGAAACAAAGAAGTCATAGCAGGTTGCTGGTCTGATCAGCACAGTGCTTTGGTGTCAAAATCCAAGTCAGCAATGAGTCAATAGTTGCATCACTTACTGTAGGGCTTTAAAAATACTCTCCTCAAATGACATTAGGGTTGGGGATTTCACATAATAGAAAAATAAATACTGTAATTTCTATTTAAAATCAAGGGATTTCAATTTAACTGAGTCTTTGAGATTTTTCATGATGACATTTGTGCTTCACATGTAGCTGGCTAATTCACCTTAATGGATCTCAGTTAAGCAAGTGCAGCAGCAGAAAGGGTTGTTATCTGTGATCAAATGGTTTTATGTACTGGCAACTTGGCCTTCCTGATCAGTAATACAGGTCAAGGTCTTGGTCCTCCAGCACACCTTTACCTGTGCTCTTTTCCGGTATCCTCTGACTACACTTTTGTGTGGTCAAGGAAATACAGTGCTCCTTCAGCTGCTGCAAAAGGGCTTTCTTGTGAAAATCTGGAGTTGTCTAATAGGTTTCTGCCGTTCATAAATACTCCAGAATGCCTCCAAGTCAGGAAAGGAAAAATTCTTAAAGTAGGGAACTGCAGTAGAAGTTATTGTCCTTACAGGGAGAGCATGCCTGGTCACTTGAGTCATGATCTAGCATGTATCTATGCTGGCCGACTGCTCTGCAGTAAATCATAGCCAGTTGTTTTGACTGGCAGCAAGGGAGAATTCAGCTTCACTCCAGAGAGCTGTGACAATTTTTAGCTTTATTTTTATTTCACAGTTCACATTGCTATAGCTTTGATTGTTCCTAAGCGTCCCCTTTCACCCCAGCAGTACAATGCCATTTTGCTCTGTAAATATAAGGGGATGTTATAGTTTTTGGTGACACAAACATCCCTATGAAATGCTGTTTAGAATGTGCAGGACTGTTCTTTATTTGTGAAGAAAAAATCTGGGTTCTGGCTGCTCCTTGCTCAACTTACATAGCAAAAGTAGCAGCTGAGGATACACAGGAGGGTTCCATCAGGCAGCAGTGCCAAACTTCATGGACTGTACCTAAGGGAGTGTTGGTTGCTGCAGACTGGCTGCTTCAATTTTGGGAATTCCACTCTGCAAAGGTGGCAAGTTTTGTTCAGGGCTGCTTACCAGCAGTGGCCAAATGATATCCATCCTTTGCTTTTCCCTGCAGTGTTACATTACAGCACATGTTGAAGTAGTTATCTAATGGGCTCCCCAAATCTCTCTCTCCAGGTGGGATTGACTAAATTACAGTCATAAGCTGCAGTAACAGGAAGCACCTTGAGAAGCCATCTATTCCAAGTTTCTGCTCAAAACAAGGTCAAAATGGAATTCAGGTAAGGTTGCTCAGGGCTTCGTCCAGTCAGACCTTGAAAGCCTCCGAGGACAGGGGTTTCATAACCTTCCTGCCCATCCTGATCCAATGCCTGAGTACCCTCATAGTCATTTTTTATAGAGTTGAAGCTTTTCCTGTTTCAATTTATGATCATAGTCTCTCCTTCTCTTCCCATAAACTTCTGTAAAGAGACTGGCTCTGCTGTCTTGGTCACCTTCTCATAGGCTGCTTTTAGTTCCCCTGAAACACGGTCTTCTCCAGGCTGAGGAAGTCCGGTTCACCCAGCTGCTTTTTACGTGGTAAGTGCTCCAGCCCCTGACCATCTTGGCACTGATTCTACATCAATGTTTGGACATGTGATGAAAATACTGAGCAATGTTGTACCAGGAACTGATCCTTGTGGGAATCTGCTGGAAACAGTTCCACTCATTACTCTCACCACTCTGTAATCTGTCAGTGAGCCAGCTTTTACTTTTTTCAAAGTGCTTTTTTTTAAAATCATACCAACACATGTCATGAACTGAAATGCTTTGGCGAGACTCAAGTTAGCTGCATTAACGTGAATGCTACTCTCAACCAGCTCTTTCACACTGTGGAAAGTCTTGTTTAAAAAGATTTGCTTTGCATCCAGCCACATGGCTAGTTCCATGTAATATGTTTGATTCTTTCTTGATAAAACTTTGGTTAACCCCTGTTTTCCCAGAACTGTGTAAGGTCAGCCTGCCTTTAGTTCTTTTTCATCATTTTCAGCCAGTTGAAATATCTTGGGAGCTAAGATATTTACTCAGAGCTTTACTGGCACTGAGACTGGCCTGTGGGGTCTTTGGATGCAACCCAAGTGAGTGCTCTACATCAGGGATGATCCTGTATCTTGTGAAGAAAAGGGAGCTCAGGGAATTAAGGTAAGAAAGAATCAGATGGATTTTGCTTAAAATATGAGTATGTTTTCAGAGAACATTGATTTTGTAATCTTTTAGCAAAACAATTTTATGTCACAACACTGGCATAATATGTGCATGGAGATGTAGCAGCCTCTCTTTCTCATTTATTGAAACCACATC
Source organism: Clamator glandarius (assembly GCA_033459285.1). NCBI lineage: Eukaryota > Metazoa > Chordata > Aves > Cuculiformes > Cuculidae > Clamator > Clamator glandarius. The sequence continues at coordinate 10,523 of JAUNZM010000677.1, read as the reverse complement.
CTCTATAATGTTTGAAACAGGTTAAGGAGATTTTAAAAATCACTATTACCTTGACAAAAACAATCCTTTAATTTTTTTTCTTTTAACATATTGCAATTAAAATGTAAATGCATAAATCTGTTTCACATTAAATTTGCTGAAAATCTTTCCCCCTCTTCATAAGATGAGATTTCATTGGCAGTGAGATACCACTGGATTTGTATCCAAGCTATTTTTAAAAAAAAATATCTCTTTTGATTGCCATAATGCCAGTGAGGGTGGAAAAGCATTGATGCAACTTTGGGATGACATTACATTACATTATTTTGACCATCGTCTTGGGGCTAGAGGGTAAGTGTTTCTGTGACTGCAAACACAGATGGAAAAAACAATTTTCTCTTTCTCATCAATTTGTTATAGGTACAGTACATATACTAAAAATGCAATTTAAGTTTAATTTTATAGAAGAGAGTAATCAAAAGCCAACCAACCAAAAACAACCCCTCCCTGAACCCACCTTTTCTTCTAAAATATCATAATCAGTGCCAAATCTGAGTCAGATGATGAACTTGGAAAAATCCTTTTGCTCTTCTGAAACACATGAAGTTTTACGAGGGTCTTTTATGACAATTTGGCATAGGATTTCTCTATTCTGTTTTACTTCAGGAGAAAATGTAGGGAATGGATGAAAAAGGAGGAAAGAGGTGTGAATGATCTAAATTGGTTTCTCTGGGCCTATGAACTGCCATGTACTCATCTGCAGGCACTATTTATAGTAAGTTGTTACTTCACAAGAGAAAATACAAAAAAATTTCCACATAGCTGTTTTCTTTCAGCAAAGTCATCTTCATACCAGAGCCAGTTGGATAAGGAGACCATGGGGTATCCCTTTTTCCCCAAAAAATCTGTAATTACCCAAATTAAGGAGCTAAAAATTGACTAGGCTGGAACTAGCTAGTTCTTGCTGAGTCTATACTAAGCATAACTAACTTGCATACCCTCTAGGAAATTTCATACGATGAGCTTTACATTTTTTATTGTTTTTTTAGACCATCTGTGTGGCAAAGCCAATGTAGAGTTAGGCTATTCTCACTATAGCATGACAGAAACACCAAAGAGACCCTTCTTTTAGCTCTCCTCAAGGCATTGGCAAGGGGGGAAGGATACAGGACACCATTAATCCAAATGAAACAGGGAATTTCATGGTGAAGAAAGGTAAAAACGGACACATACTTTCATTTTTCTGATGCATGCAAGAAAAAAATTTTAAAAAACAAGATACTGGGAGCACTGAAGGGCACTCTCATTTACTTATGCCCATCTTTTCAGACAGCCAAGGGTTCTCACTAGGTGACTGCAGAAGTGAATGCATTCAGTGATGTATCCATCTGAGCAGACCTTCTCTGCCTTCTCTGACTCTCTGATTCAGTCCACTGTGTTGTCTTTAATTCAAGTGAGTGGCCACTCAATTCTCTTGAGTAACCTTATGTTTTTGTAACATACTGCGTGAGGAGGCAGCGAAGGGGCACTGCTTTCCCGGCTAGCAGCATGAGTGGGAGAACTGGTCTGGAAATAAGAAATCACCAGATATTTGCCAAGGAACTGCAGCTTGTTATTTTGTTTTGGCTAGTTATCTTGTTTTCTTCATGCAATCTCTCTGCAATTCTTAGCTCTAGCAGAAAGTGAAAGAGAAATGCTGAAACATTACATGTCTTCTAAATTCCACTGGGCTCCCAGCTTTCATGAATTGAGGAGGGACAGGACACCTCAGGCTGACTTCCAGCCCAAATAGGTGTAGGAAAACATTTTTTCTCCTTTTCAATACTCTTGGGCCTTGTTTGTCAAAGATCAAACTCATGGTCATAGTCAACCTCTTATATTTTCATATGCTTGCTTGGCATGATAAACCACTGAGTTTGTAGTCAGGAACAGATGAATTTGTAGTTATCCTCACAAGTTCATCTCTAAGTGTTTGAGCACAGAAATCATGAGAAATTTTTTCCCTCTCTTTGGAGGTGGAAAAAATATTCACGTTAAAGATACATGATGTTTGCCATCTCCTTCCAGAAATTCCTACCAGGTGGCAGAGACCCATGCGGATGAAATAGATAAGAATTGTTGCTTATATCAAAAGTCAGACAATAAATAAATCAACAACAACAGAAAAAATATATTCCAAAAAGATCCAAATAAAGCACTGCCAGATACTTTGAACATCTACCCAGCAACAAGAACATTTTGGTTTATGCTGCATTATACAATGGTAATTTAACTTTTGAGGGCTACTGCCATGTGCAGCTTCTGTCCCAGAAGCATGAACACAGGGACTTTGGACACTGAATTTGGACTACTACCGCTAGTAAAACTTGAGGAATTAATCCCAGGAGCATGCATCCCTGCTTCCCTCAGCTTAATGCCTCAGATTTCATGGAAAATTGAATCGGTTAGTGCTGATGAGGTTAGAAATGATACTGCTTTCACAGAGCATTTTTAAGAGAGAGAGCACTGCATGCTCTTCATGAAAGCATCTTCTCATCGGAAATGAATACTTATTGAATGAGGTCACAAGGCATTACAGTGTCATTCACAGGAACCCCCAGAACTATTAAGTAGGCCTCCAGCCTTTTGAACCAAATGAATTAATTCCAAGTGAAATATTAGAACTATCAGTGCTAGTTGATTGAGAAAGTCAAATCAACTACTGAATGCACTTTGCAAGGGCAGCAGACTTTCTGCTTATGATTTGCACAATCAGGAACTAGTGGGAAAAAATGGTAGATTCTGCCTTCAGATGAAAATTGTGTAGTTGAAGCAGTGCCCAGATATTAAATCATCAGGCTGTAGTGCCAGATCTGATTTTACTGTCTGAAGAATTTTTTTCAGAAATGAGGAATAGTCATATTAAGGTGATATTTTCCAAAGAAAGTATTTCTAGGCAACTGCAGCATTAAGGTGCTTAGATTCAGAGAAGTCCTACCCTTTCTGCTCTGAAGTTAGTATCAAGCACCTGCAAATACTTCTGTGGTGCCAGAGCCACTGAAGAACACGTGTTAGGTTGCCCGCGTTTCTGATGCTGAAAGGGAACAGTCAGTATGTGTCTTCCCACACTAGCTAACAAAGTAACAAAAGTTAACAAAAAAAGAACCAACCTTCACCTTTCATATCAGATGATAGAAGGATATTTACGTTTATAATAACTTATGACTTTACTGTTACATCTTATGCTGAGCATTCAAAGAACTACTCTTTTTATATGGAGCTGCATAAGCAGTAGTGTACATGTGTTTTTTATGTTCTAGGGCAAGAAATAGTTCTAGAAAACAGATGAAATTAAATCCAATTTTTTTTTGTCTTTATTGCAAGTTAGTAAATACTTAGCTAGCAAATCAAAGAAACCAGCAGCTTTGCTGTCTCCTTATTTCTTTCCCATTCTGCTGTAGCATGTTACCTACTCTTTCTAAGATTGACACCACCTCCTCCCCTCAAAGTCCATGTCCAATATCAGAACTCTTGGTGCATGCATGAAAATAATGATTGCATGTTTATTTGGTGGCTGGTTGTAACAGAATGAAGATGTTGAAAAAGCTGTCTTCATCTCTGGGTGCCAGAAGTCATTCATAAATAAATCTACAAAAAACCATAATACCTTGAGTAAGGGGTTAAAATGTAATTTTTTTTTCAACTGTACATTTGAGAATGACACTTGTTAATCTCTTATCAAAGCATTCTATTTTTCTTTGATCTAACTATAATTTATTGAGAGCATTTGCCACAGGCATCTGTAATCCTTCTTTAAATCCCCCCATGAGTTCCACTCTGTTCCAGGCTGGCCTTTTTCCATCCAGCATGGTGAAGGTATTCTCCCCTTTAATTGCATGTGCATCTCCCATTTGTCTCAGTGGGAGTTACAGGCACTCACATATGCATGAATAGTCCCTCGAAGTGTATGTTTTCTTTGTATTTTTTTTTACATGTTCATTAATTAATATGCTACTCAGGAGAACCTCAGTTGTCTGTATTAATGGAGCCCTCAGAACACAGTGAAAAGATAAACATTTTCTTCCTTATTATTGTCTAAGAATAATGGCAGGGACATGTGATAGCAGCTTTCACAGAGTGATAGCGTTACATTGACATCTCTGTGACATTTTTATAACATTAAGAGGGAAAGTTTTGAACCTCAGACTAAAAGCTAGAAAATGGTGGAACCTCTGCCACCTGTAAATGCCAAGGCATGTGAGCTGTACAGTTTTAAAGCAATCCAATAGTCATTCTGTACTTGCAGTGAAGTATTTATCTTCCTTACTTACATATGACATTTTGCATTGCTGGGCCATCCCAAAGCCATTGACTTGGCTGCAGTGAAATTTCACTTCTGAAAAATGTGACTAATACATTCAGAGACTAACATACCCATTTCTTACTGAAAATAAAAACCAAGCATAGTGAACTTAGCGAGTCCTTAGCTGTCAGAAATTATGAGGGAGTTAGGTGCCAACTTGGAAATAGCCTCAGGCTCTGCCAGGGGAGGTGTAGGCTGAACATTAAGAAAAAAATGTTCACAGAAAGGGTCACTGGAACAGGCTGCCCAGGGAGGGGGTTGAGTCACCTTCCTTGGAGGTGTTTAAGGGACAGGTGGATGAGGTACTGAGGGGCATGGTTTAGTGATTGATGGGAATGGTTGGACTTTATGGTCCAGTTGGGTTTTTTCCAAATTGGTGATTCTATGATTCTATGATTCTAACTTGCAGGTTCTTGGCCTGAGTGAGCCTCCACATTCATAACCGAATTACAGTTGGATGGAAACAGTCCATGTGGCTATATAGATTTTATTTTAAAGCATAAACCTGTAAATACATAACCAAACAAATGAATATTCAAGAAATTCTATGACTGAGATAAATCACTGCACCATGTTAATCTAATCAGGATGGGTATCACTGTCCCTGGGTCACCAGTGTCAGGAACACCAATGTGTTGTTTTGGACTGTGACTTCTTGACTGGACTCGATGATCCAGTGGGTCTTTTTCTACCTAGTGATTCTGTGATTCTTACTCCTCAGGTCCCCATAGTGAATCACCGTACAAAGACGCGTGCAATGGCTTAGCTTAAAGAGCACTGCTATCCAAGAGTTCTTCTTTCTCCCATTCTATGGTAACATAAGTTCTTTCCAGAGATATAACATGCAGGTGAGTGACAAAGCATTCACAGCAGATTTTCAGATCCAACAAAGTCTCCTCACTATCATAGTGACAAGTCAGTGTTTATCCCTAGGAAGTTATTTAAACTGTTATTGCATCATTGCAGGTGAATCAATAAAAACTTCATAAAAATAGGTGGTGGCACCCAGATATTGTAAAAACATGGCATTCGAGCTTCTATTTCATCTTTGGCACTTTTATCTCACACAGTTGTTGTTGTTTCTTATCAGGGCTAGAGGCCTCGTCAAGGCTGGAACATGTTACAACAGGTGATTCACTTTGTTCACCTGCTTTTCACTCAGGTGGCTTTTCAATGGAAGGTGCTTACGTGTGGCTTCAGATCACACTGGCAGTTCGAGAGACAGAGGAAGAGGTGTACTTCAAGTCTCGCAGAACATTAACCTCTCATTTGCTTTGTGTTAGAGGCTGCCGTTTCAGAGTTAAGGGCCAAATGCCGCTCCACATATTCTGGGTTATCAACCTCATCCTGTCCTTTACACAGACGTTTGTTTGTGGAAGAGCCAGGCCAACTACTGAGCATGATCAGTTGACTTTTCCAAACATATGAAAGCAGGCAATATGAGAGATGGCTAGCAAGAAAATATAGCTTGAGGAAATAGAATGACGGAAGATCCAACCTCAGCAGAAATAATCTTGTATTGAAAAAAACCCTCCAAACACAATAATGAGTAGCTTAATGAGTACTTTCTCTTATGCGTGCATTTTGTTTTGGACAGTTACTTCAGTCATCACTACATTTTTTGACACAGAACTTTTATTTTTTGTGCTGGAAGGTTCTTTTTGGTAATTTTCCCCTGCATCTGTACTTGGAGTTCTGCAGTCTCTCCTTTAGGGGACATCAGTCAAGTCACTTGTTGGGGTGACCTGGAGACAGGCTCGTTGCCCGTGTGGATGCTGGGTCCTCCAGCAGTCATCACATTAGTTGTGCAAACTGTGAGCTTAAGGCAGGGAGCCTTGTTACTGGTGAAGGCATGATGGGGTCATGCAGCCTCAGAGCTGTAAGACGTTACAGCAGATTTTACCCCAGCCCTTCCCTATGTTTGCTGCACCGATGAGCAGTGTAACTTTACCTAGAGGCCTGGGGAACATGTAAGGATAGAACATATACACTTTTCACTAGCTGAGAGAATTAGGTAGGGAAAAACCCACTCTGCACACATGGGTTTATTTGTTTCTATGGTTATCATGAGTTGCAAATCACAAGTAGTGTCCTTGTGCGAGAGCTAGTAATAGAGGCAGATTTGCTCATTTGTGAGCTGATGGGTTTGACCACCTGCTGACAGACATTTGGAATATAGACCACTAATCACAGTGTAAGGATCTGCCTATTTCGTCTTGGCAGAAATAGCCACAGGCACAAATTACATTAATTCAATCTATGTATAGAGTCTATAAAATGTAAGTTAATTAGTAGGATATAGGTTATTGAAATGTAACAAGACCTAATGAACTATTCACTGCAGAAAGAAGTGTTATCCCAGGAATAACCCATGCTTTATCTTGCAATATTATGCCATAGATTCTGAATGTCTAATGGCTTTAGACCTTTTAGAAGGAACTGTTATTCAGTACTTGAAAAGGTAGTCAAAAATACCTTACTTGATTGGACATTTCAACTAATTTTTAATTGTTGTACTTCCAGCATTTCACTCAAGCAAATAATTCAATGTTTTTTGGATAAACTGGTAAGTTTTATGTGTAGATTATCTATATTTCAGGATATTCTATTTCTTTTTCCAGGGAATAAGCTTTTCAGTTCATAAATTATATGAGTTGAAGGCTATGGCCTAAATGCTACTGTCTCCTGAGGTACCATAGATGAGTCTGAAGCTTCCCCCATAATAAGCTCTTATCTCAAACTGGCCAAAACCAGCTGAAGCTAATATGTCCAAGATGGAGATGATGTTAATGAAAGAAGTCCTAGAGATATTCCATTGCTAGGTAGAGCACTCTCAGTTAAAAGCAGAAATCCTGAAATCATAGATTAGTCTACAATGCCTTTTGAAACCCCAGTAACCACAAAATAGGTGCTAACTTCACATCTCCACATATGGTTGTGCTATAGTTACAGTGCATTTGACCTTGGTTGTCCTAGTTCACTTAAGATGTCAAACAACCATTTCACTCTCCCTTTGACCAGCACACAGCAAATTTATCTCGCTCATACCCTGCTGGCTGTGTGCCATTAGCCAGTGAGGTGGCTTGTGAAGAACTGTCACAGGAGTCAAAGCACCTGTGTGGAAGGCATTCTAGATGCAATAAAAGGACCACAAACATCACCATGTTGAAGTGCACAGTTTGTGACAAGGCTTTTCACCTCTCATTCAGGACAGTATTTATCTAAAGTCAAGTAAACACAAACACTCAATCACAAGAATTTCCAGCTGGCAGGAGCAAGTTATTAATACCAGTACTGCTCATAGGGGAGAAATGGGAACAGCCACTCTGAAAAGTTCATCAAGTGATTCTTGTTCTAAGCATGCATGAATTTCCACAGTTGTGTCTTCCCCATTTGCAAGGACAGCTATCTGTGAGATTATTGCTAGGCTGGATTAGTACAGGGAACTTGTCAAGTTTAACATACTTTCTACCTCATTGAGATTAATTGACCCTGAGAGGTGAAAAGGAATAGCTGCTAATAGTAACTTTTTTTAAAAAATGACATAATAGTCCCAAGTGAGGAAGGAGTCAAGTTAGAAGTACCAGACAGAAGTGGACAAACTCAGATACTCCAAGGAGCTGAAAATGGAGTTCCAAACAGATTTCCCTGTCAGAGCAAGTGCAAGACCACCTATGCAGCCCCTGCAGCTGCATGTTGATGGAGCCACTAAGTCCAGGGAAAACATGTGGGGTTGGAAGCTTGCAAAGTTTTGGCTAAGGACTAATAACATCAGCAGCTGCTGACTCCCTTCTACTCTGGCTATACAGGGAATGCAAGCCCTTCACACTAGAAACTATTCCCAGCTGCAGCTGCTAGGTATTCATAACAAATGTCTAGAGGCTAAAATTGTGTGCTGTGGACAGTGTCATCTTTCATGTCACATGGGGACAACTGTGTATTCCCCACTGTGTATGGGATACTGAGTTGTCATCCTAACAGCATCTGGAGCCACGCTCCTAGACCAGGAACTGCTGTTACGGAGCATTTAAGTTCTGATCCCTGCTGATGCCTTCTTTGTATCAAGTTACTGTTTTCTGACGATATAGATATACCAAAATCAGGTAGCTGCCTCTGGTGCCTCACTGCAAGAGGGGAAGTGTAACTGTAGTAGCCCTGTCCATGACTTGCATTTAAATCGGATTTGACTCCAGGTTAGAGGAGGACAAGGGACAAGCATGTCCTGTTCCAGAGTGCTTGCAAGTCTGTGTTTCCTAAGGCAGCCTGTTGTACTTGTGCTTGGGACCAACTGGAGGAAACACAAGGAGAATTTATTCTGTTGATGAATGAAGAGTATGAGGTGCTGCTAACCAAAGTGATGTTTCTGCTGGATTGCACTGAAATGCCTTTCTTCAAGTAATCCTGAATCATTCTTCTGGGAAGAATATGGCTTTCTACTGATTAACACTGTAGAACTGTTCTGAAAAATATTTGCATGAATCAGTCAATATTCCATGTCCCAGAATTCTGATATCTTACAAAAATATGATTTTTGTTAGAAAAAATTTTGTTAAGATGCAGTGAGATACCACAAAGAGCTAGATGAGGAACAGAGGAAATACTACATGTGTAGGGATGCCAGTACAGCCCAGTGACCAGAAAGTGCAATGTATCCCACACACTGGACTTGTTAGGGACAAACACTACACTGGCAAATGTGTCCTTTTACGCCACGTGAGCCCCAGTGCCTTCAAGTCATTTCAATCCAAACACAAGTGTGTGGCACGGTTGACCTGATTATATATATAACATTCAGGCACATCCTGGACGTTCTGGACTTAGTGGAAGTATTTGGAACAACTCCATTGTATGCACTACAACTGCTTGGCTGGGATTTCCTGATATTCAGCAGCCAAATAACAGAGAGGTTTCCTCTTGAAGTGGTAGGTTGCATATTGCCATCCCAAATCAGTAGAACTGGTGCATCTGATAAATGTGTATGATTGTCTGCCTTTCTCCAACTCTAGATCTAAAGTTGACAGTTGAGTTTTGAACTCAGGGCCAAAGGCTCATACACAAGAAAAGGGAACATTCGTTTGCTTTCTCTGCTTTGAACAAATACCTGTTAGAACCCTGTTCTGCTCCCGTGAAAGGACAGGACTTTGTATTATACACTATCAACCTTTAAAATCTGGGATATTTTTAAAATGGCAAGAAAAACCACATGATTTTGTTCTTGTTTACAGGACAAGTATTCTCACAACATAAATCCAGCAACAAAGGGGAGTGTCAGGGAAAACAGAATAGCATTTGGTTTCACCAACAGTCTAGTCAGATGAAAATATCCTTCCTATATCTGTAATTCAGGGTGTGTTGCTGGTGTTGTGAAGCCAAGCTGCATGCTGCTTAGCCAAGAGAGCAGCACTGCTGGCCTGATGTGTCACTGATGAGATTTACTAGATTATATCCATGTGTATAGAATCAGGGTAAAGAGGCAAAGCAATGTTTGTTGTCAAGCATAGAAATGGCCTCATCCTGAAACAAGCTGAGATTGCTTGCTTAGTGCTGAGCCACCAGACTCCCGTGGGAGTTGATTGGAGCTGAAAGATTTTGGTACCTTAGGGCGCTCCCCATACAGAGGGTGATGCACAGGATCCTGCTTCTCAAACACTGGCAAGCCCTTCTTCCTTGCAGTTTAATTCTAGAATTTGGCACTGGCAATTATATTTTGTGTTCCCCTGTCATTACACACATAAATTAAGGTGCAGTTGTTATTGAGAGATAAAAGTCCTTTTAAAACAATTTTGCCATAGCTGAATGAGCTGCTTCTTGATGCAAAGCAGGAAAAGTGTTTGTCCCAAGGGAAAACTAAAAGTTAGCTCAACCTTGAGTCAGTAATGCCTCTTCTCTTCTTCTCTTTCTCTTCTCTTCTCTTCTCTTCTCTTCTCTTCTCTCTCTTCTCTTCTCTCTTCTCTTTCTCTTCTCTTCTCTTCTCTTCTCTTCTCTTCTCTTCTCTTCTCTTCCCTTCTCTTCCCTTCATCCTCCTGACTGCAACACTCTCAAATCTTCACCTTTTAAAAGATCTCATTTATCTCTGCAATATACTGTGTCCAATACAGACCTTTGGGGACAAAAACAGTCCACTTGCTTTAGACTTCACAATTCCAAACTCAATGAAATATCTATTTAGCTTTATCTCTCTGCTACCTAAACATATTGAGGT